>CAMRHE010000170.1:345000-1671331 GCA_947044405.1 Leptodactylus fallax
CTGCTATGTTAGGGATAGATCTCAAAAAAATAAATATAGGATTCTAAATACAAGATATATCTATATAAGTGTATATTTATATACCATATAGCTGTTTAGGATCCTCAGCCAGTGGATGTATATGTAGGATCCAGCAGTATTATGGATATTTGGATTTCCTTAGATAGTCCCATCTATTATAAGTATTCCTGCTTAGATGGAAACTTATGTTGCTCTAAAGCACCACACAGTCCAAAGTGTTAATTCACCCTAGTGAGTGTGTGCATAGAAGACATCCCCTCCTTTCTTCTAATTAAAGGGGTTGGTCACATTCAGACCTATATTGAAAGACAAATGTTGTTGTGTGTACATCACATGACAATGGACTGATTTTTATCCACTAGAAGAAGAATGACAGCAAGCAGAGATCTAGAAAACAATGAGTAATTGATACAGAAAGTATATTGGAAAATAGTACAACTTTTTATTATACAAACAACATTTGTCTCTCAATATTAGTCTGAAAGTGGCGAACCCCTTTTAACTAAATCCGCAGCATAATTAGATTCCTAGGTAGGAGCAAGACTCAGGTCCCAACACATTTCCCCAATAAAAAGCTGATTTTCCAGGGATCATTAGTTTTAAAATAGTGTAGTCCTAGTTCAGTGGGTGGTGCTAGGTCTCGGACTCAACATTAGTGTATGTTGAATGTCAGCACGAAGGGGTGTAGCTAACCATTGTCATGGACAAATGTGCATTCCTCGGCTGAAATTTAGTGTACACAGCACTCATAGGGAGGTAAGTATATGAGATAATCATAAGCATGCTCAAGTCTGAATAAATTATGCTTGAACTTTCTCACATTTTGTCACCTTACAACCACAAACTTAAATGTACTTTGAGATTTTAAGTGATGGACCAGCACAAAGCAGCACATAATTGTGGAACGAAAATGATACATGGTTTTCAAAATTTAAACGCATAAAAATCTGGAAAGTGTGATGTGCAGTAGTATTCAGCCCCCCTATAGCAATACTTTGTAACTTTGTAGAGCCACCTTTCACTAAATTCACTGCAAATATTATTGAGGAGCACATCCAGGTACTTATAGCTGTTGACAATCTCAATGCCCGTCCCCTGGATGTCCACTGGTATAGGAGGGTATCTACATTTACGAAAGTCCTTGGTCTTCCCAGCATTAATCCTAAGGTGGTTCCGCTGGCACCAGTCCACAAAATCCCAGTTCAATTCAATAACCCTGGCGGTATGGTGTTAAAAGCACTCGAGAAATCAAAGAACGTTATTCTCATTGTTTCCTGGTTTCTCCAGGTGAGAGAGACCTCTTTGCAGGAGGTGGATGATGGCATCATCCACCCCAATGCCTGGGCCGATAAGCAAACTGGAGAGGGTCCATAGCTGAGCTCTCTAGAGGGTGGAGATGTGTGAGAACCAATCTCTCTAAGACCTTCATCAAGTGGGATGTCAGTGCTACAGGTTTGTATCGTAGAGGTCCATAGAATGAGGTGTCTTTGGAACCGGTACAACACAAGATTTCCACAGTTCTGGTTCCATTCCCAGCTTCAGGCTCATATTAAACATATATGTAATAATACCAAACAGCTGGTCCCCGCAAGTCTTAATTAGCCTTGCACTGATGCCATCTGGCCCTGAGGCTTTCCCAGCTTTGATCTTTCAACTCTTCTCACCTGGGCACGTGTGAAGCTCAGGCTGTAGCCAGATGATGACTGACTGATGGATTTATTGGTCTGGTGAGAAATATCAGCAGGAGGTGAGGTCCGTGTGAGAGAGGGGATTGAATGACATGCTGAGGTGGGAGGAGCTGGTGTGTGATCAAATCTATTGAAGAATAGATTTAGTTCGTTAAGCCAATTAACACCTTCTATCTGGGAGACAGGATGTCTATGACCAGAAATTGACTTAAGACCTTTCCAGACTGTACTGATGTTTTTGGCTTTTCATTTGCTTTTCCATTTTTCCCTTATAATTGGCTTTTTCCTCCCTGATTTGACGCCTAAGCTCTTTTTGTACACCCCTCAGTCCCTCCTTGTTTCCTGCCCTGAAAGTCTTTGTTTTCTCCTTGAGTAGTGCTTTTATATCAGAATTAATCCATGGTTTGTTGTTAGAGAAGCACCTCACCACTTTTGTGGGTACCGTGGTGTCCACACAAAAATTAATGTAGTCCGTTATGCAGTGTGAGAGTCCTTCTATGTCTTCCCCATAGGAATCCTGCAGTGCTTCCCATGCGGTTGTGTCAAAACAATCCCTCAGGGCCTCATTACTCTCCTCGGACCATATCCTCACTGTGTGGGTGACGGCTGGTTCTGTACGTACAAATGGCTTGTACACAGGTTGAAGATGCACTAGGTTGTTATCCGATCTCCCCAGGGGCGGTAGGGCTGATGAGTTAGTTGTATGCCTCCCTCACATTGGCAAAGAGAAAGTTCAGTGTTTTGTTATCTCTTGTGGTGGCAGGTTACATACTGTGTGAAGCTTGGCCGTGTGGATGATGGAGAGACAGAGTTGAAATCTCCAGACACAAGAAGGAGGGCCTGGGGGTGTAGCGACTGCAACTGGCTCACTATGGCTTGTAGGACCTCACAGGCAGACCCAGCTTTCGCAGAGGAGGGGGACATATGCAGCTGTCACGAGGACATGCGATAGTTCCCTCGGTAAATAGAAAGGTCTCATGCTGACAGCTAATAGTTCAATGTCCTTACAGCAAGTTTGCTCCTTAATCACAATGTGCCTAGAGTTACAACAGTTACAACATCATTCACAAATATCGCCAGCCCTCCTCCTTTCCTCTTACCACTCTCCCTTGCTCTCCCTTAAAGCCATCCAAGGAGACGAGTGTCCGGAGTAACTTCGGTAGCCAAGTCTCTGTAAACAACATCATGCTGCACTCCCGAAACTCCTGGCCGGATCACCTGGATGTACTGTACAGGAAAGGCCACAGCAGGTTCTACCTGCTTAGGAGGCTGAGAGCCTTTGGAGTCCAGGGGGCACTTCTTGGGGCCTTTTTCAACTCAGTAGTGGCATCAGCCATCTTCTTCGGAGTGGCCTGCTGGGGGCGTAGCATATCAACCAGGGATAGGAATAGACTTGACAAGCTGATTAGAAGGGCCAGCTCTGTCCTTGGGAGTCCCCTGGACCCTGTGCAGGTGGTGGGTGACAGAAGGATACTACCTGTGATAACCTCCATGTGGGAGAAATCCCCCCCACCCCATGTATGAGACCGTGATAGCGCTGGGCAGTACTGTCAGTGACTGACTACTTTACCCAAAGTGTGAGAAGGAGCACTATCGGAAGTCTTTCCTCCCTGCTGCGGTTAGGCTGTACAACCAACACCGACCTAAGCGGAGATCATTCCATACAGATAACTGAAAGATCTTTAAGTTGTGATATCCCCTCTGCTACTTTTTTACCTGTACCTTTTCTATCTGTACCTACTGTCATTGTAATTCCTCTGTCTTGGAGAGTTTTGTATATATTGTATTTGTATTGCATACCTTTGCTGCTATAACACACTGTATTTCCCCATGGTGTGACTATTAAATGATTATTTTATCTTATCTTAATTACAGCTGCAAGTATTTTGGGGTATGTCCCTACCAGCTTTGCGCATCTAGAGTTTGAGATTTTAGCTCATTCTTCTTTGCAAAATAGCTCATTCTCAGCCAGATTGGATGGAGAGCGTCTATGAACAGCAATTTTCATGTTTTGCTACAGATGCTCAATGGGATTTAGGTCTGGACTTTGACTGGGCTATTCTAACAAATCAATATTCTTTGATCTAAACCATTCCACTGTAGCTCTGGCTGTATGTTTAGGATCATTGTCTTTCTGGAAGGCGAATCTCCCCAGTCTTTTGCAGCCTCCAACAGGTTTTCTTCCAGGATTGCCCTGTATTTAGCTCCATCCATTTTCCCATCAACTCTGACCTGCTTCCCTGTCCCTGCTGAAGAAAAGCATCCCTATAACATGATGCTGCCACTACCATGTTTCACAGTGGGGATGGTGGGTTCAGGGTGATGAGCGGTGTTACTTCTTTGCCACACAGAGCTTTGCATTTAGGCCAAAAAGTTCAACTTTGGTCTTATCTGACCAGAGCACCTTCTTCCAAATGTTTGCTGTCCTATATTGCTTGTGGCAAACTGCAAACGGCACTACTTATGTCTTTCTTTCAACAATTGTTTTCTTCTTGCCACTCTTCCATAAAGGCCAGATTTGTGGAGTGCACAACTTACAGTTGTCATGTGGACAGATTCTCCCACCTAAGCTGTGGATTTCTGCAGCTCCACCAGAGTGACCATGGGCCTCTTGGCTGCTTCTCTGACCAGTGCTCTCTTTGCTCGATCTGTCAGTTTAAGTGGGCGGCCATGTCTTGGTAGGTTTGCAGTTGTAGAATACTTTTTCCATTTTTGGATGATGGATTGAACAGTGCTCCTTGGGATGCTCAAAGCTTGGGATATGTCTTTATATCCTAACCCTGCTTTAACCCCTTAACGACCTTGGACCTTGAAACGGCTGTGGGGTCAAAATGCTCACTATACCCCTTGATGAATTCTGTGAGGGTTGTAGTTTCCAAAATGGGGTAACTTTTGCGGGGGGGGTTCCTTTGTATTGGTACTCTAGGGGCTTTGCAAATGAGACATGGCACCTGAAAACTATTCCAGCAAACTCTGCTTTTCAGACGCCCAGTGTCGCTCCTTCCCTTCCGTCCACTGCCATTCTCCCAAACATCAGTTTCCGCCCACATATTGGGTATTCCTTGCTCGGGAGAAATTGCATAACAAACTGTGAGATGCATTTTCTCCTTTAACCCTTTGTGAATGTGTTAATTTTAGGGCTAAATTAAAGAATTAGCGGAAAAAAATTAAATGTCTAAATTTCACCTCCATATTGTTTTAATTCCCGTGAAATGCTTAAAGGGTTAACAAACTTCCCAAATGTTGCTTTGAATTATTTGAGGGGTGCAGTTTTGAAAATGGGGTGATTTATGGGGGTTTCTAATATATAGGCCTTTAATCCTCTTCAGAACTGAAGTGGTCCCTAAAAAATTAGTTTGGGAAATTTTCTTGTAAATCTGGAAAATCGCTGCTACTTGTAAGCCTTCTAACGTCCAAAATAAATTACAGGACGATTAAAAGATGCCAATATGTAGCAGAGATATGGTAGATAATATGTATTAATGTATTTGGGTGGTATGACTATCTGTCTGAAAAGCAGAGCATTTCACATTTTGAAAATTGCGCTTTTTTTTTTTTTTATCAAATTTCCTATTTTTTTTTTTATAAATAAATACAAAAATATTCATTAGTGTTTACTAACATGAAGTACAATGTGTCACGAAAAAACAATCTCAAAATCACTTATAAATCACTATAAATTAAGGCGTCTCAAAGTTATTGCCATATAAAGTGACACGTCAGTTTTGAAAAACGAGGCCTCGTCCTTAACGCACTTTTGGGCTGGGTCCTTAAGGGGTTAAACATCTCCCCAAATTAATCTCCTTGGCCTTCATGATGTTTGTTCACTAGTGTTCTCTAACAAACTACTGAGGCCTTCACAGAACAGGTGTATTTATACTGAGACTCAATTACACACAGCTGGACTCTGTTAACTAATTAATTGACTTCTGAAGGCAATTGATTGCACTGGATTTTATTTAGGGGTTTCGGAGTACAGGGGGGCTGAATACTTTTGCGTGTCATACTTTCCAGATTTTTATTTGATCAAAATTTTTAAAACTTTGTATGATTTTCGTTCCACTTCACAATTATGTGCTACTTTGTGTTGGTCTAGCACTTAAAATCTCGATGAAATAATTTTGTTTGTGGTTGTAAGGTGACAAAATGTGAAAAAGTTCCAGGGGTATGAATACTTTTGCATACCACTGTATATTTCTAATTATATTTTATTATATTATATGGTCAGATGGGGGGGTTGGTCACAGGTGAAGGTGATCTGTATTGACCGTGGAAGCGTGTCAGCTGCTGTGAAGAAGGATAGGGCTAAAGGAGGTCTCCATTGATACCCAGTATCAACTAGTAGTGTTCTGGCGATGCCAGTCTCCTATCCTGGAGAGGTGGACTGATTGGTAATAGTGCAATAATATCAAACACAGACAATAGACATCAGTGCAAAATGGAATGGAAAACACACACCAAGAAAAAGTGATGGAGGGAATACATACCACGTAGACAACTCGTGGGTTATACTGCAAGGGCGCCAGAAAAAACTCATCCCACCCGCATAATGGAGAGTGAGTAGCGGAACACAGCATGCACGCGTGCGCCAGACAAAGCGCACAATCGTCCCCTTAAAGCACAGAATGTATAAAGTGCCCATGCGTGAATTGGTATAGGCTGACTCCGTAAGAGAACAGCTCAGGACCATATCGCGCCTGCGCGCACAAGATGGTACGCATACATGCACAACCTACCACAATGGGCAAAATCAAATAGGGATTGCACAGTCACTAATCCTCACCTAAATAATAGCGCACAAGCGCAAATGTTATATTCCATACAAGTGTAGGTTTAATGAGACAAATTATACAATAACAAAAAGAGATATTATAATACTATAGTAAGGCTCCAAACTAGCATACAAAGAGTAATAAATAAAAAAAAAATGACAATATAACAAATTATATCATAAAGTGACGTGAAAAATAAAATTAATAAATGAAAAATAAATGAATAAAGTGCAAATGGAAAAAAGTGATTAAAATAAAAAGTGCTGAGTGAGTGAATAAACAAAAAACATGTGAACTCATATATTGCATTTCTGTAAGTTGATATCCATAAATAACTTGAAGAGGACATGAATAATACAGTATATTTAATCTATAAATAATGTGAGAAAAACATTAATAAATGTAAGGTACAATGACAAACAGTGCAAAGAGTAAAGTGCACAGTAGTTACCTCTACAAATACCAAATTAACATAATGAGATAAAATATCACACAGCCAATTCACAAAAATAAAAAGAACAATATCTATACACAGTGTAAAAAAAATATATAAATATAAAATGTCCAGTATGCCCGAAGTTCTTTTCCTTGCATCTCTGTTAAACCAGAGAACCGTATTTCAAATATAATGACCCATTCATCCATGCATCTATGATGCCCATCCATTTGTACAGTTGGTCAACGTTCAACAAGTAATTCTTGATATATAATAAAATCCATACTATCTGTCTGCTGAATCCATCTCCTCATCTGTGCAAAGTTTAATTCCTGGTATAGCATCAATTCCCATTATCCTAAATCATCTGATGTTGTATTTGTTTGTAATTATAACCTGTGTTTTATGATGCTTGAAGGCCTGCAAGTCTGTTAGTCTTTCTGTGCATAGCTTTCTTAGTTCATGTGTTGAGTTTAATTAGTTGATTGTTGTATAAGCTAATTTAGTGCAGTTAAACATGGCAGTTAGACAGATCAGATGAGTAACCACTCCAAAAAACGTGTAAATTTCTAAATACAATTGTCCCACCATATTCACGGCATGTCTTTTGCCTCTATTTGCTGCTTTTTTTTTACAAACTTACCACCCATTCCCACCTCCTGTTACTTCTATCCACATCAGTCCCTCTCTCCTTCCCTCTCCTATGTTCAGCTCCCATTCTCTCGTCACCTTCCTCAACCACCTTAACCCACCTTGTGCTTCTGTGCAACAAATTAGACAATCTCGCAAGTCATTTAACCATCTGACGTGTCTCGCCATTCTGCTACTAGCTGCTGGGGACGTCTCTCCAAACCCTGGTCCTCCTTCTGTTAACCTCAACTCCATACCTGTCTCACCAAGAAACCCTTCTAACTTTATTAATATTTGTTGTCTGCTGTCTCCTTCTCCTCTACCAGTGTCTTTCTCTTGTGCTCTTTGGAACACCCGCTCAGTCTTCAACAAACTTGACGTTACTCAAGATCTCTTCATTTCAAAGTTTTAACCTGCTGGCTGTCACTGAAACCTGGATTAAACAGTCTGACACCGCGTCCCCTGCTGCTCTCTGTTATGAATGCCTCCAGTTTTCACACACCCCTAGACCTGAGGATAGGCAAGGTGGAGGGGTAGGTGTCCTTCTATCACCACAATGCACTTTTCAGGTCATTCCCCCAGTACTATCACTCTCTTTCCTTTCTTTTGAGGTCCAGACTCTTCAGCCCTTTCTTTCGGCAAGTAGCTGTCATCTACCGTCCCCCTGGCTCTCCCTACCAGTTTTTTGATCACTTTAATTCATGGCTTCCCAACTTCCTATACTGTGAAATTCTCAATCTGCCTCTCGCTTTCTATCACTAACCGCCTCTCTTGGTCTCTCTCAGCTTACTTCTTCTCCCACACACAAAGATGGTAATATCCTTGATCTGGTCTTCTTACAGCTCTGTTCTGTCTCTGACTCCGACCACATCATCAAAGGCACTTTGCAAAACTCACTGACCTACTGCACATGCAGAAATCTACGGGCTGTAAACACACAGCACCTCTCAGATACAGTCATCACTGTCTCTCATCTCTTCTCTCTCCTGTCCTGAACCGGCCACCAAACACTACAATGAGACTGTCAAAGCCACCCTGAATAAAGTAGCACCCTTGACCGTCAGAAAATCCCAACACAGACACCAGCAATCTTGGCACACTCCTCAAACACGTTTTCTTCAGCAATGCTCAAGATGTGCCGAACGTCTATGGTGAAAATCTGATTTTTTTTCACTTCAAGTTTATGCTCAAAGCCTATAACTCTGCCCTTCACCTCGCCAAACAAGCCTACTTCACTGCTCTCATCTCTTCTCTCTAAATAACCCTAAATGACTCTTTGATACCTTTCACTCCCTCCTCATGCCAAAGGTGCGGGTACATGTCACAGACCTCAGTGCTCAAGACATGGCCACGTACTTTAAAGACAAAATCGACAACATCCCTCAGAAAATAACCCGATCTCCAAGCAGCATTAGTCCCTTTCCCTCCTTTTCTCCTCATTGTGTACTCTTATTATTTGACCCAGTAACAGAAGAAGTCTCCCAGCACCTTTTCTTTCTTCTCACCCCACTACTTGCACAAGTGATCCTATCCCGTCACACCACCTCCGGCCTCTGTCCCCTGCTGTTACAACTCGCTTTACTAAAATTTTTAACCTCTCTCTTTTTTCTGGAATCTTCCCCTCCTCCTTCAAACATGCTGTCATAACCCCACTACTGAAAAAACCCTCCCTTGACCCATCCTGTGCTGCTAACTACCGACCTGTCTCTAACCTCCCCTTCATCTCTAAACTCAAGGAACGCTTGGTCTAATCCCGCCTAATCAGCTATCTCTCTGCTAACTCTCTTCTGGACCCCTTACAATCAGGTTTTTGTGCTCTACACTCTACAGAAACGGCCCTCACAAAGGTCTCCAATGATCTCTTGACTGGTAAATCTAAAGGGAACTATTCACTACTTATTCTTCTGGATCTCTCAGCAGCATTTGACACTGTAGACCATCAACTCCTTCTCACTATGCTCCACTCTGTTGGCCTCAGGGATACCACTCTCTTGGTTTTCTTCCTATCTCTCTGACCGCTCATTTAGTGCATCATTCGCTGGTGCTATGTCTTCTCCTTTGCCTCTTGCAGTTGGGGTCCCTCAGGGCTTGGTCCTAGGACCCCTCCTCTTCTCTTTGTACACAGCCCCTATCGGACAAACCATCAGCAAATTTGGCTTCTGGTACCATCTTTGTGCTGATGATTCGAGATGAGTGAATCGAAGCTGCAGAAGTGGAATTCGATCCGAATTTTAGGAAATCTTCGATTCGCCTCGATTATGGATTTCCTCATGCTTCCATGCATCAAATCGCATTTTTTACTAAAATAGCTGCTGCACATGTTAGGACAAGGGGCAAGGGACCCTTGAAATGCGAGATCACCCACAATGACATGCATGGAGCTAATCAGTAGCCTGCCGGCCCTGTGATGCCACAGTCTTATAAAAACCCTCTGCCAATTTAGGTTCAGTTATTTCACATTGCTCTTACTGCAGGGACAGACGTCAGCAGGAGCTAGGGAAAGACTTGGGAAATAGAAGTTCAGGGAAAGAGGATTACAAGTGTAGGGGAAGTATAGGGAGGAATTGAAAGAAGAATTTGGGGTGGTTGTAACCTCATTAACAGCAAGAATTTTAATACACATTGCAGCACTCACTGCCGTTATACTGTTGCTCATTACTCATTTTCAAGGTGAAACACAACAAGCCTTTTGCAATGCAGTACAGCAAAAAAAGAGGCCTGAGCTCCCAGTTTCAGCTAGCGGTGGTGTCTCGACCAGAAACTCAACGGTTGTAGACTGCTTGACTCAGTCATCCAATTCACCCCAAGTCACATCAGACACCCCTAGCCAAAATTCGGTGGGTTCGTCAGACACAACCCTTAGTTGGCATGGCCTGGTAGCAGGCCCTGTACCCTCAGGTGTCCTGAACCTGCCTCTGTCCTTTTCTGTTCCCTCAGCTAGAGAAGTACTCTATGCTGTGGGCTCAAATCCACTATATAGTGAGGAGGAGCTACTACAGGACAGTCAGCAGCTAGTGCCCAGCCAAGATGTGGAGGAGATCCATCCACCGCTTCTTCCGGTAGGCGGGCAAATAGTTATGAGGAGAATGGCGTGGGAGCTGGTGTTGCGAACGGTCAGGCTCCTGGCTGTGAGACCGTTGAGGAGGACATCAGTGACCTACAGACATTAGTGGATGACGATGTAGCTGATCGCAGTTGGGAGCCCGGTGACGAAGGGGCTTCATTGTCATCGGTAGAAGAGTGTGGCAGCTTGCGCATGAGGCAGCAGGGTGGCAGTAGTGGGAGGTCGGGAGCCAAACCTGCCCAGATAGCAGTGGTTAAGGGGTTCACGGAGGCAGAGTGGTGGTAGCAGTCAGTCAGTGCGGAGTGTTGGGGGTAAAATCGCCTACTCGGCGGTGTGGCAGTTTTTTATTATAGCCGCCGGGGGAGGTGAACATGGCCATATGTTCAATCTGTGGACAAAAGGTGAAGCGTGGCCAGGGTGCCAATTTTGGCACCACAGCCCTGCGTCAACATATGCAGCGTCACCGTGAAGTGTCCTGGGAGACCCTTGACTCCAATGTGGTGGTCCAGTCTGCCGCAGGAACCGTTGCATCACCCAGTGGCAGGCAGTCAAGGCTCCACCACCTCAGCCGGTGGAAGCTGTGTGTCCTTCCCATCATCTGCTGGTTGTGATGCTCCTGCTCCTCCTCCTCCTCGTTAGTCATTGCGACAGCAATCGATCAGAGAATCTATATCTAAGAGACAACAGTATGCGTGCCCTCATCCAATGGTGCAGAAGCTGAACGTGCTCCTGTCCAAGTTGCTGGTGCTGCAGTGAGTGCAGAGGAGGAGGAGGAGGACATTGATGCATAAGCAATGAGCAGCCAAATGGGTGGAAAAGGAGGAGCAGGAGCAACCAGAATAGCAAGAGGAAGACGAGGATGATGACCCAGACACACCGTGGCAGTATGCATTGGAGATGGATGCACTTGCACAAATGAACCGATGCATGCTTACTTCCTTGCGCAGTGAGAGCTGATTTGTCACCATTCGGCAGAGGGATGACTACTGGCTCTCCAGCATGTTAGATCCTCCCTTCCGGGGAAAAATGGGGGCCTTTTTTACACCCGCTGAGAAGGAGAACAAACTAAACTACTATAGAGACATGCTATGTAGCAAGTTGGCCGCAGGAACAGTATCAGCTCCATCAGCAGCAGCCTGAGCCTAGAGTCGCTGATGAGCAGCTTTCTTCAGCCGCATAGTGAAGAAACTGCTCATCAGCAGCTAGACACAGAGCAGAAGTTGAACCAGCAGGAGGTGGCATAATTAGAGTGCACCCTGACACCCGTCATCGAAGATCCGCTGGACTACTGGGCAGCCAAATTGGATTTGTGGCCGCCACTGGCCGAGTTTGCCCTGGAAAAACCGTCCTGCTCGGCCAGTAGTGTGGCATTAGAGCGGGTGTTTAGTGCGGCGTGGGCCATAGTTACCCCAAGGAGAACTCTCCTGTCCACCCAAAATTTGGAGAGACTGACCTTTGTGAAGATGAATCAGGCGTGGATCAGCCAGGATTTCCACCCACCAATGCCTGATGCAGCAGATTAAATGATCCATGCTGCTTCACCACACTCTGCCACTGGTTCACTGTATGGCCTCCTAAGGCTGTTGCTACCTCTGCATTATATCATCTTGCCACTCTGGCTTCTCACGCTGCTGCCACCTCCTCACTCTGCCTCTGGGTGACTGTAAGGCCTCCTCACACTGCTGCCACCTCCACACTCTGCCACAGCGTGACTGTATGGTCTCCTCACCCTGCTGCCACCTCCGCACTCTGCCACTGGGTCACTGTATGCCCTCCTCATGCTGCTGCCACTGGGTCACTGTATGCCCTCCTCATGCTGCTGCCACTGGGTCACTGTATGCCCTGCTCATGCCGCTGCCACTGGGTCACTGTATGCCCTCCTCATGCCGCTGCCATTGGGTCACTGTATGGCCTCCTCATGCCGCTGCTACTGGGTCACTGTATGCCCTCCTCTTTCTGCTGCCACCGGGTCACTGTATGCCCTCCTCATGCCACTGGGTCACTGTATGCCCTCCTCATGCTGCTGCCACTGGGTCACTGTATGCACTCCTCATGCTGCTGCCACTGGGTCACTGTATGCCCTTCTCATGCTGCTGCCACTGGGTCACTATGCCCTGCTCATGCCGCTGCCACTGGGTCACTGTATGCCCTCCTCATGCCGCTGCCATTGGGTCACTGTATGGCCTCCTCATGCCGCTGCTACTGGGTCACTGTATGCCCTCCTCTTTCTGCTGCCACCGGGTCACTGTATGCCCTCCTCATGCCACTGGGTCACTGTATGCCCTACTCATGCTGCGGCCACTGCCGGGTCACTGTATGGCCTCCTCATGCCGCTGCTACTGGGTCATTGTATGCCCTCCTCATGTTGCTGCCACTGCTGGGTCACTGTATGTCCGTTAAATTTGGAGAGGTGTCAACAAGGCCTATGATGAAAGCAACACCATTCCTACTGTAAAGCACGGAGGTGGACCACTGATGAAGTGGGGATGTGTGAGCTTCAAAGGCACAGGAATCTTATTCCAAGTTGAAGGAAAGATGAATGCAGCACGTGATCAGCAAATACTGGATGCAAATTTGCACTCATCAGCCAGGAAGCTGCGCATGGGACATACTTGGATCGTTGTCATGTTGAAACGTCCAAAACACAAGGCCAAGTCGACCTGTCATTGGCTACAGCAGAAGGAAGTGAAGGTTCTGGAGTGACCATCTCAGTCTCCTGACCTCAATATCATTGAGCCACTCTGGGGAGATCTCAAGCGCGCAGTACATGCAAGACAGCCCAGGAATTTACAGGAACTGGAGACTTTTTGCCAAGAAGAATGGGCAGTTTTACCATTTGAGCCTCATCCACAACTACCAGAAAAGACTTCAAGCTGTCATTGATTTTAGAGGGGGCAATACACGGTATTAAGAACTGGGGTATGTGAACTTTTGAACAGGGTCATTTTGATGGTTTTGGTTGTCATTATGATTTAAAAAGAGAAAACACAGAAGTTTGACAATAAATGGCTTCAACCAACCACTAACCATGAGTGGAGAAAAAGTTTTTGTGTTACCATTCATATTCTCTGAAATAAAAGGCGGGAAAAAAAACCAAAAAATCTGCTGGGGCATGTAAACTTTTTAGCACAACTGTAGATATCAAGAAAAGTTTTGAAATTAACCACTTCATTTAACCCTGATTTTCACACACTATTCAACATAACGATCCACCTTGTCTCCTTTTTCAAAAGGGCATGTTTGATATTGCCAATAACGTGTGCCAATTTATTGGCACAAATGAATTTGGTCGTAATTGCTTTTTGCGAATGTCTAGAATGGTAGGTCCTACAAAACTGAAACCCGGGTCTAATGTCTTTGGAAGCATCTGGTCTATTTTGTCAAATTTGGTGCAGTCATTTAACTGTGTATAAAGAACAGATATCAGAAATTCATTTTTATATGGGTCAGATCATGTATGCCTTAAAGAAACACAAATATTGCTGTATTTTTTTTTTAGTCCACATTTAAAAAATATTTTAAATATATTTTTCTACCACAAAATAATTGCATTAAAACTATGACTCATCCCGCAAACATTGATTTGATTGAAAAATAGTTATGGAACAAAAACAGTCTCCTCTTGAGATGCATTATGTCCTCATAATGTCCTTATTCCACATACATTGTCAAATATTGCTACATTTTTACTTTACAATATTGACATTTTTAGGCATTATTCACAGGTTACACCATTAGTATTTTAATGTTTATGCATTAGATCAAAAGAGGTATTTTTTATGTATCTATTCCTCCATTATATGTAATTCTGCCAATACTACAGGTGCATCTCAATAAATTTAAAATATCTTTGAAACATTTATTTATTTCAGTAATTAAATAAAAAAGTGACCTCCTATATTTTCTAGATTCTTTACACACAGAGTGTTCTATTTCAAGTGTTTTATTTCTGTAAATGTTGATTATGGATTACAGCTAATGAAAACAATAAATCTAAGAAAATTTAGAATATTGTGAAAAAGTTCAGTATTGTAAATTCAGTGTGTCCATTTAAAGTTTAAATGGTCCTTCAGTCTGGTTCAGTAGGAAACACTATCACGGAAGACGCTGATTATGAATTGGATTACTGAAATGAATGAACGTTTCAAAAATATTCTAAATTATTGAGATGCAACTGTACCTTATTTAGTTATTTCTTTCTCTCTGATAATTTATGGGGTCTTTCTCTTCAGTTGGACTATGTGATCTCACGGTGACCTCCTTAGAATTGTGTCTTTTATGTTCTCTCAAGGGAGTAACATCTTAAAAACCAGATTTTATGATGTACAGTGGGGAAAAAAAGTATTTAGTCAGCCACCAATTGTGCAAGTTCTCCCACTTAAAAAGATGAGAGGCCTGTAATTGACATCATAGATAGACCTCAACTATGACAGACAAAATGAGAAAAAAAATCCAGAAAATCACATTGTCTGATTTTTAAAGAATTTATTTGCAAATTATGGTGGAAAATAGGTATTTGGTCAATAACAAAAGTTCATCTCAATACTTTGTTATATATCCTTTGTTGGCAATGACAGAGGTCAAACGTTTTCTGTAAGTCTTCACAAGGTTGACACACACTGTTGCTGATATGTTGGCCCATTCCTCCATGCAGATCTCCTCTAGAGCAGTGATGTTTTGGGGCTGTTACTGGGCAACACGGACTTTCAACTCCCTCCAAAGGTTTTCTATGGGGTTGAGATCTGGAGATTGGCTAGGCCACTCCAGGACCTTGAAATGCTTCTTACGGAGCCACTCCTTCGTTGCCCTGGCGGTGTGCTTGGGATCATTGTCATGGTGAAAGACCCAGCCACGTTTCATCTTTAATGCCCTTGCTGATATCTCTCTATCTATATACAGTGCCTTGCGAAAGTATTCGGCCCCCTTGATCTTTTCAACCTTTTGCCACATTTCAGGCTTCAAACATAAGGATATAAAATTTTTAATTTTTTGGTGAAGAATCAACAAGTGGTACACAATTGTGAAGTGGAATGAAATTTATTGGTTATTTTAAACTTTTGTAAAAAATAAAAAACTGAAAAGTGGGACGTGCAATATTATTCGGCCCCTTTACTTTCAGTGCAGCAAACTCACTCCAGAAGTTCAGTGAGGATCTCTGAATGATCCAATGTTGTCCTAAATGACTGACGATGATAAATATAATCCACCTGTGTGTAATCAAGTCTCTGTATAAATGCACCTGCTCTGTGATAGTCTTAGGGTTCTGTTTAAAGCGCAGAGAGCATCATGAAGACCAAGGAACACACCAGGCAGGTCTCTGATACTGTTGTGGAGAAGTTTAAAGCCGGATTTGATTACAAAAAGATTTCCCAAACTTTGAGTGGGGCTCAAGGCACATTCTACTAGGACGATTGCCACCTCCTGGGCCAAGAGAGCTGATGCTTCCATAGAATCTATCTGCAAAGCGGCAACCTGGTCTTCACCTTCTACCTTTTTTTGCCATTATAGGCTGGACATTGGGGCTTCTGCTGATCGATCTTTTGGAAGGAAAGTTTTACAAGCGGTGGTCCCTCCCTAGTGTTTTCCTATTTTATTCTCTCTTGGTGCTGTCGTGGGTGATGGGAAAAATGGTAATTACTTACCAGTAATTGGATTTTCCAGAACCCACGACAGCACCGTCCTTTATCCCTCCCTTTTTTTCTTGGTGATGGACTTTTGTTTGGCACTGGGTGTAGCAAGCAAAAAAAAAAAAAAAAGTTTTGACCTTAGGGTCCTTCAAAAGCTAAATAGCGCTCTTTCCATTCCGAGCCCTGCCATGTACCCATACAGCAGATTATGACCACATATGAGGTATTGCCGTGTTCACGAGAAATTGTTTAACAACCTTTTGAGGCGCTTTTTCTCTTTTAACCCTTTGTGAAAATGAAAATTTTGGGGATAAAGTGACATTTTAGTAATTTTTTATTTACACATCCCAATGTTAATAAAATTTGTGAAAAGGCTTTTGGGTCAAAATGCTCGCTATACCTCTTGATAAATTCTGAGAGGGGTGTAGTTTCCAAAATGTGGTCACTTTTAGGGGGTTTCCATTGTATTGGTACTCTAGGGGCTCTGCAAATGAGACATGGCACCTGAAAACTATTCCAGCAAAATCTGCTTTTCAGATGCCCAGTGTAGCTCCTTCCCTTCCGTGCGCTGCCGTGTGGCCCAAACATCCGTTTACACACACGTGGGGTATTTGTGTGCTCGGGAGAAATTGCATAACAATCTGTGAGATGCATTTTCTCCTTTAACCCTTTGTGACTGTGTTAATTTTAGAGCTAAATGAATGTATTGAAAAAAAATGAAATGTGTAAATATCACCTCCATATTGTTTTAATCCTCGTGAAATGCTTAAAGGATTAACAAACTTCCCAAATGCTGTTTTGAATTATATGAGGGGTGCAGTTTTGAAAATTTGGTGATTCATGGGGGTTTCTAATATATAGGCCTTTATAATCCTCTTCAGAACTGAAGTGGGCCCTAAAAAATTAGTTTGGGAAATTTTCTTTGTAAATCTGGAAAATCGCTCTTACACTTGTAAGCTTTATAATGTCCAAAATACATTAAAGGACGATTAAAAGATGATGCCAATATATAGCAGAGATATAGTAGATAATATTTATTAACATATTTGGGTGGTATGACTATCTGTTTGAAAAGCAGAACATTTCACATTTTGAAAATGGCGATTTTTTTTTTCTCCAAATTTCCATCAAATTTCCTATTTTTTTTTTTATAAATAAATACAAAAATATTGATCAATGTTTACCACTAACATGAAGTACAATGTCTCACGAAAAAAACAATCTCAAAATCACTTGGGGAAGTTAAAGCGTCTTAAAGTTATTGCCATATAAAGTGACATATGTCAGTTTTGAAAAATGAGGCCTGATCCTTAATGCACTTTTGGGCTCAGACCTGAAGGGGTTAAAGACCTGACATCCACTGTAATGGTACAGTGGATGTTGGGAAAGAGTTAAAGGGGCTTTCTTATGAAAGGAAGTTATCCCCTACACATAGCGTTCGGACACCCCATTCTGAATGGAGCTGTGGTTGGGCAGCATGCACAGCTCCATTCATTTTAATGTGAGTGCTGGAGTTATTTGGAGTACAGTGCTTATCTATCTCCCGCACTCCCATTGAGATGCATGGAGTGGTGTGCTCTGCCTGACCACCGCTCTATTGAGAATGGGGGACAAAAGTCTCAGCTGTCAGGCCCCCCACTGATCCCACTGAAAGTTCCTGTCCTGGGAAATCCCCTTTAACTTATATACTTGTGGTCTCTTAGATTAAAGCGGTTTTCTCATGAACCTAACCATTTTTAAATTTGTAGATGAGTGAAAGTTAAACCTTTTTGAAAATGTGAATATTTTAAAATGTTGTGTTTTTATAGATTTTCTCTAACCATCTTAGTGGTGACAGTGTTTTGTCTTGCTAGCTTGCCAATGGATATGACCATGAATTCAGGAACTTTCTAAAGTTTAGCAATTAGAAACACAGCCATGATTTCTTTATTATGGCTGGGATATCATGCAGGGACACTACATGCACCAAAAAGAAAACCTGGTCACAATTTAAAAAAAAATAAAAAATCATAGCTAGTTAAACTTTTAATAATCTGCAAATTTAAATATGGTTGTGTTCATGAAAAAACCCTTTAATTATCTTTTACATTTATAATTGAAGGAAATGTTTAAATTTCTGTATCAGGCTAGTAAAAATAAAAAATATATATTTTTTCAGCTTTCAAATTTACTACTTGTAATACATAGACCCATTGAGGAGTTCCATTTATCCCAGGATAAAGGGAGTCTGTCAGCAGTATATGAAGGTTAACTTGTTTTGAGGCAATACCTTTACGTCCCATGCAAAGCACTTTTAATCTCATTTGCATATGAATAAAACATTTATTTCAATGAAAATGCGGCATATTTGGAAATTGTGCATCCATCTCTATAAGGTACTCTGATTATCTTCATTACTGCCTACAGACTCACTTTAAGAATAAATAGGCTAGCAGATAATTCAAGGGCATGTCTTTTTTCAATATTTTGCCAAAATTGGAAAAAAAAATAAAAATAAAAGAAAAGTAGCTAACACAAGATGAAGAAAAAAAAGTTTGGATTTGTGTGTTACTGGGGTGGTGCTCACACATTCATAAACTTTTCACCTTTAGCACTCTTTGGTTTGCCACTTTCCTGGGAAGGCAAAACAGAATGGTATTTGGGCTCACAAAGTCCGTGGTTCATAAACTACTAACCCCACCTCTGAAATGACTGCAAAAAAAAACATTGATTTTGCATTTGATGGCAATAGTGACATGTTTTTGTCTTGATTGTTTGACTATTGATGTGACTATGTATGCAGTAACTTTTTATAGTCTGGTAATTGTCCATAACCTAACCATGACAAGTGCCTGACCTCCTAGTCTTTTCCATTGGCAAGTTATCAAGGCAAAAGACTATCATCACTAAGACGATAAGAGAACATCTTTAAAACACTGCCAGATTTTTAATTACTTATATTTGCAAAAATGTTTAACTTTTTGTGTACCAATTTAAATATGGTTATGTTTGTGGGAAAACCCCCCTTTAATAACATTGACTTACAATACTTCAGTTCAAAATATGACAGCATTCTCACTACTCAGTATTGTAGGAAAAAAATTGCCTTTTGGGACAAACGCAACACAAAAAGTCTACTTATATTTATAGTGTATATTTTTTGCTTTTGTTCAGATACCCTTGTTGCTGTCTTAGAACGGGACACATTAGGTATTCGGGAGATCAGACTCTTTAATGCAGTTGTACGCTGGTCTGAGGCAGAGTGCCAGAGGCAGCAGCAACCGATAACATCAGAAAACAAACGGAAAGCACTGGGCAAAGCATTATCACTTATCCGTTTCCCTCTTATGACCATTGAAGAATTTGCAGCAGGTATTCTTAACTGTTTTTGTTTATTGCAGTTTATATAAACTATTGATGATTTGTGGATGGGGTTGTTGCCTAGTTTTGCTTTTAATTTTTAATTTTTGCATTTTTGACAGTTAAAAAGCTAAACTAAACTTTCAAACAACTTTTGATTTTCTGGCAGCATTTGAGACGTTAATACAATTTGTAACACATTTTGGCTCATTTCCCTGAAATCCTGCATTTCTTTTTCTTTCCATTGCTTTTGTATTTAGAGCTGTACGCTATTTCTCACTGTGTATCAGCTTGCATGTGTAATGCAGGGAATGTAAGAGTGTCGGGGGAGGGGCACCCCAGTGATTTTAGGCAATATAAAACATATAGAAATGTTTCTGGTGTCGTATGAAAGGAGATTCTCAGTTCTACTTGTATTATTTCCAGAGATATCACTCTATCTGATTACATAGTCGGATTGGGAGCAGATGCAGTTTACATATAAATGTCCCAATCCTGACTGTTTTCAGCCAGTGATTTCTCTAGAAATCTAATACTGCAAAACCAATATTTAGAAAACACACAGGATAGTAAAAAACATATTTTGCATCTTTATTAAAGTTTGTAAAATACAAAAATACGTAATCATAATAGGGAGCATGGGGCACCCGAAAAAGAACAAACCCCGAGTGGACACTGTCAAATAATTTTAAATATACGGAAGTAAGAGCCCATACAAGACTCCTTAACCCACCTAAGGTTAGGAGTCACAAAGATGCAAACAAAATCATGCTTAATAGAGTCAGAAGTAGGCAAATAGTAATATAAACTTGCATATACTGACCACTCAGGATAACGCACCCCAAGAAATAATATAATTAATACTGGAAGAGCTGAAATAATTTTTAGAATCTCCTTTTTTATACAAAACCATAAACACATTTCTTCATTTTATAATGCCCGACATAACTGTTTCAAGTGATCCCTCTCTTCCCTCCTTTTATTCCATGCATCACACACTAAAACCTACACACAGAGAGAAACAAAGTGCAGCTACAGGAAGAATGAATGCCGAATTCCACAGAAAGGAGCCAACATTTGTTATAAAAGTATAATGACACAAACAGAAGTTGCTTGAAAATGTAAGTCATCCAATCTCTGTGATCTAATAAGAGTAGAGCAAGACCCACTCACCCTTTTTATTTACCAGGGCTGATGATTTGTTAAGTCGAGCCACAGACTTCAACTGCTCTGTCTTTATTTCAGCAGAGCTCCGACACCTTTATCTATACCTGACTGTTTCTGTTAAATTTTTCATATAGAAAATAGACTTAGAAGTCATAGAAATGGAGATATTTCCCACTAATCTATTCTGGCCTTAGTGTTGAGTAACCAGAGAAAATTGTAGTAGTAGACTTCATCAGGCAATATCCAGATATGATGTCCAGCAACAGTGTCTGAAATTTTAAGAATGGGTCAGATGAAGTAAATCTGATCTAAAGATGGCATCAGCCATTACACAGGACTGTGCTGATGTTAATGAAGCAGAAACTTGGCTGAAAAAACATCTCAAGATTCTTACAAGTGATCACAGAAACATTTCAAAATTCTCTAAATTCCTTTGAAAATTAAATATGCAACAATCTCTACATTTAATTCTACAATATTTAATAATTGATCCAGGGCCACAGCAAGAAACAAATGATATATGGCACTTGACATTTTGTACTCTGTGGCAGATCCTCTTTCCTCTGCAGCAACTGTTTTATTTCCATAAAATTTCAATGCTACATTGATCTACAAAAGTTACACACATAACAGGCATGTTGTATATCACTTTAAGATGACGGTAGAAGTTGAATTTTCTTAGAGAAGGTGATGGACTCACTTTAAGGCTGGTTTCACATTAGCAAGTCTTGGATGTGAGAACTGTTTTGTATGTGTGTCAGAATTACCAGCCTGTACGCTATGCAGGGAGGCGGACTTCTAACATTATAGTTATCTTTGATGCTCAGAGTCTCTCCCACTCTGCTTCATACTGTCATCCGTATGGGACAGTATATAGCAGAGAGGCAGATACATCTAGCATCATAGATACAGTGGGGAAAAAAGTATTTAGTCAGCCACCAATTGTGCAAGTTCTCCCACTTAAAAAGATGAGAGAGGCCTGTAATTGACATCATAGGTAGACCTCAACTATGAGAGACAAAATGAGAAAACATATCTAGAAAATCACATTGTCTGATTTTTTTAAGAATTTATTTGCAAATTATGGTGGAAAATAAGTATTTGGTCACCTACAAACAAGCAAGATTTCTGGCTCTCACAGACCTGTAACTTCTTCTTTAAGAGGCTCCTCTGTCCTCCACTCATTACCTGTAGTAATGGCACCTGTTAGAAATTATCAGTATGAGGTTGTGGACAGGTGTCTTTTAAATAGTCACACTCCAAACTCCACTATGGTGAAGACCAAAGAGCTGTGGAAGGACACCAGAAACAAAATTGTAGACCTGCACCAGGCTGGGAAGACTGAATCTGCAATAAGCAAGCAGGTTGGTGTGAAGAAATCAACTGTGGGAGCAATAATTAGAAAATGGAAGACATACAAGACCACTGATAATCTCCCTCGATCAGGGGCTCCACGCAAGATCTCACCCCGTGGGGTCAAAATGATCACAGGAGCGGTGAGCAAAAATCCCAGAACCACACGGGGGACCTAGTGAATGACCTGCAGAAAGCTGGGACTAACGTAACAAAGGCTACCGTCAGTAACACACTACACCACCAGGGACTCAGATCCTGCAGTGCCAGACGTGTCCCCCTGCTTAAGCTAGTACATATGCGGGCCCGTCTGAAGTTTGCTAGAGAGCATTTGGATGTTCCGGAAGAGTATTGCGAAAATGTCATATGGTCAGATGAAACCAAAGTAGAACTGTTTGGTAGAAACATAACTCGCCGTGTTTGGAGGATAGTCAATGCTTAGTTGCATCCAAAGAACACCATACCTACTGTGAAACATGGGGGGTGGCAACATCATGCTCTGGGGCTGTTTCTCTGCAAAGGGACCAGGACAGCTGATCCGTGTACATGAAAAAATGCATGGGCCCATGTATTGTGAGATTTTGAGTGCAAACCTCCTTCCATCAGCAAGGGCATTGACAATGAAACGTGGCTGGGTCTTTCACCATGACAATGATCCCAAGCATACCGCCAGGGCAACGAAGGAGTGGCTTTGTAAGAAGCATTTCAAGGTCCTGGAGTGGCCTAGCCAGTCTCCAGATCTCAACCCCATAGAAAACCTTTGGAGGCAGTTGAAAGTCCGTGTTGCCCAGTAACAGCCCCAAAACATCACTGCTCTAGAGGAGATCTGCATGGAGGAATGGGTCAACATACCAGTAACAGTGTGTGCCAACCTTGTGAAGACTTACAGAAAATGTTTGGCCTCTGTCATTGCCAACAAATGATATATAAAAAAGTATTGAGATGAACTTTTGTTATTGACCAAATACTTATTTTCCACCATAATTTGCAAATAAATTCTTTAAAAATCAGACCATGTGATCTTCTGGATGTTTTCTCATTTTGTGTCTCATACAGTGCCTTGCGAAAGTATTCGGCCCCCTTGAACTTTTCAACCTTTTGCCACATTTCAGACTTCAAACATAAGGATATAAAATGTTAATTTTTTGGTGAAGAATCAACAACAAGTGGGACACAATTGTGAAGTGGAACGAAATTTATTGGTTATTTTAAACTTTTGTAAAAAATAAAAAACTGAAAAGTGGGGCGTGTAATATTATTCGGCCCCTTTACTTTCAGTGCAGCAAACTCACTCCAGAAGTTCAGTGAGGATCTCTGAATGAGCCAATGTTTTCCTAAATGACTGATGATGATGATAAATATAATCCACCTGTGTGTAATCAAGTCTCCGTATAAGTGCACCTGCTCTGTGATAGTCTTAGGGTTCTGTTTAAAGCGCAGAGAGCATCATGAAGACCAAGGAACACACCAGGCAGGTCCATGATACTGTTGTGGAGAAGTTTAAAGCCGGATTTGGATACAAAAAGATTTCCCAAAATTTAAACATCCCAAGGAGCACTGTGCAAGCGATCATATTGAAATGGAAGGAGTATCAGACCACTGCAAATTTACCAAGACCCGGCCGTCCCTCTAAGCTTTCATCTCAAACAAGGAGAAGACTGATCAGAGATGCAGCCAAGAGGCCCATGATCACTCTGGATGAACTGCAGAGATCTACAGCTGAGGTGGGAGAGTCTGTCCATAGGACAACAATCAGTCGTACACTGCACAAATCTGGCCTTTATGGAAGAGTGGCAAGAAGAAAGCCATTTCTCAAAGATATCCATAAAAAATCTCGTTTAAAGTTTGCCACAAGCCACCTGGGAGACACACCAAACATGTGGAAGAAGGTGCTCTGGTCAGATGAAACCAAAATCGAACTTTTTGGCCACAATACAAAACGATATGTTTGGCGTAAAAGCAACACAGCTCATCACCCTGAACACACCATCCCCACTGTCAAACATGGTGGTGGCAGCATCATGGTTTGGGCCTGCTTTTCTTCAGCAGGGACAGGGAAGATGTTTAAAATTGATGGGAAGTTGGATGGAGCCAAATACAGGACCATTCTGGAAGAAAACCTGTTGGAGTCTGCAAAAGACCTGAGACTGGGACGGAGATTTATCTTCCAACAAGACAATGATCCCAAACATAAAGCAAAATCTACAATGGAATGGTTCACAAATAAACATATCTAGGTGTTAGAATGGCCAAGTCAAAGTCCAGACCTGAATCCAATCGAGAATCTGTGGAAAGAGCTGTAAATTGCTGTTCACAAACGCTCTCCATCCAACCTCACTGAGCTCGAGCTGTTTTCCAAGGAAGAATGGGCAAGAATTTCAGTCTCTCGATGTGCAAAACTGATAGAGTATATTTATAAGTAAGCTTTCAGGAGTACTCGCTCCCTTCATCAGACATGGTGTGATACAAGAACTGAAAATTAACAGATTTTTATACACATGGTTTTCAAAGCATTTTAGAGTCCTTAAAAAAAAATTGCAATCTAAGTAGAGAAGTTATTTACAACAGGTCAAAAAAACAGTCTGGAAACTTGTGGTGCGTGACGGAGGGATCAGTAATTCTTGCTGTTATCTGTTTGCTATCAGGAGGTGATTTGTGTCCCTCACAGGTCATACATAGTTTGATTTGAAGCTGGCATGAATATTGAGTTCAGTTCATGGTTCAAACATAGTGTGACATGAAGCTGGCATGAATATTAAGTCCAAATTGCAGAGTTTGAAATTTTTGCATAAATTTGTACTCCATTTCTTTCCTTTTCTCCTGTGTCTTAAAATGTCCCATTAAAACCACAACCCGCAAATCTTCAATAGAGTGGTTTTCTCCGGAGAAATGTGCGGCCACTGGGAGATCTGTTCTGCTGTTATTAATGGTGGATCTGTGTGAGTTCATTCGTTGACTGAGTCTCTGCCCTGTTTCCCCCACATAGAGGCCTGTGGTGGGACATTGCACACACATTATGAGGTACACCACATTGGAAGACCTGCAGGAAAATGTCCCCCTAATTCTGTGCACCTGTTGTGACTGTGGGATAGGTACACTGTCAGCGGTGTGGATGTGCTTGCAGGTCATGCACCTTTTATGTAGGCAAGGTGAGGTGCCATTTTCAGTTGGGGCCTTCAGGGCACTCCGGACGATAATGCGCCTCAGGTTTGGTGGTTGTCGAAAGGAGAGGAGAGGGGGGACTGGAAATATGTCCTTGAGTCTGTTGTCCCTATGTAGTACAGGTTGGAGCTCCTTGGCAATCCTTCGTTGGATCTCCAGCTGTGGGTTGTAGGTGACTACTAGGGGCACTCGGGCTTCTTTCTGGGTCTCTCTATATGTGAGCAGACTGTCTCTGTTAATGGCTGCTGCTTTGTTTAATTGGTTGTCTGTCACTTTTGGTTTGTATCCCAATCTGAGAAATTTCATCCTCAGATCCAGGAGGTGCTTGTCCAGGTCTGTTTTATCGGAGCAAATACGATTGTATCGTATAGCCTGGCTGTAGATTATAGATTGTCTTGTGTGCTTGGGGTGGAAGCTGTCGTTTCTCAGGTAGGCCGTTCTGTCTGTGGGTTTGTGGTATATTGATGTGAGTAGCCGGTGGTCTTTAATGTATATTGTGGTATCCAGAAAGTGAATTTCACTCCCTGAATAGCTAAGTTTAAGGTTGATGGTCGGGTGAAAGTCATTGAAGTCATTATGGAATTGAAGTAGGGCCTCCTCACCTGCAGTCCAGATGACAAGGATATCATCGATATAACGAAGGTAAATCATAGGTTTGGTGGCGCATGTTGATAAATATGTTCCTTCCATTTCTGCCATAAAGAGATTTGCATATTGGGGTGCACATCTGGTCCCCATTGAAGTTCCCATTCGCTGTAGATATAGATCCTCTCCAAAGGTAAAATGGTTGTGGCTAAGGATGAATTGTATGAGCTGCGTTACTGGTTCTGTTGGGAGGTTTTGTTTTGCCAGGTGTACCCGACATGCTGCAACTCCATCCTTGTGGGGAATGTTGGTATACAGGGATTCCACATCCATGGTGGCCAAGATGGTACCCTCAGGTAGAGGGCCCAGGGCATTCAGTTTGTTAAGAAGGTCAGTGGTGTCCTGGATATAGCTTGGAGTATCCCTGACAAGGGGTTTTAGGAGATTTTCCACCCAACCTGAGATGTTTTCTGTCAGTGTCCCAATGCCAGAAATGATAGGCCTCCCAGGGTTGCCATCTTTGTGTATCTTTGGGAGCATATAGAAGCAGCCCGGCCTGGGATCTTGTGGGATAAGTCCTTTTACCTGATTCTGAATCTGGACTGGAAACTCCTTGATCATACTCTTTAGTTCTTTCATATAGGCCTCTGTGGGATCACGTCCAAGTTTGAAGTAATGGATGGGATTTGACAGTTGCCTGTTTGCTTCCTGGATATAGTCTGAGGTGTTCATTATGACTATTGCGCCCCCTTTGTCAGCTGGTTTTATTATTATATCCTGAGTTTCTTTCAGTGATGTAATAGCCTTCTGTTCCTGCAGGGTTAGGTTATGCACCTGTTTCTTTTGTTTTTCCAGGATTTCTGATTTTACTTTGCTTCTGAAACAGTCAATATATCTGAAAGGCTGCGGAACAATATGATAAAAATTTCCTATAACAACAAAAAAAGAACACAGGAGGAGATACAGGCCCTGAAATCATCATTGGCTAATGACACAGAGGAAATGAAGGCCAAACTCCACACATACTACTGGAAACTTCAGGATATGCTTATTAACAACAAAAAGAAAAAGCTCCACAGACTGAGACAAAAAGGCCTCATTACTACAACCGCAAATACTAGCCCAGCTCAGCAAAGCTGTGTTGTGAATCTTTCCTCTTATGAGCCAAACAAACACGAAATGTCAGTTCTCTCCAAAGGTCTCTCCTTCTGCCCCTCGGCACACACTGACCATATCCAACTCTGCAATGATATGGAGGAGTTTTTCAGAAAAATTAGATTAAGGGAATATTTTATGACAAAGACCTTCCATACAGCAGCGACTCTGAGATGGAACAGCCCATAAGGAATCCTACCAAAAAATCTACCTGGACCCCACGCCCTGGAGCTAATGCATTGACTGTTTCAGAACCAAAGTAAAATCAGAAATCCTGGAGAAACAAAAGAAACAGGTGCATAACCTAACCCTGCAGGAACAGAAGGCTATTACATCACTGAAAGAAACTCAGGATATAATAATAAAACCAGCTGACAAAGGGGGCGCAATAGTCATAATGAACACCTCAGACTATATCCAGGAAGCAAACAGGCAACTGTCAAATCCCATCCATTACTTCAAACTTGGACGTGATCCCACAGAGGCCTATATGAAAGAACTAAAGAGTATGATCAAGGAGTTTCCAGTCCAGATTCAGAATCAGGTAAAAGGACTTATCCCACAAGATCCCAGGCCGGGCTGCTTCTATATGCTCCCAAAGATACACAAAGATGGCAACCCTGGGAGGCCTATCATTTCTGGCATTGGGACACTGACAGAAAACATCTCAGGTTGGGTGGAAAATCTCCTAAAACCCCTTGTCAGGGATACTCCAAGCTATATCCAGGACACCACTGACCTTCTTAACAAACTGAATGCCCTGGGCCCTCTACCTGAGGGTACCATCTTGGCCACCATGGATGTGGAATTCCCTGTATACCAACATTCCCCACAAGGATGGAGTTGCAGCATGTCGGGTACACCTGGCAAAACAAAACCTCCCAACAGAACCAGTAACGCAGCTCATACAATTCATCCTTAGCCACAACCATTTTACCTTTGGAGAGGATCTATATCTACAGCGAATGGGAACTTCAATGGGGACCAGATGTGCACCCCAATATGCAAATCTCTTTATGGCAGAAATGGAAGGAACATATTTATCAACATGCGCCACCAAACCTATGATTTACCTTCGTTATATCGATGATATCCTTGTCATCTGGACTGCAGGTGAGGAGGCCCTACTTCAATTCCATAATGACTTCAATGACTTTCACCCGACCATCAACCTTAAACTTAGCTATTCAGGGAGTGAAATTCACTTTCTGGATACCACAATATACATTAAAGACCACCGGCTACTCACATCAATATACCACAAACCCACAGACAGAACGGCCTACCTGAGAAACGACAGCTTCCACCCCAAGCACACAAGACAATCTATAATCTACAGCCAGGCTATACGATACAATCGTATTTGCTCCGACAAAACAGACCTGGACAAGCACCTCCTGGATCTGAGGATGAAATTTCTCAGATTGGGATACAAACCAAAAATGACAGACAACCAATTAAACAAAGCAGCAGCCATTAACAGAGACAGTCTGCTCACATATAGAGAGACCCAGAAAGAAGCCCGAGTGCCCCTAGTAGTCACCTACAACCCACAGCTGGAGATCCTACGAAGGATTGCCAAGGAGCTCCAACCTGTGTTACATAGGGACAACAGACTCAAGGACATATTTCCAGTCCCCCCTCTCCTCTCCTTTCGACAACCACCAAACCTGAGGCGCATTATCATCCGGAGTGCCCTGAAGGCCCCAACTGAAAATGGCACCTCACCTTGCCTACATAAAAGGTGCATGACCTGCAAGCACATCCACACCGCTGACAGTGTACCTATCCCACAGTCGCAACAGGTGCACAGAATTAGGGGGACATTTTCCTGCAGGTCTTCCAATGTGGTGTACCTCATAATGTGTGTGCAATGTCCCACCACAGGCCTCTATGTGGGGGAAACAGGGCAGAGACTCAGTCAACGAATGAACTCACACAGATCCACCATTAATAACAGCAGAACAGATCTCCCAGTGGCCGCACATTTCTCCGGAGAAAACCACTCTATTGAAGATTTGCGGGTTGTGGTTTTAATGGGACATTTTAAGACACAGGAGAAAAGGAAAGAAATGGAGTACAAATTTATGCAAAAATTTAAAACTCTGCAATTTGGACTTAATATTCATGCCAGCTTCATGTCACACTATGTTTGAACCATGAACTGAACTCAATATTCATGCCAGCTTCAAATCAAACTATGTATGACCTGTGAGGGACACAAATCACCTCCTGATAGCAAACAGATAACAGCAAGAATTACTGATCCCTCCGTCACGCACCACAAGTTTCCAGACTGTTTTTTTGACCTGTTGTAAATAACTTCTCTACTTAGATTGCAATTTTTTTTAAGGACTCTAAAATGCTTTGAAAACCATGTGTATAAAAATCTGTTAATTTTCAGTTCTTGTATCACACCATGTCTGATGAAGGGAGCGAGTACTCCTGAAAGCTTACTTATAAATATACTCAGTTAGCCTCTAAAAGGTATCGCCTGATTTCTTCACTCTTCCACTACTTTCAATGGCTAACACGGTACAACATCATACTACTACAAAACTGATAGAGACATACCCCAAGCGACTTGCAGCTGTAATCGCAGCAAAAGGTGGTGCTACAAAGTATTAACTTAAGGGGGCCGAATAATTTGGCACGCCCCACTTTTCAGTTTTTTATTTTTTTTACAAAAGTTTAAAATATCAAATAAATTTCATTCCACTTCACGATTGTGTCCCACTTGTTGTTGATTCTTCACCAAAAAATAAAAATTTTATATCCTTATGTTTGAAGCCTGAAATGTGGCAAAAGGTTGAAAAGTTCAAGGGGGCCGAATACTTTCGCAAGGCACTGTAGTTGAGGTCTACCTATGATGTCAATTACAGGCCTCTCTCATCTTTTTAAGTGGGAGAACTTCCACAATTGGTGGCTAACTAAATACTTTTTTTTTCCCCACTGTAACTACTATGCCAGGAGTCCATCTCCCTGTACAGTGCACAGGGTGGTAAATCTGGCGCACCCACAGATCAAGAATCAGTAGTGTGAAAACAGTCTAAAAATGGGCCTGTTTAAGGTGTGATGTTACTAAATAATTTATTGAAATATTTATTGTGGAGATTTGTGCTATTCCCTGAAGCTACGACCTCCTCTCTAATACACACAATGTTTTGTGTATGAAAAGGGGTCAGACTCACAATGCAAGTCTACTAGAACCTTGATCTGAGTCCTATAGACCTGTGACTCTTGAACTGACAGTGTCTGATGTTTTGACAGAAACTCAGTTTGTTTCTTTTTTTATTTTGAGACTCTTATAGAGATAAAGAAATTGATTTCCTATCCACACAGATGTTGTGCAGTTAGAAAATTTTATTGCTGGTCTTGAGAGATTTCAGAAGACGAGAACAAAGTATAACATTCAGGAATACATCTACTAGTGAGCCAATTGCCATCATTCTAATTTGTCATGTACATTCAGCAGACCAGAGTCTAAAAAATGTTGAGCGTTTTGAATTTTTTGTTTTTCAGTTCACCATCCTGTTTTTAAAATTACTAAAACTTTCCAGTATTGCCACTGAGTATTGTATAAAAAGCTTAAAAGTCCCTGTTCTGTAGAGATCACTTTTCAATAGGCATCTCACACAGGGTTACAGTGAAAGGTCACTGCTATAGATGACACTGGATCCACAATTGACAATAGATGATGGACACAATGACAAACCTGGTAGTTCACTTTTCTCACTAAAGGGTTATGAAGTAGAAGAGTTACTGGCTGTTATTTTACAGGAAGACAATTTACAGTGCTACTTTAAATTGAGCCCCGTGCTGCCTCCATGACACTGTTAATCTTCTCCCCCTCCCTGTACAGTGACCCATCCACAGTTCAAAGGAAATGCTCAAAAAAAACTCTCCTAGACATGTTACTTATGTTCCTTGTGTCTGTGATTGCTGTTAAACAACTCTCTGAACTGCTTTTAAAAGGGCAGGAAGGAAGCTCCGGAAAGATGACTGCTCAATACTTGTGTACTGATATTAAAATAAGATAGAAAACTGAAGTAGATTTCAGTATCTAGTTTAATTAGTTAAAGGTCATTTGGAAATTTTTATTTTTTCTGTAGTTGGCATCTTAAATGTATCAGTAACTCTACCCACCCCAAGTGGTGTTTTGTTTAATTCATTTTTTATTTTTTTTTATTTTAAGGTCCAGCTCAATCAGGCATACTCACTGACCGGGAGGTGGTCAGTCTTTTCCTGCACTTTACAGTAAATCCCAAACCTCGAGTAGAGTTTATAGACAGGCCACGGTGTTGTCTGCGTGGGAAAGAGTGTAATATTAACCGTTTCCAGCAGGTAGAAAGTCGATGGGGTTATAGTGGCACCAGTGATCGAATAAGGTACTGTATATTTTATTTTACTATGATTACATGTGCTGAAGGAGCAGATATATACTTCACATTCTTTAACATCTCCTTGATTTGAGAGTTAAAATGTAACTTTTTCTAAAAACCAAATTAAAAAATACAATCCCACTATATTATTTGCAGCCAGCCTTAGTTTTTTTTTTTTTTTTTTTTTTAATATCCAATTTGTAAGTACACATTTTTCCTGGCATCTCCCCAGTGGTACTGACAGGTGGAGTTCCCACTTCCATAGGGACAGAAGATAATGTGGAAATACAATACAAAGCCCCAACTCTTTATGACCTCCAGTTGTTACCTGTCCCTTATAGTACACATGAAAGCCACTTCTGTAAGGGTGAAGATGCAGGAGCTTTCTTTGATTTTGCTAAGCCTAGTTTGGTACCTATTCCTGTGTGATTGCTCCAGCCCCCTGGCACCCCACAGAGGACAGTATAGGAGGTGGCAATCTAGTCACCATCCTACCCTTCTGCTGGGGAAAACTGCACAATTAAAGTTTGGCTGGGGAGTAGTAATATACTTACTGGTCCTGGGGATTGCTATTGATGGACCCAGGGGTTCTGGCAATGTTACGACCCCCAGGCCATGTGATCTAATCAGCGTTTCGGTCCTTTGAGTAGCTCTTTCCTTGGTCTCACAGGTAATTAATTACCTGTGAGATCAGGGAAGAAGGTGGTTGCGGAAAGACATGGGGTCTGCATTGGATCACATGACCTGGGGTTATGATGTTGCCTGGACCAAGTAAGTATATTACTACTCTCCAGACAACCCCTGTTTATGGTATTTGACAGTCTTTGCCATGAAATCACAATGGGTTGTCAGCCTGTGTTGGTGAAGTGATCTGCAGATGGTTTCACGTATTACTGATCCATTACAATTATTTATTGGCACCAGATGGAGCCAGTGTATTTTGAGAAATGTACAATCACTTCATCAATTGTATGGTTTTAATGTATCATTTTAGTGGTGCAATAAGTTACATTTTATTAGTTTATAATTCACTTTAGTCTAATTAGGTGTAGTGTAAATTGGGTAATAGGATGCCGAATATCTACATTGCCCTATCTCTTGGCATCTGTCCTCTGATGGGGTCAGCCCTGGGTACAGCTCCGGTCCTCTTTGCAGGTGTGAACCTAGATTCGTGTGCTTGCAGAAATCTGTAGGTAGGGAATCACTTCCTGGGATCCATGTTCTTGGTGTCTTCCATGTCTTAAAGACATAGTGACATATATTAGCCTGAAGGAGAGCATAGACTGATCATTGGAGGATACCATCTAGGGAGGCAGAGTTTTTTTTTATATCTAGTGCCAAATTTGAACGTAGAAAACTAAAGTTTGCCTCCTGCCACGTCAGCATCGTGTCAGCGCTCTTGGAATCTTGAAAGTCTACATATCCTATATACCCATAGCCTGCAGCGTTTGATCGACAAATGGAGGTTCTCTCACCTAGACCCTCTCTTTCTAGAGCAAAAGCTGTATATCCTTCAGGTGCCTTTTACAGTAGCTAAATTGGATTCTGACATTCCTGATGAAGGGGTAATTTTATCCTAAGACTAATCTAATTCTTCAGATGCCTGGTCTTGGCTGTGCCTGGCAAAAGAGGCACATTTGAGTCTCTCTTTTTAATGTAATTATAGCCACCAAATGTTTCGGGGAGAATTTTTTTCCTATTCATGAAAATTTGAGAGAACTTAAATCCTAAATCCTAAAAGAATGAAGGGGTTCTGAAAAAATATAATTTTATGGAGGAAGATTCTGAACACTGGGACAAGACTGTTGATACACCTGTTGCTGGAATTTCCAAGAAATGTCCATGCAAGGGTCCACGCATGTGACCATTTTTCATCATAAGGCCATCCTTTTTGGCACTTGGATAGCATTACAATCAATTCTTTACTGTGGGCTCTTGTAAACCTTTTTTTTTTTTTTTTTTTTAAACTGATCACCGGATTAGTTGTTTTTTTTTTTTTTTTTTTTAAGGGAGTCTTATCACCTATATTACGCATTTTAAACTACAGCTATAGTAATGTTGGAGCTATAATACAAGTCCAGGCATACCTTTTATGTGGAGGTTTTGTGTAATACCGTTTTTTATGTTTATGCAAATGAGGCTCACGGAGCTAAGAGGGCATTCACTTGGTTCCCGGAGCACAGCCGTGTCATCACAAATAACGCCCATCCATCTCTGAATTCTGGCCCCCCTCATCCTCTTCAGACCTGCATCATCCACATGATGAGCATGCGTTGTACGCTCTGGCACAACCCGAAGTAGTGGAGCGTACTGTGCATGCGCTGGAATTCAGAGCTAAAGATGAGGAGGTCAGCTGTGTAGCTGTGCTCCGTGAATCAAGTGAACAACCCTTGTGCTTCGTGAGCCTCATTTGCATAAACATAAAAACTGTTATTACACGAAACCTGGTGGGAAAATCTCCACATAAAAGATATGCCTGGACTTATGTTTAGAGCCCCAACATTACTATGGCAGTAATTTTAAAGCATGATATAGGTGATAGACTCCATTTTAGGTGTGTACTATTCATATACATTTCGACACCTGACCCTTCAAATTCTGTCTGTTTTACACTGATCCATTAGCAAGAGACACGTTTGAAAAAAAAAAAAAGCCGATGCAGCATTGATGTTAAAAATGGGCTTACAGATCAGAAACGAATGTAAAAAAAAAATGGACACTTGGATCGGATCCAGAACTGAAATGGTTGTGTACATGAGCCCTTAAATGGGATTCATAACTTACTTGGACTCCTTTATCATTTCTGCTCCATTTACAGCACAGCTGCTTCAGGGCTTGGGATTTGTTCCATAAATCTCCCCTCTGGGATGGATGTGTAAACAAACAAACATAGAAAAATCTGATTTCTCACCAGTCAACAGAAATGCTTCCTAAGAACTCTCCTAGACTTGGCAGGTTAACTTCCTTTCTTTCTCCATAAAAATAAAAATATTGAAGAAATCATTCTTTTGCTGCATTCCATATGTCTCAATTTGCAAGTTTGTCAGTTTTGGGACTGTTAATTTCCATTAACCCGGTAGTTGTCTGGCTTCAGGCTCATTCAAGGCCTCTCTAGTGTTTCCAGCTTTCAGTCTGGGAAAAGAGTGAAACCTTGGTAGACAAGAAGGTGAGATTACCTTTAACAATGAAGAATTCCATTAACTGGTGGCTAATCAGGAGAAGAGTTCAACCACAGTTATGGTGAACAGGAGATGGCTGCGGTCAGTGTTTTGGGTTCTCTTAAAGGGGTTTTCTGGGCAAAAATTTTTTTTTTAAAAAAAGGTCTGTTAGTGCTATTAATGGGTTAATAAGTGCACCCAAATACCTTTTAGCAGTGTTTTGAGTGATTTCTGGATTTCTCTGGGAGCTCCTGGCATCTTCTGCATTTGTTTACACGGTGTAGCTTTCTTCTGTCTTAGCTAATGCAATGTATCATGGTAGTTGTAGGCTGACTCACACTACTTCCCTCTCATTCCCTCCCCCTTCCTCTTTCCCTCCCTGTCTCCCTAGTTATCCCAACCACTACTAGCCCTTCCCAACTAACTGACTCAGCCCACCCACCCCCCACCCCATCATACTTACCTATCTTCCTGTCCAGGGACGGCACCTCCTCTTCTTTGACTCTGTTGGAGCGTGCACAGGCCGGAGTTGCCTCCAACGCCTGCGCAGTAGAGATTTAGTGCCCGGCTACAGCGCAAGACCGGGACTATTGCGCACGCTCCGGCAGAGTCGAAGAGGAGGAGCCGTTCACGCAGAAGGGAAGTCTGGAAGGAAGACAGGCAAGTATGATGGGGAGGGGGGGAATATTGGTGACGTTCCATTTTCCGGAAGTGGGGAAATGGAACGTCACCGGTTAATCAGAAAATGTGCCTGTGGTCACATGACCGCCCCAGGGATATGGGTAAATATACATTTTTGGTAAAGTATGTAATTTAGAAAGTAGGCGGGGGGGAGGGTGTTTAGATTAGTGTAGAAAATGCATTTTATCCTGGACAACCCCTTTTAAGTTTTTCTGCGCAGTCCAGGGTACATAGGAATTCTCCTTGAACAAAGCCTCTTCCAGACACTTAACTTTTTGGAAGTCTGTTCTTACCCTATGAGCATCACTGGAGGGAAAGCAAATTACAATCCTATCAGACATGACAATGGTTTCTTATGGTGGCCTAGATTTTTCTCATGGGCAGAGAGATGTTCTCTGTCAGCAGTCCATCTTCAAGGGAAAAAATGTCAGTGCTGATTGTTCAAATATCTACTTTGAGCTCCACTCTGGAGTGTAAGTTAGCAGAAAATACCTACTTAATGTCAATGCCATTGTGGAGGTGCCAGAGAAAATATTTTTCTTTCCAGTAATTAGGTTTTACGTAGACCTCCACAGCTGCCCAAAGTTTTTTCCCACCCTATGATTTTGTATATTATTCTTTGTTGGATTAAATTTCTTTGTCATCATTTGATGTACTTTGTTTAATGGAGATCGTCTTTTCACATTGTTTTCTGTGTAAATGTAACTTAAGAATTTTGATTTATTTATTTTTTTTAAATCACTGGATTTTACCATATTGGATAAATATACAGTACAGACCAAAGGTTTGGACACACCTTCTCATTCCAAGAGTTTTTTGTATTTTCATGACTATAAAAATTGTAGATTCACAGTGAAGGCATCAAAACTATGAATTAACACATGTGGAATTCTATACTTAACAAAAAAGTGTGAAACAACTGAAAATATGTCTTATATTCTAGATTCTTCAAAGTAGCCACCTTTTGCTTTGATTACTGCTTTGCACACTTTTGGCATTCTCTTGATGAGCTTCAAGAGGTAGTCACCTGAAATGGTCTTCCAACAGTCTTGAAGGAGTTCCCAGAGATGCTTAGCACTTGTTGGCCCTTTTGCCTTCACTCTGTGGTCCAGCTCACCCCAAACCATCTCGATTGGGTTCAGGTCTGGTGACTGTGGAGGCCAGGTCATCTGGCGTAGCACCCCATCACTCTCCTTCTTGGTCAAATAGCCCTTACACAGTCTGGAGGTGTGTTTGGGGTCATTGTCCTGTTGAAAAATAAATGATGGTCCAACTAAACGCAAACCGGATGGAATAGCATGCCGCTGCAAGATGCTGTGGTAACCATGCTTGTTCAGTATCACCAGCAAAGCACCCCCACACCATCACACCTCCTCCTCCATGCTTCACGGTGGGAACCAGGCATGTAGAGTCCATTCTTTCACCTTTTCTGCGTCGCACAAAGACACAGTGGTTGGACTCATCAGACCAAAGCACAGATTTCCACAGGTCTAATGTCCATTCCTTGTGTTCTTTAGCACAAACAAGTCTCTTCTGCTTGTTGCCTGTCCTTAGCAGTGGTTTCCTAGCAGCTATTTTACCATGAAGGCCTGCTGCACACAGTCTCCTCTTAACAGTTTTTGTAGAGATGTGTCTGCTGCTAGAACTCTGTGTGGCATTGACCTGGTCTCTAATCTGAGCTGCTGTTAACCTGCAATTTCTGAGGCTGGTGACTCGGATGAACTTATCCTCCGCAGCAGAGGTGACTCTTGGTCTTCCTTTCCTGGGGCGGTCCTCATGTGAGCCAGTTTCTTTGTAGCGCTTGATGGTTTTGGCCACTGCACTTGGGGACACTTTCAAAGTTTTCCCAATTTTTCGGACTGATTGACCTTCATTTCTTAAAGTAATGATGGCCACTCGTTTTTCTTTACTTAGCTGCTTTTTTCTTGCCATAATACAAATTCTAACACTCCATTCAGTAGGATTATCAGCTGTGTATCCATCTGACTTCTGAACAACACAACTGATGGTCCCAACCCCATTTATAAGGCAAGAAATCCCACTTATTAAACCTGACAGGGCACACCTGTGAAGTGAAAACCATTTCAGGTGACTGCCTCTTGAAGCTCATCAAGAGAATGCCAAGAGTGTGCAAAGCAGTAATCAAAGCAAAAGGTGGCTACTTTGAAGAACCTAGAATATAAGACGTATTTTCAGTTGTTTCACACTTTTTTGTTAAGTATATAATTCCACATGTGTTAATTCATAGTTTTGATGCCTTCAGTGTGAATCTACAATTTTTATAGTCATGAAAATACAGAAAACTCTTGGAATGAGAAGGTGTGTCCAAACTTTTGGTCTGTACTGTATATATATTTTTTTTAATAACTTTTGTTTTAAACCCTGCTAAAGGACTTGAACCTTAGGGATCTGATCATCCATAAAATAATGACTATCCACAGTGCCTTATGCCCCTAATGTAGGTCGACAGGGCATTTGGGAGTATAAAATGTTAAATTATTTTTTATTTTGTACTTGTAGGAATGTGTAGCCTTCTGCTTTTTAATATACAGATGACATATGCCAGTTAACCCCTTCAGGACCAAGTATCATTGATGCCCCAATGCTCAGGCCAAATTTAGCACTTTGGTATGCATTGCTTTACACAGCAGTATATTTTGAATGGCTTTGCATATCCCAACTATTTTTACCATGTTTTTTACAGGACACATAAGGCTTTAAATAACTAGCCTTATTTGTTAAATAAGTTGAAGAATGGTATAAAATGTGAAAAAATTAAAACTTTGCTTAATTTACCTAAATCAAAATTGTTTTTATATATAGTGTTGCACATAAACATATTAAAATTTGCTTTCCTAGTTCTTCTGATCACAGGGGCTACACATTTATATAGTTTTTCAACAAAAAAATTAGGTTTAATATGGTTTTATATTCAGCATGACTTATTTTATGGACCCCTGGTCCATGTGTAAATTAACCAGTAGTTTAGTATAGTAGAGGGCTGTAAACTGCTTATGTTATCTCTAGCTAGTCTCCCTGCTGAGACAGAGGAAGTAGGCGATGAGAGCCCCCCCTCCCATCGCCTACTTCCTCTGTCTCAGCAGGGAGACTAGCAGGGGAGAAGCTTCTGCTAGCACAATGTAAATGGAAAGTCTCTTTCACTTTGCTATCATAACTGTAAAGAGTTAAGTTTTGTAGATTAAAGTTATCACCTTATCACAGTGTAAATCCTGGACAGTAACTTCAGCATAAAGATGACAGCGCTTATCACTATTGCAGGAGAAGCTGTAAATCACAGGTGTTTGACTTTAATTAATGTGACTGTGGAATGGGTGGGTGGGGGTGGCATCAGATTAGCGAGGTCTAGGGGTTAATGCCTTTACAGTGACTTAAATGGTAGGGTTCTGCCAGTAGTATACATTGGGAAATGCTGTTCTTCTGACATATAATTCAACTGGAGAAAACAACAAAAAACCCACGAACGGGCAATTGTAGGCTGTTGGAATGAGTGGGCTTACTTCTAATAAAATGTATTACTTATGTATTCACATGTTTTTCTGAATTATGCAGAATCTGCAATGATATATAATTTAACTCATTACTTACTACTTTAATTTTTTTTAAATTTTATAAAAAATTTCAGGTTTTCAGTTAATCGTCGAATATTTGTTGTGGGCTTTGCTCTTTATGGCTCAATTCATGGTCCAACTGACTATCAAGTTAATATTCAGGTATGGATATTGTATTTTTGTGTGTACATATGTGTATATGTATTTTTGTGCAAATATGTATGTCAAAATGTAACCTGTAACGTTGAGTACAAAGTCCAGTCACCAAGCCAAGTAGGCACTGTTTGTTTCAACAAACTTTGCATAAATGTATAGTACAAGTAATTATATGAAACGTTGTGACATATCAGCAAATATACGTCCTTTTTTTGCGGATATTAGACTGTTTCCCTGCTCGCCCTTCCTCTGCTAAATTGCTGATGATTGCTGTCCTAGGTAGATTGATTCTCTATGGCCAGAGAATAATGCAAACACACACGTAGGGTGTTCTCATACAGGTTCTGGAAAGTCCAGTCTCTGCCCTTTTAGAGTTTTGTAAAAAAAAAGGTGGATAAGATAAACATCAAATATGACACAACTGAAACATTATTAGAAACAGTGTATGTAACAGGAAATACATATGGTTATATAAGTCTTCAAAGATCATTTTCTGCTACACATGTCTACATGATAATGAAGTGGGATTCACACCGTAGCTATAACTCAAGGATATTCTCAACCGGATGGACACTTGCAGAACAATGAGTAAATTGTTGTCTATGTCCAAGGCGATTCTAAAATCATTTCACTATAGTTCAAGCATTCAAGCATAGTTACCTTGCTAGCTCATTCTTGAGATAGAGAAGGACAAAGAAATACAAAATAAACAGTAAAGTAAATTTTGCTTATACAAAATTGTGTGTGTATATGTGTGTGTCTGTGTGTGTATGTATGTTTAGAGAGTATATATATATATATATATATATAGATAGATAGATAGATAGATAGATATACACAATTGCACATTAAACTTATTAAAATTTAGATTTTCTAGTTCTTCTGATTACAGGGGCTACACGTTTATATAGTTTTTTCAAAAAAAAATTTTGCTTTTATATGGCTTTTCTATGCTCGACAATAACCTCAGAATAGAGAAGCAGCTCTTATCAATTCTACAGTAGCAGTTGCAAATCACAGCTGTTTGACTGTGTCTGCAGCAGGGGGTATAAGATAGAGCTATGTATATTTTATCAATGTTTATTAGAAATTTTTCATAAGTCAAACAAGTAACAAGGGTAAAAAAAGGTACAGAAGTAAAGCGCAGATAGGCCGATGTAAATGGCCAGATTAGCTACATCTAGGGGTTAATATCTTCCAGCATTTGTAAAGTCTCTACCTGCTGTTGAAACAGAAACTTGTTTTTGGAGCGGTTTCAAATAGGACTTCATGTCGACTTAATCCTGTCTTTGTAGTGCAATGGGCAGATATTCTGTCCATGGTTACTCTGTTTCTGACATGGATTTTAATGTTACATTCAGCCTCCCTACTTTTCCAGTGCTCTGGGAATGGTAAGCAGTGTGGAAAGCTTGCCCTGTTTCCAGAGCTTGTAGCGCCTCTTGGAGTGCTTCAGATGTAAAATGTGTTTTTCTGTCGCTCTCACTTACCTCTGGAACCCCATACTTGCAGACTACTTCTAAAAGATTTTTGCAGCTGTTTTTGGATTGGCCCTCTATGCTGGCCAAGCATCTGGTCATCAGGAGAAAAGATCCACACACACCAGGACATACTCATAAGTAGTACCGCTTTGCCAAGCCACTTGGCCTACCTGCAGTCACCCCTCTTACCTTCCTCTCACCACCCGTGAGTACCTGGGTTCGTAGGATAACATGAAACAAGCTTTATAAATTTTATATATTTATTAACCCGAGTGGGTCGGTACTAGCTACTAAGGTATACAGAATATACATCAAAGGATGGTCAAGCAAATACAGGTAAAAACAAGTACAGTACAAAAAATAAAATGGGATTAAAAGAGAAAATGAATACCAAACAAATCTGCAGTCTGGTTCACTGAGGCATCAGCTGTTTAGCCCCAGGGCACTTCCTTAAGTCATTAACAGGATATGTGTCCTCACATCTCTTCCAGGATCAGACCTAGCCTCTCTCTCTGGCCTGAGACCATATACCTGTCCCATTCTCCTCCCTCTTTGAGGTCACCAGGGGAAGAGGCCCAGCCCTAAATCCTAGGACCAAAAAAAAAAAAAAAATACAACCATAACTCCTTGCCAGATGACCGGAGTATCAGGCGAGGGGTGTGACGGGGTTCGTGGTGAGATTCCCATCGTGTAGACACCAGGAAAGACCCCCAGATCCCCTTAGGTAGAGACCTTTCCCTGCTCCCAACAGTGCCGTGTTTGGACTTGATGCGTCCGTTCCAGTCTTGTGCACCCGAGGAATTTATCGGTGCGACTGTAGGATGCTCCCCTTGTAGAATATCATCATAATACTATATTCCCTTTGATGATTTACTGGAGTCATCCCGTCTACTGGAAAAGCTAGAATACGCATCACTCCAGGATCTCCCCTGCTTAACGAGGGTTACACTTGTATGTAAAAAAGGGAAGTGTATTTGAGTGCAGACATTAGGTCTGCAAGTATCTGAGGGGTAAATGGTGTGATATCAATCAGCCACAAATGGAATCTATATCTAAGATTAATCCCCCTTGGCTGTTCCTGTACCACAGTACCGACTTTTGTTAATTGAAAACAATATATCTGCAATCTTTGGAATGAGTATAAGGGCTTAGGGGAGGCATCTGAGGCAGTTTTACTATTTTATGGTATATGACCCTGTACAATTCTGGGAATCCAAATTTATCATATCTATCTTGGACTGGTGATTGGGACCATGAGAGAGAATGTAAATGATTGGATCCAAGGCCTTTGGAAGAGACTTCTTAAGTCCTGATGTCTGATGATCACCTGGCTGGGTCACCTTCTCAGTCCTCCTTCTTTCTTACTTAACAGAGTTTGTTCTTGAAGTTTCTGAAAAAAACTCTAGATCCATCTCCCTAGCCTTAGGGGCAATATCCACTGTCTAAGTTTCAGGGGGGAGACAAAGCAGAGCTGCAGTTCAGCCTTCTGGTTTCCCTATGTTTTTCATTTGTCTGCTTTTTGTTAGCTACCTGCTTTGGCAACATGAGGGCTCTAAACAGATGAGCCACTAGTTGTGCATTCTTAATGGGTTTGTCCCTTCAGCCATTATACACTCTTGTGAGTGCTTCATGGGTTGACATGCTAGGTGGTAATGACTCCTGCTTAATTGTTTTAAGTTGGGTGAATATGGCATTCCCTCAAGATAATATCAGGACCCGTCTCCAATATATATATATATATATATTATAATATAATATATATATATATATATATATATATATATATATATATATATATTTTTAAATCAGAGTAATCACCAACCTATAAGTGCAACAGGAACAATTCCAATCAGGTGACATCAGTATTAACAACCGTGTTTAAAATATTATGTAGAAGTAAGAAATTGAAGAGTCCTGGTGTCTGAATTGATGCCACTCGTAGTGGCACCATAGTAAGTAAGGGGATCCTGTAGCGGGGCCATCATTTCCATCTGTGCGTTAATTCATGGGTCCTATATTTGCATAAAATGATCTGGTGTGCCCCTGGCTGCGTAAGTCAACTTGGTAGGGACAATGTACTTTACCAGTCCTAACAAACTAATATCCAGGGTACAGACCCTTAGGAGCTCCAAGGTGGTGGTAATAAAGTCATGAATCTCCAACAAAAACAACCAGATAACACAGTCCCATGTCATGTGTATGAAAGTCCCACTATTCTCACTACACTGGGTGCATTGTCACTTGCTAATTTGTGCATTTGAACCAACCTCTCAGTAGTTAGTTAGCAGGAGGGCCTTGCTGTGCTGGAGTCCTGGGTTCAAATCCAGCCAAGGACAGCATCTGCATAGAGTTTGTATTTTCTCCCCATGTTTATGTGGATTTCCTTCCACACTCCAAAGACATACTGATAGGGAATTTAGATTGTTAGCCCTACTTGGGCAGTGTTGACAATATCTCTGTAAAGTGCTGCAGAATATGATAGCGCTATGTAATTAAGCAAAATAAATAAATAAATAAAACCTGGTGTTAATAAATAAAACTGGTGTCAGGTAAACTCTGTAGCCATTTGAAATATGAGTTGATCTCTGGCAGTAATAACTGTAGTATTCCAAGATGCAGCCAATTTCTCATCACAGCCCTAACCAAGAGAGGGGACATCGCCCAGCCAACCATGCCTGCTTCATAAAACCATCTTTTGCTGGCAGTCTGTCAATACTCTATAAAACGAGTAAACTGGCTTTGGAAATGTCCTCTCTTTTTGCTACGGCCTCCAATAGTGGCAGGTGTATAAGAGCTGAAATTCCTGCCTTAGACACACAAAGGAGTGTAAAAACTTGTTCTCTTATAACTGCGTGAGCTACTTCAGCTCTCTCCTAGGTAAGATCTTAAAGCCAGGAAGATGGTAAAGCTGTGGAAGAGTAGTATTATTAAAGACTGGTATATATGATGACCATTGTGCTTCATCATCCCCATCTCCCAGTGTGATCAATCAGGTTCTTCCAAATAACTTCTGTTGCAGCCATGTTAGAGGTGTAGTTCTTGGCGGGGTGCTCGCCTCCTTGGTATAGTAGGTTGGTCAAGGCCCTTATAGGACCCAAGTAAAGCCGCCTCATGCACCACTGCTGGGTTACTCGCATCTGCCCTTCTCCACCACATCACATAGGGCAATTGAATGGCAGTATAATAGAAATAGAGGTTGTGAAGCGCCAATACCCCATCCCAATCACTGGGAGACTTAAATCTCCCTCACCAGTTTGGGAGCCTGGTGATTCCACAGAAATGGCATGAGAAGCTTGTCTATTATGATAAACTGCCTGCCGGGAATAAGTCCCGGCACTGCTCTATATAAATATAGTAACTTGGAAAGATAAGACTATCTGTCATTCACCATCCAACCTGACAAGAGAGGAGAGGATCTGCAAGGAAGAATGGCAGAGGATCCCCAAATCCAGATATGAAAAACTTGTTGCATCATTCCCAAGAAGACTCATGGCTGTACTAGCTGAAAAGGGTGCTTCTACTAAATACTGAGCAAAGGGTCTGAATACTTATGACCATGTGATATTTCAGTTTTTCTTTTTTAATAAATTTGCAAAAATATCTACATTTCTGTTTTTTTTTCTGTCAAGATGGGGTGCTGAGTGTACATTAATGAGAAATAAAATGAACTTTTTTGCTTGTAGCAAATGGCTACAATGAAACAAAGAATGAAAAATGTAAAGGGGTCTGAATACTTTCTGTACCCACTGTATCCTTGACCTCGAATGGCTGAGAGGGGAGTGAATGACAACAGTAGAAATAATATTGAGCTTAGAATGGCCTCTAATAAGAGGAAAGTGATGGTTTCATGAAGATCTTAAGGTAATCAATTTATCTGATGTTGTATTAACTGCAGATCAGATTGCTGTATTGTCTTTGGATTTCCAGATTTGATAGATTTGAGCTTATCAAGGATGTATTCTTATTCGTTAGAAAGTTACTACTAAAAATATTTTTGCAAGGATAAGCCATCCTTCCTCTTTTCAGCCAATGAAGAATTGGAGGCGGTTCAGATACTAGAGGATCTACTTTTAGAACACCAGCAACAGGTGGGGAAATTTCCTCCTTTCCCTAGAAAGAAATCCACCGTGTTTCTGCTCTTGTCTCTTAATTCACACATTGAAATATTTGTCACGTCTACTTGTGAGGCTCTGTTTCAAATTCCAGAGAGTTGGACATATGACCGTCTTAAAACCACAACAGAGATGTGCCTTAAGTGAATTACAGCATATGATGGAGGTGTTGATTAAACCTGCCGACAAGGGCAGAAATGTGGTAATGTGGTTAACTGAAGCTTCAGAGAGAGAGAGGTGTTTGGACAAGTGAATGATAACACTTGTCTACAGCCAAATTGGTTCGGACATGAAAACAGTTGATCTTAACTAATTTTGGGGTGCTGAGATCTAAAATAATCAAATTTTGAAATTGGCTCTAATTTTAATGATACAGAGGTGCTTTTGATATTTCTCACAGCCTTTAATACAGTACTGGGAAAAGTTTTCATCATCTACTAGAATTGTATCATCTCAGATTGACCCAATAGAAAGATGCCAATAAATACCAGGTGATGCAATCCTAATTAAACTTGCATCACACAACTTTATATATTCTCCCTCTATCAGCCATCCAGCACTTGTTACAGTTCGGCTTACATCGTTCAGTCTATATATGTTCAGCGATGCCTCGGACTTGGATTAATGAAGCAGATAATTTCTGCTATATATGTTGCGAAGTGACTTGTGCGTCATAAAAGCGAAGTTTGACTCCCATGGTTAGGAAAGCCTACCACCTGTTTTTCAGTTGCAAAATAGGAGATCAGGACAAGAGTGCTGTAATAGATGTTCAACAAACCTCACACAGTGGTTGAACGGGAAAAGACAATCTATGCCTTTTGCAGTGCCAATGGTCTGGCGAGAGCCAACTAACCATACTGCCATTGCTACTTCTGCATGGTGCCTCCAATTGGGAAAGGAATTTCGAATAAAAAGAAGTGGACTTGTCTCGCCACTCCTTCCCTTCCTCCTCCTTTCTTCTCTCCTTCCCCTCCTCTTCTTGTCCTTTGACCTTTACTCGGGGATCTCCCCGTTCTCTATAGTATAAATGTTGCTGCTGCCATTGCAGCTATATGTTTTCACTGTATTTTATGTCATTTTGAAAATCAATAAACTTTAAATTGAAAAAAAAAAAAAAAGTGGGTTCCAAAAGCACCAGAAACAATCTCACTCGATTCCACTGAGAGAGCAAAAGAAGAATCATGTGGTCATGAACCATCTACCTCGCATGAACAAGATTTTCTTTCATCAATCTCCACCGAACCACACCTTATATCGCAAAGTGAACTGAACAATCTTGTTAGAGATCTAGATCTGCCCAAGAGTAAGGCAGAGCTCTTAGGTTTCAGACTTCAACAGTGGAATCTGCTAGCAGATGATGATTGGATTTCTTTTTCTGGACCGTCAGAAGCATCTTGTCCAATTCTTCTTCAAGGAGGGTGATCTTGTTGCATGCAATAACCTCTGCAGTTTAATGGAAGCTCTATATCAACTATAACACAGATGAGTGGAGGCTATTTATCGATTCATCCAAGCTGAGTATTAAAGCTGTCTCACTGCACAATGGCATTGTACTACCATCTATACAATTTACATAACAGTAAAATGAGAATTCTTTGATATCATAGAAACTAGAGCCAATTTACAGTGTTCCTTGTGATATTTGAATTCAGCACGTGAAAATCCTTAAGAAATGCCTCATTTTTTTTCTGAAACAGCTTTTGAAAATTTGTAGACTTGTGTAATCAGTCTTAGAAAAAACTTGAATCCCACAGTTAAGTTCAAAATATGTTGTTGAATGATATTCTTCAACAAGCATTGCAGAGGAATGTCATCATTAAACAAATACTTGAAGGCCTAATGGTAGAGCATATAGTGATGCCTATATTTTTTTTTTTTTACCCAAGATTCACATGAATCAAATTATCTCCCTGGGCAGCCTATAGTGTCGGGCCAGGGTAGTTTATGTGAACCTGTGTGTTGCTTTCTGGATTATTATTTTAAAGCGTTTGCGTTCACTCTGCCCTCCTATGTCAAAGACTCTACTGATGTCTTGAAATGCTTTGATGGCATCGTTTTGGAACATATGTATCTTGTAAATGCAAAGTGCAGGTGTTGAGGTTTTATGTACCAACATGAGCTGGGCCTTAGGCTTCATTGTCCTTGATGGGGATCTCACAATTTTTTAACTTACAAGAATTTTTTTTTTAAATTTCTACACTGAACACAGGGCTTGGCTATGGGGGCAACTTTTGAGCTGTCATAGGCTAATGTATTTTTGGGGTACTGGGAGAAGGGAGGTGGTCCTTGATGTTTGTGACTCCTCAGATGAGAGTGTTTTCTCCTGGATGAGGTATATTAATGATCTATTATTTATTAGGCGGGATCCACACAAACAGTTTGAGAATTTTGTCTGCTCAGTGACAATGATAAGGATATCAAATGTACTCCATAAAATAACTCAAGATCAGCTGGACTTCTTATCCATTAACATTTTGGTTGAAGTTGGTGGTTTGATACATACCTCTGTAGACAGGAAGAATATGAACGTCAATTACATGCATCTTCAACAGATCCCAGACACACCATCCAAGCTATATCCATGGGGCAGTTTCAGGACAAGAAGGATTCGTGATAAGGATGCAGATTATGAAATTCAAGCACTAGACCTCAAAAATAGATTTAAAACCAGAGGATATGGTGACCATGACATTGAAAAAGGATGTCTTAGAGCCAAAGGTGAGGAACGTGCTAAATTATTAGCTTCTGAACAACGCCCAGTCAAGACTTTTAGACAGTGTTTCATTACCAACTTTCACGCTAGCTGGGGAAAGATGACACATGTAATCAACAGGTTTTGGCCAAAACTACAATAAGATAGAGATCTGGCAGTGTTCCTTCCTCTGTGACCTGCTTTGTCAGAAAAAAGCAGTAAAAAAAAAAGGGAAATCTCTTGGTACTTAGCCATTACATCCCCCCTAGATCACAATTTTTGTTTTCTTCTCATAGTCCCTAATGGGGCATTTCACCATGTGGTGCATGCAAATTTATGATCACCTCTTCAGAGTTTACAAACAGTGATTGTACCAAAACCTTTAGGATTGTGCACAATCTCAATTGCAGAATGTCCCTGTGGCTTAATCTATATTAGTATCACCTCTAGGCAATTGTGGATCAGAATCCTGGAACATACACAAGATATTCATAAAGCTCTATATTCTTCAACAGAATGCAGCACACTGTGCACGAAACCCGTTACAAGACACTTCAGGGATTTCCATCAAGGAGATCATATTGACCTAAAGGTGAGAGCAATTGACCAGGTCCATCTTAATGTGTGTGAGAGAGTGAGACCTCTTGAAAAAAAAAAAATGACTTCAGATTGAAAGAAAATGGATAGTGACTCTGCAGACTCTTGCACTCAAAGTGCTCAATGAAATTTGGACTTTGGGTGCTTTCTCTAGGTGCATCCCTCGATACTTTTGGTTGTTACTATTATTATTATTTTTATTTATTTTGCTCTATAGGGGAGGTGATGCGTTCCTTGACTTTACTGGCTTCATTAGTTGATGGTCATCTTGATGTATTATCCTGGAGACTGGGGCATCTTCTTGAATTTTGTCATTTAGTTGCATCCTATTAGCTCTGGCCCTCTCAAGCAGCCTATATGGATTTATAATTTTTTTTTTTTTTTTTCATTTTTGCAATTATTGTGCACATTTATGCACCAGTCAGTCACCTCACACTGCCCATGTGCCACATCATTATTTCACTTATTTTTATCAGTTTGGCATGCTTACCATTATATCTTATCAATTGTATTGTACATTGTAGTTATTCATTTTGCACATTACAATCTTATTCATTGCTCAATGTAGTATGTGCTTAATTTAACAGTATACACAATTTATCATCTGTCATTGTTTCTCGTGTTCAAATTTGTAATACATTTACATTTCTTTTTGATTTATGTATGTAATTAAATTTTTATATATATATATATATATATATATATATATATATTTTAACAGTGTTCCAATGTCTATTAATCTTTTTTTCAATCATTATTCATTTCTTTATTTTTTATTTTAACGTTTGTTTGTTTTTTTCTTAATCTTTTACCTTTTCACTTGCTTTTTCACAGTGGCACTTTTATCATGCACTTTCATCATGCACTTTCTTACGTTTTTTTTTTTTTATCCATTCTATGCATTTACAGTCATGGCCAAAAGTTTTGAGAATGACACAAATATTATATTTTCACATGATCTGCTGCCCTCTGGTTTTTATGTGTGTTTGTCAGATGTTTTTATCAAATACAGAAATATAATTGCATTCATATTATGAGTAACAGAATCTTATATTGACAGTTAGAATGAGTTAATGCAGCAAGTCAATATTTGCAGTGTTGACCCTTCTTCTTCAGGACCTCTGCAATTCTCCCTGGCATGCTCTCAATCAACTTCTGGACCAAATCCTGACTGATAGCAGTCCATTCTTGCAGAATCAATGCTTTAATTTTGTCTGAATTTGTTGGTTTTTGTTTGTCCACCCGTCTCTTGATGATTGACCACAAGTTCTCAATGGGATTAAGATCTGGGGAGTTTCCAGGCCATGGACCCAAAATCTCTATGTTTTGTTCCCTGAGCCATTTAGTTATCACCTTTGCTTTATGGCAAGGTGCTCCATTATGCTGGAAAAGGCATTGTTGAGCGCCAAACTGCTCTTGGAGGACATTCTGGTACCATTCTTTATTCATGGCTGTGTTTTTAGGCAAGACTGTGAGAGAGCCGATTCCCTTGGCTGAGAAGCAACCCCACACATGAATGGTTTCAGGATGCTTTACAGTTGGCATGAGACAAGACTGGTGGTAGTGCTCACCTCTTCTTCTCCGAATAAGCTGTTTTCCAGATGTTCCAAACAATCGAAAAGGGGATTCATCAGAGAAAATGACTTTACCCCAGTCCTCAGCAGTCCACTCCCTGTACCTTTTGCAGAATATCAGTCTGTCCCTGATGTTTTTTCTGGAGAGAAGTGGCTTCTTTGCTGCCCTCCTTGAGACCAGGCCTTGCTCCAAGAGTCTCCGCCTCACAGTGCGTGCAGATGCACTCACACCTGCCTGCTGCCATTCCTCAGCAAGCTCTGCACTGCTGGTAGCCCGATCCCGCAGCTGAAACACTTTTAAGAGACGGTCCTGCCGCTTTCTGGTCTTTCTTGGGCGCTCTCTCCTTGAAGTTCTTGATGATGTGATAGATTGTTGACTGAGGTGCAATCTTTCTAGCTGCAATACTGTTCCCAGTTAGGCCATTTTTGTGCAGTGCAATGATGACTGCACGTTTTTCTTTAGAGATAACCATGGTTAACAGAAGAGAAACAATGATGGCAAGCACCAGCCTCCTTTTAAAGTGTCCAGTGGTGTCATTCTTACTTAATCATGACAGATTGATCTCCAGCCCTGTCCTCATCAACACCCACACCTGTGTTAATGGAGCAATCACTGAAACGATGTTAGGTGGTCCTTTTAAGGCAGGGCTGCAATGATGTTGATATGTGTTTTGGGGGATAAAGTTCATTTTCTAGGCAAATATTGACTTTGCAAGTAATTGCTCTTAAGCTGATCACTCTTTATAACATTCTGGAGTATATGCAAATTGCCATTAGAAAAACTGAAGCAATAGACTTTGTAAAAATTAATATTTGTATCATTCTCAAAACTTTTGGCCATGACTGTAGTGTTGTCTATCACTTTGTTGCAGTCGCTTGGCAGCAAGAAATCGATGGACAACACTACATATAACAGCATGTCGGAATAGCCTTTAGAAAGGCTATTCTTCTCCTACCTTTATTTTTTTTGGTCCGCGCCGCCGTTTTTGAGTTCTATCTTTTCTCCTTTATGCTAATTAGCCTTCAGAAAGCACAGGAGACGTCCCCTGTGCTCAAAGCCAAGGCTCGTCATAGGATCCAGCACCGCCTCTCTCTTCTTGTGCTGACGCATCTCCGCAATGTCAGCACCCGTTGATCGTGTCTTCGGGATCCAAATCCTGCATATGCTCAGTCGGCTCTGCCACTTCGCATTCGAAAGAGCCAGCTATTCCGACGTGCTGTTAGTGAAAAATCAATTTTCTAATGATAGAATCCCTTTAACCCTATATCACGTATATGTACGTGATTGGATGTGAAGGGGTGTATGGAGAGAGCTAAGGAACTGAGTTCTCTCCATACAGGGCGGATGCCGGCTGTGTAATACAGCCAGGATCCACTGCTAACAGCAGCAATTGGCTGTTAACCTTTTCAAACAGTCCAACGAGACTGCTGCATCTAAACATTGCAGGCGCCGCCATTTTTCACTGATCAACGCCCTCCTGAACGTCACCGGAGGGCGGCGATCGGTTGCCATGACAGCCGGGAGCTTATTGAAGGCTCCCAGGCTTGTCATTGCAATAGAGGTAGGCATTTTGCTATTCACTGCGATACAGTAGTATTGCAGTGAGATGAGACCCCCTAGGTTTCAAGGTCCCTAGGGGGTCTGATCATAAAAGTAAAAGAAGAAGAAAAAAAAAGTTTTTAAAAGTATAAAAAAAAAAAACCATACGTTCAAATCACCCTCCTTTCCCTAGATCAGATATAAAAGTAAATAAACAAAAGTAAACATAAACACATTAGGTATCCATCCACCCCAAAATGCCAAATTAAAAATTTTATTCCATACGGCTTAGCGGCGAAAAAAAATCAAAATAGCTAAATAGCATTTTTTTTTTCAACAGTTTGCCTCCTATAAAAAAAATTTAATAAAAAGTGAACAAACCATCAGATCTTTCCCCAAATGGTATCAGTAAAAACATAATCTAGTCCCGCATAAAAAGATGCCATACCCAGCTCTGTACATGTAAACATGAAAAAGTTACAGGTGTCACAATATGGCGACACAAATTTTTTCATTTTTTAAAAGGTATCAAAACATTACAAATACTATATAAATTTGGTATCCCCGTGTTTGTACTGACCTGTAGAATACAGGTAACATGTCATTTTTACCACACAGTGAACACCGTAAAAATTGAACCCATATGAATTTGGCGCAAATGCATTTTTTTTTCTCCAATTGCACCTCACTCTGAATTTTTTTCCAGCTTCCCAGTACATTGCACAGCATATTGAATGGTGCCATTACAAACTTCAATTTGTTTCGCAAACAATAAGCCATCATGTGAGTCTGTGAACTGAGAAACGAAAAAGTTATGTCTCTTGGAACGTGGGGAGTGAAAAACGAAAATGCAAAAACAAAAAATGGCTGTGTCCTTAAGGGGTTAACAACGTATATGTGTATGGTGCGTCTTTTATGTTGTCCAATACATTAATAATGGGCCTTTTTTTAGGAGCGCTATTATACCATCTTTCCCTTACTTCGCATGGGTGCCTCGGCGTCATGATTTTTTTTTCTGTGCATGCAGGAACTTTTTCCCTACATAGAACTGGATGGGTGCGCATGTCTGGAAGTGGCTATCTCACACGCACGCACATCCAGAAGTCCTGTGATGTGCATTTCGGCCACACAGGACATACACGTCTCATCAGGTAATTCCCTGTGTTTCCTCTATTTAAGGTGACGCATCACCTCCATTCTTCAGCCCTCAGATGAAGCACTGAAACGAGTTGGAGGCTGGAGGTTGTGGTTACCACTTCTGCATTCATCTTATATCTATTCCTCTTGGTTAGTATTCATACATCTCTGTACACTTTTTTATTATTGATATTTATGCACTAGAATGATAAGAATTAACGTATTAATGTATTTATGAATCAAATGGTGTGTGTAGTTATTTAGGCTTCAGCTTCATTATTACATGCATGCATTGATACTAATTACTAAAGATTATTAGTGGTGTAAACCGCAACATTCCATTCTTCATATGATTTTTATTTGTTTCTAATTGGATCAGTTTGGGTCTTACATACATTATTTATTTTATTTTTTTATTTAATAATTGATTGCATATTTTCTCTTTTTCTTTTGTGGTTGTAATTTGTGGGCATTTTTTTTCAGGGGATAAATGTGGGCTATTATTAACCACTTCAAAAAAATCTGGTAATTCACTTCAGAGTCACCCACTTGACAACCCATTTCACCAATTGAAATTTTTTTTTTTGTTGTCTAGGGATGCAATGCCCCGGTTACCAAGGTTATAATGTTGGATTAGCAGATTTGTGTATAAACGTCTAAGATTAATTTCAGTGGTTTTTACCTGTGGCTTACCCGCTTTATGGATTACCACTATGGTGACGTCGTAAAATGAGGAAGGTACAGTGGAGGAGTCAAAGCTATACTGTAAAACGAACAGTAAGCACTATGTTCCTTCAGTGACAGTTTATACCATTCGTCAGGAAAGCTGTCTGGAACAGGAGACTTATGCTATGCCAGGGACATAATAGCCCTCTCTGATCCCTCAGTAGGAGTATTCAGTTTTGCTTCTGTTGATAGAGACACGAGAATGTGTGTTTCTATCAAACTAGTGGATTTGGCAGTGTACAGATCACGGTAGAGAGAGACCATAAATTGGTCGCAGGTTTCCTGGACTCTGTCACCAAAACACTATCACTATCTGTAGTCCTGATCCCCTTTACCACGGTCTGTGGCTGTTCCACTCTCACTAGATATGCCAGGGTTATTCTTATCCCTGTCTGTAAATCACTTTTTTAAAGGAGACTCAAAGCGCAGGGATCTTTGTGGAGTAGGGAAGTTAGTGACTGCCATACAGGCGCTCATCCCAAACGCCCACAAGGGGCTTGCAAAAATAGTTTGCTTCTGTAACAGGAGTTTCTTTTGGGTGTTTTCATTGAGGTGCAGTGTGAGTTGCCTCGCCAGGCAGCCCTATGCTTGTCCTTTGGGCCTGTGATGTATGCTCCCTCTGCTCTAGCCAGTCGCCCCTCCAGATCTGTACACCTCTGCACCAAAGCTGTGCTGTGTGTGGATATAGCTTCAATTAGATCCCCCTCCCTTTAAAAGCCTCCCATTCGGTGAGCAAATTTGATGTCCCCTTGTTTAACCGACAGTACCTCCTCATCCTCTATTGAAGGGACATCTATCCACCTAGGATTCCACCTTCACGCTGGGTTCTGTCGGTCAAGTAGAGGTGCACGGTCTAAGATGCCCTGAGGTAAATATTCCACCTTAAGTTGGGGCAAAAAAGTCACACTGGCGAACACAAAGTCGATCCTGGAGAGTAAGTCAGCCAAGGCCGAGTAATAGGAGAATTTTACAGCGTTTAGTGCTGCCACCTCCACACTACTGTCAGGGGTGGTTTTGTGAGCAATCAAAACAGCAAGTTAAAGTTATGATGGGTAGAAGGGACCAGTCGATCCATAGTCTGGTCTGGTGTACCTTTAAAAATTTCCTTTTAATTCAAATGGAGCAGAGGGCAGCAATTCTACCTTAGTCATAACATCAAGAACCTCTCTCTAGAAGGGGGCGGCATATATTCCTCCCTAAATATAATCTTGTTCCCGGGTGGCGGCCTGTACAAAAGTGTACCTCCCAAGTCTATCAGGGTTTTTTCCTGTAAGATAATGATTTCAGGAACTTGAAAACCAGAGAACTTTTGACCCTAAAATTGAGTCCTCTGACATTTCATGAGTCTTAATGGTAGTCCTGAAGCAAACTATCTCTAGTAACTAGACAGGGTGGTGGAAAAAGTTCAAAACAAGAAACCAGGGAGTTTCGTAGACATTAACAGCAGGACAAGGTCATTGCATCTGCGTGGACCCATATAAGCTTTCGGCAATGTAATGTCAAAAAGGATACAGTCCCAGACCCTCTAAAGGAAGACCAGAAACAGGAAAAAAATTTTCATATTGAATATTAAGTTTTACAGGCTCTTTGGAGCCAATTGTTCAGGAGGAGGTCTCTGAACCACAAAGTCAAAGGCAGCCAGCTTCTACAAGGTCTTGCCTCTTCTGGCATAATCTAGAAAAGCGATTCATGTAATTGAGCTCTCACTTGAGCAAATTGGGGCCTCTTCTTCTCGACTTCTGAGGTAAAGTCTGGGAAGAAGGACACTATCATTTTCAAACGTAACCTTCGTTTTTTGACTGGCAGCGGTCAATATAGCATCCTGGTCCCTGTAGTTAAAGGGGTATTCCCATGAACTTGATCATATCGATATTTGTAGATAATTAAAAGTTAAACATTTTTGAAAATATAAGTAGTTAAAAATTCTGCAGTTTTAAAGATTTTCTCTGACCATCTTAGTAGTGACACTCTGTTGTCTTGATCGGTTGCCAATGGATACGACCAAAAATACAGACAATTTCTATGGTCTGGGACTTGTCAGAAACCCAGCCATGATTTTCTTATTGTAGCTGGGTTATCAGGCAGGGACACTACATGTACACTACCGTTCAAAAGTTTAGGGTCACTTAGAAATTTCCTTATTTTTGAAAGAAAAGCAGTTTTTTTCAATGAAGATAACATTAAATGAATCAGAAATACACTCTATACATTGTTAATGTGGTAAATGACTATTCTAGCTGCAAGCGTCTGATTTTTAATGCAATATCTACATAGGTGTATTCTTTACAGTAAGAACAACAAGGCTATGGAACTCTCTGCCCCAGGAAGTGGTGATGGTGGATTCATTGAACAAGTTCAAAGAGGGCCTGGATGCCTTTCTCGAATAGAACAACATTATGGGTTGTGGGTTTTAGATTTTAAGGGCACGTTGATCCAGGGTTTTATACTGATTGCTAGATTGGAGTTGGGAAGGAATTTTTTTCCCATGAAATGGGGCAATTGGCATAAGCCTCATGGGGTTTTTTGCCTTCCTCTGGATCAACACCGTAGGGGACTAGGGTTATAGGTTGCACTTGATGGACTGATGTCTTCATCCAACCTCATCTACTATGTAACTATGTAGGTGTATAGAGGCCCATTTCCAGCAACCATCACTCCAGTGTTCTAATGGTACATTGTGTTTGCTAACTGTGTAAGAAGGCTAATGATGTTTAGAAAACCCTTGAAAACCCTTGTGCAAGTATGTTAGCACAGCTGAAAACAGTTTTGCTGGTTAGAGAAGCTATAAAACTGACCTTCCCTTGAGCTAGTTGAGAATCTGAAGCATTACATTTGTTGGTTCAATTAAACTCTCAAAATCGCCAGAAAAAGAGAACTTTCATGTGAAACTCGACAGTCTATTCTTGTTCTTAGACATGAAGGCTGTTCCATGTGAGAAATTGCCAAGAAACTGAAGATTTCCTACAACGGTGTGTACTACTCCCTTCAGAGGACAGCACAAACAGGCTCTAACCAGAGTAGAAAGAGAAGTGGGAGGCCCCGATGCACAACTGAGAAACAAGACAAGTACATGAGAGTCTAGTTTGAGAAATCGACGCCTCACAGGTCCTCAACTGGCAGCTTCATTAAATAGTACCCGCAAAACGCCATTGTCAACGTCTACAGTGAAGAGGCGACTCAGGGATGCTGGCCTTCAGGGCAGAGTGGCCAAGAAAAAGCCATATCTGAGACTGGCTAATAAAAGGAAAAGATTAATATGGGCAAAAGAACACAGACATTGGACAGAGGAAGATTGGAAAAAAGTGTTATGGCAGACGAATCGAAGTTTGAGGTGTTTGGTTCACACAGAAGGACATTTGTGAGACGCAGAACAACTGAAAAGATGCTGGAAGAGTGCCTGACGCCATCTGTCAAGCATGGTGGAGGCAATGTGATGGTCTGGGGTTGCTTTGGTGCTGGTAAAGTGGGAGATTTGTACAAGGTAAAAGGGATTTTGAATAAGGAAGGCTATCACTCCATTTTGCAACGCCATGCCATACCCTGTGGACAGCGCTTGATTGGAGCCAATTTCATCCTACAACAGGACAATGACCCAAAGCACTCCTCCTCCAAATTATGCAAGAACTATTTAGGGAAGAAGCAGGCAGCTGGTATTCCATCTGTAATGGACTGGCCAGCGCAGTCACCAGATCTCAACCCCATTGAGCTGTTGTGGGAGCAGCTTGACCGTATGGTACGCAAAAAGTGCCCATCAAGCCAATCCAACTTGTGGGAGGGGCTTCTGGAATCATGGGGTGAAATTTCTCCAGATTACCTAAGCAAATTAACAGCTAGAATGCCAAAGGTCTGCAATGCTGCAAATGGAGCATTCTTTGACGAAAGCAAAGTTTGAAGGAGAAAATTATTTCAAATAAAAATCATTATTTCTAACCTTGTCAATGTCTTGACTATATTTTCTATTCATTTTTCAACTCATTTGATAAATAGAAGTGTGAATTTTCATGGAAAACACAAAATTGTCTGGGTGACCCCAAACTATTGAACGGTAGTGTTGCATGTATATGTGGATATGGATATATATTTATATATAAATGTTTTTTGTTGTTTTTTTTTTTCCCACAACCTAAAACCTGCGACCAGTCCTAGCCCCACACACAACCGTGGCACTGGTCCAACGTCCAAAGTCTGTGTTAAATTCCAGACCAGGCCAAGAAAACCAGAAATCCCCCTCCCCACCTAACTGCTATCCCCATTATATACACTATATAATAATAATAATAAATTTTATTTATATAGCGCCAACATATTCTGCAGCACTGTACAATTTGTAGGGTTCAAGTACTGACAAAAAAGATACATTACAAAGAAATATTCAATTCACACACTGGGACTGAGGACCCTGCTCGCAAGAGCTTACAATCTATGAGTATATACAACCTGTAGCCAACAGCAAAGTCGGCTCAGTTCTCCAGGAACCTAAACCCCTTTTTCCTACACCAGCTCTTAAGCCACTTGTTTACCTCCCTAATCGCCTGCTGCCTTTCCTGTGTGGCCCAAGGTACAGGTACAACTCAATAAATTAGAATATATTTGAAACGTTCATTCATTTCGGTAATTCAGTTCATAATCCGCAGTCTTGCATGATTGTGTGTCCTACTGAACCAGACTGAGGGACCATTTAAAGGCTTAGGAAACCTTGGCAGGTAACACACTGAATTTACAATACTGAATTTTTTTAGAATATTCTAATTTTCTTAGATTTGGATTTTCATTACCTGTAATCCATAATCCACAGTTACAGAAATAAAACACTTGAAATAGAACACTCTGTGTGTAAAAAATCTAGAAAATATAAGAGGTCACTTTTTAATTATTGAAATAAAAGTTTCAAAGATATTCTAATTTATTGAGATGCATCTGTATCGGTAGTATTTCTAAAAATACTACCTTGGAGGTCCTTGCCTTCAGCTTGCTTCCTAGATCACTGAGATCATTGTTTAAGGACCTTCCACCTACCGCTAGATTTGTCATTTGTGCCAACGTGCATCATGACTGCTGTGATTGGATCATGCTCCCGTGTTTCTGCCCCTAGACAGTTTAGTAGTGCCCATTTGGAGATTGGACAGCACGGTGGCTCAGTGGTTAGCATTGCAGCACTGGATCCCTGGTTTCAAATCCTGCCATGAACAACATCTGCAAGGAGTTTGTATGTATGTTCTTCCCGTGTTTGCGTAGGTTTCCTCCGGGTTCTCCGGTTTCCTCCCACACTCCAAAGACATACTGATAGGGAATGTAGATTGTAAGCCTTACATGGGACATTGACCACAATGTTTGTAAAAGCGCTACGGAATATGATGGCGCTATTCAAGTAAGCAAAATAAATAAGTTAAATGACAGTCTCCTCGAAGATGCCCACTGCAGAGACTAGATCAACCCTGCTGTTCGTGAGTTTGAGGCTCATCACTCCATAGATACCACCTCCTTTCCGTTGTGTTGGGAGGTGCTTAAACAAGGACTTCGGTGAGTGTTTAATAAACATGGATCACAACTTAAACGGGAGAGGGTGGCTTGTGTTTCTAACCTAACGTATTCAATCTTGCGACCAGTCCACATTGAACATGCATTTGAACACTGGGGAGGAGATGTACTCCCATGCACTAGACCATGTTTACCGCCACCACTAGGAGTATGCCAATAAATGTGGGGAATTGTTGGCCAGACACTTGCATCCGCAGCATGACCCAACATATGTTTCATGCCTCCATGATGACGGCGGTCGAGATAAACACAATCTTGTTGATATTGTGTGTGTTTTTTTTTTCTGACTTACTATAATGACCTATACAGCATACGCGGTCAATTTGCTGACATTGCCCCAGAAACCTTGCAGGCCAAGATACAGGAGTACATAGCTGAGATTACTCTTGCTATGATTCCTAATACTGATAGATCCTTTCTGGATGAACCTTTCACTGAGGGAGGCGGTCGCTTCTGCTATCAAATCATACCCTGCTAGAACATCCCCTGGCTCTGATTGCTTTACCCCACGCTTCTATAAATGCTTTGGTGACCTACTTGGCCTTATCATTACTAAAGTTTTCAACGGGATAGACACGCTCATTAACGTGGACATCAAACTGTTCTCAAAGTTTTTAGATTACAGTCTGTCTCCCCAGATCCCTGCACTGGTCCACAAAGACCAGGTGGGATTCGTTAGGGGTCAGGAACCCAGTAATAACGTCAGTAAGACATTGCCAGGTGTTGTCCAGGGCTAGGAGTAGGGTTCCCCTCTCTGCCTTCTGTTTTTTGGTGCACAGAAGGCCTTCAACCGTGTGCACTGAGGCGTTCTGTGAGCTCCCCTCTCCCCGACAGTTATTTGAGCCAGCTTCATGGGCAGAGTTTTTTCCTGTATGCCAATCTCTCAGCCCGGATTAGAACCAACAGTGTGTTGTCCAAACCTTTTCCAGTTCGTAATGGCACCAGACTGGAATGCCCTCTGTATCCGCTCCTGTTTGTACTCTTTATAGAGCACCCGGCTGTTGCTCTCTGGGGTTGCCTCAGCGTGCGCAGTTGGTAACCTGAGTCATATTAAAGTTAATCTCTCTAAGGCACGGTTCACACTACCGTTGATGTCCGTTCTGATAGTGTCCGTTAAAAAAAGAAATTACTGATGTTATTGTGTCCGTTTTTTTAACTGATCCAATTAATGGATTAGTTAAAAAAAAAAAAATGGACACATTAGCATGAGTTAGTGTCCGTTTTTTAACACTGTGCGTTTTTTTAACACAGTTTTTTTTTTTTTGCTTTCTGAGCATGCGCAGGAAAAAAACGGACATAAAATAACGGACAGTATCCACCCACTTTCTATCTGTCAGGGACACTGTCAATGGTTCCAGATCAATTGAATCCAATCTTCAGCAACCTGCTGTTCCCACCAAGTCTTTTTGCTCGTTGATTTTTGAAATGGTTCGCCAAAGACGACATATGGTTACAGCTTTTATTCCGGGGGGCTCCCCTGTCCTTCTTTACACAGATGCAGAGAGAGATTTCTTTCTCCTGTATGGAATACAATCAACTTTCCTTGTTCACATAATCATCCTCTCCAGCTTCCCCATTTGTCTGGCACCACAGAACTCGAGAACATTTTCCTGCAGACTCTGAGGGACTGTTTTGCCAAGGGAAAAAGATTCTTTGGATTCCGTGTAATAGAATAAAGTTATAGAATAAAACACTAGACTATCAACAATAGCTTAACATTTTACTAAGAAGAGTATAAGAAGATATCAAAAGGTCTTACAACAAGGAAAAGTATAACAGATATTAGATATTAGAAGGCATATCAAATCAACCCTTGCAATAAAGGAAGGTATAATCAAATATCAAAGTCAATCAAACTGTGATATAATCAAAACTTGCAATACAGCAGGTATAGCAAGTTAATCAAACTTAATCAGACTGTGACTTAATCAACACTTGCAATACAGCAGGTATAGCAAGGTACAATCAAATATCAAAGTCAATCAAACTGTGATATAATCCAAACTTGCAATACAGCAGGTATAGCAAGGTAATCAAACTTACTTAATCAAAACTTAAAACACTGCCAAGCTTCATTGATGAATTCCGATAAGGGTATTTGCAGGAAGTATCTCTCAGCCATGTGACAGTATGCAGCATCAGCAGGCGTCCCCAATGATCTGCTATCAAGATTGCAACATATGCTGGGGGATATTAACCTATCTTATATACCCTTTGTGTGTGTCATAGAATGGGCGGTTACAGAAGTGTATACACCTCTGTAAGGCTCCACTCGTCTCCAAGCTCACATTCTTGCGAAAGGGGCCAACTTCTACCAGAATGTGTCTCGTGACTTGTATGCTTCATACAGAGTTAATCTTTTAGCTGCCGTTTATGGACATGTAAACATAAAGTCAAACAGAGCTGAACCTTTAAGCTGTCCAGGTAAACATCACATTGAACAGAGTTGAACTCTGATCTTGCTTTCTGTTTAACTAGACATTACCTCATACAGAGTTGAAATTAAGGTTACATGAGCTGGCTTCTGTCATGAGCAGCCATTTTATCAAGGGCAGCTATTTTGCATTACAGGGACTTGCACACGTACTCTCTCTCCTTTATAGTTTCCTTCTCCAAGAAACTACTTCTGCTAGGTTCCCCCTATGTGCGATCCTATGAGCATAATCTCCAGAGAGCTATACGGCCCAGACTGGGATAGATCCTTTATTCTAGCCCTCCTCCACAAGATTTATCCAGGTGTGTCGGATTGCTGTTGGAACTGTGGAGGAGACTCTCTTAAATATATGGTGGGACTGCTCTGCAGTCTGGCTGCTCTTGGATCGGATATACATCATCTATTCCCAGCTCTGCGAAAACTATTTTTCTCCTTCCCATTAGTTGCATTCTTATCAGTTATCCCAGGCAAGAACTCCACTGTGAAAAAAAAATCTCCTGGCACCTTCTCACAGCTGACAGAATAGACTATAGTTATTCTCGCACTTTGCCCATTAGTGTTTTGGAGTCGCCTTATTGAATATACATCTGTGTTCCTGGTATTGTAATGTTTTCACCTATTCCTTTTTGTTTTGTTTAACCTTGTTTTTATACACTTTGTTAAAAAATATTCTTTAAATTCTGATTAAACAAGTAATTTCCAGAGCATGCTCATAACGGCACCACCAGAGGTTGCCTTCTTGACCTCTGAGGGGGTAGGAAGATAGGTTAAAAGCCCCCAGCCCACCCCCCCTGTCCCCTTCAGAGGCGGGTCCAGAAAGGAGTTCTACCTGAAGGTCAGCCAGGTCTGGTTCGGGGGCTGGTCTCTCTCCCTCTGCCCTCCATCATGTGGCCGGGGCTAGCACCCCTCGTTGTAGGGTTCCCTTAGCTAGAATGTCTGGTGGCTGTCGTCCTCTTCAGTGATTTCGGGGAACTTAAGGACTTCAGTCCTTCATTTATTATGATAGCTGTTCCCCCTTGCTTGGGTTCTCGGCCGCCACTGGTGTCCCCCCCCTGCTCCATATGCCGCACACTTCTGGCATGGGTGACATCACAAAACCGCGACCAGAAGTGCTGTGATTGCCATCTTGGAGGTGACATTCATCATATCTGCAGCGGTACCTCCTGGTGCCCACCAGCAGAAGAATACAAAAGGGTGAGTAAGACCCCACAGTAATGTGGCTTCCATTGTGTATGGTGTGTTCTACCTATTTGCTGTTGTTATGGAGCAGAGGAAGGAGGGACCCCAGAAGTTTTTTCAATTGCTAGTGTATATGATATATATATATATATATATATATATATATATATATATTTATAGTACTTAGCATAAAATTCTTTTGTATTTTAAGAGAAGGCGTTGCCGTCTAAAAAAAAAAAAAAAAGGAAATGTGTGACCTCTACCAAAACCCTGCAAGACGCTTATAAAAAGCAAATTTGCCTGCCTTGCTAAATTGATCAAAGATGAGACACCATCATTTACAGTGGGAAAAAAAAGTATTTAGTCAGCCACTGTCGGGGGCAAGTCCCCCTGGGATGGATGTCACCGTAATCCTAATTAAATAAATAACCAGTTTCGAGCGCTCGGGAAACAAGACGTACACAGGTATCGTGTATGAACCGTTTCTTCTTTATTGCGTAGTTCAATACAGTTTTAAAGGTAAGCTCAGTTACATAACAGTCATGTGAGCAATGTACATATATGGTCTTTCCAGTTCCGTTATCAGACAAATTTGTTCAGTTACCCATCACCCCAGATGTTTTCCTTTTCACCTTATCTGAATGTCCTTCTTATCATTCCTGAGAATGGTACATGTCTGAATATCAGCAGAACTGTTGATATTCAGACCCTGAGATTATATTCTATCTCTAAACTATTTAGCCTGCATGGAGAACATTTCACCCTGTGTCTTCTGTATACTGCGTTATAAAATATAATACAAATTATGCTTTAACCCTTACAATTCCCCCATTTTAGGAATTTATTTTTAATCAAGTTCAATGAATACCTTCACACTGTTTGTGTGCCATCTGCGATGGATTCTCCATTGAAGAGGTTAAAAATAACATCCTTTCTTACATATTGGTTAGCTGTATTCCATTTCCTTCTCAGCGCTTCAACTTTCTTGCAATGTAAAGCGTGTATCCAGGTAGATTTTCCCTCCAACTTTACTGAGGTGGCAGTTGTCAGCAATATCTGGAAGGGACCATCATATCTGGGTTCAAGAGATTTCCTGGAGTGTCTTTTCACCAGGCTGCAAGCTATACGTTCCTGAAAAAAATTCAGAAGGGTCTGGAATAGAAGAGAACACTTGTTTATGTGTTTCTTTCAGTTTGTTACACAAGTCTTGTACATAGCTGGCAACACTGTCATAATTAAGCTGTAATGTCTGAGGGAAGTACAATCCTGTTTTGGGTGCACTTCCAAACAATATTTCAAATGGTGACAACCCTGTCCTCCTGTTAGGAGTAGTTCTTACTGAATATAAGGCTAGAGACAGGCATTCAGGCCAAGGCTTTCCTGTCTCTGCCATGGCTTTCTGAATCTTCAACTTAAGTGTACCACTCAACCTTTCCACTTTGCCTGAACTCTGAGGATGGTAGGGTGTGTGGAAAGCTTGCTCAATCCCTAGTGCAGACATTATTTCTTTCATTATCTCACCTGTGAAATGCGTACCTCTGTCAGACTCTATCACCTCGGGCACTCCAAACCTACACACAAGTTCAGACATCAATTTTTTGGCAGTTGCTTGTGCGGTTGTTTTGCTCACAGGGTAGGCCTCAGGCCATCCTGAAAACAGATCCACACAGACCAATACATACTCGTATGTTCCAGACTTAGGCAACTGTATGTAATCTATCTGTATCCTCTGAAATGGGTACAGGGATTTTGGTGTACACTTGGTGGGTGTTTTAACTACCTGTCCTGGGTTGTGTAGAGCACATATGTGACATGCTTTTACGTGGTTACTAGCAGCTCTTCCAAAACCTGGGGCAAACCATAATTTACCCACTAATGACTCCATGGCATTTCGAGAGGCATGCACCTTACCGTGGGCCAAGCCAGCCATCTGGGGGTAGACTGCTGCGGGCAGACATAATCGATCCCCCATTTTCCACATACCATCACCTTCTGTAGCATTTGCTTTCTTCCATCTTTCAGTTTCCACACTGGTGACCTTTGAGTACAGCCCTTTTGGGTCTGCTAGGTCAATGTCCATTTTGCTCACCTGGTTGGGACCCCTTCTGGTCAGTAGTGCTGCAGCCTTGGCTGCTATGTCAGCTCTCTCATTTCCACGGCTTTCAGGGTCTCTTCCTTTTGCGTGAGCTCTAACTTTCACAATTGCCAGCTGCTTTGGGAGCAGTATGGCCTCCATCAGTCGACTTACCACATCTCCATTCTTAATTGGCTTGCCCTGGGCCGTTAGGAAGTTCCTTGCCCTCCATATTGGACCATAATCATGTGCAATGCCAAAAGCATACCTGGAGTCAGTGTATATGTTAGCTGTTCTACCTTTGGCTATCTTACAAGCCTCCATAAGGGCTTTGAGCTCAGCTTCTTGGGCTGACATGTGTGGTGGAAGAGCTTCCTGGACTATGATGTCATGTTCAGTGACTACAGCATACCCTGTAACAAATTTGCCTTCATCTGTCAGATACCTTGAGCCGTCCTCAAACATCTCATAATCAGGATTTTGTAATGGCACATCCGTGACATGGTCAAATCCCACTGTTTCCTGTGACATAAGAGCCACACAATCATGTTCATGCTGGCTGTCAAACAGTTCTTCTTCAGAGAGAGAGTTTAAAAATAACTCATCTTCCACCCCCCCTTTTGAATCATGAACTCCTACAGGAAGAAGAGTTGCAGGATTCAAAGTTAAACAGCGTTGAAAAGAGATGTTTGAGGAGGACTGCAGAGCAAATTCCATTTTGCACTGCCGTGCCAAAGAAAGGTGACGTCTGTCTACCTGTGTGAGGATAGCATGGATGTCATGAGGTGTATACACAACCAGTATATGATCTAGGACAATGTCTGAGCTTTTCTCAAGCAACGCTTGTACTGAGAGGACAACACGCACACAGGAGGGGGTCCCCCTGGCTACAGCATCTAACCTTGAGCTGTAATGTGTTGTTGTGTGAGAACTGCAGTTGCATGCCCTATCATCTCAGTCACGTAGACCTGAAAAGGTTTCTGATAGTCAGGTAGGCCTAGGGCCGGAGCACTGACTATCTGCAACTTCAGCTGGTAAAACGCATCCATGGCCTCAGATGTGAGGCTGAATGGTTTTGAGGAGAGGCTATCGTACAGAGGTTGCATGGTCAGAGATGCAGATCTGATCCATGGCCTACAGTAGGATACCAATCCCAAGAAGGTACGTAGCTGAGCATGAGAGGTCGGCACCTGCATGTCTCTCACCACCTTGGTCCTCTCATCTGACAGGTGCTTGGTACCCTGGCCGAGACAGTGTCCCAGGAACACCACTTTTTTTTGCAAAATTGCAACTTGTCCTTGTTGGCCTTGCAGCCGTTCTGGTAGAGGAAACACAACAGGCTGATGGTCGCCGCTTCACAGGTTGGTTTGTCTGGAGCACAAAGAAGAAGATCGTCAACATATTGTAACAGAACAACATCATCATGTGGAAAATGCCAAGTACTCATAATAAGTGTAAGACACCTTGTGAATTGGTTAGGACTGTTTTGCGCCCCTTGTGGTAGTACTGTCCAAGTGTACTGTTTACCCCTGAATGTAAATGCAAACAAATACTGGCAATCGGGGTGTAAAGGCACAGAAAAATATGCATTGGAAAGATCTATACAACTGTACCAGGTGGTACCTATGGGGACAGCTGACAGCAGGGTGTGTGGGTTAGGTACCACTGGGGTTTCAAGTAGTGTTACTTTATTCAGTTCCCTAAGATCATGAACCATACGGTATGTGTCTGGTTCTCCCTTTTTGCCCTTTTTCTTCACTGGGAAAGAGGAAAGAGGAGTGTTTGCTACAGAAGTGCATTCCTTCAATGCCTCTGCTTTCACTAATTCCACTATGCTATGGCATCCTCTTGGGCATGGGTCAGAGGATATTGTTTAATCCTGGGTGGCTGAGCACCAGGTTTCAGGGTTACCATAACAGGGGGTACATCCAATTTACCTAAGTCTGTTTTCCCAGTTGCCCATAATGCTGTTGGCACTTGGGATAACAGTACATTTTCTTCTTCAGTGAGGACAAAAATACAATTTGGTGTACTTAACTCGGCAGATAACAAGCATAAAATCTCATGGTTAGTATGTGTGACTTTTACATATGCTTCTCCTGATGAATGCAACATGATGTTACAACCTAATACTCCCATCACATCTGTACCAAGAATGTTATCTGATGTGTCTGAGACTAAATACCTAGTGAGTATCCTGCTACCCTGAAATGGGGTTTCTACAGGATCAGTTTGATCTAAAGCATCCACCGTTTTAGTGAGAAGTCTTCCATAAACTTCCACTGATTCACCTTTCTCTCTTTTAACAGATACCTTACTTCAGGTGATAACAGGCAAGACAATAAATTCACATAACATAGTATAAGACATAATTTCATATGTTTGAGTATGTTCTTGAATATTTTACACATATATATTGTCATTGTACCTTACTTTCCATTTAACCTTAGGCTAACACTTTTATCAAAATATTTTCCCTTTGGGCATAAATAGTCATCATACCCAGGCTGCGGACCCCGGAGGCCCAAAGCCAAGTTTTACTTTGTAATAATTGACATGTAACATTACTGGGTAACACAGCATCATGTTCAGCTTGTGATTTTCTGCGTGCGCATCACATCAGATACAACGTCCTTGGAGCTACTTGGCAGTCAATTAATGTTTTGGTTATTCCCTGCAGAACATCTGCAGAGCGCTACAACAGAATACAGGAATACAATTCAAGCAGATAGCAGTTAATACTGACACCAAAATTACATATTACTATTTTTGTACAATTTTCAAATATTTCCCAAACCCCACAGACTTTAGAATTTTCTTCACTGGATTCCAACCAAAAGTTGAACCCCTGTGGAACATCACAATATCCTAGTTTCTTCTTTTTAGGGGACATTTCCTGAAAGCGGATTTAATTTTACAAAAAGCATAAAAGTTGAATCCTGGCATTGATATAAACAGAATGAATATTACAAATACAGGTTGACATATATATATATATATATATATATATATATATATATACATATATATATATATAATACATAATCCAATAAACATCATACCGATGGTGGACAGTTTTTCTCTTTGCACTATATCAGATTCTCTGAGTGTTTTGTTAAAGTAGGTAATATTTCATACAGAACTGGGAGATAAGATGGGTTATATTAAACAATAATACTGAGAAGGGGGATGTCTCCCTTCAAGCCTGATTCTCGGAGTGAGGTGGGGGTGATTCATTATTTCCTGAACTATCATCCCCTTATCCTATTCTATTGCTTCCTTTCTTCCATATATGCCTCTTTGCAATTTACTGTCCTGAATCAATCCCGCATGATCTAATCTCCACTGATCCCAAAATCTACTGTCTACCAACCCAGTTTTGTGTATTCCTGCTCTTTTTAGGATTGTTTTTACCTGTGCGGCTACTTCTTTCCCTTCCCCTATTTCTATTAGTTCACATGGGGTGTACCATATCTTAGAGGGTCCCATCCCCATCTTGGCTGGTAGCTAATCAGCCGATGAGTCTCTCACTCCTCTAGGGCAACCTTTGAGACAATAGAGGGTCACTTATGACTACTTAGTGAGAACTCCCAGACAGACTCTTCTGTCTTCTATGAACTACTTGTGTAAGTTCAGGAGTAGTGCTCAGGGCAATGCCTCAATTGGCTTCCACAGGCTCAACTTTCTGCCTGTGTCCCCTTACCAAAACACTCCCAAATCACTACACGCACTTCTTCGCACGGATTCTACTAAGTCCTTCGTGCTACTACTCAGGTCCCATTCGACCTTGACCGTCCAGGCACGGCTGGAGGCTAGTTTTCCAAAACAAGGACTTTTCAATCACTCAGTGCTTCTCAGTTCGGAACCTTGTCCGCAACTCTAAACTCTAGGGGTTAAGAATAGAGAACTTTTCCCCATTCTTTGCAGCCTTATATATCTTATAACACAGGTAACATGCCTTCTCAGTAGACAGGTAAACAGGTAAGACAAAAAGCAAAGAAAACAATTTCCATATCATTTACAGGTGACATGTCCCTTTTAGGTTCTTCCGTACTATACAATTGGCATCGAGATGTCATATAAGCATGCAGCAGCTTACCTCACTCATCGATACAGAGAATAGACACACAGGAACCTCAGATATACTAATTGGCAAGATCAAAGGCTTACCTTCACAGTACTGTTTTTATCTATCTGAGGTCCTCTGGTCCCGTCCTCAAGTCGATCGGTGAGTGGGTCGGCACTCTATCGGCTGCACATCAGACGATCTCGAGGCCCCACGTTGGGCGCCAATTTCTGTCGGGGGGCAAGTCCCCCCTGGGATGGATGTCACCGTAATCCTAATTAAATAAATAACCAGTTTCGAGCGCTCGGGAAACAAGACGTACACAGGTATCGTGTATGAACCATTTCTTCTTTATTGCGTAGTTCAATACAGTTTTAAAGGTAAGCTCAGTTACATAACAGTCATGTGAGCAATGTACATATATGGTCTTTCCAGTTCCGTTATCAGACAAATTTGTTCAGTTACCCATCACCCCAGATGTTTTCCTTTTCACCTTATCTGAATGTCCTTCTTATCATTCCTGAGAATGGTACATGTCTGAATATCAGCAGAACTGTTGATATTCAGACCCTGAGATTATATTCTATCTCTAAACTATTTAGCCTGCATGGAGAACATTTCACCCTGTGTCTTCTGTATACTGCGTTATAAAATATAATACAAATTATGCTTTAACCCTTACAGCCACCAATTGTGCAAGTTCTCCCACTTAAAAAGATGAGAGGCCTGTAATTGACATCATAGGTAGACCTCAACTAAGACAAAATGAGAAAACATATCTAGAAAATCACACTGTGTGTCTGAATTAAGGACCTTTAATAATTTCTAACTTTCCCCCTGGTCCACATACGATCCTTCTGGGGTCGGATTCTGATCAAGAGTGCTTCTATTTGTCAGAAGGCAAATTGGAGGATGACATGTGTTTAATAATTCCTTATGTATCCCAAGAGGACAGATGCTTTGTTTTTTTTCTTCTGAGGATGTGGATTCCTAATTTAAGCCGTCAGTGCTACTATGAACATCCCAGACTAGGAACAACCCCATTATACTTAGAATAAAATGTTTGTTGGCCTGATGGTGAGGAAATTAATGGTCTTTCCTTTGAAAGAATTAACCTTTTCAAATTGTCAATCAGAATGGGAAGATGCTGAAAAACGCCTGTTTATTCCTAGAGAATTTGATTGTTTAATCCTGATACTTAAATATGGGGTGATCTTCCAAAAGTTGATGTGTCCGTAGCAAAAGTGGTAAAGAAAATGGCTATCCCATTTGAGGATTCCTCACAGTTAAAAGACTCTATGGAAATAGAATCGGATGGGTTATTAAGAGACCTGGGAATCTTCGTCTGCTATCCTATCCACTAACATAGCGGCTACTTCTGTGGTCCATGTTTCTGTGGCTAAACCATTTGAAAGACCATCTCAGGAGGGGGACCTCAAGAGAAGAAATCTTGTGGTCCATTCCCTTGTTTAAAAAGGCAACAGGCTTCATGGCAGATGCCTCAGCCAAAACTTTTTGTTTTGCTGCCAGGAACACCGCCCTTTTCAACACCACTAGAAGAGCTTTGTGACTAAAAATGTGGTCAGGAGACACTGGTTCTTAAAATAGACTGTGCAACCTCCTAAAGAAAATTAAAACCTTAATTTCGGAAAAGCTGCCAGTTTTCCTTTTCCACCTCTTCTGGTTATAGGGGTAAGGGGAAGACAGTGTGCTGGAGTCATCAAAAAGGAGGAAAAGGCCAGGGGTTTCTACTCAATCCCAACAGCCTCGGTTCTTTGAACAAACAATTTCGCCAATTCTATTCTATTCTACTACAGTATGTGCCAATCCACCCGTCCTACCAAAAATATTTGAGGTTTGCAGTTCAGATAGACTCTGTAAATCATCACTACCACTTCCACTGCCTTCCCTTCGGGATTTAATCGGGTCCCAGAGCCTTTACAAAGGTGATAGTGGAGATCATGGCCTTTTTCAAGAAACAAGATATCCTGATAATACCTTATCTCGACAACTTTCTCCTAAATGCCGACTCCAATAAGAAGTTAGTCGAGCACCCTGTTAAAGGACTTAGGTTGGATTATAAAAATGAACAAGGCTCATCTACAACCCTCTACCCAGATAATCTTTCTAGGGGTTCTGTTGAATTCCAACCTTCAAACATCCTTTCTCCCAGAAGAAAACAAGAGAATGTCCTACATACAGTTAGTCTCCTGGTCTCCGTTCCATTCAAAGACCACTGCAAAAACAAAAGACTTCTCTCCACTGTTGGCTCAACTCAGAAAATCTTATAAGAGATGTATATCTTGGATCCTGTCACCTCAGACAGGCATCGTTACAGGGGCAATTAGTACGTGTTGGGGCACAAGAATAGGAGACATATATATCTTTAGGGTCGTCTCGGATTCAAAATCTCGCTTCAAACTACAAAGTGTTAAGAGTGGTGTTGGAAACACTGAAGAAATCACCCCATCTTCTAAGAGGATCCCAAGGTGAAGGTGATGTCCGACAATATGCAGTCTCATTCCTGTGACATCAAGGCGGGACCAAATACAGCCATCTCCAGGCCTTAGCCACCAAGATATTCAAATGCGCAGAGGTAAGTAGTCCTTCCTTTTCAGTGGTACATATAAAAGGCTCAGAAAATCTAACAGCTGATTTTCTCAGCTGGCAGAATTTAGATCAAGCAGCCTAGTTCCAAAACAAAGAAATATTTCTCCAATTAACACAAAAATGGGGAGTTCCCGCAGTCTATCTTTATGCCTCGAGAGAATGCCATCTTGAACTACTTCTTCTCAATAAACACAAAAGATCAGGCCCTAGTTAGTTAGTTGCCACTAATTCGGATTCTGATCCTGGTGATTCCATCATGGCCCAAGAGGAGCTAGTTTCCAGTATTGAATCTACCATCTACAACAAAATTTGGAAAAAGTTCTCCTCTTGGCATAGCTTTATATGTTCCAGATACCTTCTCTCCAAATATACTGTATTTTTCGGCCTAGAAGACGTGCTTTTTTTTCCCCAAAATTTGGGAAGAAAATGGGGGTGCGTCTTTTAGGCCAAATGTGGGGTGTTTTGGCAGGGGGGGGCGCAGAGGAGCGGGGTCGCAGTATCTCCCCTTTCCTGCTGCCGCTGGCTTCCTTCAGCAGCAGGAGTGGGATGATGTGCGGGCCCTGGGCTGTGAGGACAGGGTAGGGTGTTCCAGCGAACCGATCCGCTGTAATAGCATGGCGGATGCCGGGTCTGTAAAGATGATGTACAGCGGAGACCCGGAGCTCTGATCGCGAGCATTACTACTTCAAGGCCCCCCTCTAAAGAGTGAAAATAGCCCACCGCCCCCTACCTTTCATAGTTGTATTTCAGTCTATAGGACTTGCAATCAAATGATTGAAGGTTCAAGCTCCCTAGGGGGGCTAATAAAATTAGAGAAAAAAAAAAAAAAAAAGTTTAACAAAAAATAAAAAAAATAATTAAAAGTTCTAAATCACCATCTTTCTCTTGAATACATATAAAAATAAAATATTACTGTGAAACACATACACATTAGGTATCCCTGTGTCCGAAAATGCCCGGTCTACAAACTTATAAAAATATTTTTCCTGTACGGTGAACGTCATAGCAGGAAAGAAAATCAAAAATGCCAAACCGCCGTTTTTTCACTGTTTCGCTTCTGATTTGAATAAAAAGTGTTCTAAGCAATAGACATTCCCCAAAATGGCATAACTATAAAGTACACCTGGCACCACAAAAAAAGGATGCCCTATGCATCCCCGTACAGCTGCAGGGCCACCTATCAATGTGGCTTTGCAGCTGTTGCAAAACTACAACTCCCATATATTAAATATTTTACCATTTTTTTTTCTTCAAAATTTTTTTCCCTATTTTCCTCCTCTAAAACCTAGGTGCGTCTTATTGTCTGAAAAACACGGCAGATAAAATAATGGCTTTTTACAGGTGGGATTTAACAAGGGACTCTTCCCTAGTACCCTTAAAGTACAAATCTCAGCTTTAAGTTGTTGCTATGTTATCTGGTTAGCAGAGCACAGATGGGTAAAGATGTTTATTCAGGCCATATCTAGATTAAGACCGTCCCTTGGCACCCTGGTACGTAAATGTAATTCTAAAAGCTCTAGTTTCTTACCTCTTCGAACCCATGGACTCACTAAGTCTAAACATGGAAAAAAGTATCCCTGGTTGTGATAACATCTGCCAGAAGAATAGGAGAGATTTATTCCTTGTCGATAAGAGAAGCTTATCTAAAAATCCTTGACGACAGGATAATATTTAAATTAGATATGTTCTTTATTTCCAAAGTATCTTTCACGTTTCATAGAAACCAGGAGATCATCTTGCCTTCAATATTAGTATACAATATAATATAGGGGGAATAGCTACAGTCTCTCTATATCCACCACAGGATAGGTGAAGATATGCGTAGAGTTTTTTTCACACCTCCCATAGGAGTGTTTAACACTAGCCCTTCCTTTATTATTTGTTGCACACTATACGATTTTGTTGATATTATCATTTAATTAAAAGTGAGGGATCCCAAAGGTGAGTTGCAACACTACCTTTTTTTGATAACTTGCACCCCTCTTGACAGGAACAAAGGATTCTGTCTTTTTCAAATGGTATGTCTACCCAGGGTGCACAGTAAAAGGTTATCTACAAACTGCAAGAGTTCAGTTTCTGGATTTTGACGACACAGCCTCTGAAATGTTGAAGGATTAGTTACGCACCCCCCACTTCCCCCACTGTGGGAAATTCGGTCTGGTCCCTTAATGAGTAAAGGCCAATAAAATTCTGTTTTTTTTGTCATGTACTGGCATGTAACATGAAATTGGTGTAATTGAAGGGAATCTGCTTCAAGAGAGTGTTTGGTTTTGGGACTATGGGAGTATCTATAATCATTTGTTCATTCAGTTTTTGAATATCATGCACCATTTAATAGTCCTGGGGTTTGTGGATGTTGCATGATTTGTTTAAAGTGAATGTCTTTTTCCTTACTGGAAAGGTGGTGTTATAGGGTAACCTGCATTATCTCATCACCCCCAACTCCAGGTAATATTTTAGTTGCCATTTAGTTGTTATGGCTTCCTTTTGTTCCCACTCAGAGTACCCTGACTTTAAGAAACCCCACATCCCTATTTTTTTTTTTTTAAACCTACAAGGAATATGCGTTACAGTCTGTCTCACCTCCTGGATACTCTAGGTTTTCCATGTCAGTCATTCCAATCATAGTAATCAATATTCCCTCTGGAAGACTAACTGTTACTGACACACTTTTGTTTTTGAGTTCACACCTGCTATCCATATCCTTCTAACTCCTGGCAAACCAAACTGAAAGGTTTAATTGTAACCTGGTAGTACTTGGTCTGGTATAGAAAGAATAGCTCTTTCTGGAGTATAGAAACAAATCTATTTCCTAAAGTTGTAGGCTGGAAGCAGTTTTTAACAGGATATAATATAGAGGCCACAAAAGAGAGGAGGCTGGTATCATACCACTGTTGAGGTGCAGATATCTGCCACAACAAGGCGCAAAGACTCTAAAGCAGAAATTGCACTGATTAATGCCAGACTTACCTTATCAGTGCAGTCTCTGTAGCTAGAAAGTTTGAAGGACCTGTGCTGACCTCATCATCAAGAGTGCACAGGTTCTTTACCGTACAGTAGTACGGTCAGTCCGAAGGATGAATGCTCTAATCTGGAGGTAGAGGTATTACAGTCTGGTCCTGGAGGTAGGAGGTTCATTTTTTTTTTTTTTTATCTCCTCTGCCTTAACTCCTCTCTGTTGAGGGGATGCTCCTACTGGTGGGTGAGGTGTGGAATTGGAGAATGACTTGCTTTAGAAGGTTTTATTTGTCAAAAATTTTGCTGTCAGTAGGCTACAGCTAGAAAGGGGAAGACTATAACCCGGCCATCAGGAAACCAGTAGGTTGAGGAACAAAGCTGCTTTCAGTGATGCTGTACTGTGGGGGTTTTTTTTTTAGTTTTTTTTGGGGTTTTTTTGTACTTCTGCAGAGGTATTTTGTCCTACGCTGTGGTTGGTTGTTTGGAACTTTTGACAAAGCACTGCTCTATACTACACAACTACTCCTTAAAAAAAGGTATAGCAGAATTATATTTACATGAGTTCTATTAAACACTCTCCATAACAGAAATGCATATTATAAAGCAAAAGGCATTATAAAAAAGAAAGTTATTTTAATTCAAATAGTCGGCACTGAAACAAAGTATGCTAAAAACATTAAACTACTACCACTCTTATCTAATGGCACTAATGTTTTGGTGTTTTTTTGTGGTACTGGTATTTTAGGAGTCTGCAAATGAGACAAGACACTATTCCAGCAAAATTTGCCCTCTAAAAGCCAAGTAGCGCTCTTTCCGTTCCAAGCCCCGCCATGTACCCATACAGCAGTTTATGACTACATATGGGGTAATGCCATGTTCAGGAGTAATTGTGTAACAAACTGTGGGTTGCTTTTTCTCCTTTTAACCTTTTGTGAAAATAAGAAATTTGGGCCTAATGCAATATTTTATTGGAAAAAAATTTCATTTTCTCATCCCAATTAGTAGTAAATTCGGTGAAACCGCTGTTGGTTCAAAATGCTGAATATGCCCCTTGATAAATTCCTAGTTTCCAAAATAAGGTCATTTGATGGGGCTTTCCAATGTGCTGGTACCTTATGGGCTCTGCCAAGGTGACATGGCGCCTGAAACCAATTCCTGCAAAATCTGCCCTCCCAAAACCTCAGTGGTGCTCCTTCCCTGGTGTGTGTCAATACAGAAATTTATATCTACATGTGGTTCATTTCCATGGTTGGGGAAAATTGCTTAACAAATTGTGGGGTGCATTTTTTCAAAATCTGCCCTTCAGAAGCTCATTGGTGCTCCTTTCGTTCTGCGTCTTGCTGGGTGCCCATATACAGGTGCATCTCAATAAATTAGAATATCTTTGAAACGTTTATTTCAGTAAATAAATTAAAAAAGTGACCTCCTATATTATCTAGATTCTTTACACACAGAGTGTTCTATTTCAAGTGTTTTATTTCTGTAAATGTTGATTATGGATTACAGGTAATGAAAACCCAAATCTAAGAAAATTAGAATATTGTAAAAAAGTTTAGTATTGTAAATTCAGTGTGTTACCTGCCAAGGTTTTCCTAAGCCTTTAAATGGTCCCTCAGTCTGGTTCAGTAGGACACACAATCATGCAAGACTGCGGATTATGAACTGAATTACCGAAATGAATGAACGTTTCAAAAATATTCTAATTTATTGAGATGCACCTGTATCAGTTTACATTCAGTATATGCTATTTCTGCTTATTTAAAAGGTGCAGTTATGAAAATGGGGTGATTTTATGAGGGTTTCTAATACAGAGGCCTTTCAAAACCCCTTCAAAACTAAATTAGTCCCTTGAAAAAATGATTTTTGAAAATTTTGAAAATTGTAAGCCTTATAATATCTGTATGAAAAGAAGATAATTGCATATTTAAAATTTTAAAACATATTATATAATATATTTAAAATTTCCACCCAATTTCCTTGTTTTTTCATAATTAAACACAAAACATATCGACCAAAATTTACCACTAAGACCAAGTACAATGTGTCACAAAAATCTCAAAATCACTTTGGTGAGTTAAAATGTTCCAATGTTATTACTGCATGAAGTGACACATGTCAGATTTGAAAAATCAAGCTCTGTGAGGAAGTCAAAAACTGGCTGAAGCGGGAGGGGTTGATATGCTTCACCCTGATTACAGACTTCCTTTAAGGATGAAACCAGGTTAACAACGCAGATAGAGAAGTACAAATATAAATAAATTCCTCAGATAACTGCTATACAGTTTTCAGTTTTTCTCCTGTCCCAAGATGCCCCACATGGATACCCGCTGGGAACAGCAGAAGTACTATGTTGTCTTATGGGCAATGATAATATTGTCACTTCTACAGTCACTATGTACCTTGGTTCTCCTGTTTCTTGCCAATCCAGGGACACCTCAAGGAAAGACCCATAGAGCCAAGTTGCAATTACCAAGGTTTATCTTTTATCAGCGTGAAGTCTTAGAAGCAACAAATGGTTTTAGCTTGTCTATCACTCATATGTCTTATTCACAACAGTGTGAAGACTTACAGAAAAAATTTGACCTCTGTCATTGCGAACAAAGGATATATAACATAGTATTGAGATGAACTTTTGTTATTGACCAAATACTTATTTTCCACCATAATTTGCAAATAAATTCTTTAAAAATCAGACAGTGATTTTCTGGATTTTTCTCATTTTCTCTCTCATAGTTGAGGTCTACCTATGATGTCAATTACAGGCCTCTCTCATCTTTTTAAGTGGGAGAACTGGCACAATTGGTGGCTGACTAAATACTTTTTCTCCCCACTGTAGTTGGGAAGCCATATCTGATGATGATTTGTCCAATAGGGGCTGTGTAGAGAGCGAAGAGCAGGGGGCCTAGTACCAAGCCCTGAGGAACTCCAACAGCAAGTGGAAGAGGGGAAGAGACTGAGCCCCCAAATCATACACTGAAAGTGTGGTCTGAGAGATATGAGGAGAACCAAGAGAGCGCAGTGTCTGCAAGGCCAAAAGAGTGGAGCGTAGTGAGGAGGAGTTGGTGGTCAAAAGTGTCAAATGCAGCTGAGATACAGAAGAATTAGAAGAGAATAGTCTTACTGGTTTATGTTTGTTTGTTTTTGCTCTTTGTTCCCCGTGCTTGCACCGTACAAATTTCTAAATAGAGCCATACTTGAATAAAAGTTATTACAGTACAAATGGTAGCAGTAGCTACATTATCTCCCACACTATTATACTAATGATTGCAAAATTGGTTGGGGGCATTATGGAGGGTCAATTTCTCGATTCCTTCCTTCCTTCTGAAGGCGGTAGTATATCCTGACCCACTTTCACAAAGTTTGTATAGCTTAATGCCATACCTTGCCCTTTTGGAAGGGACATACTAGCAAAGTCTGTTATGAAAGCTAAAGGGAAATTTGTCCACACTGACATTCTGCTCTTGGGTGTAGTATTGCAAAAAGAATATGTTTAAAAAACGTATCAGTGGCATTAGGCCCTTGCAGACGTCCATCTTGCTGTCTATTAATATTATTTATCTTGCTTGTATATTCCACAGTGACAATAGGGTTTAAACTCTAAATTCCCTATCCGTAAGTCTTTGGAGTGTGGGAGGACACCAGAGTAAACCTTCACGGAAAATACATACCAGCTCCTTGCAGATGTTGCTTGGATTTGAACCATGTTCTGTACACCCACAGCTAGCTGTACGGCCTCCATGTTTTTCCCCTCCACACACACAATACTGCTTGTTCCCTCCATACACTCCACTTAGCTGCCTCCACATTACCTAGCGCACACTCTGCCCTGCTACATGCAAATCCCCCACACACACACTTGGACTTGCTACATTCACCTTCCCATCCCACACACTTTGCTCTCAACATTTCTTTCCTACAAATTGAGCTCTGCTACATCCACATTTCCTCTTACCACACTCAGTACTGCTACCTCTGTGTTATTGCTTTACTGGCAGCCCTGGACAACTCCCATACAAAGAGCTATTGTACAAGGTCTGCTCATACATTTGACTGGTCAACATGGCTATGACATCACTACAGTCCTTTTGAGGGCTACAAATGCCAGCAGTTTGCAGTCCTGCAGTGTGAAAGAAATATGACTACTTGGCTTTAGTTTCCCCCCCCCTTCCCCCAAAAAATGTATTTACATGACTCCCCAGGGGTCGTGACCCACAGTTTAGGAAACTGAGAACTGTTTGGAACCATGTCACCATGTGCTGCAGCACTACTAGTTCCTGCACCTTTATGATTTGTAGTGTAAATTTAATCTAGGAGAATGTCCCTTGAAGAAGAACCTGAACTGAATATACATTTTCTTCACACACTGATGCAGATTCTGACCAAAGCATGGTATATGCCTTTGCAGCGCTATATAACCTCTTCACTTGTCACTGTAATACTAGCTAAACAAATAATTTTTTTTTATGCTTTTATATTTTTCATTTTATTTTGTTTGTAACAGTAAAACAGAAGTAACGCACTGTAACTGACGTGTGATATTTCTATCTATATGGAGAGAGCGCATACATAACTATATTATGGGAATATTTTTTATATTATGAGTGGTTGAATTTCTATTTATATATACGTACTGTACATATATATAGATATGTGTGTATATATACCGTATTTTTCAGACTATAAGACGCACTTTTTTTCTTCCGAAATTTCGGGAGGAAAATGGGGGTGTGTCTTATAGTCTGAATGTAGTGGGTGGGGGTGGTTACGGTGGAACAGTGTCGCAGCACCATGATAGCTATGGGGGAAAGCTTGGTTCCCCGATCGCTATACACATAGTCTGCCCAGTGATTAAAGAGTAAAAATAACAAGCATTTGTCATCACCTCTCCTGGGCTTTCAACGATCCCCTAGATCCTGTTCTGGGCTCTTCCAGGCCTGTGATTGATGTCACGCGCCCCAGATGTCACTGCTGGGGCCCGTGGTTGGGCCGAAGCAGTCATATGGGGCGTGCCGGCGTAATCACGACATCGCGCCCCACGTGACCACTAAAGCCCAATAACAGGCATCAGCAGTGATGTCTAGGACACGTCACAGGCAGAAAAGGCCCAAAGAAGATGCAAATGAGAACTGGATGGAGCGAGGATGCCCAGGAAAGGTGAGTATGTGTTTTATTTTTAATCATTCTCATGGGCCTCCGATGATTATACACTGGGGTCTGAGAATAATTAATAATACTAATAACTTTATTTATATAGCGCCAACATATTCCGTAGCACTTTACAAATCAGAGGACACATGAACAGATAATATGAGACATTACAATGTGACAAAGAAATAAACATATCAAACAATAGGAGTGAGGGCCCTGCTTGCAAAAGCTTACATTCTATGAGGAGAAATTGCGGACAAAAGAGGTCATAGGGCTTGTTTGTTACAATGGTCGAGCCATCTTTTAATAGAAAAGGTTGTGTAACTGAAGCTGTATGAACCCGTCACCAGCCAGTAACTGTGAATAAACAGATACTAAGTGCAAGGAGTGCAGTGTAACTTCTACATGGAGGGGCCAGGATCTGAGGAACAGAGGAGGAAGGATAAAAGGTGTTATTGTTCTACACCTCCGCACACTACACTGTGATCAGGGCATGTGATAAGCCTGACCATACAGATGTGATTTCAGGGCAGTTTTGAAGCTGCTGTAGTTGGGGATTAATTGGATTGTCTTGGGTAAAGCATTCCACAGCACCAGTGCAGCTCGAGAAAAGTCTTGGAGACGGGAGTGGGGTGTTCAGGTAACAGAGGATGCAAGTCTAAGGTCATTGGCAGAACGGAGAGAACAGTTAGGGTGGTAGACAGTGATGAGAGAGGAGATATAGGGGGGCACAGGGCTATGGATGGATTTGTGGGTCATTGTGATAATTTTATATTGTATTCTGTGATGAATGGGCAACCAATACAGTGACTGACACAAGGTAGATGTGTCTGTGTACCAGTTTGACAGAAAGATGAGTCTGGCTGCTGCATTCAGGACAGATTGTAGTGGGGAGGGTTTAGTAAAAGAAAGCCCAATTAGAAGAGAATTGCAATAGTGAAGACGAGAGAGAATCAGAGCGATAATGAGGGTTTTTGATGTTTCCACAGTGAGAAAAGGGCGAATTATAAATATGTTTTTAAGGTGCAGATGGCAAGAGCATGCAAGTGTCTGAATATGTGGGGTAAAGGTGAGATCTGAATCAAATACAATCCCCAGACAGCAGTCATGCCGCTTTGGGGTAATAGTAAGGCCACAGACAAAAATGGAGATATCAGGATTAGGTCAGTTAGTAGATGGAGGGAACACAAGAAGTTCAATTTTTGAAAGATTCAATTTCAGATAAAGAGAAGACATGATGTTAGAGACAGCAGCGAGACAGTCACTGGTGTTCTGTAGTAGTGCAGGGGTGATGTCACGGGATGAGGTATATAGTTGGGTATCATCTGCATAAAGATGGTTTTGAAAGTCAAATTTGCGAATAGTTTGTCCAACTGGGGCTGTCTACAGAGTGAAGAGGAGGGGACCTAGGACCGAGCCTTGAGGAACCCCAACTGCAAGGGGCAGAGGAGAAGAAACAGCAGCAGCGACTGATACACTAAATGAGCGGTCAGAGAGATAGGAAGGAAACCAAGAGAGAGCGTTATCCCTGAGGCCAATAGAATGGAGAAGACTTTAGTGTAGAATAATAGCACATGGAGCATATTTTACTGTGTGGGGGCCACTATGAGGAGCATATTGTACTGTGTGGGGGCCACTATGGGAAGCATATTGTATTGTGTGGGGGCCAGGTGGTGCAGGCACGTTAGGAGAAGAAAGCCTGCGCCGCCTGTATTTGCCTCCATCATGTGACTGGTGTGTCCCACATTAACATAGGCACATTCCACTATAGGGCCACCTGTCAATGTGGCCCTGCATCTGTTGAAAAACTCCTCCTCCCATCATACTTGGACAGGTTGGGATGATGGAAGCTGTAGTTTGGCAACAGCTGCAGAGCCACACAGGTTGTGCAACACTGCTGTCCGCATACAAGAGTGTTGCACAACCTGTGGCTCTCCAGCAGCAGATCTCCCCTTCATATTTTTTTTTTCCCATTTTCCTCCTCTAAAACCTAGGTGAATCTTATAGTCCAGTGCATCTTGTACTCCGAAAAATACGGTATGTGTGTGTTTTATATTCTGTATGTGTGTACTGTTGAAAGCAGAAGTTTACATACACTGTATAAAAATACACACATGCATGTTTTTCTCATCTGACATGAAATCAGAATAAACCTTTCCCGTTTTAGGTCAATTAGGATTACCAAAATTATTTATATTTGCCAAATGTCAGAATAATGAGAGAGAGAGAATTTTTTAAGGCATTTTTATTACGTTCTGCAAAGTCAAAAGTTTACACTAAAATTACTATGCTTTTAAACAATTTCGGACAGCCCATAAGATTATATCATATAGGTTTATTGGCAACATCTGAGTTAATTATAAACACACCTGTGGATGTAATTTAAGGCACACCTGTAACACACTGCTTCTTTGTGTAACATCATGGGAAAGAAATCAGCCAAGATATCAGGAAGAGAATTGTGGACTTGCACAAGTCTGGTTCATCAACAATTATACGCAAGTACAAATACGATGGGAATGCGCTCAGGAAGGAGACTGGTTCTGTGTCCAAGAGATGAACGTGCTTTGGTACGAAATGTGCATATAAACCCAAGAACTAAAGCAAAAGACCTTGTGAAGATGCTGGCTGAAGCTGGTAAGAGTGTGTCATTATCCATAGTGAAACGGGTACTGTATCGACATGGGCTGAAAGGCCACTCTGCCAGAAAGAAGCCATTACTCCAAAAGAAGCACAAAAAAGCCAGATTAATGTTTGCAAATGCACACAAGAACAAAGACCTTAATATTTGGAGACATGTCCTGTGGTCTGACGAAACTAAAATTGAATTGTTTGGCCATAATGACCATCGTTAAGTTTGGAGGCAAAAGGGAGAAGCTTGCAAGCCTAAGAACACCATGTCAACTGTGAAACACGGGGGTGGCAGCTTCATGTTTTGGGGTTGTTTTGCTGCTCAAAATAGATGGCATCATGAGGAAGGAACATTATGTGGCAATACTGAAGCAACATCTCAAGACATCAGCCAGGAAATTAAAGCTTGGGCGCAAATGGGTCTTCCAAATAAACAATGACCCGAAACATACTGCCAAAATGGTTACAAACTGGCTTAAGGATAACAAAGTCAATGTTTTGGACTGACCATCACAAAGCCCTGATCTCAATTCTATTGAAAATTCATGGGCAAAGCTGAAAAGGCAGGTTCAAGCAAGGCGGCCTACAAACATGGCTCAGTTACACCAGTTCTGTCAGGAGGAATGGGCCCAAATTCCTACCAACTATTGTGAGAAGCTTGTGGAACGATATCCAAAATGTTTGACTCAAGTCATACAGTTTAAAGGAAGTCTGTCATTCGCAAAAACACTTTTAAGCTAATGGCATGTTCTGCGAGCACCCATCGCGTCATCACTTATCACCGCCCCTTGGTCCATTGCGGTGACTCCCCTCTTGGTCTTCTTTCTTAAGTTCTCGCTGGCAGCTAATTCTCGCGACTGTGCATGGGCAATTGGGCCGCCATTTTCCGGTGGTCTGTAACAAAAGCGTGGCAGAGCCGATTGCGCATGTGCAATCGTGAGAATTCGCTGCCCGCGAGAAGAAAGAAAACCAAGAGGGGAGTCACCGCAACGGACGAAGGGGTGGTGATAAGTGATGACGCGATGGGTGCTCGCAGGAGAGAAGGAACGCCCCGGGTGCTCTGTGGTGCTCATTTACATACATAAAGAAACTAATTATCTTGGAATTGGCTGGGAGAAGAAAACAAGGAAAGGTAGGAGAAGAATGGCCTTTCTAAAGGTCATTCCAACGTGCCATTAGCTTAAAAGTGTTTTTTTGTGAATGATAGACTCCCGTTAAGGGTAATGGTGTCAAATACTAATGAAATATATGTAAACTTTTGACTTTGCAGAAAGTAATAAAAATGCCTTAAAAAATTATCTCTCTCATTATGCTGGCATTTGGCAAATATAAATAATTTTGGTAATCCTAATTGATCTTAAACGGGAAAGTTTTATTCTGATTTCATGTCAGATAGCGAGAAAAACAGTTTCATGTCACACTAGGTATGAACTGTGAGGGTCACAAATCACCACTTGATTATAAACAGATAACAGATCCCTCTGTCACACCCCACAAAATTTGCCAGACTGTCTATTTCCTGACCTGTTGTAAATAACTTCTCTATGTATATTGCATTTTGTTATTCCAAGATCCTTTTGAAGATCCATGTCTTTATGTGTGTATAAATAGTGTGACTTTTCAGTTTCTAGTATTACACAATGTCTAAAGAAGAGAGCTAGCACTCTCGAAAGCTTACTATCAACTATACTCAGCCTCTAAAAGGTATCACCTGATTCCTTCACTCTTCCACTACATACAGAAATAACAGACATGGCTCCCAGAGCCTTTATCAGCAAACTGAAATTAGCTGAACTGATTGTCCTGCAGGCAGAGTTATAGATAACAATGAGAGCACTCAGCCCCCAGAGAGCAGTAATTTACGCCACCTTGCCACTCTGACATCACTACAATGTTCCAGATGCTCCAATTTGAAACCACATCTTTAGCCCTCAGCTCATCGCTGCTCATGCACCAGGGGTGTTCTATGATGCAATCTTGTTTATCGCTCCCATCCCCCATAAATTGGCAGAAGAGAGGGAGCAAGTGTGTCTGAGGAAATGAAAGTGAAACTGAGACTCAGACGAGTGAAAGGGGTGTCAATTGAGCTTCTTCAGCTAGCTCTACAGCCCCTAGACTTCAATAAGTTATTCTGAATATTGAATAAATGCTTTTTTTTTTTTTTTTTTTTTTTTTTTTTGAGGATAACAGGGTCATTTAAACTTAGTGTTCAATATATTTTTATTAATGTATCACAAAACCAATACAATTTCAGTTTAAATCATAATGGACCTTTACCACCTACGCCTACTCCATTTTTAAGTATCTGTTAGTAGGCACTGATTCCGATGCAGTTGGAATTTTTTCCTTTAGCTCCCACCATTCAGGTGGGCAATGTAAAGCAGAAGCAGGTACGGGCTCCAGTTAGGCAGAAAGAGTCAGTGCTCAGAATCACACTCCTTGCCTGCTCCTGTCTGACACTGCCCACCTGACAATGGAAAGCCTAAATGGCGTATGGCACCAAAACTAACTGCAGATTGCTAGGGATCGGTGGGGCCGATAGAAAAAAAATTCAAACTGTGCCGGAAATCCACCTATTAAATTATACAAATAGCTGCATTTGCAGAGGGGATGTAAGGTCCCTTTTAAGGCTACGTTCACATCTGTGCCGAAGTCTCCATTGGAGATACAGTCACAGTGTCCGTCAAAAATAAGCGGAGGAAAGAAGTCCTACGTGGAGGACTTTTTCCTCCACAGGTTTCAGTTTAAGAATTATGAACACCAAATTAACCCTATCATAGTTAACATAGTTAATGGGGTCCGCCAGGTTCCATGTATAACAGCTGTTTTAGTGGTCCGCCTCTCCGTTGTTTGGATCTCCTGACTAACAGCGGTTGGAACCACCATTCCAGGTACTCGGGGATGACTCATGCAAAGGAAAGGGAGATTAACAGAGGGGGAGAGAGAGAGAGAAGGGATGTATGGAAGAAGGAAAGAGGAGGAGAATGGATGGGAGGATGTTGAAGTCATCTCAGGGAACCGGGATTGTTTCTGTTTAATCAACGTTTATTAAAAAAAAATTTCAATATAACAAAGAACAGTGTATAAGACATAGGCTAGCAATCCATAAAAACTCAGGTAAAGGCAAAGTGTGGGCAGAAATGAAGGATACCATCTTGTCATCAAAAACATAGTGTAATTGTTCGGGTAAAAGCACCAAAGGCCTCAAGGCATAGTTACAAATTAATAAATAACAGCAAGACTGCGGAGTTGAATGCCCACAAAAACATAAATATAAGCAAGGCTGTCTTCAGCCACACCAAGAGGGAAACAGGAGAATAACCAATTACAGAGCAACGGAATTGGAGAGGCAGACTAACACAAAAGCTTCACAGAAAGAAGGAGGGAAGATGGGTAAATGGGAAGGAGAGACAAGACAACAGCGGCAGACATTCCAGGGGAGGATACTAGGTAAGGACTTTTTCCCAGGAATGGTTGTAGAAAGGGCTAACCGGTGTAGAAAAATGCTTTAGAGCATGGAACGTGCACACACAGAGGTCTCCAACTGCGATAGGATGCCTTCCAGTTCTGTAGGACTAGAAGAATGCAACGGGAGCAGGAGAAACTTCCGAAGGAAATCTAGAAGTTGACAGGGATGTCAGGGCAAGAGGCACGCAGCTGCTCGAGGGAGGAAAGGGGCGGGTTCCCAGCAACCCAGCCTAGTCTGTCATCATCATGACCAAAGCAGAATACAAATCTTTTAACAGAACAGCCCGGTGGGAACATGGGATTACGGAATAGGGGACTTAGAGGACCTGGAACCCTAGCATCGAGGCCTCCGTGGCACACCGTGTCCTAAACATTGAGAAAATGCGCACACAAAAAGTATGTTTTGTTAACATTCAGATGCAAGATAAGAAACATGCAGGTCTTCAGGAGAGCAGCAGCAGAAATGGGCTGACAACTGCGAGCAGTAGAAAATGCTACTTAAAGGTAATACACCACTGCGAGCCAAGACCGGCCTCAGACGCCTTCACCAGAGCTCCTCGCAAGAAGAGATGGACTTTAGCTGAATCTAAAGACCGGAATTGTCACCAGAACAGAAAGTGTATCACAAATAAACGCACTGCAGCAGGAACCAAACACCAAATCCACACACTACTAACAGGGAGAGATAACAGAATGGTCGACAGGTCAGCAGCAGAAGAGGGCAACACGGATCCAAATCATGAGACGAACACAAATCCAGAAAACCAAGCCAATAGTCGAGAACCAATCAGGAACGCCAGAACAAAATCGTAAGACAGAGAGTAATCCAAGAACACAGCCAGAAGTCAGTAATAGAGCAGTCAAACCGATGTCAGGAGCCAGGAGAAATAGTGAACTAAATTAGCCAGCACAGCTGAGTGATTAAGGAGTGATTAATAAAGGCCTGCTCAGGAAGCTTCCCTGTGTTGTCATGGCAACCTTAAAGCAGCAACAACCAATCCTAACAGAAAGCTTCTTTATGTTCACACGCCAACCTTAAAGCGGCAACAACAGATGTCACATTCTTGACATGTTTGATGCGTTTCGACCAGTAGTGGGCCAGAATCCAGGGCAAGGAGGGCATAGGAGAAGAGAGCAATTCATCTATGGATACCAATTGTTTGTTCGTGCTTTTGTAACAATCATCAAATAAATGCAAGACTGCTGACTTGTAATACAGTTTAGGATCTGGTAAACCCGTGCCCCCGTCACATTTACGCCACGTTAGTGTCCTAAACCTGAGTCTGCTACAAGCCCTCCCAAAAGTCGACGGTAAGTGGGTAAAGAAATATTGTGGGAGGCGGGTGGGTAAGACCTGAAATACGCAGTGTCAGGCCAAACCAGGACCGTCTGAAGGCATTGTACTTCTGCATATCTGCTGAGATCATCTCTAACAATGGGAGGTAGCTGAGGTGGAAGAGACTAGAGGGATTGGGGGGGAATCTGAATCCTTATATATATTTAAAGGGGAAGTGATTCGCCAGGTTGGCAGCCTCAGCCGGGGGCAAGGTAATATTAGGGGCCTCGATCTTAGATAGATTGACTTTGAAGTTACTCAGGTGCCCGAAGCATCTGAACACATTCAAGATCAATGGGAACGAGATGTGGGGTTGAGTGACGTAGAGCAGTACATCATCTGCGTATAATGCTGCCTTAACCTGTCTATGTTCCATGTACACTGGTTCACACCCGCAAGGCCACCGCCCTGTGTTCCATCATGAGACCATATAAAAGCGGAGACAATGGGCACCTCAGCCTGTTCCCATTCCGTACCAAGAAGGGCTCAGAGAGGATCCCGTTGGCCCGCACCCTAGCAGAGTTGTCACCAATCTCACCTAGACAATGATGGCCCGCAGGAAGCCCCAGTGCATGCGATCAAAGGCTTTCTCTCAACAGACAAGAGACACAGAGGAAATCCACTTCTGTGCGCCATCAAAATTGCTAAAAGAGTTTTGCAAACTTTTTGTGTCTCGCGGCCTTTGATGAAGCTGACCTGGTTGGTATGGACCAGGTCCAGCATCATAGGGGATAGATGGTTGGCCAGTAACTTAGAGAACAGTTTGACATTAATAAGAGAGAGTGGTCAATAACTGTTGCAACTAGTCAGGTCCATGCCAGACTTTGGAAGTACCATGATGAGGGCTGAGAGACTTATTTGCAAGCGATGTATTGCCATTAATACAGTTGAACACCCGCGTAAAAGTGGGGATGAGGAGATCCCAAAAACGTGTAGTCTTTAAAGGAGTATTCCCATGAACATAATCATATTTATATTTGTAGATAATGCAAAGTTAAAGATTTTTGCAAATATAAGTAGCTAAAAATTCTGCAGAGTTTTAAAGATTTTCTCTAACTATGTTAGTGGTGACAGTCTGTCTTGATCGGTTGCCAATGGATACGACCACGTAGGCAGAAACTTTCTATGGTCTGGAACTTGTCAAGAACCCAGCCATGATTTTCTTATTGTAGCTAGTTTATCAGGCAGGGGCACTACATGTATCAGAAAATATCACAGCCACAATAAGGAAATCATGTATGACTTTCTGACCTTAGAAAGGTCCTGCATTCATGGTCGTATCCACTGGCAACCAATCAAGACAACAACTTTTGACCACAAGATATTTAGAGAAAATCTTTAAAACTCTGCAAAATGTTTACTTATATTTGCAAAAATGTTTAACTTTTAATTATCTACAAATTTAAAAATGGTTATGGTCATGGGAATACCCCTTTAAGGAAGCTATCGTTTAAACGACAAGTGAAGGGGTGAGACGTAAGGCCTCCAATATCGAGACAAAAACAGTAGGGCATGACGGACCAAATTGCCGAGATACTTAGGACCAGGAGAAGGCACAGTGGCTTATGAGAGCAAATAGTCACTACGACCGTAAGAGTTGTTGGCAGGAGAGTGATATGTGTCATCACAACCCTTTGGGTGTAGGATCCACCACATGGCCACCAAGCAATTGTTATGCAATGCATTTTTGAGACTGCATCGCTGCGTCTCAGAGGGAGGGGGTCTAGAATCAACAAATGGGTATAAGACAAAATTAGTCGCCTCCAAGAATCACAACTCCCTCACTGAACTCTGCCAGTGTACCGACTAAGTCCCTGCAATATACCAGTTGTCTCTGATTGGGAAGGTAGCAACCAGCTACAGTAACCACAGTGCCCCCAATGCACAGCTTCAAGAAAACGAACCTGCCCTTAGACTTTCACATCTGGGTTGACGCTGTGGAACCAAAAGGGTAAATGCCTGTTATGAATGTCCGGGACGTGATTTTCCCTGAAGTGAGTCTCCTGTAAAATGGAAATGTGTGAGCTTTTTTTATTCATCTGGTACAGAATTTGATTCCTCTTTGGAAGGACATTAAGACCACTAGCATTTAGGGCACAAATTTGTAAGGATACCATCTCCAGGGGAAGGATGGGTGGTGACAGATGATGACAAGAAGGGCAACAAACACCAAGTGGAGGATAGACGACAGACAAAGTGGAACAAAGGTAGAAGGGTGAACTACAATAACCACTAAGTGGGGGAGACCATTCCTCGCCAAGTAGGTGGGGAATAGGCAAATATGCCAAGACACTACACAGTAGCGTGAGATCCCCAGTGGGAGATAGGCTTTTTAATAGCAGAGACGCTCCCACCCAGAGCCCCCGGACCACACAAATTAATAGGCAGCAGCATCAAAATAGAACAGCTAACCGGATTAGAATTATAAAGTTAAAGCAGTATGAATAATAATAAAAAATAAAAGGGGGGGGGGACCACTAGCAGAAAAACTGTGTGATGATAAAACAAAACAGGGATTGTTTAAGCTTTATAAGAACACAATTGCAGAAAACTTGCAGTGCCCCGTCAGGTCCTGTGCTTGGTTTGGGTGCTAAAATTGATCTGACAAGTTCCTTTTAAGTACAGAATGCATAATAAAATTGCAGTAGTTTCCTCCTCTTTTTAAAGAAATCACTCTTAACATTTTTCCTTCTTTGCCTTTTTTAGATTATTCACACCGATAGCAACACAGTACTTGGTCAGAATGACACAGGATTCAGCTGTGATGGTTCCTCAAGCACATTTAGGGTGATGTTTAAAGAGCCGGTGGAAATTCTACCTAACGTCAACTACACAGCATGTGCCACACTAAAGGTACAGCATATTCCCAAATATCATGATTCTATTTTTTGTTAGGGAAATGGCAAGCTGTGTTTTAAAAGCTATACCTTTTATTTGTTAATTTAAATGAAGTTGCTGATATTCTGTTAATGGTAGACCTAAAACAGCTTTTACCCAATATCTATAGCTCATTTAATTGCCGTTTCATAAAACTTTTGATATGTCATGGTGACTTGTTGGAAGTTTTAATCAGTGACCATCCAGTTTCTGCAACCCCCAGCCTTGCAATGAAGGAGCAAACATACTCAGTTAAGTTTGTACCCCCTTTGACTGTTAGCTCAGGTAGCTCCTCCTTAGAGAGGCATTCTTATTTTGATATGGAATTTGTTAGTTTCTATGTATTCGGAGATTCCAATTATGTGTAGTTTAATTTCTTTTAGTGCTATTGCTATGAGCAACAGTTTTTCTTTTTAATCTGCCTCATAGACTTGTCTTAGCCTCTGCACTGCTAAACCCAGCTAAAGGGTGCAGTGTTTGGCTAAGAACGTATTTTTTCTTTCCAGAGATTGGTGGGAAGGTTCAGAACCTAGTGCCCTACCATTCAATACTTCTAACATGTCAAATGTTTTATGAAATGACTATAGACACTTATCCCCTATCCACAGTGTGTGTTTGGGTAAAAGGGGAAACACAAGTACATTCAAGTGACCCATGGGAAAGGAGTGGTGGTGGACATTTGTGTCTGACTGATAGAGATCATTGTCCTAGAAGTCTCATCAAAGCGCATGGAGCAGTGGTTACTCATACGTACCACCACTTCATTCACTTGCATCACCTGGGTGCACTTGTATTTCCCTTTTCCTAGTAGTAGGACCCCCAGCAATCAGGCTTTCATTCTTCTGACCTGTGGGGAATCTAGTGGTTAACTTTCCTTTTTATCAACCACATGTCCCCTATATTGTGTGCATAGGGGACAAATGTCTATAATGGGAATTCCCTTGTCCGGGACTATGTTGCTGTTAGGTCATCATTTTGAGTTTGGTGGGGGTCTGACCCCCCACAGATCAGCTGCATAAAGGAGCTACACCATTTGAATAAGTGTCTGTGGCCTTTTCACTGCTAACCAAGCACGGCACTATACACTGCATTGTGGCTGTGCTTACTATTACAGCCCAGCCCCATTTATTTGAATGGAACTGAGCTGCTGAGAAGAGGAAATGGAGTTTACCCAAGCTCTTCAAACATTAAAGCTCAGCTTTAGTTTCTTAAAATGTAAGAAAAAAAAATTAATTTGCAGTGTAATTGGTTGCTGTGGCCATCTAGGACAGTTTTTCTTTCTAAACAGTTGAGGTCGAATGCAAGCTTCTAAACCACTTTAGTGACCAGCCAGATGTAGTAGTAATGGATTGTTTTTTTTGTCAGACGAGTTGTATTTTTTAATTGCATCTTGTAGTTAATTCATTGATTTAGAGCTGTTGCTGGGCCAATATATGTTACAAAAAGCATTGACACACAGGGAATCCAGTTGATTAACACAGTGGTTATTTCCTGTCAAGAGGGACTGGAAAGTAGAAACTGGCAGTGAACACGGAACTGTCAAAACGAGAGGCAGGGTTGTGATGTTTATGATCTCCATGCATCAGCTGGTGTTATCAAAAGGGTGGAGGTATGAAATGAAGCTGATCTCCATATCAAACACATATACAGATGTAGCACTATTACCATGACTGCCCCTGAAGCTGTGCTCGGTGAAGAGGGAGTCGTGCCCTTTGTTTGATCACCTCCCCTGGGCCTCTACTTATTATACTGTGTAGTATGAAGAGACCTCAGAGCATAATAAAAGCCGTTTCGGTTCAGACGTGTTTGGTCCAAATGAAACTGGTGAATGTTATTACAATATAAATATTGTAATAACTACTGAAATAACCAACGTGAACAAAATAACGTTGGTTATCTGGGTTGATCGATTTTGGTTATTTTTCGTTTGGTTATTTATTGCCCAGCCCTAGTAGCCACTAGGTAGAATACCCATGCCAATAAACAAACCCCATGCCATGACCTGTTGGAGCTGTATACAAACTCTGGCTGGAAATAATCAAGCAGAGGTAACACAAGCAAGAGTTAACTCTACAGTGAATGTTGCTTCCTTCTAGCACAATCCCTACTGTGCCCAGGAAATAAAGTTCAGCGCTGGGAATTACCGATCCCTTTCCAACAGTATATTATGTTTTTTTTGGGCTTTTCTCAGCTAGATATTTGCTATTTTACAGTTAATTTACAGTTACTCCTGGCAGCCTTACATGTAAATAAAACAGTAGAAGTAGTAATGGATAGGGGAGTGGGTAAGACTGCTCCTTATTGTACACACCCACAGCCTGAGAGAGAAAAATAAAATGGGCTGCAGCAATAATGGGGCTGTTAGCAACAGAAAAACTGATTGGACACTGTGATCAGGGTCGGACTGGCCCACCAGGGAACCGGTGAATCCCCTGGTGGGCCCCGAGCCCCAACTATTAGTACTCCTTTTGCTAATGTAAAGGTCAGGGGTCTGATCGGGACGGTCAAAGGCCCGATCTGGACCCTGACCATCCCGATCGGACCCCTGACCAATGGACAATGGTGTAACGATTGTGGTCGCAAGGGCTGCGACTGCGACCGGAGGGGTACGGGGCCCATGGCCAGCTGGAAATGGCCGGGGCCCCGGACTACCATGATAGTGGTCGGGGAGCATATAATGCTGTGTGGGGGCCACTGTGGAGCATATAATGCTGTGTGGGGGCCACTGCGGAGCATATAATGCTGTGTGGGGGCCACGGTGGAGCATATTATACAGTCCTAGTATTGTTTACATGCCGGGTGCTGCGCTGTTCATTCACTGTGTTCTTGATAACTGCAGTTGTGGGTACTAAAGCTGCATCTCTTTCAAGTATCTGAGATATCGCTGCAGCTCCCATAACCGTCACTATCAAGAATTCACTCTAGGGAGGGGGTAGGGGGGATCCTGATGTGCAGCCGTTGCAACCAATCTAGTTGCAGCTTGTTGCTGCAAGCGTCACTGACGTACTGACGCTGTGCGCGGCGGCGGGTTTCTGCATAGGAGCCCAGACCAGCAGTGTGAAAGGTAAGTACAACTTACCCACGCAAACAAAAAAAAAAAAAACTTTTCCCCCCTATTTTGCCCCCAGATTTTTTAACTTCACTGACCACTCTGATAACTACAACTCCCAGCATCTCCAGATGCTCTGGGTCTCTTTAGAGTTGTAATCCTCCCCCCACCTCAGCTAATTTCCCACCCCAGCGTTATATTGGTGCCTGCTCTAGGGCTCCAGCATAACAATACCTAAGTCGCAGAAACTCCAATACTGCTATAGGGGGAGACCAGTGAAGGGGACACTGTATGGGCATACAGTGGCCCCTTCAATATTCCCCCTGTACAGTGGCCCCTTCACTGGTCCTCTGTACTGTATGGGGACCATTGATGGGGTCACTGGGGGGGGGGGCAGTGATCAAGGCCAATAGCCTGGAGGACATTAAAGGGGTTGTGCAGGATAACTTTTTTTTTTTTTTTTTTATTACATCGGGGCAGAAAACTTTCTCTCCTGTCTTCCAGCACGGTTCGGCCTGTAGCTCAGTTTTCTTCCAGCGCAAGTTCCTCCTGCACGTGACTACCTGTGACGTCACGTGACCCCTGAGGCCAATCAGGGGCCTAAAGGAAGGGACCTGGGACGTCACAGCCAGTGAGGACTTCCGGCAAAAGAAGTGATGGGATTGTAGGGGCTTCCATGATTACAAGGCCCTATATATCTTATTGATCTGCTTAGGATCAAACTTATCAGAAGACAGCGGAGCTGCAGGACCGGACCATGCTGGGACCTGCTGACATCGGAGCACCCTGGACAGGTGAGTGTGTTTTTGTTTTTTTGGGGGTGGGATTCACCTCCCCCAGACTAATTAGAAAAAAGACAAAAATTATACTGGACAACCTCTTTAAAGTGTGGCGCATTAAGGGGGTATATTAAAGGGGTTGTCGGGCATAATTTGTTATGGTTTATCCTCAGGATAGGCCATAGATACCTGATCTGTAGGGGGCCGAGCCCGGACCGATCAGCTGTACGGAGCAACTTCTGGCACCTGTCCTGTACACAATACAGGGCCAGAAGCAGAAAGCTCTGTCCACTGTATATTAACCGGGTACCTCACTGCATCTCAGCACTTATTGAAGTCAGTGAAAGCGCCGGGCGACTAAACAGCGGATGGAACTTTCTGGACAACCATGGACAACCCCTTTAATATGCCCCACACAGTTTAATGTTAGCCCCCATCACTGCCCCACACAATATAATGGTCCCATCACTGTTCCCCATACAGTATGGGGGACCAGGGAAGAGACCACCGTATAGGGGGACCAGTGAAGCCGCCATAAAAAAATTTGGCCCAGACAACCCCTTAAAAGAGGTTGTCCATAAACTGGACCGACCACTGTGGCGGCCGCCAGAGAGGTGTAAAAATAAAAAGATTTAAAAAAAAAAAAGCATACTCACCTGTCCCCAGCACTCCGTTGTCCCCTGCCTGTGTCTGTTCGGTCTCATGGCGGCACCTTATTTCTGGAAATCCTGTAACTAATTGGTCTTCACGGTCACATGAGGTGCAGGACTCCCAGCAAGAAGTCGCCGGCACGAGACTGAATGGACCCTGGCAGTGGACAACGGAGCACCAAGGACAGGGGGAGTATGCTTTTTTATTTATTTATTTTTTATTTGACACCTCCCGAACGGGACATGGATTGCGCCAATTCCTGGACAACGTCGTCAAAGGATTTATCTTTCTAATATTGATATCCTGTCCTTAAGATAGGCCAGCAAAATTACATCTGCGATGATACAACAGCCAGGACCTCTGCAGATCAGCTTTTCCAGGACAGTGTGGCTACAGGTAACAAATCTAGGAGCCACGCTGTTCGCTTGCCCTACAGGGTGTAGCAGTGGGTTTAGGTAGTGCCGTGGTGCACATGGTATGGCGGGTGAGCAGCATGACTCCCAACATATTACCTTTAGCCGCCCTGTCTCGGTATCGCTGATCTGCAGGGGTCCTGATGGTGGGCCCCTAGAAGCAATTCCACTGGTGGGCCCAAGACTGTACAATATATGTGACTTAACTGTTATGTTCAGTGTCGCTCAGGAGTTTGTTTCAATGGGTTAGCGCAGTCTGTGTAATCGGTATGTGCAGTCCTGGAATCTGTGTAATTTGCGCAGTAATTATAATACGCAGGGTAGAGGAAGAGATAAAAACAGTCCCAGGTGATGATGTCAATCTAATTTGCAAGCCAACGGTACTGCGGTACTGACCTATGCAAACAATTGTGGCAGTGGACCTGGCTGACTGAAAAGGTCCACTGCTGCAAAGAAATATTATGACGTCACAGGCGGGAGGTTGCATGTAGTAGCTTGGGGGGGGCAGGGATCCATATAAAGCTGTGTGGCAGAGGACCCTGTTGTCAGATTCTTGGGAGTCACAACATAGTGTGGGGTCTGTCCCTGTTTCCTTCTGTGGAGCTCCACCACCAGGCTTAAACCATCAAGTCTGTGAGTTATCCCCTTTTTATTTTACACTGTTATTGTATTTGTCTTTTTTTGTTATTTTTTATTTTTTATTGTAATGCACTGTACCATTTTTATGTTTATTAAATGTAAAATTTAAGTCCCTTTTATGATTGGATCTGGGTCAAATTTGTGTGTATGTGCGTGGGCACATGGTGAGTAAGGTGAATGGATAACCCCCAGAATAGGTATACAGTGAGTGGATATATCTGTGTGGATGACCCCGATCTCTGACAGACACCATGTATGAAGGCTTATACAGATAGAGAACATATTGTCAAGCATATGTCAACTTTTCATGAAAACTCAGGTATACTTGAACTGATAATTTTATTGTTAGTCTCTATGGCTTCGGAGATTCCAATTATGTGTAGTTTGCATATAAAAATTTTTGGTATTGTAAATTAAAGGTCTTTGTATGTGAAAACTTTTAATAATTCTACTCTGAGTAATCGAGTAGAAAGGTAAGAAATGTTAGCTTAGTGTTAGGAAGTGTAGAACAATGTGATTAGCCTGCCTTAAAAGATGTGTTTTTAGGGCTTGTTTGAAGCCAATGTAGTTCGGTGTTAATTTAATTGTCCAGGGTAGAACATTCTAGAGCACCGATGCAGCCCAAGAATAGTCTTGGAGACGGGAGTGGGATATTACAGGATACAAGTCTAAGGTCGTTGGTAGAACAGAGAGGATGGTAGACAATGACGAGGGAAGAGATGTAGGGAGGGCAACATTATGGAGGGATTTGTGGGAGACTGTAGTAAGTTTATATTGTATTCTGTGGTGGATGGGCAATCAGTGCATGGACTGGCTCAAGGTAGACAGAAAGAGTGGACAGATTGTAGTGGGGAAAGGTTAGTAAGTTGAAAACCAATTAGTAAAGAATTACAATAGTCAAGATGAGTAAATCAAAGCGAAAATGAGGATTTTTGATGTTTCCACAGTGAGAAAAGGGTGGATTCTGAATATGTTTTTGAGGTGCAAGTGACATGAGCGTACAAGTGACTGAATATTTGTGGTGACAAAGAGGTCAGAGTCAAGTACAACCTTGAAACTATGGGCAGCACTGCTTCGGTGTTATAGTAAGACCACAGACAGAAATGGAGATATTGGGGTTAGGTCGGTTAGTAGATGAAGGAACACGAGAAGTTCAGTTATTGAAAGATTTAGTTTCAGATAAAGAAAAGATATGATGATAGAGACAGCAGGGAGACAGTCATTGGTGTTCTTTAGTAATGTATGGGTGATTATCCCAGGATGAGATTTATAATTGGGTATTATCAGCATAAAGATAGTACTGAAAGCCAAACTTGCTAATGGTTTGTCCAATAGGGGCTGTATAGAGAGAGAAGAGCAGGGGGTCTAGGAGGACCCCTGAGGAACCTCCCAACAGCAAGGGGAAGAGGAGAAGAAATGGCACCAGTGAACGATGCAGTAAATGAGAAGTCAGAAATATAGGAAGAAAACCAAGAGAGAGCCATGTCGTTGAGGCCAATAAAGTGCAGCATACTGAGGAGAAGTTGGTAGTCTACAGTGTCAAATGCTGCTGTTCGTTAAATTTAAAGGGAAATCTTCTGTTGTTCTGGTTCTGTCATTGGAGACTTTTGTAAGGGCTGTTTGTCAACTGTGAACTAAAACAAGATTGTAAGGGGTCCAGAACAGATTTAGCAGAAAGATTTTGTATTAGGTGAGCAACCAAACATTCCAGGTATTTGGAGATGAAAAGGGGATTAGAGATTAGATGGTAGTTAGCAGCAGAGGATAGGTTGCGGGAGGTTTTGTTTTTTTTCAGTAGTGGGGTTATGATAGCGTTTTAAATAGGATGGAAAGATTCCATCAGAAAGAAAGTGATTAAAAATTTTAGTAAAGCAAGTAGTAACAGCAGGGGATAGAGACCGCAGGAGGTGTGATTGGATAGGGTCACTTGTGCAAGTAGTAGTGCGAGAAGAAAAAGGGACCAGGGAGCCTACTACTTCTGTTACTCGGTCAAAGAATGAGAGTTCACATGGATTAGAGAGGAACGGAATGGGACTGTCACTGCTTGGATATTGGGTTATTTCCTGATGGATGATCGTGATGTCTTTAAAGTACATGGCCATGTCTTGAGCACCGAGGTCTGTAACAGGTGCCTGCACCTTTGTAAATGACTTTGATACCTTTCGCTACCTCCCTACTCCAGTTATTGGAGAGAGAGGAGATGAGAGCTGTGAAGTAGGCTTGTTGGGCGAGGTGAAGGACAGAGTTATAGGCTTTGACCATAAACTTGAAATGAAGGAAATCTCCAGATGCATTTAGTATATATATTGGTTGGTAGGTCTCAATAGAGAAATAATTAAAACATAACTTTTATTAATGTCAAAAAATTTAATCCAGACAATACAACACATAAATAATATGAAAGTCTGCCTCAATTTCTGAGTGTTGCACTAAGGTATCATTGCACTTTCGGTGAAGGGAGGATTTATGTTTTTATATAGATCAAATCACACATATGGGAGCCCTAGTAATGTTATAGGAACTTCCCAGAAAAAACTCCCTTAGAATCCCTACAAGAGATGTATGTAAGTACACTGCCGGGAGATGTTTTTTTGCTATCACAACCAAAGAATCACATATGAGGCAGACTTTCATATTATTTATGTGTTGTCTTCTTAAGATACATGATAGTGTCAGTGAAGGGACTCACTTCCCCTTTTGTGTACCTGAAGTGCATACAAATTTCTGAAATCTGCAGATGCGTTTGATTTTCTCCACAGACTTTCCGCACATTCTGAGCACCTCTGTAGAAAATTTTAGAAGATTTTCCAAGGTCGCAGGTTTTGAAAATTTAATTGTAGTGCTTGTTGGCCAGTTCAGGACAGGCGAGAGAAGAGATGGGGGTCAGTGATGACTGCAGGGTGTCTTAAATATTTCATAAGTTTTCTGGAAGTGTAACATTATGAAGGATGTAGATTACTGTACGATTGGTTGCACAGAGACTTTGTAAAGAAAAAAATGTTGTAATTGGAAATTGATAGGAGAGAGTTCTTAAAGTTAGAGACTGAACAGAGCCGTACGAAGACCAGATCAAGGATATTACCATCTTTGTGTGCTAGAGGTAATTGTAGTAAGTTGTGAGAGGCCAAGAGAGGTGGCAAGTGATAAGAAGGTGAGAGATAGATGGGAAAATAGGGATGTTAATGAAAATGTTGAAATCACCCATAAGGGTAGGAATCTCAAAGGCTTGGAAATTTAGGAGGCCATGAAACAAAGTGATCTATGAACTGGTAGGGTGAGCCAGGGGGATGGTAGATTACAGCTACTCTCAAGGAGAAAGGGCGGAAAAGTCTGTGAAGACCTCAAAAGAGGGAAAGGAGAGTGATGATACTTGGGGAAGGGCCTAATAAGTGAATTGTGATGACAGGACGCCTACCCCTCCACCCTGAATGTTCTCAGGTCTAGGGGGTAGGCCATCATAACAGAGGGTAGCAGGGGAAGTTGTATCAGACTGCTTAATCCATGTTTAGCTAGCAGGTTAAAAGACTTTTTGATGAAGAGATCCTAAATAATGTCAAGTTTGTTGCACATTAAACGGTCGTTCCAGAGTTCACAAGAGAAAGAGACTAGTGGAGAAGAAAGAGAAGGCAGGCAGCAAATATTAATAAGGTTAGCTGGGTTTCTTGGTGAAAACGGTATGAAGTTGAGGTTATCAGAAGAAGAAAGACCAGGGTTTGGAAATATGTCCTCTGCAGTTAGTAGCAGGAGAATAGAGAGAGACAGCAGATGGTTAAGTGATTTGTGAGTGTTTTCTATTTGTTGCACAGAGGCACAATATGGTTTAAGGTGATTGAGCAAGGTGAAAAGAGAATAGGAGCTGCACATAGGTGAGGGAAGGGAGGGATTGAATTCACAGGAGGTATAAATATGCATTAAATTAGAAAGAAAGCAACAGAATAGCAAGAAATGCATTGAACATGGTGGTAAAATTGTCCAAATTGAAACTTTAAAAGTTTTTTGATGTGATCATCCCGCTGACCTCTTAAACGATTAATATCAATAACTGGACAAAAAAGATTTTGCTTTCTGAACACTTTTTTGTGTATCTTTATGTAATGTGAACTGCTGATCACAAAAATCACCTTGAAATTTTCCTGTCACTTAACGTTTTTCTGAAATTTTCTGACATTGCGGGAACAGAAGGATCATGTGACCTACTGTTACTTCTGTCTAACCAATGTCTCTGGTTTCTCTGCTAAGAATAAAAAAAAACAAAAAAACATTGAATAACCCAATCTGTCTTCAGCTATGAGACCAGTGCCACATGATGACACTCTTCCAGTACCAAAGCCACCAGAGACATGGAGCCTAGAGGAGGCACCCGATGAAGCTGTTGCAATCCATGGGTCAGAGATGGGGAACGACGCCGATTCGGACTTTGAGCCATGTATGTCTGGTGAGCCTCCTCTTATAACACAGCTAGAACTGAATGACTTGATTCGGGACTTATGTTTTGTCAAAAGAAAATGCAGAGTCACTAGCTTCAAGACTTCAAAGATGGCATTTGCTGTCACCTGGTACAAAAGTTTCTGTCTTTCAAAGCCGCCACGATGAATTAACACAGTTTTTGAACAGGTTGACAACCTGTGCTTCTGCACTGACATTGATGGGTTGTTTGAAACTTTGGGTGATTAGCATGAGCCGAATCAGTGGTGTTTCTTTATTGACTCATCAGTGTTAAGCCTCAAGGCTGTCTTGTTACACAATAGTAGTGTTCATCCTTCAATACTTGTTGGCTATGCTGCAGACATGAAAGAAACATGCGAGAACATGGAACTGTTGTTGAAACACATCAAGTACAGAAACTACAACTGGAACATCTGTGGAGATTTAGAAGTAGTGGCACTGCTGCTTGGATTGCAGCTCGGATATGGATTTCTTCCCTGCAAATCTTGGTGCAGTCAGTGGTGAACGGTTTCACCAAGATATTGCCATGATGGAAAAGCGTTATCAAGGCTACTGGAATCTATCGATGCTAGCTGACTATTGCTGCACACTAATACGGGATGCACCAGACGTTGAGTGCAAACAAAAATCGGCAACAAATCACTTTTTGTTCAGTTGAACTAAATGCTGCGGGTAACTTTCACATGCTTCATATTCAGTAACACTTAATCTCATGTTTCTCAAAATATCTACATGATAAAGACTATCTAAAATTATATTTCTGCATAGCTCGAATGGGTTTATCATAATTACCACAAATTTTCAAGGAAGCAAATATTTTGAAAACATTTGTTGCCCAGTGAATTAATATTTATATTGTCTCCTGAAATAGTATGGGTTATTAACCCCTTAACCTACCAATTTATACGTCCTCCCAGGGTGGCACTTCTGTAGCTGAGGACGTGTCTAATACGTCCTTGCTACTAATGCCGATATCTCAGGATTGGTTAGGGCTATGAAGATGATTTTGGAGTCATTTTAAAGATGATTTATTTTATTTTGGACGTTAGAACGCTTACAAGTGTAACAGCAATTTTTCCTAATTTACAATAAAATTTCCCAAACCCATTTGTTAGTGACCACTTTAGTTCTAAAGGGGATTTTAAATGACTATATGTTAGAAACCTCCATAAATTTCCCCATTTTCAAAACTGCACCCTTCAAGTAATTCAAAACAGCATTTGGGAAGTTTGCTAAGCCTTTAAGGATTTCACGGGCATTAAAACCAGACTGGTAATTATTGCACTTGATAAAGGAGCGCTTATCTCTGAAACGCGTAGTGCCCTGTATACAATAAAGAAAGCTTGTACAAATGACCCATGGTGACAGGGTAATTCCTGTGAAAGAGTGTGGGCTATCCATCTGGGCCATGGTACCCAGTTTCTCTAGTGCCCTCAAACATTTTATCAAGGGGTGCAGTGAACATTAGTATCCCAGATGTGAATTCACAGTAGATGGTGAAAAGTGAAATATGTACGCTGTGCTGAGTGAATTGGGACCCCCAAATACCCTACTATTTCCCCAGTAGCTCCTATGATTGGGCAGGCACTTCTGGTGTCTTTTCTTAAATTTTTATTGAATATTTTCAAGGAAACAAGCACAAAACGTACATAGAGAACAAGCAAATATAAAACCAGTATCAATATGGCAAGAATGCCAACTTATACAAACATGGACATTTGTAAAACACCTCAAATACAGAACATGAGTAACAAAAAGTGAAGAGGGGAGGGTGAGGAATAATTCATGGAATACCATGATATGGGCATGAATATGAGGTATAAGTACAATACTTGTGGAAAAGCGTGTGATAGAGGAATGTTAAGTTTAAGCGTTATCGTTAGGGAAGGGTAAGCGGGTGGTGGGACAGCCAAGAGGACCATTGAGAGTTAAAGGATTTAAGTTTTCCTTTCTGACAAGCTATCATATATTCGTGTGTACAAGAAGTAGAAATTACCACTATAAGTTCTGTGCGGGACGGTATAACAGTGGATTTCCAATGACGAGCAGCAGTAATAAACGGGCAGCATGAAGGAAGTGACGAGTGGTCTAAACGGTAAAGAATCCCTGTGAATCCCAAGAAGAAGGAATGCAAAGGGGGCACTGGTAGTCATGGTAGATTGTTTATAGCTCCTAAGTAGATTTATAGTAACGTGCTAGAAGGGAGTGATGCTAGGGCAGCATCGTTCCCTTCTAGCTAGAGAGCCGATTTGACCGCAACCCCTCCAGCAATATGGAGAAGATGTTGGGCATATGTTGGAGAGTCTCAGTGGGGTATAATACCATCGCTAGAGGAGTTTATGGTACTGTTCCCAGTGAGAGACACAAGAAGTAGACCTCCTGGCCCAGGTTATCGCACTGGTCCACTCTGACATGTCCAAGCACTTACCAAAGTCAGATTCCCACTTCAGAAGCTGGGGGTTTTAATAAAGTGATGGTCGTTGGCCAGAAGGTATAGTGGTTTGATACCTTTTGATTTTGAGGAAATCGGGCGATGGAGGAGGTCTCCCAGAATGGCCAGGATAGAGGAGGTGATAGTGGGGTTTGCTCATAAAAAAATCTCTAATCTGAATGTATTTGAAGATCTCTTGTGAAGGAAGATGAAACTTCAATTGTAGTTGGGCAAAAGAAAGGATAGAATTGTCGTGGAACAAATCGGATATATGGTGTATTCCACAAGAGAGCCATGTGGATAAGAATAAATTGGGAATGTGATGTGTCAAGGCTTGAAGGGGAATGACCACATGTATCCTATTAAGAGAGGAATGTTGAGAGGCACAACCCACACGCCAGGCCTCAAGGGAGATCCGGACTGAAGGGGAAGATAAAAGGAAAGGAAGAGCAGATATAGGAGGGTAGAGCGAAAGGGCTTTCCAGTTGGAGGATATGGGAAACCTGTGCCTCCTGTGCCAGCCAAAGCTTATCATGAGAATCCACACACCAATATTTCAGATAGACAAGTATAAAAGCTAAGTGGTAATGACAAAGATTAGGGAGGCCTACCTCTGTGACATGGGAGTTTAGTCATTGTAGAAAAAGAGATGCGAGGTTTCGCCCGTTGCCAAATGAACGCGTTCATTTGCTTGTGAAAGGAGGAGTAGTTGGATATGGGAATGGGAACCATTAATGTTCTGAGATAATATAAGATATGTGGTAAAATAAGTATTTTGTAGAGGGCTATTCTGCCCACCCAAGAGTGTTCAAACTGAGCTAGTCTATTCAGTTCCGTTTGGAGAGTAGAAATCAAAGGTGGAAAATTTGCCGCTACCAGGGAACCTTCCAAAGGGGTTAAGTTAACCCCTAGGTATGGGACAGAGGTGTGGTTCCATTGAAAGGGAAAGTTACTGCTTAAAATTTTTTGAGTTTGAGGGGAGATATGGATTTCTAATAGTTGGGTATTTAGATTCATTAATCTTATATTAAGATATCTGGACAAATGAGTGTAGCACTTCTAAAGCTACAGGGAGAGACTCTAAAGGCCGCGTCAGGGTGAGAATCACATTGTACGCAAATAGGTTTATTTTATGGGAGTGACGTCCATCCTGAATGACATTGAGCAGAGAAACGAGCAGAGAAGGCATCCGCCGAGACTCTGCCACAGATATCAGATCGATCAGTCGTCTTGTACCATCAGGGGCCTGGCACCCTTGGTAAAGCCCACCTGATCTCTACCAATAATACCTAGGAGGATCGAGAGGAGTCTATTCGCCATTGTTTTCACGTATAGTTTCATGTCTGTGTTAAGAAGGGAAATAGGACGGAAATTACTCGGGGTGATAGGATCTTTTCCTGGTTTGGGCAGTGTAAGTTAAGAGCTATCTAAGGTCATTTCTGGCGTCTCGGAGGGCATGTTGGAGAGTCAGTGTGGGGTTGCTCTTATGCTGCTGTTCTAGCAATGCTATCTTGTCCATGACCAGTTGGATATAGCGAAGTTTTTGCTTTTTAAATCTAGAAGTATGTTGCCCACAAACGCCTTATGCGAGCTCCATAGGGAGAAGTTGTCACGAGCTGGGGGGGCCTTAATGGCGAAAAATTCCAGAAGGCTAGAAGAGACAGACTCCTTAACCTTCTGCCCGGACGTTATATAAACATTATGCCAGCAGTATGTATTTTGCAGGGATGGGAGGGAGTAACAACAGTCATGGTTATAGGGTCATGGAAAGACCATGTTATATGACCTATGGAACATTGGGAAATGTCAGGGAGGGGCCATTTGTCACTCAGAAACATGTTGTCCCTGGTATAAGTATGGTGGCTGGGGAAATAAAATGTTTCATGTAGATCTTCCTGAATAAGCCAGGAATCTAATTGTGGGGGAGGCCTATTGCCTGTGTAGGTAGTATCATCGGATGCAACATGGATAATATTGAAGTCACGACAGACAATACTTTTACCCTGGGATCTACCTCTGAGTTTTTTACATAGGGAGTTTAAAAAGGCTACTTGGGAGGAGTTTGGGCAGTATACATTAACTATGGTAAAGATTAGATTATTAAGGGAGCAGATCAGAACAATAAATCTTCCTTTATGGTCTATAATAGAGTCTATCAATTGGAATCTGACAGTATTCTTGATGGCAATGATAACCCCAACTTTCTTCTGTTCAGCATTCGAAAAGAAAATTTGACTGAAGTGTTTGTTGGTAAATATGGGAAGAAATTGTTTCCTAAAATGTGATACTTGTATGCATAACTCATCAGCATGTGAACTGAGCGCCTCTTTCCATAGTAATGATTATTCACAGAAAGAAACTTAATGGCCATATGTAGGCAAAAGAGAACGCTTCTGTGATGCCATATGTACACAAGAAAAACAGTATGTACTCAACATTAAGGCAAAACATACATACCAGATGCAGTTGGTCCAACAAAAGGATGAAAGCAATGTAACCAAGCCATAGGATGGCATTACAGGAATAGGTCAACAGAAAAGAAACATAATAGTAACATACTGAGCAGTAAAAAATACCACACAAACTGGGGGTGCAGTTTGCAAAAAGAAAAGCATTAGAACGTCTGCTATATCATGTTGTTGAAAGATCCTCAAGTAGCCTCAGAGTTCCAGATGGGTGTCATCTTGGAAGTAGAGCTGGACTTGGTGGAGGGGGAGAGTCCAATCCCCATTGCTGGAGTAGTTTCGCTCCTTGGTCCACAGTGGAGAACACGTGAGAGACGCCATTGCGAAATACTATCACCTTAACCGGGAAGCCCCATTTGTAAGAAACGGAGTGATGTCTCGGAGTCTGAGTTATCGAGGCCAAGCATGCTGCGATGGTTGCTTGAGATAGATCAGTGAACAATTTGATATGGTGAAATGGAGCGGGAAAAGTAGGCATTTTTCTCCAGACCATCATAAGTTGCTCTTTCACATGGTAAATAAAAGTGTATACGTGCTATTAAGGTTTGCCTGAAAGAACAAATTTAAAAAATAAAAAGCTTTAACCATTCACTGTAGCGAGGTGATCCTATCTCCTAGAGCTCTCCTCATAGATGGTAAATAATGTGCCTGCTAGTAAATCTGTACCTCTGATGAACCTCTCTGTGAACAGTGAGGGGAGAAACGCGCGTCAGGTTGATGTGTTATATACACAAACAAGGTTTCAATCATTGAACCTTAGTCTCCTACTATACCTCTGTCTCCAACTAATAAAGGAGACAGGAAGAATAGTCACTCTATTATAAACATTTAACAACTATGTTTATATAGTATAGTGTGACCAGCTTTTGATCCCTATGTTTAGTGGGATTAAAATTTTGCCGCCTTTTGGCTAGTCATCACATAAGTTAGTGTGGCAATTTACTGGTGCTATTTATTGGTGTTATACAACATTTATAATATGTGTGGGTAGAATCAATATTACTACCTATATTTGTTATACTTTATGTATTCACCAGCATGGTATCAGGTTAGCTATATTTAGTGTAGTTGGTGTAGAGGTCAATACATCTAGCTCCTGTTTTTGTGAACATATCCAACTAGCTCTATATTTTCAGCATTATATCTGAAAGGAATGCAGTCTGTGATATGTACTTACATTACTCACTCGTGGTATCTCTTCTCTAACAATAGAATCCACAGAGATCTTTAGCTAGCCTGAGTAACTACCAGCATAGTCCAACTGGGTTGGTTAGGATCATACGTTTTTTATATTTGTTTGAATAAAGATAAAAAATTTTTAAAGTGTTCATTCAGGCAAACCTTACATTATTATTTTAGGACACAAACTTTTCTTTACCACTTGTTTTGTCAAGTTTGTAGCTATATCAGTTTTTTTCCTTTTTTGTATTTTGTACGTGGGGATGGCAGGTTTTCTGTCAACTAATGTAGACACTGAGAAGTGGAAAAATGATGTTAAGGATGTGTTTTCAAGTAGTGAGCTTCCTATACGAACACAAAATCTCAATATTACAACTGCTTTCTGTAAGTTGACTCGTACATATAAAGGAAATATCAGATCTTTTTGGGAGATACAATCTTTAGAAACTTATCTTAAAAACAGAATTGTCCCAAGGGGTTTGCGAAATTAATTTAACCCCTGCAAACAGAATTAGATCCCCCTCTCTTCTCGATAAATGGGAAAAAGAGGCGGTGGATTCTTCGTTGAGATTTATGCAGCTTCTATTAGAGGAGGAAAAAGTAATCTTCTCAACTACAACTGTAGAGTTACAGGAATCAATTCAAGCTGCCCGCAAATTTTCAAACAATCCTGATTTTGAAAAGAAGTAAGTGACTTTACAGACTGTAGTGGAAAAATACATTGCACATATTAAAGATAGAAAGCACTTCCAATATATAAAAGACACTCAGGATTTTAAGGAGGGTAAGGTTTTCGATTATAGTAAAAAAGAGAAACCCCAGAACAATTCTGAAAGAGATGATCTCTTCTGAATGGGATAATTCTGATGGTGAGACAGGAAGAACATCTAGATATCCCATTAGAGATGACCAGAGAAAATTTACTACACAGATTAGAAATAAATCAAGGGGCAGACCTCAAAGAAACGCTAGAAACAACACAGGAAATAGGGGTGTTTTTTTTTTTTTTTTATCTCAGGGGACCCCCATCTCCAATTATCTTCTGAGAGGTCGAAAAGACCCCTGTTAGATCAATCCGATAGGATGCAAATTATTAATTTATCTGAGAGACAACTTACAAATATGGAATTGACAGTTCTATGTAAAGGCTTATCTGAAGACCTGAACCCAATCGAGATGGTTTGGGGTGAGCTGGACCGCAGAGTGAAGGCAAAAGGGACAACAAGTGCTAAGCATCTCTGGGAACTCCTTCAGGACTGTTGGAAGACCATTTCAGGTGACTACCTCTTGAAGCTCATCAAGAGAATGCCAAGAGTGTGCAAAGCAGTAATCAAAGCAAAAGGTGGCTACTTTGAAGAACCTAGAATATAAGACATATTTTCAGTTGTTTCACACTGTTTTGTTAAGTATATAATTCCACATGTGTTAATTCATAGTTTTGGTGTCTTCAGTGTGAATCTACAATTTTTATAGTCATGAAAATACAGAAAACTCTTGGAATGAGAAGGTGTGTCCAAACTTTTGGTCTGTACTGTATATTTTTTATGCTTTACTAATTTTGCAGAACAAAAACCCATTTGGGGACATCAAATATTTTTGCATCACCGTCTTCTGAGAGGCATAACATTTTTATTTTTTGGTTGACAGAGCTCTGATCGCTGGTTCAGTACTATACACTGCAATACACGTGCAATACACATGTATTGCAGTGCATAGAGGAAGTCAGCCTATGCAGATGCACAGATGCTGCCGAAAATACAGTCATGGCCAAAAGTTTTGAGAATGACACAAATATTATATTTTCACATGATCTGCTGCCCTCTGGTTTTTATGTGTGTTTGTCAGATGTTTTTATCACATACAGAAATATAATTGCATTCATATTATGAGTAACAGAAGCTTATATTGACAGAATGAGTTAATGCAGCAAGTCAATATTTGCAGTGTTGACCCTTCTTCTTCAGGACCTCTGCAATTCTCCCTGGCATGCTCTCAATCAACTTCTGGACCAAATCCTGACTGATAGCAGTCCATTCTTGCAGAATCAATGCTTTAATTTTGTCTGAATTTGTTGGTTTTTGTTTGTCCACCCGTCTCTTGATGATTGACCACAAGTTCTCAATGGGATTAAGATCTGGGGAGTTTCCAGGCCATGGACCCAAAATCTCTATGTTTTGTTCCCTGAGCCATTTAGTTATCACCTTTGCTTTATGGCAAGGTGCTCCATCATGCTGGAAAAGGCATTGTTGAGCGCCAAACTGCTCTTGGACGCTTGGGAGAAGTTGCTCTTGGAGGACATTCTGGTACCATTCTTTATTCATGGCTGTGTTTTTAGGCAAGACTGTGAGAGAGCCGATTCCCTTGGCTGAGAAGCAACCCCACACATGAATGGTTTCAGGATGCTTTACAGTTGGCATGAGACAAGACTGGTGGTAGCGCTCACCTCTTCTTCTCCGAATAAGCTGTTTTCCAGATGTTCCAAACAATCGAAAAGGGGATTCATCAGAGAAAATGACTTTACCCCAGTCCTCAGCAGTCCACTCCCTGTACCTTTTGCAGAATATCAGTCTGTCCCTGATGTTTTTTCTGGAGAGAAGTGGCTTCTTTGCTGCCCTCCTTGAGACCAGGCCTTGCTCCAAGAGTCTCCGCCTCACAGTGCGTGCAGATGCACTCACACCTGCCTGCTGCCATTCCTCAGCAAGCTCTGCACTGCTGGTAGCCCGATCCCGCAGCTGAAACACTTTTAAGAGACGGTCCTGCCGCTTGCTGGTCTTTCTTGGGTGCCCTGGAGCCTTTTTGGCACCAATGGAACCTCTCTCCTTGAAGTTCTTGATGATGCGATAGATTGTTGACTGAGGTGCAATCTTTCTAGCTGCAATACTGTTCCCAGTTAGGCCATTTTTGTGCAGTGCAATGATGACTGCACGTGTTTCTTTAGAGATAACCATGGTTAACAGAAGAGAAACAATGATGGCAAGCACCAGCCTCCTTTTAAAGTGTCCAGTGGTGTCATTCTTACTTAATCATGACAGATTGATCTCCAGCCCTGTCCTCATCAACACCCACACCTGTGTTAATGGAGCAATCACTGAAACGATGTTAGGTGGTCCTTTTAAGGCAGGGCTGCAATGATGTTGAAATGTGTTTTGGGGGATAAAGTTCATTTTCTAGGCAAATATTGACTTTGCAAGTAATTGCTGTTAAGCTGATCACTCTTTATAACATTCTGGAGTATATGCAAATTGCCATTAGAAAAACTGAAGCAGTAGACTTTGTAAAAATTAATATTTGTATCATTCTCAAAACTTTTGGCCATGACTGTACATATCAACACCACCTGTTCTCGCCGCAGTGGGGGCATTATTATATCAAAACCACTTAAATGCCATGGTCATATTTGACCAGTGCATCTAAGGGGTTAAAACTACCGATCGGAGCTCAGCTAACACCTGCTTCAGCAGCCGCCCGCTCAGAGCCAGGAAGCTTCTGCCGTACCATTACAGCAGCTGTCCTTTAGAACAAGTCGGCCACACTGTACTATTACGGTGCTTGTCGCCTAGGGGTTAATGGATGCAAAAAACAAATTCGAATGGTTTACATAGAGATCGACGTTACAAAAAAAGGAAACATTTCATTTGTTTTTGGATAGACACAAAAATGTAGAATACCATCCTTTTGTGTCTGTCCAAAAAAACTGACACAAACAGATCGTTTTTTGGGGGGTTTTAAACAAACAATTTTTAGATTTTTCTTAAACTGTGTAAACGGATGGCCCATTTGCGTCGGTTTTTGGATTTTTTTTTTTTTTTTTTTTGCATCCGCTAAATGGATATAAAAAATGTGATTGGAGCTTAACATTGGTCATTTGCACTTCAGAGCGATATAGCTACAATCTGAGACTACCATGGATTCCATGCACAAGAAATAGTGTCTACTTGGTGGCAGTGACCAATTTATTTATTTTTTTTCCCCATCCGTATTGATGGATAGATCTGGAGGAAGAATTTGTGAGTGAATTTCACATTATCTTTATGTAATAGATATGTTTCCTGGAAGTTGGCAATATCATAGTTCCATTTGATTGCTTCTCTCCATGTTAAATACCTTTTATTGAGTGAAAGGCAAAGAAATTTGAAACCCATTCCTTGTAGTACAATGTTTTATATAAGTAAGTAAAATGACATAAAAAAGCAGTAGTAACATGTATGGCATACAGCACAATCTTTCTTTACTCCGTCATATTCCTTGGGGCAGACACTATTGATATTTGTTTGGATTAGTGAAGAGGCAAATTACACATTAAAAAAAAAAAGTTAAGCTGGGGAGTAGACCTTTTTCTTTTAAATATCACATTTTACCATTTGATATAGGCGATTTAGGGTGTTTTGCTTTTCAGGTTCCTGGGAAAGCTGAATATCATAACAGGTAATGCTGTAATAGGCATTGCTGAATAATAAATGAAGTCATATAATATAAAATCTCCTTGATCCAGAGCTTACCAGATTTTCAGACTTCTGAGAAAGCTGGTGACATTGCATGTGGAGCTATAATAATGAATACTATATTTCCCTACATAAATCTAACGCCTTGCGCTATAATCATATGATAGTTTGCCAGGATTTCCCTTTCAGGGTTCTGAGAAAACTTGGTAATGCTGTATTAGGGACTTCTGAATATGGAATATAGTAATATTAACATCGATTGTCGGGTATTTAAAAATGGCGGCTGCTCAGAAATGAGCAGCCGCCATAGTCAACGGGTCTCTGCTGTATTATATATCAGTGTGGGCGTTAAGGCCTCCAGCCATTTTTGTGATTCTGCCATTTTATTGTGGATTGCCAGCCCCCTGGAACGAGATCTAGAGCCAGCGATCCGTTACCATGACAGCCGGGAGTCTACTGAAGGCTCCCAGGCATGTCTGACTTGTAGTTATATTTCAGGCTGCTATTTGCAGCCTATAATAGAACTGCTGGTATTTTATAATGCATTGTATTAGTAATCAGACCCCCTTGGCTTCAAGACCCCTAGGGGGTCTAAAAAGTAAAAAATAATATTCAAGTCACCCCTTTCCCTAGAACACATATAAAAGTACAAAATAAAAAAAATTAAACAGATAAACATTACATGTCCCTGTGTCTGAAAATGCCCAATCTACAAACTTAGAAAAATATTTTTCCCATATGGTGAACGTCATAGAGGTAAAAATAATCAAAAGAGCCAAACCGCCTTTTGCATCCCCATACACAACAATATTTAAAAAATTATGAGTTTCAAAATATGTTGACTCCAATAAATATTTTTTTGTATAGTTTTGGATTTTTAAAGGGATTAAAATTTCAAAAAAAAAGGATATATATATATATATATATATATATATATATATATATATAATTTTGGTATTGTCAGAATCGTACCGACCCATAGAATACAGATGACATGTAATTTTGCATAGTGAACACCATAAAAACAAAGCTAGAAATAATGCAACAGAAACAGTCTTTCTCCAATTCCACCCCATTCTGAATTTTTTTTCCAGCTTCTCAGTGTATCGTATGGAATATTAAATGGTACCATTACAAAGTACAATGTTTCCTGGTTTTATTCTCAGCATAAATTCCTACAATTTATATACATGAAGTGTAAGAGCTTCCTTTATAATTTTCCCATTTCTTTTGTATTCACTCAATCTTCAACAAAAGAGCAGCTCTTCCACAATGTGGGGCTTCAGCCTAAATCTCTGATTAGATACCTGACGTAACCAGATTAGGCATGAAATATCATGGTGATTTATTAGAACAGAGCAATATTTTGAATTAATTGGTAAATATAAAGTCCTGATCAACCAATTGACTACATTTTTAGCACTTCCCATAGCAGCGAAAATTTCAGTAGATTTCAACAAAATCTGATTTCAGCTATATTATTGTCTCTTGCTTTGGATTGGCCTGTCCAGTCCTGGATTATTCAGACAACCTATTAAATGGGCCTTATGTAATGCATTTCCCTGTGCTGCTGCTGCACACAGTTTATAGTGAATTACTAGAGGTCTCAACAGTGGTACATATTGTCACTTTTGTGATCAGCTTGTTGTCAAAACATTGATTTGTATTAATGATGCATATTATTAATAATTTCCGTGCTTTTATTTTAGGGTCCAGACTCCCACTATGGTACAAAAGGACTACGCAAAGTTATTCATGAATCTCCGACTACTGGTGCAAAGACGTGCTTTACATTTTGTTATGCAGCTGGTAATAACAATGGGACTTCAGTTGAAGATGGACAGATCCCTGAGATAATATTCTACACATAAGCTGCTCCTTCTCAGATGATATAAGACTGTGGCTGAGTCACACTTATCCATTAATATCGAAAGGGGTAATTTCAAAAGACATAATTGCGTGCCTAGCCTAGGACGATTTTTTTCAGTTGGGAAAGTGTGGACTGCTTTATCGGATCTTTGCAGACTGCACCTACTGCTGTCTTTCCCGCATTTAGCAAGTGTTCAGCACTTGGCATGGCTAATTAAACCTCATCATTCACCCTTACCTCATCTCAACCAGAGACATGTTTAATGCCAAAAACTGACCTTAGTCCGTCTGTGCCACTTAAATAAATTATGGTCTATGTAAGTAATAATACTGCAGCCTTTGTGTGGATGGTATATTTTTGGATTGAAATATTGCAAGTCAATTTTAACAGAAAGTTTATCACTATAAAAATAATTTGAGGTAATTTGAAGAAAACTGCATCATGGTAAATAATATCCAAAATAAACCTCCAACTATGCTTGATCACGTATATAGATACCATATAATCCCCTCTTTGGGGTAGATTTATTAAAACTGTTGATAAAGTGTTGATAAAACCTTTGTTGCCCATAGTAACCAATAACAGTAAAGCTTTCAATTTTAAAGAGGACAGCAAATTAAACCTGTTGTGTAATAAAGACAGTTTTTCTTCTAGACAGTTTCATAAATCTTCCCCATTGTCCTGTTATAATCTAGAAGCAGGAAAGAAATTGCTCAATTAGGCTTAAAGTGGAATATGTGTTCCTTCTCCATACCAACATGCTGGAAGTTACAGAAAAAGCCAAATGCGGCTGTTCTACTTAGTTTCAAGAACTTCCATAGAAGTAAATAGGAGTTACAGAAACAGCATAGTGCAGCAAGCTATGCTGTTTCCATAACTTTGAGAGTTAAAGAAACAGTGTAACTTGTTGTGCTGCGCTATTTCTTTGGCTTCTATTTACCTCTATAGAAGTTACTGGAACTACAAAATAGAGCCTTGTTTTGATTGTCTCTGTAACATCCAACCACCTCAGGGAGCAGAGATAGGACTATTCCCATCTCAGCCATTGTTTTCTTTAATTTATAGGTGATTGTTACACACTTAAAAACATGTTAGCAGCTTTTGCATATGAATAAGAGAAGACAACCTAAAATTTTAGTGCTGTGTTTTTTTTTTGTTAACTATTGTGTAGGGTGTTTGGTTGAACATTTAATATACTTTATTAACCTATTTCACTTCCTTTTTTTTTCTACATGCTCTAAAGTCCTCCCTAGCAATGCTCTAAGCATTGCAAAGAGAGCCCCCCTTGCACACAGTGTATGTATAGATGTAGCTGTTGCCAAAAGGGGGGAGGGGTATCCCCAGTTTTAGTTCACCTAGAGTGGTTCAGATGTAACATGATTAAAACATACCTCCAGTTATTAATAATTTTTCATACATGAATAGTGCATGTGATTATAAGAAACTTTGTAATATATCTTAAGAAAATCTGTTTCCTTCTCCACTTATTAAGCTGTTCTCATGCTCCTTATCTTCAGTCTGACTGCTTGTTTACATAAAATTCTGTTTCCATATTCAACCTGCCCTCTCTAAGGAGAAGGGAGGGGTGGAGTAGGAAGCTGCTGCTGGCTGGCTGATTTATAGCCTCACTCTGTGCAATGGTAGCCTCTTGTAGCCATCTACAATCCTAGCAGTGTTAAAAGAGCTCAGAGTAGTAAAGTGTAGCAGTAGAAATTATTTTAGTTTCTTTTTCAGCAGCCTCATCCTACCCCTCCCATCTACATATACTAAAATGTAGAAGGTAACTCTGCCTGAAAAGTAGAGCAGAAAACATTTATAACAATGTTTTTTTTTTTATATTAACCTTAACCATTTATGAAAACTTTTTTTTTTTATAACTGGAGGTATACTTTAAGCTGGGATTCTTAGCTTTTATATGGTTCCAAGATCACAGTTCTAGTTATAAAAAGGAGATATCACTAGTTAAAACCAGTCAGGAATGTTTTTTTATATGAACTGCAATGTACTTGGAAGCTGGAAAAAATTCAGAATACGGTGAAATTGGAGAAAAAGTGAATTTGTGAGACTTACAGGCTTTGTTTTCACAGTGTTCACTTTGCAGCCAAAATAATATGTCACCTGTATTCTATGTTTCAGTACGATTCCAGGGATACCAATACCAATTTATATAGTTTTATTTACATTTTGACCCCTTAACAAAATTCCAAAACTTTGCAGGTGTACTTTCTATTTATACCATTTTGGGGAATGTGTATTGCGTTGACCACTTTTTATTTAAATTTTTACCAAAGGCGAAACAGCGAAAAAATGGCGGTTTGGCACTTTTGATTTTTATTTTTTCCCCACGACGACGTTCACCCTATGGGAAAAATATTTTATAGATAAGGCATTTCTGGACACAGGAATACCTAATGTGTATGTGTTTCACAGCAGTTTTTTACTTTTATATGTCTTCCAGGGAAAGGGTGTGATTTGAATTTTTAATTATTTTTAGTTTTTTTATACTGTAATTGTTGGACCCCTGAGGGGTCTGATCACTTAATGCAATGCATTACAATGCTATTGCATTGCAAAATACTGGCATAAAGCAGCTTGTCATAAAAATTAATGCCAGACAAGCCTGGGAATCTTCAATAGGCTCCCAACTGTCATGGCAACAGATTGCCGGAACTGACCGTGGGCATTTGTGCTAGGTCTTTGCTGTATAATACAGCAAAGACCTGGCGGCTATGGCCTCCGCTCAGCTTTTGAGCAGCTGCAAAATGTATATACCCGACATCTGCTGTAATAATATGGCAGATGTCTATAAGGGGTAACCTAGAGATATCTCCTTACATATGATACCAGATCCACTATAGAGCCTGTCTACTGAAAGGAAGTGAAATAGTTTCCAAAGACCACCTTTGGAAAAAAAAAAGACAAAGAAAACTTTAACACAAAATCAATATGAACTCAGTAAAGCATAGTTTACTTAGGGGTTTTCCAGTCAAACTGAAATACCCAGGGCTGGTCGTGAGAGAGTTTAAATCAACAAAACAAGCGACACTTGCCTACCCTCTGTCCTCCATTTCACCATTGAATTCCTCATTCCATTCCTGTGTTGTCTTGGCAAGAACTGAAGCAGTTCATGTGCCCACTGCGACCAGTCACTGGCCTTATTAGTCACATGTTGGCTACCAGTGAATGTATCAGCAGTGATGTCACTGATAGCCAACATGTGACAGCTGAGGCCAAAGATTGGCCGCAGCACTCACATTAGCTGTTTAATTTCCAGCCCAGCAAGTGTGGGCATGGAATGGAATGAAGGTATCGCTGCTTTTATTTTTTTATTTTTATGGCTGGATTTCTGCCAAGTGCCTGACCACACAGAGCTCTTGCATTTAGGGCCTGGCAACCGACCAAGACAAGAGACTGTCACCACGAAGATGGTTAGGGAAAGATCTTTACATTTCTGCAAAATTTTTAACTATGTATGTTTGCAAAATGTTTAATTTGCAATTGCCTACAAATTTGAATATGGTTATGTGGGACTATGGAATTTGGGAAGACCCCTTTAAAGTGTAACTCCCATTTTTTATGGGGGGTTTTTTTCAGTTATTTTTTTTTGCTATTGTACCTGGGTAGGGGGTGGGTTTGAATATATTTGTAATATACTTAATTTATCTATCAAACTTCTTTTTAGTAGAGAACAGGTTGCAAAGTTTCCATTAGCAATTCTCTAAGCATTTCCAAGGAGACTCAGTCTAACACATGTACTCAGTGCAGTTTTATATCACCTAGAAAAATGGTTCTGGTATCACAAGAGAGTTGAGATGAAGTACTAGCTGTAAAATAATTAGAGATATCACTAGTTAAAAACACAATCTGCTGCATATTAAGTTGAAGTTCCTGAATGTGTTTTTAACTAATGATATCTCAGGTTCTGTTACTGCTAGTACTTCAAACCATTTTTCTAGGTGGTATAAAACCAACGATACAGCTATTTGAAGTGACACCCCCCCCCCCTTCCTTTGGTAAATGCTTCAGCTTTACATATGTACAATACTACTATGTACAGACTTTCTTTAGTAACAGCTCAGTTAGAGGGTTGCCAAGGAGAATGTTATAGCCTATTTTATAATAAAAAGGAATAATAATTAAAAAAAAAAAAAAAAAGGAGTTACACTTTAATTTTTCATTTCATCTGTGAAATTTGGAATTTCACTGAATTCACATACAGGGTAAAAAAAATTCTCTCTTATTTCTATGTAAAACTGTTAATGGTACTACTTACCTCTATTTTTTATATATATAGCAGTTATCCATTGTTCAGATTCTTAAATCTTCAAACATGAGTCTATCTTTACATTGTCCACAATTAGTTATAGCTATGTTTAGGATACAGTTTGCTTTAGTTGTGACTAATGGTCAATAATCCTTGTGATGATTATTGAAGAATTTCTGTGGCAATAAAGCACAGTTGTGATAGTCATAGATATGAAATGTTATTTAAATATTGGATGCTTCTTATCAGTTACAATGATTCATAGCCACATTAGGCAAAAATCCTCTCTTTTAAAATTCATCTCAGTATATGTCAACTTGCAACCTGGAGTAATCATGTGGATCAAAAAAAGATTGTAAGTTATTTGGCATTTGCTCAAAATATTGTGACCAATAGTTAGTAATAGTGAGAAAAATTGATAAAACTGGAGAATTTATCCAACTATTATTTCATGACCTGCCATAGATGTGTGCATAATTTAATGTAGATGTACTTACACTTGGGTGTACCATTAACTACATCAATTTCTGCTTGAGTAATATGTCCAGGAATACACCTTTCTTTAAAGAGAACCTGTCATCAAAGTATGCTGCCCTTGTAAATGGAGTCTGCCAAATCCCTCGAGCATATTCAACTGCCACCACCATGTTATGGAGCACATTACAGTGATAAACAACATATTTTTGTTTGCCACTTTTATTATTATATTTTTTTTTTTTTTGTAGATTTGGAGCAAAACTACATTGAAATCAAAGGAGGCAGTTGGTGCACTGGAGGCAGACCATCTGCGATGGGATCACTGCTGTTGCTGCTCAAATAGTATGGGTGATGTCTTAACAGTGGGAGAATCATCTCTGTCTGCACATGGGGGGAACAGACAGGAGATGGTAGGGACTGAGTGGCAAGAGCAGGGGGCTGAAGGCCCACCCATAATGCACCAACTGCGTCTTGCATAAGACTTCAAACTTGCTTATCTACAAAACTGACACACATAACAAAGGTATGTTGCTTATCATAGTAATGTGCTCTGTAATATGGTGGTGACACTTTGGGGGAGGTGGTAGACTCCCTTAAAAAAAAAAAAAAAGCCATTATGGGAAAGTTGCTGGGGAGCTCATGCGCCCTCTGTTGGATGTAACAGATCCTCAGGGATCAATGGTACATGTAACAGAGGGCGCATGAGCCTCCCAGCTCCTTTCCCATAATGCCTTGTGATATGTAGATGCTTAGTAGAGGGCGAAAGGCAATTCAAAACTCTACACACCTTCACTGGTGCTCTCCTCAAGGAGAGATGTTCCTGTCCCTTAAAAAAAAAAAAAAAAAATACAGCACAGTAGAAAGAATATTGCATAAAGAGAGTGGTAACACTCTATTGACAATTACATCAAGTTTACAGTGTTGACCCTTAATTTTGAAGACTTCTGCAATTCACCCTGGCATGCTGGATATATGCCTTTTAAGGACTGACCACAAGTTCTTAATAGGATTGAGATCTGGGGAATTTCCTGGATATGGACCCAAAATTCTAATGTTTTGTTTTCCGAGCCACTTAGATATCACTTTTGTGTTGTGAGATGGTGCGCCATCATGATTGAAAAGCATTGTTCGTCACCAAATTGCTACTGGCTGCTGAAGGATGTTTAGATACCATAATTTATTCATGGCAGTATTTGTAAGTGAGCCCATTCCCTTGGACAGAAAACAACCCCACAAATGTATGGCCTCAGGATGCTTTACTGATGGCAGGACATAGGGCTTATGGTAGCATTCACCTTCTCTCCAAGAAAAACATCAAGGACAGACTGGAATTCTGCAGGAAATACAGGAAATCCTGCAGGGACACGACTGCAGAGAACTAAAATAAAATAAAATATCTATATAGGTGTATAGATGCCCATTTCCAGCAACCATCATTCCAGTGTTCTAATGGTACATTGTGTTTGCTAACTTTTCAAGAAGGCTAATGGATGTTTTGAAAACCCTTGTGCAAGTATGTTAGCACAGCTGAAAACAGTTTGGTGGTTAGAGAAGCTATAAAACTGACCTTCCTTTGAGCTAGTTGAGTATCTGGAGCATTACATTTGTTGGTTGGATTAAACTCTCAAAAAGGCCAGAAAACGAGAACTTTCATGTGAAACTCGACAGTCTATTCTTGTTCTTAGAAATGAAGGCTATTCCATGCGAGAAATTGCCAAGAAACTGAAGATTTCCTACAACGGTGTGTACTACTCCCTTCAGAAGACAGCACAAACAGGCTCTAACCAGAGTAGAAAGAGAAGTGGGAGGCCCCGCTGCACAACCGAGCAACAAGACAAGTACATTAGAGTCTCTAGTCTGAAAATCGATGCCTCACAGGTCCTCAACTGGCTTCATTAAATAGTACTCGTAAAACGCCAGTGTCAACGTCTACAGTGAAGAGGCTACTCAGGGATGCTGGCCTTCAGGGCAGAGTGGCCAAGATAAAGCCATATCTGAGACTGGCTAATAAAAGGAAAAAAATTAATATGGGCAAAAGAACACAGACATTGGACAGAGGAAGATTGGAAAAAAGTGTTATGGACAGACGAATCGAAGGTTGAGGTGTTTGGATCACACAGAAGAACATTTGTGAGACGCAGAACAACTGAAAAAATGCTGGAAGAGTGCCTGATGCCACCTGTCAAGCATGGTGGAGGTAATGTGATGGTCTGGGGTTGTTTTGGTGCTGGTAAAGTGGGAGATTTGTACAAGGTAAAAGGGATTTTGAATAAGGAAGGCTATCACTCCATTTTGCAACACCATGCCATACCCTGTGGACAGCGCTTGATTGGTGCCAATTTCATCCTACAACAGGACAATGACCCAAAGCACACCTCCAAATTATGCAAGAACTATTTAGGGAAGAAGCAGGCAGCTGGTATTCCATCTGTAATGGAGTGGCCAGCGCAGTCACCAGATCTCAACCCCATTGAGCTGTTGTGGGAGCAGCTTGACCGTATGGTACGCAAAAAGTGCCCATCAAGCCAATCCAACTTGTGGGAGGGGCTTCTGGAAGCATGGGGTGAAATTTCTCCAGATTACCTAAGCAAATTAACAGCTAGAATGCCAAAGGTCAGCAATGCTGTAATTGCTGCAAATGGAGCATTCTTTGACGAAAGCAAAGTTTGAAGGAGAAAATTATTTCAAATAAAAATCATTATTTCTAACCTTGTCAATGTCTTGACTATATTTTCTATTCATTTTGCAACTCATTTGATAAATAAAAGTGTGAGTTTTCATGGAAAACACAAAATTGTCTGGGTGACCCCAAACTTTTGAACGATAGTGTATATCTATCTACACCAGGGGTCGGCAACCCCCGGCTTATTTCCCTGGCACGGCAGCGGAGTCCTCGCCCAGCAGCTTCGATCGGACCAAACACGGCCGAAACGAAACTGCTATTATTATACTGTGGGGTCTCTTCAGACCCCCGAGTATACTAAGCGGAGCCCCCGGGGAGGTGATGAAACATAAAAAAACAATGTTAACTCACCTTCCCTGGATCCGCAGCCGCTGTGCACTCTTAGGGCGCTTCTGCCTGACGTAAGAGACTGCTGACAGGGCCTCAGGGGTCACGTCCGACGTCATTACGCATAATGATGCGACGTGACCCCTGAGACCCAATCAGCGGTCACTGACGTCAGGGAGAAGCGCCCACACAGCGGCTGCGGAGCGTGGAAAAAGTGAGTAAAGGTGCGTTCACATATGTCCGGCGCAGCTATCTGTTTCCCTCCGGCGTGGTGCACACAAGCTGGAGGGAAACTGATGCCTGGACAGATCCCATAGTTTTCTATAGGATCGGTTCTGGCACAAGAGGCATCAGTTCTGGCGCTGGATCTGTGCCTCAGCCGGATGGAAAAACATTACCTGCAGCGTTTTTCCATCCGGCTTCCTTAAAATTTCATTAGCGCCAGGTGCTGCCTGAAGATGGATGCGGCATCACCCGGCGTCTGCACAGTCTATGTACAGTAGTGAAGCCGGTAATTGCCGGCTTCACTACTGTACCTGAGTGAATTGCTCAGGATTGGTTAAAGCTATAAAGAAACACTTGGATTCATTTTAAAAATGAGAAGCTCCTCTTTAAAATGATACCAAGATCACCATGATCGTCCTTAAAACATCCTGAGCGATTCGCTGGTGAAAACGATGTTCGGCATTGAAATCCCAATGCAGATCTCAATTCCCGACATAGTTTTAACAGTGAATCGCTCTGAATGTGTACGTTCAATCATGGAGATCTTGGTATCGTTTTAAAGATGAGATTCTCATCTTTAAAATGAATCCAGTTGCATCTTTGTGGCCCTAACAGTCCTTTAGAAATGGGGCTCTAAAAGTGTCACCCCTCCTGCCTCAGGCAGCATCTTAGAGCTAAGGAAGGAGGGGGAGGAGGAGCTGCAGACTGCAGAGACAATGATAACTCATCATTGTCTGTGCATAAGCTACAGATGACCCCGGGGGGTAGCAGGGACTTCTGTCCATGTCCTCTTCTATCAATCAGAGAGCATACTGTACTTTTGCTCTCTGATAGTCACATAGAGGGATAATGTAATACCCCTCTGAGCCTAATCACATAACCAGGAAGTTATTGGTGCTGTGACCCAGACCTTTACCATCGTCCAGGTCGCAGCGCCAGAAGTGTCACACCAAACACTTACACAACACATGCACAAAGTCACCAATAAAGTTTACATTTTTTCACTGTCCCTGTCCTGTCCATACCTGATCTTTATAGAGTAAAATACGCCACCCGCCTCTCTAGTGATATCTGTTACACGCTAAAATAATAGTAATAGCAATTATCACTAGTATTATCACCATAATACCGTGTGCAGGGGCCGCTATGTGACATAATACCGTGTGCAGGGGTCATCAGACTTACAATTATTGACCGGCACTCCGAGTACGCCGAACAAAAAAGGTTGCCTACCCCTGATCTACACTGACGAGCAAAAGTGTAACAATGTTTTGAATTTTTGACTTTGAGGCTCCGTATCTCACCATCCACTACATCTTCGAACGTGAGATTACCATCATTTTATAGACAATGATGTTGGCTATCTCATGCATAAATTTGACTTGCAACTATTTAGCATATGATTAGATATGCAGATTCTTGTCATGTAACTGCATTGTTACTGTTTTTTCTCCTGGTGGTGGAAAAATATTTTTCTTCTTGTATACTACAAATTGAAACCTGTTCTCACATTCCCTAATAGCTTAGTGTGTTATTAGGTTGATTCCCAAGCGAAAAGGTCACTGGTTCAAATCGAGGATCAGCCATGAAGAAGATTTCCCAAGAAAAGAGAAATGGCATCATCCAGCTCATGGATAGCGGTCTCTCAGCCAAGAAAATTGCCAAACTGCATCATGTGAGTGCCATTACAGTTGGAAGAATACAAAATGAAGTCTGTCCATCCATTCAAAAGCCAAGAGGTGGACATCCAGGCAAAACATCATTCGGGTCAACACAAGGTCTATCAGTTCTGGCATGACAAACACAGCAGTGGAGGTGGCTCGTATGCTTTGTAATAGTGAAATTACAGATGTCCATGCAAGCGCCGTGCGTCACCGTTACACAAATCTGGAATGGTTACCTGAAAAAAGGTGAAGAAGCCTCAACTTCAATATCGTCATAAGAAGCATCAGCTTGAGTTTGCAAAAAAAGTACGAAAAGTGGACAGTAGAAGACTTGAAAAGGGTGATTTTGAACAATGAGACTAAAACCAATAGACTGGGCTCTGATGGGTGAAAATGGGTCTGGAAGAAACAAGGGAAAAGGGGATAACAGATCGAAAAATTGAAGGAACTGTCAAGTTTGGTGGAGGAGGCCTGATGATATAGGGTTGTTTCACAGCCCCGTCCCCGGTGAATACTTGAGCAGGATCAATGGTGGTCTCAATGCTGAGCTACAGTGGGGAAAAAAGTATTTAGTCAGCCACCAATTGTGCAAGTTCTCCCACTTAAAAAGATGAGAGAGACCTGTAATTGACATCATAGGAGACCTATGAGAGGCAAAATGAGAAAACATCTAGAAAATCACAGTCTGATTTTTTTTTTTTTTTTTTAAGAATTTATTTGCAAATTATGGTGGAAAATAAGTATTTGGTCACCTACAAACAAGCAAGATTTCTGGCTCTCACAGACCTGTAACTTCTTCTTTAACAGGCTCCTCTGTCCTCCACTCATTACCTGAGGTAATGGCATCTGTTTGAAATTATCAGTATAAAAGACACCTGTCCACAGCCTCAAACAGTCACACTCCAAACTCCACTATGGTGAAGACCAAAGAGCTGTGGAAGGACGCCAGAAACAAAATTGTAGACTTGCACCAGGCTGGGAAGACTGAATCTGCAATAGGCAAGCAGCTTGGTGTGAAGAAATCAACTGTGGGAGCAATAATTAGAAAATGGAAGACCTACAAGACCACTGATGATCTCCCTTGATCAGGGGCTCCACGCAAGATCTCACCCCGTGGGGTCAAAATGATCACAAGAACGGTGAGCAAAGATCCCAGAACCACACGGGGGGACCTAGTGAATGACCTGCAGAAAGCTGGGACTAACGTAACAAAGACTACCGTCAGTAACACACTACGCCGCCAAGGACTCAGATCCTGCAGTGCCAGACGTGTCCCCCTGTTTAAACCTGTACATATGTGGGCCCGTCTGAAGTTTGCTAGAGAGCATTTGGATGTTCCAATAGAGTATTGGGAGAATGTCAAATGGTCAGGTGAAACCAAAGTAGAACTGTTTGGTAGAAACACAACTCATCGTGTTTGGAGGAGAGTGAATGCTGAGTTGCATCCAAAGACCACCATACCTACTGTGAAGCATGGGGGTGGCAACATCATGCTTTGGGGCTGTTTCTCTGCAAAGGGACCAGGACGACTGATCCGTGTACATGAAAGAATGAATGGGGCCATATATCGTGAGATTTTGAGTGCAAACCTCCTTCCATCAGCAAGGGCATTGAAGATGAAACATGGCTGGCTCTTTCAGCATGACAATGATCCCAAGCACACTGCCAGGGCAACGAAGGAGTGGCTTCGTAAGAAGCATTTCAAGGTCCTGGAGTGGTCTAGCCAGTCTCCAGGTCTCAACCCCATAGAAAACCTTTGGAGAGAGTTGAAAGTCCGTGTTGCCCAGCGACAGCCCCAAAAGATCACTGCTCTAGAGGAGATCTGCATGGAGGAATGGGCCAACATACCAGCAACAGTGTGTGCCAACCTTGTGAAGACTTACAAAAAACATTTGACCTCTGTCATTGCCAACAAAGGATATATAACAAAGTATTGAGATGAACTTTTGTTATTGACCAAATACTTATTTTCCACCATAATTTGCAAATAAATTCCTTAAAAATCAGACAATGTGATTTTCTAGATATGTTTTCTCATGTTGTCTCTCATAGTTGAGGTCTACCTATGATGACAATTACAGGCCTCTCTCATCTTTGTAAGTGGGAGAACTTGCACAATTGGTGGCTGACTAAATACTTTTTTTTTCCCCACTGTATATGTGAGTATCCTACAAGACAAGTTACTTTGTACATTCGAGTACTATGGGTATGAAAAGGACAACTTAGTGTCTCAAACCATATTTTGAGATTAGCAAAGAAATGATTCAATGACAATTAAGTAGAGTTGCTGGATTGGCCCCCAGACCTCAACCCAATCAAACACTTCTGGATAGAGTTGAAAAAAAAAGCTGTATTCATACCCAAGGGAGTCGACTATTAAACACCAACATTGGGAACGTGTAGAAGACACCTGGGATACAGATTTCAGTCAAGACATACTTGAATTTGATCGGGAACATGCCTAGAAGAATACATGCAGTTTTGAAAGCCAAACGTGCATTTACAAAATACTAACAAAATAATAATAATTAAAGTGAGATTTTTAGGAGCAAAACGGTAACAATACGGTCACATGACAAGAATCTGCATAACTAATCATATGCTAAATAGTTGCTAGTCAATTTATGTATGAAATAGCCAAGATGATTGTAATGATGGTAGTCTCAAGTTCAAAGCTGTAGTGGATGGTTGAGATATGGAGCATGAAAGTCAAAAGTTCAAAACATTGTTGCATTTTTGCTTGTCAGTGTAGATATATATGTATTTTTTTTTTTTTAGTTCTCTGCAGTCCAGTCCCTGTATTTCCTGCAGAATTCCAGTCTGTCCTTGATGTTTTTATTGGAGAAAAGGTGAATGCTACCATAAGCCCTATGTCCTGTAAAGAATCCTGACGCCATTCATGTGTGGGGTTGCTTTTCATCCAAGGGAATGGGCTCACTTACCATCACTGCCATAAATAAAGAATGGTATCCAAATATCCTCCAACAGCTAGTAGCAATTTGGTGAAGAACAATGCTTTTTCCAGCATGATGGAGCACCATCTCACAACGCAAAAGTGATATCTATAAATGGCTCGGAAAACAAAACATTAGAATTTTGGGTCCATATGCAGGAAACTCCCCAGATCTCAATCCTATTAAGAACTTGTGGTCAGTCCTTAAAAGGCATATATCCAGCATGCCAGGGTGAATTGCAGAAGTCTTCAAAATTAAGGGCTAACACTGTAAACTTGATGCAATTGTCAATAAGAGTGTTACCACTCTCTTTATGCAATATTCTTTCTATTGTGCTGTAATTTTTTTTTTTTGTTTGTTTGAAGGGAGTCTATCACCTCCCCCAACTGTCACCATGATGGTAGTCTCGCGTTCGAATCTGTAGTCGATGGTGAGATATGGAGCCTGAAATTCAAACGTTCAAAACATTAAAACATTGTTACCCTTTTTCCTCGTCTGTGTGTGTATATGTATGTATATATAATATAAATTTTTTTTTCTCTGATGCCCCATTTAGCGGGCTGCAGTAAAAAGGCGCTGCAGGAAAAAGCGCAGTGGAAACGCATCGCAATTTCCAAAACCGCAGTGTATTTTTCCCTGTGTGTATTTTTTCACAATGTGTGGATAGGAGTCTCTAGAATTCCATCCTCTTTGCAGGGACTGTAAAATGGCACGGCCAAACCGTGATGTTTACGCCACATGGGACCCCGGCCTGACTGTTTGGGACATTTGGAAGAATGATTGTCATGGTTCAAGCTAAATAAAGTATATGTGAACAAGGCATCAGGACCAAAAGAATTACACTCAAGGGTTCTTAATCCATTTAAATTATTGAAGTGCTCATTTATATGTTTTAGATACTGTCTATAGAGTGCTGCAAGGCATATGTGGTGTCCATCTTCAAAAAGGGCCCTAGTTGTTTCCCAGGGATTTATAGACCAGTTAAAATAAATCCAAAATTATCCCTTAAGAATATAGTTTGAAAACATGTCAAGGAAACAGCCTAATTTTTCAAGTAAGACAAGTCACTTTCTGAGGTAATAACTTTGGAACGCTTTAACTTACCAAAGTGATTTTGAGTTTATTTTTTTTGTCAAAATGTGGAAAAGTTGTCAATTTTCAAAATTTTAAATTATCTGCTTTTCAGACAGTCATTCCACCCATTATAAAAATTATGTACAATATCAATGTTTTATGTTGGCATCAAATCTGAAAAGTACTTTAATTTTTTTTAGGATGTTAGCTTAAAAGTCAAGCAGCAATTTTCTCATTTTTAAGAAACCTTCCAAAAGCAATTTTTTAAATGGCCTCTAACTTTTCAGGCAACTTAGTTTTATTTAATAGGGCATGTGGTTCTACACAAAAATGTAATGCACTTTAGTCCCTTAAAGATCTGGCCATTTTTCATTTTTGCATTTTCGTTTTTCCCTCTCCACATTCCAGGAGCCATAACTTTTTCATTTCTCAGTTCACAGAGTCACATGATGGCTTATTGTTTGTGAAACAAATTGTACTTTGTAATGGTACCATTCAATATGCTGTACAATATACTGGGAAGTTGGAAAAAAATTCAGAATGAGGTGCAATTTGGGAAAAACTGCATTTGCGCCAACTTCATATGGGTTTAATTTTTACAGCGTTCACTTTGAGGTAAAAATGACATGTTACCTGTATTCTGCAGGTCAGTACGAACACGGCGATACCAAATTTATATAGTATTTGTAATGTTTTGATACCTTTTTAAAAAATTAAAAACTTTGGAACATAGAAAAAAAAAATTGTGTCACCATATTGTGACACCTGTAACTTTTTCACATTTACATGTATGGAGCTGGGTATGGTGTATTTTTATGCGGGACAACATGACGTTTTTCTTGATACCATTAGGGGAAAGATCTGATGGTTTGATCACTTTTTTTTATTCAATTTTTTATAGGAGGCAAAGTGTTGAAAAAAAACGCTATTTGGCCATTTTGATTTTTTTTCGCTGCTACGCCGTTCACTGTATGGGGTTAATATTTTAATAGTTTGGGTATTTTGGAGCGCAGGGATACCTAATGTGTTTATGTTTATTTTTGTTTACTTTTATATCTGATCTAGGGAAAGGGGGGTGATTTGAACGTTTGTGGGTTTTTTTTTTGTTTGGTTTTTTTTTCTATACTGTAAAAACTTTTTTTTTTTCTTTTTACTTTGATGATCAGACCCCCTAGGGACCTTGAAACCTAGGGGGTCTGATCGCTCATACTATTCACTGCAATACTAGCAAAATGCCTTTACTTCTATTAGACGATGCCTCTGGCATCGCATAATAGATCTAATGTAATGACAGGCCTGGGAGTCCTTAATAGGCTCCTGGCTGTCATGGCAACTAATCGGTGAAAAATGGCGGCGCCCGTGGCGCCTGTGCAATTTAGATGCCGTGGTCCCGTTTGACCGCGACATCTAAAGGGTTAACAGCCGGCACCGATCGCTGCTGTTAGCGGCGGGTCCTGACTGTATTATACAGCCGGCATCCGCCCTGTATGGAGAAAGCTCAGCTCCTGAGCTCTCTCCATACATCGTCGTGTAACTCAGGACGTACTATTACGCCCTGGGTCGCTAAGGGGTTAATTTAAAAAGTTTGCTGCTTTCTGCCTGATAAACCTGTCTAATGTTCTTTCCACTGGGCGTATCCCCTCTAGCTAATTGGCAGTACACTCCCTTTTGCTAGGAAAATTTCGTCCATAGATTAAATAAGCAAGATGTCTTCAAAGTAAGTGAAAGGAGGACAATGTATCCAGATGGGTGAAGCTGATTCTCCTCACAGCTTCTACATACATTTGCAAACTGCTGAAACTAAACGTTCTGTAGCATTTCACAGCTTATAATGTAAAATAAAAAAAAAATTACTTTTATCTACTTCTGACTGTGTGCTTGTTTCATTACATATGGATTATTATTCACAAACAGCAAGCAGCTTTACTGACTGTGCTCATAGTGTTATCGTGCTGATGCAGGATCTCACAAAAACAATAGCAGGCATTTGGTTGATAACTGTGAGCGGTAGAGACAGCTATTTAAAACTAGCACAGTTCTGCGAGTCAAGGCAGACCCCCAGACGGGATGGACTTTTGCTGAATCTGGGAGTCTGAATTGTCACCAAAATGAAGGATGTACTGGCTGGAACCAAAAAAAACCCACTAAACTTACACAGCGGAGTGGAGGTAAAAGACCAGGTACAGGTCAGAATCAGGAGAGGACGTTAGAGACCAAATCAGGAGACAAACGCGAAATCCAGAAACAGGCCAAGGGTCAAAAATCCAAACTGGCATGTCACAAGCAGCATCAGTAGACAAAAGAGAATCCTTAAACAAGCCAAGGGGTTAGTTTGAAGCTAATAGTCAAAACAGTAAACCGAGCCAAATCAGGAGTAGTACAACAATTAGTCATCAACCTAAGTCAAGAAGGAGGGGTATTATATATAGGCCACTAATTGGTCAAACCAGGAACCTCTGAGCTACAGAAGCTTCCCCAGGTTGACACGGCAACCTTAAAGATGTAGCATCAGAACTGACACACTACTTTTTCTGTGATGGGATTTTATAGGCTTCATCATGCCAGCATGCATTTGCAATCCAGTGTTCTGAAATCTCCTATATTATGCTCACCTTGTATTTGTTCTGGCTGCTTGTTTTATTACGGATGGGATATTAATCAGACAGCAAGCAACTTTCTGGACTCTCTTTAAGTGCCATGTCTTATTTGCAGAGCCCCAAAAGTACCATTACAATGGAAATCCCCAAAAAGTTACCTCATTCTTAAACAAGGCACCTCAAGGATTTTATAAAGGTGTATAGTGTGAATTTAGACCCCACAGGTGCTTTACAGTAGTTATTGGTAGGCCGTAAAAATTTAGATTGTTTTTCCCTAAATATTTAATCTCCACAAGGGGTTAAAGGAGAGAATATTCCCCACAGTTCATTGCAAAACTTCTCCAGAACAGGACAGTACCCATATATGGTTATAAATTGCTGTATCAGAACAGGTCAGATGAGAAATAATGCTATTGGGCCTTTGGAGGCTAGACTGTGCGGTAATAGTTATCAGGTTTCATGTTATATTTTCAAAATCCATAAGCAGTAACTAGCATCTCTGCTGTTTGAGGTGAGCTATAGAAAGGTGTCCTCTACAAAAGTCTGCTTTTACACTTTACTAACTTAAATACACAATTCAATAGCTACAACACTAAGATATAAATACCACAACTTCAAACACTGCTCGATATTTTTTGCGACTGGAAGTTGTGGTCATAGCACCCTAGGGGTTCCGACGTGACTCCTTTTACCAATATTATTAAAAGAGTCGCAAGGCTACCTTGTGTGATGAGGCCCCCTATTTAAAATTTCAAGCAACACCCCCTAATTGCAGAACAAAAAATCCCCTTATTTGGCCCACACACAGTATAATACCCTCTTTACTTTTACCCACAGTGTATTGTTCCCTTTTAGACACCCAAACATAACATTGCCCTCTTCTTTTTAGCCCTCCCACACTAAACTTCCCCCTTTCTTTGCTAGGTAGGAATGAACAAAACTATTCGGATGGAGCCGGACTCTACATGAATTTTCCAAAAGTTTTGGGCCCGACTCAAACAACAAACATTTGGGGCTTGTCACCCACAAAACCCTATTATACTTTGACCCCAGAGTGGAGTCCCAAGGAAGGCGAGTAAAAATAACAAATAATTATACTCACCAATACCCCAAGTCTTCCATTTTTGGAACAGACTAATAATTAGACCTTGAGGAAAATCTAGGGGGCTTTAAATTGGCATGTGTTCAGGTATAGGGTAGAAGAACTGGGACCAATTGTATTTCGGAGCACCAGAGTTTCGTGCCTCTACTTGCAGGGTTCTGTACAGGAGCGTGCAACAATGTCGCTAAATCCCAAGAAGGAGACCTGTTTGACTCTAGCTAATAATTAGAAAGGTTGCTAGAATGTTGTAACCAGTTACATGTCGTAAGAGACTAGAACTATTGTATCACCTAATGTCAGGTAAAGTTTACACCTCCATCTTCTGGCGGAAGCTGGAGTTTTGCTATGGAGATACGAGAGCATCTACTTCTCCATATGTATGCAAGGATGGGCAATGTCTTTGTGCTTGAGCTGGGGATTGTCTGCATAGGGTACGGCAAGTTTAAGAAGATTAGCTTCTTTGCCAGCAGAGTCAGCGGTAGGTTTATCCATCCAAGTTTGTTTTGGATTTTATTTAGTAGGTAAGGGTAGTTAATTTTATGGATAGATAAATTCCGGGTTGGTACCTATGTTGATCCGCAGGTATCTTATATGTGTTGAGGCTATCAATACTGTGAAAAGTGAGTGTTCTAAGTCAGTTTCCTATATGCGTCCCTTTAGGCCCAAAATGTCACTTATTGTTATATTTATGTTGAGTATGAACTGTTCAATAGTAGACAGTGCCTTTTCACTTTAAATAAGAATAGATGTATGTTGTCTGTGAAAAGGGTAACATGCAGCTATTTTATCCCACCCGGGATACCTTCATATATTATGCCATGTGCCAGCTGAGTGTGACTCTCTGGGCATACTTTTACTTCATCTATCAATTTAGTCCAGTCTAGAAATTACTCATATTAACTATTTGAAATAGGTCCTTCCCTACATGATATATCCCCCCGGATTGACCTCTGTGTGTTGCCCCCAACTGTTCCTGAACCACAATAATGTATGTATGTATGTAGCAACCTTTCAACATAGAACACAAAACTTTTATTTACAGGTGCATCTCAATAAATTATAATATCTTTGAAACGTTTATTTATTTCAGTAATTGAATTAAAACGTGACCTCCTATATTTTCTAGATTCTTTACACACAGAGTGTTCTATTTCAAGTGTTTTATTTCTGTAAATGTTGATTATGGATTACAGCTAATGAAAACCAAAATCTAAGAAAATTGAATATTGTAAAAAAGTTCAGTATTGTAAATTCAGTGTGTCACTTGCCAAGGTTTCCTAAGCCTTTAAATGGTCTCTCAGTCTGGTTCAGTAGGACACACAATCATGGAAGACGCTGATTATGAATTGAATTACTGAAATGAATGAACGTTACAAAAATATTTTAATTTATTGAGATGCACCTGTAAGTGCTTGTAAAATGTGCTGAAAACGTCATAATCCCTTGCTTTCCCCAGACATGTTGCTCGGGACTTCCCTTTTTTTCCAGTATACTTGGTCTATCCCCTCACCTAAGTTGGCTATAGGTATCCTTCCCTTAGTGTAAAGGTGTGCATAACTGCAGCAAGTATTATGGCTTCTCGGGATTGCAAGTATAAGGTACATTCCTCAAGTCTTTAAGCAATAACATACCCAGGGAAGTGCATTTGTGCAATATCTTTTAGGCATTTTTTTTTTTTTTTTGGCCTACTTACTCTCCCTCTAATAGATATCTTGACCATTCAACTTTCCAGTTATGTTGCCCTTACAGGATTCAGATTCAAGAAATTATGGATGTAATGACCATGATACCGCATTCATAAGTCTAAAAAGTCTTTGGTCTATAAAAAAATTCTTGTTGTCTCTCAAGCTCAGCCATTCACCACCTTTTTTGCTCTCTGCTCCCTCAGTCTAGAGGTCTGTGGTAGTGGCTGTGCCTAAGTTTTGCCTAGTTCCGTTTAATTTCTGTGGCCATCTCTGAGCAAAGCATTCCGTTGCCTTATCTGGGGTAAGGAATAATTTTGGAGGGCCACCTTAATAAAAAGATATTTTAGTACTGCCAGATACTGAAGGGCGTACTTGATCTGTGGTAAAGCTGTGTACAAATCTCTAGTAGTATAATGTTGTACCGTGTTAGCCATTGAAAGTAGTGGAAGAGTGAAGAAATCAGGTGATACCTTTTAGAGGCTGAGTATATTTGATAAGTAAGCTTTCAGAAGACTAGCTTCCTTCATCAGACATGGTGTTATACAAGAACTGAAAATTCACAGATTTTTTTATACCCTAAACACATGATCTTCAAAGGATTTGAGAGTCCTTTAAAAAAACCAAAACAAAATTGCATTTTGGTGGATTGGCCCTGCATGGTGTTGGTACTGGGCCTGGGCAAACTGAGTGGAACTAGCACCTGGCCTTGTTGCGTTTCTGATTTATCGCCGCTACCACTCAAAATAATTGATCCAGTGGGCTATGAAGGCCTTCTCTATGATTGCTGCTCGACATTCTCTGACACATGGCGATATAAAGCAGGGACAACTTTCCTAGTGAAATAATTATCCTCCATTGAGGTTGAGTTCAACGACTGCACTGTCAGCAGCTTGGCCAAGTGCAAGTTAAGTTGCAGTACGGCTGTTTCCTAGACTCACATTCCCCTATGCTGCAAGGAACAATTCCAACCGATGGAATAATAAAGATCCGCGCTTACCCAGGTTGTTGTAGAAGACGTTTTCCTTTATTTCTGCCACACTCACAATACGTTTCGGAGCGAATATGCTACTTTTTCAAGTGTACAAATGGTGTTGGTAATAGCACATATACAAACACACTGACCTTAAATAGCAAATGAGTTAAAAAAAAGGCACACCCCCTGGGAGTGTCCTTGATACAACACATACAAGTGCAAAAATTGGACATTCCTTATATATTAGCAGCATATAGAACACAAGAATACAGTTAACTTACATATTGGTTATGGAGCCCAAAGTTACCTTTCATTATATGTAATATATCGCGGTGCCATGTGTAGCGCAACTGTCTCCACTTCAGGAGTGTGTTTCGGAAGGAGAAACTCCAAAGGAATCAGGTGGAAATCGTCTGCACTGGACTCAAGCCACCCGCGCAAGCGCACCAATCTCAACAGCTGATATCCCTGGGATAAGGGATGTGATGCGTACAGCGTCTGTGCAGGATGGGACCACCTGTGCATGCGTTGTTGGGCAAAAAGATCATCAGCCTTACAGTGTGGAAAGCCCAAAAGCTCATGTATAAAATATGTTGTGTATCAATAAGGCAGTGTTTGACTCTGCAATTCATGGCTAAGAAGCTACATGTACAGTCATGGCCAAAAGTTTTGAGAATGACAGAAATATTATATTTTCACATGATCTGCTGCCCTCTGGTTTTTATGTGTGTTTGTCAGATGTTTTTATCACATACAGAAATATAATTGCATTCATATTATGAGTAACAGAAGCTTATATTGACAGTTAGAATGAGTTAATGCAGCAAGTCAATATTTGCAGTGTTGACCCTTCTTCTTCAGGACCTCTGCAATTCTCCCTGGCATGCTCTCAATCAACTTCTGGACCAAATCCTGACTGATAGCAGTCCATTCTTGCAGAATCAATGCTTTAATTTTGTCTGAATTTGTTGGTTTTTGTTTTTCCACCCGTCTCTTGATGATTGACCACAAGTTCTCAATGGGATTAAGATCTGGGGAGTTTCCAGGCCATGGACCCTAAATCTCTATGTTTTGTTCCCTGAGCCATTTAGTTATCACCTTTGCTTTATGGCAAGGTGCTCCATCATGCTGGAAAAGGCATTGTTGAACGCCAAACTGCTCTTGGACGGTTGGGAGAAGTTGCTCTTGGAGGACATTCTGGTACCATTCTTTATTCATGGCTGTGTTTTTAGGCAAGACTGTGAGAGAGCCGATTCCCTTGGCTGAGAAGCAACCCCACACATGAATGGTTTCAGGATGCTTTACAGTTGGCATGAGACAAGACTGGTGGTAGCGCTCACCTCTTCTTCTCCGAATAAGCTGTTTTCCAGATGTTCCAAACAATCGAAAAGGGGATTCATCAGAGAAAATGACTTTACCCCAGTCCTCAGCAGTCCACTCCCTGTACCTTTTGCAGAATATCAGTCTGTCCCTGATGTTTTTTCTGGAGAGAAGTGGCTTCTTTGCTGCCCTCCTTGAGACCAGGCCTTGCTCCAAGAGTCTCCGCCTCACAGTGCGTGCAGATGCACTCACACCTGCCTGCTGCCATTCCTCAGCAAGCTCTGCACTGCTGGTAGCCCGATCCAAGCAGCTGAAACACTTTTAAGAGACGGTCCTGCCGCTTGCTGGTCTTTCTTGGGTGCCCTGGAGCCTTTTTGGCACCAATGGAACCTCTCTCCTTGAAGTTCTTGATGATGCAATAGATTGTTGACTGAGGTGCAATCTTTCTAGCTGCAATACTCTTCCCAGTTAGGCCATTTTTGTGCAGTGCAATGATGACTGCACGTGTTTCTTTAGAGATAACCATGGTTAACAGAAGAGAAACAATGATGGCAAGCACCAGCCTCCTTTTAAAGTGTCCAGTGGTGTCATTCTTACTTAATCATGACAGATTGATCTCCAGCCCTGTCCTCATCAACACCCACACCTATGTTAATGGAGCAATCACTGAAACGATGTTAGGTGGTCCTTTTAAGGCAGGGCTGCAATGATGTTGAAATGTGTTTTGGGGGATAAAGTTCATTTTCTAGGCAAATATTGACTTTGCAAGTAATTGCTGTTAAGCTGATCACTCTTTATAACATTCTGGAGTATATGCAAATTGCCATTAGAAAAACTGAAGCAGTAGACTTTGTAAAAATTAATATTTGTATCATTCTCAAAACTTTTGGCCATGACTGTATATCCCTATATAGAGGGAACAGATATATAATAAAAATGCAAGAAATAAAGCAGTATTTAACTGTGAAATTCATGGCTATGACGCTACATACAGTCATCGGCGTACGTGTTGGCACCCCTGAAATTTTTCCAGAAAATGAAGTATTTCTCCCAGATTATTGCAATTACACGTTTTCTTATACACCTATTTATTTCCTTTGTGCATTGGAACAACGCAAAAAGCTGAGGAAAAAAAAAGTTAAAAATTATAGAATTTCACGCAGAACTCCAAAAATGGGCCAGACAAAATTACTGACACCCTCGGGGGGCGTGGCTAGCTGGCGAGGTGAACAGACGTACTTCTCTGAGCTCCCACCGGCGTCTCCGCAATCTGACATATTACACCGGCATCCCAGCCTAATCCATTGTGCTACTGCCTCGAGGCTTTCCCCCGCGCCTCTGTACGCTCCGGAGGCAGTCTGGGAGACACACCTGCGGAAAGAAAGCGTTCCGGGGATCTGAGGGCTACCTTACCGCGGCGCCGGTTTCTCCGGCCTGTCCTCGGCTCCGCAACCGCTTCCTCTGGCTCTACGCTCTGGCGTGCTCCCTGGATCCTACAGCACCGACGGGTCCTTAGCGTGGCCTCCCGCCTAGCTGTCGGAAAACCGGCTGGGACACTCGCTACGCGGACGGAGTTCCGCCATCTTCCTTCCCGCTCCATCTTGCGCCCTGCTCCTCTAGCACCTCCGACATCTTCTATTAGCCTGCAGCCGGCAGCGAAGGACGGTACAGCGTGGAGGACACCGGCTACTGTTGTATAACTACAGCCCCCTCTGTATCCTTGAGGCCTACTGAACTAGCCTATACCTGCATATACAGATTGCAGGCCTCCAACTCTCCTATTGCTCCTCGTGGCACGGCTACATATCCATCCTACTACATTTACTACTGTGGCACAGGCTGGTCCTGACGTTCTTTGGAGTGGTTGTTTTTTTTTACAGCATTTGAGAGCAGGAGTGATTTAATGAAGTAACGGTACATTCGGGCGCGTGCCAACTGTTCTTCTCTCTACATTTATTTCTTCTTTACTGTGTCCCGGTACCATGATGCCAGAGTAGCCACCCCCTGGTAGTGCTTAGTGCTGCGGCTTCACAGCTATACACCCCTGCCGAGATGGTGAAGATTGGTAACTCAAGAGGGTCTGAGACTCCTTCCACCCCCAAGCTCTCTAAGCCCCAGGGAGACCTACAGAAATTTCTGAAGAAAAAATCTCCCGCATGGTCCCTCAAGATGTTGGAACTTTCAGGGGGAGCAATCTCCCAGGATGACACTGAAATGGACACGGCTACAGAGGGAGACGTAGAGGGCTCACAGCCCACACTTATTACCAAAGCTTTCCTACGTAACACACTCGCCTCCGCACTTCAACCGGTAATGTCAGAACTGACAGCTATGCATGCTGAGGTACAGCAGTTTGGGAAACGAATGGATACCTTAGAAGCTACTTGTAGCGATCTTACTTCTACTTCTGAGGCTATGACCGCTCAGATCTCGCAACATACAGAACACCTTAACAGAGCCTTCTCCCTCATTGAGGACCAGGAGAACCGTGGAAGGCGTAAGAATATACGATTTAAAGGTATCCTGGAATCAGAGGCTCCGGGATACCTTTAATACCTCATATTGCCATGTCACTCTTCGAGACTGCTGGGCGCAGACAGGGCTGCAAAAATCACTATTGAAAGAATCCACAGAGCCCTGAGACCTCGACCCAAACCATCCGATCTACCTCGAGACGTCATTTGTGATCTTCTGTCCTATGTAGACACCTCCGCAATCTTAAAGGCGGCCAGAGACCATGGTCAACTGTTTCACAACGATGTGGAAATACATCTCTATCAAGATATAGCACCATCCACCCTTGCGAAGAGAAGGATCTTGAAACCGGTCCTTGAGGCATTGAGAGCTAAGAATATTTCGTACTCGTGGCTCTTTCCGTTTGGGCTGGCGGTATCTCATGGCGGTCGTCACCTGGTCATTTCTTCACCTGCTGATCTGGAGAAGCTCTGGCCCATGTTGGATATGCACCCTATAGCGGTTCCCTCCTGGCTTCCTGCAGAGACATCTTTGCTCCATCCTCCGAAGCGGACCTTGGAGTCTGACACCGCGAGGCCGGGTCCATCGACATCCAGACCTGCAGGGTCAAAGAAACCCCAACAGAGAGCATCTGCTTCAGCCTCTTCCGTGAAGGAAAAGCTGCCTCCATGACCTCGTGGACTTGAATCTTTCTAGAGATCTCTGGACTGCAAATTTGAACTCTCAGGTTCCATTTCTTCTTTTTATTGCCTCTCTCTTCTGTTGCCTTACTTGTCTTCGTGCGCTGGCTGCTGGCCTATATTTCATCTAGTTCCTTGCACTTGGGTACTACGAGTCCTGGCAGCCGGTCCACACACCCTTGACTGATGGTGCGGTAGGCCTGGTGTTGACTCCAGGTCGATAGCCCATCGTTACACTTCTTGGCACTAATTTTTTTTTCTCATCTGCTTGCTCCTAGTGGGGCGCCACTGGGTACTAGTTATATTTTAATTCTTACAGTTACTTCTACTGTATGGTGCAACTGCCCACCCTTTCCATCCTCTATCCTTCTTGCTGTACGACTTAGTACCACGGGCCAGGTGGTTGCACCTTCCAGTATTACCTATTATTACATATTGTTGTGTTCTTATCTATGTGTGTTTATTGATTGCTTGTTAGGTTCATCTGACACTTGCCACACAATTGTTACATATCCAGACTTTCCCCCAACATCTATTGCTCTCCCCCCCTTTCCCATTGCAGTACTTACTCAGTATGTCCTTGCAGTAGTAGCCCCCCGCCCCCGCAAGTGCCATAGTGATGTCGGATATAACCGCAACCACTTTCAACGTTAAGGGATTCAATTCTCCAAATAAACGTCACCATGTTATTTTACTATTGAAAAAACTTAAGACTGATATCCTATTTCTGCAGGAGACTCATTTCAAAACAGACAGGGTCCCTAAATTGCAAACTCATTATTTTTCACAATGGTTTCATAGCTGTAGTACAAACTCTTCTGCTACAGGGGTTACAATTGCACTTCACCATACTCTTCCATTCAAACTTAAAGCCAAGTTTCTAGATGCTGAGGGTAGGGTCCTGTTTATCAAGGGTGACCTGGCCTCTTCTAAGTTCACATTTGCGAACCTGTATGCCCCCAATACTGGCCAGGTTAGTTGGCTACTGGAACGCCTAGATGAGTTGAGGCTTTTTGCTGAGGGCCACGTCCTATTGGGCGGAGATTTTAATTTAGTGCTTAACCCTTTGTTGGACTCCTCCTCCCAGAAATCGACAATCTCACAGTTGGCACTGAGGAAACTTCTTATGAAACTGCAAGATTTAAACATTTTCGACAGCTGGAGGCACTTTTACCCTAGAGACAGAGACTACTCCTTCTATTCTACCCCACATAACACCTACCAGAGATTAGACTACTGGTTAATCTCTGCCCCTCTTTTAGCTTTCATTAAACAGGCCTCCATAGGGAATATTATGATCTCTGATCATGCCCCCTGCTCATTACTCTTTACCTTAATGAGCCTGACACCTAGAGACTGGCAGTGGCGCCTAAATGAGACCCTGCTAGAATGGCAAGAAGGTGGAGAGATACTCCAATCACATCTCAACCTCTTTTTTGCTACTAATGCTATCCCTGACTTCTCTCTGCCTCCCCCAGTGGTTTGGGAGGCCCACAAATCCTATATGCGCGGGATCTTCATCTTGTTGGGCTCCCGTTATAAGAAAAAGACACAGAAGGACATAGACGATCTCTTGACTCAGATCTCTTCCTTGCAGCGGGCTCATAAACGGTCAAAGGTAGCTGCGGGATTGGCTGATCTGACAGCTCTCAGAGAGAAATTGCGCTCTCTTCTTACTCTTAAATCTGCAAATCACACTTACTGTACCAGCATAGGATCTACGCCCATAGTAACAAGGGTGGCAGACTTATGTCCAAGGATATATCCCATATACATCAGATTAAGACTAGTCATGATAACGTCCCAGTCACTGCCACCCCCGACATAGCACGGGCCTTTAGAGATTTTTACTCGGATCTCTATAACCTTGAGTTCAGTCAGCTACCTACATCCTGTGCCTCTAGGGAAAGGGCCATCCAGGACTTCCTAGAATCCCTAGCTTTGCCATCCATAGATCCTCAAACAGCCTTGGATTTGATGTCCCCATTTACATCGGATGAAATTAGAGCAGCCATACTTAGTTTCCCTCCCGGGAAGAGCCCGGGCCCTGATGGCTTGTCCCTCCCATATTATAGAAAGTTTCTAGTCACTCTGCTTCCTTTCCTGACGGATACCTACAACTCCCTCCTAACAGGTCAGCAATGGCCTAAACAGTCCCAAGAGGCTCATATTAACCTTATTCCAAAAGAAGGGAAAGATCCTCGTAGTTGTGGTAGCTACAGACCTATTTCCCTTTTAAATATTGATCTTAAGATTTGGGCTAAGCTCCTGGCGAAGAGACTTCAGAGGGTCCTCCCGCAACTGATACACCATGAACAGTCTGGTTTTGTCCCAGGGAGGGAAGGAAAGGACAACTCTCATAGGATTTTACAGGCTATCCACTTCACGACCTCCGGTAAGCATCCTCTGGTTCTTCTTGGTATTGATGCCGAGAAGGCTTTTGATAGGGTCTGTTGGAGTTTTATGCGAAGAACGCTCACTCGCTTCAGTATACCTCATGGGTTTATTGACGTGATTTTTACCTTGTACTCTCAGCCTTCTGCCAAGCTGAAGGTGAATGGGACTCTCTCTTTCCCCTTCGACATCAGAAATGGTATGCAGCAGGGTTGCCCCCTATCCTCATCCCTTTTCATCCTAGTGATCGAAACATTACTACAAAGTATTAGACAGGACGAGCGGATACATGGCCTTCAGATAGGCACAGAACGCCTCCAGGCGAAAGCATTCGCAGATGACCTCCTGTTCCTTGTTACGAATCCTGAATTGGGTCTCCCAGCCTTTACCCGTAGATTAGAATATTTTGGCTCCCTTAGCAATTTTAAAGTTAATTTCGGGAAATCAGAGATATTAAATATTACCCTACCACAGTCTGCCGTTTCTAGAGTGAAACCCCCTCACCCCCTTTACATGGACTAAGGGACCACTGAAGTATCTTGGAATTTGGATACCGTCCAAGCTGTCGGATCTGTATCTTGCTAATTATTGCCCCCTCCTCAAGTCCATTAAAAAGTTACTAGAGGACTACGACATTCCTCTCCTTTCCTGGATGGGTCACATTAACCTGCTTAAGATGTATATTATGCCTAAACTCCTTTACACTATGAATATGGTCCCCATTCTACTGCCCGCCAACTTCTTCAAGGAGGTCCGCTCCCTCTTCTTTAGATTTGTTTGGAAACGTAAAAGGCCAAGACTAGCTCATTCCCTTTTGGCGAGGGGAAAACACGAAGGAGGTATGGGACTACCAGATGTCCAGGCTTACTACAATGCTATCCAGCTAACCCGTTGGCTAGAGCTAGCCAATCCTAATAGAAATGTAGCCTCTTTATGAAAGCCTCCTCTGGCCCGAGTTTCCTCCGAGATTTGTGGCTTTGTGGACATTTACCCAGATATGGCAGAGGGGTAAATCCTATGCTGGTGGGCCCGGCACATGTTTGGGCACAATTTCAAACTGGTTTAGCCCCCTTCACATCTCGAGCCATGCCGATGTCTCTGATCCCGGAGGTCCTCTTGAGGCTTGACCTGAGGGATCTCTGGGCCACGCTAGACAATAAGACTGTCTCATCTCTAGCACAGCACGACCAACCATTGACGGACCAACAGTGTAGGGACCTCACGGGACTCCCAAAACTCACCTTACTCCACTCTAGACATTTAACTAGCCTATATACACTCTTTAAGACAAAACATCAGATTAGGACGGATTTTGAAAAATTGCTTTTGGCCCCCCTTCCAAAACTCAGAAAGGTGTCCCATATTTACCATACTTATGTTGTAAAACGAGAGCTCACGAGACCGGTTTTCCTACACTCTTGGGAGAAAGAGCTTGGTATTTCTCTAACGAATGACCAGGTTAAGACAGTTCTGTCCAACTCGCATGGTTTTTCTAACTGTGTTAGAATTCAGGAGAACCACTACAAGTTACTAAGTAGGTGGTATAAAACACCGGAGTGGTTACATGCTTACAACCTGTCGGATACTGACCGGTGCTGGCGATGCAACCAGGCCATTGGCTCTCTTTCTCATTTATGGTGGACATGCCCGGCCTTGGCCTTATATTGAAAGTTGGTTGAATCCACGATAGAGACGATTTTATTCTCTCGCTTTCAGGTATTGCCCACCCAGATTGTTTTGGCCTTGCCTGATGGTGCTTTTACACCCTCCAGGCAAGACTTAACCACACACCTGCTGGCAGCTGCAAAATTTTTGATTCCCCAGAAGTGGTTGCAAACTACACCACCAACCCACGCGGAGTGGCTAGCCCGGGTAAATCAAATCTGCAGGTTTGAGGAGCTCTCTAGCTCGGTCACCGGCTCCCATAGTAAATTTCTTAAGACATGGTCCCCCTGGCTCAGGTTTACCGGTCGAGCATAGGTTCTTCCTTTCCTTTTCTTCCTTATTGAGTCCTGGAAGCCCCTCGGTGAGCTCTCGTTCCAGAACCCTTTGTTGAAATTTCTTACACCTCTGTTACATCTATTTTATGCTTATTTGTTACCTCCTGCCCTCAGGCCTGGGTATTGTGGTTGCTCTGGTCTCCTGTCTGCACGGTGCTTTGTGCTGTTGTTCCGGCAACTTCGGACTATGAGACGAATAAGTAACTGCTCACTGTACTGGTTACTGTACTGTTTATGGCTAATTGCTTACTGCTTTCTGACGCTTTATTTTGAGTTACTGACGTTGATTGTTCCACCTGTCCCTCTTTTCCCACCCGACCCCTCACCCGCACTTCCTTTACTTCCCCTCCCCCTTTTTTTTTAATTAAAACTCACGTATGTGTTGCTTTAGCTCACGGGGCCGCAATTGGTTCGGCGCCGTGTGATACCTATGTTTTGATAATAAACTGTTTTATTCCTGTGTTTGCCACTTACACGTTAAATAAAGATCTGACAAAAAAAAAAAAAAAAATTACTGACACCCTCAACTTAATATTTGCTTGCACACCCTTTGGAAAAAAAATAACTGAAATTAGTCGCTTCCTATAACCATCAACAAGCTTCTTACACCTCTCAACTGGAATTTTGGACCACTCTTCTTTTGCAAACTGCTCTAGTTCTCTCATATTTGAAGGGTGCTTCCTCCAAACAGCAATTTTAAGATCTCTCCACCGGTGTTAAATGGGATTTAGGTCCAAACTCATTGCTGGCCACTTCAGAACTTTCCAGCGCTTTGTTTCCATCCATTCTGGGTGATTTTTGAAGGTGAAGGATGTTTGGGGTCATTGTCCTGGTGGAAGACCCATGACCTAGGACGGAATCCCAGCTTTCTGACATTGAGCCCCACATTAAGACCCAAATTTTCAGATTTCATGATACCTTGCACACAGTCAAGGAAACCCAAAACATCTTTGAACCTCCACCATATAAGACTGTTGGTACTGTTCTTTTTGTAGGCCTCATTCCATTTTCAGTAAACAGTAGAATGATGTGCTTTACCAAAAAGCTCTATCTTGGTCTTATCTGTCCAAAAGACACTTTCTTTATGTTCTCCCAAACCCCCCCCCCCTTATCTTTATATTATTACATTGCGCAGTGGTTCACTCATCCCTCCTATATACATTGCATGCATCTCAATAGCGCACACGCAACATAAGCAAGTGATCCCCTCGCCCATGCGCAGTAGGCAGTCGGGGACGCTGTATGCACATTGTATAAGTCCTGACAGCGCATGCGCAAACGAGCACGCAACCCCCGCGAGATTAGAACATACAACTAGCGGGGAAACGGCTCGCGCATGCGCACTAGATGATCCAGGACGCTAACTGATCCCAGCAGCCTCCGTGTCATGGTAACATCTGACTCTGCTTATTTGTAATAATATGGTTGATTGTAACTACACTAAGACCCTGTAAGCACTCCCCATGTAAGTCTAAATACGTGTTTTAACAGTTTTGTCTTAATCTTTACTGGTCCACTTAGCCCCTCCCCTCAGAGGGTGTACCCAGTGGGTCAGAAGCCTTTTAAACGCTGTAACTGTATGTCATGCACAGATTGTCTCATTTGCACTTGAAAAAGGAGACCTTTTATCTCCGAAACGCGTTGTGTGTTGAGCCTAATAAAGAAAACCTTTTTGGAATAGCGCAGTATATGCACCTCTATTTTTTTTGGATTCTGATTTTTATCCAACACAATCTACAAACATAGCTTTTTTATGTGTCTGTGTCAACTGTGGGGTCCTCCTGGGTCTCCTGCCATAGCGTTTCATTTCATTCAAATGTTGACAGATCGTTTGTGCTAACACTGATGCCCCCCTGAGCCTGCAGGACAGCCTGAATTTCTTTGGAACTTGATTGGGGCTGCTTATCCACCATTCAGACTATCCTGCGTTGCAACCTTTCATCAATTTTTCTCTTCCATCCACGTCCAGGGAGATTAGCTACAGCGTCATGGATTGTAAAATTCTTAATTCTGTTGTGCATCGTGGACAAAGGAAAATCAAGATCTCTGGAGATGGACTTGGAACCTTGAGATTGTTGATATTTTTCCACAATTTTGGTTCTCAAATCTTCAGTTTTCTTCTCCTTTTACTGTTCTCCTTGCTTAGTGTGGCACGCACAAACACACAATGCAAAGATTGAGTCAAATTCTCTCCTTTTTATCTGGTTTCAGGTGTGATTTTTATATTGCCCACACCTGTTACTTCCCACAGGTGAGTTTGAACGAGCATCACATACTTGAAACAAAGTTATTTACGCACAATTTTGAAAAGGTGCCAGCAATGTTGTCCAGCCCATTTTTGGAGTTTTGTGTGAAATAATGTCCAGTTTGCCTTTTTTTTCGCAGTTTTTTTATATTGTTCCGATACACACAAAGGAATTAAACATGCGTATAACAAAACATGTATAATTGCAGTAATTTTTTGGCAGAAATACTTCATTTTCTGGAAAAACTTCAGGGGTGCCAACACTTACAGCCATGACTGTATATATCCCTTGTAAATACGGGACCTTCAGGGTAGGCTGGTTACTACCGTGTTTCTCCGAAAATAAGACAGGGTCTTATATTATTTTTTGCTCCGAAAAAAGGGCTAGGGCTTATTTTCGGGATAGGTCTTAATTTTTTCCATGAACAACAATCACACATTTGATCGCTTTTTATTTCAACTTTTATCAGAGGTGAAACAGCGAAAAAACAGCACTTTTAATTTTTTTTTTTTTTCCGCTACGGCATTCACCATAGAGGTAAAATATTTTTATAAGTTTGTAGAGCGGGCGTTTTCGGACACAGGGATTCCTCTATGGTGAATGCCGTCGGGGGAAAAAAAAAAAATTAAAAGTGCTGTTTTTTCGCTGTTTCACCTCTGATAAAAGTTGAAATAAAAAGTGTTTCACAGTAATATTTTATTTTTATATGTATTCTAGTGAAAGTGTGGGGGGGGGGGGGGGCTTGAACTTTTATTGTTTTGTTTTTTTTTTTAAATATTTTTTAACTTTTTTTTTTTCTTTTACTATTAACCCCTCCTAGGGGGCTTGAACCTGCAATCATCCCATACACTGCAATACAACGTATTGCAGTCTGTGGGAGATTATCTACATTACTTACAGTTTGGAGAGTGTAGCTATAGTATTGTAGCTGTCGGCGGTTGGGACCGGCCCTAGGGACTGCGAGGGGGGGGGGCGGGGAGCGCGGAGGTCACACTTAGCAATGCCCGCGGTCCACTCTGATCGCGGGCATTAACTCCGTGTTGTGCTACTTTGCTGGGGAGGAGGGGGGGGTCACGCTGAACAATGCCCGTGATCAAGGTAGAAACTGATCGCGGGCATTAACTTTGGGTCTACCCGGTACGGTAGCTATGGTAGCTGCTCTGCAGCAGAGCGGCCGCCATCTTTAAGGACCTGGCATCCTCTGTAATTGCACGCCAGATGTCGGGAAGGGGTTAAATTAGCTAGGGCTTATTTTTGGAGTAGGGCTTATATTTCAAGCCTACACCAAAAAACCTGGAAAATCTAGCTAGGGCTTATTTTCAGGGTAGGTCTTATTTTTGGAGAAACACGGTAGGTAAGTCAGTCACATGGGGGTGTAGGTACCAGTTGACAGATATAGTTTTATTAACAGCAGTTCATACAGTCCACCAGTTCATAAACCAAACCGCTTTCTTCAGCATGAAGGCACAAAGTCAAGTAACATAAATTGTCCTTAATTCAGGATACAAAGAAAATAATTCCCCAGAGTTTTCTCACCAATACTCCAGGTGATTTTGGGCTTTCTCCTCCAAAGAGGGCAGTGTGTTCAACAGCTTTCTCATGCAAGAAATGGCCACACCTCCTTCCCCTGGGTAGCCTCAGCTCTTTAATAGCTGAATACTTGGGTCACCCATGAAAACCAGGACTGGAGTATAGGCCTGGGTTTGCAACAACGCCTAAATCTCAGACCCATACTCCAGCCAGTCACCTTGTAGATACCAGCCACCTCAGTGGCAGGTACCTGACATCTACAATGTTTCCCTCTGCCTGTCTACACCCTGTAAAGGGGGAACAGGTATATAATAAAAGTGCATAGAAGGACTTACTATTACATCCTGGGCGCCTAGTACTTGGAGCAAATGGACATAATAGAACGTCCTGTGATGGCCGCCTTCTCACTATCTCAGCGGGCGACAGCGGGAGCGGGTGTTAGCTAACACCAGCTGCATTAACCCCAATTGGAGCTCAAACATGACCATGGCATCCAAGGGGCTCCAACATGTAGTTGAGCCCCATCGGCACAACCAACCAACAACCCCCAATGCATAGTCTGACTTCCTCAATACACGTGTATTGCAGTGTATAGTACTGAACCAGCAATCAGAGCGTCGCTGGTTCAGGTCTCCTAGTGGGATATCAAATAAATGTTAAAATAAAAGTGCAAAAAAAATAAAGTATGTGAAAAAAAATAATAAATGAATAATGCCCCCAAAATGCTTATTTCCTATATAAAATGAAGTCTACAAAAAAAACCTAAAAATGAATAAAAACCTTACATATTTGGTATTGCCGCGTCCGTAACAACCTGTACAATAAAGCTGAAACATTATTTAACCTACACTGTGAACGTCGTAAAAAAAAATCTCACCATAAAAAATATGCTATAAAAAGTGATCAAAAAGTCATATGTACCTCAAAATGGTACCAATAAAAAGCACAGGTTGTCCCACAAGAAAGAAGCCCTCAACCAACTCTGTCAATTGAAAAATAAGAATGTTATGCATCTCAGAAGATGGCGATGCAAAAATAATTGATTTCCCCAAATGGGTTTTTGTTCTGCAAAATTAGTAATGCACAAAAAAACAATATAAATTAGGTATCGCCGTAATCGTACCGATCCGCAGAGTAAAGGTAACATGTTACTTATGCTCTATGCTGCATGGAAAAAAATTTGAAAGGTTTTTTTTTTATTCACCAAAAAAAGAGTTAATAAAATTTATTTAATAAGTTATAGGCATCTAAAAATGGTGTCATTACAAAATGCATCTCATCCCACAAAAAAACAACCCTTATATGGCTATATCACCAGAAAAAAAAAAAATCATTAGAACACAACTGGCTGCAGCAGGGAGGGAATGTGTGAACACATACCAGGATACGCCCCAGATTTAGAGCTTAAGAGGGATAAGTCACCAGAATTGACCCCCAGAGTGAACCTCCCAATCATAGGAGCTACTGGGGATATAGTAGGAAATTTGGTGTTCCCAATGCTCTCCGCACAGCTTACATATTCACTTTTCACAATCCGCTGTGCATTCACGTCTGGGATATTAATGCTCACTACACCCCTTGATAAATAGTTTGAGGGGTGCAGTTTATATAATGGGGTCACTCTTTAGGGGATTCCACTTACTGGTACCTTAGTGGCTCTGCAAACATGACATGGCGTCCAGATACCAAACATATACATCTGCACTCCAAAAGCCACATAGCGCTCCTTCACATTTGAGCCCTGCTGTGTGCCAAAACTACAGTTTATGCCCACATGTATGACACTGTTGTACTCAGGATAATGTACTTAATGTCATATGTGGGTATAAACTTCTGTTTGGGCACAACCAGGTGCAGAAGGGAAGGAACACTATTTGCACCAAAGCTGAGCAGGTGGCATCGAGAGTGGGTGTAAGCTGTAAGCAACAGCTAATGCCCGTGTGTAACACCCGCGGCCAGAGCTAAGCTGATGCTGATGACTGCAGCATCTAAGGGGTTGCCTTAGCTGGGATCCTTACTCGGAAGTCTGGGGCCTGTTCCGTGGCCCCTGGGTCTGCGATCGTCTCCTGCAGTCTTCTTATCCTGTGTTCAGGATCGATTACACAGGACTGTCAGCCTATAGACTGACAGCCGTTATTCATGGTTCATGGTTCACCCTGGTTCATGTCTAGTATTGGAAGAAATAAAATATGTAAAAAAAAAAAAAAAATTTACAAGTATCAAAAAACAAACCCCCTCCAATAAAATTCCCTTACACGGTATAAATACACACTATACAGTATAAAACACTACATATTTGGTATCGTACTGTGTCTGTAACAAACTCTACAATAAAAATAAGTCATTAGTTAAATAAGGTAATAAAAATACTATGAGTAACAATTTTTGCCATCTCGTCTGATAATACGGAATAAAAAATGATATATATAAAAGTTATATATAGCCCAAAATGGTGGGAATAAAAAGTAGAGCTTTCCCGCAAAAAATAAGTGCTCAACCAGCTCCATCAATATAAAAATAAAAATGTTATGCGTCTCAGAAGATGGCGATAGAAAAATAGATTTTTTTTCCCCAAATGGATTTTTATTCTGTGAAATTAGAAACTCATAAAAAAAATATATAAATTTGGTATCGCCGTAATCGTACAAGCCCATAAAATAAAGGTAAAATATTATTTATGTTGTATGGCGAAGGGCAAAAAATTTAAATGTTAAAAAGCAATGCCAGGATTTTTTTTTTTTAATCCACCCAGAAAGAGTTAATAACATTTTGTTAATAAGATCTAGACACCCCAAAATGGTGTCATTAGAAAATGCATCTCATCCTGCAAAAACAAGGCCTTATATGGTTACATCACAAGAAAAAGAAAAATTATAGCTTCTACAATGTGACGACCAAAAAAAACCAAAAATCCCCATATCTCTAGACAAAACTAGGTGCGGCAGGAAGAGAATGTATAAGCTGCGAATGTATATCAGGGTACACCCCATATTTAGAGCTTACAATGGAAAAACCCCCCACCTTCCAATCATAGGAGCTCCTTGGGAAATTGTAGGAAATTTGGTGTTCCCAATTCACTCAACACAGCTTACATTATTCACTTTTCATCATCCAATATGCATTCACGTCTGGGATACTAATGCTTATTACACCCCCTGATAAATTCTTTGAGGGGTGTAGTTTTCAAAATGGGGTCACTCTCTAGGGGATTGCACTTTACTGGTACTTTAGAGGCTCTGCAAACATGACATGGCGTCCAGATACCAAACCTCTAAATCTGCGCTCCAAAAGCCACATAGCACTCCTTCACTTCTGTGCCCTGCTGTGTGCCCAAACTTCAGTTTATGCCCACATGTATACAACTGTTGTACCAAAGATAATGTACTTAATGTCATATGTGGGTATAAACTGCTGTTTGGGCACAACTAGGCACAGAAGGGAAGGAGCACTATTTGATTTTTGGCACACAAATTTAAACAGTTTTCTTTTTGGACGCAATGACACTTTTGCAGAGCTCCTGAAATGCCAGTAAAGTGAAATACCCTGACATGTGACCCCATTTTGGAAACTACACCCCTGAAGGAATTTATAGAGGTGTACAGTGAGCGTTTTTAAGCCCCAAGTGTTTCTCTAATTTATTATCCAGAAATGAATATGCAGATGATGGTGAAAGGTAAAAATGGCAATTTCAATGCATAATATGTTGTGCCCATCAGAGATGAACACTCCAAAAGCTGTTGTTCCTGGGATACCTGCTTAATGCCTTGGAGGGTGTAGGTTTTAAAGTGGGGTCACATGTCTGTGGATTCCACTTTACTGACAATTTAGTGACTCTGCAAAAGTGGCATTGTAGTTTCCAAAATGGGGCCACGTTTTGTGGGTTTCCATTGTACTGCTACTTTAGGTGCTCTGCAAATATGACATGGAAAACTTTTGAAAACAGCCGACGGCGATTGTGACACATGAAAAAAAACCCACAACCGGTGATGACCGAAGACGCTGCCTGCGAAAGGAGGGAGAAGAGGGGGACGGAGTAGGGACAGCAGGACTACGAGGTAAACAAACTTCCGAACTTTAACGACCCGCAAGCCATGAATGTGCACATTACCTAGGTAAAGTGCAGAAAACTCCTGATTCCGCACTTTAACGGAGCAAATCAGTTAATCTGCAGATTACCTAGGTAATGTGCACATTCACTGATTTCGCACTTTAACGGTAACATATATATATATATATATATATATATATATATATATCTAAGGTTGGAGGGCAGCGTTTCACAGGCAGATGGCTGACTGGAAGTGTCCAGAGTCGTAGGCAATAGAAAGCTTGTAAGGGGATTGTGAAAGATCCTCTGTGCGCCAACACCGCGTTGGCCCACACCTGAGACTTCTTTACTAAAAACCACACTCACCGCCAGTGAGTGCTGGGTCCACAAGATAAATATAAGACAAGCTTTCTAAATTTTTTATATTTATTAACCCCTAAATGGGTCGGTATTAACATCTAACACATGCAGTTCAGAACAGATATGCAGATATATGCAAGCATTAACAGTTACTAGTTACAATATACAGCGCATAAAATAAAAAGGGAATAAAGGTGAAATAATTACTTTACCACACATATCCTTGATGTGGCTCTATAGTCCAACACTCACACATAGCATGTGGAGATAACCAGTGGAGGCTTCTAGCAGCATCACAGCATTCCAGCCTGCATGCTCATCACAGTATATCCCAGTAGTCTCTTAGTAGTCTCATCATAGTATTCTCTCACTGACCTCTTACCTCATCTTTTATACCCTTGATTACACCCCCCAGAATGAGGTCACCGGCGACAGCAAGTCTGATTGACTAACGCACTCAAGTCCAGATTCTTTGTAAGAAGATGGGATTAAGCGGAATGACACAATGTTATCAACCATGTCTGATCTAACAGCCCAGGCTGAACAATACAAGTGTATTTGATCACCCAGGGCTATGTAGGAACTCAATGGAGCCACTCTGGGATGGATACAAAGCCCCATTGTTACATTGTTGCCACCACTGATAACATACACCTAGGATTAGAGCTGCGCACATTATGAGTAAATGGAAGTAAGAGGGAGATACGATACCCAGAGATCAAAATACATCTTTGAGTTATAGCCATATTTAAGTGGAATCATCACAGGGATGTAACCAGCTCCAAGAAAGATATACCAGGATACGCGCTCCTCAATGGAATTAGGAATTCCAGAAACACCATGTAACTTGATGCAATATGACTTTATTAAAAGGACTAAGATAACGCGTTTTGGGGTATACTGCACTACTAAGAGTGCACCCTTGCTTCAGATTTAAACAAATCACAATTATAAAACAGAAAAATAGAGTATCTCACTTTTTTACATGATGCAGAAACAGATAATATATACAATAGATAAACAGTTATAAATTAATTTTGCATCTGTATGTATAAAAAAGCAATAGAGCAACAAAATATATATATGTATTTAAACACATAAAAACTTTACTTGACATCAAGGAATACAAAATAAAAGTTCCCGTAATATAAATCTATAAGAGATACTTTATGTAGATAACTGAAATCATGTGCCTTAGACACAAAAAAAAGTGCAAATCAAAATTTTGCACCTTTGAAAAAAAATCCTGAGTGAACAGTATCATGTTAAGGAGGAATAATAAATAAGTATAAAGGGACTAGTGATAATGATGACCTTGTGCTAGGTGTAGATGTGGCCTGCCTACAAGGTAGATCACAGGGAGGAGTAGAACAGTCTTGGTCACTTCCCTAGCCAGTGCCACTGCCACTGCCAAGTCTGTTTTGCTAAATAAGATGGTGATGCCTTTTCATGTGAGTACATAGAGATGTTGTTCCCACATTTGTTACTGCACAGCCATGACTAAGTTTCTGCTAGCAGATCTCACGTATTGCCATGGACTTATTGTTTGGCAATGTAGAAAAAAAAATTCCCACACGGGAGATTACCGCATGTAGTTGCTGACGCCCAACACCAGTGTCTGTCACTACCAACACCAGTGCCACCACCCCCACCCCACAAGATTCCGTTAGGTCTGCTCCAGGCAGATTTTTTTGGATGTTGGGCATTGAGCATTGGATGGAACAGTTACTATAACTGCCACTCTCTTCATCTGATGTCACTTTGTCACCCCGATCTGGTTGCCAAGTCGTATCTGCAAATGTCATCGTCCCCACATTTATACGACACATCCTGGCCTTGGGGTTTGTAGCGAGTTCCCCACCGCGTAGACCCCAAGGATGACACCCCAATCCCCTTTGGGTAAGGAGATCAGTGTCTGGACCTTTTCCGGGTTTGAACCATGACTAGTTTGACCTCAAAACATGCGCCTTGACCTGGTGCATCTGGGGAATTTATCGGGGCACCTGTAAGAGGTTCCCCGGTGGAGATATGGTAATAAAACCATAATACTTTTGATGTGTAGCTGGCTCCATCTGGTATGGCAATTCCACCTCTCTGCAGGGAACCCTTGTGGAGATGATTAGTGTGACAAGGGTATGTTAATTGGGCTATAGATGGGACTACACAGGGTTTGGGCACAACGCAGCCCAACTCCTCTCCTGTATCCAAACTAGCTTTGATACTAGGCACCAACCCCCCCCGTGTAGTAGTAATATGGACTGGTAGTAATATATCACAGCAGAAATACTTAACTGGGGGTCTCTCATCATCACAGGGGGAGGGGGAATCCAAAAACCTCAAAAAGAGGAGAGGAAGTCCGCGCTTATGAAAATAGATCCTTTAATTAGTCCACAAACACTACCCGTTTCGGGGTACAAACCACTTCTTTATCAAGTGCATATATGGTATGAACACACAGTAGTTTACTAAGCAATTTAAAAGAACGCACACGAAAACCCCCCCCCCCAAGAAACAGGGCGGGCTTTTAGTGTGCACACCACAAAAAGCAGTGATTATTATTAAACAGACACATTATCCCCTTATTATTCGGGCCAAAAACTAACTTACACTCCAGACTGGGCATTGGAACCTCAGTGCTCACATACTGCCATGCTCAGCATCTGTGAGTTCCGATTGTGCATGTGTAGTCTGAACCCACAGATGCCGAGCACGGTGGTATGTGAGCACCGAGGTTCCAATGCCAAGTCTGGAGTGTAAGTTTTTGGCCCGAATAACAAAGGGATAATGTGTCTGTTTAATAATGATCTCTGCTTTTTGTGTAATACTAAGTGAATCTACTGTTTGATGTGGTGATGAGGGTGCTCCTCCCTGTTTCTGGGGGGGGGGGGCTTTTAGTGTGCATTCTTCTGTGGGATACTAATGCTCGCTACACCCCTTGATAAATTCTTTGAAGGGCGAAGTTTTAAAAATGGGGTCACTCCTTAGGGGATTCCACTTTTCTGGTACCCTAGAGGCTCTGCAAACCTGACATGGCATCCAGATACCAAACATCTAAACCTGCACTACAAAAGCCACATAGCGCTCCTTCGCATCTGCGCCCCGCTGTGTGCCCAAACTGCAGTTTATGCCCACATGTATGATACTGTTGTACCCAGGATAACATACTTGATGTCATATGTGGGTATAAACTGCTATTTGAGCCCAGCCAGGCATAAAAAGGAAGAATCCCTATGTAAGATGGGGAAACAGTCCTCATGTTTTGAATGTACCTGTTTCTATAAATTTATTTATTTTTTTGTAAACTGACATTTGTGTGTTTGACCACAAGAGGCCACTGTTACCTCAGAAATGGGAAGGACTGTAATTCTGTAATTCCCTGGAGTACTGACATGGAGACCCTGTTCTGCAGAGGTGGATCAAGAAGGAACAGAGTGTGTGTGGCAGCCATCTTAGAGTGTGCTTTGAGCTTTTAGAAGAAGAAGGATTGAAGTGAGCGAAGGAAGATTCCTAAGGGATCATAAAGATAGCAAGAGACTGTTCCACGGTTTGTTCAGACAGCATCCTAAGTTGAAGATTGCTATCAAGTACCCGGCTGAGAAGTGGCCCTGTCAGTGAGATCGCTTTTTTTCTGGATGAGCCCCGTTTGTAGCTGTTCCAGACCGAGTCTAACAGGTACTCAACAAACCTGGATCAGTAAGAGAAGTAACCGTGCACGCACCGCATTACATTGTTTTGCTTGGGACTGAGTAAGGGCCTGTAGTTAGACTAGTTAGGCATACTCATCTCCACAAGCCACACGACTGGTGAATTATCTACCTATACAGTAGTAAGGACTAAGACTCAGAGAATTCTATAGACTTGTAACTCCCAGAGAGGAGATTCTGAGGAAGTCTAGAAGCGACATTTTATACATGGTCACATTTCTTTGGCTTGCAAGCTGACCTACTATTATATTTACTTGGTTGTACTTTGTTTGTGGGGAATAGGGGTATTTTGATAAGTTTGTAAGCTCTTGTGTTGTACCGCCGATGCTTTTATCACACTCACTGAATTGTTCCTGTGACTAGGGTGATAAAACGGTAACAAGTGGCTGGTTAGTTGCAGCCTGCAGATAGGTAAAAGCTTGGAGTGTTGTGGAGCTGCACATGAGAGGGCACCGCGCTGTACAAGATCAGGCTCTCAGCTTCCTGGCTGAGTGCATGTAAATAATTGGGAGTGTTTATTTGGTAAAGAGGTGTTACTATACAAAGTAAAATCATGTTTTTTTATTAAATTGATTTGAAGTCGCTTCCTTTGTTTGTGAATTTGCTGTATCCTGAGGAGCGAAGTCGGCAGGATACAGCGACCATCATGGAAGGGAACATGTCGGGAATTAATCTCCCAGCTCCAGCTGCACCGGTCCAGGGTGCCCCTGCACAGCAAGAGTTACCAGCCCCAGTACCAGTCATGCCAGCCCAAGTAGGGTACTTATCAGCCAGGGCACTAATGCAGCATCTGCCAAAGTTTGACGGTAATAATATAACATTGCAGGACTGGACCGAAAGGGTACGAAGCATAGTTAAATTGAGTAACCTGATTCTGGGGCTGCATGCAGAGATAGCATTGGGGACCCTAGAAGGTGACGCTAGACGGACAGTGATGGTACGGCCCGAATCAGAGAAAGACACCTTGGAAAAAATATTCTCACTGCTAGAGGGAGCTCAGGGAGGGCGTACCAAAGTAGCACAGTTGCAAAGCAACTTCTTTAATCGGTCGCAGCGAGAGGGTGAGGCTTTAATGCAATACTCTAACGCCTTACAGGAGATACTGAATGAAGTGCGGCGGCGAGATTCAGAGGCTATGGGAGCCTTCAAAGACGTGGACCTACTACTATGAGACCAATTCATCCTGGGATTATCCAATAAGTTTTTACAGGATAAGAGATGACTCGGGCAGACGCCAACCTGACATTCTATAATGTTTTCCTGGCTGCTTTAGAGAGGGAAGAAGAGCCCATGGTTGTAAGTGTGAAGGCAGTGAGTAGCACCCAAGTGACAAGGGCCCGAGTAGGTCCTGAAGACGCGGGGTCCTTGAAGGATGTAGTCCAGGCTCTACGGGAAGAAATGAGAGAACTCCGCCTGGAGGTGTCCCAGATGAAAGCAGGTTCATCCATGTCTCTGGAAAGGGTCACATCACGCTGCCCTCTTTCACCGAGACAACCTCGGGCGCGAGGGTCCACCAACCAAGGCCCATCTGGTGTGCGGGGAACGAGGGGACCCCTCTGCTGGAGCTGCCGACAGTATAGCCATATCGCCAGAGAGTGCCAGGGACAGATGAACCCCAAGTCAACTTTAAACTTCCGACCACCGCAGTAACGGGGTGTCCTGTGGCGGTTCACCAAAAACTAAGCCCCATACGCGATGAACGCGACTTATATGCTAGCAGACCTGTTATGGAAGCCAAGCTGGAGGGTCAGAAGGTACGCTGCCTAGTTGACACTGGATCAGAGTGCACCCTGATGCCTCTGGAGTTCTTCGAGAGACACTTTGGACATATGATGGAGCCGGAAGATGGAAGTATCATCAGGTTGACAGCTGCCAATGATGGTGCAATGGACGTACAAGGGATCGTCTGGATGCGAGTTTGGCTGTTTGGGCAAGACACTGGCAAAAAGGGGATCGTGTTGGTAGACCATCCATCCAGAAGAGGATTAGATGTAACGCTGGGCATGAACGTGCTGAGAGACCTAGATCATCACCTTTATGCCAAGTAAGAGCCTAAATACTGGCAGTGGGCCACCACACACCGGCCAACTCAGAAGGTCCTACAGCAGATGGTGAGGAGCTGTAGTTTGCAAAAGAGCATCATATCAGGGCGCTCTATTGGGAACGTGAAAGTACCGCTGAGTGCTCCAGTGAAGATTCCACCGCAACAGGAGAAAATTTTGATACTTTCAGTGGGGGCTGGACGACCACTGAATGGACTAGAGGTCCTGATAGAGCCTGCTCTGCAGGGAGAAACGCAGGTCCGCCCTCTGGTAGCCTGAGCACTCGCCACTGTGAAAGATGGCCACATGCCTATATGCTGTGTCAATGTCTTGGACAGTGAGTTGATCGTTCCTGGGAATACCCTGCTGGCTGAGGTTTATGTGCCCAAGGGCGACGTCCTTCGCCGGAAGAGCTTCAGGCTACAGCCTGATGGGAGGTTGGCTTGGACCTATGCTGTGGAGGTCCAGAAAAAACAGACTCCAACAGCAGGATGGAACGGTCGAGTGATCATGTCTCTGATGGGAGTGGACCCCGGGGCAACAGAAACTTCTGAAAGACACTCTGTGGGAGTTCCAGGAGGTGTTCTCAATACATGATGAAGACTTCGGTTGTGCTACCGCCATTGAGCATGAAATCCCTACCGGCGACACTGTGCCAATTCGGGAGCGGTACAGACAAATCCCGCCCAAGATGTATCAGGAGGTGAAAGATATGGTGGCCAGCATGCTGGAGAATCAGGTGATACAGGAGAGTAAAAGCCCGTGGGCTGCTCCGGTGGTCCTGGTGCGGAAGAAAGACGGAAGTCTCAGGTTCTGTGTAGATTACCGGAAACTGAATGCTCAGACCGTCCGCGATGCCTATCCTCTTCCACGGATCGAAGAGACACTATCCTCCCTGGGTCGTGCCAAGTATTTCTCCACGCTTGACCTGGCTAGTGGATATTGGCAAGTGCCAGTGGCCTAAAAGGACAAGGCGAAGGCAGCCTTTATCTTACCCATGGGACTCTATGAGTTGAACAGAATGCCGTTTGATCTGTCCAACGCTCCAGGGACATTTCAGCAGTTGATGGAGCTCTGTCTGGGTGACCTAAACTTTGAGTCAGTACTGATATGGATGATCTGATCTGGATGACGTTGTGGTGTTCGGGACCTAATTCGAAGATCATCTTCAAAATCTGCGGCAGGTCCTAGAACGACTACGAGACCATGGGCTAAAAATCAAGCCCAAGAAGTGCTGTTTCAGCAGCGAATAGAGTACTTGGGACATGTGGTCACTCCGGAAGGGGTACAACCATCCCCCAGCAAGGTGGAGGCCATCCAGAAGTGGCCCCAGCCAAGGACCCTACGGGAAGTGCAGGCCTTTCTAGGATTGGCTGGTTATTACAGGAGATTTACAGTATATCCAAGTTCTCACATCTCGCCGGTCCACTGAACAAGCTGCTGAGAGACACAGCTAGAGGACCCAAGAATCGCCCATTGAGTGGGGGCCAAGACAGCAAGGAGCCTTTGAAGCATTGAAAAGAACTCTGACCAGTGTCCTGATCCTGGCCTATGCACGGTTTGATAGTCCGTTCTTGTTGTACATGGATGGAAGTCTACATGGTCTTGGAGCCGTGCTATCTCAAGTTCAAGACAGATGGGAGAGGGTGATTGCCTATGGCAGTCGGTCTCTAAGGGAGTCGGAGCGCAACCCTGACAACTATAGCTCCTTTAAGTTGGAGCTTTTGGCGCTGGTATGGGCCATGACTGAAAAATTTGCAGAGTATCTGACGGGTGCAGAAGTGATTGTGATGACGGACAATAACCTGTTAGCTCACTTGGAAAACGCCAACCTAGGCGCCCTTGAGCATAGATGGATGGCTTGCCTTTCCAAGTACCAATACCGCATCCAGTTCCGGTCAGGAAGGGAGAACGGCAATGCTGATGCCCTCTCCCGAGTCCCTGTAGGATTGCCGACCAAGCAAAAGAAGTGCTAACTGGGGACGAAGGGCTAGAAGACATTGAAATCCCACACCTCGGCAGAGTACCGCCATTCCAGAACATAACACATTCAAGTGGGGTGGCTTCAGGGATGCCGATGGTGCTGGGGAAGACCTTGGAAGATTGGGAAAGGGTTCAAAATAGCTGCCCGGATCTCTGGAAAGTGAAAGAGTGGATTCGGACTAACATCTGGCCCCGCCCGGACGAGCGGGCCAGCCTAACTCAAGAAGGTCAGAAGTTACTGAGACAGTGGGATAAGCTGAGTGTTACCCAGGGGCTTCTGTGCCAGACCATATATGTACAGTCAGAGCTGCAGTACCGACAACAGGTTGTCATCCCTATGTCATTGGGACCAGCGGCCGCTCAGGAAGCCCATGAGTGGGGGCTCATTTTGGGAGTGCTAAGACGTACCAATGGCTAAAGCGATTTGTATATTGTCCACATTTGGGAGAAATGGTAACCGAGGCATGCCTCGTGTCGATCCTGCGGGCTGAGTAAAAGCCCCGAGCAACGGGCCCCTGTACAAACTATTCGAACATCTGCCCCCTAGAAATCTTAATGATTTACTACGTACAGATTGGGAACTCTACCTCAGGACACTCTTACTGTTTGGTCATGACGGACCACTTTACAAAGTATGCAGTGGCTGTACCAACCAGGGATCAGAGAGCTGAATCAGCTGCTGAGGCAGTCTGTAAGGACTTTATGCAAGTGTTTGGGTGACCGCAGAGAATCCATTCAGATCAGGGGGCATGTTTTCAGGGTGCGTTGATGAGTGAGCAGTATCAGCTCTATGGTATTGAACGTTCCCACATGACCCCATATCATCCTCAAGGGAACGGGGCATGCGAGCGGTTCAATCGCACCTTGATACAGATGCTGCGGACTTTAGAGGAGAATCAAAAAGCTTGGTGGCCAGAGTACATACCTGCGCTGATGTGGGCCTATAACAATAGAGTACACAACACCACTGGTTACTCTCCACACATGCTGATGTTTGGGAGAGCAGGCCAGGAGATTGAGCATCTCCACATGCCAGATCCGATGAAGCCTCCACCGAGGAGCACTACTGCATGGGTGCAAGAGCACCGACGCCGACTGAGAGCAGTACACAAGGTTGTGGGTAAACGCCTGAGACAAATAGTGCACCCCAACCCAGGGCCAGTGCAGAGGGATGTGTATGCTCCAGGTGACCATGTGATCGTCAGGGCCAAAAGGCCAACTGGAAAATTGGATGGGCGGTGGGAGGCGGTTCCGTATATAGTGAAGTGGAGGGTAGACCCTGATATCCCAGTGTATGAAGTAGAGCCAGTAGGGACTGAGGGACCCTCAAGGAATATCCACCGTAATATGTTAAGACGCTGTAACTTTGAGCAACCAGTGGCCAACGAGGAGGTGCTTGCTCCTAACCCTAGTACTAGGGAACCTCCCTTAGATGATGAATGGTGGATTGTCCTTGCCTCAGTCACTCCAGGGACCCCAATTGTGATGAGTTTGCCACCCAGGGAGAGAGTTGCACAGCCTGCAGAACACCCACCATTGGATGTGCCTGATACCCCTGATCCTGTGACTCTGCGTAGGGCGGCCAGGTCCAATGCTGGTGTACCCCCACAGCGCTATGCGCAGGATGTGTTTGTATGGGGAAGGTTGCCAGGGACGTCAACCTCTAGTGGGGTGGCATGTAAGATGGGGAAACAGCCCTCATGTTATGAATGTAACTGTTTCTGTAGATAAGTTTATTTTTTTTATAAACTGACATTTGTTTGTTTGACCACAAGAGGCCACTGTTACCTCAGAAATAGAAGAGACTGTAATTCTGTAATTCCCTGGAATAGTGATGTGGAGACCCTGTTCTGCAGAGGTGGGTCCAGATGCAGCAGAGTGTGTCTGGCAGCCATCTTAGCAGTGTGTGCTTCTGAGCTTTTAGAAGAAGAAGGGCTGAAGTGAGAGGAAAAACATTCTTAAAGGATTAGAGACATAACAAGAGTGTGCTGAAGCAGAGACTGTTCCAGGGTTTGTTCTGACAGCATCCTAAGTTGAAGATCAAGGACCGGCTGAGAAGTGGCCCTGTCAGTGAGACCGCATGTTTGGATGAGCCCTGCTTTCAGCGATTCCAGAGACGAAGCTAAAAGATACCCAACAAATCTGGATCAGTAATAGAAGTAATCGTGCATGCACCACATTACATTTTTAGAACAAATTGCTTGGGACTGAGTAAGGGCCTGTAGTTAGACTAGTTAGGCATACTCATCTTCACAGGCCACACTACTGGTGAATTATCTACCTATTCGGTAGTAAGGACTCAGAGAATTCTATTGAGTTGTAACTCCCAGAGAGGAGCTTCTGAGGAAGTCTAGAAGCGACATTTTAAACATTGTCATATTTCTTTGGCTTGCAAGCTGACCTACTATTATATTTACTCGGTTATACTTTGTTTGTGGGGAATAGGGGTATTTTGATAAGTTTGTAAGCTCTTGTGTTATACCGCCGGTGCCCCTATCACACTCATTGAATTGTTCCTGTGACTAGGGTGATAAAAAGGTAACAAGCGGCTGGTTAGTAGCAGCCTGCAGATAGGTAAAAGCTTGGAGTTTATCGGAGCTGCACATAAGAGGGCACCGCGCTGTACAACACCAGGGTCTCAGCTTACTGGCTGAGTGTATGTAAATAGTTGAGAGTGTTTTTCTGGTAAATAGGTGTTAATACACAAAGTAAAATCTTGTATTTTTACTAAATTGATTTGGAGTCGCTTCCTTTGTTCGTGACTTCGCTGTATCCTGGGGAGCCCACCCCGGTACACGGCTTACATGACATCAGAGTGCGGTGAGGACTTCCGCCAGAAGAAAACACTGAAGCAGCAGGATCGGTCCGTACAGACAAAAAGATACATTACAAAGAAATAGTCAATTCACACACTGGGACTGAGGACCCTGCTCGCAAGAGCTTACAATCTATGAGGTAAAGGGGGTGACACAAGAGGTAGCAGGGGTGGCATCAGAGGTAGCATTGCTTATACAATGGTCAGACAATTTTGTAATAGAGGTTACTGTAATAAAGCTGTATGAGCCGTCATCAGTCATGTCCTTTAACGTGCAGACGGTGCCTGGACATATAAAGTTAGTCTGATACGGCATCATATCCGGTGAGGTAATGTGGGAGCGTGAACAGAGGATACGTTTTAGGGAATCTAAAGACGGAAGGGTTTACATTAGGAGCTGTGATAGGTCTGTCTGAAAAGATATCTCTTTAGTTTCCTCTTGAAGCTGTGGAAATTGGGGGTTAATCTGATAGTCAGGGATAGAGCATTCCAGAGAAGTTGAGCAACTCGGGAGAAGTCTTGTATATGGGAGTGGGAGGTTCTGATAATAGAGGATGTTAGTCTTAGGTTATTGAGTGAATGGAGAGTACGGGTTGGGCAATAGACAGAGATGAGGGAGGAAATGTAGCAGCATTATGTGCAGCATTATGGAGAGCCTTGTGGATGAGGGTGATAAGTTTATATTGTATTCTGTATTTAATAGGCAGCCAATGTAGTGACCGACACAGACCAAAGGCATTGCTGTAGCGTCTAGACTGATAGATGAGCCTGGCCGCCGCATTCAGAATAGATTGTAGAGGGGAGAGTTTAGTAAGGGGAAGACCGATTAGTAAGGCATTACAGTAGGTGAGAGTGAATCAGGGCAACAATAAGTGTCTTTACTGTAGTGTATTTGTGGTAAGAAAAGGGCGGATTCTGGAGATGTTTTTGAGGTGGAGATGACATGAGCGTGCAAGTGACTGGATATGGGGGGTGAAGGAAAGGTCTGAGTCAAACATAACCTCGAGGCAGCGGGCATACTGCCTAGGTGTTATGGTAAGGCCGGAGACTACAATGGAGATATCAGGGACAGATCCATTAGATGGTGGAAACAGCAGTAGTTCAGTCTTTGAGAGATTCAGTTTCAGATAGAGCGAAGACATGATATTTAAGACAGCAGAGGGACAGTCACTGGTGTTCTGTATTAGAGCAGGGGTGATGTCACGGGATGACGTATATAATTGGGTGTCATCAGCATAAAGATGGTACCGGAAGCCAAATCTAGTGATGGTTTGTCCAATGGGGGCTGTGTAGAGGGAGAAGAGCAGGGGACCTAGGACCGAGCCCTGAGGAACTCCAACAGCAAGGGGAAGAGGGGAAGAAACAGAGCCCGCAAATGATACACAGAAAGTGCGATCCGAGAGATAAGAGGAGAACCAGGAGAGAGTAATGTCTGTGAGGCTGACAGAGCGGAGCATAATGAGGAGGAGTTGATGGTCAACAGTGTCAAATGCTGCTGAGAGATCTAGAAAAATAAAAAGAGAGAAGTCACCTTTGGATTTAGCCGTCAGGAGATCAATGGAGACTTTTGTGAGGGCCGTTTCATTAGAGTGCAGAGTGCGGAAGCCAGATTGTAAGGGGTCAAGAAGAGAGTTAGCAGAAAGATAGCGAATTAAACGAGAATAGACCAAGCGTTCCAAGATTTTGGAGATGAAAGGGAGGTTATAGACAGGTCGATAGCTAGCAGCACAGGACAGGTCAAGGGAGGGTTTCTTCATTAGAGGGGTTATGACAGCATGTTTGAAAGAGGATGGGAAAATTCCAGAAGAGAGAGAGAAGTTAAATATTTTAGTAAGGTAAGTCGTGACAGCAAGCGACAGAGACTGGAGAAGGTGTGAGGGGAAAGGGTCACTACTGCAGGTTGTAGGGCGAGAAGAAGAAAGTAGCTGAGATACTTCCTCCTCTGTAACAGGTTCAAAAGATGAGAATGAACAGTCTGAAGTGCGGCTCGTGAGGGGGTCAGTGCCACCTGGGGATTGGGCAGTTATTTCCTGACGGATCTTATCAATTTTGTCATGGAAATAAGTGGCCAGGTCATCTGCGCTAAGGTCTGTGAATGGCATCTTCACCTTGGGGGTGAGTAAGGAGTGAAAAGTTTCAAATAGCCTTTTAGGGTTACAGGAGAGAGAAGAGATGAGAGCGGTGAAATAGGCTTGTTTGGCAAGGTGAAGGGCAGAATTATAAGTTTTAAGTATAAATTTAAAGTGGAGGAAGTCTGCAGTTGTACGTGATTTTCTCCACAGACGTTCATCACACCTAGAGCACCGCTGAAGGAAACGTGTCTGTGGCGTCTGCCAGGGTTGCTGCCTCCTGTGTCTAACTTTTCGAATGGAGGGGGGAGCTGGATTATCCAATGCACTCTTGGTGACTGTTGGCCAGACTGGGGCAGGAGAGTGAAGAGATGGGGGACAGAGAGGACTGTAGACTATCTGAGAGGTGCTGGGTGTTAATAGCACATAAATTCCTATATGTATGATGAGTAGGTGTGTCCTGTGAAGGAGAGAAAGCACTGATGGTGAAAGACAGAAAGTTATGATCAGAGAGTGGCAGAGAAGAGTTAGTAAATTTAGAAACTGTGAGGAGTCGATGGAAGACAAGATCAATGGTGTTGCCATCTACATGTGTGGCGGAAGAGGAAAGTTGTGAAAGACCAAAAGAAGTGGTTATTGAGAGAAACTGTGAGGCAGCTGGAGAAGACAGTGGTGTCAGTGGGGATGTTAAAGTCACCCATAATAAGGGTAGGAATTTCACTAGATAGAAAGAGGGGAAGCCAAGAAGCGAAGTGATCCAGAAATTGGTAGGGTGAGGCAGGTGGACGGTAGATCACAGCTACACGTAAGAAGAGTGGGCGGAAAAGTCTGATGGCATGGACTTCAAATGAGGGGAATGTGAGTGAGGGTACCGGTGGGATGGCCTGAAAAGTGCACTGCGGTGACAGAAGTAACCCTACCCCTCCACCCTTCCTGTTGTCAGGCCTGTAAGTGTGTGAGAATTGTAGGCCACCATGAGACAGAGCAGCAGGGGAGGCCATATCAGACTGCTGTTTCCAGGTTTCAGTAAGGGCAAGCAGATTAAGAGATTTACTGAGGAATAAGTCATTAATATATTCTAGTTTTGTTACACACTGAGCAGGCGTTCCAACAGTTAAAAGAGACAGGGGGAAGATAAGGAGAGGGAACACGGTAAATATTGATTAGGATTGTAGGATTCCTATATGTGCAGGAAGAGGAGAAATAAGGATCAGAAGGAGGGCCAGGGTTTGGAGAGATGTCCCCAGCAGCTAGGAGGAGACAGAAGGTGGTTCAGTGATTTATGTGGACATTTATGCTTGGTTTCACTGATAAAAGAAGTTTAGGGATTAGGGTGGTTGAAGAGAGTGAAAAGTGTGTGAGAACTGTACATGGGAAAAGGCAGAAGAGAAGGACTGATATAGATAGTGTGCACTGGTGATAGAGATGGAGGGGAGTTCTGCAGAAAGACAATTGCTAAGATAGTGACAGTGCAGCTCTATCATACCATATGTTAAAGCTTGTTGTTTTGGTTTTAAGTTTACCTGGTATTCTTCTATGGTTTGCCTGTCTTTTGCCCTGCCATGTGTAAGTGCACTTTGGTTAATCTGTACTTAGGTTAAGATGGACACTGAAGTGAAATGAAGTGAAGGAAGCCTGCTTCAGATGGGGGCTTCAGACTTTTGGCCATGATTGCAGTGGATGGTATATAAACAAATGCCATCTACACGCTGCTGTCTTGCGCTGTGTATTTTGAACACTCAGCAGGTCAATTATTTATGCTTGTTTGCATGTGTTTTTCAGCTTTTGCTGCAGGTGAATTATCTGCTGGATGTCTGTGGTGGACATCCTTCAGCATAATTGACACATGTCTTAGCCCAATTCTTGCATTGTTTAACATTTTAAAATTTTTTGTCATTTACCATACAGAAAAGTAAAAGTTACCTCTAGTATGTTCACAATAATAGGAAAGTATATATATTTCACTACTGCTTTAGATTAAAAACCTATTTTTTGGGGGGGAAAAAATTTACCCTTTACACCACTATTTTCTGAGAGGCATAAATTATAATTCTTTTGTTGACTAAATTGGTTTTAAGACTTGTTTATTGGGGAATTAGCCGTAATTTTTATTGGTACCATTTTGGGGTATATGTGACTTCCAGAGATGATCTAGAAATATATATATTTTTTTACCATTGTTATTTAAAGGGGTTAAGCCATGAAAACTTATCCTTGACTTTCCGGGCACTCCTATTGAAATGAATTGAGCACATCTGCACTGCTACATTCTCTATGGGAGAGAGATGGGCTCTTCCTCATTCTCATAAATGGGGACAATTTAGCAATTTATCTTATATCGGCTAAATAACTTTCATGGCATACGACTGTTAATATTTTTCTAAGTCTCACTACAGGACTTGAACTAATGACCATGTGATCACACCTTCAGTATTATATAATGCAGTGTAATAATTAATATTGCAGTGTATAATACCCGATACACACAGAAAAAGATCTGTTAGGCCAATCAGGTGACCATAACTTGTGAAACACCTAAACTTTTGCAGTCATGATTATGTAGCATCCAGCACCCTGGGGATTATGTAACCAAAAATTGGCAGATATATGTCAGTTCTCTTATGCTAAAGTGTTTCTTGTTTGTTTGTAAATGCTGACATCTACTGTCATCTTTTTGTAATGACATGTTATTAGTCTAATTATTAGTGTAATAGAGGCAATGCTTTTCCTTTCCAGTCTGTGACAGAGTCCCTTCCTATTAGCTAGAGCCATAGATCTTTCCAGAACAGGGTGTAAAACGGCTAAAATAACCCCTGGCCTACCTCCAGCTCTGGGGATGGGGGTGGGGCTGGCTGTGAGGAGAGGAGAGGAGAAGAGATATCATTAGTCAGGTTAGTGACCACAAGTTGTGCTGAAACCTGGGTCAGGAGAAGCTATTAACCCCTAGGCACACCACGACATAACTGTACGTCCTGGAGAGAGTTTCATTAATGCACCAGGATGTACAGTTAAGTCACATCTCCCGGGGCTTTTATTTAGCAGTGAGAATGGCTGGGCAGCTGAGACTCCCATGTGACCGATGAGGGACCACTCCAATCCTTCCCTCTCCAGCGATCGCTGTGATTGGTGGGTCTGTACAGACCCACCATTCACAGTACAGCTATGTGAAGTACTGATCCCGGGACACTGTCATAACTGACAGTGCCCGGAACAGGGAGATCAGAGTATCAGCTGTATGAAACTGCTGATACTCCGATCTGACCAGCGAGGGACCTGTCGCAGCCTCCACTTGCCAGCGATCACCATTCACAGTGCAGCCAGACAGCAGGGGAGAGGAGAGGTGAGTATTATGTTTTTTTTGTTTTTTTTTTCTCAGGATCCGTTAGGTAGATGACATTGGTTTCATTTTAAGGATGAGATTCTCCTCCTTAATATGATACCAATATCATCCTGATAACCCTTACAGATCCTATAGATCCAGAAGAATTTGCTGTTGAAAACGCTATTGGGCATTGAGATTCTAATGCAGATCTCAATTCCCAACAGCATTTTTAACAGCAAATTGCTCTGGATCTGTAAGGGTTATCAGGATGATATTGGTATCTTAGAATCTCATCTTTAAAATGAATCTAAGGCCATCTTCATAGCCCTAATGGATCCTGAGATATGGGGCTCTAAAGTGTCCCCACCCCTCCTGCTTCAGGCAGCATCTTAGAGCAAAGGAAGGAGGGGAGGAGGAGTGGAGCACCAGACTGCAGAGACAATGTTATCCCCTCTCCTATCAATCAGGGATCATACTATACTTTTGCTCTCTGATTGTCACATAGAGGGATGTAATCCCCTTCGGAGCCTAATCAGAGGGGTATTCTTATTTAACATCCCACTGAACATAACCAGGAAGTTTATTGGCGCTGTGGCCCAAATGTTTACCATCATCCAGGTTGCAGCGCCAAAAGAGTTGCACCAAACACACAAAGTCATTAATAAAGTTTGCACTTTTTCACTGTCCCTATCCTGTCCAAACCTGATCTTTATAGAGTAAAATACACCAACCGCCTCTCTAGCAATATCCGTTACACACTAAAATAATAGCAATAATGATTATTACTAGAGATGAATGTATAAAACATCTGTGACAGGCAGAAAGTTCCGTCAGTCAAATAACACATTTTCACACATTTAATGTCACAATATAAAATCCCTGTTTTTGGCAGTTTTCAGTATAATAGTGGGTGTTTTTGTTTTTTTTGTTTTTTTCTTAAGAACCCACAATACAAATGAAACAACTGGACTTTCAGTAGTCTGGGGTGAAAACAACATTTGAACGGAAAAAAATGTTCTATTATCAAGGCCCAATTCTGTGAAACATCTGTAGGGTCAAAATACTCACTATACCCCTTGATCAGGGGCATAACTACCGGGTTAGCAGTGGTAGCAGCTGCCACAGGGCCCGGGATATTACGGGGCCCCGCGGGCCCCCGATGCTTTTTTTTTTTAATAGACCGTTACCTGCTGGAGTAACCCCAGCAGGTAACGGGCCCTATATACTTACTGTTCCCCGGGGTCCCGCTCACGGCCGCCTGCGCTTCCGATTCCGCGTCACGTGATGCCGGCCTGGTCCAACATTGAAAACGGCGGAAGTAGCGCACGGGCATGCACTGGAGCGAGGAACAGGTAAGCAACGTTATTTTTTTATGTTTCTATCCTCCCCTGGGTCTCCCATCATTATACTCTGGGGTCTGAAAAGACCCCAGAGTATAACAATTGTTCATGGGTGGTCCACAATGGGACATATAATAGCGTGTGCAAGGGCCCAAGGGCCACTATGGGGCAAAATACTCAGTGCAGGGGCCACTATGGGGCAAAATACTCAGTGCAGGGGCCACTATGGGGCAAAATACTCAGTGCAGGGGCCACTATGGTATATAATACTGTGTGCAGGGGCCACTATGGGATATAATACTGTGTGCAGGGGCCACTATGGGATATAATACTGTGTGCAGGGGCCACTATGGGGCGTAATACTGTGTTCAGGGGCCACTCTGGGATATAATACTGTGTGCAGGGGCCACTATGGGGAATGATACTGTGTGCAGGGGCCACTATGGGGAATGATACTGTGTGCAGGGGCCACTATGGGGAATGATACTGTGTGCAGGGGCCACTATGGGGCATGATACTGTGTGCAGGGGCCACTATGGGGCATGATTCTGTGTGCAGGGGCCACTATGGGGCATGATTCTGTGTGCAGGGGCCACTATGGGACATGATTCTGTGTGCAGGGGCCACTATGGGACATGATTCTGTGTGCAGGGGCCACTATGGGACATGATTCTGTGTGCAGGGGCCACTATGGGATATGATACTGTGTGCAGGGGCCACTATGGGGCATGATACTGTGTGCAGGGGCCACTATGGGATATGATACTGTGTGCAGGAGCCACTATGGCACATAAGTGTGCGCAGGAATGCGTTTTTTTTTTTTAGGGGGGGGCGATTGGGGGCAGCGGTTCGGGGAAGGGGGGGCCATGTCAAATGTTCGCCTTGGGGCCCAGCCATTCCTAGTTACGCCACTGCCCTTGATAAATTTCTTGAGGGGTCTAGTTTCCAAAATGGGGTCACATTTCAGGGGTTTCCACTGTTCTGGCATCTCAGGGGCTCTGCAAATGCAACATGGCACCTGAAAACAATTCCATCAAAATCTACCCTCCAGGGCGGAGCCTAGCCGCGATACGACATGGTCGCATAGTTTCTGAGCTCCCAGCCTGAGTCTCAGCAAGCGACATTTACACAGCGACCAGCCCGTGGAGTGACACTCTAAAACTACCCTAGGAACGGGAACTTACCTGGGAAGATGCCTAGGAAGCGCAAATCGGTGGTGAAGCCGCAGAAGATCCTGGACTTCTTCTTCTCTCACTGAGGAGGAGAGGAGCAAGATGGCGACGGCCAGCGCACTGAAGCGACCTCCGGAGCCTCGACTCCTTCTGGAGACCCTCCGGAGGATGCGCTTTCTCTTTCGCTGTCCGCGCAGAGGAGAGCGCTGTCGGCCCCGTCTCTGCATCAGCTGATGGAGCGGGCGGACTCCGGATCACATGGATCTCCCTCCCGGCGGACCGGGACTTGAGCAGATCCCGGGCCTACCCAAAATGGCGCCGCAAGGCCTACAACTGCAGCAAGCCTGGGAACGCAGCAATCGCCCACCGCGAGTCCAGTAAGGCAAAAGCCCAAGTTACAGAGCGCTGGTCTGCAAGGAGAGGAGGTGAGCGACACTATACCACATACACCCCCAGCTATTGATTTCTTTGCAGATATCCCGGCGACGGAAAGTTTGTTAACTGAGGCTTCTATGAAAAATATGCTTATGGCCTTTTGTAAGTCATTAAAGACAGACATGTCCCTAATGGTGAAACCGCAAGATAAAGATCTTCAAGAGTTAAAAAATCGCACGGTACATGTTGAAGCTAAAATGGCGGAATTTGCTGCATCACATAATGTGCTTATAGATGCGCACTACGACGTAGAACGGGATGTGACCTTTCTTAAAGCTAAGATAGCCGACTTAGAAGACCGTTCCAGAAGAAATAACTTAAAATTTAGAGGGATCCCAGAATCAGTACCTCCAAAAGACTTAACTGTTTTCCTCCAAGATATGATAAGATCGCTACTACTGAATCTCACGGAAATAGACTTAACTATTGATAGGGCTCACAGAGTTTCGAGACCCTCACATTTAGATGAAACAGTACCCAGGGATGTTCTGGCAAAAATCCATTTTTACCGTACTAAAGAGCTGGTTTTGATGACCTCACGGAAGATGGACTGACTACCTGACCCATATCACAAGATTTCCATTTATTCAGATCTCTCAGCCACGACATTACAAATCCGGCGACAATTCATCCCTCTTACCGCAGCGTTACGCCAGCATCACATTCTATGCAAATGGGGATTCCCGGTCCGGGTGATCATCTCCCGCAATAATTTGGTACATGTTATCAAGTCACTGGAGGAAGGGAAAAAATTGTTAAGCGAAAGGAACATTCCGATGGTTGATCCTCCACTCCACAACCCACCCGGTCCAATATCGGATGGGTGGCGCCAAGCGAAAACCCAAAGACGTCCACAAAGAGGACTACAAAGCTAGAGACTCACCTATCTTGGATTCCATATGTTCACGGATGTTGAACTTGTCCCCCCAAGATCACGACAGCTGCTGGTCCGCTGTACTTTGTTTGTCTTTCTTCTCCTTTTTTTTCTTTTGTTGCAGCTAAGATGGGTCGCCCATCGGTTCTGTAGTTTATATGGTTTGTTTCCTTTCTGGTTCTGGTTCTGGCACACTGGGCGAAATGAATACAATTGGTGGAGACATTCTCGCCTCCTGAAAACAGGGACATCCTTTGGTATGGGCAAGTGTGGTAAGACTCTTAATGCATTTCTGACTGTGTACTATGGTGCTTAAAATTATGTCCATGAATGTCAGAGGGTTGAACTCTCCTCAAAAAAGGGCCAATTTATGGCGAGAGGTACGGGATCAAGGCTGTGACATTCTGGCAGTGCAGGAGACCCACCTTTTGAAGGTAGACGCCTTTCGCCTTCGACACCCAGCGTACCCAAATGTATTTCATGCTCACTATTCCTCAAAACGTAGAGGGGTATTGATTGGAATTAGGGACTCGGTAGCGTTCCAACTACTGTCACAGTACGCAGACCCGGGGGGGCGCTTTATAATACTAAATTGCAGTCTCAATAATATTACCTATACGCTGGTATCAGCCTATGCCCCCAACAGGAAACAAGTGGCATTCTTAGGTAGACTGGCGAAAGCGGTAGCAAAAAGGAAGCAGGGATGTGTAGTATTGATGGGAGACTTTAATGTGGCTCCGGACCCGATGGTAGACACAACTTCTGGTGTGTCGACACGCCGCCCTTCTCTCTCGCAAGCGTTATGGCGCCATGAATTATTTGACGCCTGGCGTATCCTGCACAATACTGAGAGAGATTATACTTACTTTTCTTCTGCACATAATAGTTATTCACGGATAGATCTATTTTTACTTGAGCAATCCAGCCTCCCTATGGTTTTGCAATCTGATATCTCAGTAATCACCTGGTCAGATCATGCAGCAATAACCTTAACCCTAGCGGAAAAATATGAATGCCCAAGAGCGTTTGTATGGCGATGCAACGAATTCTTAATGTCACAACCGAAATTAAAAGCAACTTTAGAAAATGATCTGAAGGAATTCTTTATGATTAATGCCCCCTCTGCCCCTGGCCCTGATGTCCTGTGGAACTCTCATAAGGCCTTTATTAGAGGAACGTTCATTCGCCTGGGGCATATAGAAAAGAAAAATAGACTGGCAGAGATAGATAGATTGCTCCACCAAATTTTTTTTTTTTTTTTTTTTTTTAACTGTAATTTTTATTGAAAACATTTTTCATTAACAAGGTATAAAGAGAAAAAAGATCAAACAAGCAGAAAACAATGAGGTAGGTAGAGGCTATCCGCCTCTTCTCCCTTAAGCAATATACATTCAAATTAGACAGTAAACAAGGGAGGGGAGGGATGAAGGGATTAAGAAGACAAGGGTAGAAGCAGAGGAAAGGAGGGGAGGGGAGAAGAGGACTAGAGATCAGAGACCCTGTGATGTACAATACATATCCCAGGGCGCCCAGATAGCCCCAAAGGCCTCCTGTGAGTTGTTTAGGCCCGCGGTCAGGCATTCAAGACTCCTCACATCCTTCACTCTAGCCACAAGTTCAAGACCAGATGGGGGACTCACTTTCTTCCAGTTTCTAGCTATGAGAATTTTAGCTGCAGTACAAAGGTGCAAGAAAAGCCTGGATGACTTATTGCTCAGGTGCCTGGGGGGAAGGTTCAGGAGATAGACCAGAGGGTCAAGAGGGACCTCTTGCAAAAAGAGAGCAGTCGCCAAAGTCCTGACCTCCCTCCAGAAACCCAGGATGAGAGGGCACGTCCAAAAGATGTGGTGCAGGGTACCCACCGCAGCTCCACAGCGCCAGCACCATGGGGGAACCAATGGATTTAAAGCATGGAGGAGAGCCAGGGTATGATACCAATGCATCAACAACTTATACTGCGCTTCCCTAAATGTAATGCACTGAGATGATTTCTGGGCCCGAGACCATACAATCCGCCACTGTTCCTGGGAGATGGGTCTACCTACCGCCTCCTCCCATTTAAGCATGTAGCGATGGGTAACTGGGGAGCCTGTAGTTTGTGAGGTAAGAAGTTGGTAAATAGAGGATATAATGCCCCTAGTGGACGTACCTGCACGGCAAATCTTTTCAAAAGCGGTGGGCAGTGACACTTTAAGGGACCCATGGAGGGAGCGGACAAAGTGAACCACCTGTAAATAATGAAACCATTCAGTACCTGGCAGGTTTTGGTTAGCTATAAGGTAGGCAAAGGACCTGAGTTCCAAGGTTCCAGGATCAACCATGTCCACAATCCGGTAAAGACCAGCTTTAGACCACACCTTAGTCATGGCAGAGGTCAGGCTTTCCGGGAGAAGGGGGTTGTATAATATAGAGACCATAGATGAGTGCTGGGACATCAGGGAGAATCTAGTACGACAGGCAGACCAAATAGATCTAGTAAACCGAATAGGGCCCAGCAGGTACGAGGCAGGGGGAGCGGGGGGAGAGCCAAACCACAGAAGCGCGTTAGGGTGCATGGGAGCCAGCCAGAGCTTCTCTATCTGCACCCATCTAGTATATGCTGGCATAGCCGCCCAAAGTGGGATATGGCGCAAGTGGGACGCCCAATAGTAATGTAGCAGATGTGGGATGGCCATACCCCCAGACCCCCTATCCGCCAGCATAACAGATCTGGGTATTCGGTGTCGTTTTGCCTGCCAGATAAACTGAAAAATAGCTTTCTGCAGGTTCCGTAATTCTCCCCGAGGAATCGCAACCGGAAGTGTCTCGAAAAAATACAGTAGCTTCGGAAGGAGAGTCATCTTGACCGCGGCAATTCTCCCTAAAAGGGAGATGGGTAAGGGTTGCCATTTGTCCAATAGGGCTCTTAACTCACGAAACAACCGCGGGTAGTTTGCCGAATAGAGGGTCGCGTAGGAGGTGGATATATGGACTCCCAGGTAGCGGATAGAGGACTCCCGCCAATGGAAATCGTAATTACTGCGGAGGAGAAGGAGAAGGTCCTGTGGAATGTTGAGTGGGAGTGCCTCAGTCTTTGCAGGGTTCACCTTGTATCCTGAGAGATCGCTATAGGTCTCCAGCAAGCGTAACAAGTTTGGAAGGGTAGTATGAGGGGAGGTGAGAGTGAGGAGTACATCATCTGCGAAAAGAGAGACCTTAAATTCCTTATCCTGGACCATGATCCCCTTGACATTAGGGTCTCGTCTAATCTTGGCTGCCAGCGGTTCAATGCAGAGGGCAAATATGATGGGAGACAGGGGGCAACCCTGCCTAGTGCCATTTCGAATAGGGAAGAAGGGCGAGGATGCATGGGGAAGCTTGATTGCTGCTGTGGGTAGGGAGTAGAGGGCCTGGATAGCTGTGAGGAAAGGTCCCGTGAGCCCAAACGCCTTAAGCGTAGCATGCATAAACGACCAATCTATGCGGTCGAAAGCCTTTTCAGCGTCCAGACTCAAGAGAAGGGCCGGGGTAGAATAATGATTGGCCACCTCCACCAAATCCACAGTCCTCCTGGTGTTGTCACCACCCTGACGACAGGGGATGAATCCCACCTGGTCCTTATGGACAAGCAGAGGGAGCCAAACATTTAACCTATTGGCTAGGAGTTTGGTAAAGAGTTTCAGGTCCGCGTTCAGCAAAGCAATCGGTCGATAATTAGCACAGTCCTGCAAGTCCTTACCCGGTTTAGGGACCAATGTGAGCAGTGAGGAGAGCATAGTCGGGGGTATGGGGGAGCCTAAGAGGAAGGAATTGAAGAGGGACAATAGATGAGCAGAAAGTTCACCCTGGAAAACCTTATAATAATTGTAAGTGAACCCATCTGGGCCCGGGGCTGTCCCATTTGGGAGGTCCCTCAGGACCCCCTCTAGTTCCTCCCTAGTGGGAGTGTTTAGGGAAGTCAAGGCCTCAGGAGGCAGGCGTGGGAGACAACAATCCTTTATATAGTCTTCTAGCAGTGTTGAGTCATCCCCAGGGGGTAGTGCTCGCGGGGTGGTAAGTTATACAGCTTAGAATAGTAAGAGTGGAACGCCAGCGCCAGAGCGTCAGGGTGGTGTTGAAGGGTACCCGTGGAATCACGGACAGAGTGTGGTGTGGAGGAGGCCTGATGATCCCTGAGGGTTCTTGCCAGGAGGGTGTGATACTTATTACCTCGTTCAAAGAACCTCTGGCGAGTATAAAGGAGAAGTCGTTCCACATGGCGGGTCTCCAAATCACGGAGGTCAGCCTGTGCCAAAACCAAACGGCGAAGAACCCCCAGGGATGGATGTGCTGCCAAAGTTGTCATAAGGGACCGAATACGAGCTTGGAGAAGCTGTTCCTGGGCCTGTCTGTCCCTTTTAAGCCTAGAAGCCAATGCGATACAATGTCCTCTCATGACCGCCTTATGGGCTTCCCAGAGAATGGCAAGAGAGTTTACCGAACCTAAGTTGTCCCTAAAATAATCCATCAAGTGTGTGCGCAGGATCTCGAGGGAGGTCGGTGATTTGAGCAATGTTTCGTTAAGACGCCAATGACATTGGCGAGTAGGCACTGGGGTCGTAGATAGAGTAACCACAACTGGGGCATGGTCAGACCAGGAGAGAGAGCCAATGTTCGTGTCCCTGAGCAAACGAAGGGCGGGAGCATTACCAAAGAAATAATCAATGTGGGTGTGAGTGTTATGAGGGTGAGAGAAGAAGGTGTAAGAGCGTGCAGTAGGGTTGTCCACTCGCCAAAGGTCGTACAAAGAATGGGCGCGGATCAGCTTACGGAACTCCCGTGCAAGCTGAGCCATCCTATGGGGGGTTGGACCCTGGGGTAACGCCAATCGGTCCGCCCGTTCAGAGAAGACCATGTTAAAGTCTCCCCCCACAAGCCAAGCTGATGCCGGGAGAGCGCGCAGGCGGGGAGAATACCCGATGCAAGAATGGGATCTGCGCTGAGTTAGGGGCATAGACATTGCATAAAACAATCGGGGCACCATGAAGGAGCCCTTCCAGAATCACAAATCGGCCCCCTGGGTCTATGTGGGAGTTTGTCACTGTAATTGGGCAGGAACGGGAAAGAAGGATAGCCACCCCAGCTCTGCGTCGATCGTGGAAGGCCGAAAAGGCTATGGGAAAGTAGTGCTTAGCGAAGGCAAAGGTACCGGAGTGGTCAAAATGAGGCTCCTGAAGAAACGCCACATCCGCTCGTAACGAGCGGAGTTCTCTAAGGACATGGCGCCTTTTAGTGTTGGAACCCAGGCCCTTGACATTAATTGTCACGCACCTAACCATTGGGACTCAAGATTGGAGGACAGTGGCGGATTGTAATAAGCTCACCCATCTCACATGACGCTGGCAGGTTTCCCTCGAAGAGGCAGAAGGGCGATCCACAAACAGGAACCCAAAGTCGAGGCAAGATCTCTAGATCAGGGAGGGAGGGTGGAAAAGGGGGGGAGGCAAAAGACAACATAAATGACAAAGTAAGAAGTATAACAATTAAACAATACTTTGTGGGCGAGGCTAAGTCACTCGCCTGGGGACCAGTGAGGACAGCCAGAGGTCCAACCAGGATCAATGGCCGCACAGTCCAAGTATCCCCTTAGGGGGGAGAGCGTGGGCAAGAGGTCGGAGGGGAGGCGGCAGATCCCCAACCACCAGTAAAAAGAAGGATGGAAGGGGAGTCACCGGAACCCCATCCCGCCCCACTCCGCTAAAACAATCCAATAATAAGCATAATAGATGAGACCCGTAGACCTAGAAAAGGAAAAAGAGAAGCAAACATAACGCTAAGGCTTGCAGTTTTCAAAGCACTACCGGAAAAAAAAACAAAAAAAAAACACGTCTCAAGGAGGAGCATCCTCCTCAGGAACCAGTCTCCAGTCGGGGCCTCCGAGCGGACGCCGCCGCGGAGGGTGCATGACGTCGTCTGGGCTCCAGTCGATGCCAAACCGGTGGTGGGGGAGGGGGTGGAGGGATTAGCTCCCAGTCTGTTAAATCCGGCAAGAGGACATCCAGCAGGTCGCAGAAGAGAGGTAAATCCGAGAAGGAGCGAAGCGTAGCGGAGCGACCATCCCTACGTGCAATGAGAGCAAACGGATAACCCCACCGGTAAGGAATTTGGTGTTCCTGAAGGATCTGGAGGAGGGGTCGGAGATGGCGGCGTTTATGGAGGGTGATTAGCGAAAGGTCCTGATAAAGTTGTAGTTGAGCTCCCTCAAATTCAAAGTCTTTGAGTTTGCGCACCTTGCTCATTATAGCCTCTTTAAGGGTGAAGTCGTGGAGGCAGCAGATGACATCACGGGGTGCAGTGGAGGATCCTCTGGGTCGAAGGGCTCGATGTGCCCTGTCAAACTTAATTTTGTGGGACGGGGGCTCCTGCAGTATAGTGTTGAAGACAGCCTCCAGCAGAGCAGGCAGATCCTCAGATTGGTCAGCTTCCGGGAGTCCCTTGACGCGTATATTGTTGCGCCGACGCCTGTTGTCAAGATCCTCTAAGTGATGTTGCATGTCCCGTATAGCTGATCCCTGGTTAGCGGTAGTATCATGCAGCGAGGCAACATAGTCCCTGGTAGTGTCATGGTCATTCTCCAGCGTATCCATTCGATTAGCAATAGAGTGTAAATCAGTGCGGAGGGTAGCAATTTCAGATCGGAAGGATGCTGTGATTTCCGCAACCATACTTTTAAGGTCTTGTTTAGTAGGTAGCTGAGGAAGGAGGTCCACCAAAGGTGGCGGTGCTGAAGATGGACCTGGGAGGCAGCTCTGGGGGTACAGGACTGGAGGGGGGGAGCCATAATCCTTGGGAGTGTGGGGCGGAGGAGCCCCTACACCAGCGTCTTCCACCGCGCCATCCCCCCCTGAGCTATGGAGGGGAGGGGCGATGGGGGAAGATAGTAGGTGGGGGGCCACAGAGACCAGCTCTGTGGCCACAGGCTGTAACTCATCAGCGGTGTGGGAGGGAGCAGAGCCACTGACCTCAGAGCCCCTTGGAGAGCTGGAGACATCCGGGGTCCTCTCATGCCGCTCTGCCAGAAGTGCTGGTGAAGCAAAGTGTAGTTGCTGGGACATCCCAGGGTGAGGAGACTGTGGGAGCACTTGTGCTGGGGAAGCTCTGGGCTGCCCAGGCGCCGACAGGGATCTCTGCTGGAGCGGTGCTCCGCTGGCTGACAGGGGGAGCGCGGGAGGAGAAAGGCTGCGCTGCGACCCCTGTGCCTGAAGAGCGGAGGGAATCCAAGATGGCCGCCCCGCAGCAGCCTGGCCCGGCAGAGAAGGCTGCTGAGTGAGGAAGCTGTCCAGGGTGGCTCTCCCAGACCTCTCCACAGGTGCTGGAGTGCCTGGGGCCACCCTCCTCGGTAAGCGCTTGCCCATAATCGCTGTATTGAAGGGTCCACGGGTCTCAGCTGCAAGCGGTGGAGCAGAGAAGGTCCTGCATGCGACCTACTCCATGCGCGTCCAGGCCACGCCCCCCTGCTCCACCAAATTAAATCCATCGACAATAGCAATAAAAAGTCTCCCTCTCCATCCAATGCAGCAAAATTGATGACATTACGCCACCAACTGACAGCTTGTTTATTGCATAAATATGAGAAAAATCTAAAAAGGACCAAAGCTACATATTGTTCTCAGTCCAATAAAGCAAGCAAACTCCTAGCCTCCAAACTCAAACAAAAACATGCGAAATCTAGAATTCAATTCCTTCACAGTAAAGATGGCACTTATAAAATATATGACCCTAGAGGCATAGCTGATGCCTTTAGGTCATTTTACGAAGGCCTCTACAATATCGTGGAAGACACAGCGGTCGCTCCCCCAACGAGCGATGACATTGAACGCTTTCTTGTAGCTGCCCAATTACCCAAGCTCACCGAGTCACAACTGGACTCTTTAAACACACCCATTACTTCAGAGGAGTTGTTGTCAGTTATCAAATCGCTGTCATCTCACAAGTCTCCGGGCCCTGATGGCCTTACCAATGAATACTACAAACAATTTTTCCCAATCCTGAAAGACCCGCTGCTGTCCTTTTTGGCGGCCGCGATGGATTCCGGTACCATCCCAAACGAGAACCAAGAGGCTTTGGTGGTTACGCTACCAAAGCCGGGAAAACCGACCACTGAGCCCCAAAACTTCCGACCTATCTCTTTGCTAAATTCCGACCTGAAAATCTATGCCAAATTACTAGCAAGCAGATTAGCAGCCTGTCTCCCGAGCTTGATAAATAATGATCAGGTGGGATTTGTCAAGGGGAGGCAATCTTATGACAATACCAGACGCATTTTGAACCTCATGCATCACATTGACGGTAGGAAAGTGGAGGCGGTGATCCTTGCGTTGGACGCTGAGAAGGCGTTTGATCGCATTTGCTGGTCATATGCCTTCTCGGTGCTCAGAAATATGGGGTTCTCTGGAGCTATTTTGAAGGCGATAGAGGCGTTATACTCCGCGCCCTCTGCGAGAGTGTTCACTAATGGAGTAGTATCGGACCCTTTTCTGATAACAAATGGGACCAGACAGGGATGCCCCCTGTCGCCCCTGATATTTGTTCTTTCCATGGAACCATTGGCCCAAACGCTCAGACTAGATACCAGCATAGGGGGCATTGATATAGGGAATAAAACTCATCTTATATCGCTCTACGCTGATGATATTATTCTCACCCTGTCTAAGCCACTAACTTCTGTCCCCCGCCTAATGGATATTATTACTAAGTTTGGGCAACTATCGTTTTACAAATTGAATATGGCCAAATCACAGGCGCTACCTTTGAATGTCCCTCCTTCTTCGCTTCATCAAATGAAGTCGAATTATGACTTTGACTGGAGGGAGGAGAATGTCCAATACCTGGGGTCACAGATAACAACGTCCCCAGAGACCCTTTATAGAAGTAACTACATACCAATGTTAAAACTACTACAAGAAGAGACGGAGCGAATGTCAAAAACAGATACCTCCTGGATAGGTCGAGTAGCGGCCTTTAAAATGTTACTACTACCTAGGCTTTTATATTTGTTTCACACGCTCCCGATACCCATTCCCGTTTCCTTTTTTGAAACAACACAAAGGGTGATATCAAAATTTGTATGGAATGGGAAGAGACCCAGAATCAACAAAAGCTGCCTATTCAAACAAAAGGAGGCAGGAGGGCTGGGAGTTCCTGTTCTGACTCAATAGCTTGGCTGCAAGTGTGAGGTTGTGAGAGTGTCCTGTAGTCTCTATGCTAACCAGCAATTTACACCAAGATATTTATCAGATAGTGTTCAACTCAACTGAGGAGGCGTAGATAAGATTCCAGATGCTTTAATCCAGGTAAATCTTGTAAAACCTCATACAGCAGTAGGTGAAAAATGATGAAATACCAGGAGCTGAGCAGACATGTTGCTTACAAAGAAGTGTAGGAGGAGCTACAGCATCACAGCTAAGGATACAGAGAGAGAAAAAGGGACAAACTACAAAGACAAACAGTATCACAGATACATGTCAGTGAATTAAACCAAGTCCTGGGACATGACACTCCCCGCCTGAAATCTTTAGATTTCAATGAAAACAAACATTAAATGTCCTGAGATGTCCATAAAGTCCTCTTCAAACCTGAAAAACAAAAAAAGAAACATGCACAACAAACAATAATCAACAGTTAGTCCAAATAAACCAATCTTCAGGTCGGGAAGCCGCAATTTGCCAACACCTCCACCGACCCACACTGTAATCCACAAGAACACGGTTTTAGTTCATGGAAGGAAGCTCCCCACCATGAGCTGTGAATGGTGTCCTTATCTTCTTTTATGTGACGTCTCCTCTTGGAAGAAGAAGCACCAGTTCATTAATTGGGCGGAAGAAAACTCGCACTGAGCCTCCCTTGGTTACCTTGACCTCCACTTTCCGAGTCTTCCCATCATCACTAGGGACAACTTTAGTGATGAGACCCATAGGCCATTCATTCCGATGGACTTCTTTATCCCTTAGAAGGACGAGGTCACCCACCTGGAGATTAGGTTTTGAGGCCTGCCATTTGTGACGGCTCTGTAGCATGTGGAGGTACTCTGTTTTCCAGCGGTGCCAGAACACATTGGACAGGTGTTGAACTTGTTTCCATTGGCGTCTGTAAATGTCACTGTGATCTAAGGTACGTGGAGAGGTAGCAGCAGTACCAATTTTCTGAGTAACAAGCGTTGCTGGGGTTAAGATAATTGGAGATTCAGGGTCTGAAGATACTGGGACAAGTGGCCTTGCATTGATTATCGCAGACACTTCAGCAAGAAAGGTTATTAACGTCTCATGGGTAAGCAGTGTCGACTTGTGGTCCATCAACATAGAGTCAAGGATTCTGCGTGTGATCCCAATCATACGTTCCCAGGAACCTCCCATATGGGATGAATGTGGAGGGTTAAACGTCCAAGTGCACCCATTGTTGGATAAGAAGTTGTCTAACTGCAGTTCTTTGCAGGCTCCAACGAAGTTAGTGCCACAGTCAGACCTCAGTTGTTTCTCAGCAGGCAGTGGAGTGTCCCAGTCCATGTTCTCAGTGGTAAGCTGTCTTAGTAGTAGCTTGCCTTGAATGGTGATGGGAGCAATGAAACCAAGAGGATCATAAATGCTGTTCACAACAGATAAAACTCCTCGTTTGGTGAAAGGTTTGTCACAAGAAGACACTTGGAATGTGAATGTGTCTTGTTCAGTGTTCCATAGCAATCCTAGGCTGCGTTGCATAGGAGGAGTATCAGAACTGAGATCAAGATCCTTCAAGTTGATTCATTATCATCAGAGGGAAATGCCTTCATTACCTCCATATTGTTGGAGATGATCTTGTGAAGTCTGAGGTTAGCTACAGACAGCATTTCCTGTGTTCTAGAGAGGAGATCAATCACTTCTTCACATGCAGGTAAGGATTTAAGACCATCATCAACATAGAAGTTCCTCTCAACAAACTGACGAGCATCAGAGCCATACTCTTTCTCACCTTCTTGGGCGGTCCTTCTCAGTCCATAGATCGCTACTGCAGGAGATGGGCTATTGCCAAAGACATGTACCTTCATCCGGTAATCTATGACTTCATTGTTGACATCATTGTCCTTATGCCATAGGAACCTGAGATAGTTTCTGTCATCATCCTTAACAATGAAGCAATGAAACAGCTGTTGGATGTCGGCCATCACTGCAACTGGTTCCTGTCTGAAACGGATTAAGACTCCTATGAGGCTGTTGTTTAAGTTAGGACCAGTGAGGAGCAGGTTGTTGAGAGAGACGCCTTCATACTGAGCACTAGAATCGAACACGACCCTGATTTGGTCAGGTTTGTGAGGGTGATACACGCCAAATGATGGAAGGTACCAGCATTCTTCTCCTTCCTTTAGTGGAGGTGCAGGTTCTGCATGATCTCTCTCAAATACCTTCTGCATGAAACCTACAAAGTGTTTCTCCATCTCTGGTTTCCTCTTGAGGGTACGTTTTAAAGAGGAAAATCTAGAAACTGCTTGCTTCAGATTGTTTGGTAGTTTTGATCTCGGGGAGCGGAAATGTAAGGATGCTACCCAGCTGTTGGAATCATCTTGAATGAATTCCTTGTCCATAAGTTTGAGAAATTCCTTATCAGCTATAGCCGGTGCCAGCTTGTTGTCATCACTTGTTGTATTGAACACTGTTAATCCAAGGGTGTCGTCCCCAGGCAGGAAAGTATTCACGTTGTCTCGGTGATTATGCAGCCACTTACTGTTGCTTATCTTCTCTTTCACTTGGTAGTGATGTGGACATGGCTGAAAACAAGTGCTGCGACCATTTGGTAACATATGCGTCTTAAATGAAGAAATATTGGTGGGCCTTTTCATCCTACCTATGCAGACGTTGCCAATGATTACCCATCCTAGATCGAGGCGCTGGGCAAATGGTGCATCATGTGGTCCATTAATTTGCTGGCGTATTTTGTGCAGTCTGAGAATGTCTCTACCTAGCAGAAGTAGAATGTCTGCATTTTTGTCAAGGGATGGTATTTCACTGGCTATAGCCCTTAGATGAGGGTGCTGGAAAGCCGCCTCTGGTGTGGGTATCTCTTCTCTGTTTGATGGTATCTGGTTGCACTCAACAAGTGTGGGCAAAGGTATCTCCAAATTGCCCTTGAGAGAAGCTATTACAAGACCACTGGCCCTTCTTCCAGAAACCTCTGATATGCCACTACAAGTACCCAAGGTATATGGATAAGTATCACCCTTTAAGTTAAACAGATCAAAGAGTTCTGACCTTGCAAGTGAGTGGTTGCTCTGGTCGTCCAAGATGGCGTACACCCTCAGAGCCCTTTCTGGTTGGCCCTTGGGGTATATATTGACTAGGCATATCCTTGCACAGGACTTGTCACAAAGGTCTTCTCCGCAGACTTCTGTACATGAGGAAGATACTGTGGTAGTATTTGCTGATTGATCTGTGTTCTCCCCGCCATGCTTAGTTGGGGAAGGGGAACCTCTAGGCGGTGTGGCACTAGGCTGGGATGGATGAAGAGCTTGTACATGGTTCTCACTGCCACACTCTATACACTTAATAGCAATTTTACAGTCTCTAGCAACATGTTCAGTAGAGGCACAACATTTGAAACATATCCCTAGTTTCTTTAGAAGCTCTTTACGTTCCTGGATTGGTTTCCTCCTGAAGCCAATACACTTCTTGAGGGGATGAGGCTTCTTGTGAATAGGACACAGACGGTTAGGATTTTCTACCTTTTCGTCTTGGTTGCTGTTGCAACTGCTTTCTTCTGGTGCTGATGTAGGTATAGGAAGAATATCAGTCTTTTTCACCGAAACTGGGCTTCTGCGGTTTCTGTACTTAGAATGTGAGCTGTCATACTTAATAAGAGGTGAACCAGGAACACTGGGATCCCCATAGGAAAAGCTTGGGTCATTCTTGGATTCTGCAATGTTCTTGATAAACTCACATAAGTAGGAAAATGGAGGAAAGGAGACTCTATTCTCATTTTTGTATCTTGACCCAACTGTGGTCCACCTTTCTTGAATATTATATGGCAACTTGGTGACTATCGGGTTTACCCCACGAGCAGTGTCCAGGTAACTGAGGCCCGGTAGGAGAGTGTCCGCCTTAGCCAGTAGGAGCTCCATGAGTAGGTCACTAAGTTCTTGAAATTTCTGATGATCCTTACCAGATATCTTTGGAAACCCTTGCAACCGTTTGAACAGAGCATTCTCTATTGCTTCAGGACTGCCATAGGTTTTCTCCAGTCTTTCCCAAGCAGCGGTAAGGCCTGCTATGGGGTTGTAAATGTGGACGGATCTGAGTCTTTTAGCACGTTCTGTGGACTGTGGGCCAAGCCACCGGATAAGCAAATCTAATTCTTCAGCTGCAGTAATGCCAAGGTCACTAATTGCAGTTTTGAAGGCACATTTCCAGCCTCTGTAGTTCTCAGGTTGGTCATCGAACCTTGTGAGTCCAGTCTTAGTAAGCTCACGGTGAACCATATACCTTGCAAACTCTGACATGTCTGTTCTCTCTGACTTTAAATATTGAGTTGCTGGCTGAGTAGCGGTGATTACGTTGTTAGTGGGGTTCTGGTTAACAGAGGTAGGTAGCGTAGGGGCTGCGTAGGCATTCAGCCTAGGAGCTAGCTTAAAGTCCATAGGTTTAGCCACATATGGATGTGAGACTGGACGGTTGTTTGCAGTCTGGTGGTATGGTGTCACATTGGTGTTTACCTGAGTATCAGTATATTGCATTTGCTGAGGTGCAAGGCTTTGGGAATCCATGAAGGAAGAAGAAACTGGATGCTGGACAGGCAGGGCATTGTACTGACCTTGAATGCGGTGTGCTGCAGAAGATACTGTGCCCTGTTGCTCTGGAGAAATGTTGTCCCTGACAGGAACATTTGTGGCAAATAGGGATTCACTGCTTTGGCTTAGTACATAGTCTCTTGTGCGCTTGAGGGGATCCTCTGCTTCCACATCACACAAACTGGTGCTGTCGCTTTCACTTCCACTGATGGCCTGTTCTAAAATGCTTAACCTTGCCATGGCTGCAGCATGCTCATACTGTTTCTCTAGAGCCTCTAGTTCTGCCCTTTTTTGAGCTGCCTTAGCTTCCATTTCTGCTTTCTGTTGTGCAAAGGCTGCCTGTATCTTAGTAGCTTCTGCCTCTGCACGTGCTTTTATAAGTTGCTCACTGAGTGTGGAAGATTTTGAGGAACGTGACTTAGATGTACGCTTTGAACGCTTGGTAGACTCAGAAACATGGGATGCCATTTCCTGCAGTTGCGCAATTCTTGCCTCTGTCCTTAACTTAGTTTCATGTACTAAGCTGTCTCGTTCTGAATTGAGATGCTGGAAGCTTTGCAATTCAACTTAGGAATCGTCTGTATGAAGTTTCCTCAATATGCTTTCATACTCCTCAGCTTTCATTTTATAATGTCCATGCATAGAACAAAGCTGTCGCAGAGCTCCCTCTAGTGGTGATACATGGTATGCAGGCAAGCACATGGCAGATATCTTAGTCTGTATTTCCTGCCACCATTTTGAGAGTTCACAGGAAAGTTCATGCTTTAAACCTTCTAGATTGTCTCTAACCTGTTTAATTGAGCGTCTAGCCTTCTCACTGGGCTGCAGACTGAGGTCCATGCTACCTTGTGCTTCAGGGTGCCCTTCAGCCATGATGCAACACAAACAGGATAAATATAACTTTGCTGGAGTGAGATGGCTGCTTGATAGAATCTTCTATGCTGAGGGGCTCTGAGCTGCAGATGCAACTTACACAATGCTGATTCCTTCTGGCTTCAGGTAACTTGCTGTGACTGACTGTATGTCAGAAGTTGGTGAACTGTCTTACAGCCGTATCTGGCAGTCTTTATGCATCATTTTTCACTGTTCTGACTCAATAGCTTGGCTGCAAGTGTGAGGTTGTGAGAGTGTCCTGTAGTCTCTATGCTAACCAGCAATTTACACCAAGATATTTATCAGATAGTGTTCAACTCAACTGAGGAGGCGTAGATAAGATTCCAGATGCTTTAATCCAGGTAAATCTTGTAAAACCTCATACAGCAGTAGGTGAAAAATGATGAAATACCAGGAGCTGAGCAGACATGTTGCTTACAAAGAAGTGAAACTAAACTGGAGAGAGAGAGAGAGGAGGAGCTACAGCATCACAGCTAAGGATACAGAGAGAGAAAAGGGACAAACTACAAAGACAAACAGTATCACAGATACATGTCAGTGAATTAAACCAAGTCCTGGGACATGACAGTTCCGTTGATAAGAAACTACTATATAGCCTCACTGGTCACTCAGTGCGCTAGGTGGAAATCATTGGACACCTTGGTTCCATGGTTGCACATAGAACAGGCGTTTATCACTCCTCTAAAACTGGAAGATGCGCTGTGGTTACCCTTTTGGAACATTTTAGCTCCTAGATCCTTCTCCCCGGTCATGGTTGCCTCACTGGCGGCATGGAAGATAATGCACGGGAAAGCTAACCCTATGAAACACTTTCATATTTCTGAGATGCCTTTGTCACTAATGTCATGGGTAATTGACGACTTAAGAATTTCGGATTGGGAGTCGAGGGGGATCACACAGATTTCTCAATTATATTCTGACACTAAACAACCTATATTGTTTGCAGACCTTAGACAGAAATACGGGCTCCCTATAGGCGACTTCCTTAAATATTTTCAAATATGGCACTTCGTGTCTAAGCATCCCGTGACGCTTTTGCCTCACACTGGCGCCCTTTTCACTTGGCTTTCTACCAAGGTGAGAGGATTGTGTTTTCTGTATGACAAAATGGACGAAATATCGACCTTCACTAGATCTACCCCATTCCGGTATTGGGAGAGAGATTTGGGGATAGTCATCACCCTTGAGGAATGGCAGCAGGCAATTAGGCTGATCCATCTATCCTTAAAGTGTAGCACGCACATTGAGACAGCCATGAAAATAGTATTACGATGGCATAGGACCCCGATTATGCTACAGTTAGCCTATCCCTCTGAATCAGGGAACTGTTGGAGGGGATGTGGGGGTAGAGGATCCCTTATCCATATTTTGGGGAATTGCCCCATAATTCAAGGATACTGGGACGGAGTCTTCGGGATGCTATCGGAGCTATTCGATTTCCGACTCCCATACACCGCTAGCATGGCTATTCTGATAACCGGAATTCCCAATGCACTAAAGGCATACAAAAAACTTATCTGCAAAATTCTGACTATAGCCAAATTGCTGTTGGTGCAAAGATGGAGGACAGTAGCTCCTCCGCTCATGTCGGATCTGTTAACAGCCATAAATAGCACATACACTTATGAAAGAATAATCGCCCTGGGAAATAACTCTTTCCACAGCTTTGAGAAAATCTGGGAGGCGTGGATTTACTCTTGATTTATTCTGAAAGAGAACCGGGGGGTCGCAGGAAGTCCGGGAGGGGGGTGCACTGATGCAATGACTGCAATAAATGGGCGAGGGGGGGGGTCAAACCAGTCAAATTTATCAAACTGGCCAACCTCGAGGTAGAGGAGGCAGAAGAAGGGGGGAATTCAGAAATGACAAAACGGAGTTTTGGTGTCTACACACTAATAGAAGCCTTACAACTAAGGGAAGGTTGATACTGAGGAACATGTTCTAGGAATGATTCAAGATAGCCCGCTGACTGTGCCTGAAAGTTACTGTTATAGTTAAGGTTTACTATGTTAGTACGTTGCATATCTGTTTTATTGATGTATGACTTACAGATGTATTTTGGAAAAGAAAGTAATATGTTATTTTGCATACTATACTGTACTGCATACCAATGTACATCGTGATATATGTCAATACTGTATTTCACCTTTATTCTTTGAAAAAAACTTGAATAAAAATTATTGAAACTAAAATCTACCCTCCAACAGCCAAATAGCGCTCTCTCTGTTCCAAGTTCTGCCATGTACCCATACAGCAGATTACGATCACATTTGAGTACTGCTACATTCAGGAGAAATTGTGTAAATGAGAAATTTGGGGCTAAAGAGACATTTTACTGGAAAGAGAGTAATTTTTCCTTTTCATGTCCCAATGGTAGTAAATACTGTGAAACAGCTGTAGGGTCAAAGTGCTCACTATACCTCTTGATAAATTCCTTGAGGGGTGTATTTTCTTAAATGGGATAATTTAATGGGGGTTTTATTGTTCTGGTACCTCATTTGCTCTGCAAATGAAACATGGCACCTGAAAATGATTCAAGTAAAATCTGCCCTCCGAAAGCTCAATGTCGCTCCTTCCCTTTCTGCGTCCTGTCGTGTGCCCAAAATGCAGGTTACATCAACACATGTGGTATTTATATGCTTGAGAGAAATTGTACAACAAACTATGGGATGCATTTTCTCCTTTAACCCCTTGTGAATGACCAAATTTTAAGGATATATGAATATATCTCACAGAAAATAAATGGTTTCAAACGATAAAACTTAACTTTCAATATCTTAAAATAAAAAATTAACATAAAGGACGTCCACTAATCTACTAAAAGACAGATCAATGTGGTCTGTGCCTGTCCATTCAACGTTTATTCGGGGTTTAGATGTTTGATAGTATTCACAATCTCCAACTTTCCACTGGACCTAGGGTGTAATTAGATACTTTCACCACCCTTAGACTAAGGTTATAGTATCACGGCTGTGTCATGCAACAGGTCAGTATTTTGTCAGTTGCTCTTAGTGCTATGGTAACCCCACACACAATTTGTAAAGCATCACTGACTAGACTCCCGCACAGCCATGATATACCTCCACAACCCTAGTCTGTAGTATGTACATATGCCAGTAATCTAGGTACAGGTCACAGTAACTTCATTTCCTGTCATTAAAATGTTATAACCATAAGGGAAACCACGATATTCTGACCCTTATGCTCAATAAACTCCTATATTGCAGCCATTTCTGATATCCCCTATGTTGACTCCAGGGATATACAGCTACCATTTCCATTAGTGACTCAAATTCCGCCAACTAATCTCCAGGCTACTCAGGCTGCCCCAGTCTCCTGTCAGTCCCTCATGCCCCCAAATAGTATGGCTTGTGGTCAACTAACTAAAAAATAAACTTTCTCTACGCATTTCCCCTGTGTTATCTGTGTCAGGTTCATCAGGAGCTAATACTAAATCTATAGATTGGTCTAAGCTGCTATAAATTTCAAAGATAATGCAGATATGCAGTTACACCTGCAGTTTCTGGAGCACTAATGGTGTGCTCACCACACTGAGCCTTGCCTACTTTATAAAGGTCAGCCATGGGCGCACCGCTAATGAGGCGAAGTAAGGCGGCCGTCTCAGGCGGCACTATCTTGTCAGTTTCGGGGGGCGGCATTTTGATTGACCTAAATCAGTCCAAGACAGGCCGCTTTAAAAAACATGCTGAGCGGGACCTGTCCTGGGCTGGTTTAGCGTTTTAAGTTTGGGTGTCGCAGGTTGGGCGGGTGAGACAAGGTTTGGGTTGCAGTGGATGTTGGGTGTCGTGGGGGGAGGGGCGTTGGCAGAAAAAGCCTCCAAGCAAAGAATATCCTCTGTGATAAGGAGCAGGGATTATGTGCCCAGCACTGTAAGGGTAGCTCATGCCAGGCCCATATAACCTTAGTACACTGCTGCTCAAACCATCACATTACAGTTATAGTTTTATCAGCTAATCTCTGTAGCATGAAGGGTTAAAAGGCTATATGTTGAGACATTGTTTGTAAAATCACAAAAACAAATGCAAAGTATTTTTATGTAAATAAAGCTTAGGATCCATTCATGTCTCAGGTGTCATGGTTTGTCATTGTGATAATAAGGCGAAGTGAAAGCGGCCGCCTCAGGCGGCACTGTAGATCACTGTCTTGGGGGCGGCATTTTTACTATTTATTTAATGTAAACCAGTCCAGAACAGGCCGCTTTAAAAAAAGACCAGAACTGAGCGGGGCCTGTCCTGGGCTGGTTTACGAGACGTCGCATCTCAGTGTAGGTGGCGATACAATGACGTCATCACGCCGCCTACGCTGAGACACAGACGTCGCGGACAAGAAGAGGCGGCGGCTCCATCAAGGCATCGCAGGTAGGTGCAGAGAACTTTTTTTTTATATATAAATAGGCCGTAACCTGCTGGAGTAACCGCATCAGGTTACGGCCTATTTATTTACCTACCCCGCGTCTGCTCGTGGCCGCCTCCGCTTCCCCTTCTGCTATGGGACGCAGAAGAGGAAGTGGATGCCGCTGTGAGCGGCCGCGGGCTTCGGTAAGTGAGGCCGCGGGCCAAAAATACTACTATTATTATACTCCGGGGTCTTTTCAGACCCCAGAGTATAATAATCGGACACCCAGGGGAGGTGATAAACATCAAAACCAGTGTTACTCACCTCTCCAGCAATCAGTGTTACTCCGGGCAGGCTTGGGGCCTCTGGTGACATCATCAGGTCGCGTCGCCGGCCTGATCACGTGACGTGTGTGCGCAATTAGACAGGGCCGAAAGCTGCGGGGAGTGCACCGGTGTCCAGGATAGGTAAGTAACACTGATTTTTATGTTTGTCACATCCCCTGGGTCTCCGATCATTAATAGTTCATGGGTGGGCAACTATGGGGAATAATAGCGTGTGCAGGGGCCACTGTGAAGCACAATACCAGTCAGGGGCCACTGTGGAGCATAATACTTGTGCAGGGACCACTATGGGGCATATTACCGTGTGCAGGGGCCACTGAGGAGCATAATACCCTGTGCAGGGGCCACTGTGGAGCATAATACAAGTGCAGGGGCCACTATGGAGAATAATACCAGTGCAGAGGCCACTATGGAGCATAATACAAATGCAGGGGCCACTATGGAGTATAATACCAGTGCAGGGGCCACTATGGAGCATTATACCATGTGCAGGGGCCAATATTGAGCATAATACCGTGTGCAGGGGCCAATATGGGGCATAATACCGTGTGCAGGGGACACTAGGGAGCATAAAAGTGTGCAGGGGTTGCTGTGGAACATAATACCGTGTGCAGGGGCCACTGCGGGGCATAATACCGTGTGCAGGGGCCGCTGTGAGGCATAATACAGTGTGCAGGGGCTGCTGTGGAACATTATAGTGTGTGTAAATGGGGCATTATAAACAGGGGCTATGTATATATCACATGCTGTCTGTTTATAGTGATTTATGTGATGTAATTCCAGCCTTGTCACATAGACATGTATAGGACGAGGCTGTAGTTAAATTACATAGCCGCTATGAGATGAATGACACTATGTAAACAGAGAAGCGGTCACAGCGCTTACACGTGTACCATTCACACAGCTGATCAGTGGGGGTCCTGGGTCTTTGAGCCCCACTGATTAGTTTATTAATGACCTGGAAAACCTTTTAATTAGTTAACACCTGGGGCATTATTAATAAGGGGCACTATTTATACAGGGTACACACGGACATTATTAATATAAAGATAAACTTGGGAGTATTATTCATTATGGGGGCTTATATCATATATTTTATAATTGGGGTAGCAGCAGGATGGGGGCTTTGTGTAGGTGAGGTCAGGTGCCTGGAAAAGTTAGGAGCCAAATATGTCTGTGTTGCAAACTTTACACAGACAAGTCACAGCTGGAAGAAGTGGTCATGGCAGTCCAAAGGGAAGAGAAGGGATTAGTCAGAGACGTCACCTGTAAGTCACAAAATTTTACTGCCCTGTATTCACCTAAATGATAGAGGATACCTGAGTGATGGGGGTCTGTCTGCTGAGACCCCACTGAGCCTGAGAATTGGATTTTTTTTTCCCCCCACTGGGTGGGAATCCAGCCTGACCGCAGCCATATATATAGGTGTCACTTGGTGGATGGACGAACCCACGTGGCTATCATTCACTTCGATGGGACTTCCGAAGATACCTAAAGTCCAGTACTCAGCTATCTGCGGGGCTCCTATTATAGAAGTTACTTTCATTGTTAATGCCGTGTTGTTGATTTCTGATACTGAAGTAATACAGGAAGAAGAATTCTTAAAAACTGTTTCATAAGTTTGTGTATGTTTATTGTACGACAATAACAGCGTGTGACGTTAACAGCATGTAAACGCAATTTTATATTTTTATTTTGGGGGGGGGGGGCGTCTTTCTATAGTCCGCCTCAGGCAGCAAAGAGACTAGGTTCACCACTGAGGTCAGCCCATTCATTCGGTGCCACCCCCTATCCTGATGCTGTCTGCATTGAGCTAATAGAAATCGCTAGCTCACTCTACCTCCGTCAAGCCTCTTAGGGGGTGTGTCCACCTCAGTCCTCTACTGTGTTCATGTGACTGCTGATCATGTGACCACTGAATGAAAACAATTCCAGTGATCCAGCGCTAGATGGTGATTCTATTGATTCACATTCAGTCTTCTCCTACTCCACACAAATTGCTGATCATCTGGCCACTGTGTCCCAGCAATTCCGATGAACAAGCGCCAAACGGTAAGTACAGTACAGACCAAAAGTTTGGACACACCTTCTCATTCCAAGAGTTTTCTGTATTTTCATGACTATAAAAATTGTAGATTCACACTGAAGGCATCAAAACTATGAATTAACACATGTGGAATTATATACTTAACAAAAAAGTGTGAAACAACTGAAAATATGTCTTATATTCTAGGTTCTTCAAAGTAGCCACCTTTTGCTTTGATTACTGCTTTGCACACTCTTGGCATTCTCTTGATAAGCTTCAAGAGGTAATGACACAATGCTCCCCCGATATGTCCCACCCCTTTCATCTTTCTTCAATAAATGGCACAAAGGATATCAAATCATTGAGGCCTCTAGGTTTGTCACAGTCAAACCTAAATATCCATTCCGCTTCCTTCCTCAAAATTGCCCTATCTCACTCTCCTTCTCGTGGCGATTTGCGTACTAACTCAATGCCCTGAAATCTCAATGTAGATGGGTCACGCCCATGTTTGCTCCAGAAATGTAAACTCAGGGGACGTTCTTCCCTTCTGTTAATATATCCCACATGATCTAATATCCTACGACGTAATTCCCTTTTCGTTTTGCCCACGTAGTTCACTGGGCATGGACAGGATGCGACATACACAACACCCATAGAGTAGCAATTGGTGAAATCTCTAGTTTAATATTTTTTACCCGTTGCTGCCGCCGTAACTTCACGTCTCTTCAAAATAAATTCACAGGCCCTACAACCACCACACCTAAAAGTGCCTGCCGGTCTTTCACTCCCCAACCAGGTACCCCTAGACTCCTCTGGTTCCAGATGACTATGAACTAGTCTGTCTCTGAGGTTACGGCCTCTCCTGTAGGTGATTGATGGATATTCAGATACCCTATCCCTTAAATCAGGGTCCTGTCGAAGGATATCCCAATATGATCTCAATATATCAACCACCATTCTGGAACCTTGATCAAATGTCCCGATTAATCTAATGATGTTTTGGGGAGGCGGTTCATCTTTTGGTATCAATAATCTTTGTCTGTCACATTCTATCGCAAAACATCTAGCATCCTGGAGCACATTTTTCGGGTACCCTCTACTCCTAAATCTTTGCTCTAATAACTGAGATTGAGTATTGAATTCCTGGACCGAAGAGCAGTTTCTGCATGCATGCTTAAAGGGTTAACAAACTTCTCAAATGCTGTCTTGAATTGTTTTGGTGGTGCAGTTTTGAGAACGGGATGATTTATTGGAGTTTCTAATACAAAGACCTTTCAAAGCCCCTTTGGAACTGAATTAGTACCTTAAAAAATTTGTTTCATAAATTCTGTTGAAAATTTCTTTTAGACTGTAAACCTTATAACGTCCAAAAAATTTAAATGAACATTTAAAATTTGTTGTCAACATAAGGCAGAGATATGGTAAATTATGTTTTTTAACTAATTTGATTTGGTATGACTTTCTATATGAAAAGAGGATGAAATTTGCAGTTTTTTCATAGATAAACACAAAAAATATTGACCCAAATTTACAACAAACACGAAGTACAATATGTCACGAAAAAACATATTCAAAATCAACTGGAAAAGTTAAAGCATTCCAAAGTTATTACCACAAAAAATGACACGTCATATTTAAAAAATGGGCATAACGTCCAAAACTGGCTGCGACGCCAAGGGGTTAATTGAACAGATTGTTGCAGTCTTCAGGGAGGTTAAATAATGACCTCACCCCCTTCCATAGCAGCCAACATTTAATAAGGGAGTCTATCATTGCCCCCAGCTATTTTAAACCACTCTCATAGTGCTGTAGATGCTGTTAGCAGAATAAAAACCATACCTTTCTTAAGATTTAGAGCTCTAGGGATGTGGAGAAAAAGCACTTTTATTCTTTATTCAAATGAGGATCTTGGAGCTCAGGGGAAGTTTTCTTCAGGCACTGAGTACTGCTACATCATCACTAAACACGCCCATCCTGCATTCAGCTCGTCCCTCTGGGCAGTGTCAGTTCATCCTCCCAGTGTCAGTTGTTCCTCACACTGCCCAGGGGGACGAGCTAAATGCAGGATGGGTGTGTTTAGTGATGATGCAGTAGTGCCCAGTGCCTGAAGAAAGAAAACTCCCCCTGTGCTCCAAGATCCAAATTTGAATAAAGAATAAAAGTGCTTTTTCTACACATTCCTGGAGCTCTACATCTTAAGAAAGGTATGGTTTTTATTCTGCTAACAGCATCTACAGCACTATGGGAGCGGTTTAAAGTAGCTGGGGGCAGTGATAGACTCCCTTTAAGTGAACAGATTGTTACAGTCTTTAGGGAGGTTAAATACTGACCTCACCCCTTTCCATGTGGCGGATGCCTCCTGCCAGTCCTGGATACAGAATAGAAGCCAACAATCAGCTAAAGAATTGTGCAGGAGAGAGAGGATCCATAGCAGCCAACATTGCCCAGATAATACCTGGGGGAACTTGGCCCAGCTGGAAGAAAGGAACAGCCAGCCTACTCAAGTGTTCATCAGTAAAGTAAGTTCCCGTGTCTCTGTCATTGCTGTGCCACCACACTATCTTGGGCCTCCTGAACAACATCTTACAGGGACACTATAATAGGGAGTGCCCTGGGGGGAACTACCACCACCATCAGGTCTAGTGCAGCCCCCCCCCTTTTTTTTTCACTGTGCCAGCTTTAGGGAGGAGTAAGAGTAAACAGACCCACTGAAGTCTACACCGTGACACTACTTGTACTTTCCTGAGCAGTACCCTCCTTCATGGTTGCTGCACATAAAAATGGCGTCACAAACAGGATGCATCTGTTTTTGTGTCCTAGATAATGGACTGTGTTATACAGCAAGCCCCTCAAGGGTTAATCTACAGCCCAGCAATGGTGCTTTATTTTCATGGACTGTGTTGTCTGAGTAAGATGATTGCTGTAGCCCTGTTATGCTTGCAGCCAGAGTTATGAAAACTTGGTTCAAGAGCTCTGGTGCACACTGTACAAAACTGCTGCCGCAGTTATAAAGACTTTGGTGTATTAAGACACTGTGTTTTGGATCGTTTTGAACCGTGTTATATGCTGAATTTTGCTGTATGAGTACTTCTCCAGCTAAAAAGGGGTTAATCCGCCATCCTGCTTCAGTAAGCAGCTACGCCACAGAAGCACAACAGAACAGCCCAACAGCAAACTACAGCATAGAGGGAAGTAGTCACATACTATCCGTGAGTTCCGATTCAATCGGCCATCAAGTTAACTTCCACTGTACCACTCGGGTGTACCATTAACAGTGCCAGAACACCCGGAATATCGCTCTGGATCCAATACAAAGTCCAGGAGTATCGCTAACAAAGCACCCAGACTCAAGTCAAAGTCCAGAAACCCCAATTTCAGATATTGAAAAATTTAACAGGGACAGTAACCATGTCAGATTCAAGTGATACAGAACAGACTGGTCACAGTGCAGGCCCTGCATCCAGCATGACAGAAAGACCAACAGCTGCTGCAACATGCATCATGCCACTGTCCATGCTCTACTATGCAGGGGCCCCGTGGCTGCCCTTCTACAAAGGTGAAACCCACACCTTAAAAGACTTTATAAAGAAAATGCTTGCTATGTTCCGCCTCTACTCCGTGGAACAGATCCTGGCCCAATTATGGACCACCTTTGAACCCAAATCTATCTCTGAGCTCAGGATGAGGTTTACGTATTGAGTTCAGCAACCAAGTGAGACGCTGTGCAATTTTGCCCTCTCATTACAGGAGACCATGAGGGCCATGATACAAGCAGTTCCCTTTGAGGCTGAAAAAGCAGACAAAATCCAGAGGGAGCAATTCATTGGGGGGGGTCTCCTCTGACTCCATGAGTCATTAACTGCAAATGATGTCTATCCAGAACCCTGACAGCCCCTTCCTCAAATTTAAAGAACTGGCCATCGAGGTCCTAGAGAGAAGGCCCAGACAGAGAACAGTGCGGACTACCACCCCTCTTAAAGAAACAGAAGAGAAACTTGTTCCAATAGTGTCACAATGAACACCTTGCAAGGCCATCACCTACCAAGCTGCTCAGACTCAAGTCACAGCTGGAGAAGATCAGTGTCTAGATCAACTGAAACTCATTACAAAAAGCCTGGAGCAAGTCTGTCAATGACTAGAGAGACTAGAAGCCAGTTCTCCAGTAAAATGTGAACTACCATCAAACGACCACTTTGATGAAAGGGGGAGACCTGCCTGCCAACACTGCCATAAGATAGGTCACCAAGAACGCCAATGCTGGGCGATAAATGAATGTCTCCCAAGACGGAGGGCCACCCCTTCGGGAGGAGAGGCATTAGGCCCTGAAAATCCTAAATGGATGCAAAGGTTTGTCAGATCACACCCAGAAGTTTCTATCCGCATCAATGGAGTACCATTTGCTGCCATCTTTGATACCGGGTTCCAAGTAACAACCATCCAACATGCCGCCTTTGAACGTCATTGGAATAGTGAGATCCTGATGCAACTACCAAACGCCTGGCTGGACCTCATCACAACCAACGGCCAGTCGCTCCCTCTACATGGATACTGGGAACCTACAGTTCAAGTGAGAGGAGTCCATTTACCCCACATGGTATCATTTTAATCAAGGTCAAGGACAGCCTGCAGTAATTTTAGGTATGAACATCCTAGGGAACTGCTTTGGAGAAATGCTTGAGGCTCTACGTCAATCTGTACCCACTGCATCCCAGGCTGCCCAGAAGGTAATACACAAGACCATCCGTGTACTGTCTGCTCAACAGCATTTCACTAATGCCAGAGTAGAAATCTGCAAAGCCCACATCAGAGACCACTGACCAATAACTCTAAAACCTGGCACAGAAACACTGCTATGGTGTTGGACCCATCCAGTCCTACAAGGACTTGACTACCAAGCCCTAGTGGAACCAATACCACTTAATGAACATCCAATGATCATGGCCGCTCGAAGTCTAGTGACTGTGGTTGAAGGGAAGGTACCTATGTGTCTCCTTAACCTAGGAAACCATCCAGTAACTCTGAGGAAGTACTACCTAGTAGCACAGCTGTCTCAACTCAGTGTGCAAAACTTAGTGGGCATTCCAATTATTGCCACTAAACAAATGGCCCAGCAATTATATAAATACCAGAAGAAATACCAGAAACATCCTGGTGGGGAGAAATCCATGTGGGAACCGTGACCACACTTACCTACCAAATTCAGGGGTTAAAGACAACCATGAAGCCTTCAGTAAACATCCTCTAGATTATGGGAGAGCGAAGGGCATTGAGCACACCATTCCCACTGGTACTCATCCTGCCATTAAGGAAAGACACAGGCCTACACCACCAGCCCTATACCAGGATGTGAAACAAATGGTCCACGACATTAAAGAGTCCAAAGTCATCCAAGAAAGTCACAGTCCCTAGACTGCACCACTGGTTCTCGTCAAAAAGAAAGATGGAAATATCCGCTCACAAGTGGTTACTGGCAAGTACTCATGTCCCCAACTGATAGGGAGAAGACAGCCTTCACTACCCCAATGGGCTTGTTTGAGTTTATTTACATACCCTTTGGACTGTGCAATGCGCCTGGAACATTCCAAAGACTGATGTAAAGATGCCTGGGTCACAGGAACTTTGAAACTGTGCTCCTATATCTGGACAACGTCATAGTTTACTCTAAGACCTACAGTATGAAGATCATCTCAGGCATCTAGCTGAAGTGTTTCAGGTACTAATCAAAAATGGCTTAAAAATAAAACCCTCCAAGTTTCACCTCTTCCAACCTCAAGTCCAGTACTTGGGACATGTAGTAAGTGCAGAAAGTGTAAATCCAGATCCTGAGAAGGTAGCTGGTGTCCACAGTTGGCCAACACCTACCACTGTTAAAGAAGTAAGGAGTTTTCTAGGATTTGTCGGATACTATCCGACTAATTTTGCCCACATTGCTGAACCCCTGCAAGCACTCTTGAGAGGACACGGTAAAGAACACTTGAAGAAGAGAATCCCCATTAACTGGAAAGAAGAACAAGAAATTGCCTTCCAGTTATTAAAAAAATAATGCTTACTAAACCACCTGTTCTGGGCTATCCAGATTACAGCCTGCCTTTTCATTTGTACACTGATGCCAGTAATCAAGGACTTGGTGCAGTACTAGTTCAAAAGCCAGGAGCCCCAGGAAGAGTGATCGCCTATGCAAGTAGAGCCCTCAAAGGAGCTGAGAGAAACGACCAAAGCTATGGTTCCTTCAAGCTGGAATTTCTGGCATTGGTCTGGGTCATCACAGAGAAATTCAAGGACTACCTTGCCACTTTTTCGTTCACTGTCTTCATGGATAACAACACTTGAACACCGCTAAGATGGGAGCTTTAGAACAGAGATGGGCTTCGCGACTAGCAAACTACAACTTTGTGGTCAAATACAGAACAGGTAAGTCCAATGTCAATGCAGATGCCTTGTTCCATCTACCTACTGGAGAAGACTCAAAGGAACTTGATGATACTGATGACTACACAGAGGAAGTAGAGATGCCTGCATTCTACAACCGTTTTGCAGACAATGAGGCAATCAACAGCAAGACCCAGGACTTATCAACAGGTCAAGAAGCAGTCATCAGAACAGGAACCATGGGCCTTGTGGCAAACTGAGAGTCGGGTGATTGGGGAGATCCTAGATTATCTGGATACCAAAAAAATACCCATCAGAATACGCCAAGGCGGTGCAGACCCAGAACTACTTTGCTTTTGGAGACAAAAGAAAGAGAATGGTTTGTTGCTGAGAAGAGTCCTGGATCCCACCACTGGTAATCAGCTACACCAAGTTGTAATTCCAAGGAGAGATGCCAAAGTTGTCCTTGAAGCATACCACAACAAGTCTGGACACTTTAAAGTACAAAAGACCGAATCTACTATCTGAGGAAGATTGTATTGGACCAGACTAAGGGGTGATGTAGAGAAATGGTGTCAGGAATGTACTTCTTGTGCCTTAGCAAGAGGGGAGAAGCCAAACCAAAAGGCGATCTTGCATCCTATCGTGAGTCATCGACCACTGGAGATTGTGGCCATTGAACATGTAAAAATGGAACCAAGTAGGACAGGATACACCAATGCACTGTCCATCATCGATCATTACACCAAGTTTACAGTTGCAGTATTGGTAAAAGACCTGATGGCTAAAACTACTGCTGCAATCTTTCTGAAGTCTTTCATTTTACCGTATGACTGTCCGAAGAAGATCTTGTCCGATTCAGCATTTGAGTCCCAATTATTTCAAGAGCCTTGTCAGCTGTACCACTGTAAGAAATAGAGAACAATGGCTTACCATCCTCAAGGAAATGGATTGTGTGAAAAGATGAACCAAACTCTGATAGAAATACTCAGAACTTTACCACCTCATCAGAGAGCTGAATGGCCAAACCATTTACCTGAGATGTTGTACATCTACAACAATACAACACAAGCCTCCACCAGTTACACCCCACACTTCCTACTGTTCGGAAGACAAGGAAAACTTCCTTCACACATCTCACTGAATGTATCTGTTCCAGATGACTTGAATCCTCTACCAACCACAGAGTGGGTGAGTGAAAACCAAAGAAGGATGGCTGATGTGAATGAGATTGTTGAAGCTAGGATGCAGGACATGAAAAAGAAGCAACAACATGATTATGATCAACATGCTAATGCTGACCCTTTCCAAATTGGAGACCTCGTTTGGTTGAAGAACAACCATAGAACCAGCAAATTGGACACTAAGTGGTAGAGGACACCTTATACTATCAAAGCAATCCACCACACCCAGGAACAGATATCTATGAAATCCAAAGAGATGGTAACCATCCACAAATTGTCCAACCTAACCTAACCTGAAACTGTGTCTACAAGGGCAACAGTTTCCTACAGATGAACAAAGACATACCAATTGACATACCAGAAGTGGATGAACCTGTTGGAGCAAAATTCACTGAGTCTACTTCAACTCAAGAGAGCCACTTCGACATAAAGAACCCACTAACTTGGTGGCTTACTCCAGTTTTGTCCTTCCTTGCACCTGATCCTGCACCTACAGTGCCTACAACTCACACAGAGGACAGACCACATTGTGAACCTGCTGTTGTTGTAGCTGAACCTGTCAGGGGATCAGAGAGGAGTACTAAAGGAGTGAGACCTGCTCACTTCATGGATTGAAGAGGAGCCTACAGAGTAAGAGACTCCTTGATGGGCTGACCGCCCTTAAAGGGAGTCTATCATTAGAAAATGACGTTTTTAAGTAATGGCACGTTGGAATAGCCTTTTAAAAGGCTATTCTACTCCTACTACTTATTCACTTGTGGTCTCCGCCGTTTCTGTAAAAAGGCATTTATTCTGATATGCAAATTATGCTCCGAGCACACCAGCATCATCAACTGCTCGCCGCCCCTTAGTGCCTCCTGTTCACTCCCCCCGGATCTTCTCCTTCTCTTTAGCCTTGTGTAGTCATCCGTTGCAGCGCTATATGTGGTTGAAATCCTGCACATGCGCAGTCGGCTCTGCCACTTCGGGTTCGGGCAGAGACAACTGTGCATGCACAAGAGAATGAGAGGTAGGAGTAGAAAAGCGTTTTTAAAGGCTATTCCAACGTGCCATTACTTAAAAATGTAATTTTTGTAATGATAGACTCCCTTTAAAGATTGCAATTGTTGTGCCCTTCCTTGCTGAAAGTGGAGGCGCACTGACACCAAAGACCTTTTCTGTAATAACAACCTCTTCTAGGGCATTGCCGATATGTCAAATTCCTCAACTCCTCTTGTGAAGTTTTTATTTATTTCCAGTCCAAGCCAGGAGAATATTTTTCTTTGTGTATACTGTCTGTGTATGCTTCTTATGTTTAGCTAGAAGAGATAAGTATATTTATGGGCTCTTCTGCTCATGCTCCACGCTTTCCATGGTTTTGCAAGCATGGGTAACCTGTTTTGAGCTTCAGTCCTCTACCGTACGCCCTACAGTAGGTAAAATCGTACAGGCACGACTATCCAAGAAGCATCCTTGCAAAGTCACCTAAACTATTAAAGGGAGTCTATCATCGAGATTTTAAATTTTTAGCTAAGGCTATATTCATGTAGCCTTTAGAAAGGCAATTGTAGGCATACCTTTTATTTCCTGACTCTTGCCGGCATTATTCAGAAAAAGCCTTTTTCTTGTTATGTAAATTAGTGTGCACAGGGGGCGTTCCCTCTGTGTGCCGAGCACCCCTTACGTCATCATTCTCTCCCTGCATTGCCGCCCCCTTCTTCCTTCTTGTTGACGCATTCTCCTCCTCTTCTTTGCTTCTTCCTCCTGTCAGCTCGAACATGCGCGAGATTTCGTTCACGCCAACTGGAGAAAGAAGTTTCTTCCTCCTGTCAGCTTGAACGAAATGTGCAAGATTTCATTCACGGCGATGGGAGAAAGAAGCAAAGAGGCGGAGGAGGCGTTAACAAGAAAGAAGAAGGGGGCGGCAATGCAGGGAGAGGGTGATGACACGGGGGGTGCTCGGACAACAGGGTGAACGCCCCCTGTTCTCTGTGGAAGCTAATTTACATAACAAGGAAAAGGCTTTTTCTGAAAAAGGCCAGCAAGAGTCAGGAAATAAAAGGTATGCCTACAATAGCCTTTCTAAAGGCTATATGAATATACAGTCATGGCCAAAAGTTTTGAGAATGACACAAATATTATATTTTCACATGATCTGCTGCCCTCTGGTTTTTATGTGTGTTTGTCAGATGTTTTTATCACATACAGAAATATAATTGCATTCATATTATGAGTAACAGAAGCTTATATTGACAGTTAGAATGAGTTAATGCATCATGTCAATATTTGCAGTGTTGACCCTTCTTCTTCAGGACCTCTGCAATTCTCCCTGGCATGCTCTCAATCAACTTCTGGACCAAATCCTGACTGATAGCAGTCCATTCTTGCAGAATCAATGCTTTAATTTTGTCTGAATTTGTTGGTTTTTGTTTGTCCACCCGTCTCTTGATGATTGACCACAAGTTCTCAATGGGATTAAGATCTGGGGAGTTTCCAGGCCATGGACCCAAAATCTCTATGTTTTGTTCCCTGAGCCATTTAGTTATCACCTTTGCTTTATGGCAAGGTGCTCCATCATGCTGGAAAAGGCATTGTTGAGCGCCAAACTGCTCTTGGACGGTTGGGAGAAGTTGCTCTTGGAGGACATTCTGGTACCATTCTTTATTCATGGCTGTGTTTTTAGGCAAGACTGTGAGAGAGCCGATTCCCTTGGCTGACAAGCAACCCCTCACATGAATGGTTTCAGGATGCTTTACAGTTGGCATGAGACAAGACTGGTGGTAGCGCTCACCTCTTCTTCTCCGAATAAGCTGTTTTCCAGATGTTCCAAACAATCGAAAAGGGGATTCATCAGAGAAAATGACTTTACCCCAGTCCTCAGCAGTCCACTCCCTGTACCTTTTGCAGAATATCAGTCTGTCCCTGATGTTTTTTCTGGAGAGAAGTGGCTTCTTTGCTGCCCTCCTTGAGACCAGGCCTTGCTCCAAGAGTCTCCGCCTCACAGTGCGTGCAGATGCACTCACACCTGCCTGCTGCCATTCCTCAGCAAGCTCTGCACTGCTGGTAGCCCGATCCCGCAGCTGAAGCACTTTTAAGAGACAGTCCTGCCGCTTGCTGGTCTTTCTTGGGCGCCCTGGAGCCTTTTTGGCACCAATGGAACCTCTCTCCTTGAAGTTCTTGATGATGCGATACATTGTTGACTGAGGTGCAATCTTTCTAGCTGCAATACTCTTCCCAGTTAGGCCATTTTTGTGCAGTGCAATGATGACTGCACGTGTTTCTTTAGAGATAACCATGGTTAATAGAAGAGAAACAATGATGGCAAGCACCAGCCTCCTTTTAAAGTGTCCAGTGGTGTCATTCTTACTTAATCATGACAGATTGATCTCCAGCCCTGTCCTCATCAACACCCACACCTGTGTTAATGGAGCAATCACTGAAACGATGTTAGGTGGTCCTTTTAAGGCAGGGCTGCAATGATGTTGAAATGTGTTTTGGGGGATAAAGTTCATTTTCTAGGAAAATATTGACTTTGCAAGTAATTGCTGTTAAGCTGATCACTCTTTATAACATTCTGGAGTATATGCAAATTGCCATTAGAAAAACTGAAGCAGTAGACTTTGAAAAAATTAATATTTGTATCATTCTCAAAACTTTTGGCCATGACTGTACACACGTGGACAAAATTGTTGGCAACCCTCGTTTAATGAAAGAAAAACCCACAATGGTCACAGAAATAACTTGAATCTGACAAAAGTAATAATATATAAAAATTCTATGAAAATGAACAAATGAAAGACAGACATTGCTTTTCAACCATGCTTCAACAGAATTTAAAAAAAAAGAAAACTCATGAAACAGACCTGGACAGAAATGATGGTACCCTTAACTTAATATTTTGTTGTACAACCTTTTGAGGCAATCACTGCAATCAAACGAATCCAGTAACTGTCAATAAGACTTCTGCACCTCTCAACAGGTATTTTGGCCCACTCCTCATGAGCAAACTGCTCCAGTTGTCTCGGGTTTGAAGGGTGCCTTTTCCAGATGGCATGTTTCAGCTCCTTCCAAAGATGCTCAATAGGATTTAGGTAAGGGCTCATAGAAGGCCACTTCAGAATAGTCCAATGTTTTCCTCTTAGCCATTCTTGGGTGTTTTTAGCTGTGTGTTTTGGGTCATTATCCTGTTGCAAAACCCATGACCTGCGACAGAGACCAAGCTTTCTGACCCTGGGCAGCACATTTCTCTCTAGAATCCCTTGATAGTCTTGAGATTTCATTGTACCCTGCACAGATTCAAGACACCTTTTGCCAGATGTAGCAAAGCAGCCCCAGAACTTAACAGAGCCTCCTCCATGTTTCACAGTAGGGACAGTGTTCTTTTCAAGATATGCTTCATTTTTCCATCTGTGAACATAGAGCTGATGTGCCTTGCCAAAAATTTCGATTTTTGTCTCATCTGTCCATAGGACATTCTCCCAGAAGCTTTGTGGCTTGTCAACATGTAGTTTGGCAAATTACTTTTGTCAGATTCAAGTTATTTCTGTGACCATTGTGGGTTTTTCTTCAATTTTGTCCACGTGCGTAGCCTTAGCTAAAAATTGAAAATCTCAATGATAGACTCCCTTTAAGTCTCATTCTAGGCAACCTATATTGGGCTGTGATTGTGTACCCTTTTTGTAATCATATTTTCTTCTTCCTGCAACGTCCCTGGTAAATGTTTGGTTAATGTGTTTATCCATAGGTGCCAACTTTTGAAGACCCCATGAACAACTTATCTCAACCAGGGGAGTGTGTAGAATCCTGCACCCTGGGGTTTATCTAACCAAAAGTTGGCAGATATATGTAAGTTCTCTTATGCTAAAGTGTTTCTCATTTTTTTTGTAAATGCTGACATCTACTGTCGTCTTTTTGTAATGACATGTTATTTAGCCTAATAGAGGTGATGCTGTTCCTTCCCAGTCTGAGGGAGATTCCATTCCTATTGGATAGAACCATAGATCTTTCCAGAACAGGGTGGAGCACGGCTAAAATAACCCCTGGCCTAGCTACAGCTCTGGGGGTCTGTCTGTGAGGAGAAGAGAAGAGATATCATCAGTCAGGTTAGTGACTGTTGTGCTGAAACCTGGGTGTTAGGGACACCAAAGGGACCCTTAGAGTATTTTGTAGAGCTCCAATTATATATATATATATATATATATATATATATATAGTACAGACCAAAAGTTTGGACACACCTTCTCATTCCAAGAGTTTTCTGTATTTTCATGACTGTAAAAATTGTAGATTCACACTGAAGGCATCAAAACTATGAATGTGGAATTATATACTTAACAAAAAAGTGTGAAACTATTGAAAATATGTCTTATAGTCTAGGTTCTTCAAAGTAGCCACCTTTTGCTTGGATTACTGCTTTGCACACTCTTGGCATTCTCTTAATGAGCTTCAAGAGGTAGTCACCTGAAATGGTTTTCACTTCACAGGTGTGCCCTGTCAGGTTTAATAAGTGGGATTTCTTGTCTTATAAATGGGGTTGGGACCATCAGTTGTGTTGTTCAGAAGTCAGGTGGATACACAGCTGATAGAACACAAGGAATGGACATTAGACCTGTGGAAATCTGTGCTTTGGTCTGATGAGTCCAAATTTGAGATCTTTGGTTCCAACACCGTGTCTTTGTGCGACGTAGAAAAGGTGAACGAATGGACTCTACATGCCTGGTTCCCACCGTGAAGCATGGAGGAGGAGGTGTGATGGTGTGGGGGTGCATTGCTGGTGACACTGTTGGGGATTTATTCAAAATTGAAGGAATACTGAACCAGCATGGTTACCACAGCATCTTGCAGCGGCATGCTATTCCATCCGGTTTGCGTTTAGTTGGACCAACATTTATTTTTCAACAGGACAATGACCCCAAACACACCTCCAGACTGTGTAAGGGCTATTTGACCAGGAAGGAAAGTGATGGGGTGCTACGCCAGATGACCTGGCCTCCACAGTCACCAGACCTGAACCCAATCGAGATGGTTTGGGGTGAGCTGGACCGCAGAGTGAAGGCAAAAGGACCAACAAGTGCTAAGCATCTCAAGGGAACTCCTTCAAGACTGTTGGAAGACCATTTCAGGTGACTACCTCTTGAAGCTCATCAAGAGAATGCCAAGAGTGTGCAAAGCAGTAATCAAAGCAAAAGGTGGCTACTTTGAAGAACCTAGAATATAAGACATATTTTCAGTTGTTTCACACTTTTTTGTTAAGTATATAATTCCACATGTGTTAATTTATAGTTTTGATGCCTTCAGTGTGAATTTACAATTTTTATAGTCATGAAAATACAGAAAACTCTTAGAATGAGAAGGTGTGTCCAAACTTTTGGTCTGTACTGTGTATATATATATATATATCTTATATATATAAAAATGAGTTTCTGTCTGTCTGTTCTTTATGCGCGACCAAACGACTGGACCGATCCTCACCAAATTTGGCACACATGTACATCAGGTGTCCGGAAATATTTTAGACTGGGTCTCAGCTCTAAAGGATGTACCGTTCCTGAGATACAGTATTCCCAAAAAATTTCCAGCATTAGCTAATACAAGTCTGCAAGTCTTTCACTCATATTCCAACTGCCATACACACGGTCACATGTCCCTTATCAGCCAATAAGAGCTCGCAGGTGCTTACTCTCCTCAGGCACACAGGTTTCCATAGCAACCAAGGTATTTATGACCTGTATTAGTCAATAGCAGTTCACAGGTCCTTAAATATTCAGTCATATCACGTGTATCAGCCAATATAAGTTCACATTTAATTTACCAGGTTTCCATAACAACACAGCCATAAATAGACTGTACTAGACTCAGTGGCATAACTAGGAATGGCTGGGCCCCAAGGTGCACATTTGACATGGGACCCCCTCCGGCAATCACTCCCCCTGCACAAACTGTATTCCTACTCACAGTATTCTGCCCCATAGTGGCCCCTGCACACAGTATTATGCTCGATAGTGGCCCCTTCATATAGTATTAAGCGCACTTCCTGCTACCTCTTCAATGTTGGACCGGATGTCACGTGAGCCAGGCATGCATCGTGACACATAATGACGTTGGACTGGCCCACCGACATCTGGGAGGATTGAAGGATTGAAGCCTGCTGGAGCGCAGGAGAGGTAAGTAACAGTGTTTTTTATGTTCCCTCAACTCCTTGGGGCCTCCGATCATTATACTCTGGGGTCTGAAAAGACCCCAGAATATAATGATAGCAGTGTTTGTGAGGTTCACGGCCCGCAGGCCTTACTTACCGATCCCCGCTCCTGCTCACAGCCACCTCTGCAGAAGGTGAAGTGCAGGCGGCCGTGAGCAGGAGCGGGGATCGGTAAGTAAATAGGGCCCGTTACCTGCTGGTGTTACACAAGCAGGTAATGGCCTGTTAAAAAAAAAAAATCTGGAGCCTGCCGGGACCCCTAATGTCCCCGACCCTGTGGTTGCCGCTACCACTGCTACCCCGGTATTACGCCACTGACTGGACTGCCATACTAGATTTCAGCATTCTTATAAATTGAAACGTTTTTAAACTACTCATGCCCCCTGCAGCAAAATGCATGGCTGCTGCTCGAGCTAATGAAAACTCTCAGCAGACCCAAGCCTGTCTCCAATCTGAAAAGGTATGACACAGACAACAGCGAGCTGCTGAAACAACCCAGCAGACCCAAGCCCATCTCCAATCTGACAAGGCATTGTCAGCCACATGCACACAGCTGCACTCCATATTTCCATAACAACCCAGCCATTTTTTTCACTGCTGTAGGTCAGCTTTAAAAGGGCAGGGCGCTGTGGATGACACTTTTCCACAAAGTTACGTATACACAGCTTTACTCCAGGTTTTCCATAACAACCGATCGCAGGTCTTTCACTGATATCTACACTGAGATACACATGATCACATGACGCTTATGGACCAATGGAAAATCGCAGATTCTTCAGTCTTGACACACACACAGCTTTACACCAGGTTTCCATAGCAACCAAGCTATTTATGACCTGTATGAGTCAATAGCAGTCCGCAGGTCCTTAAATATTCAGTAATATGATGTGCATTAGCCAATATAAGTTCACATCTCATTTACCAGGTTTCCATAGCAACACAGCCATAAATAGACTATACCTATACTGGACTGCCATACTGGATGTCAAGTGCAAAACTGGCCAATTCATATGGGGCCACTACGCAAACAAAAAATGAAATGTACCCGTGCGAAGCTGGGTCCTTCTGCTAGTTTATATATATATATATATATATATATATATATATATACATACAGTTAGGTCCATAAATATTTGGACAGAGACAACATTTTTCTAATTTTGGTTCTTTACATTACTATAATGAATTTTGAACAAAACAATTCAGATGCAGTTGAAGTTCAGACTTTCAGCTTTAATTCAGTGGGTTGGATTAAATGATTGAATAAACATGTGAGGAACTAAAGCATTTATTACACACAATCCCTTCATTTCAGGGGCTCAAAAGTAATTGGACAAATTAAATAATTGTAAAAAAAATGTTAATTTCTAATACTTTGTTGAAAACCCTTTGTTGGCAATGACTGCCTGAAGTCATGGACATCAGACGCCGCTATATTTCCTCCTTTTTAATGCTCTGCCAGGCCTTTACTGCAGTGGTTTTCAGTTGCTGTTTGTTTGTGGGCCTTTCTGTCTGAAGTTTAGTCTTTAACAAGTGAAATGCATGCTCAATTGGGTTGAGATCAGATGACTGACTTGGCCATTGAAGAATATTCCACTTCTGCGCTTTAATAAACAGTATGTTTCTGAATACCTCAGAATTCATCTGGCTGCTTCTGTCCTGTGTCACATCATCAATAAACACTAGTGACCCAAGCCCAAGCCATCACTCTGCCTCCGCCGTGTTTTACAGATGATGTGGTATGCTTTGGATCATGAGCTGTACCACGCCTTTACCTTACTTTTTTTCTTTCCATCATTCTGGTAGAGGTTGATCTTGGTTTCATCTGTCCAAAGAATGTTCTTCCAGAACTGTGCTGGCTTTTTTAGATGTTTTTTAGCAAAGTCCAATCTAGCCTTTTTATTCTTGAAGCACATGAGTGGCTTGCACCGTGCAGTGAACCCTCTGTATTTACTGTCATGCAGTCTTCTCTTTATGGTAGATTTGGATATTGATATGCCTACATCCTGAAAAGTGTTGTTCACTTGGTTGGCTGTTGTTAAGGGGTTTCTCCTCACCATGGAAATTATTCTGCGATCATCCACCACTGTTGTCTTCTGTGGGCGTCCAGGTATTTTTGCATTGATGAGTTCACCAGTGCTTTCTTTCTTTCTCAGGATGTACCAAGCTGTAGATTTTGCCACTCCTAATATTGTAGCAATTTCTCTGATTTTTTTTTTCTGTTTTTGCAGCTTAAAGATGGCTTGTTTCACCTGCATGGAGAGCTCCTATGACCGCATGTTTTCTTCACAGCAAAATCTTCCAAATGCAAGTGCCACACCTCAAATCAACTCTAGGCCTTTTATCTGCTTAATTGAGAATGACATAAAGGAATTTCCCACACCTGCCCATGAAACAACTTTTGAGTCAATTGTCCAATTACTTTTGGTCCCTTTAAAAACAGGGTGGCACATGTTAAGGAGCTGAAACTCCTAAACCCTTCATCCAATTTTAATGTGGATACCCTCAAATGAAAGCTGAAAGTCTGGACTTTATCTCCATGTCCATTATATAAAAATAACTTGAATATGTTTCTTTAAACAGGTTAAAAAAAAAACCAAATTTGTGTCAGTGTCCAAATATATATGGACCTATATAAGAAAAGAGATAATAAGACATACTAGGTGCCAGACAACTTCTAGAATGCAGCCTTTGTGATAAGAAGCAGCAGCTTACACAGAGGATATATTATCCACATTCCTAAGCACCCTGGCTTAATTACCCAGGGGGCCAACCACACAGAGTTACATACATATATATATATATATATATATATATATATATATATATAAAAATACACAAAATGGATGATAGATACAAAATGGAGGATTATACTCTAACACTGGGTCAGGAGAAGCTTTAATAAGGGAGTCTATCATTGCCCCCAGCTATTTTAAACCACTCCCATAGTGCTGTAGATGCTGTTAGCAGAATAAAAACCATACCTTTCTTAAGATTTAGAGCTCTAGGGATGTGGAGAAAAAGCACTTTTATTCTTTATTCAAATGAGGATCTTGGAGCACAGGGGAAGTTTTCTTCAGGCACTGAGTACTGCTACATCATCACTAAACACGCCCATCCTGCATTCAGCTCGTCCCTCTGGGCAGTGTCAGTTCATCCTCCCAGTGTCAGTTGTTCCTCACACTGCCCAGGGGGACGAGCTAAATGCAGGATGGGTGTGTTTAGTGATGATGCAGTAGTGCCCAGTGCCTGAAGAAAGAAAACTCCCCCTGTGCTCCAAGATCCAAATTTGAATAAAGAATAAAAGTGCTTTTTCTACACATTCCTGGAGCCCTACATCTTAAGAAAGGTATGGTTTTTATTCTGCTAACAGCATCTACAGCACTATGGGAGCGGTTTAAAGTAGCTGGGGGCAGTGATAGACTCCCTTTAAGTGAACAGATTGTTACAGTCTTTAGGGAGGTTAAATACTGACCTCACCCCTTTCCATGTGGCGGATGCCTCCTGCCAGTCCTGGATACAGAATAGAAGCCAACAATCAGCTAAAGAATTGTGCAGGAGAGAGAGGATCCATAGCAGCCAACATTGCCCAGATAATACCTGGGGGAACTTGGCCCAGCTGGAAGAAAGGAACGGCCAGCCTACTCAAGTGTTCATCAGTAAAGTAAGTTCCCGTGTCTCTGTCATTGCTGTGCCACCACACTATCTTGGGCCTCCTGAACAACATCTTACAGGGACACTATAACAGGGAGTGCCCCGGGGGGGAACTACCACCACCATCAGGTCTAGTGCAGCCCCCCCCCCCCCTTTTTTTCACTGTGCCAGCTCCAGGGAGGAGTAAGAGTAAGCAGACTCACTCAGGTCTACATCGTGACACTACTTGTACTTTCCTGAGCAGTACCCTCCTTCATGGATGTTGCAATTGTATGTTACAGCTGACACCTGCTGCCAGTGGTGCCTGTTCAGCTCCTGATCTAGCTTCATAAACATGACATAATAGTACATCATGGTGTGTTAGTATCACTTGCCGTGATGTTTAATTACATCTTGGGTAGGGAAGTGGTGAAATGCCGCCTAAAACAGGGGTCGGCAACCCCTGGCACGCGTGGCTTATTTCCCTGGCACGGCAGCCCGAGTCCTCACCCAGCAACTTCGATCGGACCAAACATGGCCGAAACGAAACTGCTATTATTATACTGTGGGGTCTCTTCAGACCCCGAGTATAATAAGCGGAGACTCAGGAGAAGTGATGAAACATAGAAAACAATGATACTCACTTTGTTCCCTGTGTTCTGCGGCAGCTGTATGATCTGCAGGCGCTTCTGACAGGGCCTCAGGGGTCACGTCTGCGTCTGACGTTATTACGCATAATGACGCAACGTGACCCCAGAGACTCAATCAGCGGTCGCTGACTACAGGCAGAAGCGCTGAAGAGAACACAGCGGCTGCGGAGTGTAGAAAAAAGGTGAGTATCATTGTTTTTTTTATGTTTGTCACCTCTTTTGGTCCTGCACTTATTATACTCGGGGGTCTGAAGAGAACTATGGAACATAATACCGTGTGCAGTGACCGCTATGGGACCTAATACCATGTGTAGGGACCGCTATGGAACATAATACCGTGTGCAGGGACCACTATGTGACATAATACCATGTGTAGGGACCGCTATGGGACCTAATACCGTGTGTAGGGACCGCTATGTAACATAATACCGTGTGCAGGGTCCACTATGTGACATAATACCGTGTACAGGGACCACTATGTGACATTATACCGTGTGCAGGGTCCACTATGTGACATAATACCGTGTGCAGGGACCGCTATGTGACATAATACCGTGTGCAGGGACCCCTATGTGACATAATACCATGTACAGGGACCGCTATGTGACATAATACTGTGTGCAGGGACCGCTATGTGACATAATAACGTGTGCAGGGAGTGCTATGTGACATAATACCGTGTGCAGGGGCCACTATGTGGCATACTACCGTGTGCAGGAGCCACTATGAGACATAATACCGTGTGCAGGGGTCACTATGGGACATAATACCGTGTGCAGGGGCCACTATGGGACATAATACTGTGTGCAGAGGCCGTTATGGGATATAATACCTTGTGCAGGGGCCGGTATGGGACATGATACCGTGTGCAGGGGCCACTATGGGACATTATTCTGTATAACGGTGTGTTTTCTGCATTAAGGATGTATTTTTGCACAGAAAACACAGGCATTTTTTTTTGTGCAAAAATGCACCATGTGAACGCAGTTTTATATCGAAGTAAACGTTCCAGTGGCCTAAGACTATATCTACATCCAGATACATAGTGTGTCACCACCCTGAGGGTGCTGCCATATGGTGCTCCTGGACACATACATTTACCACTAATTGGGGGATGCACATGGACTTTCATTGCTTCTAATCGGAAAGTTCAGTAAATAGCAGTAAACGCATGCGACTTAAAGCATCTGGTGGCAGCACTTCTGTGTTATGGTTTGTGGTGTATAACTTTAGTATAGGTGTCATCAGACTTACAATTATTGACCTGCACTCCGAGTACCTCATCTTTGATTTTTTAATTAAAATCGGCACGCAGAACAAAAAAGGTTGCCTACCCCTGGCCTAAAAAGCGTAAAATTCCACATAACCTTTTTTTTTTTTTTTTAGAATTCCTTTATTTTCTGCTGTTTTTTTTTATGTCAAGTGAATAAATACAGACAACTGAGTGGTTTCAGCCTTGCAGTTTCAGCTGAGTGTGAATTTTCCTTGTTCTGATACTGTCCAGCGAGAGGAGCAGCCTACGTGATCTTACTCTCCTGTGTTCAGCAGCAGCAAAAGTACATTGAGAAAGGGAAACTGAAGATGAAGTAGTCTCTGTATAAGGTTAGTTGCATACAACCGTGTGAATTTTGCGGTCCGTAAAATTCTGTTCAGTGTTCCGTTTTTGTGTCATCAGTGTGTCTTCATCATCAGTGTCGTATGTCTGCAAAAACTGACAGTGTGGCATCAGTGTGTCATCCATGTTTGTGGATCTGCAAAAAAAAAAAAACAAAAACACAGGAGACATCAATTGATGTCCCTAGTTTGTCCCTGCCCCCTGTCCCTATCCCTGCCACTAAAAAAGGTCACCTGATCGGTTGGCAGCCATTTTCTTTGCAATGAGAGATGCATCATTGTCCTCTGCTGATCTAGCTGTAGTTTATGTGGTTTCTCACTGCAAAAATGTAATTTGATCTTGTGGCTGATATTTTCCTTCTTGAGGACCTGTGTCCTAGACTCACTTTCCAGGACACCAACATTAGACGGTGAATTTCTCCAGAGAAATGGCTTATTCTCACTCTCCGTTAAGTAAGAGCAATGGCTATCCCCCTACCCCATGCCGCCATGTAATCAGGGTACAGCAGGAATTTTGGTAATTGCTTAAAATGTATTTTTTTTCTTATTTTTTTTTGTTATAGATTCCTAGCAACAGCAAACTCGTTTTCTTCACTACACTTTGAGTTTCTGTTGGGGTGCTCTACAGTTTCTCAGATTGTACGGGTGACCTGCAAATTGATTTGGCAGCGATTGAGAGCCACGGTGATGTCCGAGCCCAAGGCTGAAGACTGGGTTAAGATTCCCAATCTATTTTATAACACTGCACAGTTTCCAAATTATTTGTGTGCCTTGGATGGGAAACATAAGCAGTATTTCTTGGTGGCGTTGTTAGCCTTGGCTGACAGCAACTGTCAGTTTATAATTGTGGATATTGAGACCTATGGAAGTTTTGTTGACACTGCTATATTCAGGGCTTCCAGAATGGGTGAACGGCTTTGGTCCAACCAGCTTGCCCTTCCAGCACCAAGGCAACTGCCAGGATATACCGGAAGTCCAGCACCATTTATCATTGTGGTGGATGAAGGCTTTAGACTGTCCCCGCATTTGATGCGGCCATTCCCCTGCCGTGGTTTGGATGATTAGAGGCATATCTTTAATTACTGTCTCACAAGAGCGAGGTGGTATGTGGCATTCTTAGCAGCAAGTGGCGGGTGTTACATTCTTCTTTTCAGATGGATCCAGATAATGTCAGGTTGGTGATTCAAGCTTGTGTCATTCTTCATAACTATACCCAGATTAATGACAGTGCATTTGATGGTGACCTGGAACAGTATATACCTACCTCATCCATCCCTCTAGACCACACCTGGAGTGGCAGGACTGACTAACTGGGAAGTCTATTTTGAGTACTTCATGTCACCAGAAGGAAGTGTTTTGTGACAAATGGAAGCTATCCATGGAGGTAGATAACTGTCTATGAACATTTAATTTTTATTCTGGCCTGTTGCATTTATAGTTTTGTTGCTTTTTAGTTTAGTGTTCCTGTTATCACTAAGGCAGGGTTCACACTACTGTTGGAGTCCGTTATGAAGGTGTCCGTTAAAAAAAAAATAAACGAACACCTATCATAACGGACCCTAACTGATGAGCATCAGGTAGTGTCCGTTTTTTAATGTCACATACTGCTAGAAAGCCGACAGCGCGCTGAATTCAGTGCACTGCCAGCTTTCCCGGTATGTGCCCCGGGGCTGGAGATATCGGCGGTGTAACATGTTTTACTTTACTTACTGTTTGAAGGGCGCTGTGAGGAACTCCCTCTCTAACACTTCTCGTTCGTCCATAGCGCTGTACTGAGGGGGCGTTCCTCACAGCTCAGCGTCATCGCCGGGCAGTAAGGAACGCCCCCTCTGACAGTACAGGGCTATAGACCAGTACAGAGAGAGGGGGCGTTCCTTACAGCCCAGTGATGACGCTCAGCTGTGAGAAACGCCCCCTCATACAGCGCTATGAACGAACAGAAGTGTCAGGGAGGGCATTCCTCTGACAGTACCCGGCTATAGACTCGAACAGAGAGGGGGGCGTTCCTCACAGCCCAGCGATGACGCTCAAGCTGTGAGGAACGCCCCCTCAGTACAAGTCTCTGAAGTGTCGGGGAGGGAGTTCCTCGCAGCGCCCTTCTAACAGTAAAACATTACACCGCCGATATCTCCAGCCCCGGGGCACATACTGGGAAAGCCGGCAGCGTACTGAATTCAGCGCGCTGTCGGCTTTCTAGCGGTATGTAAAACTGCATGTCCTCTAACGCTGCTAGTTTTTTTTTTTTTTTGTTTGTTTCTCCTTTCTGAGCATGCGCAGGGAAAGTAAACGGACATAAAATAACGGACAGTAACTGATGGCTATCAGTTACTGTCCGTTATAAGTCCGTTACCCATAGACCTCAATGTTAAAAAATAACGGACACCTGCTGTCCGGCAAGAATCCGTTTTTTTCAAACGGACAAAAAGTCCTGCATGTAGGATTTTTTGTCCGTGAAAAAATAACGGACTTCTGACGGATTTGGTGTAAACGGACACTAACGGACACAATATAAAAACCCATTGAAATGAATGGAAATTTTAACGGATTTCTGACGGTTCAACTAGTGTCCGTTGCTAAAATCTTGTAACGGACAATAGCAACGGACACTACTGACGGACACCAATGGTAGTGTGAACGCTCCCTAACTTTTTTTTTTTTTTTTTTAATTTTGGTATTGAGGGCAGAAACACAAGCCAATACCTCATTATATAGACAACTGATTAAAATAATTTATCAAATGTGTTTCTTTTTGTTGATTTTTTGTATTTGAATACACCCACACAACGTCACAACAGTCACAACTGACATACCACACATGTACACTCTCAACAAACTTGAATCACATACCACACACTCTCAATCACAGCCAATTCATGAGCAACTTCCTCCGGTGCTGTTTCCTCCAGATCAGCTTGATCCAGCAGACTGACCTGTGATCTACGGTAGATAAAAAGGGTAAGTATTTTAAAAATGTATGTTATAAACTCATATGGTAGGAGCATGCATGTCCTTGGCACCTAGCATGTCCCCATGCATCACATTACGTATGGGAGCATGCTAAGTTCCACATATGTCCGTGGCACCTAGCATGTCCCCATGCATCACATTACGTATGGGAGCATGCTAAGTACCATGTTTGTCTGTGGCACCTAGCTTGTCCCCATGCATGACAATAGACACTAACTACACTGAAACATATTATATAAACATATTATATAAGCATTATATGTGTCCCGGATACATATATCAAGAAATATGAAAATCAATAAATAATATACTTATGGCCCAACATCCATGACATCACATAGAAATATAAGATGTTGTGTGAAGATATACAGCTTTTTGGCTAGATGTCCATCTCTACTCTTCCCCTTTTCCTGCAGCTCACGCCTGAACTGTACCCGGTATGAGTTCCAGAGAGTTTTCACCTGTTTAACCGCAAAATAGAAACAAAAAACAAAAAAATTAAAACATGGGTGAAAGGGTACAAAATGTAAAATTGTAAAACTAGTCGCCAACGTATATTACAATGGTCAAATAACTTTGTTTTCCGTGTCAAGGATAGCTCATCAAAAACAGATTTGTGATGATCATGTAATGACAGCAGGATCCAAATTAATAATAGTGCTGCAAAATGGATTGGTGACAACTAGCAGTAACATAAAAGGGGGTTGCTATCTAAATAGTAATGGGACATCAAGGGTGTAACTTACAGAGCTTGGTCCTCTGCTCCTTCCTTGACTGCTCACAATCCGTTGGCTGCAATTCCTGGATCAGCTCTTCCCACGCCTGATCCTTGCGAAAACGGTCGTAGTCAGTCTCTTCCCTCTTCTCCCAGATGATGGGTCTGTCTTGGCTTTTCTTTTTTTCCACACCCTTGTCATGGCCATGTGCAAAAAATACAAATAAACGAGCTGTGTGCACAATCTCCTGCTGGGAAATCCCCTGCAGGAAAGCATGTGCTGGGGTTTTGCACTGTGGTGCAAAACCCCCTGGGTGCATAGTTTTCATCTTTTGCAAACTAGGACAACACGGAATACATCTGTGTGCCGTCCGTGGTTTTTACTCTCCCATAGGCTTCTCCGTGCCAGAAGCACTGAGCAGAATAGGACATGCTCTGAGTTTTGTGGCATGGACTCTTGGCCCGCACGCTGATCCATGGAATACATGGTAGTGTGCTTGGGCCTATAGGAAATGAATGGGTCAGTATGCGATCCGGAAAAAACACAGATAGCACACAGTCGTCTGCAAGGGGCCTAATAGGGAAGAACCCCAACAATTAGTTAATTTTGCATGAACATAATTTGTAGAGTTCCAGCTTTGTCTTAAACATCTACTTTCATCTATTTCACCATACAGAAAAAAGCTTTTTCTACAAATGACTGTATTGCCAAAGAGCTCTTTCTTTAATGGAAATTCAGTGCCTTGCGAAAGTATTCGGCCCCCTTGAACTTTTCAACCTTTTGCCACATTTCAGGCTTCAAACATAAGGATATAAAATTTTGATTTTCACAATTGTGAAGTGGAACGAAATTTATTGGTTATTTTAAACTTTTGTAAAAAATAAAAAACTGAAAAGTGGGGCGTGCAATATTATTCGGCCCCTTACTTTCAGTGCAGCAAACTCACTCCACAACTTCAGTGAGGATCTCTGAATGATCCAATGTTGTCCTAAATGACTGATGATGATAAATATAATCCACCTGTGTGTAATCAAGTCTCCGTATAAATGCACTTGCTCTGTGATAGTCTCAGGGTTCTGTTTAAAGCACAGAGAGCATCATGAAGACCAAGGAACACACCAGGCAGGTCCGTAATACTGTTGTGGAGAAGTTTAAAGCCGGATTTGGATACAAAAAGATTTCCCAAACTTTAAACATCCCAAGGAGCACTGTGCAAGCGATCATATTGAAATGGAAGGAGTATCAGACCACTGCAAATCTACCAAGACCCGGCCGTCCCTCTAAACTTTCATCTCAAACAAGGAGAAAACTGATCAGAGATGCAGCCAAGAGGCCCATGATCTCTCTGGATGAACTGCAGAGATCTACAGCTGAGGTGGGAGAGTCTGTCTATAGGACAACAATCAGTCGTACACTGCACAAATCTGGCCTTTATGGAAGAGTGGCAAGAAGAAAGCCATTTCTCAAAGATATCCATAAAAAGTCTTGTTTAAAGTTTGCCACAAGCCACCTGGGAGACACACCAAACATGTGGAAGAAGGTGCTCTGGGCAGATGAAACCACAATCAAACTTTTTGGCCACAATGCATAACGATATGTTTGACGTAAAAGCAACACAGCTCATCACCCTGAACACACCATCCCCACTGTCAAACATGGTGGTGGCAGCATCATGGTTTGGGCCTGCTTTTCTTCAGCAGGGACAGGGAAGATGGTTAAAATTGATGGGAAGATGGATGGAGTCAAATACAGGACCATTCTGGAAGAAAACTTGTTGGAGTCTGCAAAAGACCTGAGACTGGGACAGAGATTTATCTTCCAACAAGACAATAATCCCAAACATAAAGCAAAATCTACAATGGAATGGTTCACAAATAAACATATCCAGGTGTTAGAATGGCCAAGTCAAAGTCCAGACCTGAATCCAATCGAGAATCTGTGCAAAGAGCTGAAAACTGCTGTTCACAAATGCTCTCCATCCAACCTCACTGAGCTCGAGCTGTTTTCCAAAGAAGAATGGGCAAGAATTTCAGTCTCTCGATGTGCAAAAGTGATAGAGACATACCCCAAGCGACTTGCAGCTGTAATCACAGCAAAAGGTGGCGCTACAAAGTATTAACTTAAGGGGGCCGAATAATTTGGCACGCCCCACTTTTTAGTTTTTTATTTTTTACAAAAGTTTAAAATATCCAATAAATTTCGTTCCACTTCATGATTGTGTCCCACTTGTTGTTGATTCTTCACCAAAAAATTTAAATTTTATATCCTTATGTTTGAAGCCTGAAATGTGGCAAAAGGTTGAAAAGTTCAAGGGGGCCGAATACTTTCGCAAGGCACTGTAGTACCCAGGAGACACAAGCATTTCCCTTCAAAATTTGCACTAACTCCTTTAGACACAACAAATAATGAGAGAAGTTCAAGAAGGCAAATGAAGTGGATGCACACCCAAGAAAGAAAAAAATGCCTAATTTTATTTATATAGACACAAAAATCAGGCAAAAAGTAAAATCAATTAAAAGCAAGGATAGAATCAAAAGGGAACCCAACCTGTAGGGTGGGTTAAACCCAATATGCCATGAAATCCCTCAAATAAGGGCTGAGACAACAAATCGATACTTTTTTGTGGACATAGGGACATATGTACATAAAGCTCACTATATCTCTATGCTATCTCTGTGATGAAAAAAGGAGTGGAGACAATGCAACAGGGTATGCAGCAGTATTAAAAATATATGTATGCCCTGCAACAGCAAAACATTAATAAAAAAAATATATATATATACACTCGGAAATTATTATTAATAATAATAATAATAATCATAAATTTTAAAAAAGTCTCTCCACAATGGCACAAGAGAAATACACCAAGCTTATTGCTGCTTAATCAGTGGTAGCTAATTGATATTACTAATGGCATCCAGAAATAGCCAAGCCAGAAGTACAAAATATACTGGCAATGACTTAGGTGAAGCCAAAAAGAATAATGCACATGTGTAACACTGGGGAATACACATCAAAATATGCTAAAACAGAAGAAATACATATTAAAACATAGTGCATATGCAGTAACTTCTGAATTGGCTATTTTTGGATGCTGTTACCCGGATTTCTCTTTTGATATTTTTCCATTTCATTATTGATGGTTTGGCATTGGTTTGTTCCAAGCCATACATATAATTTTTGGTATTGATTTCCTCTTTCTTTTCAGCAGGTCTTTTGGAAACTTTCAGGAGACAGAGAGACACTGAGAGTAGTGAGTTTATCAAAAATTCGATTCGACCGATTCTCCAAAATTTCCAAAAAGATTTGATTCGATCCGAATTAATTCACGGCGAATCGCATTAAAAAACAGCTATTTCCTGGCTTCAGAGAGCCTATATAGTGGTGTAGAACACTGTGCCTTGCAGTAACACGCATAGAGAGCCTACTGTGGTAGTGAAACATTACTGTGAGTCAGTATGACACGCACATGACAGGCGTCGCTCTTAGAACCACTGCACACTTCACTTATTTGGCCAGTTACGGGGCCAAAACTGACCAACTAACTCAAGTGTGAAATCAGCTTTATAGGTCTATATTAGTGCCAGGTATAAAAAACCATGCAGAGGCCCAACATCCTACTGTAGCGTGTAAGAGTGCACTCCTTTTACAACATTGTCTGCTGATTCCACATAAATGTCTACAGAGTGGCAAGGTGACATAATGTGGAGTTGAGACAAAATATGCGTTGATGCATTGCTGATAGAAATCCTTTATTGAGTATAATGGCAACGAGTTTCGACACCTAGACTGGTGTCTTCATCAGGCCAACTGTATAAAATATACAATAGAAGACAGGAAACATGCAATAAATAAATACACAGTAAAAAATGTAGTAAGAAACATACACAGTGATAAATAAAAAAAAGGGGTTACAATGTTTAAATACACAGTAGAATAGACAGATGTCAATAGACCTCAGTAGAACATATATAGAAGACAGAATCTGGAAAATCCACATACATTGAAAAAATGCTAAACATATATATTTTAAGAATAATGACGTTGGGACATAATGTAAACTAATAACAAAAATCCATAGAAGAAATGTACTACATATTAAAATTGTTAAAAGTAAATATTAATGATTTAAAAATTGGACAATAAAAGAATACAAAATAGAAGATTCAGATTGGTAAAAAAATGAGAGTGGACCATGGTGGAAAATAAAATGTAAATAATGATAATGTTATAAATGATATAAATGATGATAATGGCAGTGGAATGGATGAATGATGATTAATAGTGAAAGAAATGTCTTCTTAAGTGTGGGAAATATAACAACTAAAAGTATAGTGTAAATGATGATGATGTTATAAATGCTGAAAATGGCAATAGAATGGAGGGGTGATAGTTGATAGTGAGGGATGTTTTTAATGAGTATGAAATATACAACAATTAAAAGTCTGATGCAGGGATTGATGGGAAGATAAATAACATTAGAGTGAATGATAGGATGCTTGAAGTATTTTGATATGGTATAAAGTGAATGAGTATAAGAGAAAATAACTTACCCCAGTGATGAAAAGGAAGGCCAATTGAATGAGTGGGAGAATGGTAAGGGCGGGAGAATAAATAGGCGGTGAAGATAAGAATGCTGAGATAGGAGGCGGGAGGGGCTGTAGCGAGAGCCAGAAAAACTGCGCGTGCGCAGTGAATACAGTGAGGAGAGAAAGAAAGAAGTGGGCATGCGCGAAAAATGCCCGAAAGAGAATGCGCAATGGAGAGTGACAATAGCTGCGCGAGCACAGTGAAAACTGGAGGAAGAGATGAAGGGATAGGTAGGTGCGATAGAAAGATAATTGATGTGGCATGATATAGGTAAAAATGACATAGAGAATGGAGGAAAAGATGCAGGGATGGATAAGGAAGTAGAAAGATAATTGATGTAGCATAACATAAGTAAGAATGACATATAGAATATAAAGGAAGAATACATGGTGATAGGAGTGAAAAAGAGAGGGAAAAAGAAAGAAAGAGAAAGAAGAAAAAAAAAGTATATGTATGTAATGAAAAGGAAGTTGGACATAATAGAATTGACGATTAATGCGCTATTAGCATAAGTGAAAATGTAGATGTGAATGTTGGAAGGTTTATGTATATGCATATACACACACATATGTGCATAAACACATACACCACACACATATATGTAAGGGTATGCATGTCTGTGCACATACACACACATATCTGTATACATACATACACACACACACACGCAAACACACACACATACATGCATATAAATACATACACATATACATACACACACGCATATGAGTCTGTACATGTAATGTCAAAAGGAAGATGTAACGTCACTAGTTTATATATCCAAAATGCTTCACGTTGTCGAAGTTTTAGAAAACGGTTGTGACATGACAAAGAGATTTGTTTTATTGGTGTGACAGAAATGTTCTTAAAATCACAGTTGTGCATCAGTGCACAATGCTGGGAAAGACTGTGTTTCTGATAGCCTTTGTTTACATTGGACCGGTGATCATTAATTCTTTTGTGTAGTGGTTGAATTGTTCTGCCAATGTACTGTAAATTACAAGTACATTCGAGTAAATAAATCACATAATTGGAGTTGCAGTTCAGTCAGGTGTTGATGGTGAATTCTTCTCTAGTGACTCTTTAGATGAAGGAGGTAGACCCATGTTTAATAGTGAGACAGCAGAGACAACGTGGATGTTTGCACTTAAATACACCATTAACAGAAGATTTGAGTAGTTGGTTATTTGTAGTGGCTGTTCAGTATTGGATAAAGATTGCTGCAATCGATCCAATTCTTCTCTTTTAGATTCAACTTTGGTTTTTAACTGTTCTATCTGAAAAGTGTGCTCTTCCAACTTTATTTCTGACTCGCGCTTCACTTGATCCATCTGAAACTGCAGCTGTTCCTTGATGCGGGCAACATCCTCCTCTTTGTCCACTTGCACCTTCAGTTTAGCAATAAGCATTTTTAGATCTATAATCTGAGCAGATAAATTACACATGTTTGCCTCAAACTGAATCCTCATGTCTTCTATCTGGATGTCCAATTCTCTCTTGACCTTTTCCAGCTTTTCATAGGCATTGGCTTTGTCCTCATACAATGCCTGGACAGATTCCAGGTTTTTCTCAACTTCTTTGTGACTCTCCTGTAAGGTTTGTAATTTCTGAGCATGGACAGACGATATCTCCATCAATTCTTTGTCTTTATTTTGCACAAAAACAGACAATTTCTCATTATCTTCACAAGATCCTGACAGTGCCCTCTCCAGGCCACATACTCTAGCTTTGAGTTCCATTTCTCTTTGTTCCAGAACTCCAGCTCTGCTCTGCCATTCCTTCACTTCATTGTTTAGGTGAACCTGCTTTAGTTCATGCAAGTTTTGCTCTGTTCCGGGTTTTATGTCTCTCTGCCTTGAGACTGCTGCAAAAACACACCTGTGCACAGCTTTTCTGCTTTCTTACAAACTGAAATTTTCTTTTTTTTGCCCATGGTTTAATAACAAGAGTACACAATATTCACCAGAAACCTTGGGTTCAACCGGCAGCAACTTTTTGCTATCTTCTGCAGTCACATGTATTCACCAAACAGTTAACATGTGTTGGCACTACAACAACCAGCATTTTCTTCTTTCTTCCACAGAAAATACAAACATGGCACCAATAGCCTTTCACATAGACTGTTTGCAATATCCAGTTTCTACACACATTGCTTACTTTCTTGCTATCAGCAAGCACTTTACAGACTTCTGTGCCACTGTATACACAAAGTCCATTCCCTGGATTCCTCTTCCAGAGTTTTACTTTCACCAGTTTTTGCACACAATTTGCTATTTTGTAGTTCCACTCACCCCTCCTGGGATTCTCACTTGAAATCACAGATTTCCTCTAGCTGTAGGCCACAATGCACATTTAGAAGTACTGCAGTTACCAAACACTTGTTTTCCAGGACTTGCGTGGATCTCTTTTGCCCGCATCCGAAGCACCATATGTGACAATTTGGGGGGATTTAGCCTCAAAGGCGGCAGCTTCCTGGACTCCACAGTGGTGTTGGTGGTACTGGGTGCCAAACAAGCAGCATATCAGGCGGTGTTAATCCAAAGTAAATGGCTTTATTCAGCTTACAAACGGAACAGGAACAAAAATAACAAACAGCCTAGCCCACACAGAGGGCACTACCTCACTGCTTGAGCCCTGACTAGCCTCTGAGGGCAAGAAGTCCGCTTAGGAAGTCCAGTCCTCCTGGGACAGACCGCCTGTCTGTCTCCCACTGGTTCCACACTCTACCTGCTTCCTGCAGGTCTCCTCAGCAGCTCTCCTGCTGCGTACACTACATCTGGAATTGGGCCCCACCTATGGGTGTGGCTGAGGACCTTTTAAGCCTGGCTTTGGGTCACTCACTGGCGCCCTCTAGCTTCATACTCTCACACTCTGCTTGATCCTTGAAGGTCTGATCATCATTACAATTCTTACGAATTCTTTTGAATTGGCTCATGGGCCAATCTCCCAGATGTTTCTGTAATCATAACCTACTTCAGTGGGAGGATCGGACAGTGGTGAACCTAGCCTCTTTGCTGCCTGAGGCGTACTATCGAAAGACCCCCCCCCCCCCAAAAAAAAAAATATAAAATTGCGTTTACATGCTGTTAGCGTCACACGCTGTTATTGTCGTACAATAAACATACACAAACTTATGAAACAGTTTTTAAGAATTCTTCTTACGACATTACTTCAGTATCAGATCAACAACATGACATTAACAATGACAATAACTTCACACATCTTCTGCTTGGTGGATGGACAAGCCCACGTGGCCCCCATTCTCTATAATAGGAGCCCGCAGATAGCTGAGTACTGGACTTCGGGTATCTTTGGCACTCCCATTGAAGTGAATGAGAGCCACGCAGGTTCATCCATCCACCAAGTGACACACCTATATATGGCTGCGGCCAGGCTGAATTCCCACCCAGTGGGGGAAAAAAAAACAATTCTCAGGCTCAGTGGGGGTCTCAGCTGACAGACCCCCATCACTCAGTTATTTATCCTCTATCATCTAGGTGAATACAGGGCAGTAACATTTTGTGACTTACAGGTGACGTCTCTGACTAATCCTTCACATTTCCCTTCTCTTCCCTCTGGACCGCCATGCCACTTCTTCCAGCTGTGACTTGTGTCTATAAAGTTTACAACGCAGACATCTTTGGCTCCTCACTTTTCCAGGCATCCGACCCACATTGTCCTCACCCATCCTGCTGCTACCCCAATTATATAATATATGATATAACCCCCCATAATGAATTTATTTATGTTAATAATGTCCATGTGTACCCTGTATAAATAGTGCCCCTTATTAATAATGTCCGCGTGTACCCTATATAAATAGTGCCCCTTATTAATAATGCCCCAGGTGTTAACTAATTAAAAGGTTTTCCAGGTCATTAATAAACTAATCAGTGGGGCTCAAAAACCCAGGACCCCCACTGATCAGCTGTTTGAATGAACCGTGGTACCTGTGTAAGCGCTGTGATCCCTTCTCTGTATACATAGTGTCATTCATCTCATAGCTGCTATGTAATGTAACTACAGCTTCGTCCTATACACGTCTATGTGACAAGGCTGTAATTACATCACACGGTCACTATAAACAGACAGCGTGTGATATAAACAGGCACCATAGCCACCCATACAACTGATCAGAGGCGGGGTCCACTGATCTCTTATTGATAATCTGTCCTAAGGATAGAACATCAATAAAAATGAACTGGAAAGACCATTTAATGAAGCCCAAGTGCCGATTGGGCCGGAGATACCAGTGACAGAAAATCTACAAGTGGGTACCTGTTTCTTCTATTAGGAGGTGCTATCTTTTGGACTAGTAGAAAGCAACTTTCTGTTACACTATCATCTACTGAAGCAGAGTATGTTGCAGCAGCACAAGCAAGTCAAGAAGTCATATGGTTGAGACAACTATTAAAAGACTTGGGTCAACCACAGATGAAACCAAAAAGAATCTTTGAGGACAATCAAGGATGTCTTGCACTTGCGCAGATGGAAAGAGTTAGCTTGAGAACCAAGCATATTGATGTGTAGTTCCACTTTCTGAGGGATCTTCAAGAGCAGGGACTTCTTGAGTTACTTTATTGCCACTGTATATAGGCTTTAAACATGAAACATGAAAAACATTGTATAACATTATAGTGGCAACATCCTGAACATTATCATATCATGAATATATATAGCTTTTGACAAAAGCTGTGTGCAAGAGGAATTCCTGCCCACCCCATCACTGCTCTGTAAGTACAATATAACTATACAGAGTAACAGAACATTGAATGATATTTGGGGGAGGGAGACTATTTCATGTTGCTATTAGCTATTAGCTCACTATTACAGAAATAGTGTCCCCTTACAGATAACAGCATTACTTATGTGGGGGGCAATGATAGGCCACTATTACTATAAAAAATGCCCCCCATAAATAACAGCATTACTTATGTGGGAGAGGGAACTATTACCTGTGGAGGGGGGATGCTACTAGAGCACTATTACATTAATAGTGTACCCCCACAGGTAATAGCATTACTTATGTGAGGATGCTATTACCCATGGAGGGGGGCACTATTACATGTGGGGTGGCCCTGCAACCCTAATCCCACCTCCACCCAACACCACCCTCCACATCCCCCCCCCCACAGGGTCACTGAAACTGGTTCTTGGTGCGAAAAAGGTTGGGGACCACTTTAGCCCACAGGCCTGTAGTGGCTTGCGAGTTACTGGTTCCCTAGCAACAACTAAGACGTTAGTGTCCCGGCAAAGGCAGGCGCAACGATGTCACTACATAGCGCTGGGACATACACATCTTGTGTTGATGGCATCTTGTAGGCTGCAGGACACAGCAAGGAGAGTCTGCAGATAACCATAAGGGGTCATTAGGGCAAGCAGGGGCATTATTAATATAAGGGGGCTATTGGGAGGCAGTATTTATGTAAGTGTGTACGAGGGTATTGGGCTATACTAAGTTAGGCTGTCTGTCACCTTTGCCTGTATACAGAGCAGCTGCAATGAGATGTCATGACAGCGGCACCACGGCAGCCCAACACTATATACTGCTGTACTGTAGAGAGCGGTGATTGGCTGCAGCAGCCTCGTCAACTTGACATCAGTGCTGCAGCCACTTCAAATACAAATAGTGCAGTGAAGGTGACGACTGGCCCAGTACAGATCGGATGATGCAGGTAAGTGTCCTTTAAGAGGGTACACAGGAGATATTAATTAAGGGGCACAAAGGGGCATTGTTAATTTAAGATACATATGGGGGTATAATTCGTTTGCGGGGGGATTTTTATATTATGTATTTTATAACTTGGGGTAGCAGCAGGATGGGGATTTTATATAGGCGAGGAAAATGTGAGCCAAGTGTCTGGAAAAGTGAGGAGCCAAAGATGTCTGTGCTGCAGACTTTACAGAGACAAGTTGTGACTGGCGTTCCAGATGGAGGAGATGAGAAATGTGAAAGATTACAATCAGAGATGTCATCTGTAAGTCACACCATTTTCCTGTACTGTATTTACTTCAACTGTTTGCAGAGCCCTGTGTACAGCCAATATATATCACTATATGGTAACCGTACAGTGACAATATCGGTATACCTAGGTAGGGGGCCCACTTGGATATGTTTGCCCCCCTGTGCCGAACCCCTAGCTACACCTCTGCCTCTAAACATATCCTCCCTTGGACTGCGTTTAAAGAGTCCATTCATGCCTCCCTGGAATAATCATTTTGTAGAGATCAATTGTTAGGGTCTTGCCAAATGTAGCAATACCCTGACACTACTGCAGCGGTCTGGGAGGAAGGACAGAGACAAGTGAGCCCTAATCTCATCCCAGCCACTGTCCCTTCCTATTGCCCCAGTTACCCTAAAGGGTAAAAGGACAACCTGAAGCCCTATACTGAGTAAGTGACACACAGAACAGGACAAGACAAAAACAACACAGAAGCAGAGTGAGCAAGCCAAGGGGTCAGTAACAAACGAGCAATGCAGTACAAAATCAAAATCCAAGAGAATAGTCAAAAGGCAAGCCAACGGTCAGAGAAACAGGTAACAAAGTAGCAAGGGATATAATAAAGAGAGCAGGCAAAGACAGTGCAATAACCGGCAACTTGCTGAGAAAGTGACATCCTGTATAAAGAAAGTCTGGGCCCAGCCCCAGATCTGATAGGTACACAGGCTGTCAATCACACAGGCCAGGAAGTGATTAACTCTATGCAGTCCAGAGAGAAATGCTCAGAACACGGGTGTGGCCGGAAATCCATTACATTGACTAGGACCATGTTCAGACTGAGCAGCAAGAAACCTACACAAGGAATCAAACTGAACACGCCTCCTTCGCCACAGCGTGCGAGCGGAGGGTGGCGCAGAGACCCGAACAGGCAGAGACGTTACACCAATATCGAACTTCCACAAGCTGAGATTACACAAACCCTCGAGGCGCAATGAACAGGCCAATTCGAACACTCCTCCAACTTAACAAATGAGGAACGCATTGCGTTGAACTGCTTACAGCAGGATACATGGATCATAATCAAAACTACAGACAAGGGAGGGGCTATTGTCATAATGGACCGTCAATATTACATACAAGAGATTAGGAGAGAAAGAAATTCCAATGCCCAGGAACCCTATCACACATATACAAAAGAATCCTCAATACATTAACTCATTACAGGACTACCGACATCATCAATTCAAACACAGCATCATTTCTTCAAAAAACCTTTCCCATCACCCCAGTTTTTTACATTTTGCCCAAAATCCACAAAGATTCCCAGAAAACACCAAGTAGACCCATTGTTGCTTCAACTGATTCCATTCTTTCACCTCTGGCTATTTATCTAGAAAAAATCATGACACCTCAGACACAATTATTTACATTTTTCTTATTAGATTCATCCGACTTCCTCCATAAAATTCATAAACTCAACAACATTCCTCCACAAAGTACACCAGTCACCATGGATGGGAATAGTTTATATACATCTATCGATCATGAGAAAGGTATTGCTGCCACTTCCATCCTATAGGACAAATATTCAGACTTATCCATGGAACAGAAAAACTTCTGTTTGTCCCTCCTCAGGATTTTCCTCAAAGAGAATTATTTTCTCTCTTTGGGAATGATTACTACGTACAAAAGAGGGGCACAGCAATGGGATCCAACGTAGCCCTCCCTTACGCAATTCATCTACACACAATCGTTATTCCAACAAAACTCCCTAGTTTGACTACGTTTTCTGCATCTGGCTGAGCACATCTCTTCCCTCTTAGAATTCCACAATTTTCTCAATAACTTTTTTCAAGAATTAGGATTCACCCTACATCATCACCAAAATTGATTTTCTAGACACCACAGTTATCAAAGACATTTATTTATTTATTATGCTTACTTATATAGCGCCATCATATTCTGCAGCGCTTTACAGATATTGTCATTACTGGACATATTACCATTGATCTATATAACTAACCTTCTGACCGCAATAGCTTACTCCATTATAAATAAATAAAACAAAATTAACAAGTAAACAAACAAGAAGCAGAACTTACCTCTTTCTATCGATACTGAGATTTAAGAATCTTCTCTGTGTGTGAAAAGTTAAATCTATAAATAGAACACACAGAAGGATGTTTAAAAGTTCCCAACTAATAGGCTAAACTAAGCCCTTCAAATTAGGGATGTTTATAAAAAGCAGCAGGAGTAAGAACAAAAAAAAAGAAAAGGAGCATACAGTGGGGAAAAAAAGTATTTAGTCAGCCACCAATTGTGCAAGTTCTCCCACTTAAAAAGATGAGAGAGGCCTGTAATTGACATCATAGCTAGACCTCAACTATGAGAGCAAAATGAGAAAACCTATCTAGAAAATCACATTGTCTGATTTGAGATTGAGATGAACTTTTGTTATTGATGAAATACTTATTTTCCACCATAATTTGCAAATAAATTCTTAAAAAATCTGACAATGTGATTTTCTGGATTTTTCTCATTTTGTCTCTCATAGTTGAGGTCTACCTATGATGTCAATTACAGGCCTCTCTCATCTTTTTAAGTGGGAGAACTTGCAAAATTGGTGGCTGACTAAACACTTTTTCCCCACTGTACCTCTTCCTATAGAAGCTGGAGATTGGGGAGTTCTCTCTGTGTACATGAGGTTGCAACCTCGTGTGGCATTCTCTATATAGTGCTGGTCATTCCCTCCAATTTTTTTTTTTTCTTTCCTTTTCTTCCTTTTTTTTCTTTTCTTTTTTTTTTCTTCCTTTTTCTTTTCTTTTTTTCCCTTTTCTTTCCCATTTTTTTCCCTTCTTCTCCCTCCTTCTCCTTTCTCTTCTTCCACTTTTTCCTTCCTTTCCCTTCTCTTCTCCCTTCTCCTTTCTTTTTTTCCTTTTCCCTTTTCCTTTCCTTCCCCTTTCTCTCTTTCTTTTTCCCTTGCGCTGTATTCTGACTAATTCATTAAATAATTAATAAATTGCGCTTGTATCTAGAGTACCGTTATATAAGGGAAGCTGACCTAAATTTTTGTCAGCGACATTTAAATGTGAATCTGTCTTCATGGTATATGAGTTGGAGATATTAATGCGTGGTCAAGCAAAGCCAAGTGGTACATTAATTCTTATATGATGCAGATTATATTAAGATTGTGCTAAAATTAGTTAGTGATGAATCCAAAGGATTGGAAGAATGGAAGAAAAATAAATAAATGTATTTAAAAAAAAAAAAATTGTATTCTGACTCATTATATAATTAATAAATTCTTGTAGAATAAATAGGATAGAACATTAGCTAAAGAGTTATATAAAATCTATAAAGCCTAATATATATATTTACAGTACAGACCAAAAGTTCGGACACACCTTCTCATTCCAAGAGTTTTCTGTATTTTCATGACTATAAAAATTGTAGATTCACACTGAAGACATCAAAACTATGAATTAACTCATATGGAATGATATACTTAACAAAAAAGTGTGAAACAACTGAAAATATGTCTTATATTCTAGGTTCTTCAAAGTAGCCACCTTTTGCTTTCATTACTGCTTTGCACACTCTTGGCATTCTCTTGATGAGCTTCAAGAGGTAGTCACCTGAAATGGTTTTCCAACAGTCTTGAAGGAGTTCCCAGAGATGCTTAGCACTTGTTGGCCCTTTTGCCTTCACTCTGCGGTCCAGCTCACCCCAAACCATCTCGATTGGGTTCAGGTCTGGTGACTGTGGAGGCCAGGTCATCTGGCGTAGCACCCCATCACTCTCCTTCTTGGTCAAATAGCCCTTACACAGTATGGAGGTGTGTTTGGGGTCATTGTCCTGTTGAAAAATAAATGATGGTCCAACTAAACGCAAACCGGATGGAATAGCATGCCGCTGCAAATGCTGTGGTAACCATGCTGGTTCAGTATTCCTTCAGTTTTGTATAAATCCCCAACAGTGTCACCAGCAAAGCACCCCCACACCATCACACCTCCTCCTCGATGCTTCACGGTGGGAACCAGGCATGTAGAGTCCATTCGTTTACCTTTTCTGCGTCGCACAAAGACATGGTGGTTGGAACCAAAGATCTCAAATTTGGACTCATCAGACCAAAGCACAGATTTCCACAGGTCAAATGTCCATTCCTTGTGTTCTTTAGCCCAAACAAGTCTCTTCTGCTTGTTGCCTGTCCTTAGCAGTGGTTTCCTAGCAGCTATTTTACCATGAAGGCCTGCTGCACACAGTCTCCTCTTAACAGTTGTTGTAGAGATGTGTCTGCTGCTAGAACTCTGTGTGGTATTGACCTGGTCTCTAATCTGAGCTGCTGTTAACCTGCGATTTCTGAGGCTGGTGACTCGGATGAACTTATCCTCCGCAGCAGAGGTGACTCTTGTTCTTCCTTTCCTGGGGCGGTCCTCATGTGAGCCAGTTTCTTTGTAGCGCTTGATGGTTTTGGCCACTGCACTTGGGGACACTTTCAAAGTTTTCCCAATTTTTCGGACTGACTGACCTTCATTTCTTAAAGTAATGATGGCCACTCGTTTTTCTTTACTTAGCTGCTTTTTTCTTGCCATAATACAAATTCTAACACTCCATTCAGTAGGACTATCAGCTGTGTATCCACCTGACTTCTGAACAACACAACTGATGGTCCCAACCCCATTTATAAGGCAAGAAATCCCACTTATTAAACCTAACAGGGCACACCTGTGAAGTGAAAACCATTTCAGGTGACTACCTCTTGAAGCTCATCAAGAGAATGCCAAGAGTGTGCAAAGCAGTAATCAAAGCAAAAGGTGGCTACTTTGAAGAACCTAGAATATAAGACATATTTTCAGTTGTTTCACACTTTTTTGTTAAGTATATAATTCCACATGTGTTAATTCATAGTTTTGATGCCTTCAGTGTGAATCTACAATTTTTATAGTCATGAAAATACAGAAAACTCTTGGAATGAGAAGGTGTGTCCAAAGTTTTGGTCTGTACTGTACATAGATACTTACCTGATTCTTATCAATATACACTAGTATATATGTGTATATGTACAGTGCCTTGCGAAAGTATTCAGCCCCCTTGAACTTTTCAACCTTTTGCCACATTTCAGGCTTCAAACATAAGGATATAAAATTTTAATTTTTTGGTGAAGAATCAACAACAAGTGGGACACAATTGTGAAGTGGAACAAAATTTATTGATTATTTTAAACTTTTGTAAAAAATAAAAAACTGAAAAGTGGGACGTGCAATATTATTCGGCCCCTTTACTTTCAGTGCAGCAAACTCACTCCAGAAGTTCAGTGAGGATCTCTGAATGATCCAATGTTGCCCTAAATGACTGATGATGATAAATATAATCCACCTGTGTGTAATCAAGTCTCTGTATAAATGCACCTGCTCTGTGATAGTCTCAGGGTTCTGTTTAAAGCGCAGAGAGCATCATGAAGACCAAGGAACACACCAGGCAGGTCCGTTATACTGTTGTGGAGAAGTTTAAAGCCGGATTTGGATACAAAAAGATTTCCCAAACTTTAAACATCCCAAGGAGAACTGTGCAAGCGATCATATTGAAATGGAAGGAGTATCAGAACACTGCAAATCTACCAAGACCCGGCCGTCCCTCTAAACTTTCATCTCAAACAAGGAGAAGATTGATCAGAGATGCAGCCAAGAGGCCCATGATCACTCTGGATGAACTGCAGAGATCTACAGCTGAGGTGGGAGAGTCTGTCCATAGGACAACAATCTTTCGTACACTGCACAAATCTGGCCTTTATGGAAGAGTGGCAAGAAGCCATTTCTCAAAGATATCCATAAAAAGTCTTGTTTAAAGTTTGCCACAAGCCACCTGGGAGACACACCAAACATGTGGAAGAAGGTGCTCTGATCAGATGAAACCAAAATCGAACTTTTTGGCCACAATGCAAAACGATATGTTTGTCGTAAAAGCAACACAGCTCGTCACCCTGAACACACCATCCCCACTGTCAAACATGATGGTGGCAGCATCATGGTTTGGGCCTGCTTTTCTTCAGCAGGGACAGGGAAGATGGTTAAAATTGATGGGAAGATGGATGGAGCCAAATACAGGACCATTCTGGAAGAAAACCTCTTGGAGTCTGCAAAAGACCTGAGACTGGGACAGAGATTTATCTTCCAACAAGACAATGATCCCAAACATAAAGCAAAATCTACAATGGAATGGTTCAGAAATAAACGTATCCAGGTGTTAGAATGGCCAAGTCAGAGTCCAGACCTGAATCCAATCGAGAATCTGTGGAAAGAGCTGAAAACTGCTGTTCACAAACGCTCTCCATCCAACCTCACTGAGCTTGAGCTGTTTTCCAAGGAAGAATGGGCAAGAATTTCAGTCTCTCGATGTGCAAAACTGATAGAGACATACCCCAAGCGACTTGCAGCTGTAATCGCAGCAAAAGGTGGCGCTACAAAGTATTAACTTAAGGGGGCCGAATAATTTGGCATGACCCACTTTTTAGTTTTTTATTTTTTACAAAAGTTTAAAATATCCAATAAATTTCGTTCCACTTCACGATTGTGTCCCACTTGTTGTTGATTCTTCACCAAAAAAATTAAAATTTTATATCCTTATGTTTGAAGCCTGAAATGTGGCAAAAGGTTGAAAAGTTCAAGGGGGCCGAATACTTTCGCAAGGCACTGTATTTGCGCTTCTTGCTATTATACATATTTTAGATCATTATTAAGAATTTTTGTTCTTTTTACTTTTCTCACTACCATTTTGTTTTGGTATCGTGTTACATGCTTTGCGTTTTTTTACACTTTTTTTCGTTGCCCTGATAAAGACGCTACTTCAGTGTCGAAATGCGTTGCTTTTGTTTATTTGAATCGACTAATAAAAGAACATACATAACAACCGTCTGTGTATGTTTACCATTCAACCAGGCACTGTTTACAAGTCCTAGATTTTTTATCTGACATTGATCCTAATACATTGCAAAATGTCGGCAATTCTATTACAGGCTGCATAGAGCTAAAAAAGTACATGTATGTCCATTTTAAACAGTCATTAGATCTGTCAAAAAACGTCACTGTCATGTGTATAAGGCCTTAAGCTAGGGCTACATAGTGACCAATGTAAGTGAATGGATCTGTATTATGATTCCGAGGGTGCTGTAATTGCCAATTAACTCCTAGTTGCAAAAAATTTTTGCAGTGCTCATTCTTTTTGCAACTAGATGTTGCGATTGCAACATCCCCATGGTGACTCAATTTACATTAGTGAAAGAGGTGCAGGGAGACATGTCAATCTTTGGTTGTGCAATGGGAGACGCAGCCAACGTCGCTGTGCAGCCCTAGCCTTATATGTCTAGTATTCCTTAAAGAAGTTGTCCAGGCCAAAATTTTATTTTTTTAATTAGACTGGGGGAAGTGAAAATAACAAAACAAAACATACTCATCTGTCCCCAGTGCCTCCCAGCGTAGTGCAGTCCTGTCTTCTTTTGTGGAAGTCCTTGCCGGCTGTGACGTGAAGTGTTCTTTGCTGAGGCCACTGATTGGCCTCAGCAGTCACGTGTGGTGGGGACTTCCGCTGGAAAAAAACAAGAGATCTGCAGGACCGGACCGCACTGGGAAACACCAAGGACAGGTGAGTATGTTTTTTTTTTTTTTTTTTTTACACCTCTCCCAGGATAATTAAAAAATAAAACTTTAGCCTGAACAAACCCTTTAATGAGTGTATATGTGTGTTTTTGTGTTGCCTGTCTTTGAAACAGATGCATTGTTCCACCCAGTAATTATCTGGGAAACATTGCATCTGCTATATTATACAGCAGAGATGTGGCACTAATGCTGTGATCAGTAACTGCTATTTTCCTGGGGGAACACACCATTTTAGGGAGGATCGTTGGCGCCCGGAACGAGATCCGTGACTGATGATCCATTGCCATGACAGCCGGGAGCCTATTGAAGGCATTTACTTCTATTGCAGGCTGCTCTATGCAGCCTGTAATATAAGTGCTGATATTTTGCAATGCATTACATTAGTGATTAAACCCCCTGGGGTTCAAGACCCCTAGGGGGGTAGAATAATTACAGTATGAAAAAAAACAACAAAAAAATATATAAAAAATATTAAAAACTATTAAAAATTGAAAATCACCCCCCTTTCCCTAGAATACATATTTAAGTAAAAACTGTGAAACACAAACATTAGGTATCCCTGTGTCCGAAAATGCCCAGTCTACAAACTTATAAAAATATTTTCCTGTACAGTGAACATCGTAGTGGGAAAAGAAAATCCCAAAAGTGCTGAACCACTGTTTTTTTGCTTTGATAAAAAGTGATCAAAGCAATAGACATTCCCCAAAATGGTATAACTAAAATGTACATCTGGCCCTACAAAAAAAAAAAATGTCCTATGCATTCCGGTACACGGAAATATTAAAAAACACCTTTATGAAATTTTTTTTTTTTTTTTTTTTGCAAAGTTTTGTATTTTTGTTAAGGGGTTAAAATTTAAATACAACTATATAAATTTGGTATCCCTGAATGGTACTGAAACATAGAATACAGGTGACATGTCATTTTGGCTGCACAGTGAACACAGTAAAAACGAAGCCCATAAGAATGACGCACAAATGCGCTTTTTTTTCCATTTCCACCCCATTCTGAATTTTTTTCCAGCTTCCTAATACATTGCACAAAATAATAAAAGGCACCATTATGAAGAACAATTTGTCCCCAAACATTAAGCCCTCATATGGCTCTGTGAAAGTAAAAATAAAGTTATGTAGTTTGGAAGGCGGGGAGTCAAAAACGAAAATCGCAAAATGCCACCGGCGGGAGGGGGGTTAAAAAAAAAAAAAATCGGACTAGCATGTTGAATGATGTTGCATCTGCCTGCTGTTGCCTGGCATCAGAGTGCTGCGTGCTAGGTGGCGCATTCGCCCTGGATTCTGCTGTTCGCTATTGACATCCAGGTTTGCCTCCCCCTCCCATTTTCCTCTGTGCTTATTCTGTCTTTCTTGTGACAGGTTAGCTGCAGGCTTTAGCTCCTTGGGTTTGCCAGGCTGGATCAGCTGAATTCCATTTTTAATCTATAAATTATCGTTAAATAGTCTTCGTCAGCAGGACGATAACGCAAACATCTTGCGTTTTCCTAGCTATCGCTCGCGTTCCCAGTCATAGATATGGCTTCTGGCATATTCCAGCTTTGTCATTCGGATGATGGTTTCTAAAACCAATCACGACGGACGAATTGGAGCTGCATCTCGGAGAAGCATCCTGACAATGAAGGCGCAGGACTAGGAGAAATCGTGTATGGTGTATATGTACGTACCGCATTTACAGACGGCTGCCAATAGACAAAGGATACCGAAAGACGTTTGAAGGGATTTGACGTGATCGCTGCAGTTGCGTTCACCCTTCCTTCCTGTCATCCATTGGAATCGGGGAAGAACAGAGCGGCCCTGACAGTAGCTTGTTTATTCTCGCTTTTGGCTCATTTCATCCGCAGCCATAGCGGCTGGTCCTGCCTGCGTCTGAGCGGATTCTCTCCCATCCGCCCTGGTGTTTGTATGGCTTGGCTATAGCGAGACCTTGTCGCCCATATCAAGGCTGCTATGCTTATCAAGAAGGTAATGACAAAAATCATCATCAAGCCATTCATAAGATATGTCGTTTTTTTTTTTTGTTTTTTTTTTATTCTGACGTCATTTCTGTTATGGTACATGTATTTTTTTTTATTCTGTTTTTACATTTTCATGTCCTTTTCATCGAACTGACGTTTTTCGTCTAGGTTCCAGCAAGCAGGCTTATTATTCATTTGGTATTCTTTGTCTGCTGTGTTACTATAGAGCTTGTTGTCATCATCACACCTCCCACTTTTTATCTGCACTGTAGTGATAAAGACTGTGGGAGGGAAAAGGGGATGTTCAATATCCAATGTGAAATGTCACAGAATTGTGGCTAGAGGTCGAGGGTATATATATATATATATATATATATATATATATATATATATATATATATATATATATATATATATATATATATTTTTTTTTTTTTTTTTTTTTTTTCTTTGAACATGTAAGTTTTTTTGAATACTGTACAGAGGTGTTTGATGTGATGGACATTGCTGCTGCAGGTGTCTGATGGGTGCTCCGGTTTAGGATGCTTGTCATGTAAATAGGATGATATATTCGGGATAATTCTAGGTATTGTTTGTATATGTTTTGCTTTTCAATAGCTGATAAGGCACCTGGCCAATTTCCAGAGTGAGACAGGAGCTATACTAACCAGAGGCTTCTAACCAGAGGCCCTCATGTGAATTTTTATTTGGGTTTATTCACACACACAATTTTTGAAGTTAAATAAGTAGTACCTGTCCTGCTGGGTGTTTTCAGATGCAGTTTTTAAAGCCAAAACCATGTGAGGATCATAAAGAGAGTGAAAGTAGAGTGTAGGTGCTAATTCTGGTTTTTTCTTCATTAATGGTTTTGGCTTCAAAAAAAACTGCATCTGATTAAGGAGTATGCAAGTTAGTCCTCCTTGGTGGAAAAAGGAAACTTACTCTAGCGCCACCTTTTGGAAGGTAGTTCCCTATAGATCAGGGGTCCCCAAACTACGGCCCGCGGGCCGCATCCGGCCCCCGGAGGCCATTTACCCGGCCCGCGTCGCAATTTCCTTGTGTTATTTCAGTTGTGAGGGCACAGGCGCTTACAATTGAAATAACCCGCCGAGCGCTACACGGGAAGTCTTGTTCCCGTGTAGACGCTCGGCGCTCGTCGTCCGGACCTAGAATGAGCACGTCATGACGCACGACGTGCTCATCTAGGCCTTACAGCCGAAGACAGAGGAGCCGGGACCACAGCGCGGGAGCGGCTGCAGTGCTAGGTAAAGTATATTTTCACTTTTTTTTTTTACTGGGCATGGAGGGGGATCAGAGAACTGGATCTATATGGGGGATTGATGGGACCTATATGGGGGAGAGAGCTGGCCCTATATGGGGGAGACTGCATGGGACCTATATGGGGGGGCATGGGACCTATATGGGAGAAAGAGCTGGCCCTATATGAGGGAGACTGCATGGGACCTATATGGGGGAGGCATGGGACCTCTATGGGGGAGGCATGGGACCTATATGGGGGAAAGAGCTGGCCCTATATGAGGGAGACTGCATGGGACCTATATGCGGGAAAGAGCTGGACCTATATGGGGGAGAGAGCTGGACTTATATGGGGGCAGAGTGCTGGACCTATTTGCAAATATGGAACCGGACATTGACTATCTCATTAGCCAAAAGCAGGCCCATACTTCACATTGAAATAATGGTGAGTTTGTTGACTTAAATTTACTATTTCTTTATTTTGAATGTTGTATTTGTTCCCTTTTTGTTTTACTTTAAAATGAGATACGTGTAGTGTGCATAGGGATTTTCATAGTTTTTCTTATAGTCCGGCCCTCCAACGGTCTGAGGGACAGTGAACCGGCCCCCTGTGTAAAAAGTTTGGGGACCCCTGCTATAGATCAATGTCTGTTTTTTTGAAAATCTAGTGGCATATTCTGGGAATAAAGCCAAGCTAGAACATCTCTTCTAAAAGGAAAGAGGAACCCATCTGTTTTGACTTTATTGCTTCTCCTCAGTGCCACAAGAGTAGGGCTGGGTGAGAGGTCATAAGACTTGGGTCAGAAAGGGTTTTGGGGCAGGTAAACTAATACTGTGTGAGTTTTAGTCAGTGCAAAGTTAGATTACACGGTTTTAAATGGCACCAGATTTTACATAGTGTCTTAATCTGGTGTACTTTTAGAATCTGTGTAACTTTACACTACTTATTAGTTGGCTTGGTTTTCAACAATATTTTGGCACAATTTCTGGCTCATAGTTTTACATATTGGGCCCCACCCACTTGCCATACAAAGCACACAAAGTGTTACAAAGTGTCTAAAACACACAGAAAATGAGGAGTAAAGCATGTACACCAGTTCTTTGGTGCACAATACACCAAATTATTGTGCGCAGTGACGTAACTAGGAATGACTACTACTGTACCCCCACACCGTTTAGCAGCTCTTTTCTTCCCCTCCCCAAACACACGGTATTATTGCTCCTTTATTGTCTGCCATACGTTATACTGTCCCATGTTACAGGCCCCCATATAGTAAGGGCTCCTGTTAAAGGCCTCCACACCATATCGTACCCCCACAAAGGTAATTTAGGCCGCTACCTCCTGGATTACTCCAGCAGGTAATGGATGATTTTCAGATAAATATCATGCTGCTCCTGTCCACGGCAACGTCCACTTTGGGTGAAGCATATTACATCCCGACGCTCAGCGTCAAAATGTGATGTCCAGGATGTAATATGTGGTGTCCCCTGGAGGCCTAAGCCAAGGTGGCAGTGGACCAGAGCATGGATAGGTAAGTGCAAATTGCCCATTATCCAGCAGGTAACGGGTTTATTAGAAGAAGTAATAAAAATCCGGGCCCACTAAGGTCACTGGCCCCTGCTTATGCATATTTATTCATTTCTGCCTCATTGCCTCTATTAGGCCACTTAATAGTGTACAAGGATTTATTAGACCATGTATGCCCTGGCCACATAGAGGTAATAGTGCAAATAAACTATATAATATGCAAAAATATTCTGGTTTGGCTTTATTCCCAGACTATGCCACTAGGTTTCAGGAAGATCAAGCATTGATCTATAGGGAGCTACTTTCCAAAAAGTGGTGCTAAAGCAAGTTCCACATTTCCTCTAAGGAAGACTTATTTGCATATTCATGTCTCAAATGCACTTAAACCACTATCGGACTGCCCGGACGTATATAGTCAACTGCCCACTCTTAACCTTGCAAGGATGTACCTGTATATCCTTGCAGTTTAAAGCAGCTACACAAAATCATAGAGCTCTACAAGCAGGGAGCTGGCTTTTACTACAGCAGGAGCTCCTATAGGGAAGGCAGGGATGGTTTAGCACTGCCAAACAATGTGAATAAAATTAAAAAATGCAGGTGCACGTTGCTGTGTGCACTTGTTGTGTTTGAACTGGTTAAGAAGACATAGTACCCCATCTGAAAACCTGGATGTGTAAAGGCTCATATACTTGCTCATATACTTGATCCATGCCTGATGCATTAAAAAATATGAACTAAACTGAAGCAGACAGATCACATTGAGGCTAAGGCCCCACTTTGCGGAAAGGCAGCGTTTTTGGTTGCAGATTTTGATATGGTTTTTTGAGCTATAGTTAGGAGTGGCTTGAAATGGAATGGAAAATATAAAGGGAGCACTTAGATGTTTCCCTTCTGTAAGACTGGTGTATGACAGTCTTCATGAAATCCCTGACTAGCTCAAGATGTGCTTGAATTAATAAGAAGCACAGAGCCTCAAAAACTGGTGTAGATTTCAGTTATAACTCTCACCAGCTTTATGGTGTTCTAGTGACCAAGGTGGGGATGTCTATTGCTCTTATCCTATGACTTATCACAGCAATGGACTGAAAATAAGCAGTCTATGGATCAATGAAAAAACACTAAAAAAACAGATGACATCCGTGTTTAGTCGAAGTGACATCCGTTTTTCATTGATCCATTGCCAATAGACCAAGAGAAAAAAAAAAGCAGTAAAAGCAGATGCAACTCAGACATTAAAAATAGAAGCATAGATCAGAAACTGTTGCAAAAATGGAAGTAATCAGCCCCAAAACTGATACTGTACATGAGCCCAAAGTTGAGGCCATCTGTTGTAGAAAAGCAGCATTTTCTTGCAGATTTCGATATTTATTAAGCCAAAGCCAAGAGTAGATCTAGAGCATTGCTTCCCAACCTTTGCAGACTAGTAGCACCCCTGTAAAAAAATTTTTGCCAAAAGAAAAAAAAATGGCAGTTTTGATGTATGTGTGTGTGTGTTTGTTTGTTTTTTTTTTTGCGCAGTTTTTGAGTTTGCAGCTGGAAGATAAATTAGTTTCACTTGTAAATTTAGAAAAGCTGACCAAAAACCACATCAAAACTGCATGCATTTTTTTAATGCAGTTTTGATGCAATTGTAACTGTATCACAGCTGAACCCTTAAAGCTACACCATCCTAAGATGCTAATGTAGTTGAGAGAAGACGTGGCTATTTCGCCTCTGGATTGCTCCAGCACCAGAGGAAAGGATCTAGAGGAAAGGAGAAGTTGCTGTTATTACACATTTGTGTTTTTGCTTGTGTTAACACAAGTGCTTTTGAAAATTCAAATGGGTTTAGGGGTATTTTTTGTGGAAGAACTAGGGTAGTTGCATAGAGTTTGGCCATAAGGACATTTTATACTGGCAGGTAGTGATCAGGAATAGACTATCCTATGGATGTTCAATCCAGATTAGCCACTTTTTTGCTACATTTAGCAATTACCTCTTTTGTGCAGAGATGAATAAATTTTTCATCCCCATGTAGTTTGCATTTGCCAGCCCCAAATCACCCTGTCTACAAGATGTGCTTCTGACAATCTAACATCTTTTATGTTGCAAAAAAGATGTGATCCAAAAATGTTAAAAAAAAATCTAAATCTGCACTCCAAAAGCTTGGGTATAAACTGCTGTTTGGGCACACAGCCGGGTACTGGATTGAGGGAGTGCTATTTGGTTTTTGGAGCACATTTTGGTTATTGAGGTCATGCCACTTTTGCAGAGCCCCTAGATTGCCAGTAAGGAGGAATACGATGATGCGTGACCCCGTTTTGGAAACTACAAGTGAATTGCAATTTTTCCAGAGATATGCCATTTCACAGCCCAATATATTGCACCCCGCCTGTGTCAACAGAATCACACACTACTAAAATTGTGAAGCGGTTATCTCAGGCACAACAACTTTTGGCGCTTTAATCTGTGACAAAAGCTGGGCACAAAATATTTCGCACTGAACTGACGTATTTCTGACAAATTTATCAAGGTGCGTAATGTGTATTAGTTTCCCAGACATGAATGCACAGAAGATGGTGAAAAGTGAATATGTAAGCTGTGTGGAGTACATTAGATACAACAAATTCACTATTTTCCCAGTAGCTACTATGATTGGTGGGGGTCACTTCTGGTGTCTTTTCCCTCATAAAATCTAAATTTGGGATGCACTTCCTTTCCTCCAGCAGCCAGTTTTGCCCTAAAGATGTGGTGATTTTTGTTTGTATTTGTTGTCATATTGTACAAGCTATATATTTTTGTTTCAATTTTTCAAGCCATATGAGGGCTTGTATTTTGTGGGGTGAGATGCATTTTGTAATGACACCATTTTGGGGTGGCCATAACTTATTGAGTAAATTTTATTATCTCTCTGTTGGAAGATTTAAAAAAAAAAAAAATTCAATTCTGGCATTGCTTTTTACCATACAGCATAAGTAAAATGTTACCTTTATTGTGCGGGTCAGTATAATTACAGCGATGGCTAATATTATATTGTTTTTTTCATGCATTACTAATTTTCTAGAACAATAATCCATTTGGGGAAAGAAATCAATTCTTTTTGCATCATCTTCTGAGAGGCGTGACATTTTTATGTTGACAGAGTTGGTTGAGGGCTTTTGCGGGGCAAGATGTGCTTTTTATTGGTACTGTTTTTGGTTACACGTGACTTTAGTTTTACTTTACAGTACATGTTTTTACAGACGCAGCCAATATGCATTGTTTTTATTTTTAGTTATTTTTTACATAATTCATTATATATAGAAAAGGGATTTTTTGGGCTTTATTTTTTTTGTAATGCCCCACTAGTAGGACTTAAATCAGCAATCTTCTGATTGCTGGTTCAGTAGTATACACTGCAATAAACATGTATGGAGATGAATAGGCTGACTTCCTCATTTACAGGATCGACCCCTTGAACGCACTTGTGAGGGGGGGCAGTATAAGCGCTGAAAACCCTTAGATGCCACGGCCCTTTTTGACCTTGACAGCTAAAGGGTTAATACCCACAATCGGAGCTTAGATCAGACTGGGTGTGCTGGGCAAGGGTATTAGCTGTAAGTGTCTGAGCAGGCAGAAGGCTTCTGCCATAATAGTATGGCGGATGCCTTGGCACCTAGACACACGTGTTAAAGGGGTTATCTGGTTTCCTTTGGTTTCTGTGGGGGTCCAACACTACTCCTGCAGATCACTAATACTGCAAGCTGCGGTGCTCACTGACTGTCCAAACTGAAATCTGTGGGATAGTGCTGTAATTCATACACTCGGCACTACAGTTTGTATGGCAAGTTAGCAGCGTGGGTGCCTGTGTGTCGGACTCCCGCAGATCTAATATTGATGGCCTATCCTAAGGATAGGTCTTCGTAGTCAGAAATTGGATAACCCTGTTAATAAATAAGTTAAATAACAGTGGGTTAAGCACAGGACCCTGGGGTACATCATTTATATCAGAGGACCTGTCTGAGCTGTGGTTATTGACCACAACTCTTTGGATTTAATCCATTAGGTCAGGGCCCCACGTTGTGAACACGCAGCATTTTGGCCTCAGCTAAAACGCCATGACAAAACACACTGCAAAGTAGATAGGATTCTGGCTAATACCAGCCACACATTGCAGAAAAAAATCCGCAGCGGAAAAGCTGCAATTTCAAAATTGCTTGCGTTTTTGAAAATCGTAGCATGTCAATTATGCCTACAGAAACTCCGGAATTTTCCGTATAGGTATAATAGGGGGAGAGGAAAACTCTGTGGACTTTCTGTGAAAAACTCCACCGCTGTCTTTTCCACAGTGTTTTCTAGCTGGAACTCGCCACGTGGAGCCTTAGCCTTAAAAACAGTTTTTAATCCAGTTGAAAAGTATATTTTCCAAGCCAATGGACCTGATTTTACCCATTAAATGTCTGCGGGACAGTGTCATAGGAACCACAGCCTCCCCTCTGTCCAGACTTCTACTCACCTTTTCATAAAAAGAAATCAAATCAGTCTGACAACTTCTGTCCTTAGTAAAACCATGCCGTCATTTATAATATGTACAGTCAGATACTCCTGTATATAGTTCCTTAAGATCCCAGTTTCCCTAAATTGGATGTTAAACTCATTGGTCTGTAATTACCTGGGAAGGACCTTAAGCCCTTTTTGAAAATAGGCACCGCATTTCCTTTGCGCCAGTCCTTTGACACTGTACCAGTCTCCAGAGAATCTCTAAAAATTAAGAACAGGGATACAGCAATGACTGGACTGAGTTCTTTAAGTACTCGTGAATGTAATCTATCTGGACCAGGAGCCTTGCTCACATTTAATTTGTTTAACTTTGTTTGGACAATTTCTGTGTTTATCCAGTTTAGTATATGTGTTGATGTCTTATCAGTATTGGTGACACCTACTGTACCTTTAGCAGTGTTTTGAGTGATTTCTGTGTTTCTCTGAGAGTGCCTATCATCTTCTGCATTTGTTTACATGGTGTAGCTTCCTGCTGCCTTAGCTGATGCAATGCATTCTGGTAGTTGTAGGCTCTCACACTCTCCCTCTCACTTCTCCCCCACTCCCTCTCTAACACCCCTTCCCTGTCTCCCTAGCTATTCCTCCCACTGCTAGCCCTTCCCAACTCACTCAGCCCATCCCCGTACCCTATTATACTTTACCTGTCTTCTTCTTGTTTTCCTTCTCCGGAGAATGGCTCCTCCTCTTTTTTGACTGCAAGCACGCAGCACTGTGCCATAGCCTTCAATATATCTCTATTGCACAGGCTCCCAGCTTGCACAATAGAGATGTAGTGTCGGCTTCAGCGCTAAGCCAGGACTCTGACTCTGTTGCGCATGTGCGTGCTGACGTTAAGGAAGGAGGAGGAGCCGTTCCCCGCAGAAGGAAGCCTAGACAGGAAGAAGATAGCTAAGTATGATGGAACAGGTGGGGGGAGTAGTAGTGACGATCTGTTTCCGGAAATGGGGAAACGGATCGTCACCGGAGAATTAGAAAATGTCCCTGGTAAATATGCATTTTTGATTAACCATATAATTTAGAAAGTAGGCAGGGGAAGGTGTTTAGATTAGTGTAGATTTTTTTTTTAGTTATCCCGGACAACTCCTTTAAGTTTGGTAAAGGGGGATCTAATAACTCATAAGATGGACTTTCCCAAAGTGCCAATTACTTGTGTTCATGGTGATACAAAATAATCATTCCACATCAAATATTGAACTGCAGTTAGATGAGAAATGTTTTACAATGCCACCAGTTGCTGTTTCTGAACTACAAGTACCAGTGGTCCTTGGCAGAACCACTCCTGTATTTAAGGATTTGCTAATGGAGGAAAGCCAGTTGTCTTCTGTGACTAGCCGAGCTGAAGCAAAGGCACACAGAAGAGAGATGAGAAGGATATTTTCCCATTTCATGAGGACATCACAGAACCACTATCCTCAAAGCATCTGAGAGTTCCAAAACAGCAGGAGGTCTTTAGGAAAAGACTTTCCGAGGATGGCAAGTATAAAAATGCTGAATTGTGGGACACTGATATTGCATTTGAACAAAAACAGGACATCGACTTTTATCCATTGCATGAGCAAGGTTTAACTAACTGTAAAGTGGTTCAAGAAAGTGGTAGGCAGCCTGATACACCCTTTTATCTAGTTGAAAATAATATTCTATATACGGTGTGCCGTCACCCAAAAACAGTAGAACAAGTGCAACAGTTAGTTGTGCTAAAAAGGTTCAGATCAGAAATTTTGAAATTAGCACATGATGTTTCTATTGCTGGTCATTCGGGTTATAAACAAAAAAAAAAAACTTTGGCCAGAGTACTTTATCGGTTCTATTGGCCTGGAGTTTATGATGAAATAACTACTTATTGTTGTAGTTGATCAGTATGTCAGTACATTGCTTCTGCTCCTCCCAAAGCAGAATTTATACCCTTACCAGTAATTGATGAACCATTTAATATTGTGGGTATGGATATTATTGGAATAAATACTGGGGATCATGCGCCTATCAGGAAGAAACTTTATCAAATACCAGAAAAATTAAAAACCAAGGCTGAAAATGAGAATCAGGAAACACTTAAATTGGGAGTTATTGAACCCTCCATAAGTCCCTGGTCATCGCCTGTAGTGATGGTTGGGGAAAAAAGATGGGTCAATAAGATTTTGCATAGATTTTGTAAAATTAATGCTATATCTATTTTTGACAATTACCCAATGCCGCATATTTGTGTTCTCATTGATAGATTGGGGTGTGCAGAATATATTTCTACCTTAGATTTATGTACGGGTTATTGGCAAATTCCACTTGATGAGAATCAAAAGAAAAAAACTGCTTTTTGCAATGCCTAGTGGTTTGTAACAGTTTAGGAACATGCCACTTGGTCTTCATGGCGCTCTATCCACTTTTCAAAGAGCCATGGACTTGCTCTTGAAGGATTATATGGAGTACAGTGCTGCTTATTTAGATGACGTAATTTTAAGCAAATCATGGGAAGACCACTTGTATCACTTGAAAAAGGTAATAACTGAAATTGAGAAAGCTGGTTTCACAATTAATCCACATAAATCTGCTTTGGGATTTCAAGAAACAAAGTACCTTGTATTTTTTTTTTACATTAAAAGTTTATTAAAGTTTCCATAAGAACAAAACATCATAAAAGTATAACGGATGAAAAAAAAGCTTCCATAACAGTGACTTGGTAAGGATTAAAGGGGATGGGGAGAGAGAGAGACGTAAGGTTAGGAACAGGTAAGACATGAGAGAGGAATTGGGGACAAAATGCTCTGACGCAGCAGAGCGGCACATATTAAATAACTCTGAAGTAAATTAAACAGTTCAAAACAGTAAGCATTGTAGACAGCGTGTCTCCCGTCAAATGAGGGAGAATTAAACAAACATCAAATGGGGAGTAATAGTTCGAATGGGGAAGAAAGGAAGAGAAGAGGGAGCGTAATAGGTCAAGTGGACAAAGGGGGGGAGGGGATAGATTAGGAGTAGAGGGTATGAAAGGAGTATTGAAAGGAAGGTGGAGAAGTAGAATGTGTTCCATAGGAGCCACACTTTTTGATGGGCACTCGTCTGGTCTAGGTTTCGCAGCCAGGTCCTCCATATGCCTTATATACAAGATCTCTTGAAGCTAGGTCGCCACAAGCAAGAAGCCAAAACAGTTTGCGTATGTGTTTCTGGAGTTTGAGGGGAAAGATTGAGAGAAGAAGATGTCTAGCATCGTGCCCTGACCTGTGTTACACCTCCAGCAGTGGTCAGATGCAAAGGGCAAAATCTCATGAAGGACAGAGGAGACTCTATACCATCATGAGAAAAACTTATAGTCTTATGGGCTTTGCATGAAATTGAATATTTACATGATTGGAAGGCGGAGAGCCACACATTCAATGGAAAAGAGGTCCCAAGCTCCCTCTCCCAGTTCTTAGTAAAATGTGGTAGCGGGTTGTTTTTGTCAGAGTTTTGTATATAACTGAAATGGGGCAGGATGTGGTGGTAGAGGAGAGACATAGGCATTCAGACAGATACAGTTGTCTATGCAGGTTATGCGTCTTTTTTAAGGTTGAGTAGAAGTAGTGCAGCTGTAGGTACTGCCAGTGGGAGGTTTAGATTCTGGAGTCTTGGGGAACTAGATCAGACCTCATGGCACATCACCGTTAAGGTGGTGAGGGTGGTTCTTTGGGAGGGTTTGTTTGTGCTGCACTTTCAGAGTACTAAGAGTTTGGAGAAGAGATTTAATTTTTATACCCATTTCACATTTTTATCAGTACCCCTCTCAAAATACACTTCAGAGCTTCCCATTGAATGGGCCAAGAAGAGTCATCATGTGAGTGGCCATGTGTGAAGCTAGAGATAGAGCGTTTGAGGTCTACCAGACATTGATCATCTTGCAAGAGTGACTCATTAACTTTCCAGGAGTTTGGGCGCCTGGGTGGGTGGAAGAAGGCGAAGAGAGCAGGTGACAGGTGTATGATCAGATAGGAAGGCAGTGCCAATGTTGGCTGTGGTCACTTGTGGGAGAAGGGTGTGGGAAAGGAAGATGTAGTCCAGTCTACTGTATGAGTCATGAGCACGAGAATAAAAGAAGTAGTCTTTCACGTCAGGATGTAGCATACACCTTACATTGCACAGCAGCATGGAGTTTAGAAGTTTGCGGAACGTGTTTAGAGAGTTATAGGTGATTGAAAACTTACCTGTTGAGGAGTCTATCAGAGGATTAATAGTTAAGTTAAAGTCTCCACAAAGTATAAGATGTGCACAGGTAAAGGATTGTAGGGTGTTGAGAGTGGAGAGTAGGAAGGAAATCTGGCCAGAGTTGGGTGAGTAGATGTTAGCAATAGTATAGACAACTCCATAAATCTCACAGATTACAAAGAGATAACGGGCCTCGGGGTCAAAGAGGGAGTCAATTATTTTGATGGGGAGGTTTTTGTGGAAGAAGATGCCAACTCCCTTAGTCTTTCCTTGAGGACTGCTACTATGAGTCCAAACTGGATATTAGCGATTTTTGACTATTGGCATGTGGGAGGCAAGGAAGTGGGTTTCCTGTAGCCATAATACATGGATCATTCGTTTGTGTGAATCATATAGGATCTGTGAGCATTTTTCGGGAGTGTTTAAGCCTTTGACATTGAAGGATCCCCTGAGGGGATAGGGGGAAGAGGGAGATGAAGCTTGGGAGGTCAGATAAGGAAGTGTAGCAGGAAGGCGAGTGGGAGAAAGTTGTAGAAAAGGTGAGGGTGAAGAAGATGGGTAGTAGAGGTGGCAGGACAGATGCCTGCTAGAGGGTGCTACGGGCATTGAGCACAAGTCTCGAGACGGGCTTTAATATTAGCCACCAAACTATGTGGGGTCGTGGTTAAAAAAGAGAAGTGAGTAGAAAGAGAAAGACGGCAAGCTACTATCCTATCCCATGGGTGTAAGAAAAATGAAAAGCAAGATAAATAAATGGGAGTGTGTTTTAAAAAAAAAAAAAAAAAGATGAGTAAGTAAGGGCAAAACATCAGAGTAACAACATTGCACAAGAGAAAAAGAGAACGTACATGGTAAGTTGTACTAAGAACAGGAGAGATGAAGTGGTATGGACAAGAGAATGTAAACTACCTTTTGAACAAATACAAAAATTGTGTGTAAAGAACCAGTTTTGCAAAGCCAGAACTTTGATAAACCATTTATTGTACATCAGAGGTAGGACTTGGTGTAGTCCTAAATCAAGAGAATAATGGTGAGGAACACCCTATTATTTTTGTTCTCTGTGAACAAAACTATTCCACTAATGAAAAAGATGGGCTAGAAATTAAATGGGCTTTGGAGGCATTACAATATTATTCACTAGGAAGAGAGTTTACTTTGGTAACAGATCATCATCCCCTCACATGGATTCATACCATTAAAGACAAAAATGCCAGAATTACTAGGTGGTAGTTTGAATTACAGCCATTTAAGTTTAAGTTTGAGACACAACATCGGTCAGGGACTAAGCTCCAAAATACCGATCATTTGTCTAGGTATGGTGCTGAAGTAAGATAACTGAAGAAGGATAAGCTTCCTCTTAAGGCTGGAGGAATGTGAAGAGGTAAAATGTTTTGCTAGTTTAGCTAGTTTCCTCCTTGTAACTTTGGTTGTGGTACATGAGTTTCCCAGGTTTGGTAAAACCTATGTGTGAATGTTCTATTATTACTAGTTTTTCCTTTTTTTTTTTTCTTATTAGGAAAGTGTTTTGATTTACTTACCTACAATAGTGGAGCTGCAGCAGGGTGTGTCTGCCCTGATCTTATAAAAGTGAAGTGTGCAGCAACTCTAGTTTTTTTTCCCTTGTTGGTGGAGCTAACATAGTGAACATCTGTAGGACTGCAACAGTCTGAAATGTAAGGATTTTGTTGTACACAGTATGGATATTTTATTTTTATCATGCTTACTTATATAGCTCCATCATATTCCGCAGTGCTTTACAGACATTGTTGTCACTGTCCCATGTAGGGCTCGCAATCTATATTCCCTATCAGTATGTCTTTGGAGTTCTGAGGAATTAATTATTTTTTTTTTTTAATTAAAATTATACTTCCTAAAATAAACTCCTTTGGATTTCTTTTCATCAATCAAGGTTTTTTGGAAAATCCCATGCTTCACCTCAGCAGTATATCCTCTCTGTGACATGATTTCTGATGCTTGCAACCTGACAAATATAATATCCTATAAATGTATTCAATGCAGATAATTAATAACCACTACAATGTCCACACGCCACGCGGTCAGTAACAAGTTGTAGATAAATTTTATGCCTCCAGAACCGCTGAGAGTCTGCATCCTAAAAGTGTATCAATAATCTTTATTTATGGGTCACAAAAAATAATTTATGTAAGATGGATAAATATGGGAGACAGAGGAGAGTATAGGGGCACTGAAGGCTGGGAGAGTGTGTGTAAGTGTAGTGATTTTTTTCTTATCAGTCTCCCTCTCTGCAAGGATCTGGTGACAGGGAGATTTGTAGCCATTTTTTATACTTTTATTATTTTCAAAATAAACTTTGTGAGCATGCCCTGGAGACCACTATGCCCAATCAGGGTGGTCTCCGGGCGAAACTCTGTGATCATACATGTCTTTCTAACAGCTGACCACAGAGTAGTGCTGGGAGTGGAGGCAGACATGCTGATCTCGCTCTTCATTAGGATCGCTGTGACTGGCTGTCACAATGATCATATGCCCGGAAACCACACAGACTGGTCTCCGGGCAAAGCACCGAGGTCTATGTGGACCACATGTTATCAAACCGGTTTGATAACATTTTAAGGGTGTTATCTTAATAGACTCCCCTTTAACCCCCCATATGGGGATTGCTGCTTCCTCCTGAGGTGGTCCCGCTTTGGTATCAGCTGACCAGGCAGGACAGTGGGGTGGCGCACCACAGAAACTGGAGATAATGAGAAAAAAGGATGGGAAAGTGTACAGATTAAAAACAGATGCCAGGAAACATAGAACTATAGGACAGAACTACAGTAGCAGAGGTATATAGCCAAAAGCCCAGGAGCCAAAGAAACAACAGAGATAAAAACAGACACAACTGGACTAGCATAAAAACAGGGTAGACAAAGACTCCAGTAATAAAACAACTGAGCAGTGGGATTGACATTCCATAAATATGTGATCCAGAAATGAAGTTTTGGAACATTCGCCTATTGCACCAAATTTTAGCGCTAAAACTTTCAGAAACTAAGTCAACTAATAAGTGGTATAAAATTAGACTAGACCAGGGGTCGACAACGCGAGACTTATTTCCCTGGCACGGCAGCGGAGTCCTCACCCAGCAGCTTCGATTGGACCAAACATGGCCGAAACGAAACTGCTATTATTATACTGTGGGGTCTCTTCAGACCCCCGAGTATAATAAGCGGAGACTTAGGAGAAGTGATGAAACATAAAAAACAATGATACTCACCTTGCTCCCTGCGCTACGCGGCGGCTGTGCGATCTGCAGGCGCTTCTGATAGCATAATGACGCGATGTGACCCCAAAGACCCAATCAGCGGTCGCTGACTACAGGGAGAAGCGCCGAAGAGAACAGAGCGGCAGCAGAGCGCAGAAAAAGGTGAGTAGCATTGTTTTTTTATGTTTGTCACCTCTCTTGCTCCTGCACTTATTATACTCGGGGGTCTGAAGAGCTATGGAACATAATACCGTGTGCAGGGGCCGCTATGGGACCTAATACCGTGTGCAGGGACCACTGTGGGACCTAATACCGTGTGCAGGGACCGCTGTGGGACCTAATACCGTGACCAGGGACCGCTGTGGGACCTAATACCGTGTGCAGGGACCGCTATGGGACCTAATACCGTGTGCAGGGACCGCTATGGGACCTAATACCGTGTGCAGGGACCGCTATGGGACCTAATACCGTGTGCAGGGACTGCTATGGGACCTAATACCGTGTGCAGGGACCGCTATGGGACCTAATACCGTGTGCAGGGACCACTATGGGACCTAATACCGTGTGCAGGGACCGCTATGGGACCTAATACCGTGTGCAGGGACCACTGGGGGACCTAATACCGTGTGCAGGGACCGCTGTGGGACCTAATACCGTGTGCAGGGACCGCTGTGGGACCTAATACCGTGTGCAGGGACCGCTATGGGACCTAATACCGTGTGCAGGGACCGCTATGGGACCTAATACCGTGTGCAGAGGCCACTATAGGACATAATACCGTGTGCAGGGACCGCTTTGGGACTTAATACCGTGTGCAGGGACCGCTATGGGACCTAATACCGTGTGCAGGGACCGCTATGGGACTTAATACCATGTGCTGGGGCCACTATATGACGTAATATCATGTGCTGGGGTCACTATGTGACATAATACGATGTGCAGGGGCCACTATATGACATAATACCGTGTGCTGGCGCCACTATATGACATAATACCGTGTGCTGGGGTCACTATGTGACATAATGCCGTGTGAAGGGGCCACTATGTGACATAATACGGTGAGCAGAGGCTGTTATGAGATATAATACCTTGTGCAGGGGCCGCTGTGGGACATAATACCATGTGCAGGGACCGCTATGGGACATTATTCTGTATAACAATGTGTTTTCTGCAAAAATGCACCACGTGAACGCAGTTTTAGATTGAAGTAAAAGTTCCAGTGGCCTAAGACTATCTGCATCCAGATACATAAGGATGCCGCCATACGGTGCTCCTGGACACTTACATTTACCACTAATTGGGGGCTGCACATGGTGCATTTCTTTGCTTCTAATCGGAAAGTACAGGAGCGTCCCAGGAAATAGTAGTAAACGCATGCGTCCTAAAGCATATGGTGGAAGCACTTCTGTGTTATGGTTTGTGGTATATGACTTTAGTTTAGGGGTCGTCAGACTTACAATTATTGACCGGCACTCCGAGTACCTCATCTTTGATTTTTTAATTAAAATCGGCACGCCGAACAAAAAAGGTTGCCTACCCCTGGACTAGACATTCTAAAAATACACCAGATTTTCAAATTGCATTAGACACTTTGGAAAATCTGGGTGCAGTTTAAGACTTTGCACTGTCAAATTAAGTAAGACAGTTTAACCCAATGCTTAGCCAAGAAATGGACACAGATTTAGATACAGTGCCTTGCGAAAGTATTCGGCCCCCTTGAACTTTTCAACCTTTTGCCACATTTCAGGCTTCAAACATAAAGATATAAAATTTAAATTTTTTGGTGAAGAATCAACAAAAAGTGGGACACAATTGTGAAGTGGAACAAAATTTATTGGTTATTTTAAGCTTTTGTAAAAAATAAAAAACTGAAAAGTGGGGCGTGCAATATTATTCGGCCCCTTTACTTTCAGTGCAGCAAACTCACTCCAGAAGTTCAGTGAGGATCTCTGAATGATCCAAAGTTGTCCTAAATGACTGATGATGATAAATATAATCCACCTGTGTGTAAGCAAGTCTCCGTATAAATGCACATGCTCTGTGATAGTCTCAGGGTTCTGTTTAAAGCGCAGAGAGCATCATGAAGACCAAGGAACACACCAGGCAGGTCCGTGATACTGTTGTGGAGAAGTTTAAAGCCGGATTTGGATACAAAAAGATTTCCCAAGCTTTAAACATCCCAAGGAGCACTGTGCAAGCGATCATATTGAAATGGAAGGAGTATCAGACCACTGCAAATCTACCAAGACCCGGCTGTCCCTCTAAACTTTAATCTCAAACAAGGAGAAGATTGATCAGAGATGCAGCCAAGAGGCCCATGATCACTCTGGATGAACTGCAGAGATATACAGCTGAGGTGGGAGACTCTGTCTATAGGATAACAATCAGTCGTACACTGCACAAATCTGGCCTTTATGGAAGAGTGGCAAGAAGAAAGCCATTTCTCAAAGATATCCATAAAAAGTCTTGTTTAAAGTTTGCCACAAGCCACCTGGGAGACACACCAAACATGTGGAAGAAGGTGCTCTGGTCAGATGAAACCAAAATCAAACTTTTTGGCCACAATGCAAAATGATATGTTTTGGCATAAAAGCAACACAGCTCATGACCCTGAACACACCATCCCCACTGTCAAACATGTAAGTGTCCAGGAGCACCGTATGGCGGCATCCTTATGTATCTGGATGCAGATAGTCTTAGGCCACTGGAACTTTTACTTCAATCTAAAACTGCGTTCACATGGTGCATTTTTGCACAAAAAAATTCCCAAATAAACGTATCTAGGTGTTAGAATGGCCAAGTCAAAGTCCAGACCTGAATCAAATTGAAAATCTGTGGAAAGAGCTTTAAACTGCTGTTCACAAACGCTCTCCATCCAACCTCACTGAGCTCGAGCTGTTTTCCAAGGAAGAATGGGCAATAATTTCAGTCTCTCAATGTGCAAAACTGATAGAGATACCCCAAGCGACTTGCAGCTGTAATCGCAGCAAAAGGTGGCGCTACAAAGTATTAACTTAAGGGGGCCGAATAATTTGGCACGCCCCACTTTTCAGTTTTTTTATTTTTTACAAAAGTTTAAAATATCCAATAAATTTCGTTCCACTTCACAATTGTGTCCCACTTGCTGTTAATTCTTCACCCAAAAAATTAAAATTTTATATCTTTATGTTTGAAGCCTGAAATGTGGCAAAAGGTTGAAAAGTTCAAGGGGGCCAAATACTTTCGCAAGACACTGTAGATACAGAGACATGAGGAAGGTATTAAGTAAACTGGGGTAAGCTAAGGGTATGTTCACACAGAGTTTTTTGCAAGCTGAAAAAATCTGCTTCAGGAATTAGGAAACTTTTTTTGCGTTTTTTTTGCTCCAGCACACTGTATGGACCTGGAAACTTCTCTTTAAAAAAAGCTACCAGTTTTTGATGCGGTTTTTCCACCTCGCATTGCTTTAAATGGGTTTTTCAAGGCAGAATCTGCCTGAAGATAGGTCATGTCGCTTTTTTTTTTCCCTCTAGCTGAAAAAATCAGCTAGAGCAAAAAAACTGCTACCGACTACCATTGAAATGAGTGGGAGGCATTATTTGAGGTGGATATTGCCTCAAAATCAGCATGCAAAAAAGTCTGCGTGAACATACCCTAAGGAAGCCAGTATGCAACTATGTAATAAGCAACTAGAATATATAAATATTTGTTATTGTTACTTGTTTGTACTGCCAATAAATGTTAATTTATGGGAGGGTCCCCAGAGTAGTCTTTTGATTTGGAGTCGTATTGGAAGTATGAAACCTTTTCATGGGATTTAGGAGAAGAGGCTCGATCTTCAAAATGAATCCAAAATCATATTCATAGCCCTAACCAATCCTGAGATATCGGCATTAGTAGTAAGGACGTATTAGATACTTCCTCGGCTACAGAAGTGCCACCCTGGGATGATGTATAAATACGGTTGGCAGGGAAAGGGTTAATAGTTCAGGATTTTTTTGAGCACGGGGGAAAAGTATTTATGTTTACTTTTGTTTATTTCATTTTTATATGTGATCTAGGGAAAAGGGGATGACTTAAACTTTTGTGTTTTTGTGTATACTTCAATCCCTTGGAGAGGCAGCTCAAAAGTACCAGATGTTGTCCTTGACAGGATTCGAGCCCAGGAGTCCAGCACAGCAAGACTGCAGTGCTAGCCACAGGGCCACTGTGCTGCACTTGACATGTGTCACTTTATGTGGTAATAACTTTGAGATGCTTCAAGTTATTAAAGTGAATGGGAATGGAAACAGAATCAGTCTGTGACAGCTAATCATTGATTTAATGTTAATCTGTTTTCCCTTAGTCCCAATTGCAGCACAATATGGGGTATTCCTGCCCCTGTGTGCTGGTAGGACAGGCGGAACTTTTAATTAGCATAATTTTTGCATTACTACGTTACCCTATAAGAGAGCAAAGAGACCCCCCCCCCCCCCCTTGTGTAAGTTATAAAGTAAAAAAAACTTCCAAATTTAGGGAGGGAAGCTTGTGCTGCTGTTGGGACTAAGGGAAAACAGATTAACATTATAATCAACAATTCCCTTACGTCCCACAGCAGCACAATATGGGGATATAGCAAGTAATTCCCTTAGTGAGTGTTTCCCTGCTCTACAACACTTAGGACTGACTGACCAAAGGCAGTCACCACAGAACTCCGAACATCTAGATGATAATATTTTATAAAGGTTAGGTGAGATGACCAAGAAGCAGCCGCACAGATCTGAACCAGAGGTAAGGCCCAGTTTTCAGCCCAAAGACCTTGGTACATCCCTGGTTGAATGGGCTGTACAAAATTCGTGTGGCGCTAACCTCTGAGCAAAAAAAGAGACTTTGATTGCCTGCTTGATCCACCTAGACAAGGTAGGCTTGGAAGGCTTGAGACCTTTGTCTCTACCATACATGTTGTCAAGGAGATTCTCGTTCTCCTAAAGGACCGTGTGCGCAAGAGGTAAATCTGGAGACACCTCACAACATCTAGTGTGTGCAGTTTTTTCTCCTCTTCAGAGGAAGGGGAAGGAAAGAACACAGGAAAAGAAATTGATTATTATTGGTGCGGAAAGGCACCTTAGGGTTAAATCCAGGAAGAAAGTTGGACCCTATCCGCAAAAAAAAAGATATATAAGGTTCCTTGGAAGAGAAAGCCTGATGCTTTTGGCTGAAGTGATGGCTAATAGAAAAGGTGGTTTTAAAGGCAAGAAATTTAAGATCTACATCCTCCAAAGGTTCAAAAGGAGGACCACAAAGACCTGAAAGAACAGTCGAGAGATCCCACTGAGGAACCAGAGCTGAGACCACCGATCTAAGTATGGTAGCGCCCTTTAGGAACCCAACAATAGTGGAATCTTGGGACAAACGTCTGCCTAAACAGGCGGATAAGGCTGAAACCTGTACCCTCAGAGTAGCAGGAGAAAGGCCTGTATCCAAGCCGCTTTGAAGAAAATCCAGAATTTCTGCCGTAGTAGGGTTTGAACAGCTTCTCTTCTGGAGCACCACTGCTTGAAGATGTTACCTAGCCTATGGTAGCTTTTCTTGATAGGCTCTGCTCTGGCACAGGAAAGGGTCTTCAAAACGGCTTCTGACAGTCCACTAACACAAAAAAAGGTAAGTGAAATGGCAATGCTCCACCACAAGGCTGCACATGTGGCCTGCATACCGGCCTTTGAACATGCAGCATGTAACTACAGCTGCATTGAACTACTGAAATCAACCTTTCAGAGCGAAGGTTGAAAGCTTGGCTAGCACAAAAAAGCTGCCTAAATAAAAGCCCCCCTTCTTTTCCACAGAAGAGAAGAGAGGTGTAAAGATGACTCCCCAAAGGAAGTTAACAAACTTTAGGGGAAAAACAAAACATGGGAGGAAAAAAGACCTCCCTCCACCTGTCCCACCACACAGGACAGAAAAAAACACAAGGGGGGGGGGGAGGTCTCTTTCTCCTCTTATAGGGTAATGTAGTAATGCATAAATTATGCTAATTAAAAGTTCCACCTGTCCTACCAGCACACAGGGGCAGAAATACCCCATATTGTGCTGCTGTGGGACGTAAGGGAAAGTCCATTGCTGTCAACCCATAACGGAAGACAGCAACAGACTTTAGTAACGGTAGTGTGAACTCCCCCTAAGAAGGGATAAAATGCTATTTGTAGTGCAGAATTCCCATTAATAGTTTTCAGGCACCATGTCCCATTTGCAGGGCTCCTGAAGAACCAGAACAGTGAAAACCCAAAATTACTACCTTAGTTTGAAAACTTGACCCATTAAGAAATTTATCAAGGAGTATAGTGAACATTTGGACCCCACAGGTTCATTTATTTTCCAGAAATTGATGGACAACAGAGGTTGAAAGCTAAAATCTGTGTGGAGTACATCACAGTATAAGGAGGTAATATACCATGGAAAATAGATAAAAAAAAATTAATCCGTGGATGTGTGGTACAGTCTGAAGCACTCCTTCATGCACAGGTCAGGTTTTTCAGGACTGATGTCACACTGATAAATTGTGTCTTTCCTTATTTCCCTTTTGGAACAGACTACACCTCTTTTGGGTTTGTGTTTGTGGGACTTCACTGGGAAAGTGTTGCTCTGGTACAATACGGGCACCTTCAGTTCCACAAGTACTGGGGCCTGGCACCTCTTGGTCCCAAATATCAGGGTTTTGATAACTTCCACCTGAAACTGAAGGAATGTTCTTGCCCTCCCTGTACATCGTGATATCACAAAAGCATTACACAGTGCAATGTGCACGGCCAACTTTTTGTACCACACTTTTGTTTTCCATTTGGCACTGTACGACTTCAGACCTTGATCAGATAGATCAACCCCTCCCATGTACTTATTGTATGCCAGGATGCAGTCTGGCTTGGGGGTAAGGGTACTGGTACCGTGCAGAGGGACATCCCTCTTGTCCTTATACTTGACCAACAGCATATTCTCGTATTCTCCCTATTCTAACCCCTGTGCCCTAGGGAGGCCTCTCTGATTTTTGTGCACTGTCCCACAAGCTACAGTTCCCCTGGAACTAAGGCACCTAAAGAGTGGGATGCTGGTGTAGAACTTATCCGAATATACAGTGGGGGAAAAAAAGTATTTAGTCAGCCACCAATTGTGCAAGTTCTCCCACTTAAAAAGATGAGAGAGACCTGTAATTGACATCATAGGTAGACCTCAAATATGAGAGACAAAATGAGAAAACAAATCCAGAAAATCACATTGATTTTTAAGAATTTATTTGCAAATTATGGTGGAAAATAAGTATTTTGTCACCTACAAACAAGCAAGATTTCTGACTCTCACAGACCTGTAACTTCTTCTTTAAGAGGCTCCTCTGTCCTCCACTCATTACCTGTAGTAATGGCACCTGTTTGAAATTGTTATCAGTATAAAAGACACCTGTCCACAACCTCAAACAGTCACACTCCAAACTCCACTATGGTGAAGACCAAAGAGCTGTGGAAGGACACCAGAAACAAAATTGTAGACCTGCACCAGGCTGGGAAGACTGAATCTGCAATAGGCAAGCAGCTTGGTGTGAAGAAATCAACTGTGGGAGCAATAATTAGAAAATGGAAGACATACAAGACCACTGATAATCTCCCTCGATCAGGGGCTCCACGCAAGATCTCACCCCGTGGGGTCAAAATGATCACAAGAACGGTGAGCAAAAATCCCAGATCCACACGGGGGGACCTAGTGAATGACCTGCAGAAAGCTGGGCCTAACGTAACAAAGGCTACCATCAGTAACACACTGCGCCGCCAGGGACTCAGATCCTGCAGTGCCAGACGTGTCCCCCTGCTTAAGCTAGTACATATCCGGGCCCATCTGAAGTTTGCTAGAGAGCATTTGGATGTTCCAGTAGAGTATTAGGAGAATGTCATATGGTCAGATGAAACCAAAGTAGAACTGTTTGGTAGAAACACAACCCGTCGTGTTTGGAGGAGAGTGAATGCTGAGTTGCATCCAAAGAACATCATACCTACTGTGAAGCATGGGAGTGGCAACACCATGGTTTGGGGCTCTTTCTCTGCAAAGGAACCGGGACGACTGATCCGTGTACATGAAAGAATGAATGGGGCCATGTATCGTGAGATTTTGAGTGCAAACCTCCTTCCATCAGTAAGGGCATTGAAGAAGAAATATGGCTGGGTCTTTCAGCATGACAATGATCCCAAGCACACCACCATGGCAAGGAAGGAGTGGCTTCGTAAGAAGCATTTCAAGGTCCTGGAGTGGCCTAGCCAGTCTCCAGATCTCAACCCCATAGAAAACCTTTGGAGGGAGTTGAAAGTCCGTGTTGCCCAGCGACAGCCCCAAAACATCACTGCTCTAGAGGAGATCTGCATGGAGGAATGGGCCAACATACCAGCAACAGTGTGTGCCAACCTTGTGAAGACTTACAGAAAACGTTTGACCTCTGTCATTGCCAACAAAGGATATATAACAAAGTATTGAGGTGAACTTTTGTTATTGACCAAATACTTATTTTCCACCATAATTTGCAAATAAATTCTTTAAAAATCAGACAATGTGATTTTCTGGATTTGTTTTCTCATTTTGTCTCTCATAGTTGAGGTCTACCTATGATGTCAATTACAGGCCTCTCTCATCTTTTTAAGTGGGAGAACTTGCACAATTGGTGGCTGACTAAATACTTTTTTTCCCCACTGTAGGTGATAACCCTAGTCCAGCAGTGGGTGCAGCAAGTCTCATTATTTTCCCCCCCATCAACTCCTAGGATTGGGGGGCATTCTGGGGGCTCAATTCTTGTGTGCCTTCCTTCATAAACCCTAAACTTGTGCCTGTACCCTAACTGCTCTCTCACAGTTTGTACATTTTAATGCCGTACCGTGTCCTCTTACTGGGCAGGAATTGGCAGAATTTCAACCTCCCTTTGAAATGGATCAGAGACTCCTCTATAAAAATGTTCTGATCAAGGATGTATGACGCTGCAAATTTGGTAATAACGTGGTCAATGACTGGCCTGACTTTGAATAAGCGGTCAGTGTTGGGGGCATCTCGGGGCAGACACTGTGTTATGATGCAGAGATTTGAGGATTGCTTCAAAGCGTGTCTTGGTTATGGCCATTCGATAGATTGAAGTATTATACAATACATCTGTACTCCAATACTGTCTGTTTTTTGTTTTTTTTTACTATGCCCATATGCAGAACAAGATCCCAAAAAATCTTCACCTCTTCTGCATTTACTAGGGTCCACCTATGGGGCATTTTGTTCTATGGATTGTTGGGCATACAAATTTGTTTGGGTCACCATAAAATCTACAAAGTCATCAGAGACAAAGACTTTGAAAATGTCAATTTCTCTAAAGCCTTCAGTTTCAATTTGGATTCCTGACCTGCCCACAAAGTCAGGAAGCTGAGGCTCATAATTTTCTGGGGGTGGGGTCCACATTTGTTCTGCAGTTTCGGAAACTACAGCAATAGTTTTGGGACACCTCCTTTGGGGTCGCTCATCACTGCATGATGAGGAGGAAGAGGAATGGGGCCTCTTTTGCTGAATACCTTCTTTGGGACGATTGGGAGCTTTGGGACATTCTGTGTATGTGTTGTGTTTTTACATGTGTATATAAACTTTATTTATTGAACCTTTATTAGAAATAGAAATGTGGGTTGTATGTTATGATTGAGCACGTGTGTGTGTGTGTGTGTGTGTGTGTGTGTAAATATATATATATATATATATATATATATATATATATATATATATATATATATATATTATAATTTATGAAAAAGAAAAGAAGGCTCTGTCCTAAGTTTTTTTCTATGTAAACATATATTTTCTTCTATCTACAGTATATTTATAGCAATTCTGACTAAATCTAACTAAAATTTTGATAGTTACAAAAAAACAAAAGACAAACTGCAGCTAAAAATGGAGCAGGTGCCGGTCAGAAATGTATGTCACTGACCACCGCAACACACACACACAAAGATGGCCCTGTCTTAAAAGCTATCTAAACATTTTTTTAAAATTTTGATAGAAGTCTATCTAGATTTATAGTAATTCTGACTAAAATTGAGATTACTAGAAAAAAAAAACAAAACTCTGCAGCCAAAAAAAAAAAATTGAACAGAGGCCCGATCAGTAACCTAGGTAACTGAACGGAGCTCTGCGGGGGAACAGGGATGTTAAAAAAAGCAGGAAGCACAAAGTAAAAAAAAGCAAAACACTCCCCAAAAAGGGGCTGGTGCTAGTTAGGGGGCTTATTCCATATTCAGCGGCCAGCAGAGGCGGGAAAGGAGGGGACAATAAAAAATAAAGTAGACAATAAAAAATAAAATTTGGAGTTCAGTGGAAATGGAAAAAGATATGGATGGAGCTCACAGCAACAGCACAGGTACTGCTCTGCTCCAAAGGGAGTGATGCTAGCAGGGCAGTAACCATTGATTTAAACTTCCCACTTTGTCTGCAATTGGTCAGATTGCACAGACCACCCAATTGCAGTGAACAGGGGGGTGGCGCCACTGCACGCCCCCCTGATGCTCAGCTCTGTATATCACCAATCACTGCCGATTTTTATGCAACATGCCGACACACATCTTTGGATCTGTGCCATCAAACTGCTATTGGCCGGACAGATTTGAAAAATTCCCCCCCCCCCCCAGCCTTGGTGCCAGGATTGTCTGCTGTCATAGACAGCAGAAATCCTAAAGCAGTCCCTGAGTCAGGGGACACAGTGACCCCCAACCATTGCACCGTACTATTACGTGCTATTGCGCATTGCCATAAGACCCAAACAGCTGCACTGTAATAGTACGGTGCGCGTTGCCTAAGTGTTAAAAAAAAAAAACAAAAAACTTTTTTTTTATTTTCATTTTCAGACCTCCTAGGGACCTTGATACCACATGGATCCCGTATGCCTCCATGCCCAACAGTATCTCAACTTGCGTCCATTCTAAGGTTCCCAAATGTCTCTAATATTGTAATTGCTTGCATACGCACGTGGACAAAATTGTGTGGTATCCTACTGTTCAAGAGAAAAATCCACAATGGTCACATATCACTTGAGACTGACAAAAGCATTATAAATTTAAATTTACTGAAAATCAACTCATGAAAATCAGACATTGCTTTTGAATTGTGGTTCAATAGAATAATTTTTAAAAACAAATTAATAAAATAGGCCTGGACCAAAATAATAGTATTCCTAGAAAATATTGAAAATTATTTGACCATAGGTACATGTTAAACTAGCATCACAGGTATCTTCACAGTTGTTATCAGTCAGTCTGCCTATTTAAGGCTAAGACCCCACATAGTGAGCCGCAGCCAAAAAGTGCTGCGGAAAAGACAAAAGTGGAAACGCATCTCAGTTTTTTTCCGCAGCGCCTTTCACAGAAAGCCCACAGAGTTTTCCTCTGCGACTTTCTGCCTCTATTATACCTATATGGAAAACGCCATGTTTTTTTTTTAAACTCGTTTTATTGAAAATTGCGTATCAGACAAAGGAAAAGAAATCAAAACAAATACATAACATGTTGCGCACCAAAAAACGAGAATTTCAATGTAAATTCACTCAACGCACCACATCCCACCTCGCCAGGTCCTCGTCCCATCCGGACCATATAACGTAGACTCGGTACAGAAAGAATATAATCAGGACATGCGTAATACTGTATACATCAGTTATCATGTACAAAACATGCAGTCAATAAGTCAAGGGTAACAACAAGGATACACTCCAAAATGAGAGGTCGTGGATACTCCTGGTGTCTCGCGCCCCTCACGGCATGAGTAAATTAATGGCAGAGCGCAATGAGGGAGCCGTATATTGGGTTACCGGAGAATTGCACCATGTTCCCCACACCTTATGGAATTTCTGAGGGCACCCTCTCCCTTTATACACAATCTGGTTATAAGGAAGAACAGTATTAACAAGTTTCTTCCACTGAGATACTGATGGGGGTTTCGGAGCCATCCATCGCAGTGCGATAGCTTTCCTAGCATAAAATAAAGACTCCCTCAAAAGGATTCTAACATGGTGTTGCCATATTTCTTCATCTAATACGCCGAAAAGGCATATCTCTGGGGTTAATGGTATAGGTTTAGCCAGAACTTCCGCCAGGAGATCCACGACCCCTTTCCAAAAACATTGTATGATCGGACATTCCCAAATCATATGCCAAAAGTCTGCCTGTGGACAAAGACACCTAAGGCATCCGGGGTTGGGCAGACGTCCCATTTTGTATAGACGGGAAGGTGTCAAGTAACATTGGTGTAGAATATACGTTTGAATCAGTTTGTTGTTAGCTGAAGGTGACACATGTTGAGGAGATTCAAGGATATCTTGAAACATCTCATCTGTGAGAGTTGGGATATTTATGCTCCATCGCGTCAAGGCCGGGGCGTCCAAAGTGGACACCTTGGCCTGTATCAGATGTGCATATAAAGTAGATATCAAACCCCCAGGGCCCTGTGAGCGAAGTATGCCGATAAGCGGATACTCAGATATATTGTCCAATCGATCCGGGAACTGAGAAGAAAGTGCATGTCTAATCTGTAGATATCTAAAGAACTGCGTTCTAGGGATGCCATAGGAGGAGCTTAGCGAGTCAAACGTTTTAAAAACCCCTTGTATGTACAGGTCACTAAGAGAGGACACGCCATACTGCGACCAGGCCCGGGCGCCAGGCAGGGCAAATAACGTCGGCAGACCAGGGTTGTGCCAAAGCGGGGTCTCCGCAGGTATATCAGAATAAGTGGACACCTTTTTCGCCTGACGCCAGACCTGTCCCGCCAGGGCATGGATGGGCAACAATTTCCCCCTAAACAAGGCCGGGTGTTCCAACACCGGCCACAGATTATGCAGACCCAGGTGGTGAGCCAGATGTGCCTCGGACCCTGGTAGGGAATCAGATGAGAGCCACTTCCTAATAAAACGGAGCTGTCCTGCTAGGTAGTAAAGAAACAGATCAGGGAGTGATGTGCCCCCGAGCTGCTTCGGTCGTTGTAGAGATGACAACCTAAGCTTAGATCTAGAGTTTCCCCATATAAAGGAGATAATGAGGGAGTCCATTTGTTTAAAAAATCTAAGGGGCACGGACACAGCAGAATGGCTTATAGCATATAGACATTTGGGTAGTACTATCATTTTAACTAGGTTGATTCTACCAGCCACCGACAAAGGCAGTGTAGCCCAAAGATTAAACTTAACCCTAAAGTGCGAGATGAGCGGAAAGATGTTCTGTTCCAAAAAACACCTATGGTCCCTAGATATAAAGATGCCCAGATATTTGCAGGTTGAGACTGTAGTCAATCCACATACCACATTCCCCTCAGCTACATTTGACGCACGGCCAATATGCATGTATGAGGACTTAGCCCAATTGGTCCGTAGGCCAGAATAATTACCAAATTCATCAATTATAGCCATGGCTCTGGGCAGAGACCGGGAGGGGTCGCTCATAAACAGGAGTAAGTCATCGGCATATAGTGCTGTTCTCTCCTCCCGGGTGCCTATCACTATGCCTTTATATATGGGGTCATTCCGAAGCAGTATTGCCAAGGGTTCCACCGCCAGAGCAAACAGTAGCGGTGACAATGGACATCCTTGTCTTGTACCCCTACCCAAAGGAAAGTAGGAAGACAACGCGCCATTAATGGACAGTGCCGCTCTAGGGGAACAGTATAGAAGGGAAATCCAGGTAACAAACCCCTCTCCAAATCCGTATCCTCGCAACACCTGCAATAGAAAAGGCCACTCGACAGAGTCGAACGCCTTTGTTGCATCTAAAGAAGCCATCGCCCAGTCATGTGAGGATGATGCCCCAATCTGAGTTATCACCTGAGCCCTTCTAAGATTATCCGATGTGGATTTTCCAGGCATAAAGCCTGTCTGATCCGGATGGACAAGGTCGAGAACAACAGAATTTAGCCTTTTCGCCAACATTTTAGTAAGGAGTTTATAATCTATATTAAGCAGTGATATAGGCCTATATGAGCCACAGTCCAGCGGATCCTTGTCGGGCTTAAGTAACAGGATAATGGTGGCGTCATAAAAGGACTCCGGGAGACTGCGACCCACAAAGGCAGCGTTATAACAGTCAAGCAACACCGGGAGAAGCAGGCCCCCATACTGGGCATAAACCTCCACCGGGATGCCGTCCGGACCCGGCGATTCGGCGAACGCCATGTTTTTTAATAAAAAATTTTTAAAAAAAAGTTAAAAAAAAAAAACTAAAAAGTTCAAATCACCCTTCCCCCCTTTTCCTAGAATTCATATAAAACTAAAAAATTACACATACACATTAGGTATCCCTGTGTTCGAAAACACGCACTCTACAAACTTATAAAAATATTTTTTCCATACAGTGAACGCTGTAGCGGGAAAAAAAAATCAAAAGTACCGAACAGCCGTTTTTTCTCTGTTTCACCTCTGATAAAAATTTTAATAAAAAGTTAGCAAAGCAATAGACATTCACCAAAATGTTATAACTAAAAAGTACACCTGGCCTCGCAAAAAAGATGCCCTATGTATCCCCTTTCACAGAAATATAAAAAAGTTACGGGTGTGAGAATATGGCGACTTTAAGAAAGTGATACAGAATAATAAATGGCACCATTGTCCCGCAAACATTAAGCCCTCATATGGCTCTGTGAACAGAAAATTAAAAAAAAGTTATGGGGTTTGGAAGGTGGGGAGTCAAAAATAAAAATAGATAAATGTCACCGACGGGAAGGGGTTAATTTGCATTTCATCAGATGATGATTCTCTTATCCTATCCATGAATTCCCCCCCCCCCCCCATGAACCTGTTTTACAGGAAATTAAAATGGAAAAAGTTTTTCAATATGAACAATAGACAAAGGTGTGAGGAGTTGGGAATAGTGGAGGAAGATTTGACTTCCCTGGAGTTGTTGGGTGAGCTTTGGGATGAGGGACATATGACTGGACGAAGGCCCGTTCACAAAATGCCATCTTCCCTCTATGAAGTCTCTACCTATCGGTGATGATACAGTAGTGGATACTTTCTTCAAAGTTGTGACCAACCAAATTAGTAAACTTCAGGTATCTAATAGGGCAAGCAACCTATCTGTGGAAGAAAATCTTGCACTGAGCAAGTGTGATGGTGATGATACCATTGTAATAAAGCCATCTGACAAGCGGGGCCATCTGGTGGTGTAGTATGTGGTGATGTGTATGGACATCTTGGGCAACAATGATTGTTATGAGATACTGGCGGGTGATCCTACTACTAGATACAGTGATGAACTAAGGATCATTTTACAACAGGCCAAGGAGAATCATTTGTTTAACTCAGATGAGTTTAATTTCTTTATGCCACAACACCTGATAAAGTCTATATTCTATGCCCTTCCTAAGATCCATAAGGGCCTAACACTGTTGAAGGGATGGCCAATCATGAGCCTTTACTTGGATGACATACTGAGACCATATGTCACTAGTTTGCCCTTCTATGTCAGGGACACCATGGATGTCCTTAGATGCTTGGAGGATATCCAGGTGTCCCTTAATGTATGACTAGCCAGCTTGGATGTGAAGGCCCTTTACAGTTCAATACTGTATGATGAGGGGTGTGGGGGTCTTCCTTTCATCCAGGGGGAACCACTTGGCTGGACATAATAACTTTGTCCAGGACCTGCTGCAGTTTATCCTTAAACATAATTATTTTATTTTTCACCACAGATTTTTCCACCAGCTCAGGGTAATGGTTATGGGGAGCCCTTGTGCTTCGACCTATGCCAAACTCTTCCTGGGCTGGTGGGAAAAAGAAGTGGTATTTTCTCAGGACATGGACGTTTGGACACAGAAGATCCTCCTTTGGGTTAGATTCATTTACGATATGTTTATTCTGTGGAGTGCATCCAGGGAGGACTCGTGTCCTTCGTCCAGTTGTTGAACATTAGTGAACAAGGCGTGCTCTTTGCCTTCAACATCCAGCCTCAAACAATGGCATTTTTGGACCTGTTTATAATGAAATCCCCATCAGGCAAACTTAGCACTAATAAAAAACAAGCAACAAACTTCTACGGTGGGAAAGTTGGCACCCGGCACCACTATGAGCAGGTATTGCCAAGGAGCAGTACCTTAGGGTCAGGCGAAACTACTCTGACATGTTGGACTATAACCTCATGGCAAAAGACCTCAGGGAAAGATTTAAAGAGGACCTTTCACCACCCAAGGGCAGTTATTTGTACCTTGTTATAGGCCCTGCTGCACAGACCCTGGGGCACTTTGAATTTTCTTCCTAGCCCCCACCGTCGCAGAGTTATGAACCCCTTTATTAAAGCTCTTCACTGTCAGAAGGGCGTTCCCTGACTGTAAGTGAAGGCCTACGTCATTTGCATCGCTCTGACACTGTCGAAATAGACTGTCTTCCATCAAGTTCAGATGATTCTGCACACATTTTGGGATATTCTTAAATCCGACCCAGATGTGGGGAGTATGATGGGTGATAGACCTGCGTTAGCTTACCGAAGAGGATCCAATTTGAGGGATAAGTTAGTCCACAGCCATTTGAAACCTTCCATTAATGTGACAGAAGCTGTAGAGCTTATAGTTTCTTCAAACCTGGGAAGACATTTATGAGTACACAGACACAACAAACAAATGTCACCAGGGCTCATATTAATTGTAAGTCGGTAGGTATTGTATATCACATCACCTGTTCCTGCGGAAAACAATATGTGGGAAAGACAGTGAGGGAATTCTGTAGGAGAATCCGTGAGCATGTAAACAACATCCAAAGTTGACATGTCTGTAGCATGTCATGTGTGTGAACATCATGCAGGGGACCCTAACCACATCCAGTTCCAAGGTATAGAAAAGGTTATGCTTTCGCCACGTGGAGAGAATTTTAATAGGAAGGTGTTACAGAGAGGGGCTAGATGGATCCATTGTCTCAAGGTGGTGAGACTTTGGGGCCTATATGAAAACATTTCTTACATGTGTTGCATTTGACATTTGTATGGCCCCTCCTTCTGATAGTATTATATGGGGTTATCTTTGGGATTGCGCCATCTAACAAATATCATCGATTTGTGGTCATTAACCAGTAATTTGGCTATACTGGTAGTTGCCATGATTAGTGAGGCAAATAGGGATAATGGTCACGACCTACCCTTATGGTGGACCACTTTTTCAGCTTAGTTAGACCGCACGTTGCTGGATATTTTAGAGACAATGTTGACAGCTGTCTATGTTGCTGGCACATCCCTTTGTTGTGTATACACCCTTTAAGCAACCTGGTGCTCACACACCTTCTAATGGCACCATATTATTCAGTTCGCCCATTTCTATATATCTATAGTGGTTGTAAAGGTTCCACAACTACGTCCTTTTACCTGTTATGCCCCTTGTTTTATTTTTCTGGAGGCATATACTGCTAATCATATTGCATCACCTATATTATGTGAGTTCTGCTACTTGGTGGATCTCACGTCGGGAGTGATCTTCTATAGCTGTTTATATTTGTACCGTAGTTACAGTGTTAGCTGGGTAACTAAGGACGCCTTGCTTGCATCCCACCTGACCCCCCACTGGGCACGGCTATGGGAGTAATGTCCCGCATGTCAGAAGTATCTGATGTGATGTGATTGGTTACACCCCCATATGATGTCACATCATAGGAGGAGCATTTGATATACACAGTGCACATACACCGGCGTCCCACGGCTGAGCACTATGACCGAGGGCTGCTACACTATGGGATTGTCATCAATGTCCTCAGGGCCGGTGTCAGTACCTGGCAAACCCGGGTAAGTTACGGGTCCCCAAACTCCTGAGGTGGCCCGCTGGGCTGCCAGTTACTGACTGCCTCACTTTGTCTCTCCCCACTTACCAAGTGTCCACGCAGGCTGACAGCTCCAGCTCCCTCTCCCCCCCCCCTCCATCTCCTGGAATCTTGCACTGCAGGGGTTGATCGATCACATTGGGCCACTACAGCCCAATGTAAGGAATCTCTGACTCGGCTCCACATGTGTGCGTACGTGTGTTTGTACGTGTGTACACACGTTCTTTGTAGTGACTATAATGGGAAGCACTGGGTGTCTGCCGTTTCAAAACTGAAAGCAGAGAGAAAAGTTCAATGTGCAGGACCTTTGTCTCTTCCAATTTTCAGCGGTTTCTGTAGACTTCGGCGCAGATGTGAACTTAGTCATAGTTATACATGGCTGCAACATATGCAGAACTACATGATCTGATTCTGCTTTGCTTGGACAGTCTGGCCATCTTCTAACCGATCATATCCTTTCCTCAAATGTCTCATCTATATACCCATTGTGGGGACCCCACTCAAAATCAGCAGCAAATTGTTTTCAGTGGGAGGCAGAGATTGGAGCAGGACATTGAAAATCATATTGCAAAAGTAGAATATTTATTTTGTATGGATTGTTTGAACATGACCCTACACAACAACAAGCTAACAGGGCAGTTTTTCCAATCTCAAAATTCACATGAATCACAAAAATCACATAACCGAATTTTACCCATGAAACTCTCCGTGTGTGCGCTGGATTTACTGGCTTGAACATCATGCTCAGTACTCTTGTGTATTTTTCACCACGTATTGCGCAAGCACAGTAAGCTAGGAGTCGTCACGAATTTCGATACAAGAGCGTACTGCGCCTGCGTAGTACGCTCATATGCATCACAAAACACGAGAGTACTGAGCATGCGTAGTATGTTCGCCCACGACCCGAAGTAGCTGAGCATACCGCGTATGCGTGGGATTTCAGCGCTCTGCTTTGTGGATGACACAGCTCTGAAGATGGTGAGCCATATGCTTAATCATAAAAACTGTTATTACAAGAAATCTGGTGGGAGAATCTCGATATAAAAAGGTATTCCTGGACTTGTATTTTGAACACTAACATAACTGTGGCAGTAGTTTAAATCACTTGACTAGTTGATAGACTCCCTTTAATTTTTGTCCGTTCCTGTCACAGGAATTTTTTCGATTTTCTATTTTTGTTTTTTGACTCCCTGCTCCATAACTTTGTTATCCGTTCATATGAGGGCTTAATGTTTGCAGGACAAATTGTACTATGCAAAATAAATTTATTGGAGTTTCCACATACTGACACCCATAACTTTTTTTTTATATTTCTGTGTACAGAAATGCTTAAGTTGTCTTTTTTTTGCTTGGCCAGATGTACTTTTTTTTTTTTAGTAATACCATTTTAGGGAATGTCTGATGTTTGATATTTTATTCAAATGCGAAGCAAAGCGGCAAAAGAAATGGCAATTTGGCACTTTTGATTTTTTTTTTTTCCTGCTGTGGCATTAGCTGTATGGGAAAAATATTTTTATGTTTGTAGACCAGGTGTTTTCAGACACGGGGATGTATAATTTTTTTAGGTTTGTTTATTTATCTTTATTTCAAATCTAGGGAAGGGGGGGGTGATTTGAATTTTTATTTATTTATTTATTTATTTATTTTTTAATTTAAAACCATTTTATTAGGGGCAGACAGTATTGCAGACAGTATGGGAGATTCGCTACATAGCTAGTGAGGCTGGTCATAGACCAGCCTCAAAAGCTTTAATGCAATGACAAGCCTGAGAGCCTTCAGGTGGTTTCAGGCTGTCAAGGGAACAGGATGGCTCGCACGGCGGCTGCAATGGTAAATGATCCCCGGGGGCCATTTATTTACTTACTTAGGGTTTACAGTGCCCATGATCACAGTGAACTCTGAACGCGGGCATTAGCATCAGGTCTCTGCTGCAGAGCGGCCACCATCTTTAAAGACCCAACATCCTCTGTAATAGTGTGGCGGATGTTGGGAACAGGTTAAAGGGGTTGTCCGTTTCATACCAATATTAAGAGACAAATGTCATTGTTTGTATAATAAAAAGTTATACAGTTTTACAATACACTTTATGTATAGATTCCTCACTGTTTTCTTGATCCCTGCTTGCTGTTATTCATTCTGCTTACTTCCAGTGAAAGAAAAAAAAAAAAAAAAAAATATTGGTGCACGGTCATGTAATTAACTCAAGGATGCACAGTTCATTACCAGGCAGATGTCTGATTACTCTGCTGTGACTATAACTATCTGTGTACCATGTACAGTGGAGAAAAAAGTATTTAGTCAGCCACCAATTGTGCAAGTTCTCCCACTTAAAAAAATGAGAGAGGCCTGTAATTGACATCATAGGTAGACCTCAACTATGAGAGACAAAATGAGAAAACAAATCCAGAAAATCACTGTCTGATTTTTTAAGAATTTATTTGCAAATTATGGTGGAAAATAAGTATTTGGTCACCTACAAACAAGCAAGATTTCTGTCTCTCACAGACCTGTAACAACTTCTTTAAGACGCTACTCTTTCCTCCGCTCATTACCTGTAGTAATGGCACCTGTTTGAAATTGTTATCAGTATAAAAGACACCTGTCCACAACCTCAAACAGTCACACTCCAAACTCCACTATGGTGAAGACCAAAGAGCTGTGGAAGGACACCAGAAACAAAATTGTAGACCTGCACCAGGCTGGGAAGACTGAATCTGCAATAGGCAAGCAGCTTGGTGTGAAGAAATCAACTGTGGGAGCAATAATTAGAAAATGGAAGACATACAAGACCACTGATAATCTCCCTCGATCAGGGGCTCCACGCAAGATCTCACCCCGTGGGGTCAAAATGATCACAAGAACGGTGAGCAAAAATCCCAGAACCACACGGGGGGACCTAGTGAATGACCTGCACAAAGCTGGGACTAACGTAACAAAGGCTACCGTCAGTAACACACTACGCCGCCAGGGACTCAGATCCTGCAGTGCCAGACATGTGCCCCTGCTTAAGCCAGTACATATCTGGGCCCGTCTGAAGTTTGCTAGAGAGCATTTGGATGTTCCAGAACAGTATTGTGAGACTGTCATATGGTCAGATGAAACCAAAGTAGAACTGTTTGGTAGAAACACAACTCGTCGTGTTTAGAGGAGAGTGAATGCTGATTTGCATCCAAGAACACCATACCTACTGTGAAGCATGGGGGTGGCAACATCATGCTTTGGGGCTGTTTCTCTGCAAAGGGACCAGGACGACTGATCCGTGTACATGAAAGAATAAATGGGGCCATGTATCGTGAGATTTTGAGTGCAAACCTCCTTCCTTCAGCAAGGGCATTGAAGATGAAACGTGGCTGGGTCTTTCAGCATGACATTGATCCCAAGAACACCGCCAGGGCAACAAAGGAGTGGCTTCGTAAGAAGCATTTCAAGGTCCTGGAGTGGCCTAGCCAGTCTCCAGATCTCAACCCCATAGAAAACCTTTGGAGGGAGTTGAATGTCTGTGTTGCCTAGCGACAGCCCCAAAACATCACTGCTCTAGAGGAGATTTGCATGGAGGAATGGGCCAACATACCAGCAACAGTGTGTGCCAACCTTGTGAAGACTTACAGAAAACGTTTGACCTCTTTCATTGCCAACAAAGGATATTGTAAGGGAATCGCTAGAGGAGCAATTCCCCAGTAGCTGCTGGAGAACTTTGGGGGAGGGGCACAACAAGACAGTGGACCCTAAACTGAATCCCCCCACTGTCCCTGGCTAACTTGCCCGATCTGTCCTAGGCGACAGCCAGCAACAAGTCGACAGTCCCTGCTTACAATAAGTGATACACAGAACGCAGACAGGACAAACACAACAAAGGGAGGTCAGCTAGCCAAGGGGTCGGTAACAAACGAGCAATGCAGTACAAAATCACAATCCAAGAGAAAAGTCAAAGGTAAGCCAGTGGTCAGGAAATCAGAAGAACAGGTAACAAAGAACAAGGAGTATATCCAGTAAGCGTAATGCAATAGCAGGCGCCAATGGGAAAGTGAGCAAACAATAAATAGGGAGGAAGAACCCGCCCCAGACTTGATAGGAGGATAGGCTGTCAATCACAAAGGTAAGACTAAAGTTCACTCTTAGTGGAGCAGGGGGAAAGCAAGGTGAAAGAGAAGGGTGTGGTGGAAAATCAATTAAGGAGGTGAGGGAATAGGACAGTGTTCAGACAATACAAGAAAAACTCAAAGGAAGGAATCACAACCGGACACGCCTCCTGCGCCGCAGCGTGCGCCCGGAGGATGGTGCCAAAGCCCGGACAGGCAAGGATGTTACAGATATATAACAAAGTATTGAGATGAACTTTTGTTATTGACCAAAAACTTATTTTCCACCATAATTTGCAAATAAATTCTTTAAAAATCAGTCAATGTGATTTTCTGGATTTGTTTTCTCATTTTGTCTCTCATAGTTGAGGTCTACCTATGATGTCAATTACAGGCCTCTCTCATCTTTTTAAATGGGAGAACTTGCACAATTGGTGGCTGACTAAATACTTTTTTTCCCCCACTGTATGCATCACATAACCATGGACTGATATTTATTCACTAGCAAGCAGATGTAGAAAACAGTGAGGAAATGATATAGGAAGTATATTGGAAAATTGTATAACTTTTTTATTATACAAACAATAACATTTGTCTCTTAACCCCGACATCTGCTGTAATAGTATGGTGGATGTCGGGTATTTAAATATGGCGGCCTCTCAGATCTTGTATTATATAGCAAATAGCAGGCGCTAATGCCTGCAATGCTGACCGAGGCACTATTTTCCCGTCAGTCGCAATTTTGGTGAGAATTGCCAGCACCCGAAACATGATCCGGGGATCCATTGCCATGACAGCTGGAAACCTATTGTCTGGCTGTTCTATGCATCCTGTCATACAAATGACAGTATTTTGCAATGCATTAGTGATCAGACCCCTAGAACCCCTAGGTTCAAGAAATCTACATAGCTAATAATTACAGTGGGGTTCAAGACCCTAGGGGACTAATAAAAAAATAAAAAAAAATTCAAACCACCCCCCTTTGCCTAGAATACATATAAAAGTACTTACTGTAAAACACACACATTAGTTATCTCTATGTCCGAGAATACCTGGTCTACAACCTTATAAAATATTTTTCCCGTACGGTGAAAATTTGACAAAACTGCCAAATCTTTTTTTTTTCTTGCATAAAAAGTGATAATAGCAATAGACATTCCCCAAAATGGTATAACTAAAAAGTACACCTGGCCCCACAAAAAAAAAAAAAAAAAAAAGATGCTCTATGCATCCATGTACACAAAAATATAAAAAAAGTTAAGGATGTCAGAAAAATGAAACCTGTAAGAAATTCACACAACTGCACTTTTTCTCCAATTCCTGATTCTGAATTTTTTTCCACTTCGCAATACGTTTTACAGAATAATAAATAGTACCATTATGAAGAACAATTTGTCCCGCAAACATTAAGTGCTCATATGGCTCTGTCAACAGAAAAATAAAAAAGTTATGGGGTTTGGAAGGTGGGGAGCCAAAACAACAAAAAAAATGCCTCCGGCAGGAAGGGGTTGATAATGGTCTGAAACTGGACAACTCTTTTAACAAAGTGTAAAGTGAATGAACAAAAAAATCCAAATCATTTTGGTGTGACTACCCTTTGCCTTCAAAGTGCATCAGTGCTTCTAAGTACATTTGCACACAGTTTTTGAAGGAACTTGGCAGGGAGATTGTTCCAAATATCTTGGAGATCTAACCAAAGATCTTCTGGGGATGTAGGCTTGCTCAAACTCTTTTGCTTCTTCATGTAATCCCAGATAGACTTGATGAGATCAAGACTCTGGGGGTCATATCATCACTTCCAGGACTCCTTTTGCTTATTGTAACAACTGTGGTCTGCAATCACCATTTACTACTGCTTCAAATCACACTATGTATGACCTGTGAGGGACACAAATCACCTCCTGATAGCAAACAGATAACAGCAAGAATTACTGATCCCTCCGTCACGCACCACAAGTTTCCAGACTGTTTTTTTGACCTGTTGTAAATAACTTCTCTACTTAGATTGCAATTTTTTTTAAGGACTCTAAAATGCTTTGAAAACCATGTGTATAAAAATCTGTTAATTTTCAGTTCTTGTATCACACCATGTCTGATGAAGGGAGCGAGTACTCCTGAAAGCTTACTTATAAATATACTCAGTTAGCCTCTAAAAGGTATCGCCTGATTTCTTCACTCTTCCACTACTTTCAATTTACTACTCCCAGCAGACACAGTCTCTTGGTTACCTTGGTTTCTTGCCATGCAGCCTGTGCTTCTCCATGTAGCCAACCTCCTGCTGTTGTTGCAACTAGACCTGCCCATAGGACGACAGGCCCTCCCTCTCAGCATCTTTAGTGTTAATAGACACACTAAATTTCGCATAGCCAATTTCAGAAAGTTCTGGTCTATTTATACCTGCTCAGCCCTCTGTACTGTGCCTGAGCAACATAGCTTATTGATTTTCTAGTTCTTGCAAGGGTATTGTGTTTATTACTGATTGATCTTTTGTTCTGTGATCTGTTTGATTTCTGATTCTGCTTCTGATACCATTCCTGATCTTCTGTGTATAATGTTTTGGCTTCCCATAGCCCTGCTTTTTCGCTGTCTGCCACTGACCTTTGGACCAGACTTTTTTATGCTTTTGCCTAACCCTCTGGTGCTTTGCACTAGTGTCTCTATGACCTTTGGGTCAGCTGCCACCTTCACCTGTACTACTCTTAGAGTTAGCAACCTAGTGGTCCCCTGCAGTGAAGACAAGATCCCTGTATCGGGGTTAAAAGGGTGAAAACCAGGGGACCATTTAGACAAAGTGCTAAAGAGTAGCCTGAAGTTTAACTAGATAGTTCATGATCTGTTTGTTAATTAATACTTCTATTTTTAAAGCATTGTTATTTTGCAGCATTTTTCCATTCCTGCCTAAATCTTTTGAACAATACTGTAACTATAAGGGACTGTTTAGAATTTTGAGCAATTGTTATAAAGTAACAAAATAACAATAGCAATATTTTCAGCATGTACAGTGGTCCCTGCTGATTATGGAGTTATGATTCATTTGACCACTGCACCAGTCACTGACCGCAGTGGCCATACTTGCAAGCTCCTTGCGTTGCAGAAGGGGACATTAAGACTGTAGTAAAATATGCCGGTCTTGATGAATTCCCCACCCCCCATCACACTCTATATTAGTGGTAAGTTTTGGTTGATATATTGTACGTTTGTTTATAATAAAAGGAAAGTTGAAAAAAAATTGAAAATTTGCTACGTTTTCTGTAAATTTTGTATTTTTAAGACACATATCCATAATACATAAAATAGCAAAAGGGCCAGTTCACATGGCAGATTCTGCCTTGATTCAGCTGCAGAGACTGAAGCACGAGACTCCCTCTGGCTCTCTTAAATTCCTTATTACTTCCCTTTTACTGCTACAGTATTCGCTGTATAAGGCCCCTCGCACAAGACCATGTTCAGGCCGCCGGCCGTGATTGAACGGCACGGATGGTGCAATGGGTGGAACATGGATGTCATCCGTGTGCCGCCCGTGCTTCTGTGGCCCCATTCAATAAATGGGGGCTGTGGAAGCATGGCTGCAAAACCGGACAGGAATAGGGCCTGTCCTGAGTTTTGCTGCCCGGATTCTTGGCCCACACATTCATCCGTGTAATACATGGTCATGTGCATAAGCCGACAAAAATTAATGGGTCACTGTGCTATCTGGGAAAAACCCAGATAGCACACTGACATAGCACATAGTGGGCTCGGTTTCCGCACAAAACATGCGGAAACATGCGGAGAGGAAAGTGCTGCTCCTGAGTGCATCTTTCAATTAATAATGTCCCTGTCTACCCCCTTAAATAGGGCTCCTTATTAATTCCTCATGCATTTCCTAATTTAAAGGGGTTTTCAAGGTCCTCAATAAAAAAAAAATCTGTGGGGTTCTAACACCCAGGACCCACTGTTTACATTGTATCATTCATTTCATAGCAGCCATGCAATAAATACAGCCTCATCCTATACATGTGACAAGTATAATTACAATAATTACATTGCATGGTCACTATAAAACAATATATTTTAGACAGCAATTACTATAAGACAGCATGTGATATAAACAGGCACCATGACCCTCCAAACAGCTGATCTGTTGGGGTCCACTGATCTCTTATTGATGGTCTACCCTGAGGATAGATCATCAATAAAAATGAGCTGGAAAACCTGTTTAATAAAGCACAAGTGCCTTAATTAAATTAATTTCCCCCCTTATACAGTGGGGAAAAAAAGTATTTAGTCAGCCACCAATTGTGCAAGTTCTCCCACTTAAAAAGATGAGAGAGGCCTGTAATTGACATCATAGGTAGACCACAACTATGAGAGACAAAATGAGAAAACAAATCCAGAAAATCACATTGTCTGATTTTTCAAGAATTTATTTGCAAATTATGGTGGAAAATAAGTATGATGTCAATTACAGGCCTCTCTCATCTTTTTAAGTGGGAGAACTTACACAATTGGTGGCTGACTAAATACTTTTTTTCCCCACTGTAAATGACATCCCCTTCTATTCATAATGTCCCCTAATAAACCCTTATATAACTTGTTACTTATTTAAATGTCCCCCCTTGTATTCATAAAGACCCCTAATGGATCCTTATATTAATGACCCCCCCTTTGTATTCATAATGTCTCATTAAATAAAAACGGCCCTTATGTTCATAATGCCCCTAATGACCCCTTATACTTTTAAAAAGCCCAAAACTGCCCTAAAAAAGAAAACTAAAATTTATACTCCCCTACCTGTGATCCCTTGATGAATAGAGACAGAGACTGATGCTAGGTTCACTTAAAAAGTGGTTACCCGTGGACCCCATAGACTATAATGGGGTCCTCCTTGCAGGAGTCGGCGGAGTCAGAGACTCCAACACAAATGTGAATCTAGCCTGAGATGGAGCAGCTGATGCCTGCTCTTCTCACGTTTCTATCTACAAGGCACCATGACCACGCAGGCATCTCAGTGCAGGAGACGTGATGCTCGTCTGTGCCGAGAAGCAGACATCTTGTCTGTGTTACTGCGTCTTGTAAACTGCAAATGACTTGTAGTTTAAAAGATATCTAGTTGCAGGATGCATTTTAATTAGATCGTTATCCTGCGCCCCCCCCCCCTTTCCTCATTAACTTCACCTTTGTATGTACCTAATAGACTTACGTACATGACAGATATGAAAGCCTTGATTGGCCTTTGACTGCAATGGCAACTATCAGCACCTTGTGATTGCGCTGCAGAGGGGTCCAATGGCTGAGAGGGAGTCTCCTCACTCCAACACAAGATTGCCGTTAGTAATAGGCAGTGAGGCTATGGTTATAGCCCCTATTAACTTGTCTATCCCCGCTCCTGCTCACTGCAGTCTCCCTCTTCAGCCACCAGAGGGCCCCTGTGCGCCGCACATTACATCATTGCAATATGATCTGCGGCAGTACAGGGCCCATTGAAGGCTGAAAAGGGAAGAGGACGTGGCAAGCAGGAGCGGGGTTTGGTAAGTGAATTCAGCCAGTTCTCCCCAGTTCTGCCGATCTAGTTATTAAAAATACAAGTGGATTGCAGCTAGTAGTGGGGTGGTGTTGGTAGTGCAGGTAGGCAATTAGCGGTAATAATCGGGAAGAATTTGTCGCCAAGACTTGTTCAAGTGAATGGTTTGCTGTCTCCCTGGGTTTGGCATGTGGTGTAATGGATGGATAAATTACTGGGAGGAGCTGGGGAAGACCCAGCTGTCATGGTCCATGTGGGCACCCATGACAGTATACAGTGGTTTGCAAAAGTATTCATACCCCTTGAACTTTTTCACATTTTGTCACCTTACAAAAACAAACTTAAATGTATTTCATTGAGATTTTAAGCTATAGACCAACACAAAGTAGCACATAATTGTGAAGTGTCACAGCGGGTTCTACACCATTCCCTATTACTTCATATCTCACAGAAAATAAATGGTTTCAAACGATAAAACCTAACTTTTAATATCTTAAAATAAAAAATACACAAAGGACGTCCACTAGTCTACTAAAAGACAGATCAATGTGGTCTGTGCCTGTCTATTCAGAGTTTATTCAGGGTTTAAATGTTAAACAGTATTCACACTCTCCAACTTTCCACTGGACCTAGGGTGTAATTAGATACTTTCACCACCCTTAGACTAAGGTTATAGTATCATGACTGCGTCATGCAACAGGTCAGTATTTTGTCAGTTGCTCTTAGTGCTAGGAAAACCCAAACACCTGGTCCCCACACACAATTTGTAAAGCATCACTGACTAGACTCCCGCACAGCCATGCTATACCTCCACAACCCTAGTCTGTAGTATGTACATATGCCAGTAATCTAGGTACAGGTCACAGTAACTTCATTTCCTGTCATTAAAATGTTATAACCATAAGGGAAACCACGATATTCTGACCCTTATGCTCAATAAACACCTATATTGCAGCCATTACTGATATCCCCTATGTTGACTCCAGGGATATACAGCTACCATTTCCATTAGTGACTCAAATTCCACCAACTACTCTCCAGGCTACTCAGACTGCCCCAGTCTCCTGTCAGTCCTTCATGCCCCCAAGTAGTATGGCTCATGGTCAACCAACTCAAAAATAGAAAATAAACTTGCTCTACGCGTTTCCCCTGTGTTATCTGTATCAGGTTCGTCAGGAGCCAATACTAATAAACTTATAAATTGGACTAAGCTGCTATAAATTTCAAAATTGCAGTTACAACTGCAGTTCCTGGAGCACTGATGGTGTGCTCCAGTGTATAGATTAGCCGACGCCACACTGAGCGTTGCCTGCTTTATAAAGGTCAGCCCATTCATTCGGTGCCACCCCCTTTCCTGATGCTGTCTGCAGTGGGCCAATAGAAATCACTAGTTCACTCCACCTGTCACGCCTCCTAGGGGGTGTGTCCACCTCAGTCCTCTACTGTGTTCATGTGACTGCCGATCATGTGACCACTGAATGTAAACAATTCCAGTAATGTTCTAACTGATGCAGAGTCACATATCTCTTATATATATAAAAATGAGTTCCTGTCTGTCTGTCTGTCTGTTCTTTATGCGCGACCAAACGACTGGACCGATCCTCACCAAATTTGGCACACATGTACATCAGGTGTCCGGGAATATTATAGACTGGGTCTCAGCTCTCTTGGACGTACCGTTCCTGAGGTACAGTATTCCCAAAAAATGACCAGCATTAGTCTATACAAGCCTGCAAGTCTTTCACTCATATTCCAACTGCCATACACACGGTCACATGTCCCTTATCAGCCAATAACAGCTCGCAGGCGCTTACTCTCCTCAGGCACACAGGTTTCCATAGCAACCAAGCTATGTATGACCTGTATTAGTGAATAGCAGTTCACAGGACCTTAAATATTCAGTCATATCACGTGTATCAGCCAATATAAGTTCACATTTAATTTACCAGGTTTCCATAACAACACAGCCATAAATAGACTGTACCTATACTGGACTCAGTGGCGTAACTAGCAATGGCAGGGCCCCAAGGCGAACATTTGACATGGCCCCCCCCCCCCCCCGGCAACCCCCCCACGCACAAACTGCATTCCTGCACACACTATTATGCCCCATACTCTCCTCAGGCACATAGGTTTCCATAGCAACCAAGCTATGTATGACCTATATTAGGGTGGGTTCACACCTGCGCTTCAGTCCGTCCGTTGCCAATCCGAGAGAAAATCTCGGCGAACGGGATTGGCATCGGATACAGACAGGTCAGCGACGCATTGGTTAAAAACCCATTCATTTGAATGGGTTTTTAAAGCAATGCGAGGGTGTCCGATTGCACCCTCTGCGCTGCGAAACCGTTTTTTTTTCCTCGGACACGAAGTCCTGCATGTCCGACTTTGTTTCCGACGAAAAAAAAAGGATTCGCAGCGCAGAGGGTGCAATCGGACACCCTTGCATTGCTTTAAAAACCCATTCAAATGAATGTGTTTTTAACCAATGCGTCACTGACCTGTCTGTATCCGATGCCAATCCCGTTCGCCGAGATTTTCACTTGGATTGGCAACGGACGGACTGAAGCGCAGGTGTGAACCCACCCTTAGTGAATAGCAGTTCACAGGACCTTAAATATTCAGTCATATCACGTGTATCAGCCAATATAAGTTCACATTTAATTTACCAGGTTTCCATAATAACACAGCCATAAATAGACTGTACCTATACTGGACTCAGTGGCGTAACTAGCAATGGCAGGGCCCCAAGGCGAACATTTGACATGGGACCCCCCCCCCGGCAAACTGCATTCCTGCACACACTATTATGCCCCATAGTGGTCCCTGCACAAACTATTATGCCCCATAGTGGCCCCTGCACACACTATTATGCCCCATAGTGGCCCCTGCACACACTATTATGCCCCATAGTGGCCCCTGCATACACTATTAGGCCCCATAGTGGCCCTTGCACACAGTATTCTGCCCCATAGTGGCCCCTGCACACAGTATCATAGTGGCTCCTTCATATAGTATTATGCGCACTTCCCGCTACTTCTTCAATGTTGGACCAGATGTCACGTGAGCCAGGCATGTATTGCAACGTATAATGACGTCGGACTGGCCCACCGACATCTGGGACGCCACCAAGGAGGCCCGAAGTCTGCTGAAAAGACCCCAGAGTATAATGATAGCAGTGTTTGTGGGGTTCACGGCCCACAGGCCTTACTTACCAATCCCCGCTCCTGCTCCCAGCCGCCTCTGCAGAAGGTGAAGTGCAGGCGGCCGTGAGCAGGAGTGGGGATCGTTAAGTAAATAGGGCCCGTTACCTGCTGGTGTTAAAAAAAAAAAAAAAAAAAAAAAAAACACATCAGAGGCCCGCTGGGTCCCCTAATGTCCCGGGCCCTGTGGCAGCTGCTACCACTGCTAAACTGGTATTTACGCCACTGACTGGACTGCCATACTGGATTTCAGCATTCTTATAAATTGAAATGTTTTTTAAAATACTCATGTCCCCTGCAGCAAAACGCATGGCTGCTGCTCAAGCTAATGAAAACTCTCAGCAGACCCAAGCCTGTCTCCAATCTGATAAGGTATGTTACAGACAACAGCGAGCTGCTGAAACTCCCCAGCAGACCCAAGCCCGTCTCCAATCTGACAAAGCATTGTCAGCCACATGCACACAGCTGCACTCCAGGTTTCAATAACAACCCAGCCATTTTTCTTCACTGCTGTAGGTCAGCTTTAAAGGGGCAGGGCGCTGTGGATGACACTGTTACACAAGGTCACATACACACAGCTTTACTCCAGGTTTTCCATAACAACCGATGGCAGGTTTTTCACTGATATCCAAACTGAGATGCACATGATCACATGACACTTATGGACCAATGGAAAATTGCAGGTTCAGTCTTGACATACACACAGCTTTACACCAGGTTTCCATAGCAACCAAGCTATTTATGTCCTGTATGAGTCAATAGCAGTTCGCAGGTCCTTAAATATTCAGTCATATGACGTGCATCAGCCAATATAAGTTCACATTTCATTTATCAGGTTTCCATAGCAACACAGCCATAAATAGACTATACCTATACTGGACTGCCATACTGGATGTCAAGTGCAAAACTGGCCAATTCTTATGGGGTCACTACACAAACAAAAAATGAAATATACCCGTGCGAAGCCGGGTCCTTCCTCTAGTATTATATAAAGGACTATCCTTTGTGCCTTCAACTCAATTTGATCTGTTCTCTTGGGTTAAAGATGTTGCTTTATTTACCAGAAAGTTACGCTGGTCTAAGTTTATGGCAATTATAGAACAGAGACGGTCTAGTGAATTAGGTCTGGAAGTTGAGGATCTTCAAGGCCTAGATATTTTGGAAGAATTGTCTAATGAGGGTGAGGGCCTTACGGGTCTGGGTCCCTTTACAGATCTCCAATTGAGGAGTACAGCTACTCCCCCGCCGTGTGATACATCAGTTATTGATATTTTTGAGAGGATGGTAGTGGGGAGATTATCGGAGTTGACGATCCCTCAGCAAAATAAAATGAACTTGACTGCCCCAGAGATGAAGGCACTATTGAATTTAGAGAGAGATAGGTCCATTGTTATTAAGCCCTCCGATAAGGGGGGCAACATTGTGATCATGAATAGGGATGAATATGTGATGATGTGCATGGACTATACGGGATAATTATGAGATCTTGTGTACTGTACTGATCCTACATCAGATTACATGATCGAACTACGTACCATTCTGGATGAGGCAAGACAGAATGGTCTTATTAGTAGGAAGGAATGGGAGTTCATTTGCCCTAAATTTCCACGTATGGCCACCTTCTACTGTCTCCCCAAGGTGCACAAGGGGTAACCCCCCCTTAAGGGGTGTCCAATTGTCTCGGGCATCGGCGGCATAACCGAAGGGGCCAGCGCATACGTGGATAAGATCTTGCGTCCATTTGTGCTGGCCCTGCCGTCGTATGTCCAGAACACGATGGACGTTTTGAGGCACCTTGAGGGATTACAGGTTACAGCTAGCTAATTCATCATTGGCAAGCCTGGACGTGGAGGCGTTGTACAGCTCCATACCCCATGATTTGGGGTGTGGGGCTGTGGAGTATTTCCTACGTATGAGGGGCATACACATGGATTCTCATAATCAGTTGGTCATGGAACTGATGAGATTTATCCTGACTCGGAATGTATTTATGTTCAATAGACGCTTCTTCAAGCAGCTGCAGGGTTCTGCCATGGGCAGCCCTGCATCCCCGACATATGCCATCTTGTTTTTGGGGTGGTGGGAGGAGCGTCACGTCTTTTCTGAGGCATGGGAGGAATGGACTAGACACATCCTCCTATGGCTCAGATATATTGATGAAATATTATTAATATGGACTGGCTCAGTGGAATGTTTCTGGGAGTTTGTGAGGAAATTGAACATTAATGATTTGAACTTGAAATTCACAGCGACAATCAGTCAAAACAATATTAATTTCCTGGACCTTAGTATATCATTTGGGAGTGATGGGAATATATCCACCACTTTGCATCGTAAGGAGACAGCAACAAATAATCTCGAGGTGGGAAAGCTCCCATCCGAGACCACTTCATAGTGGGATCCCCAAGGGACAGTTTTTGCGTGTACGCAGAAACTGTTCTTCGGTCCAGGAATTCAATACTCAATCTCAGTTATTAGAGCAAAGATTTAGGAGTAGAGGGTACCCGAGAAATGTGCTCCAGGATGCTAGAAATGTGACAGACAAAGATTACTGATACCAAAAGATGAACCACCTCCCCAGAACATCATTAGATTAATCGGGACATTTGATCAAGGTTCCAGAATGGTGGTTGATATATTGAGGTCATATTGGGATATCCTTCGACAGGACCCTGATTTAAGGGATAGGGTATCTGAATATCCATCAATCACCTACAGGAGAGGCCGTAACCTCAGAGACAGACTAGTTCATAGTCATCTGGAACCAGAGGAGTCTAGGGGTACCTGGTTGGGGAGTGAAAGACCGGCAGGCACATTTAGGTGTGGTGGTTGTAGGGCCTGTGAATTTATTTTGAAGGGACGTGAAATTACGGCGGCAGCTACGGGTAAAAAAATATTATACTAGAGATTTCATTAATTGCCGCTCTATGGGTGTGGTATATGTCGCATCCTGTCCGTGCCCAGTGAACTACGTGGGTAAAACGAAAAGGGAATTACGTCGTAGGATATTAGATCATGTGGGATATATTAATAGGAGAGAAGAACATCCCCTGAGTTTACGTTTCTGGAGTAAACATGGAGGTGACCCATCTACATTGAGATTTCAGGGCATTGAGTTAGTACGCAAATCACCACGAGGAGGAGATTGGGATAGAACAATTTTGAGGAAGGAAGTGGAATGGATATTTAGGTTTGACTATGTCAAACCTAGAGGCCTCAATGATTTGATATCCTTTGCGCCATTTATTGAAGAAAGATGAATGGGTGGGACGTATGGGAGGAGCATCGTGTCATGTATTGCCCTGTATTTAGATGGGTAGACGTTAAGGGGTCTCTCTTCCGCTATCTATTGCATTGCCTGAATTGAGGTGGAGAGGTACAATATAATTTTGTGGTGATAGATGGGTCGTAGTTATGATGTACGGTAGTTTTGGTACGCAATCAGAGGGTTGAGAAATAGAAAAGAGTTATAGAGTTGGAGGGATTGACCATTAGGAGGTATGCAAATGGATCTGAGTGGGGATGGTTAGGTTATCTATATTTTGATGGGGAACAATAAGGGAGAGCCCCCTATATGTGAACTATGAGAGGTAGATTTATGATCCATCCGCTGTCACGGTCTGGGGTTATACCTAACCTCCGGCTCCTTTAGAGTATGGTTGTGAGAGGATAATATGGATCTGGATTTAACTCTGTTTTGAATATCTCCCCTCTGGTTTCATGACCTGGTATATGGAGGAATGGAGGTTAAGTATACAAAATTACCGCTTGGCGCTTTATCATCGGAATTTCTGAGACGCAGCGGCCAGATGATCAGCAGCTTATGTAGAGTAGGTGAAGATCAAATGTGAATCAGTAGATTCACCGTCTAGCTCTGGATCACTGGAATTGTTTACATTCAGTGGTCACATGATCGGCAGTCACATGAACACAATAGAGGACTGAGGTGGACACACCCCCTAGGAGGCGTGACAGGTGGAGTGAGCTAGTGATTTCTATTGGCCCACTGCAGACAGCATCAGGAAAGGGGGTGGCACCGAATGAATGGGCTGACCTTTATAAAGCAGGCAAGGCTCAGTGTGGCATCGGCTAATCTATACACTGGAGCACACCATCAGTGCTCCAGGAACTGCAGATGTAACTGCAATTTTGAAATTTATAGCAGCTTAGTCCAATTTATAAGTTTATTAGTATTGTCTCCTGACGAACCTGATACAGATAACACAGGGGAAACGCGTAGAGCAAGTTTATTTTCTATTTTTGAGTTGGTTGACCATGAGCTATACTATTTGGGGGCATGAAGGACTGACAGGAGACTGGGGCAGCCTGAGTAGCCTGGAGAGTAGTTGGTGGAATTTAAGTCACTAATGGAAATGGTAGCTGTGTATCCCTGGAGTCAACATAGGGGATATTAGTAATGGCTGCAATATAGGTGTTTATTGAGCATAAGGGTCAGAATATCGTGGTTTCCCTTATGGTTATAATATTTTAATGACAGGAAATGAAGTTACTGTGACCTGTACCTAGATTACTGGCATATGTACATACTACAGACTAGGGTTGTGGAGGTATAGCATGGCTGTGCGGGAGTCTAGTCAGTGATGCTTTACAAATTGTGTGTGGGGACCAGGTGTTTGGGTTTTCCTAGCACTAAGAGCAACTGTCAAAATACTGACCTGTTGCATGACGCAGTCGTGATACTATAACCTTAGTCTAAGGGTGGTGAAAGTATCTTATTACACCCTAGGTCCAGTGGAAAGTTGGAGAGTGTGAATACTGTTTAACATTTAAACCCTGAATAAACTCTGAATAGACAGGCACAGACCACATTGATCTGTTTTTTAGTAGACTAGTGGACGTCCTTTTTGTATTTTTTATTTTAAGATATTAAAAGTTAAGTTTTATCGTTTGAAACCATTTATTTTCTGTGAGATATAATTGTGAAGTGGAACAAAAATGATACAAATTTTTAAATCAAATAAAAATCTGAAAATTGTGACATGCAAAAGTATTCAGCCTCCTCTAATTTGATACCCGTAAATAAAATTCAGTGCAATCAATTGCCTTCAGAAATCACTTAATTAATTAATGGAGTCCAGCTGTGCGTAATTTAGTTTCAGTATAAATACACATGTTCTGTGAAAACCTCAGTGGTTTGTTAGAGAACACTAGTGAACAAACAGCATCATGAAGACCAAGGAACTCACCAGACAGGTCAGAGATAAAGCAGTGGAGAAGTTTAAAGCAGGGTTATAAAAAATAAATCAAGCTTTGAGCATCCCAAGGAGCACTGTTCAATCCATCATCCAAAAATGGAAAAAGTATTCTACAACTTCAAACCTACCAAGACATGGTCGTCCACCTAAACTAACAGATCGAGCAAGGAGAGCACTGGTTAGAGAAGCAGCCAAGAATCCCATGGTCACTCTGGAGATGCTGCAGAAATCCACAGCTCAGGTGGGAAAATCTGTCCACAGGACAACTATAAGTCCTGCACTCCACAAATCTGGCATTTATGAAAGAGTGGCAAGAAGAAAACCATTGTTGAAAGAAAGATATAAGAAGTGCAGTTTGCCACAAGCCATATAGGGGACACAGTAAACATGTAGAAGAAGGTGCTCTGGTCAGATGAGACCAAAGTTGAACTTTTTGGCCTAAATGCAAAGCGCTATGTGCCCATCACCCTGAACACACCACACCATCCCTACTGTGAAACATGGTGGTGGCAGCATCATGCTGTAGGGATGCTTTTCTTCAGCAGGGACAGGGCAGCTGGTCAGAGTCGATGGGAAGATGGATGGAGCTAAATACAGGGCAATCCTGGAAGAAAACCTGTTGGAGGCTGGAAAAGACTTGAGACTGGGAAGGAGATTCACCTTCCAGCAAGACAATGACCCTAAACATACAGCCAGAACTACAGTGGAATGGTTTAGATCAAAGAATAGTCATGTGTTAGAATGGCCTAGTCAAAGTCCAGACCTAAATCCCATTGAGCATCTGTGGCAAGCCATGAAAATTGCTGTTCACAGACGCTCTTCATCCAATCTGGCTGAGCTTGAGCTATTTTGCAAAGAAGAATGGGCAAAAATCTCAGTCTCTAGATGAGCAAAGCTGGTAGAGACATATCCCAAAAGACTTGCAGCTGTAATTACAGCGAAAGGTGGCTCTACAAAGTATTAATATAAGGGGGCTGAATACTTGTGCACATCACACTTTTCAGATTTTTATTTGATTAAAATTTTGGAAACCATTTATCATTTTCGTTCCACTTCACAATTATGTGCTACTTTGTGTTGGTCTATCACTTAAAATTTTAAGATACATTTAAATTTGTGGTTGTAAGGTGACAAAATGTGAAAAAGTTCAAGGGGTATGAATACTTTTGCAAGGCACTGTACATGGTAAGTGGAGGCTACTTGAGAATAATTTTAGAGAGTTAGGCTCCAAGGGGAGGACATCCAAGCTGGAATACTGCCTGTGCCATGTGCAACACGGGAAAGGCAGCAGGAGTTTAGGGATTTAAATGCATGGTTCAAGTCTTGGTGCAAGGAAGAAGGGTTTGGGTTTCTAAAGTACTGGGGTGACTTCCCCTTCCACTAAAGAATGAAGTCTGCTGTGCTGGGGTGGGGTGGTGAAGCATTTAAACAAGTAAAACATGGGGGATTGGCTGTAAGTGGTGGGAGGAGAAGTGGATTGTGGTGGGGGGAATAAAATAAATGAGAAGCAGATCCATATGTTACAATGCAGTATATTGTCTTGCATGTCTTGGCTTATGACTTAAGAATTGCAATAGGGTAAGTTCCAGCAAAAATAGATGGAGTAGGATAAAAAAAAAGAATATATACATATAAAAAGGTTATAAAAATGTAAAATGCACAAAAAGCAAAATAATGACTGTTTATCAAATGGCGTTTCTATGCATAGTCCCAATGCTATAGAGTTAAGATTGCAAAGATTCTATTTTACATACAACCAAACAGTATAGACAAATATGGCCATAAAGCTTCAAAAATTCACATTTCTGGAAATTAACGCATGAAGTTAAAGTGTGTGTTCACAAACGCCATAAGGCTAGCAAGAACACTGGGGATCGTGAGGGCCTGGTCCAGAAGGAACACATTGATGTGTAGTTGGTGTGGCTGAGACGTGGCTAGTTTCCTCACATGATTGGGCTGTTAATATTCAGTGTTTTACAATCTTTTGCTAAGACAGGGCTAAAAGGAAGGGATGTGGAGTGTGTATGAATGTTAGAAGTGGCATGAAAGCGAGTGTGAAAGAGGAAAATATTGTGAGGATGTTGAGTTCTTGTGGGTGGAATTGCATAAGGAAGTGACCCCTGCTAAAGATACTTTTTGGCATAATCTATAGACCACCTAACATAGCTGCAGAGTTATAATGTCAGTTCTATAAGGAAATTGAGTGGGCGGCACAGGCAGGCACAGATGTCTTGTTGGGAGATTTTAACTACCCAGATATTGGCTGGGGTCCTGTTTTTGCATCGTTTGCAAAGTGGAGGAAATTCCTCAACTTATGGTCCAGTTTGTAGAAGATCCAACTAGAGGCGATGCTCTGCTGAATCTGGTCATTTCTAACAGGCCATCAACTGCTGCTCTAGTGCCCCAGCCTGGTAGTATTGAGATGTACTAAAGGATTGTCTGTCACCAGTGTGAAAACTGTGCCTGCTGGCTGCTGCTATATCTGCAAACGTTTCAGTCACTTCCCACACCACTCGGCTTACTCTCACTAAGGCCCTGGCTAGCATATGTTTGTCACCCTCTATGGACCATCCTGCAGAAAAATGGTTCTAGTATCACAGAGAAGCTGAGATTCTCCAAGCCAAGAATTTGAACTTAATATGCATCAGTTCATGTTTCATATAAAATCACATTCCCAACTGTGTTTTTAACTAATGCTATGCTATCTCCTGTTTTGTTATAGCTAGTATTCAGTTAAAGCTAGCTCACTTATAGCTAGACTCTCAGCTTTCTTGTGATACGAGAACCATTTTTCTAGGTATAAAACCAGAGATGCCATTTGAAGTGATCATTCCCCTTTGGTAAATGCTTCAGCTCTACATACTGTATTGAGTACAGGTCAGAGGCGGAGCTAGGGGTTGAGTACAGGGGGGCGAACATGTCCAAGTGGGCCCCCAACTTGGACATGTTCGTATACCGATACTATCAGTATACAGTGAGCGTATAGTGGTATATAGCAGTTCTACACAGGGCTCTGCAGACAATTTAGGTGAATACAGGGCAGTAACACTTTGTGACTTACAGGTGACGTCTCTGACTAATCGTTCACATTTCCCATCTCTTTCATCTGGACGACCATGACCACTTCTTCCAGTCTCTGTAAAGTTTGCAACACAGACATCTGTGGCTCCTCACTTTTCCAGACACCTGACCCATATTGTCCTCACCTACACAAAGCCCCCATCCTGCTGCTATCCCCAATTATAAAATATATAATATACCCTCCCCATAATGTTAAATACCCCCAAGTGCATCTTTAAATTAATAACTTCCCTGTGTACCCCCTTTAAATAGTGCCCCTTATTAATAATGCCCCAGATGTTTCCTAATTGAAAAGGGGAAAAAAAAAAGGGAAAAAAAATTATTGGTGTTCCAATACCTGGAACCCCCAGGATCAGCTGTTTGAATGAACCGTGGTACCTGTGTAAGCGCCGTGACCCCTTCTCTGTTTACACAGTGTCATTATTTTGATAGCGGCCATGTAATGTAACTATACACATCTATGTGACAAGGCTCGAATTACATCACACGGTCACTATAAACAGACAGCATGTGATATAAACTGGCGCCATAGCCCCTTCATACAGCTGATCAGCGGGGAATCACTTATCTTTTATTGATGATTTATTCTGAGGATAGATCATCAATAAAATGAGCTGGAAAACGCCTTAAGGCCCCATGTGGCGTCCCGCAGCAAAAAACAACTGTGGGAAAAAAACGCGGCAGCGACGCATCGCGGTTCTTCCTGCAGCACTTTGCACAGAATGTTTGCAGAGGTTTCCTCTGTGGACTTTCTGTTTCAATTATATCTATAGGGAAACCGCCAGCATTTCCGTAGGCATAATTGACATGCTGCGATTTCCAAAACTGCGACTGTTTTGAAAATTGCAGCGTTTCCGCTGCGCATATTTTACTACAAAGTGGGGATGGGATGGGGTCCCATGTGGCGAAAACCCACAGAAAAAACCGTGGCATTCTAGCAAATCCCATCCACACATTGCGGAAAAATATGTGCAGCAGGCGCACTGCGATTTCCAGAACCGTTGCAGTTTTGGAAATTGCAGCATGTCAATTATACCTATGGAGACACCGGCAGTTTCCATATAGGTGTATTGTAAATAGAAAGTCCACAGAGGAAACCTCTGCAGACCTTCTGTGAAAAGCGCTGCGGGAAAAACCACAATGTTACCGCCATGGTTTCTCCTCCAGCGCTTTTTTTGCTGCAGCCCGCTACGTGAGGCCTTAGTCTTAATAAAGCCCAAGTGCCACTTTAATTAAATTAATTGACCCTCATATTATGCCCCTGATTCCCCCTGACATAAATACTGCACCTCTAATGACCCCTTATATCAATGATCACCCCCTTATGTTCATAATGCCTCCTAATATTAATGATGCCCCCTAATGGCCCCTTATATAAATAACCTCCCCCTTGTACTGTATTTATAATACCCCCTAATAACCCTTATATAAATGACCCCCCCATCGTCATAATGCCCCCTAATGAATCCTCTCTTTATAGTTATATTTCCCCCTCCTAACCACCTCTTATACTATTAATATACCCACAAAAAAAAAGTCATACTCACCTGCGATGATGATGAATGGAGCCGCCACTACCTCCCTGTCCACGCACAGGACGTCTGTGTCTGAGCACGGGCGGCGCAATGTTATGACGTCATCGCGCCGCCCGTGCTGAGAAGCAGACATCCGTCTGTGGTCTCGGCGTCTTGTAAACCGCAAGCCTGTATTGGCTTGCGGTTTACAATACTGGTAAGTTGAAGGTTACGTTTTAACTAGATCGGTGTCTGTAGACACCGATCTTTTTAGAAATAAAAGATGTATTAATGGCGGCCCCGGGGTGGGCCCCCAAATACTCTGTTAATTAGTTAGAGCATTATTAGTGTGAACAGCTTGTTTTCTATTAAAATTAAGTTTGATAGGTTAATAAAGTATATTACAAAAATGTTCACCACACACCTTCTGACATAATAGCAAAAAAAGGAAAATGGGAAAATAATTGATATATAATATTATATTATACAAGTATTAATATTGTATTATTAATTAGATGCATAGTATGTTTATTATTTACTAAGTCACTAGCTATTTAATAATTTAGAGGATTTTCACTGCTTCTGAGCATGGCTGTCAGGTATTTAGGAAAGAAATTAAAAAAAATTGAGAATTCAGTCTGTGGTTTGACCTACTGACTCCATAGCCCTGCTTTGTACACCACATGTCCCAGATACAGATGCTTTTATAATGAGATGGCGTTTCTAAGGTTGCAACTTCAACTCAGGAAAAACTGGGCTTGTCCCAGGAATGTCAACGACTAAGTAGTCAGCAGTGGAGAAGGTTCTCAAGTGATGCAGGCATTCAGCTGACAGTAATCCACACAGAGCCTCAGTGAGCCACCCCACTTCATTATTAGGGGAAACACAAGGGCTCTTGCTGGGCTGTATCATTTAACTCTTATGCATCTGCTTCAGTAGGGTATTGACTTCTCAGTATAGGGCTGGATGAATAAGCAGATAACACTGATGAATGAGTGACTCTTCCCCTGCTGGTATTTTGTGTTGCATGGTGTGCAACTTAATGAAATCTGCCTGATAGCAAAAGAATGTCCCAGCTTGTGCTCCTAAGCCATTGCCACAGGGAGATGTAGGCTTGATTCATAAAGAGACCTCTTCCAATAGCTGCTTGTTCACAGCCTGCATATCTTCCTCCCTCATTCGGCTCTCAGTGAGGGTTGCAGTCAAGTCTTTCGATTCCACAGAGGGTACTTTTACTGCTTCCACTTTCCTGAGCAGCTCTGCCATTGTGACACTTGTGGAGGCTTCTAATTTGGAACCAATTTCCAGTACTTGGGCCCAATTTGCACAGCTGTGACAGAGGGTTCTGTAGCAAGAGCCAGTAGTATACAAAGCATAAGCCTGTCCAACTCTCTCTGGACATTCATCCCCTATATTATTGGTACTCCGGTGACTGTAGGCTCCCTCTTATCACTCCTACCCTTTAGATTGGTAAGTTGTTGGTAGGGCTGTGGTAGGATTCTGAACCGATTTTGGCTGGAGTCGGGAAAAAAGTTTTCTTAATTAGCTTGTTGAGCTTCACTATGTCCCTCTTCCTGGCATTACGCCCCCACCAAGCTATAGCCCCAGAGAATATCGCCTGTGCTATAACTGATTCTGCTGGAACCTTTCTTATGAATCTTTTCAGCATTTAGCATCTATTCAAGTTTGTTGTTAACGTGTAGGCCGAGGTATTTGTACGATGACACCGACACCATTTCATTATTGATACAGACTGGGGTCAAATCCATCTTTGTCTTAAGGTCCATTATCATTTTTTTAGTTTTCTCTATATTTAGGATGAGGCCATTGTTGGCTCTGTGAGGACCTCAGAGTTTTTCTCTGTATCATTTGAGGACATTAGGTGCAACATGGTAAGGCCTGGTTGATTTGCTTACTCTCTCCTTTCCTAGCTCTACCTTTGCCTCTTTCAATTTTATAAGCCAGGGACACTTGCACGATCGCTCAGCAGGACAGTCTACTGCAGAATGAGTCATGTCCTACTGCTACTAGGGTACAGCCCCACTGAACCTGTTAAAGTGGACCTTTCATGTCCTCATGCACATGCGGTTTTATAGCCCGTTATGTGCCCCGGGGCTAGAGATATCGGTGCCGTTAGTTTCGGCACCGATCTCTGCCCACTGTCAGAAGGGCGTTCCTGACAGTCTAGCTGGGTTGTGAGAAACGCCCCCCCCTGACAGTGCTCGTCCATAGACTTGTACTGGGAGGGTGTTCCTCACTGCTTAGCGTTATCGCTGAGCGGTAAGGCACACCCCCTCTGACAGTACAGGGTTGTGGACAAGTACAGTCAGGGGGGCCGTTCCTCACAGCCCAGCTAGACTGTCAAGGACACCCTTCTGACAGAGGGCAGAGATCGGTGCTGAAACTAACGACACTGATATCTCCAGCCCTGGGGCACATAATGGGAAAGCCAACAGTGCGCTGAATTCAGGGCACTGTTGGCTTTCTAGCGGTATAAAAAAAAACCGCATGTGCATGAGAACATGAAAGGTCCTCTTTAAAGAATTTTATACACTCTCAGAGCATACTGGTTTGTTTAGCACTGTTATGGGTTTCAGAACAACCCACAACTCTTTATTTTATTTCTAGTAAGCCTGCCTTCCATCTTTCATCTGTATGTCACTTTACATTGTTTTATCTTGGTCTGGGTTATCCAGATTCCAGAAATTAACTGCAAATACTTCCACAGCACTGCTAAATACTCACTGTTCCCTTGTGCACCCTTTGCTTGAATTTATTTTACTTGATGTTGCTTGTATTACTGTTATTTACAGACAGTGAATTTATGGACAAACTACACTTCCCATGTTTCCTTACCTGCTCTCATCCCTCCCTTCTCCACTCTCCCAAGTGTAGGACCTTAACCCTAGGCGAGGCGTGCGTAGAGTATGTCAGAGTTGTATTTGGTGTCAACCAATTTAGATTGGGTGGTGATGGCAGCTGAGGGTCATCTTCAGACCTACAATGGTGTGGGGGTGGCAGTCCAGATTTTAGGCCTAACAAAACCCCTTTCTTTTTTCCTGTAATAATATCATTATTGTTTCTAACAAGGTTAAAAAACTGTGGAAATGGTACACTGTACATTGAAATCACATAGTACATGACAGTACAATTCATATAGTTGGAAACATAGTAATGTAAGAGCTAAAAAGAAAGAAAAGGAGGAAAAAAAGGGGTGGGTAAGGAGGGAAGGAGCATGGACAGGGACGAGAGGGGATGGGAAAGGAAGGGTAGTGGTGTTGTAGGTGGCAGCAGGGGCACACCTCTAATGAGGCTAAGTGAGGCAGTCACTGTCTGGGGGGGCGGCATTTTTACTATTTATTTAAGGTAAACCAGCCCAAGATAGGCCGCGATAAAAAAAAAAAAAAAAAAAAGAAGCTGAGTGGGGCCTGTCCTGGGCTGGCTTACAAGACGTCCGCATCTCAGCGCAAGCAGCGATACAATGACGTCATCGCACCTCCTATGCTGAGATGCAGACGTTGCGGACAAAAAGAGGAGGCAGCGGCTCCATCAAAGGATCGGAAGTAGGTGAGGTTACCTTTTTTTTTATATATATAAAAAACCCCAGCAGGTAACGGCCTATTTACTTACCTACCCCCGCGCTTGCTTGCGGCCGCCCCTGCTTCCCCTTTTGCTATGGGACGCAAAAGGGGGAAGCAAGGTGGCTGTGAGCAAGTGCGGGGATCGGTAAGTGAGGCCGCGGGCCTCAAATACTACTATTATTATACTCTGGGATCTTTTCAGAAAAATCGGAGGCCCAGGGAAGGTGAGGGAACATAAAAACCATTGTTACTCACCTCTGCTTGGCGATCAGTGTTACTCCGAGCAGGCTTCGGTCCTCTGGTGATGTCATCAGGTTGCGACGCCGGCCTGATCACGTGACGTCTGTGCGCAATTACATAGAGCCGAAAGCTGCAGGGAGTGCACCGGTGTCCAGGAAAGGTAACTTACACTGGTTTTTATGTTTGTCACCTCCCCTGGGTCTCCTATCATTATACTATTAGGTCTGAAAAGACCCCAGAATATAATACTAGTTCATGGGTGGGCCACTATGGAGTATAATACCGTGTGCAGGGGCCAATATGGAGCATAATACCGTGTACAGGGGCCACTATGGGGCATAATACCGTGTGCAGGGGCCACTATGGAGCATAATACTGTGTGCAGGGACCGCTGCGGGGCATAATACAGTGTGCAGGGGCCGCTGCGGGCCATAATACAGTGTGCAGGGGCCGCTGCGGGCCATAATACAGTGTTAAGCAAAAAAAGGGTTGAATCTTCAGCTCCTCATGTCCATATGAATTCCATACAAGAAACGCCAAAGAATGCCAAGGAACGCTCAATGGACTTCTTCAGAGCAAGAAGTATTGAAAATGAAAAAAAAACAAAAAACGGTTCCAGCATCCAAGAGTTGTAATTATTTAAATAAAATATAACTTTTAATTCATAATGGATTAAAAAAGTAACAACAGTTACACGAGAAAGAGATTCACAGAAAAGCCTACGTGTTTCAGGGCGTATAGCCCCTTAGTCATGGCTACATAAGGATCAAAACACAACTCACTTTAAACCACAAATGGATCAGGGATCTCCTTCCACTAACAAATTTAACTATTAACATACCAATATAATATAAATATTTGTGTAATATGTAAAAGAAAAAATATATATAATCTCAATCATATATAAAATACATACATATAAATATATCCCAAATATATAAAGATAAAAAATATAAATTTACATATAGTGTTTCATTAAAGTGATGTATATAGCATATAACGACATTCCCTCCATAAAAATCAAAATTTAAAAGGGAGAAATCACATGATCAAATAACATGTGACCACTACAAAAGAAAAAAAAAAGAAAAAAAAAAATCACATGATATTCCACATGACCATATTCAAAAGGATGAGCGGTAAAGATGCCGTCACTCAATATAATAGCTGTATATATTATAAACAGCAACATTCCCTCCATAAAATTCAATGGGAGAAAGTCATGTGGATAAATAACACATGATCAACATAAATAGATCACATGACACATCTCTTAAATAAATTCAAAAAGACAAGCGGCAAATAATGCCGTCTAATCCATTATGAATTAAAAGTTATATTTTATTTAAATAATTACAACTCTTGGATGCTGGAACCGTTTTTATTTTTCATTTTCATAATACAGTGTGCAGGGACCACTGCGGGCCATAATACAGTGTGCAGGTGCCGAAACCCAGATGGAGGAGACCAGAGGATGGGAGTAGTAGCGGCAGATGCTGTGCGACCTAGCAGGCCGAGCATGCTCACCAACCACTCCAGTCCCACTCCTAGGCCGAACAAAGTCGAGCGGGGTCCTGCAACACTACCGGATGGTGGTGGTAGTAGTTCTTTCCCCCCGGCGCACTTCCAGTTGAAGAGGGGACCTCTTCTCTCTGAGCCGGTGTGATGGAAGTCGGAAGGGCCCTGATGGTGAAGCAGGCACGACTCAGGAGTCAGCGGTGCAGGTGAACAAGAAACAGCCTTTATTTGGTAACAGGAACAACAGGTAAACGGCAGCTTGGTTCTAGGAGGGTGCCTAGGGATGTTATAGGCTCCACAGGATGATTTTCTACTACTCCTCCTGTCTGCCTCTTCTAGCCAGGTACACTGGGGATGGAGTTACAGGGAATCCTGACAGGGATCTGGTTACCTGTATGCTAGGCCTGAATGAGTTTCTCCTGTCAGGGTCCTCTCCTGCTCCTCCTGGCACGGCACCGAATAAATCCAATGGTTCGGACAGCACTACTCCCTTGCTCTGGGCTGTCTGTAGATGAGCTTGGGGCTGGTGATATCCCTCCTGGGGCTGTAGAAGCGACCGTTGGCCTACAGTCCAGAGGCTGGTGGCAGGTCAGCTCTGCACACCTTGTTTTGTCAACTACATGCACTGAACAATTGTCTCCCTACAATCCCGCCCAGTGGACTGTGATAGGCCAGGGCTGAACCAAGGCAAGGTTTTGAACACTGCAGGGGGAAAAATGCTGAGGGAAAAAGCTGCATACACATAACATAAAACACTTAACACAGAAGACGGAATATACCAACATAGCCCAGAGGCACAGTAACAAACACATAAAAGCAGTAGCAGTCTGGGATGCTGCACAGGGGCCGCTGCGGGCCGTAATACTGTGTGCAGGGGCTGCTGCGGGCCGTAATACTGTGTGCAGGGGCCGCTGCGGAACATTATAGTGTGTGTAAATGGGGCGCTATAAACAGGGACTATGGCGCCTGTTTATATCATACGCTGTCTGTTTATAGTGACCATGTGATGTAATTCCAGCCATGTCACATAGATGTGTATAGGACTAGGCTGTAGTTACATTACATGGCCGCTATGATTGAATGACACTATGTAAACAGAGAAGCGGTTACGGTGCTTACACAGGTACCATTCAAACAGCAGATCAGTAGGGGTCCTGGGTTTTTGAGCCCCACTGATTAGTATATTAATGACCTGGAAAACCTTTTACTTAGTTAAGGGGCACTATTTATACAGGGTAAACACAGACATTATTAATATAAAGATGCACTTGGGGGGTTATATCATATATTTTATAATTGGGGTAGAAGCAGGATGGGTGTGCAGGTGAGGACAATGTGGGTCAGGTGCCTGGAAAAGTGAGGAGCCAAAGATGTCTGTGTTGCAAACTTTACAGAGACAAGTCACAGCTGGAAGAAGTGGCCATGGAAGTCCAAAGGGAAGAGAAGGGAAACATGAAGGATTAGTCAGAGACGTCACCTGTAAGTCACAAAATGTTACTGCACTGTATTCACCTAATTGATAGAAGAGAAATACCTGATTGATGGGGGTCTGTTTGCTGAGACCCCCACTGAGCTTGAGAATTGGTTTTTTTCCCCCCACTGGGTGGGAATTCAGCCTGGCTGTGGCTGAATATAGACGTGTCGCTTGGAGGATGGACGAACCCGCGTGGCTCTCATTCACTTCAATGGGAGTGCCAAAGATAGCGAAAGTACAGTACTCAGCTATCTACGGCGCTCCTATTATAGAGAATGGGGGCCACGAGGGCTCGTCCATTCACCAAGCGACAGCGCTCCAGCTCTATTGCGTATGCACCAGCAGAGGGTCAAAGAAGAGGAGGAGCCATCCTCACAGAAGGAAGTGAAAAAGGGAAAACGGAACGTCACAGGATAATCAGAAAATGTGCCTGGGGCAGTCATGTGATGGAGGGATGTGTGAGGGATATGGGTAAGTATACATTTTTGCTAAAGTAAGTAATTTAGAAAGTAGGAGGAGGGTGTTTAGATTAGTGTAGGAATTACATTGCACAAGTGCTAGTTATCTATTCTGGAGTCCAATTGGTGAGGCAATGGCACAGTACTTAAACAGTAGTAGATGAGGAGTTAAATAGCAGGAACAGTACCTCCGGAGTAAGAAGCAACCGTGGTCAGATGTATGCAGGATTCGGTACACAGGAGCAGTGGATCAGCTGTAGTCAGACGTATGCAAGATTTGGTACACAGGAGCAGTAGAGTATTGGTGAGAATCAGGGCAAACAGGAAGCAGACAGCCAGAATAATCAGGCACAGGATGGAGTAAGCTGTGGATTTACATAGGGATTGCTATACTGTGATTGGCCACAGAGCAAGTGAGATCCATAAACTAATCTCTAACAGGCTTCTTCAATGGCATAATGGTCAAGGCTGCAGAACATGGCTGGAAAGTGAAGGGTTCAAGACCCAGTGAGCTTAGTTCCTGACATTACTCCCCCTTCTCCAGGATCATCCTCTGGATGGTACTTGATTTGGCTTGCCTGGGTAGCGCTGATGAAATTCTCTTACCAGTTGTGGAGCATGAATGTTGTTTACTGGTTCCCATGAGTTATCTTCAGGACCATATCCTTGCCACTTTATCAAGTGATTTACACCCTAGAGTTTTAAAAGAATTAGCAGAGGAAATAACAGAACCCCTTGCAATAATCTTTAATAAGTCATGGGAAACAGGAGTGGTCCCTCTAGATTGGAAAAGGGCAAATGTGGTCCCCATCTACAAAAAGGGGAATAGGGATGACCCAGGAAATTATAGGCCGGTAAGTCTGACCTCGATAGTAGGAAAAATCTTTGAACAAATCGTTAAAGAACATTTAATTAGGTACCTGGATGGGAAGGCTTTAATTAATCAGAGCCAGCACGGCTTTATGCCTAATAAATCTTGTCAGACTAATCTTATTTCCTTCTATAATAAAGTCACTGAATGGTTGGACCAGGGGAATGCAGTGGACATAGTATATCTTGACTTTAGTAAGGCCTTTGATAAAGTATCACATAACATTCTTATTGAAAAAATGATCAAGTATGGCTTTGATAAAATATCAGTAAGGTGGGTTCACAATTGGCTAAATGATCGGGCACAATGAGTAATTCTAAATGGCTATACATCAAACTGGAAGAAAGTAAAAAGCGGGGTGCCGCAGGGCTCTGTCCTGGGCCCAGTACTTTTTAATATTTTTATAAATGATCTGGATGATGGGATTAATGGGGAACTAATAAAATTTGCAGATGATACAAAGATAGGAGGAATGGCCAACACTAGAGAGGAGAGAGAGTGCATCCAAAAGGACTTAGACACACTGGAACAATGGGCTGAGGTGAACAAAATGGTATTCAACAGGGACAAATGCAAAGTTCTACATCTGGGTAACAGAAATGCAAGAAGCATATATAGTATGGGAGGAATAGTACTAAGTGAGAGTACAGGGGAAAAGGATCTGGGCATAATAATAGATCACAAATTCAACATGAGTCAACAGTGCGGTGCGGTGGCTAAAAAGGCTAACCAAATTCTAGGATGTATCAAGACGAGCATTGAAGCTAGATCAAGAGAGGTAATTATTCCGCTGTACTCTGCCCTGGTCAGACCCCACCTGGAATACTGTGTACAGTTCTGGGCTCCCCAGTTTAAGAAAGACATCGATTTATTGGAGCAGGTCCAGAGAAGAGCAACCAAAATGGTGGAAGGTCTACAAACCATGTCCTACGAGGAGAGGCTAAAAGAATTGGGACTGCTTAGTTTGCAGAAGAGAAGGCTAAGGGGAGACTTAATAGCGGTATTTAAATATCTGAAAGGTTGTCACAGTGCAGAGGGATCTACCCTATTCTCATTAGCAGAAGGAAGCACGAGAAGTAATGGGATGAAACTAAGGGGAAGGAGATTCAGATTAGACATTAGGAAAAACTTTCTAACAGTAAGGGTAGTGAGGGAGTGGAATAGGCTGCCACGGGAGGTTGTGGATTCTTCATCAATTGAAATCTTCAAGCGGAATCTGGATAGGTATATAGCTGGGATGATCTAGGAATTCCTGCTTTTGCAGGGGGTTGGACTCGATGGCCCTTGAGGTCCCTTCCAACTCAAACAAACAAAACAAAACAAAACAAGTACTGTAACTGATTTCGAGAAATTCCAGAATCCAAAATATTTTCTATTACATATTCCTCTTCTCCTTCAACAATACAGTTGTGCTAAAAAGTTTACATACCCTGGCAGATTTTTGTTTTTTTTTTTGGCCTTTTTTCAGAGAACATGAATGATAAAACTTTTTCTCCACTCATGATTAGTGGTTGGTTGAAGCCATTTATTGTCAAACTTCTGTGTTTTCTCTTTTTAAATCATAATGACAACCAAAAACATCAAAATGACCCTGTTCAAAAGTTCACATACCCTGGTGATTGTGGCCTGATAACATGCCCAGAAGTTGACACAAAGGGGTTTGAATGGCTACTAAAGGTAACATCCTCACCTGTGACATGTTTGCTTGTAATCAGTGTGTGTGCATAAAAACTGAGTGAGTTTCTGGGATCCAGACAGACTGTTGTATCTTTCCTCCAGCCACTGACGTTTCTGGATTGTGAGTCATGGGGAAAGCGAAAGAATTGTCCACGGATCTACAGGAAATGGTAGTTGAACTGTATAAAACAGGAAAGGGATACAAAAAAATATCCAAGGAACTGATAATGCCAGTCAGCAGTGTTCAAACTGTGATTAACAAATGGAAACTCAGGGGCTCTGTAAAAACCAAACCACGGTCAGGTAGACCAACCAAAATTTTGGCCACAACTGCTCGGAAAATTGTTCGGGATGCAAAGAAAAACCCACACATAACATCAGCTGAAATACAGGACTCTCTGAAAACTATCGGTGTGGCTGTTTCAAGATGCACAATAAGGAGGCACTTGAAGAAAAATGGGTTGCATGGTCGAGTTGCCAGAAGAAAGCCATTACTGCGCAAATGCCACAAAGAATTTCGCCTTCAATACGCCAAACAGCACAGAGACAAGTCTCAAAACTTCTGGAACAAGGTAATTTGGAGTGATGAGACAAAAATCGAACTTTTTGGCACAACCATAAACGTTACATTTGGACAGGTGTCAACAAGGCCTATGAAGAAAGGAACACCATTCCTACTGGAAAGCATGGAGGTGGATCACTGATGATGTGGGGATATGTGAGCTTCAAAGGCACAGGAAACTTGGTCAAAGTTGAAGGAAAGATGAATGCAGCACGTTATCAGCAAATACTGGAGGCAAATTTGCACCCATCAGCCAGGAAGCTACGCATGGGACGTACTTGGACGTTCCAACATGACAACGATCCAAAACAAAAGGCCAAGTCGACCTGTCATTGGCTACAGCAGAAGAAAGTGAAGGTTCCGGAGTGGTCATCTCAGTCTCCTTACCTTAATATAATTGAGCCACTCTGGGGAGATCTCAAGCCCGCAGTACATGCAAGACAGCCCAGGAATTTACAGGAACTGGAGACTTATTGCCAAGAAGAATGAGCAGTTTTACCATCTGAGAAAATAAAGAGCCTCATCCACAACTACCACAAAAGACTTCAAGCTGTCATTATTGTTAGAGGTGGCAATACACGGTATTAAGAAGTGAGGTATGTGAACTTTTGAACAGGGTCATTTTGAATAAATGGCTTCAACCAACCACTAACCATAAGTGGAGAAAAAGTTTTTGTGTTATCATGCATATTCTCTGAAAAAAGGTCAAAAAACCAAAAAATCTGTCGGGGTATGTAAACTTTTTAGCACAGCTGTAACTGGGTCAGGAGGAGGCAAGTTACATCCCGGGAATGGATTTTCCACAAAAGGCTGGAGAAGGGAGGAGTGAAAAACAGAGTGAATCCGCATAGAGTCTGGAATTAAACAAAACGCTACAGGATTAATTTGAGCCACAATTTCAAATGGTTCAATAAATTTCTGACCTAGCTTGGCTGAAGGTATCTTGAGCTTCAAGTTTTTTGTAGAGAGCCATACCTTTTCTCCTATGCCAAAGCAAGGGTAAGACTAGTGATGTCTATCATCAGTTTTCTTATAGTGATCCTGAGCTTCATGCAGAGTGTTTGTCAATTTTTCTTAAACTTGCTTCAAGGTAGACAGTTTGTCAGTGACAGCAGGAACTGAAGAAGAAATTGGGAGATTAGGCATGAATGTAGGATGGAAACCCATATTGGTGTTATAAGCAAATTCCACCGTAGGAAGAAAATTAACCCAATCATCTTGGAGATAACATGTATAACACCGCAAATACTGTTCAAGGGTTTGGTTAGTACGCTCAGTTTGGCCATTAGACTGTGGATGAAAAGCAGAAGATAAGTTCACTTCAATTCCTAGAGTGGCACAAAAACTCTTCCAAAACTTTGAGGTAAACTGTACTCCACGGTCAGAAACTACATTATCAGGTATACCTTGTAGGCGGAAAACTTCCCGAATAACCAATTCTGCAGTCCCTTCCACAGAGGGTACCCCCTTTGTGGGTATAAAATTAGCCATTTTGGTAAGACTGTCTACCACTACTAGAATTGTGTTCTTATTTTTTGAAGATGGTAGATAATAATAGTAATAAAGTCCATAGAATAGTAATAAAAATAACAATAAAGTCCATAGAAACAGAACCCCAGGAACGAAATGGAATAGGAAGAGGCTGAAGTAATCCCAGTGGTGAGGGGTCTTATTCCTGCCACAGGTTTGATAGGAAGAAACATACTTCTTGACATCCATCTGGTATTTAGGCCACCAAAATGAGCGCATAATTTCTAATCGAGTAGTCTCATCAACATAAACACACTGATCAAGAGTCCAAACTCCATCTTTGAATTCCAAATCTATGTCTGTGGGGGGATGATTAAGGAAAGGGTCTCCATTATAACCTTCTTTAATCCTCTGAAGTAAACCCTTGGAAATGGTTGCCCTCACAAAATTCTTAGCAGGTAAGATGGTGGTTTCGGGTGTGTCATCTTGCGTCATTTCGGAAAACATCCGGGATAAGGCGTCTGCTTTTCCATTGCGGGATACAGGTCTGTAGGAAATGATGAAATTAAATCTTGCAAAAAATTAAGACCATCTAGCTTGTCTACCAGAAAGTCTCTTGGCTGATCTAATAAATTCAAGATTTCGGTGATCATTAAGAACGTGCACCACATGAAATGCTCCTTCAAGAAGATTCCTCCATTTTGTGAATGCTTTTTTAATTGTCAGCAATTCTTTATTTCCAATGTCATAGTTTCTTTCAGGAGGTGACAGCAGTCAGGAGAAAAAGCACTAGGATGAAGCAACTGTTTATCCCCAACTCTTTGGGACAATACTGCTCCTACTGCCGAATCTGAAGCATCCACTTCAACTATCAATGGGAGAACTGGATTAGGATATACTAAGATAGGAGCAGAAGTAAAAAGTGTCTTTAACTGGGTAAATGCTTCGTCTGCATTTGTAGACCATTTAAAAGGATTTCCTTTCTGAGTTGTGTTATTGTACTAATAACTTTTGAGAAATTCTTAATAAATTTGTGGTAGAAATTTGAAAAGCCAACAAATCTTTGGCCCTCCTTGACATTCTTGGGAGAAGGCCAGTCTAAAATAGCTTGGATCTTGCTGGGACCCATGCACAATCCTTCTGTACAAATGTAGACTATATCCCAAAAATTGTCTTTTCATATTCACACTTTTTCAATTTAATATATAGTTGGTTTTCCCTTAGATGGCTCAAAACCATGGTAAACTGCTTACGATGTTCTTCAAGGTTCTCTGAGTATATTAATATGTCATCCACATACGCCACCACAAATTGATCCAGCAGATCTCAGAAGACATCATTGATAAAATGTTGAAATGTCGCTGGGGCATTGCAAAGTCCAAATGGCATGACAAGGGATTCAAAATGCCCGTAGCATGTTCGGAATGCTGTCTTCCACTCGTCCTCAGGTCGTATACGGACAAGATTGTATGCCCCTCGTAGATCCAACTTGGTAAAGAGCTTTGCTGACCGTAATCTTTCGAGTAATTCTGGAATAAGCGGAAGAGGGTAACAATTTTTGACGGTTATTTGGTTTAGTTCCCTATAGTCAATACAAGGACGTAATGTGTCGTCTTTCTTTGGTACAAAGAATATAGGTGCTCCTGCTGGAGAAGTGGAATGCTGTATAAATCCTTTTGCCAGATTTTCCTTGACGTACTCATCTAGGATCTTCAGTTCCATCTCTGCAAGTAGATAGATGCGTCTGTAAGGTATGGATGCACCTGGTACAAGTTCAATAGGACAATCATAAGAGCGATGAGGAGGTAGCTGGTCAGCATTCCTTTTGTCACAAACATCTTTAAATTCTTCATATGATTCAGGTAATTCTACAGAGTTAGTGATGGATCTTTCAGTAGCTCCCACCTGGGAGGGAATTGACTGCTTTAGCTGACAATTTTGTTGACAATATTCAGAAGTAAAAGTTACATTTCTTGACTTCCAGTGTACTGAAGGATTAGGAATGCTGAGCCATGGTATGCCCAAGATTACTGAAAATTTTGGCTAAGAGATTAACTGGAAACAAATTCTCTCCTTATGACCAGGATCAATCAATACTTTCAGTTAGGTAGTTTCATGAGTAACAGGGCCACAATTTAAAGGTGACCCATCAACAGTCACTAATTCAACTGGTGAAGATCTTGGAATGTGCTCAATATGATTATCAAAAGCAAACTTAATGTACATAAAATTCCCAGCTGCATCAGAATCCAACATTGCTGTAGTGGACAACTTGTAAGATCCATAAGAAAACTGAACTGGTAAAGTGAAATGAGAATGGTTAGAAATCATATTATCAGGACATGGTGTGGTGGAACACAGGGGCTGTGTCACCAGACCAAACGAAGCACAGTGGGAACAAGACTGCGAATTCGATCTAATTTCAGTTGCAGCAACTGCCCGTTGAGGTTTATTAGGGCAGAGAAGAACATAATGTCCATGTTGTCCACAATAAAGGTATAGTTTTTCAGCAAGGCAACAATGTTTTTCAGCCATCAAAATTGGTCCCCGAATAACATCTACTTGCATAGGTTCTGGAGCAGATCTTGTTTGAGAAGGTGTCTGCATCTTTGGGAGAAAACGACCCTCTGGTAAATGGGAGAAGGTGCCCGGATCATAATAACCCTGTCTTTCTCGCTTCCTTTCCAGGAGTCTTTGGTTAATACGGATACATAATCGTATTAATTCCTCAAGGTCAGCTGGAAGTTCTATTTTAACAAGCTCATCTTTAACTGATTCAGAAAGTCCTCCATAGAATCACCATTTTAGTGCAAAGGTGTTCCAGGAAACATCAGAAACCCAGCGCCTAAACTCTGCAGCGTACTCCGCAACAGAGCGTCTTCCATGGCAAAGATCACGCAAGGCCCCCTCAGCAGTGGCGTAACGTTTGGGGTCATCAAATACTAGATTCATTGCTGCAAGAAAGTCTTTCAAATCATCCAAAATGGCATGATCTTGTTCTAAATAGGGTGATGCCCATGCTTGAGCATCGTCTATTAGCAGGGCAATGATTAACACAACTTTGGACCTATCAGTAGGGAACTGAGAGGATTGCATAGAAAAAAATATTCACCAATGATTAAGAAATCCTCGGTACAAATGTCTGTTTCCACCAAAATTTTCAGGTAGTGGAATAAACTTGAGAAGTGACAGCAGCAGAATTTGCACACAATTCATGTACTTGTCCTTCCATTTCAGTGACTTGAGTTTTCACTTCATTTAATTGTCTTTGAAGGTTGTACACAAGGTTATGCAATTCTGAGATCTGGAACGCATGCTGTGACAAGGCAGACTCCACCCATCCGGCCTCCATGTTGGGCCTGATTATTATGTAACGGTGCTAGTTATCTGATCTGGAGTCCAATTGGTGAGGCAATGGCACAGTACTTAAACAGTAGTAGATGAGGAGTTAAATAGCAGGAATAGTACCTCAGGAGTAAGAAGCAACCGTGGTCAGACGTATGCAAGATTTGGTACACAGGAGCAGTGGATCAGCCTTAGTCAGACATATGCAGGAATCGGTACACAGGAGCAGTAGAGTAGTGGAGAGGATCAGGGCAAACAGTAAGCAGACAGCCAGAATAATCAGGTACAGGATGGAGTAAGCTGTGGGTTTATAAAGGGATTGCTATACTGTGATTGGCCACAGAGCAGGTGAGATCCATAAGCTAATCACTCCAATAGAAAGAACCAGGCTCAGCAAAGCAAAGAACACACAGGCTGGTCAAGGCTGCAGAACATGGCTGGGAAGTCAGGGGTTCAAGATCCAGTGAGATCAGTTCCTGACATGCATTTATCCCGGACAACCCCTTTAATAAAATCTGTTTAACAGCTGTTGGGTCAGAATGCTCACTCTACTCCTTGATAAATTCCTTGAGGAGTGTAGTTTCCAAAATGGGGTCACTTTTGGGGTGTTTCTATTGCACAGGAACTTCTCTGAAAATGAGACATGGCATCTGAGAATGAATCCAGCAAAATTTGTATTCGTGTGCCCAAACAGCAGTTTACATCTACACCTGGGGTGTTTACATGCTCAGGAAAAGTTTCATAACAAATTGTGTGATGCATTTTTTGCCTTTAACCCTTTGTGAATATGTAAATTTTAGAGCAAAATGAATGTATTGTAAAAAAATTGAATGCCTAAATTTCACCACCATATTTTAATTACATTGAAACACTTGAAGGGTTGTCAAACTTCATAAGGCTAACACCCCATGTAGCATCCCGCAGCAAAAAAGCAATGCGAGAAAAACGGGTTTTCGTACAGTGTGTGACATTCTTCATTCTTCTGAAAAGTGTCCTTTAACTATTTCAGAACTCACCGGCTGTGACTTTATAATTTTTTCCCTTATTTGCAGGCCACAGGTTACTTTCACCTTTTCCTTTCACATCTTTCAAATCTCACCATCCTTCGGAGGTGTCTTGAGACCTAATATGACTCAACGACAGATCCTGGCAGACTACAATTTTTTATATGTCCTGTGAGAAGGTGACTGGCAGAGTGCTGGAGTTGCAATATATCAGCCCCCGGTTTTTGTCATATGGCTGGTCCAGGGCGGGTTTTGAGTAGGCCCCAGCCCAGGTGTGAGTCCTGGGCTCATTACTGGCCCATATAGGCCTGCAGAGCCTGCACTTCTGGGCAGATCCTGGGGAGTGAGAGCTGGCGCCTGGATCTGTCCTGATGCTCTGGTACCGCGCCAACTTGTTTGATTGTGTGGCTGGCAGAAAGCCACACGGATAGTTAGAGTTGTTCTGTTTAGTTAGCGCACTTTTTGCCTGAAATTAAGGCTGTGTTTTATTTTGTACCTGATGTAAGGTTTATTTATTTTTGCTGGTTTTTTTTAATAAACATGTTGCACCAGAGCTTTGTGTCCCTGTCTCTGACTGTTTGGGTCCATACCTTTGCTGCTACCTAGCTACATCCCCCACAGTCCCCATTGACTATTCCTTTTCTGAGCGCTCTCTCACTAAATTACTTGACTCCATCTGTACTATTAAAGGCTCTTTCCCACGTAGTGGCCGCTCTTCCATCAGCCCACTTCACAGAAATGTATCTACAAATATAGTGGCTACTGAAAGTTTGTTTCATTGCAGCCATTTGCAAAAAGCAAAAAAGTTCATTTTATTTCTCATTAATGTAGACTCAGCACCCCATCTTGACAGAAAAAAAACAGAAATGTAGATATTTTTGCAAATTTATTAAAAAAGAAAAACTGAAATATCACATGGTCATAAGTATTCAGACCCTTTGCTGTGACACTCATATTTAACTCACATGCTGTCCATTTCCTTCTGATCCTCCTTGAGATGGTTCTACTCCTTCATTGGAGTCCAGCTGTGTCTAATTAAACTGATTGGACTTGATTAGGAAAGGCACACACCTGTCTATATAAGACCTCACAGCTCACAGTGCATGTCAGAGCAAATGAGAATCATGAGGTCAAAAGGAACTACCCAAGGAGCTCAGAGACAGAATTGTGGCAAGGCACAGATCTGGCCAAGGTTACAAAAGAATTTCTGCAGCACTCAAGGTTCCTAAGAGCACAGTGGCCTCCATAATCCTTAAATGGAAGAAGTTTGGGACGACCAGAACTCTTCCTAGACCTGGCCTTCCAGCCAAACTGAGCAATCGAGGGAGAAGAGCCTTGGTGAGAGAGGTAAAGAAGAACCCAAAGATCACTGTGGCTGAGCTCCAGAGCTACAGTAGGGAGATGGGAGAAAGTTCCACAACGTCAACTATCACTGCAGCCCTCCACCAGTGGGGGCTTTATGGCAGAGTGGCCCGAAGGAAGCCTCTCCTCAGTGCAAGACATATGAAAGCCCACATAGAGTTTGCCAAAAAACACATGAAGGACTCCCAGACTATGAGAAATAAGATTCTCTGGTCTGATGAGACGAAGATTGAACTTTTTGGTGTTAATTCTAAGCGGTATGTGTGGAGAAAACCAGGCACTGCTCATCACCTGCCCAATACAATCCCAACAGTGAAACATGGTGGTGGCAGCATCATGCTATAGGGGTGTTTTTCAGCTGCAGGGACAGGACGACTGGTTGCAATTGAAGGAAAGATGAATGTGGCCAAGTACAGAGATATCCTGGAAGAAAACCTCTACCAGAGTGCTCTGGACCTCAGACTGGGCCGAAGGTTCACCTTCCAACAAGACAATGACCCTAAGCACACAGCTAAAATAACAAAGGAGTGGCTTCGGAACAACTCTGTGACCATTCTTGACTGGCCCAGCCAGAGGCCTACCTCAACCCAATTGAGCATCTCTGGAGAGACCTGAAAATGGCTGTTCACCATCCAACCTGACGGAACTGGAGAGGATCTGCAAGGAAGAATGGCAGAGGATCCCCAAAAACTTGTTGCATCATTTCCAAGAAGACTCATGGCTGTACTAGCTCAAAAGGGTGCTTCTACTCAATACTGAGCAAAGGGTCTGAATACTTATGACCATGTGATATTTCAGGTTTTCTTTTTTAATAAATATAAATTTGCAAAAATATCTATATTTCTGTTTTTTTTCCTGTCAAGATGGGGTGCTGAGTGTACATTAATGAGAAATAAAATGAACTTTTTTCTTTTAGCAAATGGATGCAATGAAACAAAGTGAAAAATTTAAAAGGGTCTGAATACTTTCCGTACCCATTGTATATCATTGCTCCTATAACACCCTACTAAGATTCCATAAGATAGGGATATACGACTCATCCCACTGCTTGAAATATCAGTCCCCAGTCACTGGACTTTTCTACTGCCTGTGGGATTGCCCTGTGGTACAGCGGTTCTGGAATAGGGTGGTTATTCTCAATTGCCCACTTGATCACTGATATCCCAAGGTATCTATTATAAGCAATATTTGGCTATGTTGATCCAAATCTGCAGAGGTGCTTCAAAAGGGGTGGAAAACTCCTTACAGTGATCGCAGATGTGAGCTGTAAAACTATTCTTTAGCAGTGGCTGAGCTCTGACCCACATCTTTTAAGCTTGTCTTAGAGAAGCTGTTTTTCGTTTTGAAAATCTTTTTTTTTCTTCACATATCGGAGAGTTTCATATAAATATTGCCAGCCCATATTAATCAGGATATTAGATAACGCTTTGTTTCTACTACCTAGTTTTAACAACTGCTAGCTGGCCCGTTACCGCTGTGATATTTCATTGCTGCTACAGGGAGACCTCTGTGCCATGCTACTTTAAGATCTTTTTCCTACCTTCTTATTATGTCATGATTTGATTTCTGAGGCAGTCTAGTTTTATGGTATTGCTTGTTTTGAGTTGTTGACAACTTTCACTTTGTACTGTTTGCTAGCGCAACCCTTTCATAGGGGTTGACGCTGATTCTCCTTGGTGCATTCTTACTATGTTGACGTGCCGAATGATATGATCCTTATAGCTAATACTGTGTATTTTTGATCTAGCAATGTATCATTATTTATAGATTCCCCTGATTCTCACACACTATATTGTATGTTGTCTGTTATATTTTTGCAAACTTTAACAAAAGCAGTTTAACCCCTTACCGTCGGAGAAATGTTTCGATTTTTGTTTTTGACTACCCACCTTTCAATCCCCATAATTTTTTTATTTTTACCTTCACAGAGCCATATGGGGCTTAATGTTTGTGGGACAAATTGTTCTTCAATATGTTACCATTTATTACTCCGTACAATGTACTGGGAAGCTGGTAAAAAATTCAGAATGGGGTGGATTTGAAGAAAAAGTTCTTTTGTGCGACTTTCTTACGGGTTTCGTTTTTACGGCGTTTACTATGCAGCCAAAATCAGATGTCACCTGTATTCTATGTTTGGGTGCGATTCCAGGGATACCAAATTTATATAGTTTACATTTTAACCCCTTAGCAAAAATCTAAAACTGTTTTTCTAAAAGTCACCATATTCTGATACCCGTAACTTTTTTTTATATTTCTGTGTACGGGGATGCATAGGACATCTTTTTTTGTGTTATACCATTTTGGGGAATGTCTATTGCTTGGATCACTTTTTATTAAAATTTTTATCAGAGTTGAAACAGTGAAAAAATGGCGGTGTGGCACTTCTGATTTTTTTTTCCCGCTATGGTGTTTACCATATGGGAAAACTATTTTTAAAAGTTTATAGACTGGGTGTTTTTGGACACAGAAATGCCTAATGTGTATGTGTATGTGTTTCACCGTAATATTTTACTTTTATATGTATTCTAGGGAAATTCAACTTTTAGGTTTTTTTGGGGGTGATTTTTTTTTTTACTATTTTTTTTAACCCCCCTCCCCCCAAGGGGCTTGAACCTGCAATCATTTGCTTGCAAGTCCTATAGATTGCAATACAACTGTAAAACTCTATTGCAGTCTATAGGAGATTCACTACATAGCTATTGAGGCTGGTTATAGACCAGCCTCAATAACTATAATGCAATGACAAGCCTGGGAGCCATAAGGCTCCCGGCTGTCAGAGGAACAGGTCGGCTCCCGGCTGTCGGTGGAACAGGTCGGCTCCCGTGATCTTGCCTCGCGGGAGCTAGCCTGCAATGATAAAGGTAAAAAATGTCCCCACCAGCGTCGGAGCCCATTTTTAAAAAATTTTTTTTGGGTGGGGGGGTCCCGAGTCTCGGCCTGCAATGCCCGCGATCAGAGTGAACTATGGTCTCCGCTGTAGTCTCTAAAATGAGTTTGGGATCTTTTCTTGGACATTTGAAAAACTGCTTTCTAACGTCCATAATAAATTTAAGGACAGTTAAAAGATGTTGCCAATATAAAGCAGATATATGGTAGATAGTATTTATTAATTAATTTGGGTGGCATGACCATCTGTCTAAAAAGCAGAGCATTTTACATTTTGAAAATTGTGAATTTTTCCAAATTTTCACCAAATTTTAAAAAATATTGACCCAAGTTTACTACTAACCTGAAGTATAATGTGTCAAGAAAAGCTTGACAAAGTTATTACCTCATAATGTGACACGTCAGTTTTGAAAAATATGACCAGGTTTGGTGTTTTTACGCCATGTCCTTTAACCCCTTAAGGACCATTTCATTTTTCATTTTTGCATTTTCGTTTTTCCCTCCCCACATTCCAAGAGCCATAACTTTTTCATTTTTCAGTTCAAAGTCACATGATGGCTTATTGTTTGTGAAACAAAATGTACTTTGTAATGGTATCATTCAATATGCTGTGTAATGTACTGGGAAGCTGGAAAAAAATTCAGAATGAGGTGCAATTGGAGAAAAAATGCATTTGCGCCAATTTCATACGGGTTTAATTTTTACAGCGTTCACTATGTGGTAAAAATGACATGGTACCTGTATTCTGCAGGTCAGTACGAACATGGCGATACCAAATTTATATAGTATTTGTAATGTTTTGATACCTTTTAAAAAAATGAAAAACTTTGCAAAATAGAATAAAAAATTTGTGTCGCAATATTGTGACACCTTTAACTTTTTTATATTTACATATATGGAGCTGGGTAAGGCGTCGTTTTATGCGGGACTCGATGATGTTTTTACTGATATCATTTGGGGAAAGATCTGATGGTTTGATCACTTTTTATTAAATTTTTTATAGGAGGCAAAGTGTTGAAAAAAACGCTATTTGACTATTTTGATTTTTTTTTTCGCAGCTACGCCATTCACCGTATGGGATAAATATTTTTATATTTTAATAGTTCGGGCATTTTGGAGCGCGGGGATACATAATGTGTGTATGTTTACTTTTGTTTATTTACTTTTATATCTGATATAGGGAAAGGGGGGTGATTTGAACTTTTCTTCTTTTTTTTTATACTTTTAAAAACCTTTTTTTCTTCTGTTACTTTTATGATCAGACCCCCTAGGGACCTTGAACCCTAAGGGATCTGATCACTCATAGCAAAATTCTCTCTATTACACGTTGCCTCTGGCAGCATGCAATAAATCTAATGCAATGACAAGCCTGGGAGCCTTCAATAGGCTCCCGCATGTCATGGCAACCGATCACCGCCCTCCGATGATGTTCAGGAGGGCGATGATCGGTAAAAAATGGTGGCGTCTGCGCAGTTTAGATGCCGTGGTCCCGTTTGACCGCGGCGTCTAAAAGGATAACAGCTGCGATCGGTGAAGGCACAATCGCTGCTGTTAGAGGCGGGTCCTGGCTGTATTATACAGCCGGCATCCACCCTGTATGGAGAGAGCTCAGCTCCTCGCCATACATCCCCATATCACCAATGACATACAGGTATGTCATTGGTCGTTAAGGGGTTAAAGGGTTAGGTAAAGAAACAAAGAATTCACCTAACCAGGCTTCTATGGGGCCCATCCATGAGAACGGATTCACTTCAAGCTATTTTATCTTTTGCACAGGTTCTGTGGCCACAAATGAATTACATATTTCCTGGTAGGGTCAAAGCTAGATTAGTGTAATGACATAAAAAAACTTTAACTGCTACCTTCTTGAACCATGCAGTGCTAGTAGAGTTTTTAGCAATGTGTGTATAGTTTCATCTACAGTACCATTATTAATATTGTAACAATCATGCGTAGTGTTTCTATCTAAAGGCTAAAAATGCAATTCCATGAGAGATGTGTCCCTGAACCTATTTTAATGGTCCACAAACCCTCTGAAAATCAAAATAAGATTCACTTCCACCACACTTCAAATTTGAGGGGGTGGACCCTTTTTGTAGTGGTGGGCTTGCCCCTCCAATCTAGGAGAAATTTGACAGATGTCATATGAACACCACCCAATCAAGGCACATAGACAGTGTTGCAGAGGCGGAGTGTCCAGGTCAGAAAGTTAAGTGAAGATCTGCTGATGCAAATCAGTTAGTATCCAATGTAACCGCACAACATACAATCAATATTAGATCTGCAGGGGTCTGACACCTGGGACTTCAGTGGGGCAGAGTTGTAGTACCTTCACTCAATTCTACAGTCTGTATTGCGAGTAAGCAGCGCGGCCCGGGTATTCGACCCCTGCAGATCTAATATTGAAGGCCTATCCTATTTTAGAAAGCGGATAATACCTTTTAATGCTTCAGTCCATTTTAACCCTGTCTAGCAGTTTAGTTTTTTTAGGGTAAAGTTATGGCAGACTTAGGAATATAACTTCATCCTATTGCAAGTGGTACTGTTAAATGCTGTAAGTAGCTATATTACCTGTCCTATGAAGTATTTACGCTGATCACTTTGATACTGCCAGGAACCTCAAATCTACAGAGAATTTCTGACAGTAGTTTCTTGGCAGTAGCTTTGGCTGTTGCCTTGCTGACTGACTGGATCATGCCTTTATCCACCCTGAGAAACCCACATTGAATATATAGTCCACTTTCCATGAAGTCCATGAATTAAAAGCTATCACCATAGGGTTTCTCCTATACTGAGTGACATACATTGTACACACTCAACACTAAGCAAGGAATGACAGATTAGAATGTCGGAACAAAAGCCAAATATTCATTCTAGCTATCCTCAATTGACTAATGAAGCCACTTTTTGCAAGCCATAGATGAATCTGCAGAGATTGTATCGACATGCAACATGTCCATGAATGTACACATCACACTCAAAAATAACAAACAGTTCAGTGAGATTCACTGTCCTCCTCCATTCTATATGTAACTAAAACTTATTTATATGTTACATAAATTTTTCATCTAATTTTTAATCATTATCTTAATGACTACTACAGCCCATAGGCTTCTATGGGCGAGTCCGTTACGCAAAAACTGAACAGAATAGGACCTCTTCTATATGACTCACGGCTCGCACACTGATCACTGAAAAACATGGTCGTTTACATGTGCCCATAGAAATGAATGGATCAGTGTGCTATCCGCAAAAAAACATGGATAGCACACGGATCTCGCCCACGATCGTCTGCAAGGGGCCTTAGGGAGATCCAAAACTGGCGGAGAAGTAATAGATTCTTACCTTTGCAGTAATCTAGTTGAACTAAGTTGTCTGCCTTGAAAAGTGAAGGTAAAAAGGTAGTAACAACTTGGATCTAGAGGGACAGAAAGGAAAGTACGAGTCTAAGGCCCCACGTAGAGAGATGCAGCAAAAAAAATGCTGCGTAAAAAACCATGGCGAAAATGCGTTTTTTTTCTGCAGTGTTTTTCACAGAAAACGCCAGTGTTTCAATAACTATAATTGACATGCTTTTCCGCTGCAGATTTTTTTTCTGCAATGTTTGGAAAGGATTATCCAGAATCCCATCCACTTTGCAGGCACTGTAAAATGCAGCATTTTTGCAATGTGGGGCCGCGGCCATAGCTAGATCTATTGCTGTAAAGCAACGTGTGGAGATTTGCCAATATAGCGGCTAACTCTCCTATGTACTGCTCTGGATTCCTGTTTTAAACCTGGCTTCTGTTATCTGTTCTGTCCTGAGTCATTGTAAATTTTTAGTCTGTACACTTGTTTTGTCTGTCCTGTTAGCCAGTGTTCACACTTTGCATTTTAACTGAAGGGAGTTACTAAGGGCTTCAGTTGTGGTATACAACATCAATCCACCCTGACTTCTAAAGACTACCAAATCTAGAGCTACAAGCACGATGGCAACATCAGTACACAGAATAAAGATAAAATGTGATTTATACCGTGAAAGGTATATATACTGTAAAAACACAAACACATGTCCCCTTAAGAAAAAATATTCCTTGATATAATACCTAAGGGGTTTTAAATTTTGAAAATGGATAACTTTTCCAATTTCTAGTAAATTATGGACTTTTCTAGAAACAAATGTAAAAAACATTTAAAGCAAATTGTATCATTAACATAAAGTAGCTAGCAAATCAGACCCATCCCTGATGCACTTGTAGGCTGGTTTTGTATATCTCATCATTGCTTTATCAATTTGTGGCCACAATGGTATGTTTCTACTCCTATTAAAAGCCCCTACACTACAATACTATTGGTTTGGGAGGCATTTCGGACCTAACAGACTACCTTTAATTGGTAAACATACATCAAATATAGATGGCCTTTCTTGAGGAAAGGCCATCAGTCTTAGAAACTGGATAACCATTTTAACAAGTTAGTAATGCATCTTTTATTTAAATCACATTTTTCCCCCTTTGCTAATTTTGCAGAACTTGAAAAATTTCTTTAATAACATCTCTGCCTGTAGTTTTGTTTGCTTAATGAATGAGCTGCATACATAGATGTATGAAGCATGAGCCTACAACCCAAAAAGTAGTATGTGTAACCAATCATATGCAATATTTACAAAATGTCTTTATTATATTTAAACCCTAGACTAATGGTGGGTATCATTTTTTCATGTGCTAGTATTTACCTTGTGTTAAAGTTTCAGGCTGAAATAGTCATAATTTTTTTTTAAAACTCCTTGATATTCAGCGTGCAACTTGCTCCTTGTTTCAGATTTTCTTATGAGTACATGACCCTCCTACTAATACATGCTGGATGTAAGATTTATGACTCACGGATGCTGCTGATTTCCCAGCTCTCGAACAGTACATGAGGGATCTCTTATTTAACAATAAGATGACAGAATTTTTTTTTTAATGACTGTGTATGAGCTTAATTTTAATTTAGAAAGCATATCTATACAGTATGTAAAATAGTTAAAGTGAAAGGTGTGCATAGTCTTATGGTATTGACGGTTTAAACACAGTGTTGTGCTTTATTTGTAAAGAATTTTTTGCTTTTACAGATGGCTTTTGAATTGTCATGCCACCACGTAATATCGATGAATGGATAAGGATCCATGCTATGCTACTAAATGCCCTGATGCACACACCAGAGGATTGCTGATATTAAAAGGCAAGTGTAAATCTGTAGCATTGTTAGAAAGTTAGATGTGGTTAGTAACTTGCTTATAAATAAAATAATTAATAATAAATAACACAAACTTTAACTTCTTTACATAGGCTATGTCTGATAATGCAGCTCTTATCCATTTTAAAAACAGCCCACATCGTCTTACTGAAGAATAAAAAAAATTGAGCCCTGCCAGTGATATCTTTGTTGCCAGTGAAGCGGAAGTAGTTTCTCACGCAGAACAAATGCTCAAATAGTGTGGGAACGGCTTTGCTTAATTGCCACTAAATACATGACTGGGGTTAATATACAATAACTTATACCGTAGTGCTGATGTGCAATAACTAAATTAGGATACACATTGTTTTTTTTTTTAATTTAGGAATTGCTTGCCTTTTTATTGCATTTAGGCTGGGTTTACATTGTGGCAGAGGTTTTCAATTTAATAGCTGTTAGCTTGCAGCCAAGGACTGTGAGGATTTGGCATTTCTGAGGCTCCAAAGTTACTTCTGGGAGGGGGGCCCAATCTAAATTTTAGATCACACTTTCTCTCTTTACATGCCACACTCCCTGTTTACTGATTAAAAAATCCTGACAAAATAGTACAACATGCTGCACTATCTTGTCTGGTAAAATATCAGGCTCCCTATGCTATACCCCTCTATATTTTACACAGGACTGCTGCACACTGTGCAATGTCCCCTTGATGCCCCCAAAAAGTATAATGCCCTTTTAGTTGTTCCCACACAGTATTATGCCCCTTTAGTGCCCCTACAGAACAATAATCAATAAGATAATATATATATAGATGATATTATACCCATCAATCACCAATACTTCCTCCTGAATCCCACTTATTGCTCCAGGGAACAGGGCACATTATGTCAGAACATTGAACAAAAAGGAAGCCCAGCATTGGCAGCAGCATTTATAGTAGGAACAAGTAGATGTCTTAATACAGGAAGGGAAAACCAATTAGATTTTAGATTTTCTTCCTGTGGTGAGATGCTTATGTCCAGCATAAATGATACCACAGACCTATACAGTTTGAACACCAGGGGATCCTATTACAAGTAGATAATATTTTTTTTTTTACAGTAATACTTTATAAAGTTACTCTAAAATGCATGATCGGTTTAGATATTGTCATGGTGGCCTTTCACCTAGGGATTATTGTAATGATGTAGGTGGGAGAAAGTCACATATTTGGTACTGTTATACATGAGAGTATACAGGGAGTTTTTTTTTTTGTTTTTTTTTAACAACAAAATTGACAAAGCAGCAATTGTTCATTCCATAATACATGTTAGGCAGCATATACAGAATAATATAGAGAAAATACAATCTCGAGAGAGAGTCCTTACAGGCACCATTAAATACAAACGTAGCTTTTGCTGAGACAGAAATATAAGGAATCAAATTATGAAGGGTTTCATCTAACAGAAGTTTGGAAGGGCGTACTGGCTTCAGCTAATGCAGTCCGTACACAGGGTGTGGGGGGATGAACACTAAAGACCCACCCCAGACTTGTTGAAACCTGGCTGGGCAACCTCTATTCTTATAAACCAAACATTTTCATAAGAAAGAATGTTTTTTACAAGCTTTCTCCATGGAAAGCATAGGCCATCCATTGCATACCTACAGCTTTGCAAACTAATATGGCCTCATGCAGAAAGTCTTTCTCAGGGATTAACCCCAAAAGTCAGAATCCAGGCATACAGAGGACCTACCTGTTTAGTATATTTCAGGGGGTGTCTGTGACCTCAGACCAGAAATGGGGATAAATGTGGGCAAGACCACAGTAAGTGAATGAAACCTGCACGTTCCCTGTCACATCTGTGAGCTATCAGATGGGAGGTTCTGCCCTTATCAAAAAGTCGAACAGGGGTTAAATAACTAAAAGATGTAGACCCATCACTGAGTCCCACTCTTCAGCAGAGAGGGAGGGGATAAATTCCTTCTACCGAGCTTCTGCTCTGATGGGTACTCTAGATAGATGGGTATAAATGACAAAATTTAGTCCATCTGTAAAAGAAGGACCCTAATTAATAGATATGAGAAGAAAGTGCAGTAAACAGGGGAAAATGGGTTACAATTGCATGGTATAGATGAAGACTTTTGAATTTCTCTCTGGAGAACCTCAAATGTGCTCTATATCCCTCATGCCCCTAGAAGATTGGCCTCTTGTCCAATAGTCAGGACATCCTCCTTAGGCCAGTTCCAGTGTAAAGAGTCACTAGAAGGAGACCATTCAGCATTGGACCACAATGGAAATTCTAGCATAGCCCTTGATATTTTCGTCTTTGCGTGCTTCCAAACATGTCTGGCTAGGCAACATAATGGCAGGAGATGCTTAGTCATATGGTTCCAGCACCTACCACAGGGATTGGAGAGTCAGACAATGGACCAAGTAATGCTCTACATTTGACAGGGGGATTCAGAGACCCAAAGCTGGACAAAGCGGAGCTTCTCATCTAGATAATACCAAAATTCATCTGGCAGTGCTAACCCAACTTTGTCCTTTGGCATCTGCAAAGACACATGCAAGGAGTAGTATCTTGTCTGGTTTAACAAAATTGTCAAACTACAAAAGGAAAAAAAAGAATTAATCTGCAAATAGACATTTCAAAAAGTGAAATTCTGCTCCAGGCATGTTAGCCCATTTTTCCCAGTTTTTAGGCCCCCTCCCCCGATCACCTAGTCAATACTCAGTTTCACCCAATCAGACCCTTTATTAGTATTCATTGCACTGTGACATCAGCTCAGTGCAGTGAATACTAATTAATACATTGTGGAAGATTCCCCATGTAATTAAAGATTTATTCTGTCAAATCTTCATTGGTTCTGCCCAGGTCTCAAACCCTGGACCTTGTGTGGGAGAGGCAGGCACCCAAATAGTTTAGCCAAAGCTATTCTCAGTGGGAGAATTTCACTCACCAAAAGCGTCAGTAGTATTTTTTTTTTTATCTTAACGTGCAAAATGTATTAGTATACACACGTGGACAAAATTGTTGGTACCCCTCGTTTAATGAAAGAAAAACCCACAATGGTCACAGAAATAACTCGAATCTGACAAAAGTAATAATATATGAAAATTCTATGAAAATGAACAAATGAAAGTCAGACATTACAGAATTTTTTAAAAAAGAAAACTCATGAAACAGGCCTGGACAGAAATGATGGTACCCTTAACTTAATATTTTGTTGCACAACCTTTTGAGGCAATCACTGCAATCAAACGATTCCTGTAACTGTCAATGAGACTTCTGCACCTCTCAACAGGTATTTTGGCCCACTCCTCATGAGCAAGCTGCTCCAGTTGTCTCGGGTTTGAAAGGTGCCTTTTCCAGACGGCATGTTTCAGCTCCTTCCAAAGATGCTCAATAGGATTTAGGTCAGGGCTCATAGAAGGCCACTTCGGAATAGTCCAATGTTTTCCTCTTAGCCATTCTTGGGTGTTTTTAGCTGTTTGTTTTGGGTCATTATCCTGTTGCAAGACCCATGACCTGCGACTGAGACCAAGCTTTCTGACACTGGGCAGCACATTTCTCTCTAGAATCCCTTGATAATCTTGAGATTTCATTGTAACCTGCACAGATTCAAGACACCCTGTGCCAGATGCAGCAAAGCAGCCCCAGAACTTAACAGAGCCTCCTCCATGTTTCACAGTAGGGACAGTGTTCTTTTCAAGATATGCTTCATTTTTCCGTCTGTGAACATAAAGCTGATGTGCCTTGCCAAAAATTTAGATTTTTGTCTCATCTGTCCATAGGACATTCTCCCAGAAGCTTTGTGGCTTGTCAACATGTAGTTATATATTATTACTTTTGTCAGATTCAAGTTATTTCTGTGACCATTGTGGGTTTTTCTTTCACTAAACGAGGGGTACCAACAATTTTGTTCACGTGTGTATAACAATATATCTCTAAATGCCAATACATTTTAGTTATAAAAATTTTTTTTTTGTTTTTGTTTTAAAGGGAACTTGTTAGGTGGTTTCTCCACCAAACACTGGCAGGAACAAAGAATTGCCTTTCCATTGGTGCCCTTCTGTAATCTTTTTGCTACAGAAAAGAAAAGTGTATGAAAGTATATTTTGGAAATTAATATAGGAAAGTAAATTGCATTAAAACCATTTTAGTAATTCACTTTATAAAATGACAGTTACATGTTTTAACATATTTTCAATTTTTAAAGACCTTGACCCTTGAAAGGAACACTTTCACTTTTGCCACAATCTACCATTCGCGAATCACCCTGTGAAGGTCACTCTCATTTACAGACTATTGTTGTAAACCATGTATCAAAACCAATGATAAGGGTGAGTTTACATCAAGTCTTTATAAGGGTGGGTTCACACTTGCGGCGGCACTCCATCTGACTTTGTCTGACTTTGTTTCCGACAAAAAGACCGGCTTCGCCGGCGCAGAGGGTGTAAGCGCACACCCGCGCATTGCTTTAAAAACCCATAGAAGTGAATGGGTTTTTAAGCAAAGCGTCGCAAACCTTTCCCTATCCAGTCACTATCCTGTTTTCCGACATTTAGGTCGGATTCGCGACGGAGTGCTGGCGCAAGTGTGAACCCACCCTAACCTGTTCAGCAGATCCATTTAATAGATACTCTAGAAACAAATGCCATGTGAAGGGAATTCAAATCCATGGAAAAAAAAAAACTTTGCTGTCCATGTTTTTTTTTTTTTTTTTGGCTGGTACAAAACTGAATTTCCCCACTGTGGGACTATTAAAGGACTATTATTATATTATTATTACAAAAGGGTGATATAGACTAACCTACTTTTATCTGCCAAAATAAATTGACAACAAAGAATCAGTATTGTGTACTTGGCTGTGCAAATGTGTGTTTATCTGGCCAAGTGTATATCTGAGGTTAAGTGTTTTTCACGGATCCCTCAAAGACTTTATTGAGGGAGCCGTGAAATTGGCCAAAAAATTACATGTTTTATTATTTAATGGTTTGGTCATACAGACCATTTTAAAAAATTAGTCTCGCTATTTTGTACATTGCTGTGAAAGCCTGTCATGTGAGTAAACTCTAAATGAATACCTCTCTGTTGGCATCTGTTTTTAGCATAGCCAATAAAGGGAATATTCTGACTTATATTTTTATCATTTAATAGTTCTGCTGAGGGGCCAATAAAAATTATAAAGCTCTTACCCACGGGTCTACGCTTCTAGCAGCAGCAGCTCTGGTCTTTTGTATACAGAACGTTTCACCACGTCTAATGCTATTGTGTTAATCTTGTGGTATCTGCCATTTAAACTCACTGCAGGTTTTACTAATGTAACAGAGGTCACATATACAATGAGCCAAATAGATACTAGTTTTGCAGTTGGCAAAATGTCTCGACTTAAAACCTATTCTCCTGTATGGGTGATATTGGTAACCTCAATCCAGGCACAGACCTTGCAGTGTCCACATCTAAATGTACGATTAGAACTCCTGTCCAGCCATGTGCCTGGTTTACTTGGAGGCACAAAATGGCACTGTGCTATCTGATCTCTGAGATGAGAGAGATCTCTGATCATAAAAGTAAAAGAAGAAAAAAAAAGTTTTTAAAAGTATAAAAAAAACCACAAAAGTTCAAATCATCCCTTTCCCTAGATCACATATAAAAATAAACAAAAGTAAACATAAACACTATACGGATTCCCGTGCTCAAAAATGCCCAAACTATTAAAATATTTATCCCATACAGTGAATGGTGTAGAGGGGAAAAAAATCTAAACAACCAAATGGCAATTTTTTAAACACTTTGCCTCCTAAAAAAATTGAATAAAAAGTAATCAAACCATGAATAAAACCGCCATCTTGTTCCGCATAAAAAGACGCCATACATACAGTACAGACCAAAAGTTTGGACACACCTTCTCATTCCAAGAGTTTTCTGTATTTTCATGACTATAAAAATTGTAGATTCACACTGAAGGCATCAAAACTATGAATTAACACATGTGGAATTATATACTTAACAAAAAGGTGTCTTCAAAGTAGCCACCTTTTGCTTTGATTACTGCTTTGCGCACTCTTGGCATTCTCTTGATGAGCTTCAAGAGGTAGTCACCTGAAATGGTTTTCACTTCACAGGTGTGCCCTGTCAGGTTTAATAAGTGGGATTTATTGCCTTATAAATGGGGTTGGGACCATCAGTTGTGTTGTTCAGAAGTCAGGTGGATACACAGCTGATAATCCTACTGAATGGAGTGTTAGAATTTGTATTATGGCAAGAAAAAAGCAGCTAAGTAAAGAAAAACGAGTGGCCATCATTACTTTAAGAAATGAAGGTCAGTCAGTCCAAAAAATTGGGAAAACTTTGAAAGTGTCCCCAAGTGCAGTGGCCAAAACCATCAAGCGCTACAAAGAAACTGGCTCACATGAGGACCGCCCCAGGAAAGGAAGACCAAGAGTCACCTCTCCTGCGGAGGATAAGTTCATCCGAGTCACCAGCCTCAGAAATCGCAGGTTAACAGCAGCTCAGATTAGAGACCAGGTCAATGCCACACAGAGTTCTAGCAGCAGACACATCTCTACAACAACTGTTAAGAGGAGACTGTGTGCAGCAGGCCTTCATGGTAAAATAGCTGCTAGGAAACCACTGCTAAGGACAGGCAACAAGCAGAAGAGACTTGTTTGGGCTAAAGAACACAAGGAGTGGACATTAGACCTGTGGAAATCTGTGCTTTGGTCTGATGAGTCCAAATTTGAGATCTTTGGTTCCAACCACCGTGTCTTTGTGCGACGCAGAAAAGGTGAACGAATGGACTCTACATGCCTGGTTCCCACCGTGAAGCATGGAGGAAGAGGTGTGATGGTGTGGGGGTGCTTTGCTGGTGACACTGTTGGGGATTTATTCAAAATTGAAGGAATACTGAACCAGCATGGTTACCACTGCATCTTGCAGCGGCATGCTATTCCATCCAGTTTGCGTTTAGTTGGACCATCATTTATTTTTCAACAGGACAATGACCCCAAACACACCTCCAGACTGTGTAAGGGCTATTTGACCAAGAAGGAGAGTGATGGGGTGCTACGCCAGATGACCTGGCCTCCACAGTCACCAGACCTGAACCCAATCGAGATGGTTTGGGGTGAGCTGGACCGCAGAGTGAAGGCAAAAGGGCCAACAAGTGCTAAGCATCTCTGGGAACTCCTTCAAGACTGTTGGAAGACCATTTGAGGTGACTACCTCTTGAAGCTCATCAAGAGAATGCCAAGAGTGTGCAAAGCAGTAATCAAAGCAAAAGGTGGCTACTTTGAAGAACCTAGAATATAAGACATATTTTCAGTTGTTTCACACTTTTTTGTTAAGTATATAATTCCACATGTGTTAATTCATAGTTTTGATGCCTTCAGTGTGAATCTACATTTTTTATAGTCATGAAAATACAGAAAACTCTTGGAATGAGAAGGTGCGTCCAAACTTTTGGTCTGTACTGTATAAATATGAAAAAGTTACAGGTGTCAGAACACGGCGACACAAACATTTTTTTCTATTTAGCAAAATTTATAATTTTTTTTACAAGGTATCAAAACATTACAAATAATATATAAATTTGGTATCGCTGTGTTCTTACTGATCCACAGAATACAAGTAACATGTCATTTTTACCACACAGTGAATGGCGTAAAAATTAAATCAATATGAAATTGGTGCAAATGTGGTTTTTTTCCAATTCCACCTCATTCTGAATTTTTTTCCAGCTTCCCAGTGCATTGTACAGGATATTGAATGGTGGCATTACAAAGTACAATTTGTCCAGCAAGCAATAAGCCGTCCTATCCCTCACAGACAAACTGCAGAAATCATTGAGTCCCAACTCTGTCTCACCAGCCATCAACAACAAGCTCATCAAGCTTGTATCACATCAGCTGTACCGTATGGGATGGATTCCTACCCCTCAATGCCAGAAGTAGTCTACCTCCCCGGCCATCTTCCACCACATAGTCTAGGAATGCCCTCTGTTCTAGGAATTTTGTTTCCTACTTGCAATCCGTCATAGACATACAAATACCTTGTATACCCCTCAGATCTGTCTGTTTGGCCTGCTACCAGAAGAACAATGGGCTTATCCTGTCAGAGGACTATCCTGTCAGAGGACTATAGCCTTGTGATGGATTGACAGACGCCCTCTGAAGCTTAAGATCTGGAAGCACCTGGTCAATACTGCACTCCTATAAACAGATAGTCTATATCCACTGTAAATGCACACAGAAATTTCAGAAGGTTTGGGGTTACTGACTCCATACTACCCTGTCCTCCACTGTCACACAAGATCTGCTGCAGGCACTGAATAATATCTTGCGACCCCTCAACATCAAGCCCCACCAACTATTCACTTCTCAAATTATCCTCTTACTCCACTCTTCTGTACCCCTTAGCTGAAATTATGGTAATTTGCTATAACTACCATTGTTATTCTGACATTCATGTCCTCACTGTTTACACGTTGGATCAATATTAACAACTGTTTGGTCCTGCTGGACTATACCGTTACAATACAAGACAACATGCCTAACTATGGATCTACATTCTCCTCTCTCCCCAAACTCCTGTACTTCCCTCATATGCTTCCTACTACTGTGTTTACCACTGGAGATACACTGTTACTACTGCTGGTCTTTTATAATAGAAATTACATCACATATGATATGTTACATTTATGTAAGATGCTATGACCCATTGTGTTTTTCTGTCACTTTTCTTTTAATAAACCAAGTTTAATATTAGATGTTGCATGTCTAGGTATATTCTTGGGAAAATTACTGTACCCCTATCTGTAGAAATACTCATTTCATGCTACCCAACCACATCAAAGACCACTCCAGGGTAGTGTGGGAGGCCTATTACAAAAGGTCTCAAAATCTTGTCGAGATATACTATATTTTATGTAAAACTGTCCACCCCCAACATGATTGGCCTGCATCTAGGGGATTCATCAGAGGAGTAAGGAATTGGTAAGGGGGAGTCGCATGCACGTTACAGGTTGGCTGAAAGGAAATGAGTAGGTTTCAAGCTGAGGACCTCTGCACTGTTTTATGTGAAATCTAGTTCATTTTAGAGATTAATTCCTTATGATTTAGTTCAGGGGTCGGCAACCCCCAGCACGCGTGCCAAGAGTGGCACGCGAGGCTTATTTCCCTGGCATGGCAGCGGAGTCCTCACCCAGCAGTTTCGATCGGACCAAACACGGCCGAAACAAAACTGCTATTATTATACTGTGGGGTCTCTTCAGACCGCCGAGTATACTAAGCGGAGCTCCCGGGGAGATGCTCAAACATAACAAACAATGTTAACTCACCTTCCCTGGATCCGCAGCTTCTCTGTGCTCTTTGTGCGCTTCTGCCTGACGTAAGAGACCGCTGACAGGGCCTCAGGGGTCACATCCGACGTCATTACGCATAATGACGCGACGTGACCCCTGAGACCCAATCAGGGGTCACTGACGTCAGAGAGAAGCGCCCGAAGAGAACAGAGCGGCTGCGGAGAGCAGGCAAAAGTGAGTAACATTGTTTTTTATGTTTGTCACCTCTCTTGGCCCTCTGCTTATTATACTCTGGGGTCTGAAGAGGCCCCACAGGATAATAATAGCTAGTGAGTGGTGACAATTGCAATATTATAAAAGTTAGAATATTATACCGTGTGCAGGGGCCACTATAGAGCATAATACTGTGTGCAGGAGCCACTATAGAGCATAATATCGTGTGCAGGGACCACTATGGGGAATAATACTGTGTGCAGAGGCCACTATGGAGGACAATACTGTGTGCAGGGGCCACTATGGAGGATAATACTGTGTGCAGGGGCCACTATGGAGGATAATATTGTGTGCAGGGGCCGCTATGGAGGATAATACTGTGTGCAGGGGGCGCTATGGAGGATAATACTGTGTGCAGGGGGCGCTATAGATGATAATACTGTGTGCAGGGGCCGCTATGGGGCATAATACTTTGTGCAGGGGCCGCTATGGGGCATAATACCATGTACAGGGGCTGTTATAGGACATAATACCGTGTGCAGGGGCTGCTATGTGACATAATACCGTGTGCAGGGGTTGCCAGACTTACAATTATTGACCGGCACTCCGAGTACCTCAACTTAGATTTTTTTAATCGAAATCGGCACGCTGAACAAAAAAGGTTGACTACCCCTGATTTAGTTCATTATTTATATGGCTTTGGAATACTGCTTAGAACATAAATCTAGCTTGTCTTACAAAGTCACTACTAGTTCCTTGGATGAGTTGTAGTTCTGTTATTATGCTCCATATTTAATACGTCTGATCATCACTTATACCATAAACTAGCAGCGCCATGTGGAGTGCAAAGTATATAACATTTTCAGTGTCAACCTTTATAACTTGGAATTATTGTCTAAGGGTAGGTTCACATATATCAGTTGCATCAGTATCAGTTTTCTTGTCCCTTAGTCATTACAACTGATGCCAAAACTGATGCATCATCTGTCATCAGGCTTTTTTACAAATTTATACTCCAAAACCATAAGTTGTGATAAGATGTTATCAGTTTTTACCATGATGGTCCACAAGGCATGATGGGCTGCTGAGGCCAATAGAGTAGGGGTACCATCAAGTAAAGGTTCAAGCTGAACACGTTCAGTATTTACGGTATTTTTCTGAGAAAAAGACACGTCTGACTATAAGACGCACCCCAGGTTTAAGCAAGAAAAATAAGGATTAGATCGGGAGCGACTAACGTGGCATTATACTGTGCGGGATGGCTGACATAGCATTATACTGTGCAGGGGCACTAATGTGGCATTATACAGTGCAGGGGGCACTAACGTGGCATTACATGGTGTGGGGGGCAACTAACGTGGCATTATACTGTAGGGGGGCATTAAGGAACATTATACTGTGGGTACTGACATTAGTGCTCCCACACAGTAGAATACCTCATTATTGTTCCTCCTCAGTATGCTCCTTAGCAGGGCCGTTTTAACACATTGCTAGGTTCAGTGCACTGGTTTCATAAGTGAGCCCCCCCCCCTTCATCACCACCACTTAGGAATACCCGACTTGCACAAATTATAATGCCCCATTAGAGGCCCTGACACAGTATAATGCCTCCCTAGTATCCCCTTACAATATAATGTCCCCCTCCAGCTATCCACACAGTTTAATGTCCCCATCCATCTGTCCCCAGTTTAACCCTTACACTGCCAGGGGTTTTCAGATTTTTTTTTCTCCGCTGGCTGCCAGGGCAATTTTCACAGTTTTCATATGAACAAATAAAACCTAAATTGCAACATTAAAAAATTATTCTACCCCCCCATACCTATATATTTTCTGAAAGTAGACACCTGCAGCATTGTCAGAATGTCACTTTGTACTGTATATGAACCGACACCTTGCAATTTTGATTTAAATTGTATGTTTTATTAAAAAAATGCAAATAAATTTATATTAGTAGCTAAAATTGAAAAACAAATAAAAGGTTATCTGCACCAAACCTCCTAAAAATAAGAGAGTTTAACATGTGCAGAGTTCATTCATATCACTAAGGCCTACTCCTGCATGCACATATCTTCAGAAAATCACCAGAACTGGGAGGAACAAAAACCTGCTTTGAAGGTGAAAATGTTAAAAAAACTATCATCCTATAAAATGTAGGGATTACACACCGTGAAAAGCTAGTGCACCCCTAAGCCCTATATATAGTATACAACCTGAAGATTACATGTGTCTTAATGGGTTATCAATAGCCATGTCCATGTAACTTCTTGTAACTTTGTGACAAAAACAATTTTTTTTAAAAATGCACTAAAACATATATTGCACCTAAAACTCATATTCAATCTTACATTCACACACAAAACACATTTAAAATAATAGCTCAAGGTGTTCACAATTCATATACAGTGGGTACGGAAAGTATTCAGGCCCCTTTAAATTTTTTACTCTTTGTTTCATTGCAGCCAATTGCTGAAAGCAAAAAAGTTAATTTTATTTCTCATTAATGTACACTCAGCACCCCATCTTGACAGAAAAAAACAGAAATGTAGATATTTTTGCAAATTTATTAAAAAAGAAAAACTGAAATATCACGTTCATAAGTATTCAGAACCTTTGCTCAGTATTGAGTAGAAGCACCCTTTTTAGCTAGTACAGCCATGAGTCTTCTTGGGAATGATGCGACAAGTTTTTCACATCTGGATTTGGGGATCCTCTGCCATTCTTCCTTGCAGATCCTTTCCAGTTCCGTCAGGTTGGATGGTGAACGTTGGTGGACAGCCATTTTCAAGTCTCTCCAGAGATGCTCAATTGGGTTGAAGTCAGGGCTCTTGCTGGGCCAGTCAAGAATGGTCACAGAGTTGTTCCGAAGCCACTACTTTGTTCTTTTAGTTGTGTGCTTAGGGTCATTTTCTTGTTGGAAGGTGAACCTTCGGCCCAGTCTGAGTTCCAGAGCACTCTGGAAGAGGTTTTCTTGCAGGATATCTCTGTACTTGGCCACATTCATCTTTCCTTCAATTGCAACCAGTCGTCCTGTCCCTGCAGCTGAAAAACACCCCCATAGCATGATGCTGCCAGCACCATGTTTCACTGTTGGGATTGTGTTGGGTAGGTGATGAGCAGTGCCTGGTTTTCTCCACACATACCGCTTAGAATTAATGCCAAAAAGTTCAATCTTCGACTCATCAGACCAGAGAATCTTATTTCTCATAGTCTGGGAGTCCTTCATGTGTTTTTTGGCAAACTCTATGCAGGCTTTCATACGTCTTGCACTGAGGAGAGGCTTTCTTTGGGCCACTCTGCCATAAAGCCCCGACTGGTGGAGGGCTGCAGTGATAGTTGACTTTGTGGAACTTTCTCCCATCTCCCTACTGAATCTCTGGAGCTCAGCCACAGTGATCTTTGGGTTCTTCTTTACCTCTCTCACCAAGGCTCTTCTCCCATGATTGCTCAGTTTGACTGGACGGCCAGGTCTGGTTGTCCCAAACTTCTTCCATTTAAGGATTATGGAGGCCACTGTGCTCTTAGGAACCTTGAGTGCTGCAGAAATTCTTTTGTAACCTTGGCCAGATCTGTGCCTTGCCACAATTCTGTCTCTGAGTTCCTTGGGCAGTTCCTTTGACCTCATGATTCTCATTTGCTCTGACATGCACTGTGAGCTGTGAGATTTTATATAGACAGGTTTGTGCCTTTCCTAATCAAGTCCAATCAGTTTAATTAAACACAGCTGGACTCCAATGAAGGAGTAGAACCATCTCAAGGAGGATCAGAAGGAAATGGACAGCATGTGAGTTAAATATGAGTGTCACAGCAAAGGGTCTGAATACTTATGACCATGTGATATTTCAGTTTTTCTTTTTTAATAAATTTGCAAAAATATCTACATTTCTGTTTTTTTTCTGTCAAGATGGGGTGCTGAGTGCACATTAATGAGAAATAAAGTGAACACAAAGAGTGAAAAATTTAAAGGGGTCTGAATACTTTCCGTACCCACTGTATACCACAATTATCAACTACAACAAGAGCTCGTACTCTCAAAAACACTGATACAGAAGTCAAGCAAGATTTTGCTGCCATTCACCATGTTAAAAATCTATACTGCACCTAGCAAACTGTGACTGTTATACCAAAATCTAACTTTTTTGAGATTGCACAGCATACAGTATATAAAACTCACTTTAATATTTCATATATACAACCACCTTCATGCAACATTGCAGCATGTAACATTATAAGTAAAAATTGCACAAATTCAAATTTGCTATTAAAGTGCATGCTTAAGCAATCCTTTTCTGAAAACAAAATGTACTTTCCAAAAAACTGCAAGATGTAAGGAATTCATACATACCACATACAGTATATTTATTTACAGGTGTAGAGAAACGCCTAAAACACAGAAATGCAGCAACCAATTTTGTGCATGCAAATTATATAGGAGCTTACATAAAAATAGAATTTTCTATCCCCCTATAACCCTGTAAAAATTGTATCTCTAATAAATAATTATAATCTCTATACCTAACTAATGTGATAACTAGGGCCAGCTTCAGATTGGTGTAACACGACTGCTTTATTGCTTTGAAGTTCCTGTGGTTCATCATTACTGGTGTTAGAGAGTCTGATGACCTACTGGAAGTAAAAAAGACTGATGTTTGTTTTGTACTGTGGTTGCAAAAAAAAAAAAAGCACCCATCTGAAAGCTGCCAAAAACTGGGATTTTATATGGTGACATTCAATGGGTGAAAATGTGTTATCTGACTGATGGAACTTTTTCATCTCTAGTAATAATCGTTATTGCTATTATTTTAGTATGTAACAGATATTGCTAGAGAGGTGGTCGGAATATTTTACTCTATAAAGATCAGGTATGGACAGGACAGGACAGTGAAAAAATGTAAACTTTATTGATGACTTTGTGCATGTGTTGTGTGTTTGGTGCAACTCTTTTGGTGCTGCGACCTGGACGATGGTAAACGTCTGCGTCACAGCGCCAATAAACTTCCTGGTTATGTTCAGAGGGGTATTACAGAAGAATACCCCTGGGATTAGGCTCAGTGGGGTATTACATTATCCTTCTATGTGACAGTCAGAGAGCAAAAGTATAGTATGCTCTCTGATTGATAGGAGAGGGGATAACATGGACAGAAGTCCATGCTACCCCTTCCCCCTGGGGTCACCAACAGCTTGTGCACAGACACTCCTTCCCTCCTCCTTCAGCAACTCTAAGATGCTGTCTGAGGCTGGAGGGAGAAGGACACTTTAGAGCCTCATATGAAGATATGCTTGGATTCATTTTAAAGAGGAGAATCTCATGTTTAAAATGATATGAAGGTCATCATGATAGCCCTTACAGATTCAGAGCGATTTGCTGTTAAAACGATGTCGTGAATTGAGATCTGCATTGGGATTTCAATGCCAGATATCGTTTTCACCAGCAAAATGAATCCAAGTTCATCTTTATAGCCGTAACCATTCCAAAGCAATTGCCGGCTTCACTACTGTGCATAGACTGTGCAGAACGTGGGATGCTGCCACATCCATCTTCAGGCAGCACCCAGCTGAATCCAGCTCTAAGGAAGTTTTAAGGAAGCCGGATGGAAAAACGCTGAGGCACAGATCAGGCGCCTTACTGATGCCTCTTGCTCCAGAACCGATCCCATAGAGAACTATGGGATCCGTCCTGGCATCAGTTTCTCTCTGGCTTGTGTGCACCACGCCGGAGGGAAACTGACAGCTGCGCCATATACAGTGGTGAAAAAAAGTATTTAGTCAGCCACCAATTGTGCAAGTTCTCCCACTTAAAAAGATGAGAGAGGCCTGTAATTGACATCGTAGGTAGACCTCAACTATGAGAGACAAAATGAGAAAACAAATCTGGAAAAATCACATTGTCTGATTTTTAAAGAATTTATTTGCAAATTATGGTGGAAAATAAGTATTTGGTCAATAACAAAAGTTCATCTCAATACTTTTTTATATATCCTTTGTTGGCAATGACAGAGGTCAAACGTTTTCTGTAAGTCTTCACAAGGTTGGCACACACTGTTGCTGGTATGTTGGCCCATTCCTCAATGCAGATCTCCTCTAGAGCAGTGATGTTTTGGGGCTGTCGCTGGGCAACATGGACTTTCAACTCCCTCCAAAGGTTTTCTATGGGGTTGAGATCTGGAGACTGGCTAGGCCACTCCAGGACCTTGAAATGCTTCTTATGAAGCCACTCCTTCGTTGCCCTGGCAGTGTGCTTGGGATCATTGTCATGCTGAAAGACCCAGCCACATATCATCTTCAATGCCCTTGCTGATGGAAGGACGTTTGCACTCAAAATCTCACGATACATGGCTCCATTCATTCTTTCATGTACACAGATCAGTTGTCCTGGTCCCTTCGCAGACAAACAGCCCCAAAGCATGATGTTGCCACCCCCATGCTTCACAGTAGGTATAGTGTTCTTTTGATGCTACTCAGCATTCATTCTCCTCCAAACATGACGAGTTGTGGTTCTACCAAACAGTTCTACTTTGGTTTCATCTGACCACATGACATTCTCCCAGTACTCTTCTGGAACATCCAAATGCTCTCTAGCAAGCTTCAGACGGGCCCAGATATGTACTGGCTTAAAAAGGGGGACACGTCTGGCACTGCAGGATCTGAGTCCCTGGCAGCGTAATGTGTTACTGACGGTAGCCTTTGTTACGTTAGTCCCAGCTTTCTGCAGGTCATTCACTAGGTCCCTCCATGTGGTTCTGGTATTTTCGCTCACCGTTCTTGTGATCATTTTGACCCCACGGGGGAAGATCTTGCGTGGAGCCCCTGATTAAGGGAGATTATCATTGGTTTTGTATGTTTTCCATTTTCTAATTATTGCTCCCACAGTTGATTTCTTCACACCAAGCTGCTTGGCTATTGCAGATTCAGTCTTCCAAGCCTGGTGCAGGTCTACAATTTTGTTTCTGGTGTCCTTCCACAGCTCTTTGGTTTTCACCATAGTGGAGTTTGGAGTATGACTGTTTGAGGTTGTGGACAGGTGTCTTTTATACTGATAACAATTTCAAACAGGTGCCATTACTACAGGTAATGAGTGGAAGACAGAGGAGCCTCTTAAAGAATAAGTAACAGATCTGTGAGAGCCAGAAATCTTGCTTGTTTGTAGGTGACCAAATACTTATTTTCCACCATAATTTGCAAATAAATTCTTAAAAAAATCAGACAATGTGATTTTCTAGATAGGTTTTCTCATTTTGTCTCTCATAGTTGAGGTCTACCTATGATGCCAATTACAGGCCTCTTTTTAAGTGGTAGAACTTGCACAATTGGTGGCTGACTAAATACTTTTTTTCCCCCACTGTATATGTGAACGCATAGTTTGGTGACACTGTATAGTAAACCAAAAGATTTTTAAGAACAAGTAGAATATACCTGATGGAGTACAATACGGCTTATAGCATGCCATGTAGCACTCAGCTCTTCAGCCTAAGGAGGCTGATAGGGAATGTGCCATGTGTTGCAGTAATATTTCATTTTGATCCCCAAATATTGGGATCTCACCTTGTCTGTGATGCTGTCTTTCTAAAAGTATCCGATAGGGATCAGGATACTTAGGTCCAGCTGGACAGAGACAAACACAATTCATTCTGGCTTGTGTGTAGATGCTCTGAGCGCCACAGAATCTTATTTATTTTATAATAACAACAATTTACAGTACAGACCAAAAGTCTTCTCATTCCAAGAATTTTCTGTATTTTCATGACTATAAAAATTGTAGATTCACACTGAAGGCATCAAAACTATGAATTAACACATGTGGAATTATATACTTAACAAAAAAGTGTGAAACAACTGAAAATATGTCTTATATTCTAGGTTCTTCAAAGTAGCCACCTTTTGCTTTGATTACTGCTTTGCACACTCTTGGCATTCTCTTGATGAGCTTCAAGAGGTAGCCACCTGAAATGGTTTTCACTTCACAGGTGTGCCCTGTCAGGTTTAATAAGTGGGATTTATTGCCTTATAAATGGGGTTGGGACCATCAGTTGTGTTGTTCAGAAGTCAGGTGGATACACAGCTGATAATCCTACTGAATGGAGTGTTAGAATTTGTATTATGGCAAGAAAAAAGCAGCTAAGTAAAGAAAAACGAGTGGCCATCATTACTTTAAGAAATGAAGGTCAGTCAGTCCGAAAAATTGGGAAAACTTTGAAAGTGTCCCCAAGTGCAGTGGCCAAAACCATCAAGCGCTACAAAGAAACTGGCTCACATGAGGACCGCCCCAGGAAAGGAAGACCAAGAGTCACCTCTGCGGAGGAGGAGAAGTTCATCCGAGTCACCATCCTCAGAAATCGCAGGTTAACAGCAGCTCAGATTAGAGACCAGGTCAATGCCACACAGAGTTCTAGCAGCAGACACATCTCTACAAGAACTGTTAAGAGGAGACTGTGTGCAGCAGGCCTTCATGGTAAAATAGCTGCTAGGAAACCACTGCTAAGGACAAGCAACAAGCAGAAGAGACTTGTTTGGGCTAAAGAACACAAGGAATGGACATTAGACCTGTGGAAATCTGTGCTTTGGTCTGATGAGTCCAAATTTGAGATCTTTGGTTCCAACCACCGTGTCTTTGTGCGATGCAGAAAAGGTGAACAAATGGACTCTACATGCCTGGTTCCCACCGTGAAGCATGGAGGAGGAGGTGTGATGATGTGGGGGTGCATTGCTGGTGACACTGTTGGGGATTTATTCAAAATTGAAGGAATACTGAACCAGCATGGTTACCACAGCATCTTGCAGCGGCATATTATTCCATCCGGTTTGCGTTTAGTTGGACCATCATTTATTTTTCAACAGGACAATGACCCCAAACACACCTCCAGACTGTGTAAGGGCTATTTGACCAAGAAGGAGAGTGATGGGGTGCTACGCCAGATGACCTGGCCTCCACAGTCACCAGACCTGAACCCAATCCAGATGGTTTAGGGTGAGCTGGACTGCAGAGTGAAGGCAAAAGGGCCAACAAGTGCTAAGCATCTCTGGGAACTCCTTCAAGACTGTTGGAAGACCATTTCAGGTGACTACCTCTTGAAGCTCATCAAGAGAATTCCAAGAGTGTGCAAAGCAGTAATCAAAGCAAAAGGTGGCTACTTTGAAGAACCTAGAATATAAGACATATTTTCAGTTGTTTCACACTTTTTTGTTAAGTATATAAGTTCACATGTGTTAATTCATAGTTTTGATGCCTTCAGTGTGAATCTACATTTTTTATAGTTATGAAAATACAGAAAACTCTTGGAATGATAAGGTGTGTCCAAACTTTTGGTCTGTACTGTATATATATATATATATATATATATATATATATATATATAGTGGCTTGCAAAAGTCATCATACCCATTGAACTTTTTCACATTTTGTCACCTTACAACCACAAACTTAAATGTATTTTATTGAGATTTTAATTGATAGACCAACACAAAGTAGCAGATAAGAATTAGAAAGAAAATGATACATGGTTTTCAAAGTTTTAATCAAATAAAAATCTGAGAAGTGTGCAAAAGTATTCAGCCCCCTGTACTCTGATACCCCTAAATAAAATCCAGTGCAATCATTTAATTAATTAAGTCACTTAATTAGTTAATAGACTTAGAAACAGGTTTAGAAAACCTGTTGGAGGCTGCAAAAGATTTGAGACTGGGAAGGAGATTCACCTTCCAGCAAGACAATGACCCCAAACATACAGCCAGAGCTAAAGTGGAATGGTTTAGATCAAAGAATATTCATGTGTTAGAATGACCCAGTCAAAGTCCAGACCTAAATCCCATTGAGCATCTGTGGCAAGACATGAAAATTGCTGTTCACAGACGCTCTCCATCCAATCTGGCTGAGCTTGAGCTATTTTGCAAAGAAGAATGGGCAAAAATCTCAGTCTCTAGATGCGCAAAGCTGGTAGAGACATATCCCAAAAGACTTGCAGCTGTAATTGCAGCGAAAGGTGGCTCTACAAAGTATTGATATAGGGGGGCTGAATACTTTCACACTTTTCAGATTTTTATGATTACAATTTTTAAAACCATGTATCATTTTCTTTCCACTTCACAATTGCGTGCTACTTTGTGTTAGTCGATCACTTAAAATCTCAATAAAATACATTTAAAGTTTGTGGTTGTAAGGTGACAAAATGTGAAAAAGTTCAAGGAGTATGAATACTTTTGCAAGCCACTATGTATGTATATATATATATATATATATATATATATATATACAGTCATATGAAAAAGTTTGGGCACCCCTATTAATCTTAATCATTTTTAGTTCTAAATATTTGGGTGTTTGCAACAGCCATTTCAATTTGATATATCTAATAACTGATGGACACAGTAATATTTCAGGATTGAAATGAGGTTTATTGTACTAACAGAAAATGTGCAATATGCATTAAACCAAAATTTGACCGGTGCAAAAATTTGGGTACCCTTATCATTTTATTGATTTGAATACTCCTAACTACTTTTTACTGACTTACTGAAGCACAAAATTGGTTTTGTAACCTCACTGAGCTTTGAACTTCATAGCCAGGTGTATCTAATCATGAGAAAAGGTATTTAAGGTGGCCAATTGCAAGTTGTTCTCCTATTTGAATCTCCTCTGAAGAGTGGCATCATGGGCTCCTCAAAACAACTCTCAAATGATCTGAAAACAAAGATTGTTCAACATAGTTGTTCAGGGGAAGGATACAAAAAGTTGTCTCAGAGATTTAACCTGTCAGTTTCCACTGTGAGGAACATAGTAAGGAAATGGAAGACCACAGGGACAGTTCTTGTTAAGCCCAGAAGTGGCAGGCCAAGAAAAATATCAGAAAGGCAGAGAAGAAGAATGGTGAGAACAGTCAAGGACAATCCACAGACCACCTCCAAAGAGCTGCAGCATCATCTTGCTGCAGATGGTGTCACTGTGCATCGGTCAACAATACAGCACACTTTGCACAAGGAGAAGCTGTATGGGAGAGCGATGCGAAAGAAGCCGTTTCTGAAAGCACGCCACAAACAGAGTCGCCTGAGGTATGCAAAAGCACATTTGGACAAGCCAGCTTCATTTTGGAAGAAGGTCCTGTGGACTGATGAAACAAAGATTGAGTTGTTTGGTCATACAAAAAGGCGTTATGCATGGCGTCCAAAAAACACAGCATTCCAAGAAAAACACTTGCTACCCACTGTAAAATTTGGTGGAGGTTCCATCATGCTTTGGGGCTGTGTGGCCAATGCCGGCACCGGGAATCTTGTTAAAGTTGAGGGTCGCATGGATTCAACTCAGTATCAGCAGATTCTTGAGAATAATGTACAAGAATCAGTGACAAATTTGAAGTTACGCCGGGGATGGATATTTCAGCAAGACAATGATCCAAAACACAGCTCCAAATCTACTCAGGCATTCATGCAGAGGAACAATTACAATGTTCTGGAATGGCCATCCCAGTCCCCAGACCTGAATATCATTGAACATCTGTGGGATCATTTGAAGCGGGCTGTCCATGCTCGGCGACCATCAAACTTAACTGAACTGGAATTGTTTTGTAAAGAGGAATGGTCAAAAATACCTTCATCCAGGATCCAGGAACTGATTAAAAGCTACAGGAAGAGACTAGAGGCTGTTATTTTTGCAAAAGGAGGATCTACTAAATATTAATGTCACTTTTCTGTTGAGGTGCCCATACTTTTGCACCGGTCAAATTTTGGTTTAATGCATATTGCACATTTTCTGTTAGTACAATAAACCTCATTTCAATCCTGAAATATTACTGTGTCCATCAGTTATTAGATATATCAAATTGAAATGGCTGTTGCAAACACCCAAATATTTAGAACTAAAAATGATTAATATTAATAGGGGTGCCCAAACTTTTTCATATGACTGTATATATATATATGCACATACATCTACAGTACAATATGAAGGCCCCTTAAATCCATTTTATAGTCAGCAGAAATACACTGGTGTTCACTCGAGGGTTATTTATCAAATGCGCCTCTTTTGAGCTAAATTTTGCGTAGTGGGTCTTTTGTACGCCCATTCGATTTCTGGCGTGATTTACTAATTGGGCGCAAGCTGTTGATAAATTCCATGCACATGTCGTCGCCATGTGTGTTGCGCCTTTTTTTTCCAGGTGTTCGCAATGCACCGAATTTATCAAAAAGGCGCAACTACATAATAAAAACGGCGCCGACACAGAATAGAATGGTATTTAAAGAAGCAGAAACTTCAAAAAAACTGCAAAGATGGCTTCAAATACTTTCAGCCTGTCCAATCAAGAGAGCTCCTCTGATTTTTCTGTCTCAGAGCAAGCTTTGCCCACAAAATCCAAAAATAAAACGAAAATCTTAAAAGAAGAGTATGGCCAGGTCTGCCGCACCTTCTGCCCCCCGCTAGCTACGCTTCTGCTCTGCATTCTTGATGCAGCCTGCAGCCATGCAGTTATGCATTTGAGTTGGCAATGCATTTTAGGATTTGACACAAGTAATTGAATTTGATTTATGAAATTTTTTAAATGTTAAGTGTGTTAACTTTACATAGTTTTGTGTGTGTCTTATGCTTGCACTGTTTTTTACATGACTATCAGAGTGGAGTGATTTTGCGCCTTTTTTAAGGTGCAAATAATAAATCCGGTGAACACATGTTTGTTCGAGCAGCCACGTCTAGTTCTCTCACCAAAATCACAAAGTGTGAAAGGCACAAAGACTTCATAAATCTGCCTTAACGGCGAAAGAGGAGCAAGAAAGGCGGAGCTCACACCTAATTCAGTCGCAAACACGTTCATAAATGTGCTCCATTGACTCTCATTATACAGTGCTAAGTTTCAGTAGTCTGATGTCATTAGCTCCTTCTCAGGATGGGAAGTAAGCAATACATTGGCTTGGCTAAGATCCCTTTTGCTGTCTCAAGGCTCGGTGAGTCAAAAGCAAATTGAGGATCTGTTACATCCAATAGAGGGCGCATGAGCTCCCCAGCTCCTTTCCCAGAATGCCTTGTGAAATGCATAGATGTGGCAGCTACTGTAGAATGTGTACAAGTCCATCTTTCACATAGTAATTTTCATGATCATTTCATGACTTATTGTCCCAGGCCTCATACGCAATCACATTAAGTCTATTAACTAGCAAAACATAAATGTAGACATTGCAGTCACATGATGATACTCTTGCACTTACAATGCAGTGGTGGTGTACATCCAGGTAGATTTGCCTTCAAGCTTTATCAACATCAATGTAATTAGCTGAACCTGGAAGGGACCATCACATCTAGGATCCAGAATCTTCCTTATGTGCTTTTTAACCCTTTAGCGACACATAACGTTCTATTAATAGTGCGTCCTGTGATGGCTTCCTTCTAACTATCTGAGTGGGCGGCATCGGGAGTGGGTGTTAGCTGTAACTGACAGCTAACATCCGCTCTATTAACCCCCGGCCGGAGTTGTGCTCCGATCAGGGTTTTTAACCCCTTGGATGCCACAGTCAAACATGATCAAAAATGACACGGCAAGATTGGGGGGTGCCATTATGCATTTTCGGCAGCCCTGGATCTGACCAGTGTCCAGGATCCTGTCTCCGATATAGGAAGTCAGCCTATGCTTCTGCACGTGTATTGCAGTCAATAGTGCTGAACCAACAATCAATGCATCGCTGGTTCAGGTCTGATAGTAGGACGTAAAAAAAATAAAGTGTGTGAAAAAAAAAATTAATAAACGAATAAAGCCCCAAAAATGCCATTTTCCTATCTAAAATGACATATAAAAAAAAATAAAAATTAATAAAACCAATACATATTTGGTATTGTTGCGTCTGTAACAACCTGTACAATAAAACTGAAACAATATTCAACCTACACGGTGAACGTCGGAAAAAAAAAATGGAAAAAAACACCGAAGTAATGATTTTTCCCTTCTTTTCCTTTCTCACATTACAAAACATTCAATAAAAAGTGATCAAAAAGTCATATGTAACCCAAAAACAGTAGAAATAAAAAGCACAGGTTGTCCAGCAAAAAATAAGCTGTCAACCAACTCTGTAAACCAAAAAATAAAAATGTTATGCATCTCAGAAGATGGCGATGCAAAAATAATTGATTTCTTTCCCCAAATGGGTTTTTGTTCTGCAAAATTAGTATCGCATAAAAAACCTACATAAATTAGGTATCGACATAATCGTACCGACCCACAGAATAAAGGTAATATGTTACTTATGCTGTACGCTGCATGGCGAAAAATTTAAGAGGTAAAATGCAATGCCAGTATTAATGTTTTTTTTTTTTTAAATCTACCAAAATAAGCGTTAATAAAATTTATTCAGTAAATTATAGGCACCCAAAAATGGTGTCATTACGAAATGCATCTCATCCTGCAATAAACAAGCCCTCATATGGCTACATCACCAGAACATAAAAAAATATAACTTGTACAATGTGAAGACAAAAACCCCAAAAATCACCAAATCATTAGAACACGATTGGCTGCGGCAGGGAATATATAAGCTGTGCAAGCATATATTAGGAGACACCCCAGATTTAGAGCTTACGAGGGAAAAGAAACCATAAGTGACCCCCCAAGGTGATTCCCCCAATCATAGGAGCTACTGGGGAAATTTGGTTTTCCCAATGCACTCTGCACAGCTTACATATTCACTTTTCACCATCCGCTGTGCATTCACATCAGTGCTTACTACACCACTTGATAAATTGTTTGAGGGGTGCAGTTTTCACAATGGGGTCACTCCTTAGGGGATTCCACTTTTATGGTACCTTAAAGGCTCTGTAAACATGACATGGCGTCCAGATACTAAATATCTAAATCTGCGCTCCAAAAGCCACATAGCATTCCTTCATATCTGCACCCTGCTGTGTGCCCAAACTACAGTTTATGCCCACATGTATGACACTGGTGTACCCAGGATAACGTACTTAACGTCATTTGTGGATATTTGGGCACAGCCAGGCACAGAAGGGAAGGAGCGCTATTTGGTTTTTTGCTGCACAGTTTTAGACAGTTTGCTTTTTGTATGCCATGACACTTTTGCAGAGCTCCTGTATGCCAGTAAAGTGGAATCCTCTGACATGTGACACCATTTTGGAAACTACACCTCTGAAGGAATTTATCCAGGGGTACAGTGAGCATTTTTAACCCCCAAATGTTGCTATAATTTATTTTCCAGAAATGAATACACAGATGATGGTGAAAGGTGAAAATTGCAATTTTTCCAGGAATACGTAATTTCAGTGCCCAAGTGCTTTGTGCCCGGGATACCCACTTAACAGTTTTTGGAGTGTGTGTCTCTGCTGACACAAGCTGGGCACAACATATCGGGCACTGAAATGGCGTATCTGTGAAAAAATTGCAATTTTCACTTTTCATTATCAGCTGGGCATTCATTTCTGGAAATTAAATTAATGCAACGCTCAATGGTTAAAAATATTCGCTACGCCACTAAATGCCTTGAGGGGTGTAGTTTCTGAAGTGGGGTCAAATGTCTGTGGATTCCACTTTACTGGCAATTCAGGGGCTCTTCAAAAGTGGCATGACATCCAAATTTTTCATTTGCACATCCCAATAATAAAATAATAAAATCTATGAAACGGCTGCGGGGTCAAAATGCTCACTATGCCCTTTGATAAATTCTTTTAGGAGTGTATTTTCCAAAATGGGGTCACTTTTGATGGTTTCCATTGTATTGGTACTCTAGGGGCTCTGCAAATGTGAGACTGAAATTCTTGCCCATTCTTCCTTGGAAAACAGCTCAAGCTCAGTGAGGTTGGATGGAGAGCGTTTGTGAACAGCAGTTTTCAGCTCTTTCCACAGATTCTCGATTGGATTCAGGTCTGGACTTTGACTTGGCCATTCTAACACCTGGATACGTTTATTTGTGAACCATTCCATTGTAGATTTTGCTTTATGTTTGGGATCATTGTCTTGTTGGAAGATAAATCTCCGTCCCAGTCTCAGGTCTTTTGCAGACTCCAAGAGGTTTTCTTCCAGAATGGTCCTGTATTTGGCTCCATCCATCTTCCCATCAATTTTAACCATCTTCCCTGTCCCTGCTGAAGAAAAGCAGGCCCAAACCATGATGCTGCCATCACCATGTTTGACAGTGGGGATGGTGTGTTCAGGGTGACGAGCTGTGTTGCTTTTACGCCAAACATATCGTTTTGCAGTGTGGCCAAAAAGTTCGACTTTGGTTTCATCTGACCAGAGCACCTTCTTCCACATGTTTGGTGTGTCTCCCAGGTGGCTTGTGGGAAACTTTAAACGAGACTTTTTATGGATATCTTTGAGAAATGGCTTTCTTCTTGCCACTCTTCCATAAAGGCCAGATTTGTGCAGTGTATGACTGATTGTTGTTCTATGGACAGACTCTCACTCCTCAGCTGTAGATCTCTGCAGTTCATCCAGAGTGATCATGGTCCTCTTGGCTACATCTCTGATCAGTCTTCTCCTTGTTTGAGATGAAAGTTTAGAGGGACGGCCGGGTCTTGGTAGATTTGCAGTGGTCTGATACTCCTTCCATTTCAATATGATCGCTTGCACAGTGCTCCTTGGGATGTTTAAAGTTTGGGAAATCTTTTTGTATCCAAATACGGCTTTAAACTTCTCCACGACAGAATCACGGACCTGCCTGGTGCGTTCCTTGGTCTTCAAGATGCTCTCTATGCTTTAAACAGAACCCTGAGACTATCACAGAGCAGGTGCATTTATACGGAGACTTGATTACACACAGCTGGATTATATTTATCATCATCAGTCATTTAGGACAACATTGGATCATTCAGAGATCCTCACTGAAGTTCAGGAGTGAGTTTGCTGCACTGAAAGTAAAGGGGCCGAATAATATTGCACGCGCCACTTTTCAGTTTTTTATTTTTTACAAAAGTTTAAAATAACCAATAAATTTTGTTCCACTTCACAATTGTGTCCCACTTGTTGTTGATTCTTCACCAAAAAATTTTAATTTTATATCTTTATGTTTGAAGCCTGAAATGTGGCAAAAGGTTGAAAAGTTCAAGGGGGCCGAATACAGTACTTTCGCAAGTCACTGTATGCTTTTCAAACACTCAGTGTTGTTCCTTCCCTTCCTCGCGCTGCAGTTGTGTAAACATCAGTTTACACCCACATGTGGAGTATTTCTGTGCTCAGGAGAAATTGCATAACAAACTGTGAGATGCATTTTCTCCTTTAACGCTTTGTGAATGTGTTAATTTTAGGGCTAAATTAATGTATGAGTGGAAATAAATGAAATGTCTAAATTTCACCTCCATATTGTTTTAATTCCGTATTTGTAATGTTTTGATTGCTTTCAAAAATTAAAAATTTTGTGTCACCATTTTGCGACACCTGTAACTTTTTCATATTTACATGTATGGATCTAGGTATGGCATCTTTTTATGCGGGACTAGATGATGTTTTTACTGATACCATTTGGGGAAAGATCTGATGGTTTGATCACTTTTTATTCAATTTTTTATAGGAGGCAAAGTGTTGGAAAAAAAAAAACGCTATTTGGCTATTTTGATTTTTTTTCGCCGCTACGCCGTTCACCATATGGGATAAATATTTTAATATTTTAATAGTTCGGGCATTTTGGAGTGGGGGGATACCTAATGTGTTTATGTTTACTTTTGTTTATTTACTTTTATATCTGATCTAGGGAAAGGGGAGTGATTTGAACTTTTCTGTTTTTTTATTTCTTTTTTATATTTTTAAAAACACTTTTTTTTTCTTCTTTTACTTTTGGGATCAGACCCCCTAGGGACCTTGAAACCTAGGGGGTCTGATCGCTCATACTAGTCACTGCAATAATAATGTATTGCAGTGAATAGCAAAATACCCATCGGTGAAAAATGGCGGCGCTGATGGCGCCTGCACAGTTTAGACGCGGCGGTCCCGTTTAACCATGGCGTCTAAAGGGTTAACAGCCACGATCGGTGCCTGCTGTTAGCAGCGGGTCCTGGCTGTGTTACACAGCCGGCATGCACCCTGTATGGATGGAGCTCAGCTCCTGAGCCCTCTCCATACACCCCTTCACACCCAATCACGTACATGTATGTGATATAGGGTTAAGGGGTTAAATACCAAAATGTTGATCAATGTTTACCACTAACACTACAATGTGTCATGAAAAAAAAAATCTCAAAATCACTTGTGTAAAGCATCTTAGTGTTATTGCCATATAAGGGTGGGTTCACACCTGCCTTTGAGTCCGTCCGCTGCCAATCCGAGTGAACATCTCGGGGAACGGGATCGGCATCGGATATCGACAGGTTAGCGACGCATTGGTTAAAAACCCATTCATTTGAATGGCTTTTTAAAGCAATGCGTGGGTGTCCGATTGCACCCTCTGCGCTGCGAATCCTTTTTTTCGTCGGAAACAAAGTCAGACATGCAGGACTTCATGTCTGACGAAAAAAAACGGCTTCGCAGCGCAGAGGGTGTAAGTGCACACCCGCGCATTGCTTTAAAAACCCATTCAAATGAACGGGTTTTTAACCAATGCGTTGCTAACCTGTCGGTATCCGATGCCGATCCCGTTCCCCGAGATATTCACTCGGATTGGCAGCGGACGGACTCAAACGTAGGTGTGAACCCACCCTAAAGTGACGTGTGTCAGTTCTGAAAAATGAGGCCTGGTTATTTATTTATTTTGCTTACTTGTATATCGCCATCATATTCCGCAGCAATTTACAGACATTGTCAGTCACTGTCCCATATAGGGCTCACAATCTACATTCCCTATCAGTAAGTTTTTTAGAGTGTGGGAGGAAACCCATGCAAACACGGGGAGAACATACAAATTCCTTGTAGATGTTGTCCTTGGCAGGATTTGAAACCAGGACTCCAGTGTGCTGTCCCCTGTCTTTAAGGCACTTTTGGGCTGTGTCTTTAAGGTTTAACACATACCCAATCATCAGGCTTGCAGGAAATAAGTACAAATGAATCAAATACATATTTAAGCACAACAGTCATATAATCTTATAGCACTCCTACATAGGTTGTAATGTCAGAATGTAACATCTGGGCTTGTTGGGGAAAATATATATTCCTGTATCAATTAAGCCTTATAAGACCCCAAAAGTTGGGAGTCAAAAGTCCAGGCCCTGGTGGCTACATGGCCCGCGTCTATAAGACCCAAAAAAATGGAACTGTCCCCCTTACTTTTAGCCGCTTTCAATACAGTCTCACGCGACACACCCTTCCCTCCCTCTTTCCTACACGCTCACGTTACAGTCATTCCCAAGGAGGACAAGGATCCCCAACTCTGCCCCAGTTACAGACCCATCTCCCTGATTAACACTGATGCAAAATTTTTTGCAAAACTGCTTGCCAACAGACTTAGTGCCTGCATGCCCCCTTGGTTCACCCGGACCAAGTTAGTTTTATCCTGCAGAGGGAGGCCCGGGAGAACACCTTGAAGGCCTTCTCCATACACCATGCTCATCAATCACAGACGCCGATGATGTTACTCTCACTGGACGCAGAGAAGGCCTTTGACAGGGTGGACTTGGGCTTTCTTGAAGCGACTCTCTTCCAAATAGGCCTGGGTCCTATAATGCTTCAACGCATTTGCGTGTTGTACGCCTCTCCGCAAGCCCAAATCCAGGTTAACGGCAGCCTCTCGTCTCCACTGACTATATGCAATGGCACTTGCCAGGGATGCCTGCTCTCACCTATCTTGTATGCCCTTGTCATGGAGCACCTCTTAGTCGCTGACCGGTGCAGTCCTGACATACAAGGATTACGTATCGGAGATCTGCACCTAAAGATTGCAGCGTTCGCAGACGATCTCCTGCTCTTTATCACCCAACACCTGATGACACTGCCCTCCTATGGGAGATTTAGAAATATAGCTTCCTCATCAACTACAAAATTATCCTTTCCAAAAGCACAGCCCTTAATATCTCCCTGACAGATGCCCTAGTTCACCTCCCTAGTGCCCTCTCTGACACCTATGCCTTAAACCTCCCCAGACTCGTATATCTCTTTCAGACAGTACCTATCACTTTGCCAAGGGAATTTCTCTCCTCCATGCAAAAAATACTTTCCAAATTTGTTTGGGCTTCAAAACCCCCCAAAATAGCTAGATGTGTAATGACCAGACCTAATCATAGAGAAGAACTGGACTGATCACTATACGCATCCTGGATTGGCATCATTCCACTCCACCTTCCACCTTCCTTGCCCCCTCCAATAATCAATCCCCCCTCATGTTCTCACAAGTCCGGACCCCTACTTCTCTCCTTCCTTATGCTGCCCTGGTTACTCCAGAATATAGAAACCTGACCTCCCACTGGCAGTACATCCAGCTGTACCATTTTTATGCCTCCTTAAACAATACACAAAATGCCTCTGTACATCTAAGGCCATGCCACTCCGACTTATTTCATTCATCTACAGCTTCCTCCTAAATGACAGGAATGAATCACTTCTCTCATTCACTACAGGTTGTTAGAGAGAAATTGTCACATCCTTTCCACCAGACATGTGGCTCTCTGCCTTTCAGACATGTCATAAATTCTCAATCTCCAGTAAAGCACAGGAGTCTAATTATAAAATCCTCTCTTGCTGGTTCCATCTGTCCTTCATGACATTTTCCCTACCACACCTGACCTTTGTTGAAGGTGCGCCAGTGCCAGAGGAACGATGCTACATGTCTGGTGGAATTGTCCCTGCTTACAACCTTTCTGGCACAACGTCTATAGAGTCATTCAGACAGTCACTGGCGTACCATTAAAGGACAACCCAGCCCCCCTTCTCCTCTCTATATTTCCACACAAGATTCAGAAATATGTCCGCAGGCTAGTTGGCTTCCTACTGGTGGCAGCCAGGTCAGTCATCCTCAAACTTTGGAAATCCATCCCTACCTGACTGGTTTCAAGATCCTACTCATACGACACATGGAGGACATGCTTGTGGAACTCAGGCCAGACGACAGCGCCCACCAAAAAGTCTGGCTCCTATGGAATTCCTACTACTACTCTGCCACATTCCAACTTTCCATTTATAACTTCTCTTCCTAACTCTCTTTTCTTCTCCTTCCTGACCCGCATCCCCCTGTCCTCATTTTAAACCCTTCTGTTCCCTACCCCATGAGTGTTACATCACTCTCAGCTGACTCCTGCGCCTACTATTATGCCTGATAATAGGTACTTACTCTGCCCCTACTTCTTTTGTCACCATAAAGATACTGTCTTCTGTTAGGTTTGGAACTGTCCTATATTGCCTTTTTGTTTTGCCCTGCTACGTCAGAGCTTATTCTCCTTACCCATCTCCCCTGCACCTGATAGTCACTTTATGCGCCCTCCCCCTCCTGACACTTGTTTTGCCACTGTTATGGCAGTTACTTGCTCTCTTATTGTTTTTGCTCTGTTTTATTCTGAAAACTTTAATACAACTTTTAATGGCAAGAAAACCCCAAAAGTATCTCATTAGGTGACCACAATATATTCTTTTAAAATAATTGTTCTAAATACAAGGCTCTGGGTAAATCTTGTTTCTATCATAACCTTTTGAACCTTTGATTTTAAGGCATCATTTATTGTGTTTTCTCTGTAAGTCCCTTAATGTTTGAATCCCCATATCTACATATCACCTCAATCTTATATTTTAATCATCTTCTCATCTGTATTATTATTTGTTATTATTATTATCTGTAGCCTTTGCTAAAGACCTAGCTTAGGCCTCTCCTGATAAAAGATTTACATATTTATGCTGTCCTCCTTTGGTAACTGTATAGTCAATCTGCAGTCTAACACAGGTAATATGGTCTGAGTATGCCTTTCTGGAACTCTCACAGTTCCTTCAACATTACTGCAGGCACACATTATGCAACCTTAAAGTTATTAACAGCTTTGTTGAAACCAGAGGCCACCTATCATTGAGACACCACATCACACTTTCTTTCATTCATTATATGCATTGACCTGTGTCACTCAATGACCTAAGACTAACATCCTCTATTATCAGAACCTCCCACCCTCGTATACAAGACTTCTCCAGAGTTGCACCACTTGTCTGGAATGCTCTGTCGCGGACTATCAGATTAACCCCCAATTTCTACAGCTTCAAGCGCAAACTAAAGACACATCTTTTCAGACAGGCATATTATAACTCCTAATGTAAACCCTTCTGTAGTTAGATTCCCTAAAATGTACCTTCTGTTCATGCTTCCACATTACCCCACAGGATATGATACCGTTTCAGACTAACTTTATATGTCCAGCCACCATCTGCACATTAAAGGACACGACTGGTGATAGCGCATACAGCTTTATATATGTGTAATGACAGTAACCTCTATTACAAAATTGTCTGGACCATTGTATAAGCAATGCTACCACCGATGCTGGCCCCTGCTAACTCTTGTGTCACCCCCTCTACCTCAAAGATTGTAAGCTCTTGCGAGCAGGGCCCTCAGTCCCATCGTGTAAATTGACTATTTCTTTGTGTAGCCTTACCCACAGCCATCTTACATGTCTCAATCATTGCTAAAGAGAATGAATCAGTCCGATCATAGTTCAATAATAGAGAGCAATTTACAAATAAATCTCAACATCTGATTAGCAATTAGATCTAAGAATACACATATTACTCAGTCCATGATTTCTGGACATTTGTCAAGGACCAGGATTTCAGGGACTGCGCGGGATCAGTATAGTTGGACAAATCTTTTATTGCAGGAAATGAAAAAACACTACGCGTTTCGGGGTCTTTAGTACCCATTTTTCAAGTGTATACTATAAAAACAACAACAACAAAAAACGATACCTGTAAACATCAATTGTATAGGATATAATATATTAAGAATCATTCGTTAAAAAAGGAAACATTCAGCCCAATCAATAATAAATGTCTTACATGTGTAATAATAAAAATGGGGGGGGGGGAAAGGATGTAAATACTAATAATCTGATGAATATTAGAGATAAAACGACAATATCAATAATAATGAGAGAGAAAAAAATATATATGCTCTATATATATATATATATATATATATATATATATATATATAAGCCTATGTTTGCAAAGAATTAACAGTGCTTGCAAAAATCTAACTATAAGATCCCACAATCAGGGCCATAGTCTTTCTGATAAACCATACAGAGGAACTAAGGAAACCATAAAAAGTTAAACTGTTCTCAAAAAAATCACCAGCAGATGGAAAAACTATAGAGAAACCAGATTCTGTGACTTTAATAGAGAAAACCAGACTAGATGGCCACAAAAGGGTTTCATAGTGACAAAGATGGAATCAAAGGAGTAGTTTTTTTTTTTTTTTTGGATTGAACAAAAGCTTTTATTGCATCCAAGTCTTATACAAAAAATAACAAGGTACTGCGACGCAGCGCATAACTGTATTACAATACCACAATTCAGTCTATATCATTCATCCTTAAGGGATGCGGCGCGGCATACGGCGACAGGAAATACATCCTAACACTACATGCTGCACTACAAACCTAACTGACATACTTTTGGTCAATGCAATAAACACAGACGAGTGACAAAAACAGAGGGACGAGGGGGAGGGAAGGTCACAGGCCCGAAGCTTTATTGATTGACCACAACACACATGAGGGGAGGACAGGCAATGCAAGAAATAATATACTCCTATACTACCACTACTTCCTACCCTGGCAATAACTAACACATTTTAGGGGGGACAGGTAAATACAAGAAATAATATACTTCCTATACTACCACTACTTCCTACCCTAACTCTAAACAAAATGGTTAAACAGCAAAAGCATCAAACATGTGATGGGATGGGGAAGAGGAAAGGGGGAAAGGGGGGGGGGGGATCACAGGCCCGAAGCTTTATTTGAGTAACACGACAGCAGAAGGGAGGACGGGGAAGGGAAAAAACAGACGTCGCCGAAGACGCAGTCCTCTTCTCCCTCCTCTTCACCGGCCAGGCTATCCAGAATGGCATAGTCCCGCTGCAGGCTGCGGATCAGCCTGCAACAATCCTGAAAAGTGATGTCCTCTCTTCGCAAAGTCAGTCCTTTCTGGCGAACCAGATAGCGTCCTTGAAACAGTTCACAAGTCGCCAGGCCTCCAGAATGTCACTCTCTCTGTGAGTCCCCTGGAAGGCCCATACAATACCGCGTGGTACGTCAGGCCCCTCCTGGGTACACAGTCCTCAAAGTCATCTTCCGTAGTTTTACCTTAATTGAAGATCCAACAGGGATGTGAGAGGTATCTACGGGGTGTCAGCGAGCTGAAGCATTTAATAGCGTCTCAAAGCGCTACTGCGCATGCGCGAAAGTGCTGGTTCGCGCAGGTCAAATAAGAGACTAAGAAAGTGAAGGGCAAGGCTTCAAATTCACTACTGCGCATGCCCAAATAGTTATTAAAGCGCAGCCCTAGTAGAGAATGATATGACAGTGATGGTTACAAGTTGAGGTAGTTACCTCAACTTTGTAACCTCCTACAAAACCTTAAAACCATACAATAGAAATTCATAAATAGGTGCAAATTTACCAATTTGAACAAAAACAATGATAGAGTTTTGATAACTGAGGTAGGATAACATATCCACTCAGATATCTGGAATTGAATGAAAAAAGGAGTAAGTCAGGAATCTGACATTGCCACAATAAAGAGTGTAAGAATACAATGAATTTAGCAAAAAAAAAAAAAAAAAAAAAACAACATATGAAAAATATATTTTTCTATGATTCTTTGGGTAGAGGGAATGAGTGTTACAAAAATTTTTGCAAAATGGGCAGAATATGAACATGAAGATCATAATAAGACATTTACAATTGTACTAAAGACCCCGAAACGCGTAGTGTTTTTTCATTTCCTGCAATAAAAGATTTGTCCAACTATACTGATCCCGCGCAGTCCCTGAAATCCTAGTCCTTGACATATGCTCTAGTTACACCTTCCATGGTGTCACAGTGCGACAGCTGCGGTTTCCAGTGCCTCCCCCCTTTTTTTGGTCCCTCATATTCTCTTTGGTCATACAACCATGTAAGGTGAGGAGCCATTTATTATCATTTGGATCATTGTGTCTACAGAAGATACTATACCATATACTGCTCGGTGTCTCTATTTTTGTCATTTGCATGATTTCTGGACAGTCATAATCTCTTCAATATTCCATTAACTAAAATACTCCAGGAATCCATTCTCCCACCATAATGGGTAAATCTTCCTTGCTTGCTCTGCTGCCTTTTCTCATTGGTTTTCAAAAATATTATTTTTCTTTTTATTCTCACTTCTGATTCTCTTCCTCCTCTGCTAGATTCTGTAACAGTAATATAGCTGGATTCAACACAGTAGAGCATCTAAAATTAAATAGATCTATACTAAGTCTGCATTTCATAAGAATTTCACTAGCTACATGCAAGACCATTAAGATTAGAGACTGATCTACAACTATGTTCATAGCTTTTTCTTAACTTCATGGTCAGCAGCTACTCATCATATTCAAAAAGGTGAGTTGTTAATGATGGTATCTAATATTACAGAACAGCAGCCAGTTGGTCCCCCCCTCCTCTATACATATGTAATGACCTCTTTGTTATAAGGACATCCTATTCATGACAATATAGACAAAACACATATACAGTGGGTACGGAAAGTATTCAGGAGAAGAAAGAGGAGAACTCAGTCGACTCCTGAAACACCACCCAAGGCTACCAGAGAGCATCAAATTTGGCGGGATTGGAGGAATCCTCCACCACCAGGGCCTCTATTCTCCTTATTAGGAGAAGCTCTTGTAGGAATTCAACCAGGGAAGGGGCAGCAGTGCTCCGCCAGTGCCTGGGAATGACTGTTCTGGCAGCCGTGAGAAAGTGTCGCAGGAGATCCTTCTTTACTGCAGAAATCCTGCCAGGGATAACGGAAAGAAGGGCCAGTTGGGGAGTTGCTGTGACGGTGCGACCACACACCTTAGCGTACAGGTCGAACACACCATCCCAGAAGGGCCTAAGAACGTCACACTCCCACCAGATGTGATACAAGGTACCTTTCTCAGTGCCACAGCGTCAGTCACAGCAGGAAAGATTCTATAGAGGAAATCAGGACACCTGTACCACAGAGACAGAATCTTGAAATTCTTTTCTTGCGCACTGCAAGGCAACGGAAGCTTATGTGCGAACAGGAAAGACCTATCCCAGTCGGCATGGGAAAGACCCGCGCAGAGGTCTGACTCCCAGGGAACTGTATATGAGGGGGGCCCAGGAGTAGCGTCCCGGAGAAGAAAGCTGTAAAGAGTCGAGAGAGCACGTGGGAAAGAGTCAGCGCAGGATAGAGTTGACTCCAGGTCAGTCATGGTCGAGGAAAGAAAGGGGGACAAAGAGAATTTCCACAAGAAGGCTGTAAGTTGGCCGTACTCCAGCCAGGACAAATGAAGGTCCGGATGAGAAGCACACAACTGGGCCAATGGAGGAAGAGGTGGGTCCCCAGCGACCTGCCTAAGGCTAACGTCATCACCGCTTCGCCAGCACAGGAATCTGTCTACGCAACAACCCGGGGGAAACATAGGATTACGAAAAAGAGGACTAAGGGGTCAGGGAATCTAGCCACTCTCCCACTGGAGCACACTGAACCCCAGGTCTTGAGGAAGTGTGAAGAGAGGAATGAGTGCCCGGCGGATCCCGGACAGTGATGAGCCGGTATCCACGGCAACGAAGGAAGGGGAACTGAGAGCAAGTTGGCCTCGATAGACACCCATTGCTTGTCCACGCCATGATATTGCCAATTGAAAAGACGCAGCAAAACCGCGGAACGGTAATAAAGCCTAGGACCTGGCAGTCCCGTGCCCCCCCCATCCCTGCGGCGGGTCAACGTCTGATATTTTATTCTACTCTGTGCCGAACCCCATATGAACCTCCCAAACATAGACTGAACACTAATGAAAAAAGTACGCGGGAGGGGAATAGGAAGCGCCTGGAACAGATACAAAATGGACAGCATGTGAGTTAAATATGAGTGTCACAACAAAGGGTCTGAATACTTATGACCATGTGATATTTGTTTTTCTTTTTTACTAAATTTGCAAAAATATCTACATTTCTGGTTTTTTTCTGTCAAGATGGGGTGCTGAGTGTACATTAATGAGAAATAAAATGAACTTTTTTGCTTTTTGCAAATGGCTGCAATGAAACAAAGAGTAAAAAATTTAAAGGGGTCTGAATACTTTCCGTACGCACTGTATAATAATATGCAAGTTCCCATGTCCTTATCACGAATCCTGTTTTAATCGGTTTTATAAAACGCTGTTGGAATCCCGTACGAGCCCTCACTTGTTGCAGTAATATTTCATTTTGATCCCCAAATATTGGGGTCTCACCTTGTTGTCTGTGATGCTTCTATTCTTAAAGTATCTTGTAGGAGTCAGGGTACTTAGGTCCAGCTGGACAGAGACAAACACAATTCATTCTGGCTTGTGTGTAGCTGTTCTGAGCTCCACAGAATCTCATTTATTTTATAATAACAACAATTTCAATATACAGCTAAGCGTCATCCAATTAGAATTGCAGGTTTTACAATGTAGAGCTAAGCTTCAGCCAATAAGCGTATAAGAGTTGCATACAATGAATACATTAACATATAGATTACCACATAGAGAACATTGCACACAAAGAAAGTTCTTCTTGCCATGTGCAGACTGGAACAGCAACATTTGACACTGTAGACCACCAGCTTCTCCTCACGCTTCACTCTATTGGCATCAGGGATACTGCTCTCTCTTTTTTTTTCTTCCCATCTTTCTGACCGCTCATTTAGTGCATCATTTGCTGGTGCTATTTTTTTTCTCCTCTGCCCCTTGCAGTTGGGGTTCCTCAGGGCTCGGTCCTAGGCCCCCTCCTCTTCTCTCTGTACACAGCCCCTATTGGACAAACTATCAGCAGATTTTGCTTTCAATACCATCTTTATGCTGATGACACCCAGCGATATACCTCATCCCATGACATCAACCCTGCACTACTACAGAACACCAGTGACGGTCTCTCTGCTGTCTCTAACATCATGTCTTCTCTTTATCTGAAACTGAATCTTTTAAAAACTGAACTTCTTGTGTTCCCTCCATCCACTAACCGACCTAACCCTGATATCTCCATTTCTGTCTGTGATCTTACTATTACACTGAAGCAGTATGCCCACTGACTTGGGGTTGTATCTGACTCAGATCTCAATTTCACCCCACATGTTCAGTCACTTGCACGTTCTTGCCACCTGCACCTCAAAAACATCTCTAGAATTTGCCCTTTTCTCACCGTGGAAACATCAAAAACCCTCATTGTCGCTCTGATTCTCTCTCTTCTTCACTATTGCAATTCTCTTCTAATTGGGCTTCCTTTTACTAAACTCTCCCCTCTACAATCTGTCCTGAATACAGCTGCCAGGCTATTTCTGTCAAACCAGTACACTGATGCATCTACCTTGTGTCAGTCGCTGCACTGGTTGCCCATAGACCACAATAATATAAAATTATCACACTCACCCGCAAATCCATTCATAGTGCTGCACCTCCCTACATCTCCTCCCTCATCACTGTTTACCGCCTTAACCGTCCTCTATGTTCTGCCAATAACCTTAGACTTGCATCCTGTGTTATCCGAACATCCCACTCCCATCTCCAAGACTTTACTCGAGCTGCATCGGTGCTCTGGAATGCTTTACCCTGGACAATCAGATTAATACCCAACTACAGCAGCTTCAAAACTGCCCTAAAATTACATCTGTTTAGGCAGGCTTATCACATGATCTGATCACATTGTTCTACACCTCCGCACACTACACCCACTTGCTGAAGCGTCGCATGCAGAAAGCCCCAGTGTACTCGGTCAAACACTTTCTCGGCGTCTACAGAGAGCAGGCACATAGGAGAGTTGTTGGATCGAGCCAGTGAGACAGCAAGTAGGGTTTTACAGATGTTATCTTGGGCCTCACGACAGCAGATGAAGCCGACCTGATCCGTGTGGATCAAGCCTGGCATTAATTGGGACAGGCGATTGGCCAATAATTTGACGTCGATATTAATGAGGGGGATTGGGCGATAACTGGCGCAGCTAGTTGGATCTTTGCCCAGTTTGAGGAGGACCGTAATCAGAGCGGAAAGGGACTGCGCCGCGAAAGGGGAAGAGTCGTCAACACTGTTAAATACCCTAGTCATGGTTGGGGAAAGGAGGTCTCCAAAACATTTGTAAAAATGGCCAGTGAACCTGTCCGGGCCAGGAGACTTACCCGACGGGGAGGACTGAATAACGAGGTGTCCTTTGTTATTTTAGCTGTGTGCTTAGGGTCATTGTTTTGTTGGAAGGTGAACCTTCGGCCCAGTCTGAGGTCCAGAGCACTCTGGAAGAGGTTTTCTTCCAGAATATCTCTATACTTGGCCGCATTCATCTTTCCTTCAATTGCAACCAGTTGTCCTGTCCCTGCAGCTGAAAAACACCCCCATAGCTGCCACCACCATGTTTCACTGATGGGATTGTATTGGGCAGGTGATGAGCGGTGCCTGGTTTTCTCCACACATACCGCTTAGAATTAACGCCAAAAAGTTCAATCTTCGTCTCATCAGACCAGAGAATCTTATTTCTCATAGCCTGGGAGTCCTTCATGTGTTTTTTTGGCAAACTCTATGCAGGCTTTCATATGTCTTGCACTGAGGAGAGGCTTCCTTCGGGCCACTCTGACATAAAGCCCCGACTGGTGGAGGGCTGCAGGCTACATAAATTCTTTAAAAAAATCAGACAATGTGAATTTCAGGATTTGTTTTCTCATTTTGTCTCTCATAGTTGAGGTCTACCTATGATGTCAATTACAGGCCTCACTCATCTTTTTAAGTGGGAGAACTTGCATAATTGGTGGCTGGTTAAATACTTTTTTTCCCCACTGTATTTCTTCGGAAATCTTTATTCCTTGATAGGAAAGCTATAGCGATCAGTTGGATGGGTGATAAACTCCTGACTGTGGGGCAATGGAAGAAATCAATCAACAATACCATCCAATATGAGAAGATACTGTATAAACATAGAGGCTGTCCCTAGAAATTTGTTAAAGTATGGGATGCATAGTGCGACTGTCCACTGACTCAGCCCTCCTCTAGGTTACTAAAGGTCAAACTTTCCTCTAGACTTCATACATCTCACTGATAGCTTTCTGACACATTGGGTACTACATTAAGACCTTCCCTCTGTTGAGTTATAGTATATGGCCAGGGGCATAACTACCGGGGTAGCAGTGGTAGCGACTGCCACAGGGCCCGGAACATTACGGGGCCCGGGGCCCTGTGGCAGTCGCTACCGCGAACCCCACAATCACTGCTATCGTTATACTCCGGGGTCTTTTGAGACCCCGGAGTATAACGATCGGGGGACCAGGGGAGGTGAGCGAACATAAAAAACACTGTAACTCACCTATCCGCCGCTCCGCAGGCTTCGGGCCTGTTTCGTGACGTCCCAGACGTCAGCCGACGTCATTATGCTTCGCGACGCCGGCCTGGATCGCGTGAGATCCGACAAGATGGCCGAAGTAGCGCACGGGGAGTGCACCGGAGCGAGGAAGAGGTAAGTTGCAGTGTTTTTTATGCTTCTATCCTCCCCTGGGTCTCCGATCATTATACTCTGGGGTCTGAAAAGACCCCAGAGTATAATAATCGTTCATGGGTGGTCCACTATGGGGCATAATACTGTGTGCAGGGGCCACTATGGGGCAAACTACTGTGTGCAGGGGCCACTATGGGGCAAACTACTGTGTGCAGGGGCTACTATGGGGCAAACTACTGTGTGCAGGGGCTACTATGGGGCAAACTACTGTGTGCAGGGGCCACTATGGGGCAAACTACTGTGTGCAGGGGCCACTATGGGGCAAACTACTGTGTGCAGGGGCTACTATGGGGCAAACTACTGCGTGCAGGCGCCACTATGGGGCAAACTACTGTGTGCAGGGGCCACTATGGGGCATAATATTGTGTGCAGGGGCCACTATGCTGCATAATACCTTATCCAGGGGCCACTATGGGGCATAATACCGTGTGCAGGGGCCACTATGGGGCATAATACCGTGTGCAGGGGCCACTATGGGACATAATACCATGTGCAGGGGCCACTATGGGGCAAAATAGTGTGCGCAGGAATGCGGTTGTGTGTGTGTGGGGGTTGGGGGCGGCGGTTTGGGGGGGGTTGGGGCGGCGGCTTGGGGGGTTGGGGGCGGCGACTTGGGAGGGTTGGGGGCGGCGGGTTGGGGGGGGGGGCCCATGTCAAATGTTCGCCTTGGGGCCCAGCCATTCCTAGTTACGCCACTGTATATGGCCAATGTTTTGCTTGGTTTGACATGTTTGTGTTTCTAATGTTATACACAATGTCACAAGTATAAATCTTGCTCAGAGATAATTTGTTGTGTTTGACATTTATTCACGTGTTGCCATTGGAATATTACCAATTATTCATGTCCTGAGTTATCTATCTTTTATTGTCTATGTATTTTTATGGATTGTATCTGAGGCATGCTGTGTACCTTTTATTGATGGCTATATTGTGTTACATTGAGTGTTCACTAAAATGAGTTTAAGAAAAAAGTGCTAAAATTTAATGTATATTAATTAATTTACACATGTCAGATTTTACATAGACCTTACGAAATTTGTTTTATGATTATTCGTGAGGTTCGTCCGTCAGTTTTGATTCTTCATTCTGAACTGGAGCTGCTATAATTATACTCTGGGGACTCTGCAAATACTAGAGTATAATAAGCAGAGACCATGGGGAAGTGGTTAAACAGTCTTGCCTCTCCTCCTGGACTGTTGCGGCGTCAGGTGCAGGTCCCTGTCCTCTTTGGGCCTTCTGAATGGTGCTGTTGTTGGCATCCCTGGGTGACCGTTGAGGCCTGTGATTGTGCCTCAGCAACCGCGTGGGGCACGCTAACGTTATGATGCTTAGAAGCAAGCATCATGACATTGATATGTCCCTTATGACCACTGAAGCCCAATCACAAACCTCAGCAGTTATTTAGGAGGCCAGAAGAGGACAGGGATCCACACTGAATGCTGCAAGAAAGCCCAAGTAGGGTAAGACTGTTTGATATGCTTTCACACCTCCCCCGGGGCTCTGCTAATTATACTCTGAAGAGACCCCAGAGTGTAATAGTGGAATGTGGCAGAACCCTAAATTTGGGTAAAATTCGTAGCAAACCTGGCTTGGTACAAACTGGTTTGCTCACCCCCACATTAGGCAAATACATACAATATCTTGCACAGAAAAGCTGAGGATCTTCTGCACACCAGTTGTTTTATCAAAGCAGAAATTTGAGTGCAATGTAATCTATAGTATATATGTTGTACACACAGGACCTTCAGGGTAGGCTGGTTACCAGGTAAGTCAGGCACAGAGAGTCATATGTACCAGTTCACACTTGCAGTTTTATTGGTAGCAGTTCATATAGTCCAAATCAAACAGCTTGCTTCAGCATGAAGGTACAAAATCAAGTAACATAAATCGTCCTTAGATCAGGATACAAAACAAAAAAAAACTTCCTCACCAATGCAATTGGTTATGTTGTATGTTTCTGTCCTACAGTACACACACAGGTCAGTGTGTGTTGCAGCCTAGCAGGTTCTCATCCAAGAGACAGCCACACCCACTTCCCTTAGGTAGCCTCAGCTCTTTAATAGCTGAATCACCCAGCAAAACCAGGACTGTAGTATAGGACTGGGTTTGCAACAACTCCTAAATCCCGGACCCATACTCCAGCCAGTCGCCTTATAGATACCAGCCACCTCAGTGACAGATACCTACCATCTACAATTTTTCCCTCTGCCTGTCTACAATGTGTTTTGATAGCTTTGAACTGCATAGGTACTAGGAATCTTAATGTTTTTTAATTAGTAATATTGTAGCACACTAGAAGATGGATGTACTAATTCAATATTATATTTTTCTTGATGGTGGTGTGGTGCAGAGTTTAAAAGTATTTACTTTTGCAGAGGTAATCCCCAGATTGTTGTTCCTTTTGTAGTCTCCAGTAGCAACAGCTGGTGGAAAAACATAAGCATAGTACAGAAATGGCATGCAGAGTCATTTTCGCCACAAGTAAGAGATCTGAGAAGCTGACGTTCAGTAAAACATGGAAATGAAAACAGGCTGACAGTAACAAGTATCAGGACACAATGCAGATGTAATCCATTAAAAGAAGTAAGTTGACATCACAATAACTGCTGTTTGACTTATATGCAGGGAAATGCACACAGCATATATCAGCAATTGTTCCAGCTCTTATTTATTATGCATACTTGTATAGCGCCATCATATTCCGCAGCGCTTTACAGACGTTGTCAATCACTGTCCCATATAGGGCTCACAATCTACATTCCCTATCAGTATGTCTTTGGAGTGTGGGAGGAAACCGGGTGTACCCGGAGGAAACTCACGCAAAACACAGGGAGAACATACAAACTCCTTGCAAATGTTGTCCTTGGCGGGATTGAATCTTGATTCCTGAATATTTGAGTCAGTCAAATACAGAAGGCTCACACAATACCTTGGACAAATTCTTGATCACCATTTACAGGACAGGTCAAGAAAAAGGTTGGAAGTTAATATTTCTGGGTGAACACCAGACTTTATATTCAGACACAAGTAGAAGCAGAGGTGTACAATGGTCTGCATACTTTTTGTAACAATTAGTTTCAAAAATTGTAACACAAATAAGGACAAGCCATAATATTATGCAAAGCCAGGAAGTAGTAGGTGTTGCTAAGATATGCAAATGATGACATTTTCAAGCACCTATCTCCTATCTGTAGCATTTAGGGTGGGCATAAAAGCTCGATAGTAGGCAAAGTTTTGTAGCCACATGAAACCTCAAAAATCGGATAAGGAGAGCAACAGAGCAGGGCGCAGCTGTAGTTTAATGTGGCTTGGTAAGGGTCAGAGTAATGGCGAGTTAGGGGAGGGGGTATAAAGGGAGCCTGGGGAGTTGAAGGGGGAAGTATGTCATATCCTCGATGGATGAACTCCTGGCTGGAGCGGCAAGTGGACTAGGGGAGACAGCTACTTCTCTCCCTGTGCAGACTGGTATGCGGAGGTAACCCTTTGGGTATGGTATCATTTTAGGAGCCCCAGCAGGAACCCTACACCCCTGGGGGCCAGACAACTAGCCAATCACCGCCATTTGTCTGTGGGGGGTAAAGGGGCACCTTGGAGGCAGAAAACAAAGGACAATTGGTGCACGAGATAAAGGCCTTGAAATGAAGGAGGATTGGTAAGGCAGATTTGGGGCCCTTGGACATGCGTCCACAGGGCCTGGTGGATGAAAAGATTTATGGCACTCTTGGGTTAGAGTGAGTGGCTGAGGGTAGTGATGATTGAGTGATTGACATGATACAGGTCGATGATGGAGACTGCCTTAGAAGATCCCTTTATCCTTAAGTAGTTATTTTGATAAATTAACATTTCACCAATTCTTTATTTTGTTTGTTATAATAAATATGGCCGATATGGCCTTTTACCACAGTTATTGGCGTATTTATTGAAAAGGGGGATGTACGTAGATGTATGACACTCCGAAAATTCTTCCATCCCATAAATCAAGTGGTGTGGGATCATATTGGGACAATAAACTGTGGGGAAAGCTGGAGGGGGACATTAAACTGGTGGCAGCTGGGGAGGGCATTAAACTGGGGCACATGGAGGGGGACATCAAACTCTGAGGGCACCAGGATGATGACATTATGTGGGGGCATATCATGTTACTGTTACTGTAGGGGCATTATACTGTGTGGGGGCACAAAGAGAAATGGATGGGAATGAGCAGGGTCAAAGAGAAGTGGGTGGGACTAAATTTGCCATCCTTCTTTCTGTCCTTTGAAAGTTGGAAGGTATGCCAGCGGATCAAATAAAGTCAGCTGGTCCTGGGAGAAATAATGTGGACAAAACATGAAAGGCAAGGCCTAAGATTAAGCATTGTATGATTTGAGCCTGATACTGCACTGACAGGACATCCTGATGCTGGTCACCAGCCAGCATGAGGACTCGGGAAGATGATACAGGAGGCTCTTTAATAACTGGATTACTCTTATCCTGACAGGTCTATACAGGTCTGCTGCCACTCTCTCAATACTTTACACAGAACTTCAGGCTGCAGTCCTATGTAAAATATGCAGACAGAGGCAGCAATCCTGTGTAAAGTATGGCCATCCCCTTCATTCTACAACAAGAATTCTGAAGCCTGCTCCTCTTCATTCCTCACACATGTAAGAAATAGAGGGTGCACTGGTCCAGTATAAAGTTATGTAGGGGTTTGGTGTGGCATAGTGAGCACGTCATTCTATAACACACAGCATGCTGCACTATTTTGTCAAGATTTTTTTATTTTTATTTTTTTTTACCAGCAATGGAAGTTTCTAACAAAGCATCCATGTGAACACAGCAGTAATACTGATGTATCGTGTGCACTGTGTTACATCAGAAAGTCCTGTTACAGTGGAGAAAAAAAGTATTTAGTCAGCCACCAATTGTGCATGTTCTCCCACTTAAAAAGATGAGAGAGGCCTGTAATTAACATCATAGGTAGACCTCAACTATGAGAGACAAAATGAGAAAACATTATCTAGAAAATCACATTGTCTGATTTTTTTAAAGAATTTATTTGCAAATTATGGTGGAAAATAAGTATTTGGTCACCTACAAACAAGCAAGATTTCTGGCTCTCACATACCTGTAACTTCTTCTTTAAGAGGCTCCTCTGTCTTCCACTCATTACCTGTAGTAATGGGACCTGTTTGAAATTGTTATCAGTATAAAAGACACCTGTCCACAACCTCAAACAGTCACACTCCAAACTCCACTATGTTATATAACAAAGTATTGAGATGAACTTTTGTTATTGACCAAATACTTATTTTCCTCCATAATTTGCAAATAAATTCTTCAGACATCAGACAATGTGATTTTCTGGATTTGTTTTCTCATTTTGTCTCTCATAGTTGAGGTCTACCTATGATGTCAATTACAGGCCTCTCTCATCTTTTAAAGTGGGAGAACTTGCACAATTGGTGGCTGACTAAATACTTTTTTCCCCCACTGTACATTTAGGGACCAAGAATCATACAATTACTCGCTAGTTCAGGTCCCTTAGTGGGACATAAAAAAAAAGTTAAAAAAAATAAAGTGTGTAAAAAAATAAAATAAAATAAAAAAAATAAAATAAATTACTAAAGCCCCAAAAATGCCCTTTTCCCCATATAAAATTAATTATGTATAACCCTCCCCCCTAAAAATTAATAAAAACTATGCATATTTGGTAACAACGTCTGTAACAACCCATACAATAAAACTGGAACATTATTTAACATAAAATAGTTTTCCCAAGACATATGTTCTCCAACACAGTATCAATAAAAAGCACAACTCGCTCCACAAAAAATAAGCCAACCATCAACCATCTCTGTCAACCGAAAAGTAAAACAATTACGCCTCTCAGAAGATGGCGATGCAAAAACAATTGATTTATGTCTCCAAATGGGTTTTTGTTCTGCAAAATAAGTACCAATATAAATTAGATATCATCCTAATCGTACCAACCCATAAAATAAAGGTAACATGTTACTTATGCTGTACAGAAAAAAATGCCAGAATTGATATTTTTTTAATCCAACAAGAAAGAGTTAATAAAACTTTGTCAATAAGTTATAGGCACCTAAAAATGGTGTCATTAAAAAAATGCATCTCATACTGCAAAAAACAAGTCCTCCTGGTTTTTTGTCCCCTTCCTCTTATCCCCTTCCCTGACTCTCTTTGTATTCTGTTTTCATTACCTTACTGTTTGTATTTGGAAAATCTTGTAAAAACTCATACGGCTATATCACCAGAAAAATAAATATAAAAAAATATATAGCTTGCAAAATGTGAAGACAAAACCCTCAAAAATCGGCAAATCATTAGAACAAAACTTTGCTGAGCCTCTTTTTTGGCATTCGTCTGTCTATATATTTTTAGCTTAATTCTGTGTACAAGGAATTAAGGTTTGCAAAATTTGCGGGGGGAGGGATTTTTGTGGTGCACTGCTTGCTCATTTCTCCTCCCCTCCTATAGAAGCCTTCATCTCAATGCAGGAGAGGGCTTTTCTTTTAGTGTAGAAGGTCTCAGTACTCCACTTGGATTACTGTTCTTGCTGCTATGGCTCTGGGCAGCATGGTAGCTCAGTGGTTAGCACTTCAGCCTTGCAGTGCTAATATTCTGGGTTCAAATCTTGCAAGGAGTTTAAAAAAAAAAAAAAAAAAGCCTAGTTTGTGTGGACTGTAATACACCGTTACTATATACAATTATTTGATGCCGTCAGTGCGTGGAACCCCCCTCTGATGAACCATCTATACGAGACATTGTTGTAGAGGCCAAGGTAAGTACATGGAGGAGAGCCGGTACTCCATTTCTCAGATTTTGGAAAAGTTCCAATCTAAGAAACATACTCTTTCAATGGATTTCTAGGTGATTGATGAGATGCTATCATCGGATGAAGATTCCTTGGAGAATGCCAGCAGACCTCTCTTTCCTCTAGAGAAGATAAATAGGTTGCTGAAGTCCATCTGGTCAAGGGACTGAGATGTTGACGGGAAAGCCTCCAATTCCACCAAAAGGGGGCCTAGGGCCTTCCAAGTGGTCGTAACACTGATAAGCTCATGCTGTTGGAGTGGATACATCCTGAAAGAGCCACTATTTTATTCAGGAGGTTAAGGCCTTACTTCCTATTGTGGTATCCCAGCTGGACTGATGGGGTCCCCCACCTAAAGTCGATATGGAAGTAGCCAAATTGTCCTGCTGTACGGTGGTCCTGGGCGGATGATGGCTCCAACCTCCAGGACCCTATGGATAGGCGCTTGGAGGGCACCCTCAGAAAGGCTAATTCTACGGCCTCTGCTCAGACCTCGGTGGCCATTGCCTCTAATGAGGTATTAAACAAGTTGCGCTCTGATCTAGCCCAACTAGAGAGGGTCATCGACTCTGGAGTCTCCAGAGATTACCTCTTATCATTTTTGAGGTCAGTCTCCTTGTCTGCAGATTACCTATCCGAGGCCTCCCAACATCAGCCTCAGTCTAGACCTCTGTTCTAGAGGCATCCTACATACCAGTCTAGGGGTTATGGACGGAAGTTCCCCAAGGAAGGGGACAAAAAGAAGCCTAACTATTGATGCCAGCTGTTTTCTTCCTGTGTCAGAGACTCCTGTTGGGGAACGACTCTCCCAATTTTTCACCTTCTGGCAGGAGAAGATTCAAGACCCTTGGGTCTTGCAAGTAGTACAGCGGGATATGCGTCATCGTCATCCGCTCAAGACTGATTTATTATGACCCACTTCCTTCCTGCGGCATGGCAGCTTATACTGGTAAGTTCCATTCGCGATTATATTTACAAGGGGGCCTTGGAAGAGGCTCCCTCCTCTGAAGAAGGATTCAGTGTTTACTCCCCAGTTTTTCTGGTGCTAAAATCATCAGGCGACTGGAGGATGATTATAGATCTAAGATATCTGAATCTCTTCATAAGGATAAAGCATTTATGGAATGGAGACCGTGAAATCAGTCACATCCTTTCTACAGCAGGGCAAGGTCCTTGTCACCCTAGACATACTGTAAAGGATGCCTATCTACTCATTCCAGTTTATCCTCCGCACAAAAAGTATCTCAGAATCGCTGTCTCAGTTTCCAGCCACAGGAAGCATCTTCAGTTTGCGGCTCTACCTTTTGGCATCCCCTTAGCTCCCCACACCTTCACCAAGGTGGTGGCTCCAGTAGCAGCGCACTCAGTAGACTTCAAGGTCTATTCATAGTGCCATACTTGGACTACTGCCTAATAAAAGCTCAGTCAAAATCCATCCTGCTCCAGCATTTGCAGATAGCCATGCCCTTTCTTCAACACCTAGGTTGGCTAATAAATTGGGAAAAAGTCCAGAAAGTTCCTGGGGTTTCTCCTGGACTCAGACCGCATGAAAATTTCCTTAACTCCTGCAAGGAAAGAAAGGATAACCATAGCGGTCCGGTATCCAACTATGAGAGTCCTAGGCCTAATGTCATCCTCAGCCATGGCAGTCCTTTGGGCTTTATGGCATATGCGTTCTCTTCAGATAGAGGCTCTAAAAGGCCTGGAATCGTACTCCTCTTGGTCTCGACAAGAGGATCAGACTTTTCCCCAGTACCCGTTTTTCCCTCAGATGGTGGATACACCTCAAAGACGGGATGTCCACGGTCCAGTCTCATTGGACCCTATTGACTACCGATGCATCTCTCTCGTGATGGGGAGCCCACCTGTACGAGAAGACTGTACAAGGAGTCTGGAGCAGTCTAGAAAAGAGGACATCATCCAACTGGAAGGAGCTCAGAGCAGTTTACCTGGCACTACTTAATTTCTCTCCTCAGAGGAAGAGCGGTCAAGATCCAGTCCGACAGTATGACGACCGTAATGTACCTGAACAAACAGGGAGGCACCAGATCGCTTTCTCTCCCCAGGGAGACAGATCTGACTTTTACCTGTCTGCGGTTCACATCAGGGGCTCCTTGAACATAGTAGTGGATCAGTTGAGTCGGGGTCTCACCATAACAGGAGAATGGTTTCTCAATCCAGAAATCTTCCATCAGATTACCCTGAAGTGGGATCTTCCAGAAGTAGACCTTATAATAATAATAATAATAATAATAATAGTCCTTTAATAGTCCCACAATGGGGAAATGATGACCAGACTCAACGTGAAGGTGGAGACGTTCTGCTCACTGTATCAGGAGGACTATCCCTTGGCAGTGGATGCCCTGTTCATCCCTTGGAGGTCCAGGCTGGTATACATCTTCCCTCCACTTTCCATGATACCAGGGGTATGATGAAAGTCAGACAGGACCAAGCCTCTGTGATAGCCATTGTACTATTCTGGCCAAAAAGAGGTTGGTTTTCCCAGCTCATGTACATGAGTCGAGGGATCAATTGGAGGCTTCCCCCCACCCAGAACCTGGTTTCCCAAGGAACTCAGAAGTACCAGTATCTGAGGATATTCAACCTGACAGCCTGGAGGTTGAACAGCCCTTATGGAAATCCAGAGAGCTGTCAGAAGCTGACTTGAAGACTCTTTCCTGCGCCAGAGCAGAGTCTACCAGTGAGAGCTACCTAAGGATAGGTAATGTCTTCAAAGAATACTGCTCCAAGCAGGAAGTTAACAGTTCGAATACTACTACGGGAGAGATTCTAAAACTTTCTTCAGGATGGCTTGGATAAGGGCCTTTCCCCTGCCACACTGAAGGTACAGGTTTCAGCCCTATCCACCTGTTTAGGTAGAAAATTGTCTCAGAATCCCTCAATTTCTAGGTTCCTTAAGGGTGCCATGAGACTTAGACTGGTGGTTTCAACTCATGTTCCCCAGTGGGATCTTGCTACAGTTCTCTCGGGACTTTGTGGTCCTCCAATTGAGCCGTTAGAGGACGTGGATTTTAAGTATTTAGCCTTTAAAACCACTTTTTTGTTAGCCATCACTTCAGCAAAGAGAGTGGGTGAGCTCCAGGCTTTTTCTTCCGAGGAACCATATACTTCGTTCTTGCGGATAGGGTCCAGCTCAGATTTCTCCTTGGCTTTAACCTTAAGGTGCCTTTATACCAATATCAACCAGATGGTTTCCTTACCAGTGTTTTTTTTTCCAGCTCCTTCCTCTGAAGAAGAGGAAAGACTTCACACTCTGGATGTAGTAAGGTGTCTTCAGATCTACCTTCTACGTACACGACCTTTCAGGAAATCCGAGAATCTCCTTATTAATATATATGGTAGAGACAAAGGTCTCAGAGCTTCCAAATCTACCTTATCTAGATGGATCAGGGAAGTGATTAAAACTTTTTTCTACTCAGGGGTTAACTCCACCTGAATTCTTTACAGCCCACTCAACTAGGGCTGTGTCAACCTCTTGGGCTGAGAGCCATGTGGTACCTCTTGATCAGATTTGTGCAGCTGCTTCTTGGTCATCTCAGCTGAACTTTGTAAAACATTAACGGCTAAATGTCCGGAGTTCAGAGGGGACTGCCTTTGAACAGTCAGTCCTAGGTACTGTACAGCGAGGAAACCCTCCCTAGGGGAATTACTTGCTACATCCCCATATTGTGCTGCTGTAGGACATAAGGGAATCGTTGATTATGATGTTAATCTGTTTTCCCTTAGTCCTAACAGCAGCACAAGCTTCCCTCCCTAACTTAGGATTTTTACTTTATAACTTACACAAGGGGGAGGTCCCTTTTGCCCTCTTATAGGGTACCACAGTCATGCATAAATTATGTTAATTGAAAATTTTGCCTGTCCTATCAATACACAGGGGCAGAAATACCCCATATTGTGCTGCTGTTAGGACTAAGGGAAAACAGATTAACATCATAATCAACGAGTTGTGCCTAGCTTATATCAGAGGCGAACACTCCAAAATCTGATTGTGTGGCCGGGATTCCCGCTTAACAGTTTTTGGAGTGTGTGACTCTGCTGACATTAGCTGGGCGCAACATATTGGGTACTAAAATTGTGAATCTCTATAAAAATTGCAATTTTCACTTTTCATTATCAGCTGCGCATTCATATCTGGAAATTAAATTAATGCAACACTCAAGGGTTAATAAATGCTCACTATGCCTCTTGGTAAATCCCTTGAGAGGTGTAGTTTCCAAAAACCAAAATAAAGCTTCTTCACTTTTGTGACAGGCTGTATCCAAACAGCTGTTAATACCTACATATGACATTAAGTGTGTTATCCTGGATACAACAGTGTCCTACATGTGAGCATAAACTGCTGTTTGGGCACACAGCAGGGTGCAGATGTGAAGGAGAGCTATGTGCTTTTTAAGCGCAGAGTTAGATTGTTTGTTTTTGGACGCCATTTGCAGAAACCCTAAAATTGCCCCTACAAAATGCGATCACTTCTTGGGTAATTCTAATTTACTGGCACCTCCAGAGCTCTGCAAAAACAACATGGCATCCAGAAATCTATACTCCAAGAGCTAAAAAGCACAGTGCTCCTGAGCCCTCCTGTGTGCCCAAGCAGCAGTTTATGCCCACATATACAATTTTTTTGTACCCAGGATAACCCACTTAACAGTTTTAGGAGTGCATGTCTTAGATGACACAAAGTGGGCACAATGTATTGGGCACTGAAATGGCATATTTCTTTTAAAATTAAAATTTTCACTTTGTACATTCATTTTTGGGAAGCACTGTTCGGCTCAAAATGATAATACCACTTAAGAAATTCCTCGAGGGGTATAGTTTCTAAAATGGGGTCACTTTTGGGGGGTTTCCATTGTACTAGTACTTTAGAGACTCTGGAAATGCGAAATGGCACCTGAAAACTATTCCAGCAAAATCTGCCCTCCAAAAGCCAAATAGCGCTCTTTCCATTTTGAACAGCGCCATGTACCCATACAGCAGATTACGACCACATATGGGGTATTGCCGTGTTCAGGAAAAATTATGTAATGAAATATGTGGTGCTTTTTCTTTAACCCCTTGTAAAAATTTAAATATGGGGCTAAATGGACGGTTTAGTGAAAAAAAAAAGTAATTTTTAATTTTTTACGTTCCAATGTTAATAAAATCTGTGAAACATCTATAGGGTCTAAATGCTCACTATGCCCCTTAACACATTTTATAAGGGGTGTGGTCTCCAAAATGCAGTCACTTTTTGGGGGTTTCCATTGTACTGGTACTTTAGGGACTCTGGAAATGCAACATGGCACCTGAAAGTTATTCCAGCAAAATTTGCCGTCCAAAAGCCAAATAGAGCTCTTTCCATTCCGAGCAGTGCCATGTACCCATACAGCAGATTGAGACACATATAGGGTATTCCCGTGTTCAGGAGAAATTGTGTAACCAACTTTGGGGAGCTGTTTTTTTTTTTCATCCTCTTGTGAAAAATAAAAATTTGGGGCTAAATTGATAGTTTATTGGAAAAAGTCATTTTTCATTTTCACGTCCCAATTGTAATAAAATTTGTGAAACAGCTGTGGGATCAAAATGCTCACTATACCCCTTGATAAATTCTGTGAGGGGTGTAGTTTCCAAACCGGGGTAACTTTTTGAGGGTTTCCATTGTATTGGTATTCTAGGGGCTCCGCAAATGTGACATGCCACCAGAAAACTATTCCAGCAAAATCTTAATCTTACACATCTTAATGTTAATAAAATCTGTGAAACAACTATGGGGTCAAAATGCTCACTATACCCCTTGATAGTGTAGTTTCCAAAAAAGGGTCACTTTTGGAGGGTTTCCATTGTATTTGTACTCTAGGGGCTCTGCAATTTAGACATGACACCTGAAAATTCTTCCAGTAAAATCTGCTTTTTAAACACCCACTGTCTCTCCTTTCCTTTCGTGTGCTGTATGGCTTCAGGACTTGATCAGATAGCTCAATCCCTCCCATGTACTTATTGTATGCCAGAAAGCAGTCTGGCTTGGGCGTATAGGTACTGGTATCACGCAGAGGTACAAGGGTGCTGCTGTTGCCATGAATTGTCAGTGCAAGGACATCCCTCTTGTCCTTATACTTGACCAATAGCTTATTACAGATCGCCCTATTCCCACCCCTTCTGCAACCTGTGCCCTAGGGAGGCCTTTCTGACTTCTGCGCACTGTCCCACAAGCTGCAGTTCCTCTGGAACTGGGGCACCTAAAGAGTTGGATACCGGTGTAGAAGTTATCCACATATAGGTGATAACCCTGGTCCAGCAGTGGGTGCAGCAAATCCCACACTATTTCCCCACTAACTCCTAGGATTGGGGGGCATTCTGGGGGCTCAATTCTTGTGTCCCTTCCTTCCTAACCCCAAACTTATAGGTGTATCTTGATCTACTCTCGCAGTTTGTACATTTTAATGCCATACCATACCCTCTTACTGGAAATAGAAATGTTCTGATGGGATGTATGTCACTGCAAATTTGGCATTAAGTGGTCAATGAGTGGCCTGACTTTGAATAGGTGGTCAGAATTGGGGGCATCATATGCCCATATTCAGACAATATATATAACAAATCTTCATCTCTGCTGCATTTACTGGGGTCCACCTATGGGACCTGGCATATGAAGAGGTGACATTTTATTCTGTGAATTGTTGGGCATACAAATATGTTTGGGTCACCATAAAATCTATTAACTCATCAGAAAAAAAGACTTTGAAAAAGTTAGTCAGTCTCAATTTGTATTCTTGACCTGCCCACAAAGTCAGGAAGCTGAGGCTCATAATTTTCTGGGGTGGGATCCACATTTGTTCTGCAATTTTGGAAGCTACCTTAGCAATAGTTCTGGGACACCTCCTTTGGGGTCGCTAAACACTGGATGATGTGGAGGTGGAACATCAAAAGTAAAGGAATGGGGCATTTTCCTCTTCTCCCTTGCTGGCCCTATCAGTGTCAGAGGCTAGTAAGGCATACACCTCTTCTGCAGAATATCTTCTTTGGGACACTTGGGGGAAAAAAGTATTTAGTCAGCCACCAATTGCGCAAGTTCTGCCACTTAAAAAGATGAGAGAGGCCTGTAATTGACATCATAGGTAGACCTCAACTATGAGAGACAAAATGAGAAAACATATCTAGAAAATCGCATTGTCTGATTTTTTAAGAATTTATTTGCAAATTATGGTGGAAAATAAGTATTTGGTCAATAACAAAAGTTCATCTCAGTACTTTGTTATCTATCCTTTGTTGGCAATGACAGAGGTCAAACGTTTTCTGTAAGTCTTCAAAAGGTTGGCACACACTGTTGCTGGTATGTCGGCCCATTCCTCCATGCAGATCTCCTCTAGAACAGTGATGTTTTGGGACTGTCGCTGGGCAACACGGACTTTCAACTCCCTCCAAAGGTTTTCTATGGGGTTGAGATCTGGAGACTGGCTAGGCCACTCCAGGACCTTGAAATGCTTCTTACGAAGCCACTCCTTCGTTGCCCTGGCAGTGTGCTTGGGATCATTGTCATGCTGAAAGACCCAGCCACGTTTCATCTTCAATGCCGTTGCTGATGGAAGGAGGTTTGCACTCAAAATCTCACGATACATGGCCCCATTCATTCTTTCATGTACACGGATCAGTCATCCTGGTCCCTTTGCAGAGAAACAGCCCCAAAGCATGATGTTGCCACCCCATGCTTCACAGTATGTATGGTGTTCTTTGGATGCAACTCAGCATTCACTCTCCTCCAAACACGACGAGTTGTGTTTCTACCAAACAGTTCTACTTTGGTTTCATCTGACCATATGACATTCTCCTAATACTTTTCTGGAACATCCAAATGCTCTCTAGCAAACTTCAGACGGGTCCCAATATGTACTGGCTTAAGCAGTGGGACACGTCTGGCACTGCAGGATCTGAGTCCCTGGCGGCATAATGAGTTACTGACGGTAGCCTTTGTTACGTTAGTCCCAACTTTCTGCAGGTCATTCACTAGGTCCCCCGTGTGGTTCTGGGATTTTTGCTCACTGTTCTTGTGATCATTTTGACCCCACGGGGGTGAGATCTGGCGTGGAGCCCCTGTTCGAGGGAGATTATCAGTGGTCTTGTATGTCTTCCATTTTCTAATTATTGCTCCCACAGTTGATTTCTTCACACCAAGCTGCTTGCCTATTACAGATTCAGTCTTCCCAGCCTGGTGCAGGTCTACAATTTTGTTTCTGGTGTCCTTCCACAGCTCTTTGGTCTTCACCATAGTGGAGTTTGGAGTGTGACTGTTTGAGGTTGTGGACAGGTGTCTTTTATACTGATAACAATTTCAAACAGGTGCCATTACTACAGGTAATGAGTGGAGGACAGAGGAGCCTCTTAAAGAAGAAGTTACTGGTTTGTGAGAGCCAGAAATCTTGCTTGTTTGTAGGTGACCAAATACTTATTTTCCACCATAATTTGCAAATAAATTCTTAAAAAATCAGACAATGTGATTTTCTGGATTTGTTTTCTCATTTTGTCTCCCATAGTTGAGGTCTACCTATGATGTCAATTACAGGCCTCTCTCATCATATTAAGTGGGAGAACTTGCACAATTGGTGGATGACTAAATACTTTTTTCCTCACTTGTTTACATAGAGACTTCTATCTATATTTATAGCAATTCTAACTAAATCTAACTGAAATTTAGATTATTACAAAAGAAAAAAAGAGGCTAAAAATTGAGCAGGTGCCGGTCAGAAATGTATGTCACTAACCACCGCTCAGCGCCACAGGGCACACACAAGAAGACGGCTTCTGTGTGTACTACAGTAAAAAAAGGCCCTGTCTTAAAAGCCACTGCACGCCTCCCTGATCCTCGAAGTGATTGGTGCCATTTATAGCACCAATCACTGCCAGTTTTTGAGTAGATTAGATCATTAGATCTGTGCCGGTAAGCTTCTATTGGCCAATCAGATTTGATCAGCCAATAGCAGCGATCGCCATTGCATGGGGGGGGGGATTCACCCCCACCCATGGTGCCAGGATTGTCTGCTGTCATAGACAGCAGAATTCCTAAAGTGGTCCCCAAGTCTGGGGACACTGTGACCCCCGACTGTTGTGCTGTACTATTACGGTGCGTTGCCATAAGACCCAGGCAGCTGCACCCCAAATAGTACGGCGCTCATCGCCTAGGGGTTAAAAATGTTTTTCAAGTGACTCTTCATTGTTTTTTGTTCTGTGATAAGATAGGTAGTTGTAACATCTACACGATGCTACATCTGTATCTGACACCCTCTTGCAGCATTCGAGACCAAAATTCTCCAGATGCACTCACTATCAATACCTATGATTGAAGTGGTTAACAGATGAAGGGCTTTTTTTAGCCCTCCTTGCAGATTGGTGGTAGGGACCAATGGTTGCTATTAGAGGTGGAGGCCAAAAAATTTTATTGAGATTTTAAGTGATAGACCAACGCAAAGTAGCACAAATTTGTGAAGTGGAACAAAAATGATACATGGTTTTCAAAATTTTAATCAAATAAAAATCTGAAAAGTGTGAGGTGCACAAGTATTCAGCCCCCTGTACTCTGATACCCCTAAATAAAATCCAGTGCAATCAATTGCATTCAGAAGTCACTTAATTAGTTAATAGAGTCCAGCTGTGGTTTGTTAGAGAACACTAGAGAACAAACAGCATCATGAAGACGAAGAAACTCACCAGACAGGTCAGAGAAAAAGTTGTGGAAAATTTTAAAGCTGGGTTAGGTTATAAAAACATATCTCAAGCTTTGAGCATCCCAAGGAGTACTGTTCAATCCATCAACCAAAAATGGGAAAAGTAATCTACAACTGGAAACCTACCAAGACATGGATATCCACCTAAACTAACAGATCGAGCAAGGAGAGCACTGGTCAGAGAAGCAGCCAAGAGACCCATGGTCACTCTGGAGGAGCTGCAGAAATACCCCAAAAGACTTGCAGCTATAATTGCAGCGAAACTTGTCTCTACAATGTATTGATATAGGAGGGCTGAATACTTTTGCACGTCAGACTTTTCAGATTTTTATTTGAAAAGAAGTCGTAGCAAAATTATCTTCATTTATGACAATGCGCCATCTCATGCAGCAAAGAATGCCTCTGAACCATTGGCTGCTATGGACATAAAAAGAGAAACTTAAGGTGTGGCCACCATCCTCCTCCGACCTGAACCCTATTGAGAACCTTTGGAGTATCCTCAAGCAAAAGATCTATGAGGGTGGGAGGTAGTTCACATCAAAACAGCAGCTCTAGGACAGCTATTCTGATATCCTGCAAAGAAATTCAAGCAGAAACTATCCAAAAACTTACTAGTTCATTGGATGCAAGAATTGTGAAGGTGATATCAAAGAAGGGGTCTGATGCTGTTTGATAAATCTGACATATTGTTGGACTGTCTATTCTAATATTGCAACATTTATTAGTGGGCTTAAAAGTTCTTGGCGCATTTTTGATGCACAGTGTCACAACTTAGTCCACGTCTTTTCTAGTGAAGCCATGCCCAAAAGGTGACTTCCCTTCTTGTGCAAGTTGTAAAAGTGTTTAAAAATTCTGGCACATTTTGCTTGATAAATCTCCCCTAATGTAGAAAGAGCCATGTATGCATGGCATTCTGTGGAGGCTATGTTTAGAATTACTATAGACGTAAATGGAGATAACAAGACATACCCAGCATACTCTCCACTCATTGCGGCTGCGAGTCGGGGGTAAGGAACTCCTGTTTTTAAAATGTTTGCAGATACTGGAGGTGGAACCCGCATGAATCGGACATTTATGGTCTATCCTGTGACTATGCCATAAATGTCCTTGATGGGAATACCCCTTTAACCACCCTACAGTTTTGAATGAGCAGGACTCCAGGATTCAGCAAAGTGCCTTACTGTTACCCCGAGCAGAACACGTTCATTGACACTAACTTTAAATGGCTCTAACTCCACGGCTCTAACTGGTTAAAGAAAAGGTGCATATACTAGCACTTTCACTTTAAGCAGCTGACAGTACAAGAAAAGGAGAAAGTTATTTTATTTTTTCTCCTGTCCCTGACACAACACTTCAGATAACCCCAAGGGAGGGGGTACCATGGACTTTTGTTCATGATATCACCCCCCCCCCCCCCATTTCAATCAGAAGCATACTTGCCATTTATCTACTTATATGCTGCTGTTAATGTTGACTGCTGCACCTAAATCATTTTCCTCCCAACTTAATGAAAAAATAATTGGTATCACCATATCAGTAACAACCCCTAAAATAAAATTTGTATTTATTCTACATGATAAATGCCATAAACCTTAAAATTCAGATGCTGAACTGATGTTTTCCGATCATCTCAAGTCTTAAAATGTAATAAAAACTGATTAAAAAGTCTTATGTAAACACAAAATAAAAGGTCTTGTAAAGCTGCATTGAAATAATAGTAGTAATATTTACTTCAGCCATAAATTCAAAATCTGCAATAAAAAAAGTGACAATTTCAAGAGGGTTTTTGCTATTTTAATGTGACTGTTAGGGGTTAACCTGCTGAAACCTTTTTAGAGATTACACAAATCATTCCCACTATCAACTAGCCAAATTTGCCTAAATTATGAAATGCCATCCAATAATAGGTGCCTAACAAGGATAATATAATAAGAATAAAATGTATCATTACAGAGGTCTTTCCATAATTATTTGCATCCTTATGTGGTATCCTCAGGGCCGGCGTTAGGGGGGGGGAGTAAACTGGGCAATTGCCCAGGGCCCCTTCCCCAAAGGGGCCCCCGGGATCCGGCCACTGTGGAGCATTATACTTGGGAGGGGGCCCTCTGGAGAGCATATTATACTGTGTGGGGCCACTGTGGAGCATTATACTTGGGAGGGGCCCCTCTGGATAGCATATTATACTGTGTGGGGCCTCTGTGGAGCATTATACTGTGGGAGCCTCTCTGGGCAGTATATTATAAAGTGTGGAGGCCATTCTGGAGCATGTTATACTGTGTGGGGTCACTGTGGAGCATTATTCTGGGGGGGCCATCTGCAGAGCATATTATATTGCGTGGCGCCACTGTGCGGCATTATTCGGGGGGAACTAAGGAGCATTATACTAGGGGGCCCTCTGGGGAGCATACTATGGGCCACTGTGGAGCTTTATACTGGGGGGAAGGAGCAGTGTGGGGAGCCTGTTATACTGTGTGGGGCCACTGTGGAGTGTATTATATTGTGTGGGGCTTCTCGGGAGCATATTATACTCTGTGGGGCCATTGTAGTGCATTATACTGGGGGGGACTGTGGGGAGCATATTATACTGGAGGGGGACTGTGGAGCATTATACTGTGTGCAGTCAGCCCTGTGTGCTATGTCTGCATCACAGTTCCCTCACTATAATCTTGCACTTAGTGGTTGGTTGAAGCCATTTATTGTCAAACTTTAGTGTTTTCTCTTTTTAAATCATGACAACCAAAAACATAAAAATCACCCTGTTCAAAAGTTTACATACCCCAGTTCTTAATACCGTGTATTGCCCCCTCTAGAATCAATGACAGCTTGAAGTCTTTTGTGGTACTTGTGGATGAGGCTCTTTATTTTCTCAGATGGTAAAACTGCCCATTCTTCTTGGCAATAAGTCTCTAGTTCCTGTAAATTCCTGGGCTGTCTTGCATGTACTGCGCACTTGAGACCTCCCCAGAGTGGCTCAATGATATTGAGGTCAGGAGACTGAGATGGCTACTCCAGAACCTTCACTTTCTTCTGCTGTAGCCAATGACAGGTCGACTTGGCCTTGTGTTTTGGATCGTTGTCATGTTGGAACGTCCAAGTACGTCCCATGCACAGCTTCCTGGCTGATGAGTGCAAATTTGCCTCCAGTATTTGCTGATAACACGCTGCATCGCATTCATCTTTCCTTCAACTTTGACCAAGTTTCCTGTGCCTTTGAAGCTCACACATAATCAGTGATCCACCTCCATGCTTTATAGTAGGAATGGTGTTCCTTTCATCATAGGCCTTGTTGACACCTCTCCAAATGTAACGTTTATGGTTGTCGCCAAAAAGTTCGATCACTTCAAATTACCTTGTTCCAGAAGTTTTGAGGCTTGTCTCTGTGCTGTTTGGCGTATTGAAGGCGAGATTCTTTGTGGCATTTGCGCAGTAATGGCTTTCTTCTGGCAACTCGACCATGCAGCCCATTTTTCTGCAAGTGCCTCCTTATTGTGCATCTTGAAACAGCCACACCGATAGTTTTCAGAAAGTCCTATATTTCAGCTGATGTTATGTGTGGGTTTTTCTTTGCATCCCGAACAATTTTCCGGGCAGTTGTGGCCGAAATTTTGGTTGGTCTACCTGACCGTGGTTTGGTTTCTGGGCATGTTATCAAAATCACCAGGGTATGTGAACTTTTAAACAGGGTCATTTTGATGTTTTTATTTGTCATTATGATTTAAAAAGAGAAAACACAGAAGTTTGACAATAAATAGCTTCAACCAACCACTAACCATGAGTGGAGAAAAAGTTTGTGTTATAATTCATATTCTCTGAAAAAAGGTCAAAAAAACTGAAAATCTGCCGGGGTATGTAAACTTTTTAGCACAACTGTATAAGGGTGGGTTACTATATATACAGACGTGGACAAAATTGTTGGTACCCCTCGTTTAATAAAAGAAAAGCCCACAATGGTCACAGAAATAACTTGAATCTGACAAAAGTAATTTGCCAAACTACATGTTGACAAGCCACAAAGCTTCTAGGAGAATGTCCTATGGACAGATGAGACCAAAATCGAAATTTTTGGCAAGGCATATCAGCTCTATGTTCACAGACGGAAAAATGAAGCATATCTTGAAAAGAACACTGTCCCTACTGTGAAACATGGAGGAGGCTCTGTTATGGGGCTGCTTTGCTGCATCTGGCACAGGGTGTCTTGAATCTGTTTAATGTACAATTAAATCTCAAGACTATCAAGGGATTCTATAGAGAAATGTGCTGCCCAGTGTCAGAAAGCTTGGTCTCAGTCACAGGTCATGGGTCTTGCAACAGAATAATGACCCAAAACACACAGCTAAAAACACCCAAGAATGGACTATTCTGAAGTGGCCTTCTATGAGTCCTGACCTAAATCCTATTGAGCATCTTTGGAAGGAGCTGAAACATGCCGTCTGGAAAAGGCACCCTTCAAACCCGAGACAACTGGAGCAGTTTGCTCATGAGGAGTTGGCCAAAATACCTGTTGAGAGGTGCAGAAGTCTCATTGACAGTTACAGGAATCGTTTGATTGCAGTGATTGCCTCAGAAGGTTGTGCAACAAAATATTACGTTAAGGGTACCATCATTTCTGTCCAGGCCTGTTTCATGATTTTTCTTTTTTTAAAAAATTCTGTTGAAGCATGGTTGAAAAGCAGTATCTGACTTTCATTTGTTCATTTTCATAGAATTTTTATATATTATTACTTTTGTCAGATTCAAGTTATTTCTGTTACCATTGTGGGTTTTTCTCTCATTAAACGAGGGGTACCAACAATTTTGTCCATGTGTGTAATTTGGAAACTTAAAGGGAATCTGTCAGGTCAATCTGGGACAGTAAACCACCCACAGGCCCTTTAGACCTGGGGTTTAGTGTCCCAGATCGCCCTGTTGTAATGCAATCCGCAGGCACATTAAAAATAAAAAAAAAACCTTTATATTTACCTAGATAAGGGTCCGATCGACACTTTGGTGAGAACGGTCTGGCTTATTCTTGAGGCAAGCCTCCCGGCGCCTGCGCTGTTCTTCAGTGAAGCCAAAGATGGACACCCCGGCTTCACTTGCGTAATTGCGGGGCATGCGCACTGAAGCCGAGGAGTACTCCTCTAGCTTCATTGAAGAACTGCGCAGGCACGGGGAGTACAGCGGCCGGGTTAGTATAAAGGTTTTTTATTTTTAATGAGGCCATGGATTGCATTATAACAGGGTGATTTGGACACTAAACCCCTGATCCATATGGACGTGTGGGTGGTTTAGTGTCCCAAATTGCACTGACAGATTCCCTTTAAATATGAGGGGGCTATTATAAGGGGGAACTATTATTTATAAGATGGGCTATTATTTATAAGGGAGGAACCATTATATACAAGGCATTCATTATAAGGGCGAGCTATTGTTTATAAGAGGGGAACTATTTGTAGGGGGGGTATAATTGTTAGTGGGCTTATTTATAAAGGGGGCTATTAAGTGATAATGGGGACTATTATTTATAAGGGTAACTATTATTTATGAGAGGGCTATTATAATAAGGGAGCAGTGGTACAAAGGTGCTCATTTGAATTGTGTGGTAAAATGGGGGTTATTACTTTTTTGTTGGCAGAAGGGAGGTGTTATTATAGGGGTTGCCACTGGAAGATGATGGTTAACTTTTAATTTTGCCCAGGGCCCCACTTTGTCTAAAACCAGCCCTGGGTATCCTGTGTACCTGGGTCACGTAATATAATTCATTGTTTAGAAGTTTTTCTTTTCTATTTCTACATATTACCATAATACTAAAATGTGCCAGATGTTTTCCTTTCACTTTAGTCCTGATACTAAGGTGTCCATAACAACAGACTCTAGAGCCCATTACTATGGCAAAGCTGTCAGCAGAGACTTGAATATGATAGCATGCTCCTTCATGTGCTTGGTTAAACAGTCCTGTATTTAATGGTGACAAACAGAGAAAATGAAAAATGGAAAATATTCTCTAAGCTTTTTTTATGTTCCAAATGAGTTTTAAAAAAATACATCATCATTACTAAGAGGAAGCAGGGAAAACAGTATACTTAGGGCTAAGGCAAATTGCAGCTAAATGCTGCGGAAAAAAAAACACACCGAAAATGCATGGAGGTTCTCTGCTTTTTTCCTTCCCCTATTAAATCTATTGGGAAAACTCTTGCAATTCCAAAGCTAAAATTAACATGCTATGTTTTCAAAATTGTATGTTTTTTTGAAATAGCAGCTTTTCCACGACTCTTCTATTCTGCATTTGAGGATGAGATTAACGAAAATCCCATTGACTTTGCCGATACTGTAAAACACAACTTTTTTTCTGCTGCATTTCTGCAGCACCCAAAATATCTGCATTACCACAACATGGGGCTTTAGGATGTCTCCACTGGAGACTCCATTGTGTGGCTACTGAAAATCGGTGGAGGAAAAAGTTTAAATTTTAAAATAACAAACACTATAGTAAATGGGGTCTGCTGGGCTGCGTGTGTAACTGTCTCTCTGTTGTTTTTGGTATTTTGCTCAGATAATTTTTTATTGATATTAAGTCTATATTTTTAGAATAGTTTGATACCTTGTGCTTCATGGAAATAAACCACATTACAAATTATGCAAATCGGATTTAAGATTTCATTTTTCAATTAAACTCATGGATGTTATTGTGTCTCTGGACTCTGAATCACTGAAATAAATCTCAAACACCTGTGATAATTAGTTTGTCAGATGAACCCAATTAAAGGAAACCTACTTAGCAGGCTACATATCAACTATATGGGAAAGAAAAAGGATCCCTCTCCTGCTGAAAAGCATCAAATAGTGCAATACCTTTCACAATGAAAACATTTCATGAAAACTTAAGCTTGATCATCGTACTGTGAAGAGAAGGGTTTGTGCAGATAAAGGCATAATGAGGAAGGTTTCTGCCAGACAAATTAATCGAATTAAAAGAGAAGCTGCTAAAATACCATTCCAAAGCAGCAAACAGGTATTTGAAACTTCTGGTGCCTCTGGTGTCCCACGAACTTCAAGGTGTAGGATCCTCCAGAACAGGGGTCGGCAACCCCCGGCACGTGTGCCAAGAGTGGCACGCGAGGCTTATTTCCCTGACATGGCAGCAGAGTCCTCACTCAGCAGCTTTGATCGAACCATACATCGCCGAAACAAAACTGCTATTATTATACTGTGGCGTTTGTTCAGACGCGGCGGCTGTGCGATCTGCAGGCGCTTCTGACAGCTGACAGGGCCTCAGGGATCATGTCTGGCGTCATTACGCATAATGACGCGACATGACCCCAGAGACCCAATCAGCAGTCGCTGACTACAGGCAGAAGTGCCGAAGAGAACACAGCAGCTGCCACGCGCAGAAAAAGGTGAGTAGCATTGTTTTTTTATGTTTGTCACCTCTTGGTCCTGCACTTATTATACTCGGGGGTCTGAAGAGAGCTATGGAACATGATATTGTGTGCAGGGACCGCTATGGGACATGATATTGTGTGCAGGGACCGCTATGGGACCTAATACCGTGTGCAGGAACCGCTATGGGACCTAATACCGTGTGCAGGGACCGCTATGGGACCTAATACCGTGTGCAGGGACCGCTGTGGGACCTAATACCGTGTGCAGGGACCGCTATGTGACATAATACGGTGTGCAGAGGCCACTATTTGACATAATACAGTGTGCAGGGGTCACTATGTGACATAATACCGTGTGCTGGGGCTGGGCTGCGTTTGTAACTGTCATTGTGTAACTGCGTGTAACTGTCATCGTGTAACTGCGTGTGTAATTATGTCATATAGAGGCCCCAACACACGGTATTATGTCATATAGTGATATGACATAATACCGTGTGTTGGGGCCTCTATATGACATAATACCGTGTGCTGGGGCCACGATATGACATAATACCATGTGCAGGGGCCACTATGTGACATAATACGTTGTGCAGAGGCTGTTATGGGATATAAAACCTTGTGCAGGGGCCGCTGTAGGACATAATACATGGCGGCTTATTGTTTGTGAAAAAAAAATTTACTTTGTAATGGTATCATTCAATATCCTGTACAATATACTGGGAAGCTGGAAAAAAATTCAGAATGAGGTGGAATTGGAAAAAAAATGCATTTGCACCAATTTCATATGAATTAAATTTTTAGGGCGTTCACTGTGTGGTAAAAATGACATGTTACCTGTATTCTGTGGGTCAGTACGATCACTGCTATAACAAATTTATATAGTTTGTGTAATGTTTTGATACCTTTTTAAAAGATAAAAACTTTGCAAAATAGAAAAAATATTTTTTGTTGCCATTTTTACATATTTACAAGTATGAAGCTGGGTATGGCGTCATATGTGGGACAAGATGACGTTTTTGTTGATACTATTTGGGGGAAGGCTTGATCACTTTTTATAAAAAATTTTTAGATGGCAAAGTATTGAAAAAAAACATCATTTGTCTATTTAGATTTTTCCCCCCACTACGCTGTTCACCGTATGGGATAAATATTTTAATAGTTTGGGCATTTTTGAGCACAGGGATCCCTAAAGTGTTTATGTTTACTTTTATTTATTTTTATATGTTATCTAGGGAAAGTGGGGTGATTTGAACTTGTGTTTTTAGTGGTGTTTTTTTTGTATTTTTAAAAACTTTTTTTTTTCTACCTTTACTTTTATTTTCAGACCCCGTAGGGGCCTTGAACCCTAGGGGGTCTGATCGCTCATACTATTCACTGCAATAATAATGTATTGCAGTGAATAGTAAAATCTGTTCACTTCTATAACTGATGTAATGACAAGCCTGGGAACCTTCAATAGGCTTCTGGCTGTCGTGTCAACCAATCGCCACCCTCCGAGGATGATCTGGAGGGTGGCGATCGGTCAAAGATGGCGTTTAATCGCTTCATCTAAAGTGTTAACAGCTGCGATTGGTGTCTGCATCGATCTCCTGTTAGCGGCGGATCCTAGCTGTATTATACAGCCGGCATCCTCCATGTATGGAGAGCTCAGCAACTGAACCCTCTCCTTACATCCCCATGCGACCAAGGACATATTACGTTCTACCAAAAACTATGCATTTTCTCAACATGGGTCCTTAGCCTAAAGGACTATTGCTAAATGCACCACTACTGTAAAGTTCATCCCAGGGACATGCCTATGCAGTAAATCTGGATTCGTCTCATAAAGGATGTGTTTTACAGACCTCATTTGATCTTTTAAGCTTTTGTCAGTTCTGCCCTTAAATTTTCTATGAATTGAGGTCTTCACTTTGTTGTCCTTAAGCCACTTAACCACAACTTTGTTCATATGGTTGGGGGCATTTTCCAATTGGAAGAATCATTTGCACCCAAGCTTTAACTGGCGGATGTCTTAAGGTGTAAAGAGGAACAGTTTCTCTAGCAGCAAAGCACCCCCATATGATCCTGCCACCCCTGTGCTTCACAGTTGTAATAGTATTCTTTGGCTTGCAAGTCTCCCCCTTTTTCCTCCTTACATAACAGTGGTCCGAAGAAACAAATGGAATGGTTTGTCCTTAATGGTATCTTCATCGCCAGTTACAATTGCAAACTTTAACTAGATTTTTTTTATGTCAGTTTTGGAACAGTTGCTTCTTCTTACTGAGTGGCCATACAGATTATGTAGATTTAGGATACGTTTTACTGTTCATATGCATTAAATCTTTGTACCGGTTTCCAACAGCATCTTCAAGGTTGTTTGCTGCTGTTCTTGAATTGCGTATTTTTTCTTATGAAAGTACAATTATCTCTAGGAGAATGCTTTGAAGAGCCCTTCACAGGATGATTCCCAAATGGCAAGTCGTGTAAAAAATAGCAGTGGCCCTTTTTGATGTAATGACACAGTTATATATATGTAGACCACGTAAAATATTAGACCCTAGATTGTTACTAGTTAATTAAAATAAATAGCGGCATTTTATTTACGCCATTTAGTGATCACTTTAAATATTTTTGTTGATACTGAATATATATTTAATAAATTCACTGACTTATCAAAGATAAATCATCTCCTCTTCAATCAAACAATTCACAGACGTCCATTATTTGGAGATATAAATGCTTAAAACTTCACTTTTAATAATGTCAACTAAAAAATGAATAACCCAACCCTAACAGGGCAAATAGTAATAAAATCCACTAATGCCATCACAACAGAGCAGAACCATTAATAACTATGCACTACCTGTGCAGTAACCATAGATCATTCTATATCCCTATAATGGAACCTCAATTTCATAGATAGGCGATCACCTAGATGTTAACAAATAGATGTAACGTCTCTGCCGTTTCGGGTCTCGGTGCCACCCTCCGCTCGCATGCTGTGGCGAAGGAGGCGTCTTCAATTTGGTTCTTTGTGTAAGTCTCTTGATGCTCAGTCTGAACATGGTCCTAATCAGTGTAATGGATTTCTAACCACACCCGTGCTCTAAGCATTTCTCTCTGGACGGTATAGAGTTAATCTCTTCCTGGCTTGTGTGATTGACAGGCTGTGTGCCTATCAGGTGTGGGGTTGGGCCCAGACTTTCTATATACAGGTTGTCACTTCTCTGCAAGTTGCCGGTTATTACACTTGTGTTTTGCCTGCTCTCTTCATTATTTCCCTTGCTACCTTGTTACCTGATTTTCTGACCACTGGCTTTGACTTTGACTATTCTCTTGGATCTCAATTCTGTGCTGCAATTGCTCGATTGTTTCTGACCCCTTGGCTAGCTGACATCCCTTTGTTGTTGTGCGTCTTGTCTGCGTTCTATGTGGTCACTTATTATAAGGAGGGACTGTCGACGTGGTTTCTGGCTGTCACCTAGGACAGATCGGGCAAGTTAGCCAGGGACAGTGGGGGGATTCAGCTTAGGGTCCACTGTCTCATTGTGCCCCTCCCCCCTAGTTCTCCAGCAGCTTCTGGGGAATCGCTCCTCTAGTGATTCCCTTACAATAGATCTCTGGAAACTAGATGAACTGCCTAAAAATGTATCCAGCCATGCTGCAGGTTGAATCAATTAGCCAAAATGTTATCTCAGATAAAAAAATGCTTAGAAACCAGCACTCCTCATATATCCTGAGACTACTGGCCTATTGCCACACCAACAGGACTCAGAGGGACTAGGTCTCAAACCCAAAAGGCAAATAAGATTCAACACTGCAACTGACTTAAACTATCTAACTCCTCAATGTATAAATAAACTGACCAACGCGTTTCCTCAACCAGATTCATCAGGGGCAAATATCAAATACAAAAGTTTCTTTATGAGCAGCAAAAACTGCTATTCCAAGGTGTCTTAGCAGAATAACATGGCGTGACCGCTCTGATAATGGCGGTCCCGATACAGCCTCTTAAGCGCCCTTATAAATCATCCTACTCCTCCCAATGGAACTGCTTAGCCAATCGCCACGCATATTTCTCACACACCTTCTCAATACCCCTACTGAGAACGGCCAATCACAATGTCTCCCGCGACTGACGTCATACGGTACCTCTCCTCCTATTCCGTTGGCCAATCACGCTGTCTAGCATCACAGACATCATACGGGACATCCCCTCCTGTCCCGCTGGCCAATCACGCTCTATATCACTGTATACTGTATTGCTTGAACCTGCAATCTTTTTCTATGGCAGGTCCCATAGACTGCAATACAACTGTATTGCAGTCTATGGGAGTTTCACTATGTTACATTATGTTATGTCATAGATTAGCCTCAATAGTAATATTACTATTTCAGGCCTGGAAGTCTTTAGTCTTTCCAGCTGCCGAAGCCCCAGCAATCTTGCCGTGTGGTAGCCGTCCTGCAACAAAGAAAGTAGCCATTTTCTTAATGGGGGGTGTCACAGTGCAGTGAATACTAATGAGCCAACAGCTGGGTGAAAGACTAGTCATCGGGTGACCGAGAAAGAGGAATCCTAGGTGAGTTGACGTGTCTGTGAATGCCAAGATGGCTGCATGGTGTTATGTGTTTTAACCTGCATGTTATCATTTGAACAGATAAAGATATTACCTTCAGACATTTTAGAAATTGTTCCCAAGGATGTTTTAGAATTATGTAGGTCAACAATTCTTTTTCCGATTTCTTGAATGATTTTTTTATGTTCCTATGATGTCAAGGAAGAGTGCCTTGAAGATGGGTCTTAAAATACAACAATAGCAAACATTTGTAATGTGCTTTCTCATAATAGACTCAAAGCCCAGTCCAGTGGGTTGCTAAGCAGTAATTTGTAGTATTCTATGTATAGTGAGGGTGTTATTTGCCTTTAAATGCCAGACTGAAGAGATGCATTTTGTTTATTGATTTAAAATTTTCCAAGGATAAGATCTCTCTGATCAGTCTGGGTAATGAGTTCCAGAGAGTGGGAGCTGCATGGCAGAAGGCTTCTGGCTCCAGATCATTTAAGGTGAATCCTGGGAATAAGCAAGGCTTATGGGAATTCAAAAGTTCTTTTAAATAGTCAGGGCCTAAGTTGTTTATGGATTTGAAGGTCATCAGACAAACTTTAAAAGTTATTCTCAAGCAGGACTCTTCTCTCCACCGATTTCAGGCGGAAACCAGGCAGGAAACTCGGCAGACCCCATTATAGTCTATGGGGCTCGCAGATAGCCATTTTTTAAGCAGATAGGGTTTCCATTAAGCGTTAAGATTTTATTGCATTTGAACTTTTAATGGGGTTATCCAAAAATTACACTGGACAACGAGGATTTGGCTTCCTGAACACTTTTGAGTGTTTATGTAATTTGAGTTGCTGATCATGAAAATCACCTCGAAATTTTCCTGTCATGTACTGTTTTCAGGCTGTTTAAATATTATCTACAATATATGTGCTGTGCTATTATGTAATTTATAGGTAAGCAAAGGAATGAATTCCTTGCATTTCATTGAAGTTGCAAAAGCTGTTGATCATAGAGGTTGGCTGAGAGGTTCTCGCAAGTCATTGCCGTTTGCTCTCCCAATGATATGGCGGAAACCGAAAGATCATGTGACCGACTGTTACTTCTGTCTAACCAATGTCTCTGGTTTCTCTGCCAAGAATAAAAAATGCATTGAATATCCCAATCTGCCTTCAGCTATGAGACCAGTACCACATGATGACACTCTTCCAGTACCAAAGTCACCAGAGACATGGAGCCTAGAGGAGACAGCCGATGAAGATGTTGCAGTCCATAGGTCAGAGATGGGGAACGACGCTGATTCAGACTTTGAGCCATTTATGTCTAGTGAGACTCATCTTATAACACATCCAGAACTGAATGACTTGGTCCAGAACTTACGTTTGTCAAAAGCAAATGCATAGTTACTGGCTTCAAGACTTCAAGGATGGTATTTGCTGTCACCTGGTACAAAAGTTTCTGTCTTTTGAAGCCGCCAAGATGACTTAACACAGTTTTTTGAACAGGTTGACAACCTGTGTTTCTGCACAGACATTGCTGGGTTGTTCACAGCTTTGAGTTGTGTGCATGAGCTGAATCAGTGGCGTCTCTTTATTGACTCATCAGTATTAAGTCTCAAGGCTGTCTTGTTACACAATGGTAATGTTCATCCTTCAATACCTGTTGGCTATGCTGCACACATGAAAGAAACATATGAGAACATGGAACTGTTGTTGAAACACATCAAGTACAGCAAATACAACTGGAACATCTGTGGAGATTTAAAAGTAGTGGCACTGCTGCTGGGATTGCAGCTCGGATATACCAAGTATTGCTGTTTCATTTGCGAATGGGACAGCCATGATAAGCAGTCACATTACAGTAGAAGGAAGTGTCTAATCCATAACCAGTTGCCTCCCAGGCAGAAAATTGTTGCACATAAAGCACTTGTGGACCCAGCAATGATATTTCTGCCTCCACTTCACATAAAACTTGGGCTGATGAAAAATTTTGTGAAAGCAATGAACGTGGAAGCAGAAGGTTTTCGTTATTTGAGACAAATGTTCCCAGGGATAACCGATGCCAAGATTATGGAAGGCATTTTTGTTGGTCCACAAATCTGACACATCATGAATGACAGGCACTTCAAAGAGCTGTTGGTGGAGCCTGAGAAAATTGCTTGGAAAGCTTTCAAGGATGTTTCAGAGAATTTATTTGGCAACTATCAAGCCCCAAACTACAGTCATGGCCAAAAGTTTTGAGAATGACACAAATATTATATTTTCACATGATCTGCTGCCCTCTGGTTTTTATGTGTGTTTGTCAGATGTTTTGATCACATACAGAAATATAATTGCATTCATATTATGAGTAACAGAAGCTTATATTGACAGTTAGAATGAGTTAATGCAGCAAGTCAATATTTGCAGTGTTGACCCTTCTTCTTCAGGACCTCTGCAATTCTCCCTGGCATGCTCTCAATCAACTTCTGGACCAAATCCTGACTGATAGCAGTCCATTCTTGCAGAATCAATGCTTTAATTTTGTCTGAATTTGTTGGTTTTTGTTTGTCCGCCCGTCTCTTGATGATTGACCACAAGTTCTCAATGGGATTAAGATCTGGGGAGTTTCCAGGCCATGGACCCAAAATCTCTGTTTTGTTCCCTGAGCCATTTAGTTATCACCTTTTGCTTTATGGAAAGGTGCTCCACCATGCTGGAAAAGGCATTGTTGAGCGCCAAACTGCTCTTGGACGGTTGGGAGAAGTTGCTCTTGGAGGACATTCTGGTACCATTCTTTATTCATGGCTGTGTTTTTAGGCAAGACTGTGAGAGAGCCGATTCCCTTGGCTGAGAAGCAACCCCACACATGAATGGTTTCAGGATGCTTTACAGTTGGCATGAGACAAGACTGGTGGTAGCGCTCACCTCTTCTTCTCCGAATAAGCTGTTTTCCAGATGTTCCAAACAATCGAAAAGGGGATTCATCAGAGAAAATGACTTTACCCCAGTCCTCAGCAGTCCACTCCCTGTACCTTTTGCAGAATATCAGTCTGTCCCTGATGTTTTTTCTGGAGAGAAGTGGCTTCTTTGCTGCCCTCCTTGAGACCAGGCCTTGCTCCAAGAGTCTCCGCCTCACAGTGCGTGCAGATGCACTCACACCTGCCTGCTGCCATTCCTCAGCAAGCTCTGCACTGCTGGTAGCCCGATCCCGCAGCTGAAACACTTTTAAGAGACGGTCCTGCCGCTTGCTGGTCTTTCTTGGGCGCCCTGGAGCCTTTTTGGCACCAATGGAACCTCTCTCCTTGAAGTTCTTGATGATGCGATAGATTGTTGACTGAGGTGCAATCTTTCTAGCTGCAATACTCTTCCCAGTTAGGCCATTTTTGTGCAGTGCAATGATGACTGCACGTGTTTCTTTAGCGATAACCATGGTTAACAGAAGAGAAACAATGATGGCAAGCACCAGCCTCCTTTTAAAGTGTCCAGTGGTGTCATTCTTACTTAATCATGACAGATTGATCTCCAGCCCTGTCCTCATCAACACCCACACCTGTGTTAATGGAGCAATCACTGAAACGATGTTAGGTGGTCCTTTTAAGGGAGGGCTGCAATGATGTTGAAATGTGTTTTGGGGGATAAAGTTCATTTTCTAGGCAAATATTGACTTTGCAAGTAATTGCTGTTAAGCTGATCACTCTTTATAACATTCTGGAGTATATGCAAATTGCCATTAGAAAAACTGAAGCAGTAGACTTTGTAAAAATTAATATTCGTATCATTCTCAAAACTTTTGGCCATGACTGTACATTGAATTGGTTGACAACCTTCTTGAAGCTTACAAAGCGATGAAGTGCAACATGCCATTGAAAATTCATTTTCTGCATTCTCATTTGGATTTTTTCCCTGCAAATATTGGTGCAGTCAGTGACGAACATGGTGAACGGTTTCACCAGGATATTGCCATGAAGGAAAAGTGTTATCAAGGCTACTGGAATCCATCAATGCTAGCTGACTATTGCTGGACACTAATACAGGATGCACCAGACATTGAGTACAAAAGAAAATCAGCAGCAACACACTTTTTGTTCATTTGAACTAATGCTGCTGATAACATTTACATTCTTCATAATCACTAACACTTAATTTCCTGTTTCTCAAAATTTCTACGTGATACAGACTGAAAATTATATTTCTGCTTAGCTTGAAAGGGTTTATCATAATCACCTAAAATTTTCAAGGAAGCAAAACTTTTGTAAAAATTTGTTGTCCAGTGTTACCTGCAAATACATCGACTGCAGTGCTAACTACTCATTTTTCCCTTGTGCAACCTTTGCTTCACTTTATTTTACTTGCTGCTCTTTGGATCACTGTTATTTGCATGCAATGAATCTGTGGACAAACTACATTTTCCATGATTCATCTGCCTGTTTGATGCTCATGGAGCAGGGGAAGCTTCCAAATGAAACATCACATCAGCATGTGACCTCAGATGTGGGAGTGATTTATTATCTGTGATTTCATTGGAGGGGAGAGTGGAGAAGGGAGGGGTACACAAATCAGAAACCGCGACGGTTTTGGAAATTGAAGCATGTCCGCAGCGCATATTTTTTGACAAGGTGTGGATGGGATTCACTAGAATCCCATCCACTTTGCACTTACTGTAAAACACCACGTTTTTTCAGCGGTGTTTCTGCCGTGGCCAAAATGTGGCTGTTAGGTAGTTGGTCCAGACGGGCAGGGGTTAATTCTTGTCTGCCTGTACTTTCTGCCTTGGGGAGGGTTTTTTTTTCCCTGTGCCTCTGCCCCACCCTATGTTGTGCTATATAAACTTGGGCTTCACACTTTCACTCTGCTGGTTATACTCGTGTGTCCAACCATACCTGTGCTGTGGGGCCTTGTACTCAGGTTTTGTATGTTTCTCACTGTGTATGTTTATTCTTGGATTAGCTATCGGGGGGTCAGGACAGGGGACTGCTGGTTTATTGAGTTCTTGCTTTCAGGGTCAGCTCTCAGGGATTCCAGTAAGGTTCCTGTGAGGTGTCTTCTTTTAAGAGGAAAACTCTGGCGTCAGGCAGGATCAGTCAGGGCGGATCGCAGGGTGATTTCTAATGTTATTTTCTCCTGTCTACTCTGTTTTACTTACTCAGTTATTTTGACTGATCTTTGTTTGTTTCGCATTTCTTGAATAAACCAGTTTATTTTGCATGTTTGTTTATTATTCATTCGGTTCTGGGACAATCATAACAGTGGCATTTATGCCATGTGGGGCCCCGGACTAAAGCAGATTTTTGTTCCATCAAGTTCTGGTGATTTTATGAAAGTATGTGTGTAAGGGTCTTGCCAAACATAGCAACCCTGACACTACTGCAGCGGTCAGGGAGGAAGGACAGAGACAAGTGAGCCCTAATCTCACCCCAGCCACTGTCCCTTCCTATTGCCTCAGTTACCCTAAACAGTAAAAGGACAACCAGAAGACAAGCCCTATACTGGATAAGTGACACATAGAACAGGACAAGACAAAAACAACACAGAAGCAGAGTGAGCAAGCCAAGCGTTCAGTAACAAACGAGCAAAGCAGTACAAAGTCAAAATCCAAGAGAATAGTCAGAGGCAAGCCAAAGGGTCAGAGAATAAAGTATCAAGGTATCAAGGAATATAGTAAGGAGAGCTGGCAAACACAAGTGCAATAACCGGCGACCATGTGAGGGCTGACAACCTGTTTATAGAAAGTCTGGGACCAGCCCCAGAGCTGATAGGTACACAGCTGTCAATCACACAGGCCAGGAAGAGATTAACTCTATGCAGTCCAGAGAGAAATGTTCCTAATTACACGGGTGTGGCTTTACACAGCAAGGGAACTAGGACCATGTTCAGACTGAGCATCAAAAAACTTAAACAAAGAACCAAACTGAAGATGCCTCCTTCGCCACAGCGTGCGAGCGGAGGGCGGCACCGAGACCCGAAATGGCAGAGACGTTACAATGTGCATGCAAGTGTACACCTTAGTTGATATGGATGAACTTTGCACATGTTGAACTCTTATTTTGAGGAGGTGTGGTGCATATAACTTTTTGTTTGGTTTCTACTTTAAGGCTAAGGCCCTACTTAGCCTGCTGCAACAAAAACCGCGGTGGCAAGACATCGTATTTTTTCCCGCAGTGCTTTCCACAGAAAGACTTTCTGCTTCAATTGGCATTTCTGTAGGTATAATTGATATGCTCCAATTTACAATACTGCAAAAGCACTTTGCAGCGACTAAAACTCACGCCACGTGGGACCCCGGACTTAGCAAGTAATATAAATTTATTTGCATTTTTTTTTATAAAACATACAATTAAATCAAAATTGCAAGAAGATATCGGTGTGTATACAGTACCAAGTGGCATTTTGACAATGTTGCAGGTATCTACTTTCAGAAAATATGTAGGTATGGGGGGGGGGGGTTAGTACAATGTTGCAATTTAGGTTTTATTTGTCCGTTTCAAAGAATTGTGAAAATTGTTCTGGCTACCAGAGGTGAAAAATATCCAAAATCCCATGGTGGCGAAAGGAATAAGGTTGTGATGATAGGATTGTAGGTCAGTGGACAAAAAGGCACATGCAGCAAGTTTCCTGGGGCAGCAGGACAGCTCCCAACATCTAGGAATAGTTTTGAATGAAGCAACTGGTTAAACTGCTCCATTAATTTCAACGGGACTGCTGGCAATTGGACAGCACACACCGCTCCATTCACTGCAATGGGACTGCCAGAAGAAGCTGAAACACTGCAATAACACCTGTAAAACAATCCAGTTATTGTGATAGGTGGGGGTCACAGCGAATAGGGGGGACATTTTCTGTAACCAGACAACCCCATATGTCTCACATTGACACTAAACAAAGTAGGGAGATGGAGACACTCTGCATGCCATTATGGAGGTACTCTGACCAGTTGAGAGACTGTAGCTGTTGTAGTGGGGGAGGTGGGCTTGAGCATGAAATGTACCTCAGTTTGTCAGGCGTGGCATAAAACGAAGTCCTAAATGTAAAATTCTGACCTCCATGAGGCATATACAGATAGCTAGTGCTGGACTGGGATGTCTAGAGCCCACCAACAGAATTGATTCTAGAAGACAACCCTAATGATACTGGCATACAAGCCGTAAAAAAGCCATGCCACTTTCTTGGCCCCATCAGTTTTATCATCATTTACACCAGTTTTCTAGCATATAAATGATGGCAGGATTCTACGCCAGCAAGGATCTGGTCTGGAGTTCTGTTTAGATGCATGGACGCTGGAGATGCTCCATGCGCCTAATTTTTGGCAAGGTGTGCATTTCCTTATAAATTGGGCACAAACTTTGGAAGGTGGAAAACATTGGTGTAGATTTATGAAGACTGTCATTACTAACACCAGTCTTCATATCCCTAGAGTCAGCAGAGTGTGTGCCTCATTTCCCAGCTCGTAGCTAGAGTACATTTCCCGCACCACATCATTTACACCAGAGACCTGCCTGCTCTTTTTGGGGTAGTGGCGAAGGCATCGCAAAAAAGTGTGACTTTTAGTGCCTTATATGCCAGAAAAGGGGTATACAAGGCATAATAAATCTGCCCCATTGTTCTTGATAAATCACCATGCACGATTAGCACACAACAGTGTAACACTGCTAGTGATATTCACTCTTCGGAAGTGGGGGAATGTTAGAGCCAAAAGGATAGTTTTTTTACATTTTAGATTTAATATACATAAAAAAGGTACAGTGTGTTTCAATTAAAAAGATGGAATAAAGACAAATACATGCAAATAATGTAAAATAAATAGGAATAACTTTACAGACCTGGTGTTATCCAGCTTCCAAAAATTATCTGCTAATACATCCACAGCAGTGCTAAATACTCACTGATTGCTTGTGCAACCTTTTCTTGGCTTTATTTTACTTGAGATTCCTTGTATCACTGTTATTTACATGCTGTGAATCTATGAACAAACTATGTTTCCCATGATGCATCTGCCTGCCCTCCCCTCCAATGAAATCAAAGGTAGTAAAACACTCCCACATTTGAGGTCACATGATGCTGTGATGTTTCGTTTGGAAGATCACTCCCCCCTCTCCCCTGTGAGCAGCAAACACAACAAAGGGATTCTAGCAAATCACATCCACACATTGCGGGAAAATAAGCACAGCGGAAACGCAGTTTTGGAAATCACAGCATGTCAGTTATACCTACAGAAACGCCGGCGTTTTCCCTATAGGCATAATTGTAGCAGACTTGAACCTTTGCGGACTTTCTGTGAAAAGCGCTGCGGGAAAAACCACGATTCGTTGCTGCTGCGATTCCCACGATTCCCACAGCGCTTTTTTGCTGTGGCCCACTACATGGGGCCTTAGCCTCAAGCAAAATTTGTGTTCCCCTCCTTTTTGGCCCTACTGTGTATCCAGACAGGATTAAGCCCACGATTGGGATATTTCTGAACAGGGTAAAAACAGGTTGATAAATTTCTATGTGTCCTGTACAAAAACAATGGGGAGAATTCATCAAACCCTGCACTCCAGAATTCTGGTGGAAAAAAGTCACAAAGCCAGGGTTTATGACTTTTTTAGCTCATTTTCACAAAAGTGGGTGATAAAATGGGCTTGGTTAGCTGTCTGTACTCAATATTTATCAACTGCGTCTTTTTCCAAAGTTGCAATAATTGTTGCAAGCTCGTTCAGTGGAAGACTTAAGTAACATTTCAGGACAGATGTGTCAGACTTCTAGATGCATCTAATTTATCAAACATTGCACAATATTTGGGTCATTTAAGGCCGAGACCCCACGTTGCGGCTAAATCGCAGCATTTTACAGTACCTGCAAAGTGGATGGGATTCTGGCTAATCCCAGCCACACATTGCAGAAAAATTTCTGCAGCGGAAATGCTGCAATTTCAAAAACCGTTGTGTTTTAGTAAATCACAGCATGTCTATCATACTTATGGAAATGCTTGGCGTTTTCCGTATAGGTACAGTATAATAGGGACAGAAAGTCCGCAGAGGAAAACTCTGGCTGCAGCTCGCTATGTGGGGCCTTAGCTTAAGGGTGGTTTCTATCATTTCGCTACCTATTATTCTCTGCAAATGTGGCTTGCTGCAGGCAAACAAAATTTCCTAAATTTTGTTAAGAATGTCATCAAAAAATGACCCATTGACATTTTTATGTGAAACATATTTTTTAAGAATTTTTGGTAGTGATGTTTTTATTTTATAATTAAATTCTACAAATCTTGCAATTCAAACATTTGCCACCAAGTCAAAAAATAGTCTGTCACTTCCTGTTTCCTGGAACAGTTTTCTGGGCGTGCTCTTTGATCTGTGTAATATTCATTGCGCAAAGAGGGGAAAAGATATGCTGTAAAATCACCTATTGTGACTGGTAAATTCTGTGCCTTGTATACTTAATAGCTGAGACTGCTGCAAAGAAATGTGAAAAAGTGTCAGCATACTATTTGGCTTAGTGGCCAGTCAGAATTGCAGGATTTTTAGGACGCAAATTACAGATTTATTCTCATTTTCCAAAATGCCCAAATGGATTTTTCATACTGATGAACCTATCCAAAAGATAGGTCATCAGTATGTAATCAATGGGAATGCGACACCTGGGCCCTGCATGGATCAGTTGTTCTGGCAGCCTTCTGGTTCTGGAAGCTTATTTAGTGGACAGTGAGCATATGCAGGCTGCTTCTATTCAAGTAATAGGAATGGCAAACAAGCCCTATTCACTGCATAGTGATGTTTCTGGGGAATTGCAGTGCCTCTCGTATTAATTGAATAGGAGCAGCCTGCACATGCTCTACTCAACCAGCTTACGGCACCTGGAGGCTGCCTGAACAGCTGGACCCCCATAGATCACATACTGATGACCTATTCATTTGGGACCAGAAAATCCTTTTAAAGAGTAACTGCTGTTTAATTTTTTTTTTTTTTTGTAAATTAATAGTTCAATTGAATATAAGAAACTTTGTAATATATCTTTTCAGAGGAAAGTCCTTGTATGTCCTGTTATGAGCTCCTTTTCTACCAGATGTACTGCTCAGTTCACTGAGAAATCCATGTACACTAAAGACAGCCTGCAGTTCATAGACCTCTATGGAGAGGGGAGGGGCAGCAGGAAGATTACAGGATGATATCTCTCTCACTAGAGTTTAATTCACATCTATGCTGCTAAGGCTGGGTTCACATCTGCATTTGGTGAGTGCTCGGAGATTCCGTTCCCCACTCCACTTGAAAAATGCGGAGAGAAAAGTCCTGCTTGCATTTTTCGGGTGGAAACCCTGGCAGACACCATTATAGTCTTTCCTCAGGTAACCACTTTCCCAAGTGGATTCGAAGAACGGAAACCCTAGCTCAAGTGTGAACCTAGAGTCAGTCAGTTGTTATAAAAGAAATAAAGAAATCTTAATGTTTCATGTAGCAGCTTTTGCCTGTGCTTGTTTCTCACTCACTGGGATCTTCCTCCCCCTCCCTTCCCCATAGACCTCAATGTAATGTGATTTTTCTGTGAGCTCTGCCCGTCTACACTGAAGACAGATCTATCAGGGAAATGAACAGTTTAGGAGGCAAGAGAGGAATAACAGGATGACAACAGATAGGAGCACTTTCCTCTGATATATTACAAAGTTTCTTATATTCACCTGAACTATTCATTTGCAAAAACGAATGGAAACAACAGTTACTCTTGTGGGTGAAATAACCAAAAACTGTGTTTCAGATTTCTGAATTGGGTGTGGTTGATGCAAACTTGCTCAGAGAATCCGAGTGCAACGATGCTAGTTATCAGATCTGGAGTCCAATTGGTGAGGCTAACAGTACAGTACTTAAATAGTAGGAGATGCAGAAATAGTACCTCAGGAGTAGAATTAACCGTGGTCAGACTTTTGCAGAGTTCGGTACACATGACTAGGCAACCGTAACATAACAATACCCGTAAAGTACAAAAAACAGGGCCCGAGTCTTTGGAGCTACTAACCAAAATGAGTTCAATCCTGGCACTACCACCATGATTGTAAGATGACCCCATTACCACATACCAGTTCACAGGGCATTCAACCCTGTAACCGTCCCCCACCACGCCAGGTAAGCCACCAAATCACTAATGAACTGTAATACGAAATCCACTGAACCACCAACTCCAAGGACCCTACCCGCCACAGCGAACACGCCTTAACACCTTAAGATTGAGAGACCCGCCATAATTTCAGGGCACTCTCCACGCAAACTCATTCAAAAGCACCCCATCCCTTAACCAGAACTCCCCTTCATCCGGTTCAAGCTCCCTATGCCGAATGCACACTCTCCCATTCCTGGCAACAAAACCCGCCACCGCCCGATTAACCTTGACCCTTGATTTTCTAGGCACAATGTCTGACCACACCAGTATCAACCCCGGAAACAGTGACCATAAACGCAGAAAATCGTACTTGATGTCTCTAATTATCTCACGGAAAGGGCAGACACCAAGGTCATTCCCGCCTGCGTGAATGACCAACACATCAGGAGCCCGGTCCAGTCTAGCAAACCTGTTCACCTCCGGCAGTACTGTGCCCCAGACCATACCTCTGATCCCGATTGCGATTTCTCGGGGAATGCCCAGCTGCCGGACATCCCTACGCACATCAGCCCTCCGCGCACCCCAAAATACATAAGAGTGACCGAAGATCCATACTAGGCAGGCATCACACTCTACCAGGAAAACAAAAAGGCCAACAGGTCAATAAAAAACAGGTTACATCTGCGCTAAATGAGGGTGCACGTACAAGTGGTACCTATCGGATTCCCATCTCCCAGTCCTACGGACCACCTCCGGACTCAACCCCCAACCTGCTGCCTCCATAGCTGCCCCTATCCGGAACGAATGAGGGGCGTAAATGCTATCATCCAAGCCGGCCGCCCCGGAGGCACCTCCTAAAAATCGAGGTGAACTGAAATCTAGAGAGGAAAGACCCGTCCTGGTGTCAGAGGAGAGGGCCAGGATTGGTGGGCCCACCTGCGCTACAAAAAACAGACCAACAGTGCAAAGGACACATAGCCGAGCCTTCCACCGGCCCCAATCAAAGCATCCTTCCCCTACCCCCTTGGTCCGTCTTGGAGCAACGTATCCAAATTGCCAAACATCCATCCACTAAACTGACATCACCTACGCTGATACCACCTGCACGTTTTACCGCTGGGAACACCAACTCTCCCAACCTGAAAGTTCCGAAAAACGCCAAAGAAAAGGCAAAACGAAACAGTGCTATCTCATAACTCGAGTGACAACAACTACCCAATTCCACACCCAGTCGCTCTAAAAGCAAAAAAGACACTGGTCGTCTTCCATCCAGGCACTTCCGGCCCTCCTAAAACCCTTCAGCGCCCGCCTCACCAAAAAATGCTTTGTGACATCAACCACACCCCGGAATTGAAAACCAAACGAGAAACCCGCTATAAATCCATCCACCTTCGACACGGAACAACCCTCTGCAGACCACTGACCCAACAAGTGTAACAGCACACCTACCCTGTCCTCCCCGCTACAGACTGGCCCCAGGCGCTGTACCCAGGCCTTCCACACCGACCACGCCTTCTCATACCGGTTCCACGTCCCCGGAGCCAAAGACGCCCGTATCAGTGATCCGGCATCTCGTACACCAAGCTCCATAAGTCCGAGGGACATGGCATTCCCTCCATCACTGCCTCCGGAGCCAGAGAACGGAATCGGTCCCACTGGAAACGAGACAAAGCGTCAGCGAGGTCATTCTTGACTCCCGGGACGTGAATCGCAACCACCCGTGCATTCAAACAAAGACAGTACAACACAAGTCTACACAGCAACCTAACGACTGGGGCTGAAGAAGCCGTAGTGTTATTGATGGCAGACACTACATATTGGTTGTCACAATGGAAACGAACTTTACGATCTTTAAACGCTTCGCCCCATATGGACACCGCTACCACTATGGGGAACAACTCCAACAAGGTTAGATTGCGCGTAAGGCCTAATTCTAACCATGCTTTTGGCCATGGAGCTGCACACCACTTGCCACCATAATATGCCCCACAGTCAAATACATCAACTTCCTCCCCCTATAACAAGGTACGCCCGTTATACTGCTCCAGAAACGACGCCCACACCTGCAAGTCATCCCTATGCTCCGCCGTCAAACGCACAAAATGGCGCGGGTTAGACACCCCTGCCGTAACCCTCGCCAAACGCCGACAAAAAACCCTTCCCATAGGAATGACCCTGCAGGCGAAATTCAGCTTACCCAGGACAGACTGCAAATCCCTCAGCGGTATCTTCCTGAGGTGTCTCGCCCTAATGACCTGTTCCTTTAAATCAACCAATTTGTCTCTGGGCAAGCGAAATTCCATTGCTACCGAATCTAGTTCAATACCCAAGAAACTCAACCTCGTGCACGGACCCTCAGTCTTTTCCAGCGCCAAAGGAACGCAAAATTTTCTTGCCACCCACTGAGTCGTGGCCAGCAGGGCAGCGCAGACCCCAGACCCAGCAGGGCCTATGCACAGGAAGTCGTCCAGGTAAAGAATCACAGAATCAACCCTGGACAAGTCCCGGGTAACGGCTTCCAAAAACGAACTAAAGGTCTCAAAATACATGCACGAGATCAAGCAGTCCATCGGCAAACACTGATCCACATAATAACTCCCGTCCCAAAAACAACCTAACAAATGAACACTATCTGAGTGAACTGGCAGGAGCTGAAAGGCTGCCTCTGTTAGTCTTGGCCCCCCCGGCCACTCCACCGCAACCAATGAACAGCCGCGTCAAACGAAGTATACACGACGGAACAAAGTTCCAGTGCTATCCCATCATTGACTGACGCCCCTTTTGGGTATGACAGATGGTGGATGAGCCGAAACTGATTCGGCTCTTTTTTGGGGACAACCCCCAACGGGGATACTATGAGATCCACCAGTGGTGGTGTTGAGAAGGAGCCTGCCATGCGGCCCAAACCCACCTCCTTGGCAAGTTTTTTACTTACCATGTCGCTATGCTCTAGAGCAGACCTCAATTTTTTAATGTTAACCCCTTAAGGACACAGCCCAAAAGTGCGTTTAGGACCAGGCCTTGTTTTTCAAAACTGACGTGTCACTTTATGTGGCAAGAACTTTGAGACGCTTTAACTTACACAAGTGATTTTAAGATTGTTTTCTCGTGACACATTGTACTTCATGTTAGTGGTAAATGCTAATCAATATTTGTGTATTTATTTATAAAAAAATAGGATATTTGATGGAAATTTGGGAAAAAAAAATCGCAATTTTCAAAATATGAAATTCTCTGCTTTTCAGACAGATAGTCATACCACCCAAATACATTAATAAATATTATCTACCATATCTCTGCTTTATATCGGCATCATCTTTTAATCGTCCTTTAATTTATTTTGGATGTTAGAAGGCTTACAAGTGTAACAGCGATTTTCCAGATTTACAAGAAAATTTCCCAAACTAATTTTTTAGGGACCACTTCAGTTCTGAAGGGGATTATAAAGGCGTATATATTAGAAACCCCCCATAAATCACCCCATTTTCAAAACTGCACCCCTGAAATAATTCAGAACAGTATTTGGGAAGTTTGTTTACCCTTTAAGCATTTTACAAGAATTAAAACGATATCGAGGTAAAATTTCATTTTTTTCCACTAATCCCTTCATTTAGCCCTAAATTTAACACATTCACACAGGGTTAAAGGAGAAAATGCATCTCCCAGTTTATTATACAATTTCTCCTGAGCACAGAAATACCCCACATGTGGATGTAAACTGATGTTTGGGCATTCGGCAGTGCACAGAAGGGAAGGAGCGACACTGGACGTTTGAAAAGCAGATTTTGCTGGAATAGTTTTCAGGTGCCATGTTGCATTTGCAGAGCCCCCAAAGTACCAAAACAATGGAAACCCCCTAAAAGTGACCCCATTTTGAAAACTACACCCCTCACAGAATTCATCAAGGAGTATAGTGAGCATTTTGACCCCACAGATGTTTCACAGATTTTACTGACCTTGGGATGTATAAATGAAAAATTACTAAAACGTCACTTTATCCCCAAAGTTTTCATTTTCTCAAGGGGTTAAAGGAGAAAAAGGACCCCATAGTTTGTTAAACAATTTCTCCTGAACACAGCAATGCCCCATATGTGGTCGTAAACTGCTGAATGGGTACATGGTGGGGCTTGGAATGGAAAGAGCGCTATTTTGCTTTTGTAGGGCAGATTTTGCTGGAATAGTTTTCAGGTGCCGTGTTGCATTTGCAGAGCCCCCAAAGTACCAAAACAGTGGAAACCCCCTAAAAGTGACCCCATTTTGGAAACCACACCCCTCACAGAACATGTCAAGGGGTATAGTGAGCATTTTGAACCCACAGCTGTTTCACAGATTTTATTTACATTGGGACATGAAAATGAAAAATTACTTTTTTTCCAATAAACTGTCAATTTAGCCCCAAATTTTTCATTTTCACAAGAGGACAAAGGAGAAAAAGCTCCCCAAAGTTTGTTACATAATTTCTCCTGAACACAGAAATGCCCCATATGTGGTTGTAATCTGCTGCATGGGTACATGGTGGGGCTCAGAATGGAAAGAGCGTTATTTAGCTTTAGGAGGGCAGCTGTGGCTGGAATAGTTTTCAGGTGCCATGTCGTATTTGCAGAGCCCCTAAAGTACCAATACAATGGAAACCCCTCAAAAGGGACCCTATTTTAGAAACTACACCCCCCAAGGAATGTATCAAGGGGTATTATCATTTTGAGCCTAAAAATACTTCCCAAAAATTAATGTACAAAGTGAAAATTGAAGTTTTTGGAGAAATATCCAATTTCAGAATACGTTGTGGCCACTTTGTGGCATCAGAAACATGAACTCCTAAAACTATTAAGTGGGCTATCCTGGGGGGAAAAAAATTATATATGTGGGTGTAAACTGCTGCTTGGGAACACAGCAGGGCTCAGAAAGGAAGGAGCACTGTGTTTTTTTAGCTTTTGGAGTACAGATTTAGAGGGACTTTCTGGTCGCCATGTTATTTTTGCAGAGCCCTGGAGGTGCCAGTAAACTGGAACTCGCCAAGAAGTGACCCCATTTTGTAGGGGCAATTTTAGGGTCTCTGCAAATGTGACATGGCGTCCAAAAACCAACAATCTAAATCTGCGCTCCAAAAGTACATAGTGCTCCTTCACATCTGCACCCTGCTGTGTGCCCAAATGGCAGTTTATGCCCCCATTTATGACACCGGTGTACCCAAGATAACGTACTTAATGCCATATGTGGGTATAAACTGCTGTTTGGGAACAGCCGGGCACAGAAGGGAAGGAGCGCTATTTTGGTTTTTGAAGCACAGTTTGCTTTTTGGACACCATGCCACTTTTGCAGAGCCCATGAATTGCCAGTAAAGTGGAATCCACAGACTTGTGACCCCATTTTGGAAACTACACCCTTCAAGGGATTTATCAAGTGGGGTAGCGAGCATTATTAACCCTTAAGTGTTGCAGTCTTTTAATTTCCAGAAATGAATGCGCAGATGATAATGAAAAGTTAAAAATAACATTTTTCCAGAGATACACCATTTCAGTGCCCGATATGTTGTGCCCAGCTTATGTCTGCAGAGACACACAATCCAAAAACTGTTAAGCGGGGATCCCGGGCACAACAGCTTTTGGAGCGTTCATCTCTGATACAAGCCGGGCACAACATATTACACACTGAAATGACGTATTCCTGGAAAAATTGTCATTTTCACCTTTCACAATCAGCTACGTATTCATTTATGGATAACAAATTATAGCACCACTTGGGGCTTAAAAATACTCACTGTACCCCTGGATAAATTCCTTCAGGGGTGTAGTTTCCAAAATGGGGTCACATGTCAGGAGATTCCACTTTACTGGCATTTCAGCTCTGCAAAAGTGCAATGGCGTCCAAAAACCAAACCGTCCAAGCCTGTGCTCCAAAAACCAAATAGCGCTCCTTCCACTCTGTGCCCGGCTGTCCCCAAACAGCAGTTTATACCCACATATGACATTAAGTACGTTACCCTGGGTACACCAGTGTCATACATGTGGGCATAAACTGTAGTTTGGGCACACAGCAGGGCGCAGAAGAGAAGGAGCACTATGTGGCTTATGGAGTGCAGATTCAGATGTTTGGTATCTGGACGCCATGTCATGTTTGCAGAGCCTGTAAGGTACCATAACAGTGGATTCCCCAAAGGAGTGACCCCATTTTGAAAACTGCACCCCTCAAAGAATTTATCAAGGGGTGTAATAAGCATTAGTATCCCAGACATGAATACACAGCGGATGGGGAAAAGTGAATAGGTAAGCTGTGAGTAGTACATTGGGAACACCAAATTCCCTACTATTTCCCCAGTAGTTCCTATTATTGGGGAGATCACTCTGGGGGGTCACTTCTGGTTTATTTTCCCTCATAAGCTCTAAATCTGGGGTGTCCCCTGATATACGCTCTCAAAGCTTATACATTCCCTTCCTGCCGCAGCCAGTTATGTTCTAATGATTTGGCAATTTTTGGGGTTTTTGTCTTCACATTGTACGAGCTATATTTTCTTTATTTCTCTGGTGATGTAGCCATATGAGGGCTGCTTGTTTGCGGGGTGAGATGTATTTTGTATTGACATCATCTTTGGGCGCCTATAACTTATTGAATACATTTTATTAACTCTTTCTTGTTGGATTAAAAAAAAAAAACCCATCAATTGTGGCACTGCGTTTTACCTTTGAAATTTTTCACCATGCAGCATAAAGCATAAGTAACATGTTACCTTTATTCTACGGGTCGGTACGATTATGGAGATACCTCATTTATACTGTTTTTTTATGCGATACTAATTTTGCAGAACAAAAACCCATTTGGGGACATAAATTAATTGTTTTTGCATCGCCATCTTCTGAGATGCGTAACATTTTTATTTTATGGTTTATAGAGTTGGTTTAGGGCTTATTTTTTGCGGGACAACCTGTGCTTTTTATTGGTACTGTTTTGGCGTACATATGACTTTTTGATCACTTTTTATGGCATATTTTGTAAGGTGAGATGGCAAAAAATCATTACTTTTGGTGAGTTTTTTCCGTTTTTTTTTCCTGACGTGCACCGTGTACATTAAATATTGTTTCAGTTTTATTGTACAGGTTGTTACGGACGCGGCGATACCAAATATGCATTGTTTTTATTAATTTTTAGGTTTTTTTTTTTAATATAATTCATTTTATATAGGAAAAGGGAATTTTTTTTTTTCAAACACTTTATTTTTATTTTTTTCACTTTTTTTTTATTTTTTCATGTGTCCCATTAGGACACCTGAGCCAGCAATGCTTTGATTGCTGGCTCAGCACTTTAGACTGCAAGACACGAGCATACAAGTGTCTTGCAGTCTATACAGGAAGTGAGGCTATGCAGACGCATAGCGCTCACTTCCGCAGGTCTCGGCAGGATCAACCAGGTAGTGGGGTCTCCAGGCAGCCTGGGGTCACTGGGCAGACCCCGGGCTGCAGGTTATAGATATCGGCACCCCCCCGATCTCGCCGCGGGGGGTACCGATCGGAGCGGCAACATGGCGGAACCCCTTGGATGCCGCGGTCATGTTTGACCGCGGCATCCAAGGGGTTAAAACCTTCGATCGGAACTCAGTTCCGACCGGGGGATATGGAGCAGGGTGTTAGCTGTCAGATAGTGCTCGGCTATGGACCACCGTAGTTGTTTGACAAGGTATACATGTATACATGTGTTAATAAGTGCTTCCACTTGTTTATCTAGTCCTGGAAACCATACTTTCTCCCTAAGCAATTGCTTTGTTTTAAGTATACCTTGATGAGCCTCATGAGCCAGATCGATCACTCTACTTTGAAGTTTCTGAAGTATGACCAAGCGGTTGTCACGCAGTAGTATGTTTGAGTCAGACACAGAGAGGGAGTGTCTTGCATGAAAGAAGGTCTGCAAATATGCGGTTTGACCCTGTGGTTGAAGGCGAGCCTCAGCTAGAAAAGAGTTCCAGTTCTTAGACAGAACAGCGTCAATAACTAACTGGAGTTGGGGATCAGAATCCACCGCATGTTTAATTTCTTCTATGGTCATTGCTCTTGGCACAGAATGTGTAACAACGAAATTTACATGTTCCTCAGTTAAGACAGTGGCGGGCAAGTCATCTTTGCTAGACTGTGGTGAAGGGTGTCTTGAAAAATAGTCTGCAGGGTTCCCAGCTCCTGCCTCATATCTCAAATGAAAGGGGTAGTTTTGTAGGCAGAGTCGTGGGGGTGGCTTTGATGAATGTTTATTGAAGATTGGAATGAGTGGTTTATGATCACTTACCACTGTGAATGGACGACCAAAGAGGTAAAGATGGAAATTAAGGCATCCCCAAACAACTGCAAGAGCTTTCCTCTCAGTTTGGGAATAGCGCTGTTCCGTCTCTGTTAAAGCCTTGCTTGCATAGGAGACTGTGGAAACGCTGCCAGTTTTGAACACCTGAGTTAAAATCGCACCAAGGCCTACAGGACTGGCATCCACAATGAGCTCAGTAGACTTTAGAGGGTCAAAATAGGCCATGACTGTGTCACTAGTCAGACTGGACTTTAGTGTGTCAAATGCTGATTGATGTTCAACTGTCCATAACCAAGGAGCATCTTTTTTAGTGAGGTGTCGTAGGGGTTCAGGTATGAAACGTCCACAGTATGTGACCAGTCCAAGAAAACGCTGAACATCTGATACATTTTGAGGCTGGCTAGCAGAGGTTATGGCAGCTATTTTCTCAGGGTCTGCAGAAACGCCATTTTCAGAAAAAATGTAGCCAAAAAAATTTAATGACGTCTGGTTGAACTCACATTTTGACGGATTTACGGTTAGATTGCAGATTTGCAGTCTATGAAAGACTTGTTCTAAGTGGTTGTCATGTTCCTCTTGGGTTGTGCCAAAAATAAGGATATCATCACTGACATTGAGAACTCCAGGTATTCCTGAAAGAACCTGTCTGATAACATTCTGAAATATTTCTGCAGCCGATGAAATGCCAAAGTTCAGCCTCTTGAACCTTCTCAGACCAACATGAGTGCTAAAAGTTGTTATATATCTGGAGTCTGTGTGCAATTCAAGCTGATAACCATATTTTAAATCAATTTTTGAAAATATTTTTGCACCATTTAGATCTGCGAGAATGTCATCAATAGTAGGCGTAATGTGCCTTTCTCTTTGAATGACTCGATTGGCATATCGCATATCCACACATAATCTGATTTTACCAGGCTGCTTAGGTTTAGGTGCAACAACAATTGGTGAGACCCAGGATGTTGGGCGCTCCACACGTTCAATAACATCAGATGTCTCCAGGTCTTGCAGTTCTTTCTCCACAAGCTTGCAGACATGGAATGGAATGAGCCTGTGAGGTTGAACTGAAGGCTGTACTGACTGGTCAATGTGTAATTTCACTTGAAAGTCTTTCAGCTTTCCGAGGCCTTGAAAGAGTTGAGGATATTTCTGCATAATATTTTGGACAGAAGAGTGTGTTGCGCTGTTTACCAGTTTCACTAGGCCTAGAGACACAGCACTACTGCAGCTGAGAAGAGTGTCTGCAGAACACTCCACTACATAGAAAGTGTCCGTGATGGATTTCCCATCAGACGTTAGTACTGCCTGAAATTTGCCACACAGGGGTAATGCAGTAGCTGAACCATAAGGATACAGTGCTGGCCAAAAGTATTGGCACCACTGCAATTCTGTCAGAAAATACTCAATTTCTTCCAGAAAATGATTGCAATCACAAATGCTTTGGTAATAATATCTTCATTTATTTTGCTTGCAATGAAAAAACACAAAAGAGAATGAAAAAAAAAGTCAAATCATTGATCATTTTACACAAAACTCCAAAAATGGGCCGGACAAAAGTATTGGCACCCTCAGCCTAATACTTGGTAGCACAACCTTTAGACAAAATAACTGCGAACAACCGCTTCCGGTAACCATCAATGAGTTTCTTACAATGCTCTGCTGGAATTTTAGACCATTCTTCTTTGGCAAATTTCTCCAGGTCCCTGAGATTTGAAGGGTGCCTTCTCCAAACTGCCATTTTGAGATCTCTCCACAGGTGTTCTATGGGATTCAGGTCTGGACTCATTGCTGGCCACTTTAGAAGTCTCCAGTGCTTTCTCTCAAACCATTTTCTAGTGCTTTTTGAAGTGTGTTTTGGGTCATTGTCCTGCTGGAAGACCCATGACCTCTGAGGGAGACCCAGCTTTCTCACACTGGGCCCTACATTATGCTGCAAAATTTGTTGGTAGTCTTCAGACTTCATAATGCCATGCACACGGTCAAGCAGTCCAGTGCCAGAGGCAGCAAAGCAACCCCAAAACATCAGGGAACCTCCACCATGTTTGACTGTAGGGACCGTGTTCTTTTCTTTGAAGGCCTCTTTTTTTCCTGTAAATTCTATGTTGATGCCTTTTCCCAAAAAGCTCTACTTTTGTCTCATCTGACCAGAGAACATTCTTCCAAAAAGTTTTTGGCTTTCTCAGGTAAGTTTTGGCAAACTCCAGCCTGGCTTTTTTATGTCTCTGGGTCAGAAGTGGGGTCTTCCTGGGTATCCTACCATAGAGTCCCTTTTCATTCAGACGCCGATGGATAGTAGGGGTTGACACTGTTGTACCCTCGGACTGCAGGGCAGCTAGAACTTGTTTGGATGTTAGTCGAGGTTCTTTAGCCACCATCCGCACAATCTTTCGTTGAAATCTCTCATCAATTTTTCTTTTCCGTCCACATCTCGGGAGGTTAGCCACAGTGCCATGGGCTTTAAACTTCTTGATGACACTGCGCACGGTGGACACAGGAACATTCAGGTCTTTGGAGATGGACTTGTAGCCTTGAGTTTGCTCATGCTTCCTCACAATTTTGCTTCTCAAGTCCTCAGACAGTTCTTTGGTCTTCTTTCTTTTTTCCATGCTCAATGTGGTACACACAAGGACACAGGACAGAGGTTGAGTCAACTTTAATCCATTTCAACTGGCTGCAAGTGTGATTTAGTTATTGCCACCACCTGTTATGTGCCACAGGTAAGTAACAGGTGCTGTTAATTACACAAATTAGAGAAGCATCTCATGATTTTTCAAAGGGTGCCAATACTTTTGTCCATCCCCTTTTTTATGTTTGGTGTGGAATTATATCCAATTTGGCTTTTTGATAATTCTTTTTGTGGTTTTCCATTGACGACAAATTAAATGAAGATATTATTACCAAAGCATTTGTGATTGCAATCATTTTCTGGAAGAAATTGAGTATTATCTGACAGAATTGCAGGGGTGCCAATACTTTTGGCCAGCACTGTATATCTTCAGGTTAGTACATTGCAAAGCAGGTTTGTTCGTTAGCTGGTTATAGGTGGCGTGACTAATAACACTGACAGATGCCCCTGTATCTACCAATGGCTCCACCGGAGTGCCATTTATTAAGATGACTTGTTTGGGATTAGGAATTGCATGCACATTTTGAGACCCCTCTTCAGTCACTGAGAATAAGTAGGTGCTGCTGGGCTCACCAGTAGGGGGCACTGACTGCACTGCCTGAACTTTCTGTGGCATGACTTGTTTTGCAGAGAGAGAAGAATGTGATTTAGATCTGCTAACTTTTGCAAAGTGATTTTGTTTCCCACAGTTATGACAAGTTACTCCCTTTGCTAGCCAGGGGTACTGATGAGAATAAGGACCTCCACAGTTGTAGCAGGTTGCAGGCTGTATGAGAGGCACATATGGCTTCTGAGTGAGCTTTGCTATAGAAGATGGCTGCTCTGGCATACTGCACTACACTCTGCTGCATCATGAATACGTGCAATATCCAGTAGCTTGTATGATTTGCATCAGAATTTCTTTGTATCAGCAAATTCACAGTAAGCTGCAAGTTGTCTTAAGCGGACATGAAATACATCAATACATTCTGTTGGTGACTGTTTTGACTTGAAAATTTCAAAGGCAGCATTTATGTATGGAGAGAGGTGCTTACTTAATGCAGCTTTGCATATCTCATAGTCACTTTCCTCCTCTGTATTAGGCAGAGTTGTGAAGATATCATAGACTTGCTCCCCTGCATAGTGTAACAACATTGCTTTCTTTCTTGCATTGTCAGTAATGTTCAGTGCTTGCAGGAATATCTCAAAGCATTTCAGTTATTTATTCCAGCATGCTGCCAAGTTTGCTTGGGGCTGGTGCAGATCAAATGCAGCAAAGGAGGGTAAGCAGGCCATGGCTTGTGCTAGTATTGCAGTCTTGTATACAATTTGCTGTAGCTGTGAAATACCTTTAGTGGATGATTCTTAATCCTCGTCGCCTATTGTAGTGTTGTAGTTAGGATGCAGATCACCTGGAATAAGTCCACTATGCGATAATGACTTTTATGGATCAGACTTCTTTATTGCATACTCTCTTCAAAGCTTCCTGTCTAGCATCTGCCCCTCCTAGCTCAGATCCATCCTCCCACTTCTCTTTCTACTCTGGTTAGAGACTGTTTGTGCTGTCCTCTGAAGGGAGTAATACACAGTTGTAGGAAATCTTCAGTTTCTTTGCAATTTCTCGCATGGAATAGCCTTCATTTCTAAGAACAATAGACTGTCGAGTTTCACATGAAAGTTCTCTTTTTCTGGCCATTTTGAGAGTTTAATCGAACCAACAAATGTAATGCTCCAGATTCTCAACTAGCTCAAAGGAAGGTCAGTTTTATAGTGTCTCTAACCACAAGGGTTTTCAAGGGTTTTCTAAACATCCATTAGCCTTCTTACACAGTTAGCAAACACAATGTACCATTAGAACACTGTAGTGATGGTTGCTGGAAATGGGCCTCTATACACCTATGTAGATATTGCATTAAAAACCAGACGTTTGCAGCTAGACTAGTCATTTACCACATTAACAATGTATAAAGTGTATTTCTGATTCATTTAATGTTATCTTCATTGAAAAAAACTGTTTTTCTTTCAAAAATAAGGACATTTCTAAGTGACCCTAAACTTTTGAACGGTAGTTTAGGTAAGTAATTAGTGAAGAAATTTTGTTTTTCTATATACACACGTGGACAAAATTTTTGGTACCCCTCGTTTAATGAAAGAAAAACCCACAATGGTCACAGAAATAACTTGAATCTGACAAAAGTAATAATATATAAACATTCTATGAAAATGAAAAAATGAAAGTCAGACATTGCTTTTTAACCATGCTTCAACAGAATTTTTTTTAAAAAGAAACATGAAACAGGCCTGGACAGAAATGATGGTACCCCTGAAAATAATGTGACCAAAGGGACATGTTAAATCAAGGTGTGTCCACTAATTAGCATCACAGGTGTCTACAATCTTGTAATCAGTCAGTGGGCCTGTATATAGAGCTACAGATACTCACTGTGCTGTTTGGCGACATGGTGAGTACCACACTCAACATGGACCAGAGGAAGCGAAGGAAAGAGTTGTCTCAGGAACTTAGAAAGAAAATTATAGACAAGCATGTTAAAGGAAAAGATTATAAGACCATTTCCAAGCAGCTTGATGTTCCTGTGACTACAGTTGTACAGTCATGGCCAAAAGTTTTGAGAATGATACAAATATAAATTTTTACAAAGTCTACTGCTTCAGTTTTTCTAATGGCAATTTGCATATACTCCAGAATGTTATAAAGAGTGATCAGCTTAACAGCAATTACTTGCAAAGTCAATATTTGCCTAGAAAATGAACTTTATCCCCCAAAACACATTTCAACATCATTGCAGCCCTGCCTTAAAAGGACCACCTAACATCGTTTCAGTGATTGCTCCATTAACACAGGTGTGGGTGTTGATGAGGACAGGGCTGGAGATCAATCTGTCATGATTAAGTAAGAATGACACCACTGGACACTTTAAAAGGAGGCTGGTGCTTGCCATCATTGTTTCTCTTCTGTTAACCATGGTTATCTCTAAAGAAACACGTGCAGTCATCATTGCACTGCACAAAAATGGCCTAACTGGGAAGAGTATTGCAGCTAGAAAGATTGCACCTCAGTCAACAATCTATCGCATCATCAAGAACTTCAAGGAGAGAGGTTCCATTGGTGCCAAAAAGACTCCAGGGCGCCCAAGAAAGACCAGCAAGCGGCAGGACCGTCTCTTAAAAGTGTTTCAGCTGCGGGATCGGGCTACCAGCAGTGCAGAGCTTGCTGAGGAATGGCAGCAGGCAGGTGTGAGTGCATCTGCACGCACTGTGAGGCGGAGACTCTTGGAGCAAGGCCTGGTCTCAAGGAGGGCAGCAAAGAAGCCACTTCTCTCCAGAAAAAACATCAGGGACAGACTGATATTCTGCAAAAGGTACAGGGAGTGGACTGCTGAGGACTGGGGTAAAGTCATTTTCTCTGATGAATCCCCTTTTCGATTGTTTGGAACATCTGGAAAACAGCTTATTCGGAGAAGAAGAGGTGAGCGCTACCACCAGTCTTGTCTCATGCCAACTGTAAAGCATCCTGAAACCATTCATGTGAGGGGTTGCTTGTCAGCCAAGGGAATCGGCTCTCTCACAGTCTTGCCTAAAAACACAGCCATGAATAAAGAATGGTACCAGAATGTCCTCCAAGAGCAACTTCTCCCAACCGTCCAAGAGCAGTTTGGCGCTCAACAATGCCTTTTCCAGCATGATGGAGCACCTTGCCATAAAGCAAAGGTGATAACTAAATGGCTCAGGGAACAAAACATAGAGATTTTGGGTCCATGGCCTGGAAACTCCCCAGATCTTAATCCCATTGAGAACTTGTGGTCAATCATCAAGAGACGGGTGGACAAACAAAAACCAACAAATTCAGACAAAATTAAAGCATTGATTCTGCAAGAATGGACTGCTATCAGTCAGGATTTGGTCCAGAAGTTGATTGAGAGCATGCCAGGGAGAATTGCAGAGGTCCTGAAGAAGAAGGGTCAACACTGCAAATATTGACTTGCTGCATTAACTCATTCTAACTGTCAATATAAGCTTCTGTTACTCATAATATGAATGCAATTATATTTCTGTATGTGATCAAAACATCTGACAAACACACATAAAAACCAGAGGGCAGCAGATCATGTGAAAATATAATATTTCTGTCATTCTCAAAACTTTTGGCCATGACTGTACATATTATTCAGAAATTTAAGATCCATGGGACTGTAGCCAACCTCCCTGGATGTGGCTGCAGGAGGAAAATTGATGACAATTCAAAGAGATGGATAATACGAATGGTAACAAAAGAGCCCAGAAAAACTTCTAAAGAGATTAAAGGTGAACTTCAAGCTCAAGGAACATCAGTGTCAGATCGCATCATCTGTCGTTGTTTGAGCCAAAGTAGACTTCATGGGAAACAACCAAGGAGAACACCATTGTTGAAAACAAATCATAAAAAAGCCAGACTGGAATTTGCCAAACTACATGTTGACAAGCCACAAAGCCTCTGGGAGAATGTCCTATGGACAGATGAGACCAAAATTGAAATTTTTGGCAAGGCACAATAGCTCTATGTTCACAGACGGAAAAATTAAGCATATCTTGAAAAGAACACTGTCCCTACTGTGAAACATGGAGGAGGCTTTGTTATGTTCTGGGGCTGCTTTGCTGCATCTGGCACAGGGTGTTTTGAATCTGTGCAAGGTACAATGAAACCTCAAGACTATCAAGGGATTCTAGAGAGAAATGTGCTGCACAGCTAAAAACACCCAAGAATGGCTAAGAGGAAAACATTGGACTATTCTGAAGTGGCCTTCTATGAGCCCTGACATAAATCCTATTGAGCATCTTTGGAAAGAGCTTAAACATGCCGTCTGGAAAAGGCACCGTTCAAACCCGAGACAACTGGAGCAGTTTGCTCATGAGGAGTGGGCCAAAATACCTGTTGAGAGGTGCAGAAGTCTCATTGACAGTTACAGGAATCGTTTGATTGCAGTGATTGACTCAAAAGGTTGTGCAACAAAATATTAAGTTAAGGGTACCATCATGTGATGATATGAGGTGCAGGGATAGTCTTGGAATATCAATATCCCTCTATATTACTGCACAGCGGGGGTTGGTGCCTAGAATCAGGCTCAGCAGAGTACCTGGAAAGTGGTTAAACTACTCTCTAGTTCAGGTCTATTGTCATGTCCCTGAGGCAAGCAGCCATTTGGTCAAAAGCCTTCATCTGCATAAGACTACAACCCCCACTAACCCAGCAGGGGTTCATTTAGACAGGATATGGTATGCAAATGATCCACATGTAACTGCCAGGCACCCTGGCACCTTTATTAGTTCTGGGGAGTTATGGTTTTATGACAATATCTGGCCTGGGGAACATCTTATAGTCGCCCCGATAAATGCCCCAGATGCGTCCAGTCAAGGCGCACGCTCGGAATATACACATAACACCGTTCAAAGGCCAGGAAAGGTGCAGGCACTGATCTCCTTACCCAAAGGGAGCTGGAGTGTCAAACTTGGAGTCTATGTATTTGGGATCTCGCCAGGAGCCCCATTATACTACTAGCCAGACTCTATAAACATCAGGCATAGACTTATACTGAAAAGTTATTCTGAGAGATGTAGAGAGGGGGCGGGGGTTTCTCCCCCTGGTGACCTCACTCAGGGAGGAGACCAGGGGAGACAAAAAGGCTCCGCCCAGGCTGAACCAGGCTCTGTTGTCTTGTGTATTTGGATATGCATGCTTTTTGGAGGCCAGCTGTGGGGGGGGAGCCATGTGACCAACATGTGGCTGCCATGCGGCCTAGCAGCCAGGCTTGAGGCCTTGTGACCCTGGAAGAGGTGTGACTGCATGTAAGCAACACATGCTTTGCCCAAGACTGTTCTCTGAGCCTACCACATGGGCTCAGAGACATGGACTAACTGCCTGCTCCAGATGTTCTGGTGCCATCTGACCTGGTTAAGGTGCTGTGCTGCCGGTCGTCCCATAAGAAAGGGCCCTGGTTGAATCCCACTTGGAAGCCAGAGATAGCCTGCACAAGCTGGTATTGGTAATATATATCTTTTTCTTTCTTTTATCCCCATTTTTTATTTGTTATGTACCGTGTTATGTTATTTTCACTTGTATCTGCTTGTTAATCGCTGCATGTATTCTATGTATGTGTTGAGTGTCTAGTATCGACCCATTTAGGGGTTAATAAATATATAAAATTTAGAAGGCTCGTTTGTGTACTACCCTCTGTTGACCCGCCTCACTCACGCAAAGTGGGTGTGAGGTAATCGAAGTGATCGCAGGTAAGGCCAGGTGCGGTCCCTGGTAAACTCGGATCCTTCACACATCATTTCTGTCCAGGCCTGTTTCATGAGTTTTCTTTTAAAAAAAAATCTGTTTAAGCATGGTTGAAAAGCAATGTCTGACTTTCATTTGTTCATTTTCATAGAATTTTTATATATTTATTACTTTTGTCAGATTCAAGTTATTTCTGTGGCCATTGTGGGTTTTTCTTTCATTAAACGAGGGGTACCAACAATTTTGTCTACGTGTGTATGTTTAAAAGGTTCATTACCATTTAAAGATACCCCTGAGGAAACCTTTGGCAATATGCATTGGGTCATTTTCTTCTCTCCTCACATGATACATGGCATAAACAATGTTTGAAAACATGACATTTGGTTATTCTGTGATGCATGGTTATGTTTGTTACGCTGCCTTTTAGGTACATGTATTATTTTAATACTATCAATCTACCATGTATCTTTTATGCTTTAGAGGGGTTTGGGACAGACTAACCACGTATTATGGCAGCAGTCTAAGCTTTTTGTATTGTAAGTACTTGGATACTTTTTAATTGTTTTTAAAAATAAAATAAATTTATTTTTCTATTTATATGAATTCATTTGTCTAAGCCATATACATACCCGTTTTCCTTTTTTTTTTTTTTTTCTTTTGCTTTTTTTTTTTTTTTGCAACATTACTATGTGCTTTTTGTGGGTGGTTTTATAATCCACAAGTGGTGCCCATCCCAGTTTGTGTGTGGTTTTATAATCCACAAGCGTTGCCCATCCCAGTTTTGTTTTTTGCACAGAGAGAATTGTGTGGAGGCACAAATCTGGAGAATGGTACAAAAATTTTTTTGCTACACTGAAAGTGGCACAGTGGCCTCGGGGGGACTAAGTATTGGGGGAAGAATGGCCTTGGTAAGAGAGGTGACATTCCTGGTCACTTTGGCTGAGCTCCAGGGATCCTGTGTGCAGATGGGAGAAACTTTCAAAAGTTGAACCATCACTGCCACCAGTCTCGGCTTTATGGCAGAGTGGTCAGAAAAAAGTCTCTCCTCAGTAAGAGACACATTAACGCCCATCTGGAGTTTGCAAAAATGCATTTAAAGACTGTGAAAAACAAGATTCTCTGATCTGATGAAGCCAAGATTGAACCATGCTACTAATGTGCATAGGTCAAAGTGGCTTACTGCAGTTGGTAAGGCTGGTGTTGAAGGCGTATATAGATTTCCTAATTTGGAATCCTCTAATATTTTGGCCCTTAGTTTATCCAGGAAGTTAAGCTCAGGTATAGCACTAAGTCTTTCTTTATATTTAAAACTGTTTTTTTCCAACTTATTGCCACGCTCATAGTAGCGCTGGCGACTGTAGAGTAGAAGACGCTGGGTAGCATGCATGGCCAAATCATGTAAGTCAGCTCAAGCGGCAACCAACTGACGCAGGAGGGACAGAGAGTGGCGGGATGCCAGTCTATCAGCGAGGGACTTTATCTTAACACGCAGGGCCACCTCCCTAGCCCCTCTGTCCCTTTTCAGCCTCATTTCTATGGCAATGCAGTGACCTCGCATAACAGCCTTATGAGTCTCCCAGAGGGTAGAGACAGAGGAAACCGAGGCGTCGTTGTCCCGAAAATACTCAGTTAAATGGGTATGCAGGGAGTTACGGGTGGTTTCTGAATGTAGGAGGGACTCATTAAGGCACCAGTGACAGCGTTTAGTCAGAATCGGAGCAAGGGAAAGGGCGAAGGAGACCTGGGCGTGGTCCGACCACGAGATGGGACCAATATCGGCGTCGATAAGCAAACAAAGAGTCGGGGTGTTACCAAAAAAATAATCTATCTTCGTATGTGTGTTGTGAGGATGGGAGTTGAACATGTAGGAGCGGGCAGTGGAGTTGTTGACACGCCATAAATCATAAAGGACCGAAGCCCTTATCAAGTGGTAAAGCTACCGGGTTATCACGCACGGACAATCTATCCGCGTGTTCGGAAAAGAACATATTAAAGTCTTCGCCAAGGAGCCAAGCCGCGCCAGAGAAGGTCTGCAAACAGTTCAAGACCCCACGGAGGAAGGACAGTTGGGAGGTGTTAGGAGCGTAGATATTGCATAGGACAACAGGTTGGCCATGTAGATGGCCCTCCAGTATAATGTAACGACCCTGAGGATCGAGATGAGAAGATAACATGAATGGGGCAGGTACGAGATAATAGAGTAGCCACCCCAGCCGTCCGGCTATTATGGAAGGCAGAGTAGGCCTGGGGGTAGTAGTATTTGGCAAAATTGAATGTACTTGTATGGTCATAGTGTGTTTCCTGGAGGAAAGCCACGTCCGCTCGGAGGGACCGGAGCTCCGCAGGACCATACGTCGTTTGGTGTTGGAGCCCAGACCCTTGACATTGAGAGTAATGCACTTAGCCATAAGGACAGAGCATGTTCAAACCAGCTATAGCAAAGCAGATCTCACCCGTGGAGAGTAGTGTCCATAGCAAGCTGAAGCGAGAGGGGTCACGGAGGCCATCTGCGTCAGTCCGGTCAATGAGAAGGAGATCTCCAAATCTACAGGAGGGAAAAGAGGGAGGGAGGGGGGTTGGGGGGAAGACACACAAAGAGACAAGACATAACAAAGAACAAAAAGACAGTAACCAAATAACATAAACAATTAAACCATGCATAGTGGTCAGGACTAAGTCTCCTGGCCGGGGGAAAAAAACAAATGTCCAGGTCAGAGTCAAAAATGACACTACGTGGAACAAACCAGTGGGTCCACAGCTGGACATAGCCCACATAATAAGGGGGGGGGGTGGAAAGCAGGGAGGGGCCACCAATAGTAGGCGGACCAGAATAAACAATTAGAGACCAAAAATGAATAACACTAGTAAGACATCGGCAAGGGGGGGGGGGGGGTTGGAGTCTAACCCGTCCCACCTACAATGCAAAAAACAGTAAGAGATGTAAAGCTAGGCAGTTGTGGGACCGAAAAACAGCATACACAGAAAAACATCAAAAATGGAAGAAAACTCATAACAAGAGTATCCCTCCTAGGGTCTAGGAGGATAAAAAAGATACATTCAGGTAGGGGGGGGGGAATCCACCCTCGGTCTTCTGGAAGGAGCACTAGGAGAGGGTAGCTGGCGTCTCATAGATTTCTGGACAGTCCAGACTTGGGGAGGCGGTGGTAGCGGAGCAATCAATTCCCAACTCTGCAAGTCAGGAGGAGGAATGTCCATAGCAGAGTAGAATGGTTTCAGGTCCGCATAGTATCGTAGGGTAGCTGAACGGCCATTGAGCCTAGCCGTCAGAGAGAACGGGAATCCCCAGCGGTACAGTATTTGATGGTCACGCAGGAGCTGAAGCAGGGGGTGCAGATATCTTCTTTTCTGTAGAGTAATCCAGGAAAGATCTTGGAAAAGTTGGATCTTGGCTCCATCAAAATCAATGTCCTTAAGACGTCGGGCCTTAGAGAAGATAGTCTCTTTTAATGCGAAGTCGTGCATGCAACAAATAACATCACGTGGAGCAGGGCCGGATCCCTTAGGGCACAGGGCCCTGTGCGCTCTGTCCAGCTTAATCTTATGCGTAGGCGGTTTCTGCAGAATAGAGTTAAAAATCGTCTCCAAGGTGACATGTAGGTTCTCCTCCTGGGTAGCCTCAGGCAGCCCTTTGACTCTAATTTTGTTGCGTCTACCCCAGTTGTCCAAGTCCTCCAGATGGTGTTGCATATCATTAACCACATGGCATTGGGAGAGAACAGTGTCCTGGAGTTGAGAAACATAAGAACGGATTTGGTCATGATCGTCCTCAAGGGTGTCAACCCGGTTTGCAATATGCTGAAGATCCTGCCGCAAGACAGAGATTTCCGTGCGTATCTCCGTACGACATGCTACTGTGACTTTAGCAACTAAGGAGTCAAAGTCCTCTTTAGAAGGCAGGTGATCAAGGTATTCCAACACGGTGGTGGAGTAGAGGAGACTGCCAGAGCAGCAGGATTCAGAGACTGGGAAGGCAGAGCAGGAGGAGGAGAAGGCTGAGTATAAACGGCAAAGGGGGGCATAGATGGAGTAGCCCCTAAGTCCATGTCCCCAGGAGGCTGCAGGGACTGCTGAGGAATAGGGGGTTCTCCCATAGTCCAAGGGAGCAATGCAGTAAGCTCCAGTGAGGCAGGATCCCCTTGATGCTGCAGGAGGGAGCCCGAGGAGGCAGAAACAGGCTGGAGCAGTGGGGGAGGGAGGGCAGTCAGCACTGCTGGGTCTGTGGTCCCAGTAATAGACACACCTGGCATAGGAGAATCTGAAGGCATCGCTGGGCTGGGAGGCTGAAGCGGTAGCGACATCAGGGTGGGGGATCTGACAGGCTGGCCCCGCTGCAGGGTGGATGATGGCCGCAGCCTCGTAGAGGCCCGGGAGGTGGAAGGCACTGGGCGGAGGAAGGTGGTCAGGGTAGGCTTCTGTCACCCACTACCTGCACTGGGTCCAGGGGGCTCCCCAGGACAGAGCTGGCCCTTTTAATCAGCTTGTTGAGTCTATTCCTATCCCTGGTTGATATGCTACTCCCCCAAGCAGGCCACTTCAAAGAAGATGGCTGATGCCACTACAGAGTTGAAAAAAGCCCTAAGAAGTGCCCCCTGGACTCCAAAGGCTCTCAGCCTCCTAAGAAGGTAGAGCCTGCTGTGACCCTTTCTGTACAGTGCATCCAAGTAATCTGTCCAGTCCAGTTTATTATTGAGGAGAACACCCAGGTACTTATATGTGTTGACTATCTCAATGCCCATCCCCTGGATGTCCACTGGTTTTGGAGGGTATCTGCGCATGCAAAAGTTCACCACCATCTCCTTGGTCTTCCAAGCATTAATTCTAAGATGGTTCCGCTGGCACCAATCCACAAAATCCCGGTTCAATTCTCTGTAATCCCTGTCATCTTCATCTGTGATGAGGTCTGCTATTACAGAGTCATCAGAATACTTCTGTAAGTAGCAGCTAGATGAGTTGCACCTAAAATCAGCAGTGTACAGTGTGAAGAGGAAAGGGGCAGTCCCGGGCTCTCACATACTAAGGTCGGTTTGTGATGTAGTCTAGTATCCAGTTGGAGAGGTGATGGTCCAAAACCTCTAAAACCTCCATCAAGTGGGATGTCAATGGTACAAGTCTGTAGCCATTAAGATCCATCGGATGAGTCTTTGGAACTGGTACCACGCAAGATGATTTCCACAGTTGTGGTACCATTCCCAGCTTCAAGCTCATATTGAACATATATGTAATAATAACATACAGCTGGTACCCGCAAGTCTTAATTAGCCTTGCACTGATGCCATCTGGCCCTGCAGCCTTCCCAGCCTTGATCCTTTTCAGTTCCTTTCTCACCTGGGCACATGTGAAGATCTCAGCCTTTCTTTTTCTCCTGATCTAAATACCATCTTCTTCTCTTTGAGAAGATCCTTTATATCAGGGTTAACTGGTGGATTGTTAGAGGACATAAGGGGTGTGCTCTGTGCTAAGATATTGGTGTACTAGGGGGTCCATAACGGTTCTGGCACAGGGACCTTGAGCGGTCTCTATCGACCCCTGCCCCTTACCCAATTTACTTTTTACTCCACAAAAACGGACATAGTGTCATCAGTGAATGATCCTAGTTTGCGAATCCACCATAAAAAAAACACAGGAGACATCTAATGATATCTCTAGCTTGTCCGCGAAAACAGACGGCACACTGATGACACACTGAGTACATCAGTGTGCCGTCCTAGGTTATTAGTCTCCTATAGGCTTCTACGCGCGAGTGTGTTCCGCAAAAACTGAACAGAATAGGACCTGTTCTATATTTCACGGTACAGACTCACAGCTCACACACTTATCAGTGAAAAACATAGTCGTGTGCCCATAGAAATTAATGGGTCAGTGTGCTATCTGGGAAAAAACAGATAGCACACAGATCTCGCCCACGGTCGTCTGCAAGGGGCCTTAAGCTAAGGCCCCAAGTTGCAGAAATGCAGCTTTTTTGTTGCATATTTTGCTGCCTTTTTTTTTAGCCAAAGTCAGGACTAGATTGAGCAGAAGGGAGAAGTGTAAGAGTTTCCTATATATTTCCCATTACCTTTGTAGACACTCTTAGCTTTGGCTCAAAAAACCGGAGCAAATTCTGCAACAAAAATAGCAACCGTTCCGCAACCCCAGTCTTTACTTGTGTTTCCTCATTAGTCACTCACCTTTTACTAGTGAAGCAATTTGCACTGTATCATTTCTGTGTCATTTTGTAGAATCAGTTCACCCCAATCACCCGTCCTGATGGTTCCTGATACAGAAAAACCTAATCTTTGAAGTACCACATTCATGTTTCAGTTTAAGCTTTTCAACTGGTGTATTACAGCTTTGAAAAATGTCATTATTGTATTCAGCACCAAATCCAAGGCATATTAATATAAAAAATATCTTTTATTTTTCCAATAAAAAAAATCACTCCATAGGTTCAGTGGTAAGTAACAGCCTACGCATTTCGGAACGATGTCCCTTACTCATGGCATGAGTAAGTTTAGCATGATTCAATGGCTGTGTACTATCCATTGTATTAACTGCCATTCACATGACCATTGTTTTAATGATCTGAGACAAAAAAGGAACATGCTTTCTTGGACCGATTTCACTGATCCCTCAATAGACTCATGTCTATGAGGGATCGATGAAAACGTTTTACCCTCAGGTGTACACTCTGTTGTGAAAAAAAGTACTTTTTCACAGCAGAGTGCACGACACTGTCATGTAAAAAAGATGTTAAGCAGGTGGTTTTAATGTTCAGCATATATCTATAAATGAGATCCATTAGAGTAAAAAATAAAACAAATAAAAAATCAAATAAAGAAGTATAATAAAAGTAAAGAGTAAAGAATGATAGTAATGAAATTGTAAAGACTGTCAATGAAAATCCTCTTTAAACCATAATGCTGGCGAAAAATAACTTTTACTTTTGTAATACAGCTTGTTTTGGCGGATTTTAGTTCACAACATCCACAATAGTTAAATTATATTATTGTATTTGTTTTTTTCAGGTCTTGTACCTTTCCTACTATCAAATTGGGTGGCAGATTTATACTTTGGAAGGAAGGAATTTCATCTATACCTGAAGAAAACGTGAAAAAAGGAAATTTCCTGGCCTTTCCTCTGTTTTGATTATACCTCTTAGCAATGTCATCATTACAGTTGTTAATTTGCTTGACGCTGATAACACTAATTCATGGTAAGAGTAAGAAAACTATTATTTCAAACTTTAACTTGATAGTATTCTTCCATGTAAAACTATGTGCATGGCCTGCTTTGTAGAAAATATATTTCATTTTGTGAATCTTGCTAAATTGTATGTTGCACAATTAAAGGATAGTTAGCAAGGTTGTGGCAAGAATGACTGAAAAGCATTATCCACCTTTTTAAAATCAGCAATCAATTTTAGAACAATTGGGCCTCAACTGTCAGGACCTCCATGGATCATCTGTTTCCTGCACCACACAGCTCCTGGCATTGTTTATGCTCAAAACATATAACACTGCCCTTTACCTCACCAAACAAGCATATCTCACCACTCTCATCTTCTCTCTCTCCATTAACCATAAATTACTCTTTGATACCTTTCACTCCTTCCTTACTTCTAAGATGCAAAGACCTGTCACAGACCTCAGTGCTCAAAACCAAAGAAAAAAAAGATGCAGGTCTTCAAAAGACGCACAACCCAAATAATGAAAAAAAAAATCTTTATTGAGCATTTATTGGAAATTAAAAAAAATAAATAAAATAAAACAAACAGAGGAGCCCATGTTAGGGTAGGGAAATAAATTTTGGTCTATAATAATATATATCTGAATGTGTACTATTTGCTAGATAAGGTGTGAATATGGCTCTCCCTCAAGTGCTGTCCCTATAATATAATAGTGATTACAAATATGCCATTTGAAAACTATAAAAAGGAAAAAACAACAAGAAAAAAATATAGCAATAAATACATATAAATAGTGCATGAAATAACCAGTATTGCTGAAAAGACAAATAAAATATATCAGCTGTGCAATAATGAAAGACAAACAGTGAAAACTTATCTAGCAAGGTGCATGTGATATATGCACATTTAGAGTTACATAACAGAGCAAAAAACAGAGCAATAAAAAGGATCCATTATAACACAAATGGTATTAGAACCTACCCATATGAGACTCCATGAACAGTCACCCATACAAGGGCTTCCTCAGGGGATAAAGGATGCCCTTTACCTCACCAAACAAGCGTATTTCACCACTCTCATCTTCTCTCTCTCCATTAACCATAAATTAATCTTTGATACCTTTCACTCCTTCCTTATTACTGAATTACTGAAATGAATGAACGTTTCAAAAATTTTCTAAATTTATTGAGATGCACCTGTACTTCGCACAGTTTACAGCATATTCACTCTTCACCATCCGCTGTGCATTCATGTCTGGGATACTAATGCTCACTACACCCCTTGATAAATTCTTTGTGGGGTGCAGTTTTCAAAATGGGGTCACTCCTTAGGGGATTCCACTTTTCTGGCACCTTAGAGGCTCTGCAAACATGACATGGCGTCCAGATCGCAAACATCTAAATATACTCTCCAAAAGCCACATAATGCTCCTTCCCTTCTGCACCCTGCTGTGTGCCCAAACTGCAATTTATGCCCACATGTATGACACTGGTGTACCCAGGATAACGTACTTAATGTCATATCTGGGTATAAACTGCTGTTTGGGCACAGTCGGGCACAGAAGGATTGGAGCGCAGATTTAGACAGTTTAGCTTTTGGATGTCATGACACTTTTGCAGAGTTCCTGAAATGCCAGTAAAGTAGAATCCCCTCACATGTGACCCCATTTTGGAAACTACACTCCTGAAGGAATTTGTCCAGGAGTACAGTGGGCATGTTTAACCCCCAAGTGTTGCATTAATTTATTTTCCAGAAATGAATACGCAGATGATGATGAAAGGTGAAAATGACCAAAAGGGACGTATTTAAAATATAAACTTTATTAAATAATCTGAATAAAAAGGGAATGCACCCATAGGACAGAACAACAGAAAAACCACACAGACCATACAAAAAGGATCCAGGATAAAGCCACTACCATATCAGGATATAATAATCCACAGTATCAGTAGTGCATTATCTCTTAGCAAAATAACATAAATGGCGGTACTGCAAGTTAACTCGCCATTCATCACCAGCAGCAACGTTTTTATCTACTTGCACTGCTTGCCAGTGTTAAATGCACCCAAGAGTAATACATATCAATCTAAAATCAGAACCAAAAGTTTGCTGGCTTTCTAACAGTTGTAGCCCTATTTGGGGGGGGTATGAGTATTATCCCTCCCGCAACAGACTCTGGCGCTGACCTGTGTGTATAATGGGACCTGAAGCCTTCGCTGAAGGGAAGAGTGGGAACATATATGAAATATATCAGTGCCTCCACCCAGGATAGAGCCTCTGTATTACAGGGAGAATCTCTTCCTGGGACTTACCCATGAAGTACAGTTAGTAGCCTTAACAAGGATCACTGTACTAATCTCACAGTCTGAAGAATACATACAGATACCACATAAGGTTATAACAGTAGCTTTATAAGAATCAAAAGGGTAATAATACATACATAAAATATACTCAGAACACAGCAATACTACAACAACCAGCAAGTCCTCAACCGTCTTAGGTTATATACCCGGGTATATATATATAGATATATAGCAAGAGTCCAGTGCACAATACCTCCAGGCAACAGAAGAGATGCAGGGGCCCCTGTGGATGACTGTGGATCCTCGGATTCTTCCAGGAGATGACAGACAGCCGATCAGGAGATGATGATGATGATGAGATTCTTCACAGGCAGCAAACAGGGCGACGGTGACGGCAGTAGATGCAGGCCTGACTACCCTAACACTGAGTCCTTAACCTGCCAGCTAAACTACTAGTGCCACCGGGCCTCTAACTAGCTAGTTGGCCTTCGGAAGCCTAACCTATCACTGCCCTGAACTATATATATATTGATCCCTAACTACAGTTACTAGCTAGGTCCTGTGAGTATATAGGGGGTAACACATACCTAACTATATACTGTGAAGTAAAGAGGAACAAGTGGCTCTTAGACTCCCCCAGACATAACATGTCTGTCTCAGCAGCTCTGCTCACATCTCTCCCCCCCAGCAGCTCTGCCTCACATGTGTCTGACTCACTGTATTTACAAAACAAAACTTGCACTAAATGCCTGGGGTCTCTGAAGCCAAACTGCAGGGGCAAAGAAGCCAGATACATTATATCCTAGTAGAAATGGCAGTTCCCTACACTCTCCCTCTGGTGAAATCTTTACGTCACGTCAAAGACATACAAAGTCATAGTATACAGTCAACATTACCAATGACAATATCAATATGGTTGCTTTTGCATTTACAGAGTCACAACAGGTTAATAGGTATACATGCCAGCAGGAGCGAAAATTGGTAACATATTGACCAAAGTGGACACTGCACCCACCCAAGCATGGTATAAATGAGGCTGAGTAGTAAATCTGGGGTCCCCCAAACTATCATATGTCAGCATAGGTGGAGGGTGTCTAATTCTCTCTCCTCTCCGTACCTCTCTCTGAGGTAAACTAGCATGTCCAGGCCCTAAACTAGGGTTGTCTGCCATGGGAGGGGATGGTGCTGGTGGCGTAGGAGAGCTAGATCCCTGCTCATCTGTAGACACAGATCTAGGTACGAATTCTGGAGTTTGAGGGTTCATAGGTCTCCCTGAAGGAGAAGATACTGGTGATCTAGGAACTTCAGGAGCCACAGTCCAATCACTCTCAGGAGTTTCAGGAAGGTCAGGTGGAATATCGGCTAAGGACTGTGGAGAATCGCAGGCCGAGCCATCATTGGAGATATCCATACCATCAATCTGAGGTACAGGCAACAAATGATTTCTATGCCAAGTCCTGATCCTCCCGTCCCGTCCTTTTATCTTGTAGACTGGTATTCCAGGCAAACGATCTACCACTGTAAAGAGTTCACTCCGCCATCGATCAGCCAGCTTATGTTTTGCAGATGCTCCCAAATTCCGTAGCAGAACATGGTCCCCAGGGTTCAATTCTCGGTATCTTACTCGAAGATCAAATCTCCTTTTATTTCCTTCATTCACTTTGGCCGCATTTTCCTCAGCCAGCTGATAAGCACTCTTAAGCGTTTCTTTCAAACGTGCCACGTATCGGTAATGATCTCGATGACTGATACCATCGGTAGAGACTCCCAACAAGATGTCAATAGGTAGCCTAGGCTCTCTTCCAAACATCAGAAAGTATGGTGAATATCCTGTGCTCTCGTGCCTTGTACTATTATAGGCATGCACCATAGCCTCCACTTTTCGACTCCAGGATCGCTTATCCTCAATTCGTAAGGTACCAAGCATATCAAGTAAAGTCCTGTTAAATCTTTCAGGAAGGGCATCTCCCTCTGGATGGTAAGGCGTCGTCCGACTTTTGCGGATGTTCAACAACTGAAGTAACTCTTTGATCAGGTTACTCTCAAAATCCCGGCCTTGATCAGAATGCAACCGGTGTGGTAAGCCATAATGGATAAAATACTTTTCCCAAAGCACTCTTGCAACAGTGACTGCTTTTTGATCCTTAGTCGGAAAGGCTTGAGCATATCGTGTGAAGTGATCAGTCACCACCAATACATTTCCAAATCCTCTGGAGTCGTTGTCAATACAAAGGAAGTCTATGCAGACAAGATCCATGGGGCCCGAACTCTTCAAGTGTCCCATGAAGGCCGCTCGAACCGGGACAGTCTTCCTCTGCAAACATCTGCGACAGCACCTACACAGACGAGTCACGGTATCTCTCATTTTGGGCCAGTAGAATCGGTCTTGTATTAGGCCATAAGTCTTCTCAGGTCCCAAATGACCATGATAATCATGCAGACTTCGGAAAATCATCTTCTGAAAGCAGCTTGGAATAACTAGTTGGCGCCTTCCAGGGTGATCATGATACAGCACCACACGATAAAGTAGGCCATTGTCTATTTCAAACTTCTCCCAATCTCGTAGAAGTTGACTGCATTCAGAGGGTAGGGATGTCTTTAACATTTCTCTGTCTTGAGAACTCACTGCTTGATAAAGAGGTCCAATTAAAGGATCAGTCTTTTGACTCCAGATCATTCGCTTTGAAGATATAGAACAACTCTCAAAGGATCCTAAAGCGGCAGGGTAGGCAAACATGTCTGGTACAGCTTCGGGACCTCCCCCAATAGAGTCAATAAGCCGAGTTTCAGAAAAGGCTACTCGGTCTTCAACTACAGCAGCCATGGCACACAAAGCTCCTACTCCAGGACTTGGCACTTCTTCCCATTCATCCACTACTTCCGGACTAGGTAATCCAGGCCGTCTTGATAGAGCATCTGCCCCAATGTTCTTAGGCCCCGATTTATACTTGAGTGTGAATTGGTAGTTGGATAAAGCTGCCAACCAGCGATGTCCTGTAGCATCGAGCTTAGCGGTTGACAAAACGTATGTCAGTGGATTGTTGTCTGTTCTTACTTCAAACGTGGCTCCGTATAAATAGTCATGTAATTTATCAACAATGGCCCACTTGAGCGCCAAAAACTCCAATTTATGTACTGGATAATTTTTCTCGCTGGGAGAAAGACTTCGACTTATGAAAGCTATGGGCCGTAACCCGGCCGGGTATTCTTGGTGCAGCACGCCACCTAATCCTTCAAAGCTGGCATCTACATGTAGCACATATGGCTTATGTGCATCAGCATAAGCCAGAACGGGAGCTTCTGTCAATTTCTTCTTCAACAACTTAAATGCTTCTTCACAATCCGCAGTCCACCTATCGCCAAAAAGGCTTTTGGAAGACCCTTTCTTCTTTCCCGGATCTCCTGCATCACTCTTCAACAGGTCGAGGAGGGCTCGAGCAATTTTTGAATATCCTTCCACAAATCGTCGATAGAATCCACAAAACCCCAAGAAAGATTGCAACTCCGTAATATTTTGCGATCGGGGCCAATTCACCACAGCTTCAATCTTACCAGGATCGGTAGCAACTCCTTCAGCAGAAACAATATGACCTACATAAGTGACCGAAGATCTACAAAATTTGCATTTGTCAGCCGACAACTTCAGCCCCTCTTCTTTTAAGCGATGGAGTACTCTCATGAGTCGTTCTTCATGTTCTTCCAGCGTCTTTCCAAACACAATAATGTCATCAAGATATACAAGGCATTCCCGGGGCACTAAATCACCTAACACTCTTTCCATCAACCTTTGGAACGTTGCTGGCGCACCTTTTGTACCTTGCGGCATACGAGTGAACTGAAAGAAACCCAAGGGGCATATGAAGGCTGTCTTTTCCTGATCCTCAGATGCCATTGGGACTTGATAGTATCCCGATCTTAGGTCCAGCACTGTGAACCAACAGTTTCCATTCAGAGCTTCCAGAGCTTCTTCAAATCTCAGCAGTGCCTCCAAATGTAGCCCTATTTGGGGGGGGTATGAGTATTATCCCTCCCGCAACAGACTCTGGCGCTGACCTGTGTGTATAATGGGACCTGAAGCCTTCGCTGAAGGGAAGAGTGGGAACATATATGAAATATATCAGTGCCTCCACCCAGGATAGAGCCTCTGTATTACAGGGAGAATCTCTTCCTGGGACTTACCCATGAAGTACAGTTAGTAGCCTTAACAAGGATCACTGTACTAATCTCACAGTCTGAAGAATACATACAGATACCACATAAGGTTATAACAGTAGCTTTATAAGAATCAAAAGGGTAATAATACATACATAAAATATACTCAGAACACAGCAATACTACAACAACCAGCAAGTCCTCAACCGTCTTAGGTTATATACCCGGGTATATATATATAGATATATAGCAAGAGTCCAGTGCACAATACCTCCAGGCAACAGAAGAGATGCAGGGGCCCCTGTGGATGACTGTGGATCCTCGGATTCTTCCAGGAGATGACAGACAGCCGATCAGGAGATGATGATGATGATGAGATTCTTCACAGGCAGAAAACAGGGCGACGGTGACGGCAGTAGATGCAGGCCTGACTACCCTAACACTGAGTCCTTAACCTGCCAGCTAAACTACTAGTGCCACCGGGCCTCTAACTAGCTAGTTGGCCTTCGGAAGCCTAACCTATCACTGCCCTGAACTATATATATATTGATCCCTAACTACAGTTACTAGCTAGGTCCTGTGAGTATATAGGGGGTAACACATACCTAACTATATACTGTGAAGTAAAGAGGAACAAGTGGCTCTTAGACTCCCCCAGACATAACATGTCTGTCTCAGCAGCTCTGCTCACATCTCTCTCCCCCAGCAGCTCTGCCTCACATGTGTCTGACTCACTGTATTTACAAAACAAAACTTGCACTAAATGCCTGGGGTCTCTGAAGCCAAACTGCAGGGGCAAAGAAGCCAGATACATTATATCCTAGTAGAAATGGCAGTTCCCTACACAGTGTATCAGCACAAAGCCCTTAATATGACTACCTGCTCCTAATCATGCACTAACACCTATATAATAACACCTGACGCGTTTCTAAACTCTCATTTTACTAGTTTTTCATCAGAGGTGCTTTTCTGCAGAGAAGAGAAACTGAAGCTTAGTATTTGTTTATATACCCAACAGAACTTCCCGCCTCCCCCTTTAAATCTCTAGTTATTCACAGAAGGTGCTTGCTATAACAAAGATGATCTAAAACTGGAAGCTAAGTTAATATTTGTTATTTGTTTGTCCAGCAAAAGCTCCCGCCTCCCCCTCAGCACTGATATTTGCTATAACAAAAGGGATCTAGGACTGGAAGCTAAGTCAATATTTGTTGTTTGTTTGCCCAGCAAAAGCTCCCGCCTCCCCCTCGGCATTGATATATGGCCACAAGAGGAAGTGAGCGTCTGAAACTTTTAAGGCAGAAACCCTGCCTCCATCAACAGCAAACAGCCAATCGCTGTCCAATCACATGCACAGCTGATACAGGAGGCTGAACACTAGCGGGGTATGAGCCTCTGCACAAGCGCACAGATGATCCAATAGGAGGTTTGAACTAGTATATACCTCCTCAATTAAAACGCCCACAGGGGCGTGACCAAAACAATCGGCGCATGTCAAAGCACTTAGCGTCGGTAAACCATCAGGATGTCATATGCAGGTAAATAAACTAAATTCCTCAAAGGGATAAAAAAGGACAGACACAGATAAGGAAGCATCTCAAAGGAACATAAAGATCGCAATAAGCGGGTATATCAAAAGTGTTTAATAACGAGCACTTCATTATATTATAAAAAGGGGGTCGGAACATATCAAAAATAAAAAAGAGGTAATATGATAATCAAACAGGATAAATAAAGCCCAGAATCTAAATAAAGCATGCATAGGAGATCCCTTCATTCAGACCCCAAGGTTTCATAGTACGTAGAATAAAGGTCCACCGGGCTTCCCGTTGTAACAATTTACAATCGAAATCACCACCCCTGGGTGATGGATAAACCAGTTCAATTGCTTGAAATGCCAAAAGAGATTAATTTCCCCCATGTTGTTCACAAAGATGGCGTGCAATGGGGGTATCATCACCACGTTCAATGTCATTGATATGCTCCCCTGATCCTCCTGCGGAACTCCCTAATGGTCTTACCTACATATTGGAGTCCGCAGGAGGAACAGGTTGCCAGATATATCACCCCCTGTTTTTTACAATTTACAAAATTCCTATTTTTATACCATTTTAATGTGGTATTACTTCTAAATGAATTGCTAGTTTTAATGGAGCATCAGGCTCGACATGTGCCCACAATTTCACTAGATTGTTTTTTCAGCCATGTATGCGTCTGTAAAGATGATAGGTGACCAATCTATCTTTCAGGTTAGCACCCCTCCTATAAGTCACCAAAGGATGATCACTCAATAAAGAACCAATGTCGGGATCAGATTTTAAAATATCCCAAGCATTATTGAGCACTTTTAAAACTTCTCTATTGGCCCCATCGTATGTTGCTATAATCCGTAAATCATGATCTTCTTTCTGTTCTGGGGGTTTTAACAATGAACCTCTATCGGAGGCTAAAGCTATTTGATGGGCTTTCCTCAGCACACCATCAGGATATCCCCGCCGTTTAAACCTTCCAAAAAGGTCCCATGCTGCTGTCTGATAGTCAGTCAAAAAGGTACAGTTTCTGCGAAGACGCAAAAACTGTCCCTTAGATATTCCCCGTTTTAAGGGACCCGGATGCCAGCTGTCCCATTTCAATAAGCAATTAGTGGCTGTCTTGTTATGAAAAATAGTAGTGTTTAGCCTACCCGATTCTGACTTCTTGATATTAAGGTCCAGGAAAGTGATGGAATTTTCCTGGATCTCAGAAGTGAAATAAAGGCCAAGTTCATTCACCTTAAGGGCCCGTACAAAGTCCTCAAACTGCAGTTTAGTACCTCCCCAGAACATCAACACATCGTCTATAAATCAAACCCAGAATGAAATAAAAGATGACCAAGGTTCCATATTCTGAGAAGACCACCTCCCTCTCCCACCAGCCCAGATACAAATTTGCGTAAGTAGGCGCACATGGGCTCCCCATTGCTACGCCTCTGAGCTGGTGGAAGAAGAGGCGGTCAAACATAAAGGTGTTATGTCTCAGTGTAAAATCCAGAAGGTCGAAAATTAATTGATTATGCACCTGGCACTGGCACCTCTAGGGCTCTGCAAAAACAACATGGCATCCAGAAAGTCCATCTAAATCTGCACTCCAAAAGCTAAAAAGTGCACTGCTTTTTCCCTTCTGATCCCTGCTGTGTGCCCAAGCAGCAGTTTACACCCACATATACAACTTCTTTATACCCGGGATAGCCCACTTAATAGTTTTAGGAGTGTATGTTTCTGATGACACAAACTGAGCGCAATGTATTGGGCACCGAAAAGGCATATTTCTTTAAAAATTAAAATTTTTACTTTGTACATTAATTTTCGGGAAGCACTCTTGGGCTCAAAATGATAATACCCCTTGATAAATTTCTTGAAAGGTGTAGTTTCTAAAATGGGGTTACTTTTTGGGGGTTTCCATTGTATTGATACTTTAGGGGCTCTGCAAATGCGACATGGCACCTGAGAACTATTCCAGCAAAATCTGCCCTCCAAAACCAAATAGTGCTTTTTCCATTCCGAGCCCACCAAGTACCCATACAGCAGATTACGACCACATATGGGACATTTCTGTGTTCAGGAGAAACTATGTAACAAACTGGGGGATCTTTTTATTTCTTTAACCCCTGGTAAAAATTAAAAAATATGGTGCTAAATGGATGGTTTATTGGAAAAAAGTAATTTTTCATTTTTACGTCCCGATGCTAATAGAATCTATAAAACAACTTGAGGGTAAAAATGCTCACTATACCCCATGATATGTTCTGCGAGGGGTGTAGTTTCTAAAATGGGGTCACTTTTTGGGGTTTCCATTGTATTGGTACCTTAGGGGCTCTGCAAATGCAACATAGCACTTGAAAAATATTTCAGCAAAATCTGCCCTCCAAAAGCCAAATAGTTCTCTTTCTGTTCCGAGCCCCAACATGTACCCATACAGCAGTTTACAGCCACATATGGGGTATTGCCATGTTCAGGAGAAATTGTGTAACAAACTTTGGGGAGCTTTTTCTCCTTTATCCTCTTGCGAAAATGAAAAATTTGGGACTAAATTGACGGTTTATTGGAAAAAAAAAGTAATTTTTCATGTTTACATCCCAATGTTGGGGTCACTTTTGGGGGTTTCCATTGTATTGGTACATTAGGAGCTCTGCAAATGCAACATGGCACCTGAAAACTATTCCAGCAAAATCTGCCCTCCAAAAGCCAAATAGCACTCTTTCCATTCCAAGCCACCCCCATGTACCCAAACAGCAGATTACGACCACATACAGTGCCTTGCGAAAGTATTCGGCCCCCTTGAACTTTTCAACCTTTTGCCACATTTCAGGATTCAAACATAAGGATATAAAATTTAAATTTTTTGGTGAAGAATCAACAACAAGTGGGACACAATTGTGAAGTGGAACGAAATTTATTGGTTATTTTAAACTTTTGTAAAAAATAAAAAACTGAAAAGTGGGGCGTGCCAAATTATTTGGCTGCCTTAAGTTAATACTTTGTAGCGCCACCTTTTGCTGCGATTACAGCTGCAAGTCGCTTGGGGTATGTCTTTATCAGTTTTGCACATCGAGAGACTGAAATTCTTGCCCATTCTTCCTTGGAAAACAGCTCGAGCTCAGTGAGGTTGGATGGAGAGCGTTTGTGAACAGCAGTTTTCAGCTCTTTGCACAGATTCTCGATTGGATTCAGGTCTGAACTTTGACTTGGCCATTCTAACACCTGGATACGTTTATTTGTGAACCATTCCATTATAGATTTTGCTTTATGTTTGGGATCATTGTTTTGTTGGAAGATAAATCTCCGTCCCAGTCTCAGGTCTTTTGCAGACTCCAACAGGTTTTCTTCCAGAATGATAGTAGTATAATGTTGTACCGTGTTAGCCATTGAAAGTAGTGGAAGAGTGAAGAAATCAGGCGATACCTTTTAGAGGCTAACTGAATATATTTGATAAGTAAGCTTTCAGAAGTGCTAGTTTCCTTCATCAGACATGGTGTTATACAAGAACTGAAAATTCACAGATTTTTATACCCTAAACACATGATCTTCAAAGGATTTTAGAGTCCTTAAAAAAACCAAAACAAAATGCAGTCTAAGTAGAGAAGTTATTTACAACAGGTCAAAAAACAATCTGGAAAGTTGTGGTGCGTGACAGAGGGATCTGTTATCTGTTTGCTATCAGGAGATGATTTGTGACCCTCGCAGTTCATACATAGTGTGACATGAAGCTGGCATGAATATTAAGTCCAAATTGCAGAGTTTAAAATTTTTGCATAAACTTGTACTCCCATTGTTTCCTCTCCTCCTGCGTCTTAAACTGTCCCATTAAAACCACAACCCGCAAATCTTCAATAGAGTGGTTTTCTCCGGAGAAATGTGCGGCCGCTGAGAGATCTGTTCTGCTGTTATTAATATTGGATCTATGTGAGTTCATTCGTTGACTAAGTCTCTGCCCTGTTTCCCCCACATAGAGGCCTGTGGTGGGACATTGCACACACATTATGAGGTACACCACATTGGAAGACCTGCAGGAAAATGTCCCCCTAATTCTGTGCACCTGTTGTGACTGTGGGTCAGGTACACTGTCAGCGGTGTGGATGTGCTTGCAGGTCATGCACCTTTTTTGTAGGCAAGGTGAGGTGCCATTTTCAGTTGGAGCCTTCAGGGCACTCCGGACAATAATGTGCCTCAGGTTTGGTGGTTGTCGAAAGGTAAGGAGAGGGGGGACTGGAAATATGTCCTTGAGTCTGTTGTCCCTATGTAGCACAGGTTGGAGTTCCTTGGCAATCCTTCGTAGGATTTCCAGCTGTGGGTTGTAGGTGACAACTAGGGGCACTCGGGCATCTTTCTGGGTCTCTCTATATGTGAGCAGATTGTCTCTGTCAATGGCTGCTGCTTTGTTTACTTGGTTGTCCGTCACTTTTGGTTTGTATCCCAATCGGAGAAATTTCATCCTCAGATCCTGGAGGTGCTTGTCCAGGTCTGCTTTGTCGGAGCAAATACGATTGTATCGTCTACCCTGGCTGTAGATTATAGATTGTCTTGTGTGCTTGGGGTGGAAGCTGTCGTTTCTCAGGTAGGCCGTTCTGTCTGTGGGTTTGTGGTATATTGATGTGAGTAGCCGGTGGTCTTTGTATATTGTGGTATCCAGAGAGTGGATTTCACTCCCTGAATAGCTAAGTTTAAGGTTGATGGTAGGATGAAAGTCATTGAAGTCATTATGGAATTGAAGTAGGGCCTCCTCACCTGCATTCCAGATGACAAGGATATCATCGATATAACGAATGTAAATCATAGGTTTGGTGGCACATGTTGATAAATATGTTCCTTCCAGTTCTGCCATAAAGAGATTTGCATACTGGGGTGCACATCTGGTCCCCTTTGAAGTTCCCATTCGCTGTAGATATAGATCCTCTCCAAAGGTAAAATGGTTGTGGCTAAGGATGAATTGTATGAGCTGCGTTACTGGTTCTGTTGGGAGGTTTTGTTTTGCCAGGTGTACCCGACATGCTGCAACTCCATCCTTGCGGGGAATGGAGCCAGTAACGCAGCTCATACAATTCATCCTTAGCCACAACCATTTTACCTTTGGAGAGGATCTATATCTACAGCGAATGGGAACTTCAAAGGGGACCAGATGTGTACCCCAGTATGCAAATCTCTTTATGGCAGAACTGGAAAGAGCATACTTAACATGTACCACCAAACCTATGATTGACCTTCGTTATATCGATGATATCCTTGTCATCTGGACTGCAGGTGAGGAGGCCCTACTTCAATTCCATAATGACTTCAATGACTTTCACCCTACCATCAACCTTAAACTTAGCTATTCAGGGAGTGAAATCCACTTTCTGGATACCACAATATACATCAAAGACCACCGGCTACTCACATCAATATACCACAAACCCACAGGCAGAACGGCCTACCTGAGAAACGACAGCTTCCACCCCAAGCACACAAGACAATCTATAATCTACAGCCAGGGTAGACGATACAATCGTATTTGCTCCGACAAAGCAGACCTGGACAAGCACCTCCAGGATCTGAGGATGAAATTTCTCCGATTGGGATACAAACCAAAAGTGACGGACAACCAAGTAAACAAAGTGGCAGCCATTAACAGAGACAATCTGCTCACATATAGAGAGACCCAAAAAGATGCCCGAGTGCCCCTAATTGTCACCTACAACCCACAGCTGGAAATCCTACGAAGGATTGCCAAGGAACTCCAACCTGTGCTACATAGGGACAACAGACTCAAGGACATATTTCCAGTCCCCCCTCTCCTTACCTTTCGACAACCACCAAACCTGAGGCGCATTATTGTCCGGAGTGCCCTGAAGGCTCCAACTGAAAATGGCACCTCACCTTGCCTACAAAAAAGGTGCATGACCTGCAAGCACATCCACACCACTGACAGTGTACCTGACCCACAGTCACAACAGGTGCACAAAATTAGGGGGACATTTTCCTGCAGGTCTTCCAATGTGGTGTACCTCATAATGTGTGTGCAATGTCCCACCACAGGCCTCTATGTGGGGGAAACAGGGCAGAGACTTAGTCAACGAATGAACTCACATAGATCCAATATTAATAACTGCAGAACAGATCTCCCAGTGGCCGCACATTTCTCCGGAGAAAACCACTCTATTGAAGATTTGCGGGTTGTGGTTTTAATGGGACAGTTTAAGACGCAGGAGGAGAGGAAACAATGGGAGTACAAGTTTATGCAAAAATTTTAAACTCTGCAATTTGGACTTAATATTCATGCCAGCTTCATGTCACACTATGTATGAACTGTGAGGGTCACAAATCACCTCCTGATAGCAAACAGATAACAGATCCCTTTGTTACGCACCACAACTTTCCAGATTGTTTTTTGACCTGTTGTAAATAACTTCTCTACTTAGACTGCATTTTGTTTTGGTTTTTTTAAGGACTCTAAAATCCTTTGAAGATCATGGTATAAAAATCTGTGAATTTTCAGTTCTTGTATAACACCATGTCTGATGAAGGAAGCTAGCACTTCTGAAAGCTTACTTATCAAATATATTCAGTTAGCCTCTAAAAGGTATCACCTGATTTCTTCACTCTTCCACTTCTTCCAGAATGGTCCTGTCTGTATTTGGCTCCATCCATCTTCCCATCAATTTTAACCATCTTCTCTGTCCCTGCTGAAGAAAAGCAGGCCTAAACCATGATGCTGCCACCACCATGTTTGACAGTGGGGATGGTGTGTTCAGGGTGATGAGTTGTGTTGCTTTTACACCAAACATATCATTTTGCATTGTGGCCAAAAAGTTCGATTTTGGTTTCATCTGACCAGAGCACCTTCTTCCACATGTTTGGTGTGTCTCCCAGGTGGCTTGTGGCAAACTTTAAACCAGACTTTTTATGGATATCTTTGAGAAATGGCTTTCTTCTTGCCACTCTTCCATAAAGGCCAGATTTGTGCAGTGCACGACTGATTGTTTTCCTATGCACAGACTCTCCCACCTCAGCTGTAGATCTCTGCAGTTCATCCAGAGTGATCATGGGCCTCTTGGCTGCATCTTTGATCAGTCTTCTCCTTGTTTGAGATGAAAGTTTAGAGAGACGGCCGGGTCTTGGTAGATTTGCAGTGGTCTGATACTCCTTCCATTTCAATATGATTGCTTGCACATTTCTCCTTGGGATGTTTAAAGTTTGTGTTCTTTTGCTATTAATTTTGTCTGATGTGCGTGCAATCAGGTCAGTTAATTTCAGTTTTCTGATAAAGGCAGGGACAGTGTCTTTTATCTCTCTATGTAAACATAAAGATAACATTGTATGGTAAGCGTTCTCTACAAACCTGTGTAATGTAATAGACATTTACTGTGCATATTATTTGATCTGCATTATATTAGATTTCTAGTAATGATAATAAACAATCTCTCATGGTAAAGGCCAAAGGTCAAAGGCAAAGCTGCTGAGAGGGGGAGATGGGAAGATTTCCTTTAAGCTTCTTATCAGTATCAAATATCACATTACCAGGGTAACAGATGTGCTCTCTTCTGTGCATCCAGTTTTAGGCTCTGAGCAACATCAAGGCAAGGTGATAGATTTAATCCTTTAAATGTTAGGCATCTTTGCCACCATGTGTGATTCAACACTGCAGCACACCATCTGTTCCAATACAAGTGTATGAAAAGTTTATCTTCTAATGTACAAACTAATCACATAGTGGGCAAAATGCGTTATAGAACATTGTCATTTTTTTTCTCTAAATGGCCATGAAAATTTGATCCTTCTACTCTGATGATTATTCCCACCAATTTGAATACTTCATATTTGTATTTTTCATGTGCAAAAAAAAGTTAGGGGAATACAATTATAAAATGAAAAAAAGTGAAGAAAAACACCCCAAAAATAAAGTGCTAAAGAACTGTAGTTTACTGGTAGTGACAGTATAAATATTTGTAAATATAATTTAATGGAGAACATTTAGGTTAGAAATCAATGTTGTATCGTGCAGGAGAAAGGGTGCCTAGTTTATAACTTCAGAACCCCTCACATCTACTCAAATGTTTATTAGAGTTCTCTCCTTGCTTATGTCCTGTTACAGTGTCTATGCCTAAAATTTTCATACCCCTAAAAGGTGTTGTGAATCCATTAAAGGAAGTCTATCATTCAGATTTTCAATTTTTTGGTAAGGCTATACTCATGTAGCCTTTAGAAAGGCTATTGTATTATTTCCTGAATCTTGCCGGTGTTTTTTAATAAAAGCCCTTTTCTTGTTATGTAAAATAGCCTTCACGGAGCACACCCGTGTCATCCTCCTCTTCTTTGCTTCTTTCTCCCATCGGCGTGAATGAAATCTCATTCATGCTGAGGGGAGAAAGAAACAAAGAAGAGGAGGAGGCGTTAATAAGAAGCAAGAAGGGGGCGAAGATGCAGGGAGAGGGTGATGGCGTGGGTGTGCTCCGTGAAGGCTAATTTACATAACAAGAAAAGGGCTTTTTTTTTTTTTTCAAAAAGCCGGCAAGATTCAGGAAATAAAAGGTGTGCCTACATTAGATTTTCTAAAGGCTACATGAATATAGCCTTAGCAAAAAATTTAAAATCTGAATGATAGACTCCCTTTAACCACTTCCAGACCGCCCATTGGGTTTTTACATCCGGAAGGTGGTTGTCTAGTTCTGCAAGGACGCATCGGTACATCCAAGCAGAACTCAGCAGCTGCACGAAACTTCAGGTTTATTATCTTCCCTGCCTTCCAGATCGCTGTGTATACAGCGCTCAATGCTCAATGGGCGTTGCCATGTTGCAGCTCCCCTCTGACCCAGCAGTCATGTGATCCGCCAGGATCAACGTGTGTTAGAGCTTCTGGGTCCTACAGGACCCAGATCAGCTCTATAGTAACGTGCAGGAGGCTGTATTCCTCTGCAACTGGGGCTAAATGTACCAGCCCGAGTTACAGGGGAAAACAGCCTCCGCTCAAAAAAAAAAAATCAGATGATCAGATGTCCCCAAAGGTCTATGACACAATATAAAAAAAAAAAATTTTTAAAAATGAATAAAAAAGTAAAACAAATGTAAATAAAATAAAAAAAATATGCCAATAACAGGCCCTTATTAAAGGTTATAGCCTCACCCCCAACGACACCATACAAAATAAAAATTACCGTAACATAGAGTAAAAACTATTTTAAAAAGTTTTTTAGTAGCACGTTTTCCCTCTTCTTTTGTTTATATTTTCCCGGATATATAAAAAAAAAATTAAAACACATGCAAAAATAAAAACAACATAAAAATAAAGCCCGATTTATCACCGAAAAAAGAGGCAGAAATTAGTTGAATAACACATATGATAAAAATGTTACAGCCCTTAAAAAAAACTGCACATACAAAAAACCCTAAAATGTGCCTGGTCTGGAAGGGGGGTAAAGCTTCTGGTATGGAAGTAGTTAAGGGATTCACACCTTTGGAATCACATTTTATGGATATACCCTTTGATATGCATTGCTTTACACAGTACATTACAATCTTTTTAATGGCTTTGCATATCGAAACTACTTTTGCCATGTTTTTTTCAGGACACATAAGGCATGAAATAACTAGACTTATTTGTTAAATAAAAGTTGAATGTTTTTTTTCTAGAAGTAGAAGAATGGTATAAAATGTGAAAAAAATTTAAATTTAGCTTCTTTTACCTAAAACAAAATAGTTTTTATATATACTATTGCACATAAATATATTAAAATTTGCTTTCCTAGTTCTTCTGATCACAGTGGCTACACATTTATATAGTTTTTCAACATAATATTAGGTTTTATATGGTTTTATATTCAGCATGGCTTATTTTCTGGACCCCTAGTCCATGTGTAAATTAACCAGTAGTTTAGTATAGTAGAGGGCTGTAAACTGCTAATGTTATCTCTAGCTAGGCTCCCTGCTGAAACAGAGCAAACATCCAGGAAGAAGCTGAAGGGAGAGGCTGGCAGGGGAGTAAGTTCTGCTAGCACAAAGTGAATGTGAAGGCTATTTCACTTTACTATGATCACTATAAAGAGTTAAATTTTGTAAATAAAATTGATGATAAAAGTCCTAAAAACTTCCCTTATCTCAGTGTAACTCCTGGACAGTAACTTCAGCATAAAGATGTTAGTACTTATCTCTTCTACAGGAGCAGTTGTAAATCAAAGGTGTTTGACGTTAATTAATGTGACTGCAGCACAGGGCATCAGATAAAGCTATGTAAATAGCCAGATTAGTGACAACTAGGGGTTAAATAGGACTCCATGTGTACTACATATTTCTGTAGAAATATATCAACCCAGATACCTTAAACCAGAACTAATTATTTTCCAAAAAAAAATCTTAAACTTCCCCCCCCAAAAAATAAAAAATAACAGACTTAAAGTATCTTCAGACTGTATTATGCCTGCTTTACATATACTCGTATATGGCCTTATGTATATACCCATTCATTTTTATGTGTTTACTAATTCAACAGTCTATTTTTGTGGACAATAGGTCCGTGAAAAACAGAAGCATGTCCTTTTTTTAATGTCCTTTAGGCAAGGCCCCATGTTACGAAAATGCAGCATTTTGGCCGTGCAAAAAAAAAAAAAAATGCTGGAACGTGGATGTGATTCTGGATAATCCTATCCACACATTGCAGAAAAATATCCACAGCGGAAAAGCTGTGATTTGAAAAACGATTGTGTTTTTCAATTGCACCATGTCAATTGTAACTACAGAAATGTTGGCATTTTCTGTATAAGTATAATAGGGGCAAAAGTCAGCAGAGGAAAACTCTGCGAACTTTCTGTGAAAAACACTGCAGAAAAAAATGCGTTGCGTTTCCGCTGCTATCTTTTCCTCAGCGTTTTTTGGCTGCGGCGCGCTACATGGAGCCTTAGCCTTAATGTCCTTTTGTCATCCATGACATCCATGTGTTCTCCCTTTTTTCATGGAAAATGCACAACCTCACATGTCTGCAGATAGGGTGAAGGGGAAGAAACATCACACGTGCACATTATGATTTAGACCACATGTTTTGGAAAAGCTGTGTTTTTTGTTGCAGATTTTGAGCCAAAGCCAAGAGTAGCGTAAAAAATGGTAAATATAAAAGAAGGACTTATCCTTGTACCTTCTTATAAATCAGCTCATGACTTTGGCTCAAAATAACAATAGTCTTGAAAGTTTAAGATAAAATTTCAGCATCCGTCAAAAATTTCATAAAAATTAACTTTTAATCCATAATTTCAAAAAAATTCAAGGTTACATGTAGCTTGCGCATTTCAGCGCATAGTGCCCCTTACTCATAGCCTACCATTGTATGTGCATTCCCTGAATTTAAAGCTTAAACAAGTTGGAACCACACCCTGTGACATCCTGATATAATTTAACCCTCTAGCAACCATTACAACAGCCTATATTAAATTGTGATTTATTAAAAGATCCACATGACAAAAAAAAAACTTATTTGTGTGAGACATGATATAATTTATATAGAAAAAGCTACTGAGATCAAGATAATAAACTATATGAAATGCAAGAAATGGAATATGTAAGCGGAAATAACCAGTCATGTGATTCTCTATCGCAGTAACATTTGAATGTTACTATACACTGTATAATCCGACATGGAGATATCCACAATGCAACACATGTTCATGTAAATGCCAAAAAAAGAAAATGTAATAAAAGAGATTACATCCCACATGCCTTGCCATACATCTGAAGATACAGATGCACAACTTTACAGTTTTGTTATCTGAACAGTCCAAAATGGAACCTTATTAAAGAGGTTGTCCGGGCATTTTTTTTTAATGCCTGGACAACCGGGGGAGGTGAAAAAAAAAACCCAAATCGTACTCACCTGTCGCCAATGCTCTGGTGTCCGCCCGGTGCGTTCCGGTCCTGCTGCTGCCACATCTTCTCAAACTGAAACTGTTCAATGACATCATGGATCCCTTTCACTGCCCCCTGCCTATTTAATACTTAAACGGGTTGTCCATTTTTGCCTGGACAACTCCTTTAACACAGAATATAAATTAAATGTGAACAAGTGCATAGATATACAGTGAGGAAAAAAAAAGTAGTCAGCCACCAATTGTGCAAGTTCTCCCCCTTAAAAAGATGAGAGAGGCCTGTAATTGACATCATAGGTAAATTTCAACTATGAGAGACAAAATGAGAAAACATATCCAGAAAATCACATTGTCTGATTTTTTAAGAATTTATTTGCAAATTATGGTGGGAAATAAGTATTTGGTCACCTACAAACAATCACAGACCTGTAACTTCTTCTTTAAGAGGCTCCACTGATAATCTTACTCGATTAGGTGCTCCACGCAAGATCTCACCCCGTGGAGTCAAAATGATCACAAGAACGGTGAGCAACAATCCCAGAACCACACGGTGGGACCTAGTGAATGACCTGCAGAAAGCTGGGACTAACGTAACAAAGGCTACCGTCAGTAACACACTACGCCAGGGACTCAGATCCTGCAGTGCCAGACGTGTCCCCCTGCTTAAGCCAGTACATATCCGGGCCCGTCTGAAGTTTGCTAAAGAGCATTTGGATGTTCCAGAAGAGTATTGGGAGAATGTTATATGGTCAGATGAAACCAAAGTAGAACTGTTTGGTAGAAACACAACTCGTCGTGTTTGTTTGTTTGTTTGTTTGTTTGAGTTGGAAGGGACCTCAAGGACCATCGAGTCCAACCCCCTGCAAAAGCAGGAATTCCTAAAACATCCCAGCTATATACCTATCCAGTTTCCGCTTGAAGATTTCAATTGATGGAGAACTCACCACCTCCCGTGGCAGCCTATTCCACTCTCTCGCTACCCTTACTGTTAGAAAGTTTTTCCTAATGTCTAATCTGAATCTCCTTCCCCTTAGTTTCATCCCATTACTTCTCGTGCTTCCTTCTGCTAATGAGAAAAGGGTAGATCCCTCTGCACTGTGACAACCTTTCAGATATTTAAATACCGCTATTAAGTCTCCCCTTAGCCTTCTCTTCTGCAAACTAAGCAGTCCCAATTCTTTTAGCCTCTCCTCGTAGGACATGGTTTGTAGACCTTCCACCATTTTGGTTGCTCTTCTCTGGACCTGCTCCAATAAATCGATGTCTTTCTTAAACTGGGGAGCCCAGAACTGTACACAGTATTCCAGGTGGGGTCTGACCAGGGCAGAGTACAGCGGAATAATTACCTCTCTTGATCTAGCTTCAATGCTCGTCTTGATACATCCTAGAATTTTATTAGCCTTTTTAGCCACCGCACCGCACTGTTGACTCATGTTGAATTTGCGATCTATTATTATGCCCAGATCCTTTTCCCCTGTACTCTCACTTAGTACTATTCCTCCCATACTATATATGCTTCTTGCATTTCTGTTACCCAGATGTAGAACTTTGCATTTGTCCCTGTTGAATACCATTTTGTTCACCTCAGCCCATTGTTCCAGTGTGTCCAAGTCCTTTTGGATGCATTCTCTCTCCTCTCTAGTGTTGGCCATTCCTCCTAGCTTTGTATCATCTGTAAATTTTATTAGTTCCCCATTAACCCCATCATCCAGATCATTTATAAAAATATTAAAAAGTACTGGGCCCAGGACAGAGCCCTGCGGCACCCCGCTTTTACTTTCTTCCAGTTTGATGTATAGCCATTTAGAATTACTCGTTGTGCCCGATCATTAAGCCAATTGTGAACCCACCTCACTGATATTTTATCAAAGCCATACTTGATAATTTTTTCAATAAGAATGTTATGTGATACTTTATCAAAGGCCTTACTAAAGTCAAGATATACTATGTCCACTGCATTTCCCTGGTCCAACCATTCAGTGACTTTATTATAGAAGGAAATAAGATTAGTCTGACAAGATTTATTAGGCATAAAGCCGTGCTGGCTCTGATTAATTAAAGCCTTCCCATCCAGGTACCTAATTAAATGTTCTTTAACGATTTGTTCAAAGATTTTTCCTACTATCGAGGTCAGACTTACCGGCCTATAATTTCCTGGGTCGTCCCTATTCCCCTTTTTGTAGATGGAGGAGAATGTTTGGAGGAGAGTGAATGCTGAGTTGCATCCAAAGAACACTATACCTACTGTGAATCATGGGGGTGGCAACATCATGCTTTGGGGCTGTTTCTCTGCAAAGGGACCAGGGCGACTGATCCGTGTACATGAAAGAATGAATGGGGCCATATATCATAAGATTTTGAGTGCAAGCCTCCTTCCATCAGCAAGGGCATTGAAGATGAAACGTGGCTGGGTCTTTCAGTATGACAATGATCCCAAGCAAACCACCAGGGCAACAAAGGAGTGGCTTTGTAAGTAGCATTTCAAGGTCCTGAAGTGGCCTAGCCAGTCTCCAGATCTCAACCCCTTTGGAGGGAGTTGAAAGTTCGTGTTGCCCAGCGACAGCCCCAAAACATCACTGCTCTAGAGGAGATCTGCATGGAGGAATGGGCCAACATACCAGCAACAGTGTGTGCCAACCTTGTGAAGACTTACAGAAAACATTTGACCTCTGTCATTGCCAACAAAGGCTATATAACAAAGTATTGAGCTGAACATTTGTTATTGACCAAATACTTATTTTCCACCATAATTTGCAAATAAATTCTTTAACCCCTTAACGACCCAGGGCGTAATAGTACGTCCTGAGTCGCATGACAATGTATGGAGAGCGCTCAGGAGCTAAGCTCTCTCCATACACCGCAGGTGCCGGCTGTATAATACAGCCAGGACCCGCCGCTAACAGCAGCGATCGGTGCCTGCACCGATTGCGGCTCTTAACCCTTTAGATGTCGCGGTCAAACGGGACCGCGGCGTCTAAACTGCGCAGCCGCCACGGGCGCTGCCATTTTTACCTGATCGCCGCCCTCCGATGACGTTCTGGACGCTTGGTTGCCATGACAGCCGGGAACCTATTGAAAGCTCCCAGGCCTGTCATTACATTACAGCTATTACACGATGCCAGAGGCATTGTCTAATAGCAGTGAAGGCATTTTGCTATTCACTGCAATACAGTAGTATCGCAGTGGATAGTATGATCGATCAGACTCCCTAGGTTTCAAGGTCCCTAGGGAGTCTGATCATACAAGTAAAAGTAGAAAAAAAAAAGTTTTTAAAAGTATGAAAAAAAAAAAAAAAAACACAAAAGTTCAAATCACCCCCCTTTCCCTAGATCAGATATAAAAGTAAATAAACAAAAGTAAGCATAAACACTTTAGGTATCCCCGTGCTCCAAAATGCCCAAACTATTAAAATATTAAAATATTTATCCCATACGGTGAACGGCGTAGCTGGGCAAAAAATTAAAATGGCCAAATAGGGTTTTTTTTTCAACACTTTGTCTCTTATAAAAAATTGAATAAAAAGTGATCAAACCATCAGACCTTTCCCCAAATGGTATCAATAAGAACGTCATGTTGTCCCGCATAAAAAGACGCCTTACCCAGCTCCATACATGTAAATATGAAAAAGTAACAGGTGACACAATATGGCGACGCAAAATTTTTTTTTCTATTTAGCAAAGTTTTTAATTTTTTAAAAGGTATCAAAACATCACAAATACTATATAAATTTGGTATTGCGTTGTTCGTACTGACCCGCAGAATACAGGTAACACATCATTTTTACCACACAGTGAATGCTGTAAAAATTAAACCCATATGAATTTGGTGCAAATGCATTTTTTCTCCAATTGCACCTCATTCTGAATTTTTTTCCAGCTTCCCAGTACATTGCACAGCATATTGAATAGTGCCATTACAAAGTACAATTTGTTTCGCAAACAATAAGCCGTCATGTGTCTCTGTGAACTGAAAAATGAAAAAGTTATGGCTCTTATGTGGGGAGGGAAAAACGAAAGTGCAAAAACAAAAAATCGCCTGGTCATTAAGGGGTTAAAAATCAGACAATGTGATTTTCTGGATTTGTCTTCTCATTTTGTCTCTCATAGTTGAGGTCTACCTATGATGTCAATTACAGGCCTCTCTCATCTTTTTAAGTGGGAGAACTTGCACAATTGGTGGCTGACTAAATACTTTTTTTTCCCCCACTGTATTTTCAGTTTTCACTTCAGCCATTGTGCTTGGAGGGACATGTGCAGCTAATGATTTCTTATTCTGCTGTCCCTGTCAATTCAGATGACCCCAGAAGAGGGGATACCATGGACTTTTGTTCATAATATCACCCCACAATCATCAATCATACTTGCCATTTAACCACTTAGATGCTGTGATCAATGCTGACTGCAGCACATAAGTAGTTTTACAGAAAAAAGTAAAAGTAGACAATTTTTTTTTCCCTTGTTAATGAAAAAAATAAAAACCACACAAATGGTATCTCCACATCCATAACAACCCCTAAAATAAAATTAGTACATTATTTATTCTACATGATAAATGCTCTAAGCCTCAAGTTTTCCCTGCCAGAATGAATGCTTTCTGTTCGTCTCTCAAAAACAGAGTAATAAAAACTGATCAAAAAGTCATATCTACCCATAAACTATAAGGCCCGGAAATCTACATTGACATAAAATTTAAAATATTATGAAAGTTGGAATGCAGAGAGGGATAAAATGATACGGGTTTAAGGTTAAAATGCACATAAAGTGCTAGAGTTATGCGCCAACTACAGTATATTTACAGGAGCTACAAATTCAAAATCTGTAATAAAGAAAAGTTACATTTTCAGGAGGATTTTTGTAATTATAATGTGACTGTTAGGGGGGTTAATGACCTTTTACATGGACTGAGAATCGGGCCAATTAAGTAATTGTCAATGATAATTGCCCCTTTCTAATTGTGCTGCCAATCAGCCAACTAACAATCAAATCTTCTGTACTGGCAGCACATCATCCTATGTAAACAGAGATGTCCTGTCAATAATCAGTGCAGCTGAATGGGGGTGAAAACACTTGCAGTAGTGAATGTTACTCCCCTGTTAACTTTGCATCACACTGTGTAAGAAATGGTGATTTCCTTAAAGGGAATCTGTCAGGGCAATTTGGGACACTAAACCACCCACACATCCATATGGACCTGGGGTTTAGTGTCCCAAATCACCCTGTTATAACGCAATCCATGGCCGCATTAAAAATAAAAAACCTTTATATTCACCCAGCTGCTGTACTCCCCGTGCTTGCGCAAGTATAAAGGTTTTTTATTTTTAATGTGTCTGCGGATTGCATTACAACAGGGTGATCTGGGACACTAAACCCCAGGTCTATAAGGACCTGTGGGTGGTTTAGTGTCCCAGATTGACCTGACAGATTCCCTTTAAATTATCTGTACTGCTGTCGGACAAGAAAAGGCTGAATAGGGAGTGGCAAAGGATTTTACAATAATCTCTTCGATTGTCTCTTACCGAAGGTGGCTGTAGAGCATAGAATACGTACCCTGCACTATTGTTTTCACATTTCAGCAACACTTTACAGTTTTCATACAAATTCTCTGTAAATGCATTGGCCAGTGAAGGGGGAAGGGGTCAACAAGACCAGCGTATTTTACACCAGTCTTGATGTACCATTTTGCCAGTGGTGGTGTCTGTTATCATGAATTAGGCGCCTCTCATTAGCGCACTTTGGCCGCTTTTATGCTACGTGTGGCATAATTGTTCATGAATTTGTCACGTGTGGGGGCCCCACCCACTGTAATAAAAGTGGCGAGGGTGGCACAAAAACTTTAGTCACAAGTGGTGTTAAGTAGGCACAGATTGTCAGTTTGAAACTATTTTACATCACTGTTCTGTTGTATTTATATTTCTTGTAATGGTGATAGAGTCAAGACTTTATTCACAATCAGATCTGAAATCTTTCACCATTTCTATAGCGAACTTGATCTGCTAATTTTCATTCTAGGAGGTATAGTTTTATAACACCAGTTGTAAAGTAGACTAGTATAAAAAAAATGTTTTCGTTGCATTATATGACCTTAGTTAAAGGGAGTCTGTCAGCAGGAAAATTGATATTAGACTAATGACGGTACTTTGTAAAGTGTAGTAGCTGCACTACAAAGATGACTTTCTTATTCTGCAATGCAGCTGCATTTTCATGAAAATGAGCATTTTATTCTTATGCAAATTAGCTAAAAAGGGCTTTAGGGGCATTTCTTCTAATGCTGGGGCTTCACTCCCTGCTCTCGATAATTGCCCATGACTGCCGTCCAGCTCTGCCCCCATTGCTTGAGTGACATCCGCCACTCTGACAGCAGTTAGGGGTGGTTATGTGGAGTAGAGAAGAAACACCCCTAAAGCTCTTTTCAGCTAATTTGCATAAGAATAAAATGCTGATTTTCATGAAAATGGAGCTGTATTGCAGAATAAAAAAGACATCTTTGAAAAGTGTAGAAGCTGCACTACAAAGTACTGTCATTAGTTTGATACTGATTTTACTGACAAACGCAAGTGGTGTCTCTGTTTGCAGTGTTTTATAAGACAAGAGAAATATCCTAATCCTGGTGATCAGGGAACCATACTAACAGTAATAGTATTTTTTTCTTTTTTAGCTTTCAGTAGAGCTCCAATTCCTATGGCAGTTGTTCGAAGAGAGTTGTCATGTGAAAGCTACCCCATAGAGTTGCGCTGTCCAGGAACTGATGTTATCATGATTGAAAGTGCCAACTATGGAAGAACAGATGATAAAATCTGTGATTCAGATCCAGCTCAGATGGAGAACATTCGATGTTATCTTCCAGATGCTTACAAGATTATGTCCCAGAGGTATTACTTATTTTTGTACACATTTACAGTTATCTTTGTAGTGTAATCTTTTTCCCTTGTTTTTGATTTACAATATGAATAATGTTGATTATTGCTGAAGAATCATTTTGTTTGGGTGTCGGGTGGTTCAGTTACAAGATTAGCACTGGGTCGAATATGTTTGGTACAAACCTGAGCTTAAATTGGCTTAAAATATGTTGTATAACACTGTCAGGGCTCCTAGGAACCTGTCTATTCAATTTCTAGCTCTCTAAGGTAAATACAGCCGAAGTTATATCAAAGTGAACGTTACATATCTGTCTATGGAAAAAAGGATTGTAAGCAGTAGATATAAACTAGAAGTTTAATCATGCATTGCGCTGTCACTCACTTTTACTCATTTTAAAATTAAAACACTCTAAAATTACTGTTTTTTGGGGGGGCAAAGGTGCTTTGGTTATTTTTTATTCACACGTGGCAGTTATATTGCAAAAAGTTTTGATGACATATATGAGCTACAGGCCTGTTATTTTTACAGGGAGGTATGTCCTGGATTCAACTCATCTGCGTCCGGAGAGGATGCAGATGAGTTGAATACAATGGTGAAGCAGGAGCCGTCCGCAGATAGCTCTTACTTTACCACTGTTCCCTTCTGCAAGCTCCGGCCCTGGGAGCTGTAGGTGCGATGTGATGACGTCACTCACATCGCGCCTGCAGCTCCCTGAACACTCCAGAAGAAGAGGCAGCAAGGGAGCGAGGAGAGGTGAGTATCAGTGATTTTATTATGTTAAACTTTGGGGGGGGGGCATCAGACTGGGGAGAGATAAAGTGGGACATTAAACTGGTGGCAGTTGAAGGGGCAATTAAACTGGGGACAGATGGAGGCGGGACATTAAACTGGGGACAAATGGAGGAGTGGACATTAAACTGGGGGAGCAGATGGAAGGTGACATTAAACTGGGGGCAACTGGAGGAGGACATTAAACTGTGGGGGTAGCTCCAAGTACCCCCACTGTTTAATGTCCCCCTCCAGCTGCCCCAGTTTAATGTCCCCCTCTAGTTGCCCCCCAGTTTAAACTGGGGAATGAGGAGAGGGACTTCATACTGTGGTGCAATTGGAGGGGAACATTATAATGGGTCATATAATGTTAGGGTGACTGTAGGAGCATTATACTGTGTGGGGGCACAAAGAAAAATGGGTGAGAATGGGTGGAGTCAATGTAGAAGTGGTTGGAGCTAAATTTTCTGTCCACTGAAAGTTGGAAGGTATGTATAGTAGAATGTAATGGACAAGGCCGCAGGACATGTCTGGCTGAGTGATTGCAGTGGTGGTAGCTATGGCAACATGAGTGGCAGTACGGCATGGACTAATGTGATAGAAATGCAAATCCAGCAGGGTGTTTTTAGCAACAAAAAGAATGGCTGAAATGTCCAGGCACTGTTCTGGCTATGAGCAGGGGTGCATCTTCCAGGAGGCGAACCAAAGGCGATGGCCTCAGGTGGTGCCTCATGGAATAAACTATGATGGGGGTGCGACATTTTTGTTGCAATACATACAATAGGTAGCAGTCTAACATATACTAGGGGGGTTCATATACTGTGTTGGAGGAGTAAAAAAAAAGGGGGGGGTCCTAAACTGTGAGTGGGGGGTGAAAAAGGGTGTTATATACAACGCGTTGGCCATAAAAAGGGGTCATGTACTGTGTGGGGAGTATAAAAAGGGGTCATAAACTGTGTGGGACCATAAAAGGGGGTCATATACTGCATATACTGTGTGGGGGCCATAAAAAGGGTTATATACTGTGTGAGGGGCAATAAAGGGGGTCATATACTTGTGGGGGGCAGAAAAAGGGGGTTATATACAGTGAGGGTCATATTCCATGTGGGGGGCCAGAAAAAGGAGTTCATATACTGTGTGGGAGGTCAGAAAAAGTGGGTCATATATTGTATAAGGGCACAAAAAGGGTGTTTTTTACTATCTGGGGGCCAAATAAGGGGATTTTTTGATCTTCCAATGGGGGGGCCTGTCTTAATTTGGGGGGCCCCATCACGAAAGCAAAGATAGCCAGGCTGGGTATCTTTTTTGGGGGCACGGTGTCTTTCTATAGTTCGCTTCAGGCAGCAGAGAAGCTAGGTTCACCCCTGCCCATGAGCAACACCTCATTTAGGCCAGCATATATTTTAATCACTTCCTGACATGCACCATAATAGTACAGCGCAGCCAGGAAGGGCTTCCCATATAACACTGTTCTATTAAAGTGGAAGTATGTTGTGCACTAGTGTCCAAAATGGGGTCACTTTCTGGGAGTTTGCACTGTTTTGGCACCTCAGGGGCTCTGCCAATGCAATAGGGCACCTTCTACCCTCCAAATGATCATTGCCACTCCTTTCCTACTATGTCCTGCTGTGTGCCCATACATCAGTTTCCATCCACATGTGGGGTGCATTTTCTCCTTTAAGCCCTTGTAAATGTGTACATTCTAGGGCTAAATGAATGTATTAGTAAAAGAAATTGAAATGTGTAAATTTTGTTTTAATTCCTGTGAAACACATAGTGTTTAATAGCAAGTGTTAACTTCCTATATGCTGTTTTGACTTTTTTAGGGGCGCAGTTTAGAAAATGGGGTGATGTAAGGTGGTTTCTAATACAGAGGCCTTTCAAAGCTCTTCAGAACTGAATTAGTCCATTTAAAAAATGGGTTTTGGAAATGTTCTTGAAAATTTAGAAAATTGCTGATTGTAAGCCTTATGTCAAAAACAGTTAAAGGATGTTTAAAGTTTGACGCCAGCATAAAGCAGAGATATGGTAAAATATATTTATGAAGTAATTAGGGTACTATGACTATCTATATGAAATCAGGCGATACCTTAGAGGCTAACTGAGTATATTTGATAGTAAGCTTTCGAGAGTGCTAGCTCTCTTCTTCAGACATGGTGTAATACAAGAAACTGAAATTCACACACTCTTTATACACACTCAAGACATGGATCTTCAAAGGATCTTAGAGTAACAAAATGCAATATAAGTAGAGAAGTTATTTACAACATGTCAAGAAATAAACAATCTGGAAAACTTGTGGGGTGTGACAGTTCCGTAATTCTTGCTGTTATCTGTTTGCAATCAGATGGTGATTTGTGACCCTCACAGTTCATACATAGTGTGACATGAAACTGGCATGAATATTAAGTCCAAATTGCAGGGTTTGAAATTTTTGCATTAACTTATATTCCCATTCCTTTCTCTCCCTCTTCGTCTTAAAATGTCCCATTAAAACCACAACCCGCAAATCTTCAATAGAGTGGTCTTCTCCGGAGAAATGTGCAGCCACTGGTAGATCTGTTCTGCTGTTATTAATGGTGTATCTGTGTGAGTTCATGCGCTGACTAAGTCTCTGCCCTGTTTCCCCCACATAGAGGCCTGTGGTGGGACATTGCACACACATTATGAGATACACCACATTGAAAGACCTGCAGGAAAATGTCCCCCTAATTCTGTGCACCTGTTGTGACAGTGGGACAGGTACACTGTCAGTAGTGTGGATGTGCCTGCATGTCTTGCACCTGTTTTGCAGGCAAGGTGAGGTGCCATTTTCAGTTGGGGCCTTCAGGGCACTCTGGACAATAATACGCCTCAGGTTTGGTGGTTGTCGAAAGGAAAAGAGAGGGGGGACTGGAAATATGTCTTTGAGTCTGTTGTCCCTATGTAGCACAGGTTGGAGCTCCTTGGCAATCCTTTGTAGGATCTCCAGCTGTGGGTTGTAGGCGACAACTAGGGGCTTCTTTCTGGGTCTCTTTATATGTGAGCAGACTGTCTCTGTTAATGGCTGCCGCTTTGTTTAGTTTCAATAATTTTTATTCAAAGTTTTAGAGAATAAAAGTACAGAACAGAATTAACAAGCATTGTGATATACAGTGGTATGCAATATGATATTCCTATTCACGGTACAATCTTTAATCCGTATATCAATGAAACAGATAATGTAGAATTTTATAAGTAAACAATAACCATAACAATAACTGTAGGCACATTCATAGGGCTATCATGAATTATTTCCGGGGTGGTTTCCCTGACTCTGACCATCTCTACCTTTGGAGTTTATGCTTGTGCATTGATTGTAACGCTTATAACGCTGAATCCTACCACCCTTTACTGTCTATCCAGGGTTGGCAGGATCAACAGCCATCTCCCTTACTACTATATCCCCACTCTTGGAGTCACTGTAGCCCTTTGGTTTTCCTTCAGAGCGAATCGAGAATGAATCCACACCTCCCAGACTTTCTCAAAGCTATGAAAGGAGTTGTTTCCCAGTGCAACCACTCTTTCATAGGTATATGTGTTATTGACGGCCAACACCAAAGCCGACATGGGTGGCAATGTCACTGTCTTCCATCTCTGCACCAACATTAACTTGGCTATAGTCAAAATTTTACATATAAGTGTTTTATATGTATTTGTTTCATTGGGGATTCCGATTAGTAGCATAGCCAGGTTTGCGTTTTAGGGGATTCGGAAGTCGCACAGCTCTGAGAGCATTTCAAAGACCCTACCCCAGTATTCATGGATCACGGGACATTGTCCCAAAATATGAAGAAGGGTACCTCCTACCTCCGCATCCCCTCCAACAATGCCCAGATTCAGAAGGATAGGCTAACTGTAGAGTAGACGGGGTCCTATACCACCGTAAAACGATCTTCATAGCCGTCTCTATATGGGTACTACACTTTAAAGATGCATGGATCAGTTTAAATGTTTGCTGCCATTCCTCTGTGGTAATGGCCGTACCTAGATCTCTCTCCCAGCAACGGAACGGTGCGGATCTAGTGAAAGTTGAAATTCCATCCATTTGGTCATACACAAAGCACAATCCCCTCATTTTTGTCAACAGCCAGGTGAAAATCACTCCGCTGTGGTGTTTAGACAAGAAGTGCCATATTTGAAGATACTTAAGGAAGTCACCTATAGGAATTCCGTATTTCTGTCTTAAGTCTGTAAACGATATAGGTTGCATAGTGTCTGAGTATAAGTGAGAAATCTGTGTGATCCCCCTCGATTCCCAATCCGAGACCCTTAAGTCCTTGATCACCCATGCCATAAGTGATAATGGCATTTCTGAAATATGATAATGCTTCATAGGGTTAGCTTTCCCATGAAGTAGCTTCCATGCCGTTAATGAGGCGATCATGACCGGGGAGAAGGATCCAGGAGTAGGGATGTTCCAAAAGGGCAACCATAGTGCATCCTCCAGTTTTAATGGAGCTATAAGCGCCTGTTCTATGTGCAACCATGGAGCAGAGTTATCCTTTGACTTCCACCTAGCACACTGAGTGACCAATGAGGCTATATAGTAGTTTCTAACCACCGGTACTCCCAACCCTCCCGCCTCTTTTTGTTTAAATAGAAAGGTCTCTGCCACTTTGTTTAGTTGGTTGTCTCTCACTTTTGGTTTGTATCTCAATCGGAGAAATTTCGTCCTCAGATCCTGGAGGTGCTTGTCCAGGTCTGCTTTGTCGGAGCAAATATGATTGTATCGTATAGCCTGGCTGTAAATAATAGATTGTCTTGTGTGCTTGGGGTGGAAGCTTTCGTTTCTCAGGTAGGCCATTCTGTTTGTGGGTTTGTGGTATATTGATGTGAGTAGCCGGTGGTCTTTAACCCATTAACAACATTGGACGTACTATTACGTCCTGCGCGCTTGGTACTTCGCGCAACATGGCATAATAATACGCCCTAGGGAGGTCGCCCGCTCACTATCTGAGGGGGCGGCATCGGAACCGGGTGTTAGCCGTAACTGACAACTAACACCCTGCTCCATAACCTCCAGTCGGAATTTACTTCCGATCGGAGGTTTTAACCCCTCGGATGCCGCGGTCAAACATGACCACGACATCCAAGGGGTTCCGCCATGTTGTCGCCCCCCCTTGGCACCCCCCGTTGCAGGATCGGGGGTGCCAGTATCTATAATCTGATGGACACAGTAATATTTCAGGATTGAAATGAGGTTTATTGGGGGTGTGGCTAGCCAGAGCAGAGATAAGACACACATTTTACAGCTCCTACTAGACCCTACTGTAATCCAGTCATTATCGCTGTCATCCTGTAAGATTTCGACTTTAAAACACCCAAGGGCTATCCCCCAGGCCCTAGTCAGTAATTCCTGGGTGTTACAGCTATAATTACAGCACTTTTATTAGTGTCTCGAAGTTGAGGCCTACCTGCACCTCTCTTCCTAACTACCATCTTCTCTGCATCCAAGTCGCTCTGCTGGTTGTTTCATCCGCGGAGGTTCCTCGCAAGCCCACTTATCTTCACAGCCGCTGTCTGCGCTGTTTCATCCGCGGGCTCGGGGGACAGCAGCGGCGGCGGCCCCAGGAGGTGCCGGAGGCCGCGCAGGGCAGCGGAGCGGCGTTTCGCCTGAAGCCGCAGCCGGGACGCGGAGGCCTTCTCCCGGAGACGATACTGGGCTCGCAGTCAGCGGGGGTGGCCCGCGACACACGGAGGCGCTGCAGATTCCGGATCTCTGGACCGGATCACAGGTAGGGGATACCCTGCTGATAGCGCGGGACAGGAGAGCGCTGAGACCATCCGCGGGCACCAGGGGGATTCACTGCTTGCCATACCACACAACAGCAGAGGGCCTGGCGAGTGTCCTTGCCCGGGGAGCAGTTTCCACCCACAGCATACGGGTCTTACCTGTCTGGACATATTGGCTCCAAATCAGAAGGACCCGTGCCCTGCACAGACCTCTACTTCCCCTCCCCCAGCCTGCACTAGCCTAGGCCCTGAGCGGACCCTCACCATCGCTCCTACCATGCAAGACATCAACCTTGTGCAGGCCTGTACCCCTAAATTCAGCTATGAGACCTTCTACTAGCCTCCATATACAGATTTCTAGTTCGATTATTGCCGAGCTGCAGTTCATACTCTCTCCATAGAATTCTCATTGGCGCATCTCCCTTTAGGCAATGGCGGCCTAATTGTGGGGAACTAGTGCACCTTCTAGCAACCCTTAACGACTGATAGCCTGTTTTGGAATATCCTCCCTTTGAACGAACAGCTTTGGATACATATCCCGGGCGCCATGGTGAAAGGAAGGAAATCTGCCAAGAAACCGGACAATAGTCTAACTAATTATTTTGAATGGGACCGTGGCACAGAGGGAGAACCGGGACTACCACTATGTGACCACTCAGGGCCCATATCCTCAGCGCCTACAAATGCCACTAAAGTCCCAGCGACATACATAGAGGAAGCAGATCTTAATCACCCTGAAGACTCAGTGGCTCTTCATCGCCCTCCAGATTCTGATGATATCCAATCAGCAATACACCAAATCTGCTCTCCCTCAGCTCACTCAGCTAAGGAACAGAATTTTCTCCTACGACTCCCACCATCTCCGAGCACTAGCCCAATCAAACAGAAACCCCGCCTGGAACTCTCCGGAGACTTAGATTTCTCAGGGGACCAACCATCGTCTGAGGCTCCTTCGCCCATCCCACCGAATGGCCTTGACTGCTTACCAACCACGAGCGGCCCAGCCTCCGAACACACTCTGAGAGACATGCTCCTGGCCCTCCGTAGCTCCCTTCAAGCGGATTTTTCACAACTGCTCCAGCCGCTTCAGTCCTCGGTCAATGTACTCGATGGCTGTGTAACCCACATTGAAACTAAAATGGGCGAATTGGCTACGTCACACAACAAAATCGTGGATGCCCATAATGACTTGGAGGAAGACGTCGAGAACCTCAAAGCGAAAATGGCCGATATGGAAGACCGTTCCCGCAGGAACAACATCAAATTCAGAGGCATCTCAGAACAAGTCCAGACGGCTGATCTGCTTCCGTACTTACAGGAATATGTTAGATTATTATTGCCCGACTCTCCAACCATAGATATCATCATCATCGACAGAGCGCACAGACTTCCTCGCCCTAGACATCTGGGAAACGAGGTCCCTAGAGACGTACTGGCAAGATTTCACTTCTTCCATGTCAAAGAAAAGTTACTAGACGCTGCTCGTAAGCGGAAATCTTGGCCTCCCAAATTCCAAGAGGTGCAGCTCTACACAGACCTCTCAGCTACGACCCTCCGCCTCCGCAGAGAATTACTCCCGGTTACTACAATGCTCTGTAAAAACAGAATCCTATATAGATGGGGGTTTGCGGTGAAATTGATCATCAGTAAAGACGGGACCACCTTCACCATCCATAATTTGAATCAGGGTAAAGCGTTGCTGTCGACCTGGAGGATTCCAATATCTCTCCCTCAAGATGCGGCGAACCCCTCTCCTTCCTCAAATGCGGGGCACAGTTCTCCCACAGGCCGCAAATGATATTCCAAGTTGGCTACACATCTTTTATTTTGGTGCATAACCCCACTCTTGTAATAGTAGCTTAACCGGCTAGCCTCTAACAAGATACCCCAGAACATACAGTCGACCTGTATTTGTCTTTGAACCGTTTGTTCATTTGTTTTATTCTAAGTGATCTTCTTACTTGTGACACTGCATATACCTTCCTTGAGGTTTCAACGTACTCTCGTGATTCTTCCTCGAAAGTGACACCATGGTGATCAAATTGGTCTCTCTCAATGTCCGAGGCCTAAACAGCCCACAGAAGCGTTCGTACATCTGGAATGAGGCTCTTTCACTCTCCGCAGATGTGTTGTGCGCACAAGAAACCCACCTTCTACAAAAAGACGCCTTCAGGCTGAAACACCCCTCCTTCCCTGTAATCTACCATGCACACCACAGATCAAAGAACCGTAGAGTCTTTATCGCCTTCAGAAACTCAGTGGCTTTTTCCTTGACGACACAAAGAGCAGATCCTCAAGGCAGATTCCTCATTGTTGTCTGCCTTCTAAACAACACCCCCTATACCATAGTCAACCTCTACGCTCCACACAGAAAGACCCTGGCATTTCTGCATAGAGTCCGAAGACAACTAAGAGACATTCAAAAAGGAGCATTAATAATTTGCGGAGATTTTAACAACATAATGGACCCCTCTTTGGACTCGACCAACGCAAATAGGGATAACGCCTCCTGCCTACACCAGTTTCCGTGCACAGAGAACCTCCACGATATATGGCGTGCACATCATGCGGGTGAGAGGGACTATACATACTTCTCAGCAGTTCATGGCTCTTATTCTCGCATCGACATGTTCCTGGTAGACCTCCATACCCTTATGAGTTCCAAAAACTCCACAATTGAATCAATCACATGGTCTGATCACGCAGCTATCACTCTCACTATAGAGGAAAAAACTCCACCCTCCGCTACTAGACTTTGGAGAAATAATACATACCTCATGAGTCATCCTCACTACCGTGCGATAATAGAAAAAGACCTACAAATTTATTTCCAGACCAACGCCATATCCACAGATGACCCCTACACTCTTTGGAACGCCCATAAAGCGTACATCCGTGGCACTCTTATTAAAATCGCGAATAGAAACAAAAAAGAAAGACAGAAAGCAATCCAGGAAGCAATGTCTACCCTTCGTACTTTGGACTCCGCGAATAAACTCAATCCTAACTCGACTACTTCGGAACAGCTCAATCAAGCCAGACAAAAACTACGTCTCCTTCTTCTACAGGACTACGAAAAAGCTCTAAAAAAATCTAAAGCTCGTTTTTACTCCCAAAGCAACAAAGCCGGCAGATTATTAGCTAGACAACTACGAGCAAAAGCAGTTAAATCAAAGATCCCATACATTAAACATCCTACAACCGGAGTGCACTTGACAGATCCGAGAGACATCGCTAACTCCTTTAAAAATTACTATGCACAACTATATAATCTGCATGAGCATACACCTCTTCCAGCGGACCACCACAGCCTGGTGTCTGGTTTCTTAAATAGCCTCAAGTTACCAGGCCTGTCAGATGAGCAACTATCGACCCTAAACTCTCCTATCACGCTCCCAGAACTGTTAAAAAATATAAAGTCCTTACCTAAGGGCAAATCTCCGGGGCCAGATGGTTTCTCCAACGAATACTTAATCTACTATCAGCAAATTCTTGCTCCATCTCTCCTGAACTTTTTCAACCACGCTATGTCAGGTGCACCACTTCCACGCGAATCCCTGGCTGCGTTGATTGTCACCCTTCCTAAACCCGGCAAAACAGCGGATGTCCCACAAAATTTCAGACCAATCTCGCTACTAAATTCTGACATAAAGCTCTATGCGAAACTCCTGGCAGCTCGACTGGCTCCCATTCTCCCAGACTTAGTTGGCACAGATCAAGTGGGCTTCGTAAAAGGCCGCCAAGCTCCAGACAACACCAGACGTGTTCTCCATCTAGTGGATTTGGTGGAACGTGAGAAGATTCCATCCCTCATGGTCACCTTGGATGCTGAGAAGGCGTTTGACCGGATTAATTGGTCATTCGCCTTTTCCGTCCTGCAGAGACTACGATTCTCCGGCCCGATTCTCACTGCTATCTCAAACTTGTATTCCTCTCCATCAGCCAAGGTGTTCACCAATAGCACATTGTCGGATAGATTTAACATCTGGAATGGAACAAGGCAAGGATGCCCTCTCTCTCCATTGATTTTTATACTTACCATTGAACCATTAGCACAGTCCCTGCGGCAAAATGAAAGAGTCCAGGGAGTAAAACTACTGGGTTCCTCCCATCTCATCTCTCTCTACGCGGACGATATTATATTGTCCCTAACTCTTCCAGAAACCTCTCTGTCAGCTGCTATTGAAACCCTCAGAGAATATGGGGCTCTTTCTTTTTATAAAATCAATGAAACTAAAACACAAATTCTCCCCTTGAACGTTCCCATACCACTTCTAGAACATCTCAAGGAGAGGTTTCCTTATGATTGGAGATCGGCAGAGCTGGACTATCTGGGACTAAAGATCACTCCTTCTATTGCACAAGTTTCCAAAGCCAACTATATGCCTCGACTGACAGAGCTAGAGAAAGAATTCCAAAGTTACTCGAAACTCACCTTGTCATGGCTAGGTAGGATCTCCGCATTTCAAATGACGCTACTTCCAAAAATACTATACATATTCCGAACCATCCCTGTAGCACCTCCTCCCACGTTCCTCCAAAAGATCAACGCCATGCTCAACAAATTCATCTGGAACTCTAAGAAGCCAAGACTCCCATCTTCTATTCAACACAGAAAACGGGGAGTGGGAGGGTTGGGAGTACCGAACATTTATGATTACTATATGGCCTCTCACCTTTCAACACTAAAGGACTGGTGGCACAACAACGCCCACAAATCTTGGATATCTATTGAGTCCCATATGATACCACACCACAACCTCAAATCCTGGCTCTTCTATTCCCTCTGGACTGATGTGGTACCTCCTCTCAAGTCTCCAATTCTACAACACCTTATAAAATAGCTGGCGGCATATTCATCATTCTACAGGCAAGAAACAAACACTAAACATCACGCGGGCTCCGATTGAATTTCTGGAACTAGCAATCCCAGATCTCAACCTAACTGTTTGGAAAGCATCAGGCATTACCTCTGTTTCACAGGTGTGGGGTGAAAACTCGTTGTCCTCTTTCCAGTCTCTACAATCCACCTTCTGCCTACCCTCCAACAGCTTCTTTACGTACTTAAGAGTCAAACACTTTCTCACCTCCAACCAAAACACACGAATTACGTATAATAAATCTCTGCTGGACCTTCTCAAGATTCCCAATCCGACCACCAAAATCCTCAGCTCTATATATAATATTATAGGCTCCAAAGATCATCTGGTCAAATCCACTCCACTACTCAGCTGGGAGACGCAACTTCATCAACAATATACTGCCACGCAATGGCAAAAAGCCATGGCCTTCACAAAAAAGACCTTCCGGTGTACGACCCACTACGAAACCACTGTCAAAATTCTCCACTGGTACTACACTCCAGTACGACTTCACTGAATGCACCCGCAGACCTCGAACTCTTGTTGGAGGGGATGTAGGGGAGCAGGATCTCTATTCCACCTACTGTGGACATGTCCGCGAGTGGTGCTGTACTGGCAAGACGTCTTCAGGTCTATTTCTTCTCTGGTGGGATCCAGTATAACCCCTTCACCAGCTTTGGCGCTGCTATTCTTACAGATCGATTCTTTCCCAGCTCTTCACAGAGTGATGATTGGCCATGTTTTATTATCTGCATCACTGGCTCTTCTACGCAATTGGAAATTGGACACTATCCCGTCTAGAAAAGATCTGGTGAACATGGTGGAACTGACTTACCAATACGAGAGGATCCTATCCCATGGAGCTTTTGGAGATACCCAATTCCGAAAAAACTGGCTCCCATGGACACTAAATGCTAACAAAAACCTGCCGTAACTCTGGATATGTCACACATGGAAGATCATACCTGATATTACTGTTATCTTTTATTGTTTGATATATGCTGTGATGAACCGACCCTCAGTTTTATATCTTTCTTGGAAGTGTGTTTTACTTGCTTATGTCAGTCCTTCCCCCACTTGGAATGCGGTGCTTTAGTTGAGTCCACATTGCTGGACGATAGGCTTCACTGGTTTTATGTGTGTTCATTGGAGATGGCTTGCTATCGCCAGGCACTTTTATTATCCCTGGCCAGATGGGATGGGGGATAGCAAGCCAGTGACCTTAACTTCACCCATCTCTCCGAGGGTTCTGCAAAGTAGGGAGAAGGGGGGCTGCCTGGGTGCAAGGGGTGGGTGGAGCACTAGCCATATGCTGTGGGCAGACCTGGATTCTGGGGTCATTCAGCAAAGAGGCAGTAAGGAGCTCTGATCTGGGAGAAGAGGAGAGAGCTTGCCCTACTGAGGAATGCATTGAGGGCCTAGCCGTGAGGCCTGAAGCCTTTCCCTTTGTTCTGGACAACATGTAGAAGGATTGTTTTATGCAACTTGCTTAAGCTTGCGCCCTAGGCCCAAAACTCTGCTGTGGCCTAGAGAAACGGACTACGAGCCTATGCCGGTATTTTCTCTATCTTTTAATTTCCCTGTTTATTTTTGTGTATTGTATCATCGATCTTTTGCTTGTATGTTTATGCTTGATCATATTAATATTGTATATTTCTGTATATGCTATTAATTCATACCGACCCACTTGGGTTATTAAACATATAAAATTTATATCGCTCATTTCGTTTTATCCTATGACCCGGTCTACTCACGGTGTGTGAGTGGGAGGTTAAGAAAGAAGTTTGATTGCAGGCGTGCCAGGCAGCTGGGCGAGGTGATATTCTTCACAGTGGTGGCAGCGTTGTGGGATCTTAGGATAACAGTGTGTGGGTGTGGTATCACGCAGACACTGAGGATTGAGGCAATCCTATGGCACGAGCGCGGTATGAGATCAAGCTTAAAATACAGTGAAAGTTTGGTACAGTACTGTTCCCTCCCTTCTTCTTCTTTTTTCTGTCCTATCTTTTATTTGGCAATGACTTCCAGTGGATGTCCCGGTCTCTGAGAAGTGGAGCCAGGGGACGTCAGCAACTGACTGATACAAACGCTGAGCAGATGGCTGATATGGAAAGTGCTGCAGCTGGGCAGGACGAGGAGCAGAGTCCTGAGGGGCTGGCACAAGAAAACATCATCATGCCAGAAGGTTCAGCAGGTGCCCTGACCCCAGAGGTAACTGTGCCTGGAGGGACCACTAGCCCCAGTTCTGTTGCGGTAATGGACTTATACTTGCAAATGGCCTTACAGCAGATAGACGCCAGTGACTATAGCACCCGTCTGAAGGTGATCCGCCAGTACCAAGCTGCTGAAGCTGCAGAGCGCCGGGCGGAGAGAGAGACCGCTGCCGCTGCTGCAGAGCTCCGGGCGGAGAGAGAGGTCGCTGCCGCTGCTGCAGAGCGTCGGGCTGAGCGAGAGGCCCGTGAACGCCAAGCGGAGAGGGAGCATCAGCTTGAGCTAAAAAAGCTGGAACTTCGCCAGCAGGTGCAACCTTCCCCTGCACAAACTCCAGGAGCCCGAGCACTAAAGATCCGATCTGAGGACTTTCCAATCTTGGAAGATAACGGGGACTTGGACTCGTTCTTGCGGGGATTTGAGAGGGTGTGTAAGCAGCATCATATTCCCCAGGCAGAATGGGCCCGTTACCTGTCTCCCCGGCTGAAGGGAAAAGGCCTGGATGTTTCCACGAACTTACCAGAGGACGCGGACTATGAGACCATCAAAGCGGCGCTGATCCGGAGATACCGGCTCACGCCGGAGGTGTACCGCAAAAAGTTCCGGAATATCCAGCGGGGTCCCACAGAGAGCTATGCAGATGTTCTGCACCACTTACAGGCTACATTCTGGCAGTGGATCAAAGGACTTACTGTCACCACGTTTGAGGGAATTGGGGATCTTATGATAAAGGAACAATTTCTCCAGGTGTGCCCTCTGGAGGTCCGCCAGTTCGTGTGTGACTGGAAACCCAAAACAGCAGACAAGGCTGCAGAGATTGCTGACGACTATGTGTCCACCAGGGAGCAAGGGATCAAGAGAGGAGCCACACTGCAGAGACCCCCAAGCGGGAAGGAGGGGCAAAGTTGGAGTTCACCACAGCCTCCGGTCTCCAAGTGGGGTAAGACAAACTCTGTCCCGGGTGCCCCTTCTACTTCCCCTGTCCCAAGAACTCTGGGCCCTAGGGACCACCTCTAAATCCCAAGGAGAGGTCCGGCGGGGTCATGCCTCTAACCAGCCAGGACATTTCAAGGCGGAGTGCCCCAACCGCTCTAAGAACCCCCCTGTTTCCCCAGCCACAGCAGCTGGCCCATCTGTATACTTGGTGGGGAGGGAGGGGTTGCAATCCGATGCCAACAGTCAACAGGTCATTGTGGGGGGTAAAGTGGTCATGGGATTTCGGGACACTGGGGCGCAGATTACTCTGGTGCAACCTGACTTGGTCCCTGCGGACAGTATTATCCCTGGAAAAACTCTGACCCTGAAGGGTATTGGACAAGAACGCGTAACTGTGCCCATGGCTTGCATCCATTTGGACTGGGGTGCGGGAAAAGGGATGCGTGATGTGGGGCTAATGTCTGATCTGCCTGCCAATGTACTATTGGGAAGAGATTTGGGGCCCTTGGTGTCCCAATATGGGGTGGGAGTAGCCCCACCTCGCTGTGACAAAATGTCTGTACTGAAGGATGATTTTAATGAGGTGTTGAAGCCTGCCACACAGGCACAGACACAGGCAGAGGGAGGGGTCAGCCTTTTGTCTCCCCCTGCTATGTGCCCAGCTAAAGTAATCAGTGGGCATGTGAATGAGACATTGTGGAATGCTGACCTGGCTGTAGCCCCGCCCACATCTGCGGGTGATGATGGCCCCCTCAGTGTGACCCAGGCTCAGCCATTCACCCATGCAGTTCACTGTGAATCAATGAATGAATGCAATGTCAATGTAATTGCTAATTCTTGCCTTGCAGGTTTACAGGGTAGCTCTTCTGAGATGCTGGGGGCAACCCCAACTGAGGACAATGTGCCAGGTGGTCAGGTGGGTCATGGGGCTCTCAGGGCCGATCCGGATGAGGAACGGACTGCTGGTGTTGCGGTGGTAACCTGCAGCCAGAGTGCTAGAGGGGTGGAAGGCGCTCCGACCCCTGAGCCGTTCCCTCTGTCACCCGGAGATGGCACTGAGACCGCCATGACTAACCTCCCCACACTGGAGCCGGAGGAGCCCGGCGGGTATATGACATGCACATCTCTTCTGTCTGGTTCCAGTCAGGAGTTCAGGGACGCTGTCCAAGCTGACCGCAGTCTGGACGCATTGAAGGAGCGTGCTGATCAACCTCCCTTGGAGTCGGACAAGGACCACGTGTACTGGTAGCAAGGGAGGTTGTACCGGGAAACGATCCCCACAAAGGGAAAAGAAAGTCGGCTCAGGGAGAAACATTTGGTGGTACCCCAACCCTATCGGGTGGAGTTGTTGCGGATTGCTCATGATATTCCACTGGCAGGCCACCTGGGGATCGCTAAGACCAAGGCTCACCTCAGCCACTTATTCTACTGGCCTAAAATGGGGACAGATGTAGCTAAATACTGCCGTTCATGTGACACTTGTCAGAGGATGGGCAAGGCGGGGCAAGGCTCAAAAGCCCCAATGATCCCTATGCCCATCATAACCGAACCTTTCCAGCGGGTGGCTGTGGATCTCATTGGACCCCTGTCCATTCCCAGCCGCACCGGGAAACGTTTCATATTGACGGTAGTAGACTATGCTACTAGGTACCCGGAAGCTGTCGCTCTGTCTTCCACCCGGGCTGATGTAGTGGCCAAGGCTCTGGTAGGCATCTTCTCCCGTGTTGGATTTCCCAGAGAGATGCTCACAGACCAATGTACCCAGTTCATGTCTGCCTTGATGCAAGGCCTGTGTAAGGTAACAGAGGTGCAACATCTGGTGTCCAGCCCGTATCACCCACAGACCAATGGCCTGTGTGAACGGTTCAATGGCACCCTGAAGCAGATGCTCAGGATGTTAGTCGAGTCCCAAGGGCGCGACTGGGAGCCTTATCTCCCGCACCTGCTGTTCGCTTACCGGGAGGTGCCTCAAGCCTCAACGGGGTTCTCCCCCTTTGAGCTCTTGTACGGGAGACGTGTACGTGGGCCCCTAACTCTTGTGAAAGAGTCCTGGGAAGAAGAAACAGCCATCCAAGGTGTGCCAGTCATGCCCATGGCCCACGGCATGGGGAGCTGGAGGTGGGACCCAAGAAGGGGGTGTGTCAAATGTATTACCTGTCAATGTATTGTGGAGGGATGGTTTGGGGAAGCATGATCTCAGTCATTTGCCCAAGGTATCACCATCACCCACACAAGTACAGGAGGAACAGGATGTAGGTTTGGAAGCAAAGGGGGAGGTGCAGAATCCCCTAGAACTCTCCCAACTAGCGGCTAGTGTGGGAGAGACCCTGAGAGACTGCCGGGAAGGGGTCTCTGAACCGGTACCACAAGGGCCTGGGGTTGCGAGTGTGGATCTGCGGGATGCCAGCACTCAGAACGAGGTCCCAGTGCAGGCCGGGGGTAGCCAGGTGGGCGGAGACTGCCGGGATGGGGTCTCAGCACCGGTACCACAAGGGCCTGGGGTTGTGAGTGTGGGTCTGAGGGACGCCAGCACTCGGGGGAGGGACCCAGAGCAAGCAGGAGGTAGCCAGGTCTACTTAATTCAGACCCTGAACCTTAGAAGAGTCTCCATTCAGACAGGAGAGGAAGAGGGTATCAGTACGCCAGGAATATGGTCAGGGACCAGCGCAGGTCCCGGCGGGGTGAGGCCGCCAAGGTGTCCGCGGAAGGCGATCTTAAGATCGTCCTTCCTCCCAACACGCTCTAAAAGGGGGAGGTGTGATGAACCGACCCTCAGTTTTATATCTTTCTTGGAAGTGTGTTTTACTTGCTTATGTCAGTCCTTCCCCCACTTGGAATGCGGTGCTTTAGTTGAGTCCACATTGCTGGACGATAGGCTTCACTGGTTTTATGTGTGTTCATTGGAGATGGCTTGCTATCGCCAGGCACTTTTATTATCCCTGGCCAGATGGGATGGGGGATAGCAAGCCAGTGACCTTAACTTCACCCATCTCTCCGAGGGTTCTGCAAAGTAGGGAGAAGGGGGGCTGCCTGGGTGCAAGGGGTGGGTGGAGCACTAGCCATATGCTGTGGGCAGACCTGGATTCTGGGGTCATTCAGCAAAGAGGCAGTAAGGAGCTCTGATCTGGGAGAAGAGGAGAGAGCTTGCCCTACTGAGGAATGCATTGAGGGCCTAGCAGTGAGGCCTGAAGCCTTTCCCTTTGTTCTGGACAACATGTAGAAGGATTATTTTATGCAACTTGCTTAAGCTTGCGCCCTAGGCCCAAAACTCTGCTGTGGCCTAGAGAAACGGACTACGAGCCTATGCCGGTATTTTCTCTATCTTTTAATTTCCCTGTTTATTTTTGTGTATTGTATCATCGATCTTTTGCTTGTATGTTTATGCTTGATCATATTAATATTGTATATTTCTGTATATGCTATTAATTCATACCGACCCACTTGGGTTATTAAACATATAAAATTTATATCGCTCATTACGTTTTATCCTATGACCCGGTCTACTCACGGTGTGTGAGTGGGAGGTTAAGAAAGAAGTTTGATCGCAGGCGTGCCAGGCGGCTGGGCGAGGCGATATTCTTCACATATGCATGATTCTCGTTCTTTATTCCTGAAACTTTCTAACTCTTAGAAATCTATACCTATCGCTCTGTGAATTAGTATACTGCTCAATATGTGTTTATTGTGATTTGTAGCCACTCTAACCGACTATATGATACCGCTTTATTGTATGTTGTTACTTGACCCGTTAAAAAATCCTAATAAAACTGATTGAAATGAAATGAGGTTTATTGTACTAACAGAAAATGTGCAATATGCATTAAACCAAAATTTGACCGGTGCAAAAATTTGGGTACCCTTATCATTTTATTGATTTGAATACTCCTAACTACTTTTTACTGACTTACTGAAGCACAAAATTGGTTTTGTAACCTCACTGAGCTTTGAACTTCATAGCCAGGTGTATCCAATCATGAGAAAAGGTATTTAAGGTGGCCAATTGCAAGTTGTTCTCCTATTTGAATCTCCTCTGAAGAGTGGCATCCTGGGCTCCTCAAAACAACTCTCAAATGATCTGAAAACAAAGATTGTTCAACATAGTTGTTCAGGGGAAGGATACAAAAAGTTGTCTCAGAGATTTAACCTGTCAGTTTCCACTGTGAGGAACATAGTAAGGAAATGGAAGACCACAGGGACAGTTCTTGTTAAGCCCAGAAGTGGCAGGCCAAGAAAAATATCAGAAAGGCAGAGAAGAAGAATGGTGAGAACAGTCAAGGACAATCCACAGACCACCTCCAAAGAGCTGCAGCATCATCTTGCTGCAGATGGTGTCACTGTGCATCGGTCAACAATACAGCACACTTTGCACAAGGAGAAGCTGTATGGGAGAGTGATGCGAAAGAAGCCGTTTCTGAAAGCACGCCACAAACAGAGTCGCCTGAGGTATGCAAAAGCACATTTGGACAAGCCAGCTTCATTTTGGAAGAAGGTCCTGTGGACTGATGAAACAAAGATTGAGTTGTTTGGTCATACAAAAAGGCGTTATGCATGGTGTCAATAAAACACAGCATTCCAAGAAAAACACTTGCTACCCACTGTAAAATTTGGTGGAGGTTCCATCATGCTTTGGGGCTGTGTGGCCAATGCCGGCACCCGGAATCTTGTTAAAGTTGAGGGTCGCATGGATTCAACTCAGTATCAGCAGATTCTTGAGAATAATGTACAAGAATCAGTGACGAATTTGAAGTTACGCCGGGGATGGATATTTCAGCAAGACAATGATCCAAAACACAGCTCCAAATCTACTCAGGCATTCATGCAGAGGAACAATTACAATGTTCTGGAATGGCCATCCCAGTCCCCAGACCTGAATATCATTGAACATCTGTGGGATAATTTGAAGCGGGCTGTCCATCCTCGGCGACCATCAAACTTAACTGAACTGGAATTGTTTTGTAAAGAGGAATGGTCAAAAATACCTTCATCCAGGATCCAGGAACTGATTAAAAGCTACAGGAAGCGACTAGAGGCTGTTATTTTTGCAAAAGGAGGATCTACTAAATATTAATGTCACTTTTCTGTTGAGGTGCCCATACTTTTGCACCGGTCAAATTTTGGTTTAATGCATATTGCACATTTTCTGTTAGTACAATAAACCTCATTTCAATCCTGAAATATTACTGTGTCCATCAGTTATTTTAGATATATCAAATTGAAATGGCTGTTGCAAACACCCAAATATTTAGAACTAAAAATGATTAAGATTAATAGGGGTGCCCAAACTTTTTCATATGACTGTATGCTTGTGTCTTGCAGTCTATAGTACTGAGCCAATGATCAAAGCATCGCTGGCTAAGGTGTCTTAATGGGACACATGAAAAAATTTAAAAAAGTGAAAAAAAAATAAAATAAAGTGTGTGAAAAAATTAATAAAAGATCAAAGCCCCAAAAATTCCCTTTTCCTTTATAAAAATATATAAAAATAAAGCCCTAAAAATTAATAAAAACAATGCATATTTGGTATCATTGCATCCGTAACAAGCTGTAAAATAAAATTAAAACAATATTTAACGTACATGGTGAACGAAGGGAAAAAAAAAACGGAAAAAACCCGCAGTAAGTAATGATTTTTCGCCATCTCACCTTACAAAATATGCCATAAATATTGATCAAAAAGTCATATGTATCCGAAAACAGTACCAATAAAATCACAAGTTGTCCCGCAAAAAATAAGCCCTCAACTAACTCTGTAAACTGCAAAATAAAAATTTCACGCATCTCAGAAGATGGCGATGCAAAAACAGTTAATTTATGTCCCCAAATGGGTTTTTGTTCTGCAAAATTAGTATCACATAAAAAAAACAATATAAATGAGGTATCGCCATAATTGTACCGACCCATAGAATAAAGGTAACATGTCACTTATGCTTTATGCTGCATGGTGAAAAATTTAAAAGGTAAAACGCAGTGCCAGAATTGATGGGGTTTTTTTTTTTAATCCACCAAGAAAGAGTTAATAAAATTTAATCAATAAGTTATAGGTGCCCAAAGATGATGTCATTACAAAATATATCTCACCCCGCAAACAACAAGCCCTTATATGGCTACATCACCAGAGAAATAAAGAAAATATAGCTTGTACAATATGAAGACAAAAAACCCAAAAATCGCCAAATCATTAGGACAAAACTGACTGCTGCAGGAAGGGAATGTATAAGCTGTGTGAGCGTATATTAGGGTACACCCAAAATTTAGAGCTTACAAGGGAAAATAAACCAGAAGTGACCCCCAGAGTGACCTCCCCAATAATAGGAACTACTGGGAAAATAGTAGGGAATTTGGTGTTCCCAGTGCACTCCGCACAGCTTACCTATTCACTTTTCCCCATCCGCTGTGTATTCACGCCTGAGATACTAATGCTTTGAGGGGTGCACTTTTCAAAATGGGGTTACTCCTTTGGGGAATCCACTTTTATGGTACCTTACAGGCTCTGCAAACATGAAATGGCGTCCAGATACCAAACATCTGAATCTGCGCTCCAAAAGCCTTCCATTCTGTCCCCTGCTGTGTGCCCAAACTGCAGTTTATGCCCACATGTATGACACTGGTGTACCCAGGGTAACATTCTTAATGTCATATGTGTGCTGTTTGTGCACCCCATTTTGGAAACTACACCCCTGAAGGAATTTATCCAGGGGTACAGTGAACACTTTTAGCCCCCAAGTGTTACATTAATTAACTTTCCAGAAATGAATACGCAGCTGATGGTGATAGGAGAAAATGACAATTTTTCCAGGAATACGTCATTTCAGTGCGTAATATGTAGTGCCCGGCTTGTATCAGAGATGAACGCTCCAAAAGTTGTTGTGCCCGGGATCCCTGCTTAATTTTTGGAGTGTGTATCTGTGCAGACATAAGCTGAGCACAACATATTGGGCACTGAAATGGCGAATCTTTGGAAAAATTTTATTTTTAACTTTTCATTATCAGCTGTGCATTCATTTCTGAAAATTAAAAGAATGCTACACTTAAGGGTTACTAATTACTATTTCTTCAAAAACTTCAATTTTCACTTTGTACATTCATTTTTGCGAAGCATTTTAAGGCTCAAAATTATAATACTTCTTGATACATTTCTTGAGGGGTGTAGTTTCTAAAATGGGGTCACTTTTCAGGGGTTTCCATTGTATTGGTACTTTAGGGGCTCTGCAAATGTGACATGGCACCTGAAAACTATTCCAGCCACTTCTGCCCTCCAAAAGCCAAATAGCGCTCTTTCCATTCTGAGCCCCTCCATGTACCCATACAGCAGATTATAATCACATATGGGGCATTTCTGTGTTCAGAAGAAATTGTGTAACAAACTGTGGGGTGTTTTTTCTTCTTTAACCACTTTCAAAAATTAAAAATATGTCGCTAAATGGACGGTTTATTGGAAAAAAAAAGTAATTTTTAATTTTTACATCCCAATGTTAATAAAATCTGTGAAACAGCTGTGAGGTAAAAATGCTCACCAGACCCCTAGATAAATTCTATGAGGGGTGTAGTTTCCAAAATGGGTTCACTTTTGGGGGTTTTCATTGTATTGGTACTTTAGGGGCTCTGCAAATGCGACATGGCATCTGAAAACTATCCAGCAAAATCTGCCCTAAATAGCGTTCTTTCCATTCTGAGCTCCACTATGTACCCAAACAGCAGGTTACAACCACATATGAGGCATTTCTGTGTTCAGGAGAAATTGTGTTACGAACTGTGGGGAGCTTTTTCGTCTTGTGAAAATGAAAAATTTGGGGCTAAATTGATGTTTTATTGGAAAAAAAGTAATTTTTAATTTTCATGTCCCAACGTTAATAAAATCTGTGAAGCAGCTGTAGGGTCAAAATGCTAACTATACCCCTTGACATGTTCTGTGAGGGGTGTAGTTTCCAAAATGGGGTCACTTTTAGGGGTTTCCATTGTTTTGGTACTCTAGGGGCTTTGCAAATGAGACATGGCACCCGAAAACTATTCCAGCAAAATCTGCTTTTTAAATGTCCAGTGTCGCTACGTACCTTCTGTGCGCAGCTGTGTGTCCAAACATCAGTTTACACCCACATGTGGGGTATATCTGTGCTCTGGAGAAATTGCATAACAAACTGTGAGATGTATTTTCTCTTTTAACCCTTTGTGAATGTGTTAATTTTAGGGCTAAATTAAGGGATTAGTGGAAAAAATGAAATGTCTAAATTTCAACTCAAAATCGTTTTAATTCTTGTGAAATGCTTAAAGGGTAACAAACTTCCCAAATGCTGTTTTGATATATTTCAGGGGTGCAGTTTTGAAAATGGGGTGATTTATGGGGGGTTTCTAATATATAGGTCTTTATAATCCCCTTCAGAACTGAAGTCCCTAAAAAAAATCTGGAAAATCGCTGTTACACTTGTAAGCCTTCTACCATCCAAAATAAATTAAAGGATGATTAAAAGATGATGCCAATATAAAGCAGAAATATGGTAGATAATATTTATTCATGTATTTTGGTGGTATGACTATCTGTCTGAAAAGCAGAGCATTTCACATTTTGAAAATTGCAATTTTTTTCCAAATTTCCCTCAAATTTCCTAATTTTTTATAAATAAATACAAAAATATTGATTAATGTTTACCACTAACATGAAGTACAATGTGTTACGAGAAAACAATCTCAAAATCACTTGTGTAACTTAAAGCGTCTCAAAGTTCTTGCCATATACAGTGGGGAAAAAAAGTATTTAGTCAGCCACCAATTGTGCAAGTTCTCTTAAAAGTTCACTTAAAAATATGAGAGAGGCCTGTAATTGACATCATAGGTAGTCTCCCCCTTAAAATAGCCCCCTCATATATAACAGTCTCCCCCTTAAAGCAGCCCCCTTATATACAGTATAATAGTTCTTTTATAATAGCCCCCTTCTATATAATAGTCCCCTCTTATAATAGTGCAGTTATATATAATAGTCTCTCCATTATAATAGCTCATCTTGTATAATAGTTCCTCTTATAATAACCCCCTTATACAGTGGGGAAAAAAAGTATTTAGTCAGCCACCAATTGTGCAAGTTCTCCCACTTACAAAGATGAGAGAGGCCTGTAATTGACATCATAGGTAGACCTCAACTATGAGAGACAAAATGAGAAAACAAATCCAGAAAATCACATTGTCTGATTTTTAAGAATTTATTTGCAAATTATGGTGGAAAATAAGTATTTGGTCACCTACAAACAAGCAAGATTTCTGGCTCTCACAGACCTGTAACTTCTTCTTTAAGAGGCTCCACTGATAATCTTACTTGATCAGGGGCTCCACGCAAGATCTCACCCCTTGGGGTCAAAATGATCACAAGAACGGTGAGCAAAAATCCCAGAATCACACGGTGGGACCTAGTGAATGACCTGCAGAAAGCTGGGACTAACATAACAAAGGCTACCGTCAGTAACACACTACGCCGCCAGGGACTCAGATCCTGCAGTGCCAGACGTGTCCCCCTGCTTAAGCCAGTACATATCCGGGCCCGTCTGAAGTTTGCTAGAGAGCATTTGGATGTTCCAGAAGAGTATTGGGAGAATGTCATATGGTCAGATGAAACCAAAGTAGAACTGTTTGGTAGAAACACAACTCGTCGTGTTTGGAGGAGAGTGAATGCTGAGTTGCATCCAAAGAACACCATACCTACTGTGAAGCATGTGGGTGACAACATCATGCTTTGGGGCTGTTTCTCTGCAAAGGAACCAGGACGACTGATCGGTGTACATAAAAGAATGAATGGGGCCATGTATCGTGAGATTTTGAGTGCAAACCTCCTTCCATCAGCAAGGGCATTGAATATATAGCTATATCCAGGACACCACTGACCTTCTTAACAAACTGAATGCCCTGGGCCAACTACCTGAGGGTACCATTTTAGCCACCATGGATGTGGAATCCCTGTATACCAACATTCCCCACAAGGATGGAGTTGCAGCATTTCGGGTACACCTGGAAAAACAAAACCTCCCCGCAGCTCATACAATTCATCCTTAGCCACAACTATTTTACTTTTGGAGAGGATCTATATCTACAGCGAATGGGAACTTCAAAGGGGACCAGATGTGTACCCCAGTATGCAAATCTCTTTATGGCAGAACTGGAAAGAGCATACTTAACATGTACCACCAAACCTATGATTGACCTTCGTTATATCGATGATATCCTTGTCATCTGGACTGCAGGTGAGGAGGCCCTACTTCAATTCCATAATGACTTCAATGACTTTCACCCTACCATCAACCTTAAACTTAGCTATTCAGAGAGTGAAATCCACTCTCTGGATACCACAATATACATTAAAGACCACCGGCTACTCACATCAATATACCACAAACCCACAGACAGAACGGTCTACCTGAGAAACGACAGCTTCCCCCTCAAGCACACAAGGCAATCTATTATTTACAGCCAGGGTAGACGAATCGTATTTGCTCCGACAAAGCAGACCTGGACAAGCACCTCCAGGATCTGAGGACGAAATTTCTCCGATTGAGATACAAACCAAAAGTGACAGACAACCAATTAAACAAAGTGGAAGAAAAGAGACCCACAAAGAAGCCCCAGTGCCCCTAGTTGTCACCTACAACCCACAGCTGGAGATCCTACGAAGGATTGCCAAGGAGCTCCAACCTGTGCTACATAGGGACAACAGACTCAAAGACATATTTCCAGTGCCCCCTCTCTTTTCCTTTCGACAACCACCAAACCTGAGGCGTATTATTGTCCAGAGTGCCCTGAAGACCCCAACTGAAATTGGCACCTCACCTTGCCTGCAAAACAGGTGCAAGACCTGCAGACACATCCACACCACTGACAGTGTACCTGTCCCACAGTCACAACAGGTGCACAGAATTAGGGCGACAGTTTCCTGCAGGTCTTCCAATGTGGTGTATCTCATAATGTGTGTGCAATGTCCCACCACAGGCCTCTATGTGGGGAAAACAGGGCAGAGACTTAGTCAGCGCATGAACTCACACAGTTTCCATTAATAACAGCAGAACAGATCTCCCAGTGGCTGCACATTTCTCCGGAGAAGACCACTCTATTGAAGATTTGCGGGTTGTGGTTTTAATGGGACATTTTAAGACGAAGAGGGAGAGAAAGGAATGGGAATATAAGTTAATGCAAAAATTTCAAACTCTGCAATTTGGACTTAATATTCATGCCAGTTTCATGTCACACTATATATGAACTGTGAGGGTCACAAATCATCACCTGATTGCAAACAGATAACAGATCCCTCCATCATGCCCCACAAGTTTTCCAAGACTGTTTGTTTATTTCCTGACCTTTTGTAAATAACTTCTCTACTTATATTGCATTTTGTTATTCCAAAATCCTTTGAAGATCCATGGCTTGTGTTGTGTTATAAAAAGTTTGTGAATTTTTAGTTTCTTGTATTACACCATGTCTGAAGAAGAGAGCTAGCACTCTCGAAAGCTTACTATCAAATATACTCAGCCTCTAAAAGGTATCGCCTTATTTCTTCACTCTTTCACTACTTTCTATGGCTAACACGGTACAAAATTATACTGCTATCTATATGAAAGGCATGTAATTTCAAAATTTGAAGACTGCAATTTTTTTTTCCAAATTTTCTATTTTTTCATAATCAACAATAATAAAAAAAATTGATAAAAATTGGCTGCAGTGGGAAGGGGTTAATAAAGCGGTGCACCACCAAATTTAGCACATTTGCCATACGGGGACAATGTATTATTAGACCCAACTGTAGTGCAGCAACCATATTGATGCCATTGTTGATGGCAGCAATGCCAGTTGTAGTTGGTGAGGATCCATCCAGTGAGATAATTGCTGCAGGATACAGTGGAGCAGCTTCTCCACTGTGTGGCTCCTTTGATCCAGGCTCATTAGCTGTAAAACCGCATGACTCTGCTTCACCTTTCACCCATGAAAGAGGGAGGAGGAATTGAACAATTTCTTGCTCCGGTTAGACTATGACACTCTGTGTTAGCTTTTTTTTTTGGCTGCACTTTCTATATATTGGCAAATGGTGATATTTCAAACTAGCCCATGCTGTATTAATGTTTTGCCGTTACAACGGCACTTTGTATCTATTTATAAGTACAGAATAATGTACAGTGCCTTGCGAAAGTATTCGGCCACCTTAAACTTTTCAACCTTTTTCCACATATCAGGCTTCAAACATAAGGATATAAAATTTTAATTTTTTGGTGAAGAATCAACAACAAGTGGGACACAATCGTGAAGTGGAACGAAATTTATTGTTAGATTTGCAGTGGTTTGATACTCCTTCCATTTCAATATGATCGCTTGCACAGTGCTCCTTGGGATGTTTAAAGTTTGAGAAATCCTTAAAGGGTTAACAAAATTCCCAAATGCTATTTTTGAGTGGTGCGGTTTTGAAAGTAGGGTTATTTATGGGGGGTTTCTAATATATAGGCCTATAAATTCCAATTCAGGAATGAAGTGGTCCCTGAAAAATGGGTTTGGGATATTTTCTATGGTAGATAATATTTATTAACACATTTCGGTGGTAATATCTGACTGAAAAGCAGAGCATTTCGCCCTTTAAAAATTATGAATTTTTCCTTCCAATTTCCTATTTTGTCATAAATAAATTAAAAAAAATATTGACAAAAGTTCACCACAAACATGAAGTACAATGTGCCAGGAATAATCTGTGACATCCCATGTCCTTTCCTTTGATTAGGCCTCAGCGGTCACGTGTGGCGGGGAGTCTTGCTGGAAAAGCCATAGGGCGACGTGGGGTCCGGACCCCAGGTTAGGACAACCTGGGACACTGGGTATAGTTGAGGTTTTTTTTTTCCTGTTACAATACTAAAATATCGTGGACAACCCCTTTAAGATTGACCCTGCTTCTGACCAGTGTGTGGGAGGTAGCTCGGTAACAGCAGTGGTGCAAACCCAACCAGTCAGGCACAAAAGGAGCAAAATAATATACAGCCTTAACTTCAGGCAAAAGGAAAACAAACAAAACTCCTGCTCGTCCAAGATCTAAACTAAACAGTACAAAACTAACTATACGTGTGGCTGGTAGTAAGAAACAACAGAATAGCACAAAATCGTCTCGCCAGACTTAGTGTAGCAGGACAGACCCAGACACCTCCTCTCACTCCCAGGATCTGCCCTGAAGTGCAGGTTCTGTAGGCTTTTATGGGCCAGTAATATTAAATATATAAAATTTAGAAAGCTTGTCTTGTATTTATCTTGTGGACCCAGCACTCACTGGCGGGGAGTGTGGTTTTTATGAAAGAAGTCTCAGGTGTGGGCCAACGCGGTGTTGGCGCACTGAGGATCTTTCACACCTTGGTACTAGGAGGCCTGACAAAGCACTGGTTGCCTGAAGACTAGGCCCGAAGCAATCCTCCTGAAGGCTGTGATGACTAGCTGTTGGCCTAAGTGCAGCTTGTGGGGGCAGGAAACCTCTGCACACCCTTACTCTTCCACTGCTCACACTAAACTGACTCAACTGCACTCAGACCAAGGGTTACCGTGGAGACAGAGTTCCCACAACCCCGCCCATCGGCCTGTGATAGGCCAGGGCTAAACCAAGGCTAAGTCTGAACACTGCAGGGGTGAACATATAAGGAAAAGCTGCACAACAATACATTTAACATAGAACAAAACATACAAACATGAAACCCAGAGGCACAATGACAAACACGCAAAAGCAGTATCCCTCTGGGATGCTGCACACCCCCCTATTTTTACCTGAGCCGCCCTCGGCGAATCTTTGCCTAGGCCAGGGAAGGCAATACAGCGGACAAGACAAGACAAACAGCATAACAAATAAAACATGACACATACAGTATATACAAGTAAACTCAAATCTTATAAAGAACAGAGGTCCCTGAGTCACAGGTGCATTAGTGTCTATTCCCAGGGCCTCAACTAGAAAATTAGGGACTCCAGGGCACAGGTGCGGTAGTGTCCATTCTGGAGCATGGGGGACAGGTGAAAATAAGGAGAACTGGGGCAGTGTCCACAAGTCCGCACTTAGAAACTGGGGAAGTGTCCAAAAGTTCGGCACAAGAATACAAAAAGGGGCAAGAACTTGAAGATATGTACATCAGTAGGAGTCCAAGGAAGTCACTCCAAAAACCGTACAGGGCGTTTCCCTTTGGTGGATCTCTGGGATCTTCTCAGGACGACTTCTCCGGAAACGCCAAGGACCAAAGCTGGGCTAGCTGGAACAGGGATGGCAGGGATAACTTCAACTAGGTCCATCTGTTCTTCTGCCTCAGCAGGTACAGCAGATGGCTCTGACTCGGGAGGTGACCTGGGGGCTCCTCCTTTGGCAGGCAGCTGGAAAGTCAGGCAAGGGACAATGAATTCTGGAGGCATCCCGTTGCAAAGACTCTCTGGCACTGCTGAGGCTAGGACAGTCTCAGGAACAAGGACCTCCTCTTCTGAAGACACGAAGACATCAGGATAGGGCTGTGCAGAGATGGTGTAAGGTTCAGACTCCCACCTGGAGTCCAACTTGCGGGTCCGGTGGTTGTTCTTCAGCCACACCCTCTCCCCAACCTGTAGGGGATTAGCCTGAGCGTGCATGTTGTGATCTGCTTCCTGTCTGGCCTGAACCTCCTTCATATGGGCTTCTACTACATCATGAGCTTCAGCCAGGTGCCTCTGATGGTCACTCACCCAGTTGGTCTTTGGTAATGGATTGATGTCATCCGGAACAGCCACTCCCAAGGCAACATCAACTGGCAGTTTCCCATGTCTCCCGAACATCAGGTAATAGAATTGTCTGACCATTGTACAAACAATGCTACGTCTGTTGCTGCCCCTGCTACCTCCTGTGTCACCCCCTCTACCTTATAGATTGTAAGCTCTTGCGAGCAGGGCCCTCAGTCCCAGTGTGTGAATTGAATATTTCTTTGTAATGTATCTTTTTTGTCAGTACTTGAACCCTACAAATTGTACAGTGCTGTGGAATATGTTGGCGCTATATAAATAAATATATAAATAAAATTTATTATTATTATTATTATTATTATTAATAGGGTGTATACCCGGTGGACAGCTGCTTCTGGTTGTTATACTGGTAAACCAGCTCAGGTAACCATAGCGGCCAATCTGCTCGGCTGAAGGGTGACAAAGTCCAGAGGAGTCCAAGAAGGGTCTGGTTCATATTCTCACACAGTCCATTGCCCTGAGGATGGTAAGATGTTGTACGCAGCTTCTTGCAGTCATACAGGGCACATAGCTCCAGGAACAGCTGAGACTCAAATGCGGAGCCCCGGTCTTTGAGGATTTTCTCAGGACATCCATAGGGAAGAAGGAAAGACTTCCAGAAGGTCTTTGCAGTAGTCTTGGCCGATAGATCACGTATGGGTAAAGCCACTGTGAACTTGGTGTAGTGGTCAATCATAGTCAGCACGTATGTGTATCCAGAGCAGCTGGGTTCTACCTTCAGGTCGTCCAGAGCCACAATTTCCAGAGGGCGATGGCTCTCAATAGGATGGAGTGGAGCCTTCTGATCAGCTTTCTCCCCTCTGGCAAGGGTGCAAGCAGTGCACTCTCTGCACTACTTCTCAACGTCGTCTCTCAGACCAACCCAGTAGAACCGACTTCTGATCGTAGCTTCTGTCTTCTGAACCCTGAAATGTCCAGACTTGTCATGGTAAGCTTCCAGGACTGTGCCTACATAACATCGAGGGACAACAATCTGATGGAATCGGGTCCCAGAAACAGGATCAGTGGCACGTCTATACACAAGTCCACCACTCAGGAACAGCCTTCTCCTCTGTCTCCACAGCTGACACAGCTCCGGAATACCACGAATTCTGCGGAGTCCAATTGGCAGTATACCTTGGCTCAGTAAGTCTTGTATCTCACGCAGAACTTTACTTTCAGACTGCAACTGGGTCCATAATTCTGTCTCAGGAGTCGACTTCACTGGCGACCGTATAGGAACAGCAGGGGCAGCTGGACCTTTGATGGTGTGAACCTCCTGCTTGGCAAACCGGGCATAGAAAGCTGGCATCTCCATTTCTTCCCACTCATCCACATCCTCACCAGGACTGGTCTCCGTTGGTAGCCGGTATAAGGCGACCACCCCGACGTTGGCTTTGCCAGACTTGTACTTGACCACGAAGTTGTAATTGGCCAGATGTGACGCCCATCTTTACTCTAAAGCTCCCAGTCGTGCGGTAGCCAGGTGTGCTAGTGGGTTGTTGTCTGTGTAGACTTCAAAGGGAGTAGCAGCCAGATAGTCTTTGAACTTTTCAATGACAGCCCACAACAAGGCCAGGAACTCCAGCTTGAAGGAACTGTAATTCTGGTCATTTCTTTCAGCTCCCTTCAGAGACCAGCTGGCGAAGGCAATTACTCTCTCCTTCCCGTCTTGAATCTGAGAGAGGATGGCACCTAAGCCCTTGGTACTGGCATCGGTGTGTAGCCGAAAAGGTAAGCTGTAATACAGGTAGCCCAGGACAGGTGGCTCAGTCAGCAAGCGTTTCAGTCTCTGAAATGCGGTTTCCTGTCGCTCTCCCCACTCGATAGGAATCTTTTTCCTCAGCTTCTCTTTGGGATACCCTCTCAACAGTTCTTGCAGATGCTCAGAGATCTGGGCAAACTTAGGTATAAACCTCCTGTAGTATCTGGCAAACCCCAGGAAGCTCCTGATCTCCTTCACTGTAGTAGGTGTGGGCCAATCTTCCACAGCAGCGATCTTATCAGGATCAGGCCTCACCCCTTCAGCGCTGACCACATGCTCAAGGGAGCGAACTTGAGTCTGCAACAGGTGGCACTTGGATGGTTTCACCTTCAGCCCATGCTGTGCCAGGATCTGGAACACTTCTGTAAGATGCTGTAGGTGTTCCTCATATGTCCTTGAGAAGATGATGATGTCATCAAGGTACAGCACAACAGACTCAAAGTTCTTGTGCCCTAGACAGCGCTCCATGAGGCGTTGAAATGTTCCTGGGGCATTACAGAGTCCAAAAGGCATGCTGTTAAACTCAAAGAGGCCCATAAGTGTCGTGAAGGCCGTCTTTTCTCGGTCAGCAGCAGCTACGGGTACTTGCCAGTACCCGCTGGTCAAGTCCAGGGTGGAGAAGTAGGCTGCGGCTGCCAGTGCTGTAAGGGACTCCTCTATACGAGGTATAGGGTAGGCATCCTTGTGGGTGACTACATTCAGCTTCCTGTAATTCACGCAAAATCGAACACCGCCGTCTTTCTTCTTTACCAGCTCCAGTGGGGCAGCCCAGGGGCTGTGGCTCTCCCCGAATTACATTAGCGTCCTTCATTTCAGCCATCAGCTTCTTGACAGTCTGATAATTAGCCGGTGGAATGAGCCTGTATCTCTCCTTGATAGAAGGATGTGTACCAGTAGGAATGGTATGCTCAGTGAACTTGGTGTGCCCAAAGTCCAGTGAATGTTGGCTGAAGGCTGACTGACAGTCCTTTACCACCGCGAGAACACCTTCAATCTGTTGGGGTGTCCGGGGCTCCAATATGTAAGTCCTCCCACCAGGCTTTGTCAGTTTCTTTCTCAACTTGGAAGGCAACTTTCTGTGAGGAATAACATGCAGTGGAAGCAGCAACTTCAATAACATCCTCTGGAGCCACATAGGACACCACAGCCACCGGGCAATGTTTCTTTAATTCCACTGGCAGATTGCTTAAGTTCATGAAGCGAACTGGCACCTCCCCTCGAGTGATCTTGGACAGACAGCGGGCAACCAACAGCATGGGATAGGCCTCTAGGGGCATAGGTTCCACTAGAGCCAGATAGTCCTGTCCCTGTACACCCATGCGTGCTCGACACCACACCACAGGTTGAAGAGTCACTGACCTGCTGTCTTGAACACGGGCCCTGCAAACTTCTCCTCTGTTGTTGGCAAATTTCTGCTGAGCAGCCAGGAGACGGATGATTTTCTGTATCACCCTCTTCTTGGTAGGCGAGGCAGTATATAGTGAGCTCTGCAGGGCCTCCAGCATTTCTCCATAGCAGCTCTTCAGGACATTCATGCCCAACACCACAGGGGGAACTTCATCATCACAGATGTTAGTGACCAGGACACCTTGTCCATACAGCTTGACGCGTCCAACTTGCATGTCAGGGGTCCAGTACCCAGTAATAGATACCGGCAGTCCATTGCTAGCAAGCACAATGGGTGGAGTCTCAGGGGGTGCACCAGTCGATCCTCTCCCCAAAATTCGTTGAACGTGGCTCTCTGGATGGTGGTAACCTGAGAGCCAGTGTCCAGCAGGGCAGTCAGTGGCACCCCGTCAATATGGATGGTAACCTCTGGATGGGGGCCCACATACTTAGGTGAAGGCTTTGACTTGGATGGACCTATTGTTCTTCCTCCTGAGGGGCGGTCCTTGGCCCCAGGGGGAAGCCCGTTTAACTGCCAGCATTGGGATTCAATATGTCCATATTTGTGGCAGTATCTGCAAATGGGTCTCTTTGGCTTTTCACTGGCAGCAAAGGGTAGTCTTCTCCGGGCAGTTCCCTTTGGAGGCTCTGGCGAAGACTTGGAAGGAGAGGGTGGTGCACTCCTTGATTGAGGACCGGCCTGTAGGTGTTCCAGCTTCTTGGTCAGGACATCCACACTTCTGACCAGTAGGGAGACCTGTTCTCTCAGATCCGCTACATCGCCCGGCCCTGGTGTTGATACGGCCTGCGGTGCTGACAAGTAGACATGGCGGCGTCTAGGAGAGTAAGGCTCCAGGGTGACAGCCGGAGCACCCCCAGGTAAGGCAGGCTGAGCTGGGGACCCAAGTTGTTGTTCAGGGCCCAGTATTGGTATGACTAGTTCATTAAAGTCCAGGAAGGAAACAGCCGGGTGTTGGGCAGAGAGAATTCTTAACTGTCTCTTTAAGGCATCATCCTCAGCGCCTTCAATGAACTGTTCTCTTAAGGCAGCGTCGGGGTTCTCTGCAGCCCAAGGATCTACTTGGGCTACAGCTTGGAAAGCCTCTTGCAAGGACAGGGCAAATTCTCTGAGGGACTCACCGGCTTGTTGTTTTCTGCTGTAGAACCGCATCTTCAACTCAGATGCAGTTCGGACTTCAAAGATATCTTGAAGCCTCTGCAGCACTTGTTCTAGGGACGTCTTGTAGAAAGAGGGCCAGGATTTGACTTCCCTCTGAGCAGCGCCCTCCAGCTGCCCCAGCAGAATTTACACTTTCTGCTCCTCAGATAGGGGGTACAGCTTGAACATGGCCTACATGCGGTCTTTACAGTCTCTTAGGGTGTGCGCTTCCCCTTTGTATCGGGATAGCCAAGGCGCACCCAGATAATACGGCATGGTGAGCGGCATAATGGTGACTGCCGAGGTAGTAGTAGAAGCCACAGGTGTTGTGCCAGCCACAGGTGATGCAGCAGCCTCAGGTGATGCGGAAGCCATTGGAGACCCCGCAGGGCTAACAGACTCGATATCGCTATGTTCTGACATGGTGACAGCAGACAAGTTTTTAAGTAAGGACAGCGTTATAACAGTCAGTCTATGGGAATAGTCTCACCCAAGATGGCGGCACCCAGGAGGCTCCGATGACGCTGTATAGGAGGGGCTGTCCCACTGATGTCAGCGGCTGCTAATTCGTGCAGTTCAAAACAGGAGGGTGGAACTTGGCTGATGCACCTCTGACGTAAGTCTTTCCCACCTGAGCGCTGGTTTTGGCGGGCTGGCGGTTAACCTCTGCGGAGCTGTAAAATTTTGAATGATGGAGCTCCGTCTGAGGCTCGAGTTAACCCCTTGTGGGCTGGGCTCACGTGCAGCGGTGATGTCGCAGCACAGTATATACAGTCCAGTAATGGCTGAAAGTCCTCTGGCATGCAGTTATTATCCAGGCACATAAAACAGTATGTCCACAGTACAAATCCACAGGGATAAGTCTCTCACACAGCCAATAAAGGTTTCAGCTCACCCGATGTAGAGATGAAGTTAGGATCTTGACAACATAGTCTGTGATGTTATAGGACACGGGAGTCACGATCCCGCCAACTACGCCAAAAACGCCTTGTCGCAACCCAGTCGGAGGAGACCGGAGGATGGGAGTAGTAGTGGCGGATGCTGTGCCACTTAGCAGGCCGAGCACGCTCCCCAATCGCTCCAGTCCCACTCCTAGGCCGGACAAAGTCGAGGGGGGTCCTGCAGCACTACCGGATAGTGGTGGTAGTAGTTCTTTTCCCCGGGGCACTTCCAGTTGAAGAGGGGGACCTCTCCTACCTGAGCCGGTGTGGTGTTGGTCGGAAGAGCCCTGATGGTAAAGCAGGCACTACTCAGGATTCAGCGATGCAGGTAAACCAAACAGCCGTTTATTAAGGCAACTGGAACAGTGGGTTAACAGCAGCTTCCAGATGGGGGTAGTAGTTCTGTAGTGTCCAACCCCCAGCTTTGGTGCTAGGAGGCCTGACAGTACTGGTAGCCTGAAGACTAGGCCCGAAGCAATCCTCCTGAAGGCCTTTGGCCTAAGTGCAGCTTGTGGGGGCAGGAAACCTCTGCACACCTTTACTCTTCCACTGCTCACACTAGACTGACTCAACTGCACTCAGACCAAGGGTTACCATGGAGACGGAGTCTCCCACAACCCTGCCCATCGGCCTGTGATAGGCCAGGGCTAAACCAAGGCTGAACACTGCAGAGGGGAACATATAAGGAAAAGCTGCACAACAATACATTTAACAAAACATACAAATATGAAACCCAGAGGCACAATGACAAACACACAAAAGCAGTAGCCCTCTGGGATGCTGCACGAGATCTAAACTAAGCAGTTGAAAACTATCTATACGTATGGCTTACTACCAGCCACACGAACAAACAGAATAGCACAAAATCATCTCACCAGACTTAGTGTAGGAGGACAGACCGAGACACCTCCTCTCACTCCCAGAATCTGCCCTGAAGTGCAAGCTTTTATGGGCCAGTAACAAGCCTGGGACCTATACCTGGGGCTGAGGATTATTCCAGACCCGCCCTGGGCCACACGTATGTCAAAAACCTGGGGCTGATAAACCGTGACTCCAGCACTCTGCCTGTCATCTTCTCACACCAGTCACATGATGACTAGAAAAGATTTAATAATGCCAGTATTGCTGTGTTCATCAAAGGGACAGAAGCAGGGAAAACTACTTATGTGATAAAATCACTTCTGTGTTGTCCCATGACATTTTTATACCTAGCTCAAATGTACCTTGTCAAGGGTTTAAATGGAGTTTGCAATCTTCCCCAAGCATATTCAACTGCCTCCACCCTGTTACAAAGCACATTACAGTGATAAACAACATAGCATTATTAGGTTTGTCACTATTTGGAGAAAAAAACAACAAAGTGGAGTGACATCTCGGTTTCTTTCCTTAGGCCCCTGAGGCCGCTGATTGGCCTCAGCAGTCACGTGCATTGGGGACTTCGGCCAGTAAAGCCCTGGGGCGCAGCAGGGGCTGGACAGCGGCCTGGGACACTGCAGCACCAGGGACAGGAGAGGTTTTTTTTTTTTAATTTTTTTTTTTCACCTTCCCTAGCCTCTGGCTGCAATACTAAAATAACTTGGGCAACCCTTTTAAGTTAGCCCCCTCTTCAAAATTATTCTCTGCAAAGTATTTTATATATCTTTCAAATCACATAACTTGGTTTAACAATGTCAGAGACATTCAGTACATTAGCAGCAAGAAGTTGCAAAACTGATGCATTTTAGCTATCCGCTAAACATGATGCTTCTGAAAGGGAATATTAGAAGAAAATATCAGCACAAATAATACAGTAGCTGATATCTAACGTTTCTGACATGCTGGTAAGTGCTTAAAACCCTGCAATACAGAAGTACTGGACTGTATTGTATGAGTGATCAAGTGATCTCATGCTTAAAAGGGAGTCTGTCACTAGGGTGAAGCACATTAAACCAGCAACATAGATAGGTCAGGCTCACCTAATTGTAATGCATTTTCCCCATAAAAATGTGTGTCTCTGTTGCAAAGATATTCAGAAGCTCAGCCAGAGCAATAGCCATTGGATGCATGCTGTTTCAAATTACAAATCCACCTTCAAATTTCTACAAGAAAAATCTCTTCATAGTATAAAATGTATCTAATCATCAGAGATCATTACTTCTGTAACAAGGCAAAGATTCCAAGCTATTTCCAATAAAAAACAAAACAAAACAATGAATGGCTTGGACCCTGAGAGGTCACATTTGGAGTGTAAGGGCAAAGAATATGCAAATAAGACCTGAAAACTAGTGGTATAATCTGGGACATTGTCTCTCGACAATGGTACTGGCTGACTGGGTGAGCGGTCATAGATGTAGGTCAGAAGGGGTACTATGTCTTCCTAAGAAGACGTTGCTTCAAAGCCTTGACTACGCCACTGTAGTAGCCCAGTAGGCTAACCACTTGGGAGCAAACTCCCAGTTTAGTATTTAAAGGGAGTCTGCCAGCTGGTTGAAGCATATTAAACCTTCATTGCTCCAAACTGCTATACCCCACACTCCTCTAATACACCTTCTTTTCTTCCTCCCTTCTTTTGAGTGACAGAGCCAAGGAGCCATGCTGAAATCTCAACTGGTCCTGTTTTTTCACGTTCATTCCAGCATATTAGAGCAGTGTGGAGCATAGCAGTTTGGAGCAAAGGACCTGCCCTCATTACCCCAGACTGCTCATTTGGTTATTGTGAAATAAATAGGAAAAAGGTGTTAAATTCAGGTGACCCTGAACTGTGTAGTTGACCTAACCTGCTCCACCCTGGTTACAGACTTACTTTAAGAGTGTACATCAGACCAATATAATTTTACAGTCGGACACTATCAAATCATATGTTTTAAGTCTGTCATCAGAGCAGTTCCCATTGACCTATAAGCACCGTCGAGATTTCTTTAATTTTGGGTACGGGTTGTTTGGTTCTAAGATTAATTTTGGGTCAAGCAAGTCCAGTATGAACCAAAGTTTAAATTGGCTTAACCCTTTCGCTGCCAGGGGATTTTCGATATTTTGCACCTCTGCCAGCCAGGGAAGTTTTCACAGCTTTGAGATGGACAAATAAAACCTAAATTGCAACTTTAAAGAATTATACTAACTTTCCCCATACCTATATACAGTATTTTCTTAAAGTAGATACCTGCAACATTGTCAAAATACCAAAAAAAAAAATTATATTAGTTGCTAAAAGTGTAACCCAAACAAAACGTGTTATGCACCACATCTCCTAAAAATAAGAGTTCTACATGTGCAAAGTTCATTCATATCACTAAGGCCTACATCTGCATGCACATATCTTCATAAAATCACCAGGAAATGTTAAAAGAAGTAGCCTCCTATAAAATATAGGGATTACACACCATGAAAAGCAAGTGCATCCTTAAACTCTATATACTTCTTGAAAGTAGACAACCTGAAGATTACATGTGTCTCAATGGGTTATCAATAGCCATGTCCACCATCATGTAACTTTGTGACAAACACAAATAATTTAAAAAAAAAAAATGCACTAAACATATACAGTGGGGAAAAAAAAGTATTTAGTCAGCCACCAATTGTGCAAGTTCTCCCACTTAAAAAGATGAGAGAGGCCTGTAATTGAGATCCTAGGTAGACCTCAACTATGAGAGACAAAATGAGAAAACAAATCCAGAAAATCACATTGTCTGATTTTTAAAGAATTTATTTGCAAATTATGGTGGAAAATAAGTATTTGGTCAATAACAAAAGTTCATCTCAATACTTTGTTATATATCCTTTGTTGGCAATGACAGAGGTCAAACATTTTCTGTAAGTCTTCACAAGGTTGGCACACACTGTTGCTGGTATGTTGGTCCATTCCTCCATGCAGATCTCCTCTAGAGCAGTGATGTTTTGGGGCTATTGCTGGGCAACATGGACTTTCAACTCCCTCCAAAGGTTTTCTATGGGGTTGAGATCTGGAGACTGGCTTGGCTACTCCAGGACCTTGAAATGCTTCTTACGAAGCCACTCTTTCGTTGCCCTGGCAGTGTGCTTGGTATCATTGTCATGCTGAAAGACCCAGCCACGTTTCATCTTCAATGCCCTTGCTGATGAAAGGAGGTTTGCACTCAAAATCTCACGATACATGGCCCCATTTATTTTTTCATGTACACGGATCACTTGTCCTGGTCCCTTCGCAGAGAAACAGCCCTAAAGCATGATGTTGCCACCCCCATGCTTCACACTAGGTATGGTGTTCTTTGGATGCAACTCAGCATTCACTCTCCTCCAAACACGACGAGTTGTGTTTCTACCAAACAGTTCTACTTTGGTTTCATCTGACCATATGACATTCTCCCACTACTCTTCTGGAACATCCAAATGCTCTCTAGCAAACTTCAGACGGGCCCGGATATGTACTGGCTTAAGCAGGGGGACACGTCTGGCACTGCAGGATCTGAGTCCCTGGCGGCGTAGTGTGTTACTGACGGTAGCCTTTGTTCCGTTAGTCCCAGATTTGTGCAGGTATTTCACTAGGTCCAATCGTGTGGTTCTGGGATTTTTGCTCACCGTTCTTGTGATCATTTTCACCCCACGGGGTGAGATCTTGTGTGGAGCCCCTGATCGAGGGAGATTATCAGTGGTCTTGTATGTCTTCCATTTTCTAATTATTGCTCCCACTGTTGATTTCTTCACACCAAGCTGCTTGCCTATTGCAGATTCAGTCTTCCCAGCCTGGTGCAGGTCTACAATTTTGTTTCTGGTGTCCTGCCACAGCTCTTTGGTCTTCACCATAGTGGAGTTTGGAGTGTGACTGTTTGAGGTTGTGGACAGGTGTCTTTTATACTAATAACAATTTCAAACAGGTGCCATTACTACAGGTAATGAGTGGAGGACAGAGGAGCCTCTTAAAGAAGAAGTTACAGGTCTGTGAGAGCCAGAAATCTTGCTTGTTTGTAGGTGACCAAATACTTATTTTCCACCATAATTTGCAAATAAATTCTTAAAAAATCAGACAATGTGATTTTCTAGATATGTTTTCTCATTTTGTCTCTCATAGTTGAGGTCTACCAATGATGTCAATTGCAGGCCTCTCTCATCTTTTTAAGTGGGAGAACTTGCATAATTGGTGACTGACTAAATACTTTTTTTCCCCACTGTATTTGCACCTAAAATTTATATTCAATCGTACATTTACACACAAAACACATGTAAAATAATAGATCAAGGTGTACACAATTTATATATATTGCAAACATCAACTACAACAAGAGCTCATACTCTACAGTATACAGAAGACAAGCAATATTTTGCTGTCATTCACTAATATGTTCAAAATCTATACTGCACATAGCAAATTGTGACTGTGATACCAAAATCTAACTTTTCTGAGATTGCACAGCATATCGTATATAAAAACACAACTTAATAGTTCATATATACAACCACCTTCATGCAACTTTGCAGCAAACAGAGATTACAAGCAAAAATTGCACAAAAATTCAAATTTGCCACTAAAGTGCAATGCTGGAGCAACCCCTTTTTGCAAACAAAATGTACTTTACAAAAAACTGCAAAATGTGAGGAATTCATACATACAACACAACACGACTGAAAACAGGTGCAAGACCTGCAGGCACATCCACACCGCTGTCAGTGTACCTGTCCCACAGTCACAACAGGTGCACAGAATTAGGGGGACATTTTCCTGCAGGTCTTCCAATGTGGTATATCTCATAATGTGTGTGCAATGTCCCACCACAGGCCTCTATGTGGGGGAAACAGGGCAGAGACTTAGCGCATGAACTCACACAGATTCACCATTAATAACAGCAGAACAGATCTCCCAGTGGTCGTACATTTCTCCGGAGAAGACCACTCTATTGAAGATTTGCGGGTTGTGGTTTTAATGGGACATCTTAAGACGCAGAGGGCGAGAAAGGAATGGGAATATAAGTTAATGCAAAAATTTCAAACTCTGCAATTTGGATTTAATATTCATGCCAGTTTCATGTCACACTGTGAGGGTCATAAATTACCACCTGATTACAAACAGATAACAGTAAGAATTACTGATCCCTCCATCACGCCCCACAAGTTTTCCAGATTGTTTGTTTATTTCTTGACATGCTGTAAATAACTTCTCTACTTATATTGCATTTTGTTATTCTAAGATCCTTTGAAGATCCATGTCTTGTGTGTGTATAAAGAGAGTGTGTGAATTTCAGTTTCTTGTATAACACAATGTCTGAAGAAGAGAGCTAGTACTCTCGAAAGCTTACTATCAAATATACTCAGTTAGCCTATAAAAGGTATCGCCTGATTTATTCACTCTTCCGCTACATACAACACACACACACACATACTGTATATATTTACAGGTGCAGGTGTTAAAGAAATGCCAAAAATTGCAGAAAAGCAGCAACCAATCTTGTGCATGCAAATTAAATAGGGGCTTACATAAGAATATAATTTTCTATCCTCTATAAAAATTGTAACTCTAATGAATAATTAGAATCTCTATACTTAATGTTATAACTAGGACCGGTTTCAGATTGGCATAACATGGGCACTTTATTGCTCACATATTATGGACGCAACCTCGGAAGGTCCTGCGCTTTATCATTACTGGTTTTAGAGAGCCATAATTCTAGATCTCATGACCTACTGGAAGTCCAGGTGTTTTGGCTGTACTGTGGGTGCAGAAAAAAAAAAACACCCGCTATTATACCAAACTGAAAGCTGCCAAAAACTGGGATTTTGGTGATATTCAATCTGACTGATAGAACTTTTCCGCCTGTCAGAAGTGCTTTATACATTCATCTTTAGTTATAACTGATATTATTATTTTAGTGTCTAACGGATATCGCTAGAGAGGCGGTCGGCATTTTGTACTCTAAAGATCAGTTATGGACAGGATAGGGACAGAGTCAAATGTAAACTATATTGATGACCTTGTGTATGTGTTGTGTAAGTGTTTGGTGCAAGTGTTTTGGTGCTGCGATCTGGACGATGGTAAACATCTGGGTCACAGCTCCAATAACTTCCTGGTTATGTTCAGAGGGGTGTTAAATAAGAATACCCATCTGATTAGGCTCCAAGGGGTATTACATAAGAATAACCCTCTGATTAGGCTCAGAGTTGTATTACATAATCCCTCTATGTGACAATCAGAGAGCAAAAGTATAGTATGCTCTCTGATTGATAGGAGAGGGGATAACATGGACAGAAGTCCATGCTACCCCTCCTCCTGGAGTGACATACAGGTTATGCACAGATGATGATGATTTCTCATTGTCTCTGCAGCTCTGCTCCTCTGCCCCTCCTCCTCTTCCATGCTGCTCCAAGATGCTTCCTGAGGCTGGAGGGGGAGGACACTTTAGAGCACCATATCTCAGGATCCATTAGGGCTCATCTTTAAAATTATACTAAAATCATCATGATAGCCCTTGCAGATTTGGCGCGATTTGCTGTTAAAAATGCTGTCAGGAATTGAGATCTGCAGTGTTTTAACAGTGAATCACTCTGGATCTGTATGGGCTACCATTATGATTTTGAGATTCTTATCTTTTATCTAAGATCATCTTCATAGTCCTAACAGATCCCAAGAAATCGGTATTAGTACCTAGGACGTACTGCATACGTCCTCTGCTACTGAAGTGCCACCCTGTCTGGACATATAAATACACGGGTGGCAGGGAAAAGGTTAAAACACTGTCTGAGCTCCAAGGAACCTATCTATCCATTTTCTATCTCTCTAAAGCAAACACAGCTGAAGTTATGTCAAAGTGAAAGTGACATGTATGTTTATGGAAAAACAGATGGTAAGCAGTGGATACAAACTCCTAGTTTAACTATATACTGTGCTGTCACTCTCTTTTACACATTTAACATTTAAAACACTCCAAAAATTACCTTTTTTGGGGGAAAGTTGCTTGTTCATCATTTTTAGACACACACGGCAGTTATGTTGTAAAAAGCAATGGTTTTATATAAAATTTAGCCAGTTTGGATGATTTGTTAGGCTTATTATTTGCGAGACAAATTTGTGGCTTTGCGCCTTGTGCAAAAATGATGAAGTGGCTTTCCAAAACAAAAAGCTGTCAAAAATTATCCCTTCATGGGAGTAGATGGGAAATCAAAATGGCATAATTGGCCTTGAAAGCTGCAATGGCACAGGCTTTTTTTAACTGGGGACCCTTTTCAAGCCAACACTGTGGCACCAACAGTGTGGTATAATGAAATGTGATGGACCAGGCTGCAGGACATGTCCGGCTAAGTGATGGCAGTGGTGGTAGCTGTGGCAAAATGAGTAGCAGTGTGGCATGGAAAAAAATATGATCGACTATGCCACAGGACATTCCTGTCTGAGTGGTGGTAGCTGTGGCAACATGAACGGCAGTACAGCATGGAATAAAATCATGGACCAGGCTGCAGAACATGTCTGTTTGAGTGGTGACAGCTGTGGTAACATGAGTGTCATAGAATAATGTGATGGACCGGCCTTCAAGAGATGATGTCCGGCTGTTTTGAAGTAGCAGGCAATGTCACCAGTACATTAAATAGAACAAGATATAGGGAGACAGAGGCAGCTCTATTTGGAGGCATCAGACGGATGCCTGATTCATTTTGGAGAAAGTAAGTTTTTTTTTTTTTCTACACCAGAGGCAGCACTGAACACCCTCTCTGACATAAACATTACCCTTTGTTGATTGCCTAAAAACTTCAATTTTCACATAATCAGTGTGTTGGGATGTCATTTATTGTGAATGATGGAATTGAGCCCCTTTCTGCGCACCCAAGATCTCTAACTTGACTTAAGTGAAGTAACATTGTTATATCCAGTGGCAAAATGAGTGGCAGTACGGCATGGAATAATGTGATGAACCGGGTTGCAAGAGAGGTTTAGGAGTAGCAGGCAGCATCAGCAGTACCATGAATTGAACAAGATACAGGAAGACGGTGGCACTCTATTTGGAGACATCAACCAGAGCTGTGTGAAAATCCTCATGGATCCACCCCTGATTCATTTTGTTGAAAGTAAGTTTTTTCCACACCAGCAGTGGACAGTTTGGTGTTCGAGGTGTTATGACACCACCGGAAGCACTGAACACCTTCTCACCAATTACAGTTGATAGATAAAAGTCCCATTGCAAACTGGTGCACTGTTTCAATCTATTGGCCCAGAATTCCATAGGATCACAGTTATCTGCTAGAATATAGGAGCACTCTAGTTTCAACCCTACCTGGTGGTGCAGCCGGTGAGTGTCAGTTGCCTGTCGTGGGTTCTACTTGGTACTGCAAGGTGAAAAGTTTCTGGTTCAGCATGTTTAAGATATTGTACTGGCTGCTGATGCTGCTGCTTTTCCTCCTGCTACTCGTAGCTGTGGCACTGGCAGAGGAGGTGGAGAATTTTGGTTTAATAGCGAGGGTCTAAGAGCACTGCAATCCAATACTCATCCCTCTGTTTGATGGTAATACTCTTGTAAGCAGCTGTGCATACAACCTGCCTTGTTGGTCATCTTGGCAAGCGTGGTTGTTGTCATGATCATCTTGAAAAAATTAAAGGTCACCCTCTTCCCCTGGCTGTGCCTGTGACATATCAAGGTCCCATCTGCATCCAAAGGAGAGTCTTTCACCTCCGCCTCTTCCAATCTAGGTGTTCCAGTTTCTCGACCATAATGACCTTCACCAAGATCTTCTTCCTCCTCCAGTTCCATTTCAACCCAGGGTGATGACTTTTGACTAAGATTTCTAAGCTTCCTCTGCCGTCTTTCATTGCATGAGTGTGTTTCCTGTAAGATATACTGTATAATAAAGTTGTCCCTGAAGACAAATTTGGTGGAGAAATCAACATACTTCCCTCATGTGCCTCCAATGATTGATCTTGAAATCTAGAAATGAAAAATACACGCCGAGCGGCACATAGTGTTATTCTGTTGGGAATCAGTATTCCAAAAGCATATGTATTGAACCAGAGTGCAACAGATAAGGGTTCAAATGCAATCAATATGATAGTCCTGGTGGATTCTCACCCGGTCCTGTTGTATAGGACCACAACAATCAGAATAGCATACCACAGTGGATTATTAAGGTGTCTGCAGCAGATCCGTAACTGTCCGACCCAAAATTCCGGAGGTCCAGATGAGAGGTTAACCATGGAATTTCAATGTATCCCAACAAATGGAGAAAAAAAAGGAGGATTATGCGCTCACCAGTATAGTCCAGAAGAATGTTTTTTATTGAAGTCCATAAACACTATGCGTTTCGGGGAAGCAAAGCCCCTTTATCAAGTGTAAATAATGGAGAGTAACAAACATAAACACATACACCACTCTTTTATACATGTTTACAAAGGTAAGACACCCCCTTTCCTGGTAGGGACTTTCAGGGACTTTCTGGTTGATACCAAAAACAAGCATTACAATCCTCATTTGGTTCTTAATATACAATCAATTACCAAGATTGTTAAAACCAGTCCTTAACATAAAAAAATTACTTATTATAAAGGGGAGATCGTATATATGTCAAAGAAACGTATTTAGATGTATAGTGCGCATGCACTATATGGTATTGCGCGCCTGCGTGAAGAAGCAGCATGCACATGTATTATCAGCTATAGACAAAACAGTAGTGATATATCACTCTTTGTTATAGCAGAGAATGTGAAGTTCTATGACCAATTGAGGAAAGGACTTTAGGGGATTTTTGTTATGCTATATAATGAAATAAAGAGAAAAACGGAATAAATGGGGAGTAAGAAAAAATAATAAAAAAAGGAGAAAAAAGGAAATTATCACTCTTATCTCCATTATGATACTAATTGGTGTACATAAACAAATGGCCTGCATAATGCAGGCCATTTGTTTTTTGATTTTTCAAATTAGCAGGCTGCATCACTGTTTATTGGATGATGGGGGGAAAAAAGAACCCTTAAGGCTAAGGCCCCTCATTGCTGAAAAGCATTTTTGTTGCAGATTTTGCTGCCAAAGCTAGGAATGGATTTTGCAGAAGGAAGAAGTACTGTATAAGTGCTTCCTAGATATTCCCATTCCTTCTGTAGCCACTACTATGTTTGGCTGAAAAAAACAGCAAAATCTGCAACAACAAAAGGCAATGTTTTCGCAACTTGAGGCCTTAGCCTTAAGGGGTTTTCCCAACATACTTTTTTTTAAAACTTCAACAACCATGTAGATAAACCATCTGCACGGTACCTGTGACTTCATCCACCTCCTACAGTGGGTACGAAAATTATTCAGACCCCTTTAAATTTTTCACTCTTTGTTTCATTGCAGCCATATGCTAAAAGCAAAAAAGTTCATTTTATTTCTCATTAATGTACACTCAGCACCCCATCTTGACAGAAAAAAACAGAAATGTAGATATTTTTGCAAATTTATTAAAAAAGAAAAACTGAAATATCACATGGTCATAAGTATTCAGACCCTTTGCTGTGCACTGATATTTAACTCACATACTGTCCATTTCCTTCTGATCCTCCTTGAGATGGTTTTACTCCTTCATTGGAGTCCAGCTGTATTTAATTAAACTGATTGCACTTGATTAGGAAATGCACACACCTGGCTATATAAGACTTCACAGCTCACAGTGCGTGTCAGAGCAAATGAGAATCATGAGGTCAAAGGAACTGCCCAAGGAGCTCAGAGACAGAATTGTGGCAAGGCACAGATCTGGCCAAGGTTACAAAATAATTCTTTTTAATAGGCCGTTACCTGCTGGTGTTACACCAGCAGGTAACTGGCCCTATTTACTTACCGATCCCTGCTCCTGCTCACAGCCATCTGCGCTTCACCTTCTGCAGAGGCGGCTGTGAGCAGGAGCAAGGATCAGTAAGTAAGGCCTGCGGGCCGTGAACCCCACAAACACTGCTATCATTATATTGTGGGGTCTTTTCAGCAGGCTTCAGGCCTCCTTGATGACGTCCCAGACGTCAGTGGGCCAGTCCGACGTCATTATGCGTCGCGATGCATGCCTGGCTCACGTGACATCTGGTCCAACATTGAAGAGGTAGCAGGGAGTGCGCATAATACTATATGAAGGGGCCACTATGATACTGTGTGCAGGGGCCACTATGGGGCATAATAGTGTGTGCAGGAATGCAGTTTGTGCGGGGGGGCGGTTGCCGGGGGGGGTCCTATGTCAAATGATCGCCTTGGGGCCCAGCCATTGCTAGTTACGCTACTGAGTCCAGTATAGGTACAGTATATTTATGGCTGTGTTGTTATGGAAACCTGGTAAATTAAATGTGAACTGATATTGGCTGATACACGTGATATGACTGAATATTTAAGGACGTGTGAACTGCTATTGACTAATACAGGTCATAAATAGCTTGGTTGCTATGGAAACCTGTGTGCCAGAGGAGAGTAAGCACTTGCGAGCTCTTATTGGCTGATAAGGGACATGTGACCGTGTGTATGGCAGTTGGAATATGAGTGAAAGATTTAGCTAATGTTGGTCATTTTTTGGGAATACTGTATCTCAGGAACGGTACATCCTTTAGAACTGAGACCCAGTCTAAAATATTGCCGGACACCTGATGTACATGCGTGCCAAATTTGGTGAGGATCGGTCCAGTCGTTTGGTCGCGCATAAAGAACAGACAGACAGATAGACAGACAGACAGAAACTAATTTTTTTATATATATATATATATATATATATATATATATATATAAGAGATATGATAGTTATTGTGGGAATACCTCTTTAACAAACAGATTTTTCAGATTAGCAGATTGCTTTAGGCTGGGGCTCCACGTTGCGAAAAAAAATGCTGCGTATTACAGTACCTGGAAAGTGGTTGGGATTCTGGCTAATCCCATCCACACATTGCAGAAAAAAAATCCGCAGTGGAAATGCTGCGATTTCAAAAACATCACTTTTTGTAAATCACAGCATGTATAGTCTATCTACGGAAATGCTACAGTTTTCCGTATAGGTATATTAGAGACAGAAAATCAGAGGAAAACTGCAGACTTTCTTTGAAAACGCGATTCGTTTCTGCCACAGTCTTATCCACAGCATTTCGCAGCAAGGGGATTTAGCCTTATACGGTTTATTGGGTGAGCAAAAAAAAAAAAAAAAAAAAAACCCTTAAAGGGTTCTTTTTAAATTAAGCCAGGGGAGATGAAAAAAAAAAACATGCTCACCTGTCCCCAGTGCTCTTCCAGTGTTGTCTGGTCCTGCTGCTCTGGTGTTTTCTTCCAGCGAAAGTCCCCACCACACGTGACCCATGAGGCCACACGGGACATCACTATTTGACCTGAGCACCTATATATATATATATTTTTTTTTTCCACCTTCTCTGGCCTAATGTGAAATTTTCTTTTTATCCTGGACAACCTCTTTAACAAATGGAGATTTGTCAGGTCAAATCAGATCAAAGGACTGACTTTATCAGTAAAAACAATGTAAGCTACTCATCCCATAGCCCTGTACTGTCGGAGGGGGCGTTCCTTACCGCCAAGCAATGACCCTGAGCTGTGAGGAACGCCCCCTCAGTACAGTGCTATGGAGGAATACTGTCAGGGAGGGCGTTCCTCACAGTGCAGCTAGACTGTCAGGAATGCCCTTCTGACGGTGAACCGTGAAACTAAGACCCCAAATATCTCCACCCCCGGGGCACATAACGGGAAAGCCGGCAGTGCGCTGAATTCAGTGCGCTGTTGGCTTTCTAGTATGTAAAATCGCATATACATGAGGACGTGAAAGGTTCTCTATAAGTTTCAGAGCTCCATAGATGGGGAGAAAAAGCACTTTTATTCTTTATTCAAATGAGGACCTTGAGGCACAGGGGGAGTTTTCTTCAGGCACTACTGCATCATCACTAAACACGCCCATCCTGCATCCAGCTCATCCCCCTGGGCAGTGTGATTTGATCCTCCCAGTGTCAATTGATCCTCACAATTCCCAGGGGGATGAGCTTGAATGCAGGATGGGCGTGTTTAGTGATGATGCAGAAGTGCTCAGTGGCATTCATTTCTATTGGACTGTACACATGACTGTGAATTTTACGGTCACGTGTGCGGGTTGACAGTCCGGGCCACAAAATTTTCTGTGTGCCACCCGTTCGGTTAATTTGCGGCCACTGGTTAACACACAGTCGTGTGCAGCCGGCTTTAATTTGATTCTCACCAATCTGGAAATCTGGCTGCTCCATAAAAAGAGTCCAAAGTTTGTCTGTAGCAGCAAAGTGGGCTCTAAGCAAGATGTGATATGCTTTCCTGTAAAGTTACGATAGTTTGTTAGAAGTACAGCACCATTTTAAAATAATTTATAGTCTCCAGTAGGAAAAAGGTACGGTAGATGTTCCCAACTCAAGCTTTAAGTTTACGGTTAAAATATTCCATTGTAGAAAGACCTTTAGACAATGAAATTGTAGGATACCTCTGTGTAGGCGAATTGGTCAGCTATTTTTTATTTTGAAGTTGGGAAAACAAAGCTGCTTGCCACATCATCCACCAGATACAGAATGAGCTAAGTTTAGTTTATACATAAACCTCAGTATATACTTAACTCAATGTTTACAGTGATCTGTGTGTTTGTGTGACTTCTGTCCTATGTATAAGGGTCACATACTGTATATCTGCAAAACTACCTGTCCATTATCAAAGAACAAGCAATAAACAATACATTTTTAGCACTCTAACAGAAAACTGCAGCAGCACAGATGATCGTGCAGTATGCAGGCACATAACAACTACCGCATTGTCAGTTCAATCAAAATTAATTATGCAAAACAAAGAAATGTACATGTTTGTAGCATGCTTTATATTATACATAATATCCAAACTACCACAATTTTATGTGAACTTAGCTTTATCTGTGATAACAACCTACACAACATCTGCAAGGCATTTGTATGTTCTCCCTTGTGTTTGCATGGGTTTTCCCCGGACACCCCAATCCAAAGACATACTGAAAGGGAATATAGATTGTGAGCCCTTCTTGGGACAGTGTTGACTACCTGTAGAGTGCTATAGAATATAATGACGATATATATAAGTAAGCAAAATAATGTGAAGGCATAGCTCCATGTTCAAGTATATCACCTCTAACACCATCAGCTGCACCTGTGGTCACATTGTTAGATTTTTTTTAAGAATTTATTTGCAAATTATGGTGGAAAATAAGTATTTGGACAATAACAAAAGTTCATCTCAATAGTTTGTTATATATCCTTTGTTGGCAATGACAGAGGTCAAACGTTTTCTGTAAGTCTTCACAAGGTTGACACACACTGTTGCTGGTATGTTGGCCCATTCCTCCATGCAGCTCTCCTCTAGAGCAGTGATGTTTTGGGGCTGACGCTGGGCAACACGAACTTTCAACTCCCTCCAAAGGTTTTCTATGGGGTTGAGATCTGGAGACTGGCTATGCCACTCCAGGACCTTGAAATGCTTCTTACGAAGCCACTCCTTCGTTGCCCTGGCGATGTGCTTGGGATCATTGTCATGCTGAAAGCCCCAGCCACATTTCATCTTCAATGCCTTTGCTGATGGAAGGAGGTTTGCACTCAAAATCTCACGATACATGGCCCCATTCATTCTTTCATGTACATGGATCAGTCGTCCTGGTCCCTTTGCAGAGAAACAGCCCCAAAGCATGATGTTGCCACCCCCATGCTTCACAGTAGGTATGGTGTTCTTTGGATGCAACTCAGCATTTACTCTCCTCCAAACACGCCGAGTTGTGTTTCTACCGAACAGTTCTACTTTGGTTTCATCTGACCATATGACATTCTTCCAATACTCTTCTGGAACATTCAAATGCTCTCTAGCAAACTTCAGACGGGCCCAGATATGTACTGGCTTAAGCAGGAGGACACGTCTGGCATTGCAGAATCTGATTCCCTGGCGGCGTAGTGTGTTACTGATGGTAGCCTTTGTTACGTTAGTCCCAGCTTTCTGCAGGTCATTTACTAGGTCCCCTCGTATGGTTCTGGGATTGTTGCTCACCGTTCTTGTGATCATTTTGACCCCACGGGGTGAGATCTTGCGTGGAGCCCCTGATCGAGAGAGATTATCAGTGGTCTTGTATGTCTTCCATTTTCTAATTATTGTTCCCACAGTTGATTTATTCACGACAAGCTGCTTGCTTATTGCAGATTCAGTCTTCCCAGCCTGGTGCAGGTCTACAATTTTGTTTCTGGTGTCCTTCCACAGCTCTTTGGTCTTCACCATAGTGGAGTTTGGAGTGTGACTGTTTGAGGTTGTGGACAGGTGTCTTTTATACTGATAACAATGTCAAACAGGTGCCATTACTACAGGTAATGAGTGCAGGACAGAGGAGCCTCTTAAAGAAGAGGTTACAGGTCTGTGAGAGCCAGAAATCTTGCTTGTTTGTAGGTAACCAAATACTTATTTTCCACCATAATTTGCAAATAAATTCTTTAAAAAATCAGACAATGTGATTTTCTAGATATGTTTTCTCATTTTGTCTCTCATAGTTGAGGTCTACCTATGATGTCAGTTACAGGCCTCTCTCATCTTTTTAAGTGGGGAACTTGCACAATTGTTGGCGAATAAATACTTTTTTCCCCCACTGTATTAAATTTCAAATTGTATTTATGAGGTGATTCTATTGTATATTTTTTTGTCGCATCTACAGTCATGGCCAAAAGTTTTGAGAATGATACAAATATTAATTTTTACGAAGTCTACTGCTTCAGTTTTTCTAATGGCAATTTGCATATACTCCAGAATGTTATAAAGAGTGATCAGCTTAACAGCAATTACTTGCAAAGTCAATATTTGCCTAGAAAATGAACTTTATCCCCCAAAACACATTTCAACATCATTGCAGCCCTGCCTTAAAAGGACCACCTAACATCGTTTCAGTGATTGCTCCATTAACACAGGTGTGGGTGTTGATGAGGACAGGGCTGGAGATCAATCTGTCATGATTAAGTAAGAATAACACCACTGGACACTTTAAAAGGAGGCTGGTGCTTGCCATCATTGTTTCTCTTCTGTTAACCATGGTTATCTCTAAAGAAACACGTGCAGTCATCATTGCACTGCACAAAAATGGCCTAACTGGGAAGAGTATTGCAGCTAGAAAGATTGCACCTCAGTCAACAATCTATCGCATCATCAAGAACTTCAAGGAGAGAGGTTCCATTGGTGCCAAAAAGGCTCCAGGGCGCCCAAGAAAGACCAGCAAGCGGCAGGACCGTCTCTTAAAAGTGTTTCAGCTGCGGGATCGGGCTACCAGCAGTGCAGAGCTTGCTGAGGAATGGCAGCAGGCAGGTGTGAGTGCATCTGCACGCACTGTGAGGCGGAGACTCTTGGAGCAAGGCCTGGTCTCAAGGAGGGCAGCAAAGAAGCCACTTCTCTCCAGAAAAAACATCAGGGACAGACTGATATTCTGCAAAAGGTACAGGGAGTGGACTGCTGAGGACTGGGGTAAAGTCATTTTCTCTGATGAATCCCCTTTTCGATTGTTTAGAACATCTGGAAAACCGCTTATTCGGAGAAGAAGAGGTGAGCGCTACCACCAGTCTTGTCTCATGCCAACTGTAAAGCATCCTGAAACCATTCATGTGTGGGGTTGCTTCTCAGCCAAGGGAATCGGCTCTCTCACAGTCTTGCCTAAAAACACAGCCATGAATAAAGAATGGTACCAGAATGTCCTCCAAGAGCAACTTCTCCCAACCGTCCAAGAGCAGTTTGGCGCTCAACAATGCCTTTTCCAGCATGATGGAGCACCTTGCCATAAAGCAAAGGTGATAACTAAATGGCTCAGGGAACAAAACATAGAGATTTTGGGTCCATGGCCTGGAAACTCCCCAGATCTTAATCCCATTGAGAACTTGTGGTCAATCATTAAGAGACGGGTGGACAAACAAAAACCAACAAATTCAAACAAAATTAAAGCATTGATTCTGCAAGAATGAACTGCTATCAGTCAGGATTTGGTCCAGAAGTTGATTGAGAGCATGCCAGGGAGAATTGCAGAGGTCCTGAAGAAGAAGGGTCAACACTGCAAATATTGACTTGCTGCATCAACTCATTCTAACTGTCAATATAAGCTTCTGTTACTCATAATATGAATGCAATTATATTTCTGTATGTGATAAAAACATCTGACAAACACACATAAAAACCAGAGGGCAGCAGATCATGTGAAAATATAATATTTGTGTAATTCTCAAAACTTTTGGCCATGACTGTAATTTGAAATACAATTTTTCTGACATGCTAGACAATTGGGCATGGTTTAGCATGAGAAGGGGTGTGGCTTAATTTGCAACAAATTGCATCAAAATGTTGGTGTAAAATTCTACATCAATCTAAGATAACCAATAGGTAGTATAAACTTGCAGGATTATTAAACAGCTTGACACTGTTTATACCTTAGACCAGTGTTTCTTAACCTTTTCAATCAAATTACCCCCGATGAGAAAACATCTTAACTGAGTACCCCAAAATAGCAGCCAATTATAAAATAAGGCTTTGTTTGGAGCCTCCTTTAACACTTATGTAATGGGCCTCTCAGTGCCCGCACACACCACACACATCTGCCCCAATGTTTCTGCCAAACTGACTATATCTACAACTTATTACCAGAACATAAAGTTTTGAGATACCACCACCCAGTAAAGCAAGTGTCAGATAGCTGTCAGATAGCTGAAAGTGCTTACCATGAACACTAATAATTAAGGGAAAAGAGCAGCAGACCAAAGTTAGTAATATCGGATAAAATATATGTATTCTTTGCCTTAGCTGTTGTGATGATCCAGTGGCTGAAACATTAAAGGGAACCTGTCAGGTGGTTTTTCTACACTAAACAGGCCCCAGCATGGACAGCATCAAATTACTTCTCTACAGTGCCCTTTGCTAAGCTTTCTTTCATAGAAAAATAAAGTTTTAAGCTGTTAAAACCTGAGATTTGGTGTACCCAAAAAAGTCGCTATAACGCTAGGTTCACCCTAAAAAACGGAAACCTTATCCACTTAAAAAGCGATTACACTATAATAGACTATAATGGGGTCAATCGGGTTTCTACTGAAAATGGCGGAGAGAAAAGCGTAAGCCTGTGCTTTGTATTCAGCGGCATACTTCCATTCTTAGCAGACATAGCTTATTTCCTACCTCTGTTCTGTTTCTGCTTCTGTTTCTTTAATTATTAGTGTTTGTAACTGCTAAACTTCCTCTAGCCTGTACCTGTTTCTCTGTATGTATGTTTGTGTCATTAGTATCTATTTGGCTGAGCAATGTATTGAGTTTTGATCCATGCCTGCTGTTTATTTTAGGCCAGCGCTATACTTCAACTAATTGATTTGAACTATTGATTGGTAGCTGCAGCCCACTGTAGATTGCATACAGCTAAATGCATTCATTTGGAATGCAGCTGTAGCCCTTATAACTAGTATTTGTCTGTCCTGTTTTGCTACGTGAGTTCTGTGTTCTGTCCTTGATCTGTGTGCCTGCTTGTTAGTCAGCTATTTTATTGTCAGAGTCTCTATCTGCCTTGTGTTTATGCTAGTTCTGTTGTGTATGTTTTTACCTCTGATACCTGTTATTATATCTCTACTACTTGTTTGTGCCTGGGCTTTTAGCCATATATTTGTGATACATGTAGCCTCTGGGCTTTCTACAATATATCTTTTACCTGTAGCATCCAGGCTTTCTGTAATATTGCTAATACTTGGACCATGAACTTTGGGCTTCTGAATTCCTGTCCTGTAATCATGCCCTTGTTTCTTGTGTTTGACCCGACTTCTGTTTTTAGTCTGTTCACCTGTCTCTTATTCATGTATTTGGCTTACTTATATAGGACCATCATATTCTGCAGCGCTTTACAGATGTTGTCAATCACTGTCCCATATAGGACTCACGAACTACATTCCCTATCAGTATGTCTTTGGAGTGTGGGAGGAAACCGGGTGTACCCGGAGGAAACTCACGCAAAACACAGGGAGAACATACAAACTCGTTGTGACAAACAGATGTTGTCTTTGGTTTGAATTTGAACCTAGGACTCCTGCACTGCAAGGCTGAACACTGAGCCACCATCTCTCCTGTTTAATCTCTGTAGAAATTGTGTGTTGCTCTGCACCACAGTTTTGCCCTACCCGGTCAGCTCCTACCAGAAAGAGACCTCCTCAGGACATGGTGTCTTGGCAAACTCTCTGCAGTGAAAACCCAGGGGCACATCTGCCATGAGGCAACCTGAGGTGATGGCCTCAGGTGGCAGCTCATGGCATAAACTGGAGGGCGGCATTCTTTTTTTAATCGGCCCTTTTGGATTATTGCATTGGATAGTTGCTGATAACTTGCTCAGCCATCCACACTCCTGTCCAGGCCGGCCTCCGCCTCTAGGTGGCACTGCACGTTACGTTTTTTTTTTTTTTTCTGGGGGGGGGGCACTTTTCAGTAATTTGCCTAAGGCAGTAGAGAGGCTAGGTTCACCCCTGCAAAGACCAGATGCCCGGTGAAGACCCTTAGAGATGGCCCCACAAGACAAACTGGTTTTGTAGCATAGTGGAACCATGATCTGCTACCTTTGTTACATAGAGATGGGGACAGACTTCAGCTAGTTGCGCCATCGCCACTTTCAATCACACCTTGTGTTGCATGATTGTCTCTCACTGACATTAGTCTGTTATCCTCTCTAAGTGACCTTTGCATCTGTTTGTCTTTGCTCAGGTGCAAGCTTCAGAAAACTAACTCCACAAGCATGTTCACTGCAAAGTAGAGCCTCTTGACACCAATGCAGGAACATAGAGAATCAGGCGCAAAGGTACCTGTGTGAGATTTTTATGCACCTTAGGGAGGATAACAGTCTGAAGTCATTGAGAGATATAGCTCACAGGGTGTGACTCATAGCCACTATAAGGCTATGTCCACACGTAGGAATTAGTTCCGTCTCAAATTTGCCTCCCATTGATAACCATGAAATCGCAGCAGGTCGCTTAAAAAACACAGCGGCTCAGGACTCCCTAACAATTAGGTTCATTTATCTAGGCCTTATCAGCAGATGTAAAGCAGTGAATACGATGGTGGAAAATTAAGGGTATGTTTACACATAGGAATTTGGAGCTGATTTTGAACCAGATTCTGCCCTAAAATCAATTACCATATTCTACATGAAATCTGCCTCTCATTAATTTCAATAGGAGACAGAGGCAGATTGTTTCTGCTAGCTGAACTTTTCACCAGGCAGATTTTACCTAAAACGTTCATTGAAATGAATAGGAGTTAAATTTTATAGCTGTTTTTGAAGCAGATTTTCAGAATCAGCATCAAAATCAGCTTCCAAAATGTGCTTCAAATTTCTGAAGCAGCGATTTTCTGCCTGATAAATTCAGTGTCAAATTTTTCCATATGAAAGAGAGAGGACCTCAGAGTTCAGGAATAGATAGTTAAAAAAAGAAAATAAAAAACACATACACAATACAGCTAGCATGGTGCTCAGTGGTTAGTACTGTTGACCAAGGACAAATAACTGCTTGGAGTTTGTTTATTCCCCTGTGTTTGCATGTGTTTACTATACAGGAATTTTGATTGTGAGCCCAAAGGGACCGTTCATATCATGTTTTGAGTAATTTTTATTCATATACTTGTCCCACTCTGCCCAATGTCTTAAGAAGTGGTGAGTGCAGCGCAGGAAATTAAATGTGCCTTTGTGCACCTGAAATGCACATGATAATCACAGTCATTACTTGCTGTCCCTGTTAGAGGCCGTTCACATCACATTTTGATCATTATTTAAAGCAGTCCTTCAGTTTTATAAACAACTTTTCATAAATGAATAAAACAGGTGAAAATAATAAACTTTGTGATATCTCTTATTAAGGTTATCTGTTTCCTTCTCCACTTATTAAATGGGTTTTCCCATCTACCTGTTTCAGCAGCTTTCCCTGCTGTCTCTTCTTCTCACTTCGTGTATTGTTCAGCAAGCTGCGGGGAGGCGGCTTTGTCTGTTTAATAAAAAGGACACTATGAAGTATCACAATATAGACTTTTAGAGATTATTATGATTACTAGAAATCTAATATAAATGCAAATCGAATAATATGCAGAGTAAATGTATATTACATTACACAGGTTTGTATAGAAAACTTACACAGAGAATGGACTCAGTGTTAACTTTGCTACCCGTTACCTAGTGAATAGAGTTCAAATTACTAACGTTGACATACAAAGCCATCCACAACTTGTCCCCTCCATATATCTCTGACCTACTCTCCCGCTACCTGCCCACACGTAACCTCCGATCCTCCAAAGACCACCTACTCCGCTCTGCTCTTATCCGCTCTTCACACAATCGTCTCCAAGACTTCTCCCGTGCATCCCCCATACTCTGGAACTCATTACCAAGACACATAAGACTGTCCCCCACAATCACAAGCTTCAAGAAGGCCCAGAAGACTCACCTATTCAGGAAGGCCTACAACCTCCATTAACACTACTGTCACCACACCACCACATGAACAGCCTCTATCCCCACCTTCTGTCTCTATCCCTCTTCCCTCATAGATTGTAAGCCCTTGCAGGCAGGGCCCTCTATCCCACTGTGCCGGTTGGTCACTGTTCGTTTTATATTTGTTTTGTATATTTTGTGTACCGTATGTAAACCCTCATATGTAAAGAATCATGGAATTAATGGTGCAATATAAATACACAACAATAATAATAATAATAATTTGGGAAAACTCTTGAATTTACATAAACTAGCATTATACATGGGATCCTTAAGATGGGAATACCCCTTTAGGCTAAGGCCCCACATAGCGGGCACAGCAAAAATGTGCTACGGGAAAAAAATGAGGAGGCAATGCATCACAGTTTTTCCTGCACCGCTTTTCACAGAAAATCTTTCTACTTTCATTATACCTATAGGGAAACCACCAGCGTTTCCATAGGTATAATTAACATGCTGCGATTTCCAAAACCGCAACGGTTTTGGAAATGGCAGGGTTTCTGCTGCACGTATTTTTGTGTAATGTGTGGATTAGATTCGCTAGATCAAAACGCGGCGTTTACCTCACGTGGGGCCCCGACCTTAAGCTGTTCTCCTGCTTCTTATCTTCAATCTGAATGCTTGTTTACATTATATTTCGTGTATTCAGCCTTCCACACATACACGTGCATCTCATAAAATTAGAATATCTTTGAAACGTGTATTTATTTCAGTAATTGAATTAAAAAAGTGACCTCCTATATTTTCTATATTCTTTACACACAGAGTGTTCTATTTCAAGTGTTTTATTTCTGTAAATGTTGATTATGGATTACAGGTAATGAAAACCAAAATCTAAGAAAATTAGAATATTGTAAAAAAGTTCAGTATTGTAAATTCAGTGAGTCACCTGCCAAGGTTTCCTAAGCCTTTAAATGGTCCCTCAGTCTGGTTCAGTAGGACATACAATATGGAAGACGCTGATTATGAATTGAATTACTGAAATGAACGTTTTAAAGATATTCTAATTTATTGAGATGCACCTGTATATAGGGTGTGTTTTCTATCCCCCTATCTTCATAGACTAATATGTAGGAAGTAACTGCCTGAAAAGTGAAGTACACATATTTCTTTAGTAAGCTATATTACAAAGTTTCTTATTTTTACCTTCACTATTCAATACAAAGTTGTTTATAAATGGAGGTACGCTGTAACTGATCAGTTTAAAAAAAAAGTGATGCTAAAAATAGATGGTAACTGATAACTGAGTCGGTTTTGCCCATTTTTTTGTGGGACACAAAAGTGTGCTATGTCCTACCTTTGTGTCCTACAGAAACAAATCTGTTTTTATTTAACATTAACTCTTTGTAAACAGTTGGTCATCAGTTTCCATCTCTTTTCATCCATATTTAGCATTTGTTTATTTTTATCTGTATAACTGATCAGTTAAACTGATCAAAATGTGATGTGAACTGCCTCAATTTCCCACAGTGAGTGATAACTATGGCCAAGATTTACTACCTAGTATGTCTGTGAAAAAAGGCTGAAACTGCATCTCAAGTTGGTGTATTTCAGGTGCACATAGACACATCTTATCTCCTGTGCCCCACTCACCACTTTTTAAGACAGTGGGTGGAGTGAGATGGCATATGGATAAAAATTAGTCATTAATTATACTGCTGTTAATTATACTCCAGTTCAGTCTTTAATTGCATACTGTGCCAAACAAAATTGGTGTATTTTCTTCATCAAATAATCACTAAGGATAGTTTCACACACAGCTCTTTTATCAAAAACACCAGTTTTTGATGCAGTTATTTTTAGCCAAAGTCAAAAGTGGATACAACAGGAAGTTGCTTTTAAAAACCTTTTTTATTGCAAAAAGCAATTAAAAACTGCAACAATGACCAAAAGGTACTCCCAGAGTCAGGCTACCAGGGGGGAAGTCCAAGAACAGGGATAGTAGGTAGACCAGCTGACACATTAGTGATCCAACTAGAGATGAGCGAATTTCTCAAAAGTTTGATTCTGCAGTTAGATTCGAATTTCCATGGCAGCGGCATGAGGAGGGCATACAGTGACCCAGTGGTAGCAGTATGAGGAGTACACAGAGTGACCCAGTGGAAGCGGCATGAGGAGGCCATACAGTGACCCAGTGGCAGCGGCATGAGGAGGATATACTGTGACCTAGCAGTGGCAGCAGCATGAGGAGGACATACATTAACCCAGTGCAAGCGGCATGAGGAGGACATACACTGACCCTGTGGCAGCGGCATGAGGAGTACACAGAGTGACCCAGTGGAAGCAGCATGAGGAGGCCATACAGTGACCCAGTGGCAGTGTGGAGGTGTCAGCAGCCTTAGGAGGCCATACAGTGACCCAGGGGCAGAGTGTGGTGAAACAGCATGGATCATTTAATCTGCTGCATCAGGCATTGGTAGGTGGAAATCCTGGCTGATCCACGCCTGATTTATCTTCACAAAGGTCAGTCTCTCCAAATTTTGGGTGGAGAGACAAGTTCTCCTTGGGGTAACTATAGCCCCCGCCGCACTAAACACCCTCTCTGATGCCACACTACTGGCCAGGCAGGACAGCTTTTCCAGGGCAAACTCAGCCAGCTGCTGCCATAAATCCAGTTTGGCTGCCCAGTAGTCCAGCGGATCTTCGATGACGGGTGGCAGGGTGCACTCTAAGTATGCCACCACCTGCTGGTTCAAGTTCTGCTCTGTGTCTAGCTGCTGATGAGCAGCTTCTTCACTATGCGGCTGAAGAAAGCTGCTCATCAGCGACTCTAGGCTCAGGCTGCTGCCAATGGAGCCGATACTGCTCCTGCCACCCCCACCCTCTCCCTCAGCTGCCATGCCAGTGCAAGTTGAGCGCTCAGGGCCCCCCCAGTTGGACATGTGAGAGGATGGATGATGGCGCAGATAGGCAGCGGCCAACTTGCTACATAGCATGTCTGAATAGCTGTTCATTTTGTCCTTCCTCTCAGCGGGTCTAAAAAAGGCCCCCATTTTTCCCCAGTAGCGAGGGTCTAACATGGTGCAGCGCCATGGTCATCCCTCTGCCGAATGGTGACAATTTGTCTGTCACTGCGCAAGGAAGTGAGCATGCATCCGGCAATTTGCGAAAGTGACTCCGAGGGACTCCCTGCATCCATCTCCACTGCGTACTGCCACGGTGTGTCTGGGTCATCTGCCTCATCCTCCTCATCTCCCTCTGGCTGTTCTGGTTGCTCCTGTTCCTCCACTCCACCCATTTGGCTACACATTGCTTGTGCTCCAATGTCCTCCTCATCCTCCAGTTCAGCCCCCACAGGGCTCATGTGGCCGTGAGATGTAGACGCCACATCTTCAGTCCCCTGACCAGCCAGATTGAAAAGCATCTTTTCCAGGATGTGAATCAGTGGAATGACATTGTTCATCCTGTAGTCCTGGCGACTGACTAACAAAGTGGCCTCCTCAAAGGGAACGAACAAACGGCAGGTGTCATGCATGAACTGCCACTGGCTAACGTTAAAGTTACACAGGGGAGTATCTCTGTCTGCTTGGATCTTCAGGAAATCGTTTATTGCTTTTCTCTGTTCATATAGTCGATCCAACATATGGAGGGTTGAATTCCAATGGGTGGAAACATTGCATATCAGCCTATGTTGTGGGAAGCTGTTCTGCCGCTGCAGCTCAAGGAGGGTGTGCTTGGCGGTGGACAAATGTCTGAAGTGCATGCAAAGTTTCCTTGACATTTTTAGGATGTCTTGCAGATGGGTGGAACACTTAAGGAAACGCTTGACAACAAGATTGAACACGTGTGCCATGCAGGGCGCATGGCTCAGTCGACTGCTACCGCCGCTGCTTCCGTGAACCCCTGCACCACTTCTTTCCAGGCAGGTAGGCTGTTGCGAAGCAGGTGGTCTACCCCGGGCACATTTAGCTTCTGACCTCACACTGCTGCCACCCTCGCTGCCTCATGCACAAGCTGCAACCCTCTTCTCCTGATGACAATGAGGCCCCTTCGTCACCCGGCTCCCAATTACGATTGGCTACATCGTCATCCACTACTGTCTGCAGGTCACTGATGTCCTCCTCAACACCAGCTCCCATACCACTCTCCTCATCACTACTTGCCCGCCTACCGCAGGAAGCGGCGGACATCTCCACCAGATCTTGGCTGAGAAGTAGCTGCTGACTGTCTTCTAGTACCTCCTCCTCACTGTACAGTGGATCTGAGCCCACAGCATAGAGTACTTCTCTAACTGAGGGAACAGAAAAGGACAGAGGCAGGTTGAAGACAGGTGAGGGCACAGGGCCTGCTGCTGGGCCATGTCAACTAGGGGTTGACGAACCCACCGACTCTTGGCTGGGGGTGTCTGATGTGACTTGGGATGAATTGGATGACCGAGTCAACCAGTCTACAACCGTTGGGTTGCTGGTCAAGACACAACCACTACTTGACACTGGGAGCTCAGGCCTCTGTAACTGACCCCTGCTGCCACGCCCCCTTACTTTGCTGCGACCTATGCCTGCGCCAGAAACATTTAGGCCTGCGGCCCTCCCCTGTGCATGGCCGACCGCTTCTCTGTCTGACATACTGTTCGATGAAAAATCTTAATTGTAAAGGACAAAAAGGCCTGTTATTTTCTACTTTGAAGAGAACGGCAAATATGCCCCTTATTTCTTCCCCCACTAATGAACACCAATAAAAAAAGTGTGATAAAGGCAGAGAATTGTGGCTCAGAATTATTGAATTATTGACAATACTGTATTGATAAATGTCCAGCAACTTTATACTGGTAACAAAATGGTGAATATGGTCTTCCTTATGGGTTTAGACACTAATAAACACCTTTAAATAAGTGATAACCGCTAAGAATTATTGAATTATTATTGACAATACTGTTTTGATAAATGGCCTGCAACTTTATACTGGTAACAAAATGGCGAATATGGTCGTTATGTCTTTCCACACGTTAAATGCATTTATTACAGATAAGTGCGGATATTATTGGATGATAATTCAGTTTTCTTTGGCACAATAGTACTGACTAATGTTATGCTTTGGAAGAACAGTGAATAAGCCCCTTATAATAAACGCCTTTAAAAAGGCTTTTTTTACAGATACGTGCAGATATTATTGGACGATAATTTAGTTTCCTTTGGCACAATAGTACTGACGTACTGACTAATGTTATGCTTTGAAAGAACAGTGAATAAGCCCCTTATAATAAACACCTTTAAAAAGGCGTTTTTTACAGATACGTGCAGATATTAGTGTATGATAATTCACTGTTTGTTGCTGTACTGCACTGCAAAAGGCTTGTTGTGTTCCACCTTGAAGACACAGATATGAGTAATGAGCAGCAGTATAACGGCAGTGAGTGCTGCAGTGTGAATTATGCTGCAAATTCTTGCTGTAAATGACCCTGCAACCACCCCAAATTCTTCTCTCAATTCCTCCCTATCCTTCCCCTACACTTGTGATCCTCTTTCCCTGAACTTCTGTTTTCTAAGTCTTTTCCTAGCTCCTATCGACATCTGTCCCTACAGTAAGAGCAATGTGGAATAATTGTACCTAAAATGGCCGAGGGTTTTTATAGGGCTGTGACATCACAGGTCTGGCTGGCTGCTGATTAGCTGCACGGTCAGAATTGTGGGTGATCCCACGCTCCCAGAGTCCTTTCCCCCTTGTCTTAACATGTGCGGCGGCCATTTTATAAAAAAATGCGATTCAATTAATCAAAGCGTGAGGAAATCCGGAATCGTGGCGAATCGAAGATTTCCTGAAATTTGGATCGAATTCCACTTCTTCAGCTTCGATTCGCTCATCTCTAGTTATAAACCTCACTTTAGAATCTCCCTCACAAACTTGTGGTACCAGAACATCTGCCCTGGAGACATCTCTGAATTGTCTATATGTATTTGATAACAATTTCCTTGGATATCCCCTTGGCGGAACTGTTCAGTCATCTGTGCCGCCTGCCTTGTAAAGTCCCCCTATCGGAACAGATTCTTTTAAGATGGGCAAACTGGTCTCATGAAATTCCTTGCCTTTGATGTCCTGGATGAAAGCTGGAAAAATTAAGCAGGTTGTTAGTTGCTGTATCTTTATGATGTAAGTCTGTCACTGTGGTACCATGTTTATTACATAATTTCAGATCTAAGAAATCCACTTCTTTGCAGGACAGTTTGTGGGTCAATCGTATGTCAAAATCATTTGCATTGAGTTTGTTGACAAAATTTGTTCAAGATGATACATGACCCTTCCAAAAAATCAATATGTCATTGATATAAGGATGCCATTTAAGCTAAGCACATGTGTTTTAAACTCCTCTGTGGGGTACACGTGTGTCTCCTCCCACCATCCTAAAAATAGGTTATCCTAGGAAGGGGCGTATAGTGTCCCCATCGCAGTACCTGAAATTTGTTTATAAAAGACATCATCAAAGAGAAAATTATTGTGACTGAGAACAAACTTTAATAATTCCAAAATGAAGGGGCCATGTGATGAATCAGAATCAGGCATTTTGCATAAAAAAATACTGCACTGCTTACAAACCATGTTCTTGTGATATACTTGTGTAGAGAGACTCTACGTCTAATGTGACAAGTAGTATGTCTTCTCGTGTAGAAAAATTTTGAAGTAATTTGTAACAGTTGCATTGAGTCATATAAGTATGAATCAAACTGTAAAACAATAGGTTGTAAAAAATAATGTAAGTACAGCATTTTTCACACAGGCCCCATATCTCGCCACTATGGCTCTTTATGTACCTTAGGTACTAAATAAAATGTTGGAACCACAGAGTTAGTAGCAGTCGAAAATTGTAACTCCTTACCAATATATTATGCTGAAAAACTGCTCGGAACAGTTTATCCAATTTCTTTTTGAAGATGTCTGTTGGATCAAATGGTAGTTTTTGATACCAGACTGTGTTACTTAATTGTCTATTAGCTTCTCTCAGATAAAGTTCTAAAGGCCATAGAACCACATTTCCTCCCTTATCTGCGTCCTTAATTAAGAAGGTAGAGTTGTTTTTAAGGGAGTTGATGTCCTACCTTTCTTCTTTGTTTAAATTCTGCCCAATCAATCGGTTAACAGGGAATCTGCATCTTCGGGGACTATATTTTGAATCTCCTCTTGTGCGGATTGTTGGATGCAACTCCTCAATGTCACAGGGTGCGTTTTCTTAAATTTACGCTGTCCTCTTCGCGTCCGCCGTCTGTATTGCTTGTCTCTGATAAAAAAATCACTAGTACTGGACTCTCGGGTGGTCATGCTGTTATCTCTTCTAAATCCTTGCTTGCGGTTATTGGTTCGTCCTTGTGCATTGCCACTATGTTTCCATTTATAGACAAGTTCTTTATCATAGTCTTGTCTGTCTCTTTGATATTTTTGTCTTTTTTATCAATAATTTCTGTTTCATATATCTAATGTCTCTCTGAGTTTGGACTGAAATGGTTTAACCAATTTGTCCTGATCATGTATAATTAATTGGGCCTCCAGATTTTTAATTTGTTCTTTGGTTTGAGTTAGTAATTTCTTATCATCCTCTAGTAACATACCAATAATGTTCCTGGAACACTGTGTTAGCCCAGTCTCCCATATTTTTTTGAAATCTGGGTCCACCTCCCAAGCAGGGAAAATCTGGACTCTAAGACCCATGGGAAAGATAGACAGTCTAATATATTCCACCAGAGCCTCACATAGATTTTACAGTACAGCCTCGGTAGATACATTCCTGTAAACTTTCTTCAACAGTGACAATATCTGTGACTGTGCGTCTATGAGCAGTGGGCTATAGACTGTCTTCCTTGACTCCCCTTCCAACATGCTTAGCGCCAGTTTGGCACTCAAGTGCGGGGCCATGTTCTGAGCCATTTAAAAACCTAGTCTTTATAACCTAAGGCACTAAAAATATCAGAATCAAATATGTGGCGGGGCATATATTTCTTGACTTTGCATTTTAAGAAAAAATGTCATATAATAAACAACAAATTTTAAGGATTTTTATTTAATTTCTGTTCTAAAGACATATGGCCCTAAATAGTTTATTAAAGAGTAAAAAGTGATCTGTAGTGTTCACAAGTCTGCAGTCCCTCCAGTTTGAAGCTAAGGCCCCATACCTATACGAAAATTGCCAGTGTTTCCGTAGGTATAATTGACATGCTGCCATTTACAAAAACGTAATGGTTTTTGAAATCGCAGCATGTCCACTGTGGATAATTTTCTGTAATGTGTGGATGGGATTAGCAAGTACATTCACATGCACAATAGCTTTCTCTTTCTGTAACAGATCAGGTGGTGGAACTTTCTTCATCCTAAGATCTCATATGCCAAACTGCTTGTTTACCACAAGAGTGTTAACTATACCTCCCAAATGTCCTCAATTCAGTGCAACAGTCCTGGATTCCGGGTTCTGTCCCTCTGTTTCAGTCAGCAGGAGCTATGTCCCAATTTCAACTCCTCCACGTCCTCCAGAATTGATTTGAATAACATGGCGAAGCAGGCAGCCATCCACTCCCTGCTTCACCATTTGGCCCTTGTCTTTGCTCCCAGTGTCTTGGAGCAGGAGGTGTCACATCACTTACATTGCACCTCCTGCCCTCTGAAAGCTCTTATTATACAGTGCTGGCCAAAAGTATTGGCACCCCTGCATTTCTGTCAGATAATACTCAATTTCTTCCAGAAAATGATTGCAATCACAAATGCTTTGGTAATAATATCTTCATTTATTTTGCTTGCAATGAAAAAACACAAAAGAGAATGAAAAAAAAAGTCAAATCATTGATCATTTTACACAAAACTCCAAAAATGGGCCGGACAAAAGTATTGGCACCCTCAGCCTAATACTTGGTAGCACAACCTTTAGACAAAATAACTGCAAACAACCGCTTCCGGTAACCATCAATGAGTTTCTTACAATGCTCTGCTGGAATTTTAGACCATTCTTCTTTGGCAAATTTCTCCAGGTCCCTGAGATTTGAAGGGTGCCTTCTCCAAACTGCCATTTTGAGATCTCTCCACAGGTGTTCTATGGGATTCAGGTCTGGACTCATTGCTGGCCACTTTAGAAGTCTCCAGTGCTTTCTCTCAAACCATTTTCTAGTGCTTTTTGAAGTGTGTTTTGGGTCATTGTCCTGCTGGAAGACCCATGACCTCTGAGGGAGACCCAGCTTTCTCACACTGGGCCCTACATTATGCTGCAAAATTTGTTGGTAGTCTTCAGACTTCATAATGCCATGCACACGGTCAAGCAGTCCAGTGCCAGAGGCAGCAAAGCAACCCCAAAACATCAGGGAACCTCCGCCATGTTTGACTGTAGGGACTGTGTTCTTTTCTTTGAAGGCCTCTTTTTTTTTTCCTGTAAACTCTATGTCGATGCCTTTTCCCAAAAAGCTCTACTTTTGTCTCATCTGACCAGAGAGCATTCTTCCAAAAAGTTTTTGGCTTTCTCAGGTAAGTTTTGGCAAACTCCAGCCTGGCTTTTTTATGTCTCTGGGTCAGAAGTGGGGTCTTCCTGGGTATCCTACCATAGAGTCCCTTTTCATTCAGACGCCGACGGATAGTACGGGTTGACACTGTTGTACCCTCGGACTGCAGGGCAGCTAGAACTTGTTTGGATGTTAGTCGAGGTTCTTTAGCCACCATCCGCACAATCTTTCGTTGAAATCTCTCGTCAATTTTTCTTTTCCGTCCACATCTAGGGAGGTTAGCCACAGTGCCATGGGCTTTAAACTTCTTGATGACACTGCGCATGGTAGACACAGGAACATTCAGGTCTTTGGAGATGGACTTGTAGCCTTGAGATTGCTCATGCTTCCTCACAATTTTGCTTCTCAAGTCCTCAGACAGTTCTTTGGTCTTTTTTCTTTTCTCCATGCTCAATGTGGTACACACAAGAACACAGGACAGAGGTTGAGTCAACTTTAATCCATTTCAACTGGCTGCAAGTGTGATTTAGTTATTGCCACCACCTGTTATGTGCCACAGGTAAGTAACAGGTGCTGTTAATTACACAAATTAGAGAAGCATCACATGATTTTTCAAAGGGTGCCAATACTTTTGTCCATCCCCTTTTTTATGTTTGGTGTGGAATTATATCCAATTTGGCTTTTTGACAATTCTTTTTGTGGTTTTCCATTGAAGACAAATTAAATGAAGATATTATTACCAAAGCATTTGTGATTGCAATCATTTTCTGGAAGAAATTGAGTATTATCTGACAGAATTGCAGGGGTGCCAATACTTTTGGCCAGCACTGTAGGAATGCTATACTGTGAGGAGGCACAAAGAGGCGGGACAAAGTTGAAGTGAGTGGGATTGGAGGTGGGTCTTACTATACATAAATTTGCTGCTGCACGCATAGCGTGACGCATAGCGTGACGCATAGAGCGACGCATATTCTGTCCCTCTTTTAGTCTTTTGAAAGTTGGGAGGTATGATGTTAACTATTGAGACTTTAGATTAGATTTAGATAATATGGAATGTTGAAAAGTAACCAAAAAAAAAAAAAAATATATGGTTCTGGCACACCAACTGTTTGCCTGAAGTTGTCTTGCTACAATGGGATGATTTTTCATATTTACAGAGAACAGATAGAGAAAGCCAGAAATAATGGAAAACACAAAAACATTGTTTATATGAAGTAATCTGAAGATATGTCATATTTTATATTTCAGATGCAATAATCGAACTCAGTGTGCTGTTGTGGCCGGACCTGATGTATTTCCGGACCCCTGCCCAGGGACTTACAAATATCTAGAAGTTCAGTATGAATGTGTTCCTTACAGTAAGTATCTTTTTTAAATTATAAATAGGATATAAGTTTTCTTTATTGGTTTTAAATTAATATTAAGTGTCTTTATATAACAAACTGTGTGAATAGGAAATAGGAATAATAGGAAATTTAATAGGAAAACATTGATAATATTGTCAGAGGAAACCTCATCCAACACTCCCTATGTCTCCATATGATATCTGAGGCATAAAGGGGTACAATAGGTACAGAGAGGTACAAAACTGTAATCTGGCTGTATACTCATTTACCCTTTTAGGACCAAGACCTTCAGATGCATGAATATCCACATCCATATTTCACCTTTTGAAATTACATATTGGAGAGATAGCTTTTTTTGTTTGTTTTATACGTTAGTTATTTTTTTCCCTTTTTTTTGCGGCATATCTTTGATTTTTTTTTAGTCAAAAATGCTAATTTCCTTCCTTTTCCTTGCAAAAAGTAGTGACAATTAATACGTTGTATGGATTTAAGGTAATATATTTTGCATTATAGGAATGCATTGTTACAAGGTTGCAAGATGCCCATATAACATGTCCATATCACAGGGGAAGCACCAAGTTATGATGGCAGATCAAAAGGATAGACTAACATTTTTTTTCAATTAGTGATATATATTTTTTAATTTGAGTACTGTATTTCTACATGCTGACTGCATTGATCATCTGCAACTAGGATGGACCTCTTCAGATTGGTGGCAGAAAGGGGTTATGACTGTGTATCAGTGCCGTTGAATATTCATACTAGCAGGAAGTGACGGGATACAATCTATAGAGCTATTTTAATAGCTACCCTGTCTCCCTGCACCATAGAACCTCTGATGAACCTCTAAATATTTTTCAGAAGAGGGGAAGTGTCTTAGATGATAGGTTTGACATGGTGGGGTGAATCCAGTGTAGGCGATCTTAACACAATACACTATTTATGCACCCTGCTACTGTAGATGAACCTCGTGGGATGCAGCATTAGAAACTCAATAGTGCTCAAGATACCACTAGATGCCCTGGTGTTTGTCCACATAGGAAAGGAAAGATTGAGAAAGGAGGGGATGGTGTAATAATAGGGTCCATGTGCACATTTTGATATGGACCTGAGTGAATAGTCATTCCTATATCCCTCTTCCTATGTGGTATCTTGTATTAGCTATTGCAAGGGATATACTAAAGGCTAGGCGAGCCCCTTTTAATAAGTTACTAATAAAGTATTTGTTTTATAGCTTTTTTGTCATCTCAGATGAAAATTTAGAGGTTTTCCAGGATTTATAGAAATTTACTAAAAAGCAGGGAAGGGGTTAAATAATAGAAACAAAAAACAAACCTATACTAACTTATTCAATGCTCCACCTCTCCTATATTGTCCTTGTGATGGTTTTGAACAATCTCTCCTTACTTCTTGCTGTGTTTATGTTCTGTATTTCATTATGTGACTACTGCAGCCATCTATCATTTTCAATGGTAACGCCAGTTTGTATAGCCCATGACTGCTGGGGCGGCTAGTGTCTGGATGTCATAATGTACAGAAAGTAACCACTGCAGGAAAGAGATAGCGAGCAGTGGAGGTTGCTGGAGTGGTGAGGGATTAATTCCTTCACGCAAAATCATGTACATGTATGTGATTGGGTGTGAAGGGGTGTATGGAGAGTTCACGAGCTGAGTTCTCTCCATAAACGGCAGATGCTGGCTGTATGATACAGCCAGCAGCCGCTGCTAACTCTTTAGATGCCGTGGTCAAACGCAACCGCAGCATCTAAAGTGCGCAGGCGTCATGGGTGCCGCAATCTTTACTTGATCGCCCGCCCTCCAGAACGTCATTGGAGGGCGGCGATTGGTTATCATGACAGCTGGGAGCCTATTGAAGGCTCCTAGGCTTGTCATTACATTAGATCTATTACACGCTGCCATCGGCAAGCAATCTACTATTCACTGCAATACATTAGTTAGTTTTTTAAAGTATAAAAAAACATACAAAATCACCCCCCTTTCCCTAGATCACATATAAAAATAAATAAACAAAAGTAAACATAATCACTTTAGGGATACCCGCGCTCACAAACACCCAAACTATTAAAATATTTATCCCATATGGTGAACAGCATAGCGGGGAAAAAAAAATTTAAACTTTTTGCCTTGTATCAGAAATGGAATAAAAAGTGATCAAACCATCAGAACTTCCCCAAAATGGTATAAATAAAAACGCCATCATTGTCCCACATAAAAAGACACCTTACCCAGCTCCATACATATAAATATAAAAAAGTTACAGGTGTTACAATATGGCGACAAAATTTTTTTTTTCTATTTTGCAAAGTTTTACATTTTTTAAAAGGTATCAAAACATTACAAATACTATATAAATTTGGTATTGTCGTGATCATACTGACCCGCAAAATACAGGTAACATGTCATTTTTACCGCCAATTAAACCCATAAGAAATTGTCGCAAATGTGTTTTTTTTTTCCAGTTTCATCTCATTCTGAATTTTTTTCCAGCTTCCCAGTACATTGTACAGGTTATTGAATGGTGCCATTACAAAGTACAATTTTTTTTTTTTTAAACCTTTTTCTCTACTATTGGGTAATTTTATTTAAAACCTGAAAAAACCTTCAGTCCGGGGCCCCAGGTTGCAGAACCGCTGCGGCAAAAAAATGCTACATTTTACATTACTTGCAAAGTGGATGGGATTCTGGCTAAGCCCATCCACACATTGCAAAAAAAGTCTGCAGCAGAAATGCTGCGATTTCAAAAACGCTTGTGTTTCTGTAAATCACAGCATGTCAATTATACCTACAGAAACATGTTTTCCATATAGGTATAATAGGGGAAGAAAGTCCATAGAAGAAAACTCTGCAGGCTTTCTGTGAAAAACGCTGCAGGAAAATAACGCAATGTGTTTTCCTCAGTGTTTTTTGGCTATGGCTTGCCTTAGCCTCAATGTTTGCTTTTTTTGTTCTACTAGTGTGGGAGACTCTCTGATTGCATGGACACAGCTCTTGAGCCCTTATAATCTCCAAGATGTACAGTACATGTACATCATTTTGCAGGAAATACCTCCCATTCATGTCATACATGTACATCAGTTGGACTTAAGGGGTTAAGAAAAACTGTGGTATAGCCTAAATGTGCTGAAAATTGTCTGTGGCTCCATTTGGCTGTTCTGCTTACTTTTTGATATTTTACTTTGACCACACTCCAGTATCTTCAATAATATTCCAAAAATGGATTCTTTATTCCATAAACTGCAATGTTTCGGTTCAGTACATATAGACCTTTGTAAAGCAAATAAACAGTGCACAAACCCACATTTTTATAGGACCTCTCATCAAATCCATAATCAACCAAATACCTTACCATATCAAGTAAATTTACAGTGGGGAAAAAAAGTATTTAGTCAGCCACCAATTGTGCAAGTTCTCCCACTTAAAAATATGAGATAGGCCTGTAATTGACATCATAGCTAGACCTCAACTATGAGAGACAAAATGAGAAAACATATCTAGAAAATCACATTGTCTGATTTTTTAAGAATTTATTTGCAAATTATGGTGGAAAATAAGTATTTGGTCAATAACAAAAGTTCATCTCAATACTTTGTTATATATCCTTTGTTGGCAATTACAGAGGTCAAACGTTTTCTGTAAGTCTTCATAAGGTTGGCACACACTGTTGCTGGTATGTTGGCCCATTCCTCCATGCAGATCTCCTCTAGAGCAGTGATGTTTTGGGGCTGTCGCTGGGCAACACGAACTTTCAACTCCCTCCAAAGGTTTTCTATGGGGTTGAGATCTGGAGACTGGCTATGCCACTCCAGGACCTTGAAATGCTTCTTAGGAAGCCACTCCTTCATTGCCCTGGCGGTGAGCTTGGGAACATTGTCGTGCTGAAAGACCCAGCCACGTTTCATCTTTAATGCCCTTGCTGATGGAAGGAGGTTTGCATTCAAAATCTCATGATACATGGCCCCATTCATTCTTTCATGTACACGGATCAGTCGTCCTGGTCCTTTTGCAGAGAAACAGCCCCAAAGCATGATGTCACCACCCCCATGCTTCACAGTAGGTATGGTGTTCTTTGGATGCAACTCAGCATTCACTCTCCTCCAAACATGACGAGTTGTGTTTCTACCAAACAGTTCTACTTTGGTTTCATCTGACCATATGACATTCTCCCAATACTCTCCTGGAACATCCAAATGCTCTCTAGCAAACTTCTGACAGGCCCGGATATGTACTGGCTTAAGCAGGGGGACACGTCTGGCACTGCAGGATCTAAGTCCCTGGCGGTGTAGTGTGTTACTGACGGTAGCCTTTGTTACGTTAGTTTCAGCTTTCTGCAGGTCATTCACTAGGTTCCCCCATGTGGTTCTGGGATGTTTGCTCACGTTCTTGTGATCATTTTGACCCCATGGGGTGAGATCTTGCGTGGAGCCCCTGATCGAGGGAGATTATCAGTGGTCTTGTATGTCTTCCATTTTCTAATTATTGCTCCCACAGTTGATTTCTTCACACCAAGCTGCTTGCCTATTGCAGATTCAGTCTTCCCAGCCTGGTGCAGGTCTACAATTTTGTTTCTGGTGTCCTTCCACAGCTCTTTGGTCTTCACCATAGTGGAGTTTGGAGTGTGACTGTTTGAGGTTGTGGACAGGTGTCTTTTATACTGATAACAATTTCAAACAGGTACCATTACTACAGGTAATGAGTGGAGGACAGAGGAGCCTCTTAAAGAAGAAGTTACAGGTCTGTGAGAGCCAGAAATCTTGCTTGTTTGTAGGTGACCAAATACTTATTTTCCACCATAATTTGCAAATAAATTCTTTAAAAGTCAGACAATGTGATTTTCTGGATTTGTTTTCTCATTTTGTCTCTCATAGTTGAGGTCTACCTATGATGTCAATTACAGGCCTCTCTCATCTTTTTAAGTGGGAGAACTTTTTTTCCCCACTGTATATTGAGAGAACAACTATGCACTTATGGGAACGCATTAATAAGCACCGCTCACATGTTCAGAAAAGATACTCTAAACATAGCGTGTCACGACATGCAACAATTTATCAACTGTAGTTTAGAGGGATGCAAAATCACTCCTATAGATCACATCCCAGTCACTACACACAACTGTTTTGACACCCTTAATAACGAAATGTTCTGGATGTATAAATTACACACATTAACACCCACAGGCTTAAATGAAGCATTGGAGGATGTCACAAAATAACCTCCCTCTATAATTCTACTGGATATCAACCAAATACAGTATATGAGTTTATTTAGTTATATAAAGTTTCAAATCTACTATGGATTTTTTATAAACAGCACATGCTTTTAATTATTTAATTATATACCTCGATCATGTACAGTGGGTACAAAAATTATTCAGACCCCTTTAAATTTTTTACTCTTTGTTTCATTGCAGCCATTTGCTAAAAGCAAAAAAGTTCATTTTATTTCTCATTAATGTACACTCAGCACCCCATGTGCTGAGAAATGTAGAAAACCCCATGTACCAGAAGTGTAGATATCTTTGCAAATTTATTGAAAAAGAAAACCTGAAATATCACATGGTCATAAGTATTCAGACCCTTTGCTCAGTATTGAGTAGAAGCACCCTTTTGAGCTAGTACAGCTATGAGTCTTCATGGGAATGATGCAACAAGTTTTTCACATCTGGATTTGGGGATCCTCTGCCATTCTTCCTTGCAGATCCTCTCCAGTTCCGTCAGGTTGGATGGTGAACGTTAGTGGACAGCCATTTTCAGGTCTCTCCAGAGATGCTAAATTGGGTTGAGGTCATGGCTGTGGCTGGGCCAGTCAAGAATGGTCACAGAGTTGTTCCGAAGCCACTCCATTGTTATTTTAGCTGTGTGTTTAGGGTCATTGTCTTGTTGGAAGGTGAACCTTCGGCCCAGTCTGAGGTCCACAGCATTCTGGAAGAGGTTTTCTTCCACAATATCTCTGTACTTGGCCGCATAAATTTTTCCTTCAATTGCAACCAGTCGTCCTGTCCCTGCAGCTGAAAAACACCCCCATAGCATGATACTGGCACCACCATGTTTCACTGTTGGGATTGTATTGGGCAGGTGATGAGCAGTGCCTGTTTTTCTCCACACATAACACTTAGAATTAACGCCAAAAAGTTCAATCTTCGTCTCATCAGACCAGAGAATCTTATTTCTCGAGTTTTTGTAGAATAGGTAGGATGCAGAGGCGGATCCAAAAAATAGAGGTGCATATCCTGCGCTTTCCGGGTATATTTCTTTCTTTCTTTAGCTCAACACACAACGCGTTTCAGAGATATACAGTCTCCTTTTTCAAGTGTAAATGAGGCAAGCACATATATATATATAAGCTGAGTGTACATTAATGAGAAATAAAATGACCTTTTTTGCTTTTAGCAAATGGCTGCAATGAAACAAAGAGTGAAAAATTTAAAGGAGTCTAAATACTTTCCGTCCCCACTGTATATATTATATTGTAATCTATGCAAGTTAAGTTTAACAATCACTAGTATGTTAAAACCACTGCCCGATAAGATTGCTTATCTGAACTAATCTCCGTTCTAAAGAGTCAAACAGTCCTTCTGTTTACGAGTTGAGAGCACATGCTGCTATAATGCGCGTTCCCCCACAGTGACAATTGGAATCCCCGCTCACATACCATGCCGACGTGTGCGCCACATGTAACTATACTTGTCTAGCGCAGGTGCACTAAGCTATATAAGACACTGGAGCCAAATATTGGCTTTTTATAGACACTCGCTCTTCTCAATATGAACTATAATGTTGTGAGTACACCACTCTCTCCATCGCGGCCACAGGTATTCTTTTCTCTGATTTTCATGCAGGTACTACCTTTGAGTTGTTTCTGTTTGCTGTTTGGGACACCCCCAAAGGAAGGTACTTTGATCATTTCTAATATATATACTGGTGTATACACATGGTTTATTTATGCTCCTGATTTTTATTTGCACTTGAAAACAGGGGAGATATCTCTGAAACGTGTTGTGCTTATCATTGTGTGACCCTAATAAATTTCTTCAATACTGGACCATTTGGAGAGCGCGGATTGCCTTTTTAGGTGAAAATACACACTCTCATGCTCTATTGTAAAGGTTGTCTAGGAGACCAAGTGCACGTTTCCACTCGTTTCCTTCCTCCAAGCTCTGTTGTAGGTGGCACGATCGCCGAAAATTCTTATACAAGATACAGTACAGACCAAAAGTTTGGACACACCTTCTCATTCCAAGAGTTTTCTGTATTTTCATGACTATAAAAATTGTAGATTCACACTGAAGGCATGAAAACTATGAATTAACACATGTGGAATTATATTCTTAGCAAGAAAGTGTGAAACAACTGAAAATATGTCTTATATTCTAGGTTCTTCAAAGTAGCCACCTTTTGCTTTGATTACTGCTTTGCACACTCTTGGCATTCTCTTGATGAGCTTCAAGAGATAGTCACCTGAAATGGTTTTCACTTCACAGGTGTGCCCTGTCAGGTTTAATAAGTGGGATTTCTTGCCTTATAAATGGGGTTGGGATCATTAGTTGTGTTGTTCAGAAGTCAGGTGGATACACAGCTGATAGTCCTACTGAATGGAGTGTTAGAATTTGTATTATGGCAAGAAAAAAGCAGCTAAGTAAAGAAAAACGAGTGGCCATCATTACTTTAAGAAATGAAGATCAGTCAGTCCGAAAATTTGGGAAAACTTTGAAAGTGTCCCCAAGTGCAGTGGCCAAAACCATCAAGCGCTACAAAGAAACTGGCTCACATGAGGACCACCCCAGGAAAGGAAGACCAAGAGTCACCTCTGCTGCGGAGGATAAGTTCATCCGAGTCACCAGCCTCAGAAATCGCAGGTTAACAGCAGCTCAGATTAGAGACCAGGTCAATGCCACACAGAGTTCTAGCAGCAGACACATCTCTACAACAACTGTTAAGAGGAGACTGTGTGCAGCAGGCCTTCATGGTAAAATAGCTGCTAGGAAACCACTGCTAAGGACAGGCAACATGCAGAAGAGACTTGTTTGGGCTAAAGAACACAAGGAATGGACATCAGACCTGTGGAAATCTGTGCTTTGGTCTGATGAGTCCAAATTTGAGATCTTTGGTTCCAACCAGCGTGTCTTTGTGCGACGCAGAAAAGGTGAACGAATGGACTCTACATGCCTGGTTCCCACCGTGAAGCATGGAGGAGGTGTGATGGTGTGGGGGTGCTTTGCTGGTGACACTATTGGGGATTTATTCAAAATTGAAGGAATACTGAACCAGCGTGGTTACCACAGCATCTTGCAGCGGTATGCTATTCCATCCGGTTTGCGTTTAGTTGGACCATCATTTAGTTTTCAACAGGACAATGACTGCAAACACACCTCCAGACTGTGTAAGGGCTATTTGACCAAGAAGGAGAGTGATGGGGTGCTACGCCAGATGACCTGGCCTCCACAGTCACCAGACCTGAACCCAATCGAGATGGTTTGGGGTGAGCTGGACCGCAGAGTGAAGGCAAAAGGGCCAACAAGTGCTAAGCATCTCTGGGAACTCCTTCAAGACTGTTGGAAGATCATTTCAGGTGACTACCTCTTGAAGCTCATCAAGAGAATGCCAAGAGTGTGCAAAGCAGTAATAAAAGCAAAAGGTGGCTACTTTGAAGAACCTAGAATATAAGACATATTTTCAGTTGTTTCACACTTTTTTGTTAAGTATATAATTCCACATGTGTTAATTCATAGTTTTGATGCCTTCAGTGTGAATCTACAATTTTTATAGTCATGAAAATACAGAAAACTCTTGGAATGAAAAGGTGTGTCCAAACTTTTGGTCTGTACTCTATATAGATGAATAGTGAAAGCGCAATAATGTTCATTCAAAATGGAGCACATCTCACAGTGAGTACCATACCAAAACTAGATAATATAAGATACTAGAGGAAGCACCCGGCTTCACACGGGTATATTTCATTTTTTGTTTGTGTAGTGACCCCATAAGAATTGGCCAGTTTTGCACTTGACATCCAGTATGGCAGTCCAGTATAGGTATAGTCTATTTATGGCTGTGTTGCTATGGAAACCTGGTAAATGAAATGTGAACTTATATTGGCTGATGCACGTCATATGACTGAATATTTAAGGACCTGCGAACTGCTATTGACTCATGCAGGACATAAATAGCTTGGTTGCTATGGAAACCTGGTGTAAAGCTGTGTGTATGTCAAGACTGAACCTGCGATTTTGCATTGGTCCATAAGTGTCATGTGATCATGTGCATCTCAGTTTGGATATCAGTGAAAAACCTGCCATCGGTTGTTATGGAAAACCTGGAGTAAAGCTGTGTGTATGTGACCTTGTGTAACAGTGTCATCCACAGCGCCCTGCCCCTTTAAAGCTGACCTACAGCAGTGAAGAAAAATGGCTGGGTTGTTATTGAAACCTGGAGTGCAGCTGTGTGCATGTGGCTGACAATGCTTTGTCAGATTGGAGACGGGCTTGGGTCTGCTGGGGAGTTTCAGCAGCTCGCTGTTGTCTGTAACATACCTTATCAGATTGGAGACAGGCTTGGGTCTGTTGAGAGTTTTCATTAGCTTGAGCAGCAGCCATGCGTTTTGCTGCAGGGGACATGAGTAGTTTAAAAACGTTTCAATTTATAAGAATGCTGAAATCCAGTATGGCAGTCCAGTCAGTGGCGTAAATACCGGTTTAGCAGTGGTAGCAGCTGCCACAGGGCCCGGGACATTAGGGGACCCGGCGGGCCTCTGATGTGTTTTTTTTTTTTTTTTTTTTTTTTTTTTTTAACACCAGCAGGTAACGGGCCCTATTTACTTAACGATCCCCACTCCTGCTCACGGCCGCCTGCACTTCACCTTCTGCAGAGGAGGCTGTGAGCAGGAGCGGGGATTGGTAAGTAAGGCCTGTGGGCCGTGAACCCCACAAACACTGCTATCATTATACTCTGGGGTCTTTTCAGCAGACTTCGGGCCTCCTTGGTGGCTTCCCAGATGTCGGTGGGCCAGTCCGAGGTCATTATGCATTGCAATACATGCCTGGCTCATGTGACATCTGGTCCAACATTGAAGAAGTAGCGGGAAGTGCACATAATACTATATGAAGGAGCCACTATGATACTGTGTGCAGGGGCCACTATGGGGCCTAATAGTGTATGCAGGGGCCACTATGGCCACTATGCGAATCCGTCGGAAACAAAGTCGGACATGCAGGACTTCGTGTCCGAGGAAAAAAAAACGGTTTTGCAGCGCAGAGGGTGCAATCGGACACCCTCCTATTGCTTTAAAAACCCATTCAAATGAATGGGTTTTTAACCAATGCGTCGCTGACCTGTCTGTATCCGATGCCAATCCCGTTCGCCGAGATTTTCTCTCGGATTGGCAACGGACAGACTGAAGCGCAGGTGTGAACCCACCCTAATACAGGTCATACATAGCCTGGTTGCTATGGAAACCTGTGCGCCTGAGGAGAGTATGGGGCATAATAGTGTGTGCAGGAATGCAGTTTGTGTGTGTGTGGGGGGGGGGGGTCCCATGTCAAATGTTCGCCTTGGGGCCCTGCCATTGCTAGTTATGCCACTGAGTCCAGTATAGGTACAGTCTATTTATGGCTGTGTTGTTATGGAAACCTGGTAAAGTAAATGTGAACTTATATTGGCTGATACACATGATATGACTGAATATTTAAGGTCCTGTGAACTGCTATTCACTAATACAGGTCATACATAGCTTGGTTGCTATGGAAACCTGTGTGCCTGAGGAGAGTAAGCGCCTGCGAGCTGTTATTGGCTGATAAGGGACATGTGACCGTGTGTATGGCAGTTGGAATATGAGTGAAAGACTTGCAGGCTTGTATAGACTAATGATGGTCATTTTTTGGGAATACTGTACCTCAGGAACGGTACGTCCAAGAGAGCTGAGACCCAGTCTATAATATTCCCGGACACCTGATGTACATGTGTGCCAAATTTGGTGAGGATCGGTCCAGTCGTTTGGTCGCGCATAAAGAACAGACAGACAGACAGACAGGAACTCATTTTTATATATATAAGAGATAGAAAAAAATATATATATATACAAACATAATGTTTGCGATTGATATAAATATATCCATGAATAGAATATTAAATAAAAAAAGTCACTGTATAAACAGAGTAGACAAAATGATATAATGGTCTTCCAGTTGAGGGTAGTATAACATAGGGGGAATTTTAAATTTCTCCATAATATGTATCTTAAGGCAGAGGACTAGGTTCCAAAAATAGAGGCAGGAACTTCAAAAAGGGATGGAATCAATATCAAGGTCCTCAAACCTCACCTAGTAGATCCAATCAGAACTCTTTTTTTTTATCCCAGGGCCCAGTGCAAGTACACTACCCCCTACGAAGTCGTACACAGGAACGGCTGACCTCTAATCAGGGGTTTTAACCCCTTGGATGCCATAGTCAAACATGACCACGGCATCCAAGGGGTTCCATCATACAAATGTCTCTCATTTCCCCTCCCCTCCTACATAGGCTGACTTTCTCTATACACTGCAATACACATGTATACACTTGTATTGTCCCACTAGGGGACCTGAGCCAGCAAAGCTGTGATTTCTGGTTCAGTACTAAACACTGCAATACACAACAGAAAAAAAAAAAAAAGTGAAGTGTATTAAAAAACAATAATAAATAAAGACCCAAAATGCCCCTTTCCTATATAAAATGAATTATATAAGAAAAAAACAAAAAAAATAATAAAAACAATACATATTTGATATTGAACAATACATATTTGGTATTGCCGTGTCCTTAACAACCCGTACAATAAAAATCAAAGATTATTTAACCTGCATGGTGAGCGTCGGAAAAAATAAAAAGAATGGAAAAAAAAATGCCTGCGGAATATGATGGCGCTATATAAGTAAGCATAATAAATAAATAAATGCCAGAAATAATGATTTTTCGCCATCTCGCCTTACAAAAAATGCTATAAAAAGTGATCAAAAAGTCATATGTACCCCACAAAAGTACCAATAAAAAGCACAGGTTGTTCCACAAAAGATAAGCCCTCAAACAATTCTGTCAACCGAAAAATAAAAATGTTGCGCATCTCAGATTTTTGATTCATGTGCCCAAATGGGTTTTTGTTCTGCAAAATTAGTAACACATAAAAAAAAACCCAATATAAATTAGGTATCACAGTAATCATATTGACCCACAGAATACAGGTAACATGTTACTTATGCTGTATGGAAAAAAAAAATCTTAAAAGCCAGAATGTTTGTTTGTTTGTTTTTTTTAAATCCACCAAGAAAGAGTTAAAATTTAGTCAATAAGTTAGAGGCACCCAAAAATGGTGTTTCAAAATGCACCTCATACCGCAAAAAACAAACCCTCATATGGCTACATCACCAGAAAAATAAATAAAAATATAGCTTGTACAATGTAAAGATAAAAACCCCAAAAATCACCAAATCATTAGAACACAAGTGGCTGTGGCAGGAAGGGCATGTATAAGCTGTGCAAGCGTATAATCAGGGTACACCCCAAATTTAGAACTTACACAGGAAAAGAAACCAGAAGTGACTACCCCATCATAGGAGCTACTGGGGAAACAGTAGAAAATTTGGTGTTCCCAATGTACTCCGCACAGCTTACATATTCGCTTTTCACCATCTGCTGTGTATATATATCTGGAAAACGAATGCTCACTACCCCCCCTTGAAAAATTCTTTGAGGGGTGCACTTTTCAAAATGGGGTCACTCCCTAGGAAAAAATGACAATTTTTCCAGGAATACATCATTTCAGTGCGTAATATGTTTTGCCCGGCTTGTATCAGAGATGAACGCTCCAAATGCTGTTGTGCCCGGGATACCCATTTAACAGTTTTTGGAGTGTGTGTCTCTGCTGACACAAGCTGGGTACAATATATCGGGCACTGAAATGGTGTATCTCTGGAAAAATTGCAATTTTCACTTTCCATTATCAGCTGTGCATTCATTTCTGGAAATTAAATTAATGCAACGCTCAAGGCTTAAAAATGCTCACTACGCCACTTGATAATCCCTTGAGGGATGTAGTTTCCAAAGTGGGGTCAAGTCTGCGGATTCCACTTTATTGCCATTTCAGGGGCTCTGCAAAAGTGGCATGATGTCCAAAAATCTAAATAGCGCTCCTTCCCTTTTGTGCCCCACTGTGCCCAAACAGCAGTTTATACCCACATATGGCACTGTTAAGTACATTATCCTGGGTACAACAGTGTCATACATGTTGGTATAAACTGCCATTTGGGCTCACAGTAGGGCACAGATGTGAAGGAGCGCTATGTGCTTTCGAACTGCAGATTTAGATGTTGGTTTTTGGACGCCATATCATATTTGCAGAGACCCTAAAATTGCCCCTACAAAATGGGGTTACTTCTTGGGGAATTCCAATTTACTGGCACCTCCAAGGCTCTGCAAAACAACATGGCATCTAAATCTACACTCCGAAAACTAAAAAGTGCAGTGCTCCTTCCCTTCTGAACTCTACTGTGTGCCCAAGCAGCAGTTTACACCCACATATATAACTTTTTGTACCTATAATAGTCCAATTAATAGTTTTAGGAGTGCATGTCTCTGATGACACAAAATGGGTACAACGTATTGGGCACTGAAATGGCTTTTAAAAAAAGTCAATTTCCACTTTGTATATTAATTTTTGGGAAGCACTCAGGCTCAAAATGATAATACCCCTTGAGAAATTCCTTGAGGGGTGTAGTTTCTAAAATGGGGTCATGTTTTGGGGGTTTCCATAGTACTGGTACTTTAGGGGCTCTGCAAATGTGACATGGCACCTTAGAACTATTCCAGCAAAATCTTCTCTCTAAAAGCCAAATAGCGCTCTTTCCATTCTGAGCCCTACCATGTACTCATACAGCAGTTTACAACCTAATGGTGGGGTATTCCCGTGTTCAAGTGAAATTGTGTAGCTACTTGTGGGGTGCTTTTCCTCCTTTAGCCTTTTGGGAAAATGAAAACTTAAGGGATAAAGTGCAGTTTTTGTAATTTTTTCCATTTACGTTTCCCAATGTTAATAAAATCTGTGAAACGGCTGTGGAGTCAAAATGCTTACTTTATCCCTTGATACATTCTGTCAGGGGTGTATTTTCCAAAATGGGGTCACTTTTAGGGGATTTCCATTGTATTGATACTCTAGGGCAGGGGTCGGCAACCCCCGGCACGCTTATTTCCCTGGCACGGCAGCGGATTCCTCACCCAGCAGCTTCGATTGGACCAAACATGGCTGAAACGAAACTGCTATTATTATACTGGGGGGTCTCTTCAGACCCCTAAGTATAATAAGCGGAGACTTAGGAGAAGTGATGAAACATAAAAAACAATGATACTCACCTTACTCCCTGCGCTACATGGCAGCTGTGCGATCTGCCGGCACTTCTGACAGCTGACAGGGCCTCAGGGGTCACGTCCAACGTCATTACGCATAATGACGCGACATGACCCCAGAGACCCAATCAGCAGTTGCTGACTACAGGCAGAAACGCTGAAGAGAACAGAGCGGCTGCGGAGCGTGGAATGGTGAGTACATTGTTTTTTTTTATGTTTGTCACCTCTCTTGGTCCTGCACTTACTATATTCGGGGGTCTGAAGAGAGCTATGGAACATAATACCATGTGCAGGGACCTCTATGGGACATAATACCGTGTGCGGGGACCGCTATGGAACATAATACCGTGTGCAAGGACCACTATAGGACCTAATACCATGTGCAGGGACCACTATAGGACCTAATACCGTGTGCAGGGGCCGCTATGGGACCTAATACCGTGTGTAGGGGCCGCTATGGGACCTAATACCGTGTGCAGGGACCGTTATGGGACTTAATACCGTGTGCAGGGACCGCTATGGGACCTAATACCGTGTGCCAGGACCACTATGGGACCTAATACTGTGTGCTGGGGCCACTATATGACATAATACCATGTGCTGGGGCCACTATGTGACATAATACGGTGTGCAGGGGTCACTATGTGACATAATACGGTGTGCAGGGGTCACTATGTGACATAATACCGTGTGTTGGGGCCACTATATGACATAATACCGTGTGTTGGGGCCACTATATGATATAATACCGTGTGCAGGGGCCACTATGTGACATAATACGGTGTGCAGAGGCTGTTATGGGATATAATACCTTGTGCAGGGTCCGCTATGGGACATAATACCGTGTGCAGGGACTGCCATGGGACCTGAGCAGTCTCCATACATCGTCATGCGACTCAGTACGTACTTTTACGCTCTGGGTCGTTAAGTGGTTAAAATCCCCTACAGAATTGAAGTGGGTTTGGGAAATTTTCTTGTAAATTTGAAAAAATCGCTGTAAGTAGAGATGAGCGAATTGAAGCTGCAGAAGTGGAATTCGATCCGAATTTCCTCACGCTTCATGGTAATAATTCGCATTTAGTTCAAAATGGCTGCTGTACATATTAGGACATGGGGCAAGGAACTCTGGGAATGCGGGATCACCCACAATGCCATGCGTGCAGCCAATCAGCAGCCAGCCCTGTGATGTCACATCCCTTTAACTCCTTCGCGAGCGCACACGGCATGTTTGACTGCTGCATCCAAGGTGTTAACTCCCCCGATCGGTTATGGAGCAGTGTGTTAGCTGTAACTGACATGACCGCGGCATCCAAGGGGTTCCGCCATTTTGACGCCCACCCTGGCTCTCTGTAGCCAATAAATAGCTGTTTTTGCTACATGATTTGCCGCAATTTAATTCAGATCGAATAGAATCGTATCGCGAAGTTCGGCGAAGTTTCCGAATCAAATTTTTGAATACTTCGCTCATCTCTACTTGTAAGCTTTAGGCTAGGTCAACAACTGCGTTTAGGTTTCGGTACGGGGGTCCGTTTGGGGACCCCCCGAACGGAAACCTAATCCGCTTGAAAAAGTGGTTTCCCGCGGAAACCATAGACTATAGTGGGGTTCGCATGGTTTGCGCCCGAAAAGGGCGAAAAATGCGGAGAGAAAAGCACTGCTTGCAGTGCTTTTCACTCCGCATTTTTCAAGCGGAGAGGGGAAGGGAATCCCCGTATGGAGAGCCAATGCTGGTGTGAACCCCAGCCTTATAATGTCAAAAGTAAATTAAAGGACGATTGAAAAATGCCGTTATAAAGCAGAGATATGGCAGATAATATTTATTTATGTATTTGTGTGGTATGAGGGTCAAATGCAGAGCATTTCAAATTTTGAAAACTGCTAATTCTTCCAAATTTCCATCAAATTTCCTTTATTTTTTTTTATAAATAAACACAAAATATTGATCAATGTTTACCACTAACATGAAGTACAATGTTTCACGAAAAAAAAATCTTAAAATCACATGGATAAGTTAAAGCATCTCAAAGTTATTGCTATATAAAGTGACACATGTTAATTTTGAAAAATGAGGCCTGGTCATTAAGGTACTATTAGGCCCAGCCTTTAAAGGGTTAAACCACTCTCTTAGTGCTGTAGATGTTGTTAGCGGAATAAAAACCATACCTTTCATAAGTTTCAAAGCCCCAGGGATGCAAAGAAAAAGCACTTTTATTCTTTATTCAAAAGAGGATCTTGGAGCACAGAGGGATTCCCCTTACGTCCAACAGCAGCACTATATGGGGGTATCTCTGCCCCTGTGTGCAGGTAGGACAGGTGGAATTTTTAATTTACATAATTAAGTGATACTCCCCTATAAGAGGCAAAGGAGACCTCCCCTCACTGTGTTTTTTTTTCTGTCCTGTGTGTTGAACGGGTGGAGGGAGGCTCTTTGTCCTCCCATTTTTTTCCTAAGGATTTGGGGGTTAGCTACATTTTTCTAATTTTTTTTCTCCTTTTTCAGCTGTTCACCTTTTTCTTGGGAGCTTTTACTCCTGAGGCTTCCTTGTTTTTCCCTGCTGCGCTCTCTGTCTGTGGCCATTCTGGACTGGGTATGCCTGCCCTTATCTGATATCAGGCTGTCATGTTGTTGGCTGGGCAGGCTGTGCATTCAGTATGTGTCTGTTTCTGAATTTGTAGGCTCTATTGCATGGTTAAAATAAACCTCTATGCATCTCCTGCCTGGCTGAACTCTTCAGCAGAGCTTATGCTTCAGGTGTTTGTGCTCAGTTTCTACTGATGACAGTGTCTCAGACACAAATTCCCTAAACTGCCTTTCTGTTGCAGTTAGGGTTCTATTCCAGTCTGCCACAAAGACACACCGCACCTCCGATAGCAGTGGAATCAAAGCAAAGAGGGAGAGAAAGATTTTTAAGCCGGGGGAAGTGATTTTGTCACTTCAGGTTCCAGAACCTATTTGCAGGTCCTGTTTTCCTGGACCCTTTTTTTCTGTTACACTTCTGCAGCCTTCTCCCAGTAGCGCTGGATTGAGCTGCCGGACTAGTTTAGGCCATTCTCTTTTACCCCTGTGCGGTATTAAAGACACCATTGTTAAGGGTCTCTTAAAAAGTTTGTGTATATAAGTTTTATGGGTAAGTATGATCTTCTCCCTACTTATTTAAACCTTCTTACTAAGTTTGTCTCTTTGATACGCTGTACGCTTTTGTTTGATACTGTTCTGACTGCTTTCGAGGTGGCAGCGGCGACTCAATGAGGGAAAGGTCCTCTAAGCTGAAACATTTCGCTTATACAGAGTGTGACTTCTCTCTGCCTGATGGTACAATTACACTCACTTTCGCCAATGCCGTGGGACTCCATCTGAGGATCCATCCATTCGTGACGTAATTGTGTCGGTTAAGGAGCAGGATAGAAATCCGGAACTCTGAGACATCAGACATCCTCAGTCAGTTCCATCAGAAGAGCAATTTCACATACTCAATGTGATGCACTTGTGTGATGAAGACACTTTGCAAAATCCCAGCAGGCTTCTTGGTAAGGATGCCTAGGCTGCTGAAGTCCATCTGGTCAGAGACCGTGATGTTGAACTTGGGGAAGCCTCTAGTTCCACCAATAGGGGGCCTAGGGCCTTCCAAGTGGACGCAACACTGGACAAAGCTTTGACAATCCTCAGCCTCTGATCAGGCTTCTGTGGACATCGCCTCCAATGAGGTAGCGAATAAGAGATTATCTAGCAGAAGTTTCCGTATGCCAGGTCAAGATGTCTGGCCAAATCTAGGACCTTCTCTACAGCTGCTAGAAGGCCATTATGGTTGAAACCTTGGGGAGCGGAGAATGCATCCATGTATAACGTATGCTCCCTACCCTTGAGCTGGGTAAACATTTTAGCGGAGGCCTGTACAACATCTTGGAATGTCTTGTGATTAAAAGGATAAGTGCCTTCTGCAGTCTTTTAAAGGGAAAGCAGGACCTTCTGGCCAGGGCAGAAGTTATCAGCAGCCGCTGCAACCTACGTTCCAATATCAGAGGCATGCTAGATATCAGTCTAGAGGGGCTGGACGTAAGTTCCCCAAGGAAGGGGACAGAAAGAAGCCTGGCTTTGTTGCCAACTTTTTGCCTCCTGTGGCGGCAAGTACTCCTGTTGGGGGATGCCTCTCCCATTTTTTCTCCCCTTCTTGCAGGAGAAGATCCAAGAACTTTGGTCTTACAGCGGAGTTATGCTGACGATTTCTTCGCCCGCCACAAGACAGATTCTTCGCAACCTGCACTGGAGCATGTTATACTGGAAAATTCCATCCTGGAATACCTGGGCAAGGGACCTTGGGAAAGGTCCCCCCTCAAAAGAAGGTTTGGGGTCTACTCTCCAGACTTCCCGCTACCAATATATGTTATAGTCCTAATAATATATAATATATAAGTCTCTTCATAAAAAAGAGCGTTTCCAAAGGAACATCGGGAAGTTGGTCACATCCTTTCTGCAAAGCAATGTTCTTGTCACTCTCCACCTAAGGGATGCGTACTTACAAGCTCCAGTTATCCTCCTCACAGAAGGTATCTGAGAATTGCTGTATCAATTGCCGCCCACAGGTGACATTTTCAGTTTGCAGCCCTGCCCTTCGGCATTTCCTCAGCTCCCCACACCTTTACCTAGAATGTGGCTCCAGTAACATCCACACTCAGACTTCGAGGTCTTTTCATAGTGCCATATTTGGATGACTGGCTAATAAAAGCCTAGTCAGAAACCATCCTGCTCCAGCACCTGCAGACAACTGTGTCTTTTTTCCAGCATCTAGGCTAATAACTGGGAGAAGTCAGAGGTGATTCCTTCCACATGGAAGAAGTTTCTGAGGTTCGGTCTGACTCTGTCCGCCTAGAAATTTTTTTAACTCCAATAAGGAGAGAAAAGATAATTAGAGCACTTCGGGCACGGTGGCTCAGTGGTTAGCACTGCAGCCTTGGGTTCGTATCCTGCCAAGGACAGCATCTGCAAGGAGACTGTATTTCTCCCCATGTTTCCGTGGGTTTCCTCCAGGGTCTCCGGATTCCTCCCACACTCCTAAGACATACTGATAGGGAATGCAGATTGTAAGTCCTATAGGGGACAGTGCCCTATATCTGTCAATGTCCATGAAGGCGCTGCGGAATATGATTGCGCTATACAGGTTACCATAATAAATAATATCTTCTCAAGACGTGTCAGATGTTCATCAGAACAATTATGAGAGAACTGGCCTCATGTCAGCCTTAGCCAATTCAGTCCCTTGAACTTTATGGCGAATGCGTCCCCTCCAATCGGAAGTACTAGGGGTCTGAAATCATGGCCCTCCGAGTTTTGACTAGAGGATCAGGCTTTCTCCCAGAACCCGTCTTTCTCTCAATTGGTGATACACCTGAAAGTTGGATGTCCACTGTCCAAACTCTTTGGACCCTGTTGACTGATGCATCCTTTTCAGGATGAGGAGCCCATCTGTACGAGAAAACCGTACAAAGAGTCTGGAGGAGGCTAGAAAGGATGACATTATCCATCTGGAGGGAACTCAGAGCAGTTTACCTGGCACTCCTCCATTCTTCTCCTCTTCTCAGAGGAAGAGCTGTCAAGATCCGGTCCGTCAACTTGGTGACTGTAATAAACAGGAAGGCATCAGATAATTCTCCCTCCTCAGGGAGGCAGGTCTGATTTTCACCTGGGCAGAGAAAGATCTGACCCGTCTCTCCGCAGTTCACATCAAGGGCTCCTTGAACATAGTAGCGGATCAGTTCAGTCGGGGTCTTACCGTATCAGGAGAATGGTCTCTCAATCAAGAGTGTTCCACCAGATCACCCTGAAGTGGGATCTTCCAGAAGTAGACATTATGGTGACCAGACGCAATGCCAAGGTAGAGACGTTCTGTTCACTGTATCAGGAGGACTATCCCTTGGCAGTGGATGCCCTGTCCATCCCTTGGAGGTTCAGGCTGGTGTACATCTTCCCTCCACTTTCCATGATACGAAGAGTTATGATGAAGGTCAGACAGGACCAAGCCTCAGTGATAAATAAAAAGAGCTTGGTGTTCCCAACTCATGCTCATGAGTCGAGGGATCTATTGGAGGCTTCCCCAAATCCAAAACCTGGTTTCCCAAGGAACTCAGAAGTGCCAGGATCTGAGGAGATTCAACCTGACAGCCTGAAGGTTGCTCAGTCCCTAGAGGACTGTCAAAAGTCGTCCTGAAGACCTTTTTTCTGCGCAAGAGCAGAATACACCATTAAAAGCTACCTAAGGATAGGTAATATCTTCAAGGAGTGGTTCTCCAGACAGGAAGTGAATTGTTCGAATCCTTCTACGAGAGTGATTCAAAATTTTCTTCAGGACCGCTTGGATAAGGGCCTTTCCCTTGCCACACTGAAGGTACAGGTTTCAGCCCTATCCACCTGCTTAAGCAAAAGATTGTCTCAAAACCCCTTAATTCCCAGAATTTCTTAAGGGTGCAATTAGAATTAGGTCAGTGGTTACAGCTCCTGTTCCACTCTGGGATCTATCCACAGTTCTTTCTGGCCTTTGCAGCCCACCATTGGAACCATTTGAGAAGGTGGATCTAAAGTTTCTGGCTTGCAAACCACCTTTTTGCTAGCTATCACCTCAGCTAACATAATACGAGAGTTGCAGGATTTTTTTTTGAAGAGCATATATTTTTTCATTAGGGTCCAGCTCAGATTTCTTCCTAGGTTTAACCCTAAGGTGCCCTTTCAGGTTAATATTAACCAGGTGGTCTCCTTACCAGTTTTCTTTCCCAGCTCCTTCTTCCAAGGAAGGGGGAAAACTACATACTCTGGATATAGTATGGTGTCTCCAAAATTTATCTTCTGTGTACATAGTCATTCAGAAGATTGGAAAACCCTCTTAATTTAAATTTCTTTTACTCAGGTTAACACCCGAGTTTATCAAAGCGCTGTGTCGGCCTCCTGGACTGAGAGTCGGTCTTGCCTTTTGAGTAGTTTGTGCAGCCGTTTTTTTGGGTCACCCCAACTAACCTTTGTTAAACCCTATCAGTTAGATGTCCGTAGTTCAGAGGCTACTGTCTTTGGACATTACTGTACTGTGGTGAGAGAGAGAACCCTCCCTAGTGGATCTACTTGCTACGTCCCCATATTGTGCTGCTGTTGAACGTAAGGGGAATTGTTGATTATGTAGATAATCTGTTTTCCCTAAGTCCGAACAGCAGCACAAGCTTTCCCCCCTTTGGAAGCATTGTTGTTTTATTCTTTATAACTAATACAGAGAGGGGAGGTCTCCGTTGCCTCTTATTGGGGAATATCACTTAATTAATTATGTAAATTAAAAATTCCGCCTGTCCTACCAGCACAGAGGGGCAGAGATACCCCCATATTGTGCTGCTGTTCGGACTAAGGGAAAACAGATTATCTACATAATCGATGAGTTTTCTTCAGGAACTGAGCACTGCTGCATCATCACTAAACACACCCATCATGCAGTTAGCATGTCCCCCTGGGCACTGTGAGTTGATACAGTGTTAGTCATAAAACAGCCGAGAGCCAGAAGTAATGCCGCAGGCACCGCAGCATTACCGAGCCGTACTATTATGGCGCTGAGGACATTAAAAACCTGTATAAGTATATAAATGGCTCAATGTTATATATATATATATATATATATATATATATATATATATACATACACACACACACGTATATGGTAAACCTGTTCCATATAAAATCTGCTCAAAAGGGACACTCCCTCCATCTGGAGAATGAAAGGTTTCATCTACATAGGCAACAAGAATTCTTCAGCATAAGAACTGTGAATCTACGGAATAGCCTATCAGAAGCTGGTCACAGCAGCAACAACTGATAGCCAGCATTGATGCTTACTGTATGTTCCTGCATTCTGCTTTTTTTCTGTGTTTTTGAACTGTAATTTTTCCCACCTTACAGATACAAATGAGAGATTGTATGGAAATACAGAGGATGAATTTTTTAAGGCTTCATTGACTTTTATGGCAAATATGGAAGACTATATATCATGCAGCACAACTGAAATATGGATGTTGTGGTATTAACATCAAACAAGTTTTTTTTATTTTATACCTTAAATTCTGTAGTATATTTTACATTAACTCCCACAAACTAGGAAATTGTCTCTTTTTCAGAAAATAACATATGTACATAAAGTTAATTACCCAACTGAACCAATTCTAAAAATCTTTTCAGAATGCAGCATTGTTTTCATATGTTAATATACAAATAAAACCCTGCAAACGGTTTAACTGTCAAACATGACACCCCCCTCCCACACATTTTATCTTTATGCAGTGCATAAAGATAAAGGTAATATAACAAAAAATAGTGACACATTTACTTCACTGAAATACTAGGTCTTTTCACCTTTTAGTTTTTATTTTATTATTTTAATTAATATTATAGTAATTGTTCAATTTCAGTGACTAGAGTCCCAGCTTTAAAATAAAGATTTTAGTTTTGAGTACAGTAAACTGCTGTATCCATGAGGATCAGTGCATATAACTTTTCCTGCAGCTGTGTTTGCAGCCACACATGTTCAATTGGGTGATTGGGTGCAGTATGTACAGCCATTGGGGGTTATTTACCAATTGCACATTTTTTTGGCTAAATTTTGCACAGTTGCACCTTTTGTGCACCCTTTCAATTTTTGGCATGATTTACTAATCAGGCACAAGCTGTTGATAAATCCATGCACATGTTGCCAAGTGTGTTGCGTGGTTTTTTTTTTTGTTTTTTTAAAGGTGTTCGCAACGCGCCAAATTTATCAAAGAGGCACAACAACATAATAAAACCTGCGCAGACAGAACAGAATGGTATTTAAAGAAGCAGAAACAAGTGACTTCTCTGGATCTGCAAAGAGGTCTTAAAATCCATTCAGCTTGTCCAATGAAGAGAGCTCCTCTGATTTTTCTGTCTCGGAGCAAACTTTGCCCACAAAATCCAAAAATAAAAAGCAATTCTTAACCCCTTAACGACCTTGGACGTACTGGGCGCTAGGTACTTCGCGCACCAGGGCGTAATACTACGCCCGAGGCCGACCACCCGCTCAGATAGTGTAACTGACAGCTAACACCCTACTCCATAACCCCCGGTCGAAACTGAGTTCCGATCGGAGGTTTTAACCCCTTGGATGCCGTGGTCAAACACGACCGCGGCATCCAAGGGGTTCCGCCATCTTACCGCCCCCTCCGGCACCCCCCCCGCAGCGAGATCGGGGGGGGTGCCAATATCTATAATATGCAGCCTGGGGTCTACCCAGTAACCCCAGGCTGCCTGGAGACCCAACTACCTGGTTGATCCTGCCGAGACCTCCGGAAGTCAACGCTATGTGTCTCCATAGCGGTGACTTCCTGTATACACTGTGTTCCAAATTATTATGCAAATAATATTTTCTCATATTTTCCAAAATTACCTATATGAATTGCAGTCATTGTAATTTTCCAGTCATCAACTATTCGAGTATAATTGAAAGGTTTTTGAACAAACTGCCTATGATAACAGTATATTTAAAAAAAAAAAAATAAACACTCAAAATGCAGGTTTTAAATTATTATGCACAGCAGAATTTGCAACCTTTTCATTTTTATTAAGAACAAAAAAATGGTCATTGTGAAATTATAAGCATTAGCAGGTTATTACAAACTGAAATCAAACAGATTTCAAGCCAAAACTTTATTCGAGGTGATGTTACATTTGCACATAGGACCCCTTGTTCGAAAGAAGCTTCTGAACTCTCTCGTCCATTGAATTTGTCAGTTTTTGGATGGTTTCTGCTTCAATTGTTTTGCATGAGGACAAAATACCCTCCCAGAGCTGTTGCTTAGATGTGAACTGCCTCCCGCCATCATAGACACTCCTTTTGATGATGCTCCAGAGGTTCTCAATGGGGTTGAGGTCAGGGGAGCATGGGGGCCACACCATAAGTTTGTCCCCTTTTATGCCCATAGCAGCCAGAGATGCAGATGTGTTATTTGCAGCATGAGACGGTGCATTATCATGCATGAAAATGATCTTTCTGCGGAATGCATGGTTCTTCTTGAACCATGGCAGGAAGTGCTGTTTGAGAAACTCCACATACATTATGGAGTTCATCTTTACCCCTTCAGGGATCCTAAAGGGGCCGACAATCTCTCTCCCCATGATTCCAGCTCAAAACATTACTCCACCTCCTCCTTGTTGGCGCTGTAGCCGTGTTTGCATGGGGTGTCCATCAACAAGCCATCCTCCACTCCATCTATCTGGACCATCGAGCGTTGCACGGCACTCATCGCTGAACAAAACAGTTTTGAAGTCAGTCTTCATGTATTGTTTGGCCCACTGGAGCCGTTTCTGCTTGTGTGCAGTGGATAGAGGAGGTCGACAGGATGGCTTACGCACAGCTGCAAACCTCTGAAGGACCCTGCATCTTGTTGTTCGGGGGGACGTTGGAGGCACCAGCAGCTTCAAAAACTTGTCTGCTGCTATGACAAGGCATTTTTGAAGCTGCTCTTTTAACCTGACGTAATTGCCTGTTGGAAAGAGTCCTCAATTTTCCTTTATCAGCACGCACACGTGTGTGCTGTGAATCAGCTACATACTTCTTGATTGTGCGATGATCACGATGAAGTGTCTTGGCAATGTTGATTGTAGTCATGCCTTGACCTAAACACTCCACAATTTGTTGCTTCTCAGCAGGCGACACATCCTTTTTCTTTACCATTTTGGCTGAAAATGTAGGCTGCTTAATAATGTGGGACAGCCTTCTTAAGTAGTCTTGCCTTTAATTGGACACACCTGCCAAACTAATTATCACAGGTGTCTGCAATTGCTTTCAGTGATATAAAGAGCCCTGACACACATCACCATCAATGAGTTTAACTGACAAACAAAAAAAATTCTTACCTTATCACTCCTAAACACTTTTTGCATAATAATTTGGAACACAGTGTAGACTGCAAGACTTGCATGCTCGTGTCTTGCAGTCTATAGTACTGAGCCAGAGATCAAAGTATCTCTGGCACAAGTGTCCTAATGGGACACATGAAAAAGTAAAAAAAAGTGAAAAAAAAAATAAAGTATGTGAAAAAAATTAATAAAAGAATAAAGCCCCCAAAATTCCCTTTTCCTATATAAAATGTTTTATATAAAAAATAAACCTAAAAATTAATAAAAACAATACATATTTGGTATCGCTGCGTCCGTAACAACCTGTACAATAAAACTGAAACCATATTTAACGTACACGGTGAACGTCGGGGAAAAAAATGGAAAAAAAACGCCGGAAGCAATGATTTTTCGCCATCTCATCTTACAAAATATGCCATAAAAAGTGATCTAAAAGTCATATGTGCCCCAAAACTGTACCAATAAAAAGCACAGATTGTCCCGCAAAAAAAATCCCTAAACCAACTCTGTAAACTGCAAAATAAAAATGCTACGCATCTCAGAAGATGGCGATGCAAAAAAAAATTGATTTATGTCCCCAAATGGGTTTTTGTTCTGTAAAATTAGTATCGCATAAAAAAAAACAGTATAAATGAGGTATCGCCGTAATCCTATCGGCCCGCAGAATAAAGGGAACATGTTACTTACGCTCTATGCTGCATAGTGAAAAATTTAAAAGGTAAATGCAGTGCCAAAATTGATGAGGTTTTTTTTTAATCCACCAAGAAAGATTTAATAAAATGTATTTAATAAGTTGTAGGCACCTAAAAATGATGTCATTACAAAATACATCTCATACCGCAAACAACAAGCCCTCATATGGCTACATCACCAGAAAAGTAAAGAAAATATAGCTCGTACAATTTGAAGACAAAAACCCCAAAAATCGCCAAATCATTAGAACACAACTGGTTGCGGCAGGAAGGGAATGTATAAGCTGTGCGAACATATATTAGGGATAATAAACCAGAAGTGACCCCCAGAGTGACCCCTCCAATAATAGGAGCTACTGGGGAAATAGTAGGGAATTTAGTGTACCCAATGTACTTCGCACATCTTACATATTCACTCTACCCCATCCGCTGTGCAGTCACGTCTGAGATACTAATGCTCACTACACACACTGATAAATTCTTTGAGGGGTGCACCTTTCAAAATGGAGTCATTCCCTAGATGATTCCACTTTACTGGTACTTTAGAGGCTCGGCAAACATGACACGGTATCCAGATACCAAACTTCTAAATCTGCGCTCCAAAAACCACAAACTCCTTCCCTTCTGTGCTCTGCTGTGTGCCCAAACTGCAGTTTATGCCCACATGTATGACACTGGTGTACCCAGGGTAACGTAGTTAATGTCATATGTGGGTATAAACTGCTGTTTGGGCACAGCCGGGCACAGAAGGGAAGGAGCGCTATTTGGTTTTTGGAGCACAGACTTGGACGATTTTGTTTTTGGGCACCATGACACTTTTGCAGAGCTGAAATGCCAGTACAGGGGAATCCCCTGACATGTCACCCCATTTTGGAAACTACACTCCTGAAGGAATTTAACCAGGGGTACAGTGAGCATTTTTAACCCCCAAGTGTTGCTATAATTTATTATCCATAAATGAATACGCAGCTGATGGTGAAAGGCGAAAATGACAATTTTTCCAGGAATACGTCATTTCAGTGTGTAATATGTTGTGCCCGGCTTGTATCAGAGATGAACGCTCCAAAAGCTGTTGTGCCCGGGATCCCTGCTTAACAGTTTTTGGATTGTGTGTCTCTGCAGACATAAGCTGGGCACAACATATCGGGCACTGAAATGGCGTATCTCTGGAAAAATGTTATTTTTAACTTTTCATTATCATCTGCGCATTTATTTCTGGAAATTAAAAGAATGCAACACTTAAGGGTTAATAATGCTCGCTACCCCACTTGATAAATCCATTGAAGGGTGTAGTTTCCAAAATGGGGTCACAAGTCTGTGGATTCCACTTTACTGGCAATTCATGGGCTCTGCAAAAGTGGCATGGTGTCCAAAAAGCAAACTGTGCTCCAAAAACCAAAATAGCGCTCCTTCCCTTCTGTACCCAGCTGTGCCCAAACAGTAGTTTATACCCACATATGGCGTTGTTAAGTATGTTGTCCTGGGTACACCAGTGTCATACATGTGGGCATAAACTGCCATTTGGGCACACAGCAGGGTGCAGATGTGAAGGAGTGCTATGTGCTTTTGGAGCGAATATTTAGATTGTTGTTTTTTGGACGACATGTCACATTTGCAGAGACCCTAAAATTGCTCCTACAAAATGGGGTCACTTCTTGGGGAATTCCAATTTACTGCCACCTCCAGGGCTCTGCAAAAATAACATGGCGACCAGAAAGTCCCTCTAAGTCTATACTCCAAAAGCTAAAAAAACACAGTGCTCCTTCCCTTCTGAGCCCTGCTGTGTGCCCAAGCAGCAGTTTATACCCACATATTTAATTTTTTTGTCCCCGGGATTGCCCCCGGGATAATAGTTTTAGGAGTGCATGTCTCTGAAGCCACAAAGTGGCCGCAACGTATTAGACACTGAAATTGGATATTTCTTTAAAAACTTTAATTTTCACTTTGTACATTAATTTTTAGGAGGCATTTTTAGGCTCAAAATGATAATACCCCTTGATACATTCCTTGAATGGTGTAGTTTCTATAATGGGGTCACTTTTGAGGGATTTCCATTGTATTGGTACTTTAGGGGCTCTGCAAATGCGACATGGCACTCAAAAACTATTCCAGCCACATCTGCCCTCCAAAAGCCAAATAGTGCTCTTTCCATTCTGAGCCCCACCATCTTCCCATACAGCAGATTACAACCGCATATGGGGCATTTCTGTGTTCAGAAGAAATTGTGTAACAAACTGTAGGGTGTTTTTTCTTCTTTAACCACTTGCAAAATTAAAAATGTCGCTAAATGGACGGTTTATTGGAAAAAAGTAATTTTTAATTTTTACGTCCCAAAGTCAATAAAATCTGTGAAATAGCTGTGAGGTCAAAAAGCTCACTATACCCCTAAATAAATTCTATGAGGGGTGTAGTTTCCAAAATGGGGTCACTTTTGGGTGGTTTGCATTGTATTGGTACTTTAGGGGCTCTGCAAATGCAACATGGCACCTGAAAACTATTCCAGCAAAATCTGCCCTCCAAAAGCTAAATAGCGCTGGCTTTACAAAAGTTTAAAATAGCCAATAAATTTCATTCCACTTCACAATTGTGTCCCACTTGTTGTTGATTCTTCACCAAAAAATTAAAATTTTATATCTTTATGTTTGAAGCCTGAAATATGGCAAAAGGTTGAAAAGTTCAAGGGGGCCGAATACTTTCGCAAAGCACTGTATATATATATACACACAGTGGGGAAAAAAAAGTATTTAGTCAGCCACCAATTGTGCAAGTTCTCCCACTTAAAAAGATGAGAGAGGCCTGTAATTGACATGATAGGTAGACCTCAACTATGAGAGACAAAATGAGAAAACAAATCCAGAAAATCACATTGTCTGATTTTTAAAGAATTTATTTGCAAATTATGGTGGAAAATACTTTTTTCCCCACTGTGTATATATAACAAAACTTTAACTTACCCTTTGGTCCATTGCCACAAAATAAAGCTAGCTTCACACCTGCGCCTGGTCTCCGTTCGGGGATTCTGTTCCCGAATCCTCTTGAAAAATGCGGAACAAAAAGTCCTTCAAGCAGCACTTTTCTCTCCGCATTTTTCAGACAGAAACCCGGCAGACCCCATAATAGTCTATGGGGTCCGCAGATAACCACTTTTTAAGTGGATTGGGTTTCCTTTTTCAGGTCCCCAAGCAAACCCAAAGAACAGGAAAGACAGGTGTGAACCTAGCATAATACTTATAATCAGGGCCGTTTTTAGACAAACTGTGACCCTGGGCAAAATTAAAAGCGGGACCCCAAATGTTGATATACCAACAACGCCATCATATTTCCAGTGGAAGCCCTTTTAATAACGCCCCTTTCTGCCCCCAAAACAGTAACAACCACCCTATTATGCCTACACACAATTCAAATAACCACCTTTGTACCGCCTAATAGATTTTCGCACTCCCAATCAGTTATTATAGTGCCTCCTTATAAATAATAGTCCCTGCTTATAAACAGTGCCCCATATCCGTAATAGTTCCCCCTTATCAGTAATAGCCCCCCTCATAAATAATAGTTCACCATATCAATAATAGTCCACATTATCAATATTAGCCCTCTTATACAGTGGGTACGGAAAGTATTCAGACCCCTTTAAATTTTTCACTCTTTGTTTCATTGCAGCCATTTGCTAAAAGCAAAAAAGTTCATTTATTAATGTACACTCAGCACGCCATTTTGGCAGGAAAAAACCCCAGAAATGTAGATATTTTTGCAAATTTATTAAAAAAGAAAAACTTGAATATCATATGGTAATAAGTATTCAGACTCTTTGCTGTGACACTCTTATTTAACTCACATACTGTCCATTTCCTTCTGATCCTCCTTGAGATACAGTAGTTCTACTCCTTCATTGGAGTCCAGCTGTGTTTAATTAAACTGATTGCACTTGATTAGGAAAGGCACACACCTGTCTATATAAGACCTCACAGCTCACAGTGCATGTCAGAACAAATGAGAATCATGAGGTCAAAGGAACTGCCCAAGGAGCTCAGAGACAGAATTATGGCAAAGCACAGATCTGGCCAAGGTTACAAAAGAATTTTTGCAGAACTCAGGGTACCTAAGAGCACAGTGGCCTCTATAATCCTTAAATGGAAGAAGTTTCGGATTACCAGAACTCTTCCTAGACCTGGGCGTCCAGCCAAACTGAGCAATCGTGGGAGAAGAGCCTTGGTGAGAGAGGTAAAGAAGAACCCAAAGATCACTGTGGCTGATCTCCAGAGATGCAGTAGGGAGATGGGGGAAAGTTCCACAAAGTCAACTATCACTGCAGCCCTCCACCAGTTGGGGCTTCATGGCCCGAAGGAAGCCTCTCCTCAGTGCAAGACATATGAAAGCCTGCATAGAGTTTGCCAAAAAACATATGAAGGACTCCCAGACTATGAGAAATAAGATTCTCTGGTCTGATGAGACGAAGATTGAACTTTTTGGCGTTAATTCTAAGCGGTATGTGTGGAGAAAACCAGGCACTGCTCATCACCTGCCCAATACAATCCCAACAGTGAAACATGGTGGTGCCAGCATCATGCTATGGGGGTGTTTTTCAGCTGCAGGGATAGGACGACTGGCTGCAATTGAAGGAAAGATGAATACGGCCAAGTATAGAGATATCCTGGAAGAAAACCTCTTCCAGAGTGCTCTGGACCTCAGACTGGGCCGAAAGTTCACCTTCCAACAAGTCAATGACCCTAAGCACACAACTAAAATAACAAAGGAGTGGCTTCGGAAAAACTCTGTGACCATTCTTGACTGGCCCAGCCAGAGCCCTGACCTCAACCCAACTGAGCATCTCTGGAGGGACCTGAAAATGGCTGTCCACTAACGTTCACCATCCAACCTGACGGAACTGGAGAGGATCTGCAAGGAAGAATGGCAGAGGATCCCCAAATCCAGATGTGAAAAACTTATTGCATCATTCCCAAGAACACTCATGGCTGTACTAGCTCGAAAGGGTGCTTCTACTCAATACTGAGCAAAGGGTCTGAATACTTATGACCATGTGATATTTCAGTTTTTCTTTTTCAATAAATTTGCAAAGATATCTACATTTCTGGGTTTTTTCTGTCAAGATGGGGTGCTGAGTGTACATTAATGAGAAATAAAATGAACTTTTTTGCTTTTAGCAAATGGCTGCAATGAAACAAAGAGTGAAAAATTTAAAGCGGTCTGAATACTTTCCATACCCACTGTAAATAATAGCCCTCTTATAAATTATAGACCTCTTATAAATAGCCCCTTTAACAATACCCTCCTTATAAAGTTTCCCTAAATAAATAAAAGAGACCACATTATAATAGTCGCCCATATAGTGTCCCCCTTACAGTATTATAGGCCTATTATAAATAGTTCTTCCCTTATAAATAATAGTCCACCTTATCTCTTATACAAAAATGAGTTTCTGTCTGTCTGTCTGTTCTTTATGCACGACCAAACGACTGAACCGATCTTCACCAAATTTGGCACACAGGTACATCAGTTGACTGGGAAGATTGTAGACCGGGCCTCTATGATGTACTGTTCCTGAGATACAGTATTCCCAAAAAATGACTTGCATTAGTCTATACAAGCCTGCAAGTCTTTCACTCATATTCCAACTGCCATACACACGGTCACATGTCCCTTATCAGCCAATAAAAGCTTGCAGGCACTTAGTCTCCACAGGCACACAGGTTTCCATAGCAACCAAGCTATTTATGACCTGTATTAGTCAATAGCAGTTCGCAAGTCCTTAAATATTCAGTCATATCACGTGTATCAGCCAATATAAGTTCACATTTAATTTACCAGGTTTCCATAACAACACAGCCGTAAATAGACTGTACCTACACTACACTCAGTAACGTAACTAGGAATAGCTGGGTCCCAAGGCAAACATTTAACATGGGGCCCACCCGGCAACCGCCCACCCCCCACACAAACCGCATTCCTTCACACACTATTATGCCCCATAGTGGCCCATGCACACACTATTATGCCGCATAGTGGCCCCTGCACACACTATTATGCCCCATAGTGGCCCATGCACACACTATTATGCCGCATAGTGGCCCCTGCACGCACTATTATGCCCCATAATGGCCCATGCACACACTATTATGCCCCATAGTGGCCCCTGCACACACTATTATGCCCCATAGTGGCCCCTGCACACAGTATTATGCCCCATAGTGGCCCCTGCACACGCTATTATGCCCCATAGTGGCCCCTGCACACACTATTATGCCCCATAGTGGCCCCTACACACACTATTATGCCCAACAGTGGCCCCTTTACATAGTATTATGCCCCATTGTGGACCACCCATGAACAATTATTATAGTCTAGGGTCTATTCAGACCCCAGAGTATAATGATCGGAGACCCAGGATACAAATATAAAAAACAATATTACTTACCTCTCCCTGGCTCCAGCGCACTCTCTGCTTCTTCAATGTTGGACTAGACGTCAGGTGAGCCAGGCATGCGTCGCAACGCTTAATTAACGTCGGACTGGTCCACTAACGTCTGGGATGTCACCAAGGAGGCCCAAAGCCTGCTGGAGCGCAGGAGAGGTAAGTAACATTGTTTTTATGTTCCCTCACCTCCCCTGGGACTCCAATCATGATAGCAGAGTTTGTGGGGTTCGCAGGCCGCAGCCTTACTTACCAAGCACCGGTCCTGCTCACAGCCGCCTCCGCAGAAGGTGAAGTGCAGGCGGCCGTGAGCAGGAGCGGGGATCGGTAAGTAAATAGGGCCCGTTTCCTGCTGGTGTACGGCCTATAAAAAAAAAAAAAAAAAAAAAAAAACATCAGGGGCCCGCCGGGCCCCCTAATGTCCTGGGCATTCTAATGTCCCGGGCCCTGTGGCAGCCGCTACCGCTGCTACCCTGGTATTAACGCCACTGACTGGGCTGCCATACTGGATGCCAGCATTCTTATAAATTGAAACATTTTTAAACTACTCATACCTTCTGCAGCAAAACGCATGGCTGCTGCTCGAGCTAAAGAAAACTCTCAGCAGACCCAAGCCCGTTTCCAATCTGACGAGGCATTGTAAGCCACATGCACACAGCTGTACTCCACGTTTCCATAACAACCCAGCCATTTTTTTTCACTGATGTAGGTCAGCTTTAAAGGAGCAGAGTGTTGTGGATCAAACTGTTACACAAGGTTACATACACACAGCTTTACTCCAGGTTTTCCGTAACAACCGATCGCAGGTTTTTCACTGATAGCCAAACTGAGATACACATGATCACACGACGCTTATGGACCAATGGAAAATTGCAGGTTCTTCAGTCTTGACACACACACAGCTTTACACCAGGTTTCCATAGCAACCATGCTATTTATGACCTGTATGAGTCAATAGCAGTTCAGAGGTCCTTAAATATTCAGTCATATGACGTGTATCAGCCAATATAAGTTCACATTTCATTTACCAGCTTTCCATAACAACAGAACTATAAATAGACTGTACCTATACTGGACTGCCATACTAGATGTCAAGTGCAAAACTGGCCAATTCTTATGGGGCCACTACACAAACGAAAAATAAATATACCCGTGCGAAGCCGGGTCTTTCTGCTAGTATATAATAATTTCCTCTTATAATAGCCCCCTTATAAATAGTTCCTCCCTTATACATAATAGCCCTCTTGTAACAATCCACCTTATTTATAATAGTTCCGCTCCAATAATAGCCCCCTTATATATAATAGTCTCCCTCTTATGAATAACATTTCCCTGTTTATATATAACAGACACCTCCTTTTATATAACAGTTCTTCCCTTATATATAATAGCCCCTTATATATGTCTCCCCCTTATATCAGCCCCCTTATATTTAAGAGTTCCTCTTCTATAATAGCCCCCCTTATTTATAACAGTCCCACCTTATAATACCCTCTATATATAATAATTCCTCTCTTATAGTAGCCACCCCCCTATATATAATGGTCCCACCTTGTACCAGTGCTCCTTATATATAATAATTCCTCTCATATATAAAAACTCCTTATATAAAACAGTCCCTGCATTATAAATAGTCCCCTTATATTTGTCTCTCCCTTATAACAGCCCCTTATATATACAGTCATATGAAAAAGTTTGGGCACCCCTATTAATCTTAATCATTTTTAGTTCTAAATATTTGGGTGTTTGCAACAGCCATTTCAATTTGATATATCTAATAACTGATGGACACAGTAATATTTCAGGATTGAAATGAGGTTTATTGTACTAACAGAAAATGTGCAATATGCATTAAACCAAAATTTGACCCGGTGCAAAAGTATGGGCACCTCAACAGAAAAGTGACATTAATATTTAGTAGATCCTCCTTTTGCAAAAATAACAGCCTCTAGTCGCTTCCTGTAGCTTTTAATCAGTTCCTGGATCCTGGATGAAGGTATTTTTGACCACTCCTCTTTACAAAACAATTCCAGTTCAGTTAAGTTTGATGGTCGCCGAGCATGGACAGCCCGCTTCAAATTATCCCACAGATGTTCAATGATATTCAGGTCTGGGGACTGGGATGGCCATTCCAGAACATTGTAATTGTTCCTCTGCATGAATGCCTGAGTAGATTTGGAGCTGTGTTTTGGATCATTGTCTTGCTGAAATATCCATCCCCGGCGTAACTTCAAATTTGTCACTGATTCTTGTACATTATTCTCAAGAATCTGCTGATACTGAGTTGAATCCATGCGACCCTCAACTTTAACAAGATTCCCGGTGCCGGCATTGGCCACACAGCCCCAAAGCATGATGGAACCTCCACCAAATTTTACAGTGGGTAGCAAGTGTTTTTCTTGGAATGCTGTGTTTTTTTGACACCATGCATAATGCCTTTTTGTATGACCAAACAACTCAATCTTTGTTTCATCAGTCCACAGGACCTTCTTCCAAAATGAAGCTGGCTTGTCCAAATGTGCTTTTGCATACCTCAGGCGACTCTGTTTGTGGCGTGCTTTCAGAAACGGCTTCTTTCGCATCACTCTCCCATACAACTTCTCCTTGTGCAAAGTGTGCTGTATTGTTGACCGATGTTGATCTATAATAATAGATGATGCTGCAGCTTTTTGGAGGTGGTCTGTGGATTGTCCTTGACTGTTCTCACCATTCTTCTTCTCTGCCTTTCTGATATTTTTCTTGGCCTGCCACTTCTGGGCTTAACAAGAACTGTCCCTGTGGTCTTCCATTTCCTTACTATGTTCCTCACAGTGGAAACTGACAGGTTAAATCTCTGAGACAACTTTTTGTATCCTTCCCCTGAACAACTATGTTGAACAATCTTTGTTTTCAGATCATTTGAGAGTTGTTTTGAGGAGCCCATGATGCCACTCTTCAGAGGAGATTCAAATAGGAGAACAACTTGCAATTGGCCACCTTAAATACCTTTTCTCATGATTGGATACACCTGGCTATGAAGTTCAAAGCTGAGTGAGGTTACAAAACCAATTTTGTGCTTCAGTAAGTCAGTAAAAAGTAGTTAGGAGTATTCAAATCAATAAAATGATAAGGGTACCCAAATTTTTGCACCGGTCAAATTTTGGTTGAATGCATATTGCACATTTTCTGTTAGTACAATAAACCTCATTTCAATCCTGAAATATTACTGTGTCCATCAGTTATTAGATATATCAAATTGAAATGGCTGTTGCAAACACCCAAATATTTAGAACTAAAAATGATTAAGATTAATAGGGGTGCCCAAACTTTTTCATATGACTGTAGTTGTCCCCCCTTATAATAGCCCACTTATATTTAATAGCCCCCTTATATATAATAATTCCTCTTATAATAGTGCCCCTTATGTATAATAGTTCATCCATTATAAATACTAGTCCCATTATATTTAAAAGTCTCCCCCTTATAATAGCTCCCTCATATATAACAGTCTCCCCCTTAAAGCAGCCCCCTTATATACAGTATAATAGTTCCTTTATAATAGCCCCCCTTCTATATAATAGTCCCCTCTTATAATAGTGCCCTTATATATAATAGTATCTCCATTATAATAGGTCATCTTGTATAATAGTTCCTCTTATAATAACCCCCTTATACAGTGGGGAAAAAAAAGTATTTAGTCAGCCACCAATTGTGCAAGTTCTTCCACTTACAAAGATGAGAGAGGCCTGTAATTGACATCATAGGTAGAACTCAACTATGAGAGACAAAATGAGAAAACAAATCCATAAAATCACATGCAGATCTCCTCTAGAGCAGTGATGTTTTGGGGCTGTCGCTGGGCAACACGGACTTTCAACTCCCTCCAAAGGTTTTCTATGGGGTTGATATCTGGAAACTGGCTAGGCCACTCCAGGTCCTTGAAATGCTTCTTACGAAGCCACTCCTTCATTGATCTGGCGGTGTGCTTGGGATCATTGTCATGCTGAAAGACCCAGTCACGTTTCATCTTCAGTGCCCTTGCTGATGCAAGGAGGTTTGCACTCAAAATCTCCTGATACATGGCCCCATTCATTCTTTCATATACACGGATCAGTCGTCCTAGTCCCTTTGCAGAGAAACATCCCCAAAGCATGATGTTGCCACCCCCATGCTTCACAGTTGGTATGGTGTTCTTTGGATGCAACTCAGCATTCACTCTCCCCCAAACACGACGAGTTGTGTTTCTACCAAACAGTTCTACTTTGGTTTCATCTGACCATATGACATTCTCCCAATACTCTTCTGGAACATCCAAATGCTCTCTAGCAAACTTCAGGCGGGCCCGGATATGTACTGGCTTAAGCAAGGTGACACATCTGGCACTGCAGGATCTGAGTCCCTGGCAGTGTATTGTGTTACTGACGGTAACCTTTGTTACGTTAGCCCCAGCTTTCTGCAGGTCATACACTAGGTCCCCCTGTGTGGTTCTGGGATTTTTGCTCACCGTTCTTGTGATCATTTTGACCCCAGGGGTGAGATCTTGTGTGGAGCCCCTGATTGAGGGAGATTATCAGTGGTCTTGTATGTCTTCCATTTTCTAATTATTGCTCCCACAGTTGATTTCTTCACACCAAGCTGCTTGCCTATTGCAGATTCAGTCTTCCCAGCCTGGTGCAGGTCTACAATTTTGTTTCTGGTGTCCTTCCACAGCTCTTTGGTCTTCACCATAGTGGAGTTTGGAGTGTGACTGTTTGAGGTTGTGGACAGGTGTCTTTTATACTGATAACAATTTCAAACAGGTGCCATTACTACAGGTAATGAGTGGAGGAAAGAGGAGCCTCTTAAAGAAGAAGTTACAGGTCTGTGAGAGTCAGAAATCTTGCTTGTTTGTAGGTGACCAAATACTTATTTTCCACCATAATTTGCAAATAAATTCTTAAAAATCAGACAATGTGATTTTCTGTATTTGTTTTCTCATTTTGTCTCTCATAGTTGAGGTCTACCTGTGATGTCAATTACAGGCCTCACTCATCTTTTTAAGTGTGAGAACTTGCACAATTGGTGGCTGACTAAATACTTTTTTTTCCCCACTGTATATTGGTTTCTCTCTTATAATAACCTGCTTATATATTAGTTTCTCTCTTATAATAAACCCTTATATATAATAGTTCTTTTTACAATAGTTCCCTTATATAAAATAGCCCCTCTTATAATAGCCCCCTTATATAATATAGCCTCCCCTTATATATATATAATGTCATCTCTTATAATAACCCCCTTATATATAACAGTCTCCCCATTATAATAGCCCCCTGATAAATAAGGGAGGAACTGTTATTTATAATACTTTCAACCTTATAATAGCCCCACTTATTTGTAATAGTTCTCACCTTTTAAGGGGGGGCTATTATAAGGGGGGGTACAATTATACACTGATTTATAATGGGGGGCTACTATAAGGGGGAACTATTATATACAAAAGCCCCCCCCCCCCCCCCCTATATATAATATGTAATCTCTGATAATAACCCCCTTATATATAAAGCCTGATGCTCTTGATCCCGGAGGCCCCTTTGAGGACGGGGCCCTGGGCAATTGCTCAGTTTGCCCCCCGCCTAATGTCGGCCCTGCTTATAATACACACACATATATATATATATTTTTTTTAATAGTAAATCAGAAATACAAAAATATAATAACCCCTTTACCTAAAATGCAAAATGAACCCCAGCAGAACCAGTTTAGCATAAGCTGGAAAGTTCTTGTGTGGTGCTTCACTTGCCCTCCTGTCTCCCATTTCTGGAAGAAAGGTCAAAACCATCTCCTACTGAGTAATACCCACAGAGGAGCCATCGCTTACCAGAGGTTTGCAATCTTCGTCTTAAAGGTATTCACTAGGATTACCACAGGGTTGACCATACACAACCCTTCTTGTCTCCTTGTATGATAAGTAACCTCTGTCTGTCACAGTACAGAGAATGCACATGGTCATGGGACAGCACAGGAATTATAGTAAAGAGATCCAAAGCACTCTTCAAAATATGCAAACAATTCACTTCAACTTTATTAGTTGGCTATAAATCAGTAGACAGTAGCATTGGCAAAGACAATAAAGTTATGAATCATGGCATATCGTCAACCGAACATTTCAGTCATTCCCTCATCTTTATCAACAGTAATTCAGCCATCTCCACTGTTAATTCAGGTAGCGTAGAATCCAGCTTGGCACACACGTGCTAACAGAGGAGATGGCTGAAATATGGCAGTTTATTCCTTCTTGCCAATTATGCTGTTATCTACTCCATTTATAACATACGGTACTAATGAAGTGAAGTTAAAGTGAATAGTTTGCATGGATTGAAGAGTGCTTTGGATCTGTTTACTGTTGGACTTTATTCTCTACTACATTCATGTTTAAAAGAATACCCATTGAATTTATAATGCAGGTATAATGCACAATGATATGACAGTACCAGAATAATGGACACAGTGATCTCACAGTACAGGGATAATAAACAGCCAAGTCACAGGACACGGATCTATAAAATCTGAAATAAGTCTTTGATCCTATTATTGTAATAACAGGATCAAGCAGTGATCCTAACAGTGTACTAGGGTCAGAAATTGCAGAAAACTGAGTTTTAATGAATGTGACTGATGACTTGGGAACAAATGTTGCGATTATGCTTTATTTTTGTTTTACTTATATTTATAATATATACATAAAACTGAATTATAAATAACTTGATATTTCCTGTAGTTTACTTGATTTACATGTTTTATTAATATACAATGATTTGAAAAAAGGTTGTTGGAACTGTAATAACTTTTTTTTCCCTTTTTTTTTTGCATCTTCTACTGTAGAAGTGGAACAAAGAGGTAATTTAATCTATATATCCGTATTAATATTTTTAATGTTTCCTTTTAATATGACAATGTATAACACTGGAAAACATCAGCATAAAAGCATACCTGAACTATGTTACTATATATATGAACAAATATTAAAAATTTAAAGAGGGACAACATACAACTTTTAATTTGTTAAAAACAGATATTTAAATCAAACTACGTAGATTATATACAGTACATTAGGCCACCCACCCAATATATAGTCTGCAGAAGTCAGCATTAATTGGCTTAGAAGAGCAGTTGGAATTGGTATATTTATATGCAGCTGCATATAAATATCCCAAACCTGACTGTGTATTCAACCAGTGATATCTCTGTAACTCAAAGCTAGAACTGCATTCTTATCATATGAAAGATGGCATTCTCTTCCTTCATATGACACCAAAAACAAGTTTCTACATTTTATAATGTCTGAGATATAGCAGTTTGAAGTGACCCTCCCCACCCTCATTTTCTCTTAATTTCACACAGTCCTTACACCGAACACAATGAGAAGAAGGGAACAGCTCACTAGAGAAGCAAGGGAAAGTGGAACAAAAAAATAAAAATCAAGAATTTCCAATAACGGAGTCAAAATTAGTTATTAAACATATACTGTATATTACAAAATGTGTTACTGGGGATCTGAAGAACGGAAATCTAATCCGCTTAAAAAGCTGTTAACCGTGGAAACCTGCGGAGCCCATAGACTATAATGGGGTCCGCTGGATTACCGCCCGAAAAATGCGGAGAGAAAAGTCCTGCCGGATTTGGGGATGGAAACCCCAAACAGAGAATGAGTGCTAGTGTGAACCTAGCCTTAATGACACAAAAGCTGCCAGAAAACAAAAGTTGCATTGCCACCGCGGTTTTTCCCACAGCACTTTTTTACTGCAGCCTGCTACGTGGGGCCTTAGTCTAAAGAAGCTCTCTAGTAAACAAAAAATGTTTGCTGTCCCCCCCATTTGCAAAGGAGTCTGTATCTAGTTTAATGTTACTGAATAAACTTTACTGACAGCTTTATTTTGAAGTTTTCTTGTCCTCTCCAAAGCACTGACCTCTCTGCTCATCTGATGCACACAGTGAGGCAGATTTATGAAAACTTTCTTAGGCTGAGGCCCCACGTTGCGGAAACGCAGCTTTTTTGTTGCAGATTTTGTTGCAGTTTTTTGAGTCAAAGCCAGGAGTGGATTGAGCAAAAGGTAGAAGTTTAAGTACTTCCTATATAGTTCCCATTCGTCTTGTAGCCATTCTTGGCTTTGGCTAAAAAAAAACGCAACAAAATCTGCAACAAAAAAAGCTGCGTTTTCGCAACATGGGGCCGTAGCCTTAAAGAAAAACTGGCTTAGTTGACCATAACAACCAGTCACAGCACAGTTTTCATTCCATATAGTGCTTTTGAAAATTAAATCTGTGCTTTGATTAGTTGCTGTGGGCATAAATCTACCCAACTTTAGTGTTTCCCGTAAGAACAGGAGGTTAATCTGCCAACATAAGAGTCTGTTCACATCACGTTTTGAATACACCTAAGTTTTATTTTTAACCCCCCTAAGGGACTTGATCCCTAGGTGGTCTGAATACCCATATCATGTATACAATATATTATATATAATGCAATATATTGTAATACAATGTAATGTAGTGCAGTATTTTGTAGAATCCATTGACTTACATTACAGGCTGCCTATGGCAACCTGTAATAGAAGGTCTGTAGGGGCAGGCCTAGAAGCTTAGGCTCCTAGCTGTGAAGGTAATGGAGCACCAACCCCAGCTCTTACTCCACTAGATGGTGATCCTTGTCAGCACTTCAATTGCCTTGGTTGCAATGAATCTAAAGGTACGGTGGAAACCTGTTGGCTATGGTGCCTGCTTATCTCCTAAGCTGGTTTCTTTTTTAAAGTTCTGATATGTGCCATATGGGTATGGCAGATGTCTGAAAGCGAATGACACTGAGAGGAGACCGTGGGGGGCAGGACATTGGAAAATGGACAGAGAATAAGGAGAAGGAGAAAGCGAAAAGAATAACTAGGGAAAGTCAAGGACACACACACATGACATCATCATATCAACCCAATTTTACTCACCATTCTCCTAGCCAGCTTCTGATTCTTGAAATATAGCTGTCACTGCACTGCCTCATTTTTTTAATGTAGGTCTACACCCTTTTATTGCATATTACTAAGTCAAGGAGTTAGGGTCTGATGTAGAGTCAAAGTGAATAAAGTAAAGCTATACAGTTCCATCCATTTTACATGGACATTAATGAAGAAAAAAAACAAAAAACACAGATCTGACTATCAGTTATTTTGTATTGATGAAAAAGCATGGTATGCCACACTTTTCTGTCTGTAAAAAAACAAAACAACATATGATGTAAAGGAGGTAAATTGGAGTCAAAGTATGAACTTTTCCTCCCCTCCCACCAAGAACCACAGAGAAAATGTGTGAGCGATGATATACAGTGGGGAAAAAAAGTATTTAGTCAGCCACCAATTGTGCAAGTTCTCACACTTAAAAAGATGAGAGAGGCCTATAATTGACATCATAGGTAGACCTCCACTATGAGAGACAAAATGAGAAAACAAATCCAGAAAAATCACATTGTCTGATTTTTAAAGAATTTATTTACAAATTATGGTGGAAAATAAGTATTTGGTCAATAACAAAAGTTCATCTCAATATTTTGTTATATATCCTTTGTTGGCAATGACAGAGGTCAATTGTTTTTTGTAAGTCTTCACAAGGTTGGCACACACTGTTGCTGGTATTTTGGCCCATTCCTCCATGCAGATCTCCTCTAGAGCAGTGATGTTTTGGGGCTGTCGCTGGGCAACACGGACTTTCAACTCCCTCCAAAGGTTTTCTATGGGGTTGAGATCTAGAGACTGGCTAGGCCATTCCAGGACCTTGAAATGCTTCTTACAAAGCCACTTTTTCATTGCCCTGGCGGTGTGCTTGGGATCATTGTCATGATGAAAGACCCAGCCACGTTTCATCTTCAGTGCCCTTGCTGATGGAAGGTTTGCACTCAAAATCTCACGATACATGGCCCCATTCATTTGTCCTGGTCCCTTTGCAGAGTAACAGCTCCAAAGCATGATGTTACCACCGACATGCTTCACAGTAGGTATGGTGTTCTTTGGATGTAACTCAGCATTCACTCTCCTCTAAACACGACGAGTTGTGTTTCTATCAAACAGTTCTACTTTGGTTTCATCTGACCATATGACATTCTCCCAGTACTCTTCTGGAACATCCAGATGCTCTCTAGCAAACTTCAGACGGGTCCGGATATGTACTGGCTTAAGCAGGGGGACACGTCTGGCACTGCAGGATCTGAGTCCCTGGCGGCGTAGTGTGTTACTAGGTCCCCCCGTGTGGTTCTGGGATTGTTGCTCACCGTTCTTGTGATCATTTTGACCCCACGGAGTGAGATCTTGCATGGAGCCCCTGATCGAGGGAGATTATCAGTGGTCTTGTATGTCTTCTATTTTCTAATTATTGCTCCCACAGTTGATTTCTTCACACCAAGCTGCTTGCCTATTGCAGATTCAGTCTTCCCAGCCTGGTGCAGGTCTACAATTTTGTTTCTGGTGTCCTTCCACAGCTCTTTGGTCTTCACCATAGTGGAGTTTGGAGTGTTACTGTTTGAGGTTGTGGACAGGTGTCTTTTATATTGATAACAATGTCAAACAGGTGCCATTACTACAGGTAATGAGTGGAGGACAGAGGAGCCTCTTAAAAAAGAAGTTACAGGTCTGTGAGAACTAGAAATCTTGCTTGGTTGTAGGTGACCAAATACTTATTTTCCACCATAATTTGCAAATAATTTCTTAAAAAATCAGACAATGTGATTTTCTAGATATGTTTTCTTTTTGGTGGCTGACTAAATACTTTTTTCCCCTCTTTAGTTCCAAGCAGACTCAATTTTTTATCCACTGTGCTGGAAAATAGTACATCATATTCATACAATTGTTATTTTCTGTTATATGCATTAAAACCAGTGAAAAAAAAAATGGATAGATAAAGTATGAACCTTTGACATCAGTTTTACCAACAGAAGTCTATTGGGATATTGAGTAATACATTTTAACAATTTAGTCTTTCCATTGAGCAGATTATTTTTTTTTTTTTTGTTTCAAAACATAATTGTGTTGTGAACTGCCCTAAAGTTACTTATTAGAGCCTTGATCTGACTCACATACACCTGCATTGAGAGTTTGACTGCCTGCCCCTACAGAGAGGAGCAGAAAGGACTCAGTACTTCAAAGGGGAAACTACACTTCCCAGCATGCACATTTGCTCAGCTGGGTTCAGAACTCCCACAGAAATTACGTACTGGAAGTTGTCTTTACACACAACAGCTGGAGTGCTGAAGGTTGCCGATCCCTGATAGAACATAACATAACTTCACAATAAGGTCTCATTCACACATCTGCATTGATTGTAAACGGATAGCAAGCCACACTGCTCATTCGCAGGTGTTGTGCTTTCCACAGTTGATCCTCTTTTCACCAGATAAAAAAAAAAAAATATTTATTTTCTATATTTTGTATGTATCTGGGTGCATGAAAAATGTATGACACATGGACGTCATTCGTTTTTTGTCACAGTTCCATGGACTATCATTGATGTAATGTATCAGTGATGCATCAGCATGAATAAAAATGTCTGTATAAACACGTTAAGAATGGGTATGTGTGGGGTTTGTGAAAATTGCGGATGCCTTATACAAATCAAATGTGGACATGTAAATAAGGACTAAAGATGCCAGTAAGGTATTCAGTAACCTTACACTACACAAACTCATTTTCCAAACAGCCAGTAGCTAGATTGGTAGATACCCTGACATGGAATTCCCACAACCTCCAGAAAGGGGAACCTCAGTTTCCTTTTACTGTATCCCGAGTCACATGACATGGCTAGGATGATTTTAAAAGGAGCAAATCAATCAAGCATATAGCTTACTGCTCTATTTAAAGTCTATGAAACTGATTGAAACAGTTGAGTGCTGAACGATTGGTCTCAGCAATTCATCCTGATCTAGCATTTATGAGATAGATGATAACTAGAGATGAGCGAATCGAAGCTGCAGAAGTGGAATTCGATTCGAATTTCAGGAAATCTTCGATTCTGGATTTCCTCACGCTTCGAATCGTATTTTTTTGTAGAATGGCCACCACATATGTTAGGACAAGGGGCAAGGGACTCTGGGAGCACGGGATTACCGACAATGCCAAGCGTGCAGCTAATCAGCAGCCAGGTGGACCTGTGATGTCACAGCGCTATAAAAACCCTCGGCCATTTTAGGTACAGTCACATCACTCTTACTGTAGGGACAGACGTCGGCAGGAGCTAAGGAAAGACTTAGAAAACAGATAGAAGTTGCTGAGCCTTAGAACTGTAGGGAAAGGACAGGGAGGAATTGCAGGGTGGTTGCAGGGTCATTAACAGCAAGAATTTTAATACACATTGCAGCACTCACTGCTGTTATACTGCTGCTCATTACTCATACCTGTGTCTTCAAGTTGAAACACAACACAACAGAAGTGCAGTACAGCAAAAAACAGTGAATTATCATACACTAATATCTGCACGTATCTGTAAAAAACGCCTTTTTAAATGTGTTTATTGTAAGGGGCTTATTCATCGTTCTTCCAAAGCATAACATTACATTTGTCAGTTCTACTGTGCCAAAGAAAACTGAATTATCATCCAATAATGTCTGAACTTATCTGTAATAAACACCTTTAACGTGGGGAAAGACATAACGACCATATTCACCATTTTATTACCAGTATAAAGTTGCAAGCCATTTCTAAAAACAGTATTGTCAATAATAATTCAATAATTCTTAGCGGTTACTATCACTTATTTAAATTTTGTTTCCATTGTGCTGATGGAGCCAATACTGCTCCTGCCACTGCCACCCCCTCCCACAGCTGCCATGCCAGTGCAAGTTGAGCGCTCAGGGCCCCCCCCCGGTCGGAAATGTGAGAGGATGGACAATGGCACAGATAGGCAGCCGCCAACTTGCTACATAGCATGTCTCTATAGTACTTCAGTTTGTCCTCCCTCTCAGCGGGTGTAAAAAAGGCCCCCAGTTTTCCCCGGTAGCGAGGGTCTAACATGGTGGAGAGCCAGTATTCATCCCTCTGTGGAATGGTGACAATTCGGCTGTCACTGCGCAAGGAAGTCAGCATGCATCGGGCCATTTGCACAAGTGACTCCGAGGGACTCCCTGCATCCATCTCCACTGCATAATGCCACGGTGTGTCTGGGTCATCTGCCTCATCCTCATCTCCCTCTGGTTGTTCTGGTTGCTCCTGCTCCTCCTCTCCACCCATTTGGCTACACATTGTTTGTGTTCCAATGTCCTCCTCATCCGCCTCCTCCTACAGTTCAGCCCCCACAGGGCTCATGTGGCCGTGAGATGTAGACACCACATCTCCAGTCCCCCTGACCAGCCAGATTGAAAAGCATCTTTTCCAGGATGTGAATCAGGTGAACGATTTTGTTCATCTCCTAGTCCTGGAGACTGACTAACAAAGTGGCCTCCTCAAAGGGAACGAACAAACGGCAGTTGTCACGCATGAGCTGCCACTGGCTAACGTTAAAGTTACAGTTGTGCTAAAGGCACAGGAAACTTGGTCAAAGTTGAAGGAAAGATGAATGCAGCACATTATCAGCAAATACTGGAGGCAGATTTGCACTCATCAGCCAGGAAGCTGCGCATGGGACATACTTGGACATTCCAACATGACAACGATCCAAAGCACAAGGCCAAGTCGACCTGTCATTTGCTACAACAGAAGAAAGTGAAGGTTCTGGAGTGGCCATCTCAGTCTCCTGACCTCAATATCATTGAGCCACTCTGGGGAGATCTCAAGTGCGCAGTACATGCAAGACAGCCCAGGAATTTACAGGAACTGGAGACTTTTTGCCAAGAAGAATGGGCAGTTTTACCATCTGAGAAAATAAAGAGCCTCATCCACAACTACCACAAAAGACTTGAAGCTGTCATTGATGTTAGAGGGGGCAATACACGGTATTAAGAACTGGAGTATGTGAACTTTTGAACAGGGTCATTTTGATGTTTTTGGTTGTCATGATTTAAAAATAGAAAACACAGAAGTATGACAATAAATGGCTTCAACCAACCACTAACCATGAGTGGAGAAAAAGTTTTTGTGTTATCATTCATATTCTCTGAAAAAAGTCTGCTGGGGTATGTAAACTTTTTAGCACCACTGTACACAGGGGAGTACTTCTGTCCGCTTGGATCATAAAGAAATCATTTATGGCTTTTCTCTCTTCATATAGTCAATCCAACATATGGAGGGTTGAATTCCAACGGGTGGAAACATCGCATATCAGCCTTGTGGGAGGCCGTTCTGCCGATGCAGCTCAAGGAGGGTGTGCTTGGCAGTGTGCGAGTGGCTGAAGTGCATGCAATGTTTCCTTGACATTTTTAGGATGTCTTGCAGATGGGTGGAACACTTAAGGAAACGCTTGACAACCAGATTGAACACGTGCACCATGCAGGGCGCATGGCTTAGCCCTCCTTGACGCAGTACCGACACCATGTTCTTCCCGTTATCAGTCACCATTGTTCCGATTTTAAGTTCTCTTGGAGAAAGCCAGGATTCGATTTCTTGATTGAGGACACAGAGCAGTTCCTCCCCTGTGTGACTTCATTCGCCCAGGCAAAGGTGGTGTAGAACAGCCCTGCACATGTGGTAAGCTGGAGGAGCACTTTGAATTTTCCTTGCGGTGGAGGCTGAGAAGACAGTGGAGGATATGGCGACATTGTTGCAGGACCAACGGCATGAGAACGTGGAGGCAGAAGCTGAGTCACCTGTCCAAGTTGCTGGTGTGTCTGGGCAGGCACCACATTAAGCCAGTGGGCCGTAAATGATATATTGTCCTTGACCGTAGTTACAACTCATGCACGTGCACTTTGGCAGACACCGACAGGCTCAAGGACTGGCCCACCTTCTGTTCTATATATTTGTGCAGGGCTGGTACTGCCTTTTTGGCAAAGAAATGATGGCTTGGGACTCTCCACCTCGGCTCGGCGCAAGCCATGAGTTCTCTAAAAAGTACAGAGTCCACCACTTGGAAAGGGAGGGACTGCAACACCAGCAACTTGGACAGAAGCACATTCAGCTTCTGCCCCGCTGGATGAGTGCATGCATACTGTTGTCTTTTCGAAATCGCTTTGGTGATGGATTGCTGGTGCAATGACTGACTAGGAGGAGGAGGAGGAGCTGGAGCATCACGACCAGTAGATGATGGGAAGGACACACAGCTTCCTCCGGCTGAGGTGGTGGAGCCTTGACTGGTTGAAATGTGGTGCGTGCCACTGGGTGCTGCAGCGGTTGCTGCGGCAGGCTGGACCACCACATTGGAGCCACAGCTCTCCCAGGCTACTTTATGGTGACTCTGCATATGTTGACGCAGGGCTGTGGTGCCAACATTGGCACCCTGGCCATGCTTCACCTTCTGCCCACAGATTGACATATGGCCATGTTCACCTCCCCGGTGGCTTTACAAAAAACTGCCACACTGCCGAGAAGGTGATTTTTACCCTCAACACCCCGCAATAACTGACTGCTACTGCCACTGCCTCCATGAACCCCTGCACCACTGCTTTCCGGGCAGGTAGGCTGCTGCGAAGTGGGTGGTCTACCCCGGGCACGTTTAGCTCCCGACCTCACACTGCTGCCACCCTGGTGACTCCCCCTCTGCCTCATGCGCAAGCTGCAACCCTCTTCTCCTGATGACGATGAAGCCCCTTCGTCACCCGGCTCCTAATTATGATCGGCTACATTTTCATCCACTACTGTCTGTAGATCACTGATGTCCTCATCAACACCAGCTCCCACGGCACTCTCCTCATCACTACTTGCCCGCCTACCAGAGGAAGCGGCGGATGCCTCCTCCAGATCTTGGCTGAGCAGTAGCTGCTGACTGTCCTCTACACTTACCCCAGTCCCATGGGTCCTCTGCCTTGGGATAACCTTAGACTCTGACCTATCCTTCAAGCCGCACATCCAAACCCTCAGCCCCTCCTGCCGCCTCCAACTTAAGAACATCCATTGAATCCGCTTTTTCCTCACCCCTGAAACTACAAAGATGCTAGTCCAAGCCCTCATAATCTCCTGCTTAGACTACTGTAACACCATTCTCCATGGCCTCCCAGCAAATACTCTCGCTCCCCTCCAGTCCACTTTAAATTACGCCGCTTGCTCAATACACCTCTCCCCCCATTCTTCATCGGTCGCTCTCCTCTGCCAATCCTCTCACTGGCTACCCGTTGCCCAGCGAATAGAGTTCAAATTACTAATGCTGACATACACAGCCATCCACAACCTTTCCCCTCCATATATCTCCGACCTAATCTCCCGCTACCTGCCCGCACATAACTTCTGATCCTCCAAAGACCTCCTACTCCGCTCTGCTGTTATCCGCTCTTCACACAACCGTCTCCAAGACTTCTCCTGTGCATCCCCCATACTCTGGAACTCATTACCAAGACATATAAGACTGACCCCACAAGCTTCAATAAGGCCCTGAAGACTCACCTATTCAGGAAGGCCTACAACCTCCAATAACACTACTGTCTCCATACCACCACCTGAACAGCCTCTACCCCTCTTCCGTCATAGATTGTAAGCCCTTGCGGGAAGGGCCCTGTATCCCACTGTGCCAGTTGGTCACTGTCAGTATTATCTGTTTTGTATATCTTGTATACCGTATGTTAACCCTCAAATGTAAAGCACCATGGAATTAATGGTGCTATATAAATAAACAATAATAATAATAATAAATAATAATAATACCTCCTCCTCACTATACAGTGGATCTGAGCCCACAGCATAGAGTACTTCTCTAGCTGATTGAACAGAAAAGGACAGAGGCAGGTTGAGAACAGGTGAGGGGACAGGCCTGCCACCGACTCTTGGCTGGGAGTGTCTGATGTGACTTGGGATGAATTGGATGACCGAGTCAACCAGTCTACAACCGTTGGGTTGCTGGTCAAGATACTGCTACTTGACACTGGGAGCTCAGGCCTCTGTAACTGACTCCTGCTGCCACTCCCCCTTACTCTACTGTGCTTTAGTGGAGAGACAAAAAAAACAACAACGCCAAGCGGCACATAGGGTAATATTGTTTTTTTAAAAATTATCGTATGATAATGATAAATGACACAATAGGAATTGTGTTTATAAAAGTAGATTGTATATGGTGACTAGGATGTGTCCACTAATAGAGTTAAGAGTTAGTTAGTGAACACAGAGTGTGGGTATAAAGTGTGTGAATGTACAACCGACAGGGTCTGGTGTGTACCAATGCCCCCTCAGTTGGTCAACTCATATAATGTGAATTGTGACACTGGTATCGCGTTGTGTTATTGAGTTTAATAAAGAGCATCTTTAGTGAAGCGCGGTCTCCATACCTCCCTTTTTCTGGATATTCTCCTACCAATTTTGCACTTACTCTACTGTGACCTGTGCCTGCGCCAGAAACATTTAGGCCTGTGTCCCTCTCCTGTGCATGGCCTCTCGCTTCTCTGTCTGACATACTGTTTGATGAAAAAAACGTAATTGCAAAGGGCAAAACAGCCTGTTATTTTCTACTTTGAAGAGAATGGCAAATATGCCCCTTATTTCTTTCCCCACTAATGAACACCTATAAAAAAAAGCGTGATAAAGGTAGAGATTTGTGGCTCAGTTTTATTGAATTATTGACAATACTGTATTGATAAATGGCCTGCAACTTTATACTGGGAACAAAATGGCGAATATGGTCCTCCTTATGGGTTTCTACACAAATAAACACTTTTAAATAAGGTGTATGCTCCTCCAGCATACCACATGTGCAGGGCACAGCGGTGTCACGCTGTTCTACACCTTGTTTGCCTGGGTGAACAAAGTCACAGAGGGTCGGAACTGGGTCACTGTATGTCCTCCTCATGCTGCTTCCACTGGGTCACTCTCTGTTCTCCTCATGCCACTGCCACCGGATCACTGTATGGCCTCCTCATGACGCTTCCACTGGGTCACTCTGTGTTCTCCTCATGCTGCTGCCACTGGGTCACTGTATGTCCTTCTCATGCCCCTGCCACTGAGTCACTGAATGCCCTCCTCATGCCAGTGCCACTGCTGAGTCACTGTATGGCCTCCTCATGCTGCTGCCAACTCCACATTATGTCGCCTTGCCACTCTGTAGACATCTATGTCGAATCGGCAGACGAGGGTGTAAAAGAAGTGCGCTCTTTCACGCTACAGTAGGATGTTGGGCCTCTGCACAGTTCTTTCTACCTGGCACTAACATGGTTAGTTCACACTTGAGTTAGTTGGTCAGTTTTGGTCCCGTAACTGTCCAAATAAGTGAAGTGTGTAGCGGTTCCAAGAGCGACGCCTGTCATGTACGTGTCATTCTGACTCACAGTATTGTTTCACTACCACAGTAGGCTCCCTATGCGTGTTACTGCAAGGCACAGTGTTTTACACCACTATACAGGCTCTCTGAAGCCAGGAAATAGGTGTTTTTTAGCGATATTAATTAATTAAATTAATTCGGATCAAAGCAAATTTTTTGGAATTTTGAATCGAACTGCAAAATTGAACTTTTGAGAAATTCGCTCATCTCTAATGATAACTGTTTCTAGCTAGAATACCTCTACCTCTCATATGTGAAGGTTTTCACTGCATAGTCTCAAGAAACTGAAATTAAGGCTAAAAAAGCGCTGTGGAAAAAACTGCGGTGGCAAAGCATTGCGATTTTTCCCGCAGCACTTTTTACAGAAAATCTGCAGAGGATATGATAACATTTATGATTTGATAAGGCTGCTAATGTTTCAAAGGGATTTAATGTGCTTAAATAAAATAAATAAATTAAATTTTTAACACCCTCTTACCAATTGTTTGAAAGCACCATATTTTAGTGTTAATCTAACTTTAGCAGTTGTATCTTTATAGTTAATAAACTTGTACACATACATATTGGGCAAATATGTAATATATATATCATGGGGAAATATTGTGTTAATATTGTGTGTCAGTGTCTCACGAGAACAATACTGTGGAACACAGTGTTCCATGTAGTCCTAGTGAACAATGTAGTGACTAATGAAAAAAGGGGGACCTAGTGAAGTAGAGACAACAACAACACACCCCAAGGCAATGGAGCCAGAACGATTCCCTTTGAGGATTTGCCACCTCTTCTAGGTTGTGAAACCTGTTCAAAAACTTGAAAGAATAGTTGAGAAACCCTGTGATTGGCTTCATGTGTAGATTCCCCTTATATAGACAAGACCACATGGACACAAGATAAACGACAAATGATGAACCGCAGGTGTAATAGCCACTAATCTGAAAATAAATGACTGAAAACAGCACATTAGCAAGATGCTACACAAAGGCAATTTGTTTATGAGAAGATGAGTCCTCATGAACTAACCTGTTTCTTGTGAAGGCTCCAGGCCTGTCTTAACTATATGCCTATTGAGTCTTGCCTCATAGGCATAAAGCGATTTAGCATATGAGACAAGCAATCTAAAGATCACAGATTCAAGCTCCCAAGGGGTAATAAAGTAAAAAAAAAATTAAAAATAAATAAAAACAGCCATAGCCAGTTTTTCGCCATTTCTCCTCTGATAAAAAAAAATTAAATAAAAAGCAAAGTGGCAAACATGACCCAAAATAGTATACAAAAAAATATATGCTTTATGCATTCCCCATATGTATTAAAAAAAAAAAAAAAATAATAATTATGGGTGTTTAGGAATTTCTTAAAGGGGTTAAAAACTAGAGATGAGCGAATCGAAGCTGCAGAAGTGGAATTCGATCCGAATTTCAGGAAATATTCGATTTGCATCGAATCCGAATCTCCTCACGCTTCGTGGTAACGATTCACATTCAGTTCAAAATGGCTGCTGTACATGGGGCAAGGAACTCTGGGAACGCGTTATCACCCACAATGCCATACGTGCAGCCAATCAGCAACCAGCCCTGTGATGTTACATCCCTTTAACCCCTTCGCGAGCGCACACGGCATGTTTGACTGCTGCATCCAAGTTGATTAATCCCACCGATCGGTTATGGAGCAGGGTGTTAGCAGTAACTGACAGCTAACACCCTGCTCCATAACCGATCCGGGGTTTTAACAACTAGGATGCCGCAGTCAAATATGACCGCTGCATCCAATGGGTTCCGTCATTTTGCCGCCCACCCGCTCACCCCAGTTCTCTGCAGCCAATAAATAGCTGTTTTTTGTACACGATTCACAACGATTTAATTCGGATTGAATAGAATCATATTTCGGCGAAGTTGCCGAATCGAATTTTTGAATACTTCGCTCATCTCTATTAAAAATGTTTAAAAATAAAAAAATAAATAAATTTGGTGTCCCTGGAATCGTACTGACTGAGAATACAGGAGAAATGTCATTTTGGCTGCACAATGAGCACTGAAAACAAAGCCCCTAAGAAAGTCACACACAGTATTTCTGTAAATTATACCCCATTTTGAATTTTTTTTTTCCAGTGTCCTACTAAAATTTATGGAATATTAAAAAGGTACCTTTAAAGTACAATTTGTCCCACAAAAATTAAGTGCTCTGTAAACTGAAAAATAATAAAAAGGTTATGGCTCTTAGAAGAGAGGGAGTTAAAAACAAAAGTTGAAAGACGGCCAAACCATCACCCGTTCACAGCTGGTATGAACTGTTTGTGCTGATGTGATTGTTTTTGCTAAAAGTGGCACTGTGCGTTACGGCCAAACATCTCCATTTTGCTAACTTCTGTCCAAAGTACTTTGAAGTCTTGTGGCTTGTTCAGATGAAAACTTCTGTGCTTCCATGTTAGTCTCTTCTTTATAAAACTTTCTTCTGGTAACCCTTTCAAATAAGCCATACTTGTTCAGTCTTTCTAATTGTATGGTCATGAAGTTAAATATTAGCACTGCAGCCTTGCAACGCTGGAGTCCTGGGTTCAAATCCTGCCAAGGACAACATCTGCAAGGAGTTTGTATGTTCTCCCTGTGTTTGTTTGCGTGGGTTTCCTCCGGGTACTCCGGTTTCCTCCCACACTCCAAAGACATACTGATAGGGAATGTAGATTGTGAGCCCTATATGGGACAGTGACTGACAATATCTGTAAAGCACTGTGGAATATGATGGCGCTATATAAGTAAGCATAATAATAATAATAACTATTTCACATACTAATTGAGACTTGTAGAGTTGTTCTTGGGTTTCTTGCAACTTCTCTGAGCATTACATGGTCTGACCTTGGGGTGAATTTGCCGGGACCCACTCCTGGGAAGATTGTCTTGAATGTTTCCTCTTGTGATTAACCTTTCTCACTGTAGAATGAGGAATTTTCAGTTATTTGGATATGGCCTTATATTCTCAGATTGACAGGCAGCAATAACCGTTTCTTTAATATCATTGCTGATTCCGTTCATCTTTGGCATTTTGTTAACACTGGCCTGAATGCTCCAAACAAGTCAACTGCCAAAACGTCTGCTTTTATAAAGGTGGTAACACACTGATTGATAATCAGAACAGTTAATCAAGAGTATTTGAGTAGCAGCACCTGACTACTACTTACCCTACTTATTTTTTCACAGACTGCTTCTCTTTGTTAAATGAATATTGACAGTGAAATTTGTCATGTATTCTTGTTCATCTGAGATTGTAATTACTTATTCTTATTCCCTTCTAAGGACTAGATTTTTTTTTTTTTTTTAAGTATAACAGTAGAGGTACCAGGCTGCACTCGCTTTGTATGGGTGCATGTTCACAGAGGGACAGGCCACACTCCCCGTAGTAAGCAGATGAGAACCTGGTCTGCTATTCTATTCTCTACTTTGCTGATTTTTTAATTATGCCCTGATACATAAAACTATAGATTTGAAAGAGGATATACAAATATGTATGATCAACCTGTAGGTTTGTCCTGGAAACCTCACAAATTCTGGCACTAAGGCCCCACATAGAGGGCCGCAGCAAAAAAAGCGCTGCGGAAAAAACAAAGGTTTTCTCTGTGGACGTTCTCCTTCCATTATAAATATAGGGAAAATGCCAGGAAAACTGCTACTGACTCCCATTGAAATGAATGAGAGGCGGCTTTCGAGGCAGATTCCGCCTCAAAATCAGCCTGCAAAAAAACTCTGTGTGAATATACCCTAATATGGCAAAACTAATGCATGTTGATAGACATCTTACGCTAGGTTCACACCTACATTCGGGTTTCTGTTCGGGGGGTCCTCAAGCGGAAACCAAATCCTCTTTAAAAAAAACGGTTAGCCACGGAAACCCGTGGACCCCATAGACTATAATGGGGTCCGCCATATTTCCACCCGAAAAGGCAGCGCTTTCGGGATTCTGTTCTCCCTGCAATTTTCATGCGGAATGGGGAACAGAATCCCTCATCGGAGAGCAGGCGCAGGTGTGAGCCTAGCCTTAGCTGCAGGGGTGTAGCTATATGGGGTGCAGAGTTAGCAATTGCTACCGGACTCTGGACACTGAGGGAGCCCAAAGGTCTCTCTACAAGACAGGAAGACACCAGTATTATAGGCAGCACATGAGCCCCATTACAGATTTTGCACTGAGGTCTAGGAGCTGCAAGCTTTACTTTACTCCAATATTTTTAGCTAAAATAATAGTGCACACCAATAATAAAGCTGGCTAGTTTTACACAGTTCCTTTTTTAGACACTTTAACCCCTTCACACAAAATCTAGTACATGTATGTGTTTAGGTGTGAAGGGCTGTATGGAGAATGCTCAGTATAATACAGCCAGCACCCGCCGCGATCGGTGGTGGCAATGATCGCAGCTCTTAAAACTTTAGATGCCCTCTGATGATGTTCCGATTGGTTGCCATGACAGCTGAAAGCCTATTGAAGACTCCCAAAGTTGTCATTACTACTGTATGGTTCTATTACACGCTGCTATAATGTTTAATAGAAGTCAATGAATTTTACCATGCACAAAATACATAAGTATTGTAGTGTATTGTTTGAGCGATCAGACCCCTCCCTTCCCAGGGTTCAAAGTCCCTAGGGGGTCTGAAAATAAGTAAATAAAAAAAAAAAAAAAAATCATTAACACAAATATTTATCCCATATGGTAAACACCGTAGCTAGAAAGAAAAAAAAATAACACTTTTTTGAAATGGCTGTTTTTCTTTCAACACTTTGCCTTCTAAAAGAAATTGAATAAAAAAAATCAAACCATCAGGCCTACCCCAAGATGGTATAAATTAAAACAACATCTTGTCCCGCAAAAGAAGCCATACCCAGCTCCATACATGAAAATATGAAAAAGTTATAGGTGTCATAATGGTGAAGCAGACATTTTTCTATTTTGCAAAGTTAAATTTTTTTAGTTTCAAAAGGTATTTATTGAATTACAAAACCAATATAAAACATGGGTGAGCAGTAAATTTGCAAGAGGAAAATGAACAGCATATCAAGTGTAAAAAAGGGTAGGCAAATTACAGTATAGTAGATATTGTCCCAAATTCAAGATGCCAACCCAGGAGAGAGAAGTAGGGTTAAAAAGGTTTAACAGCCAAAAACAAACAATGAATACAAATGGAGTGAAGGTAGGTTGATGGCACTACAATGAGGGGTCTGAAGGTAAGTGGGGAAGTGTCCCTGCCAGGGGGAGGGGGGGTGACTGGTGTGTAATGCTTAAGCTCAGGTCACACTTAGAACTGTAGATAGTATGGCAAACCCGGGACGTTGGATCTGGGAATCCAGGGTGCCCAAACCTTATGAAAGAGGGGACGAGTATCAGAGATGTGGCATTAATTTTCTCATGGAGCATTATAGAGTCCACTCGCCAGATAACATCCATCACTGAGAGAGTAAGTCTCCTCCATTTGAAGGCTACGTGGATGTGCGCCTTCAGGCCATCAGGATATAATGGAGTAGTTTGAATTGGGCATATTGGAAATTAGCTGGTTTGAGACTAAGGAGAAAAGTGGGGGCTGACAGTGGAAAGGACAGGTTAAAAAGGCGTTGCACTAGTCTATGGATAGTCATCATTAAGCAGTGGGCATGAGGGCAGGTCCATCACTAGTACTAGTACAAAACAAAATATGCAACACCGAGCAACAACCTCGTGTTATAACGTTTGGACATAAAAATTATATTAATCTGTAATAAATGGCCGCTCACCTTGTAGAGTTGTGAAAAAGATCACAACTCCTGTAAACAGCAGGTAAAGTTGATGAATCAAAATGGATGAGGCAGCAGCTAGATCCTCGCCAGCGTTGGCGAAATGTAGATAAGGTACAAGGACCGTTCCCAAATTGTAGAGGGATAAAATCAGCGCTTACTCCAATCCAATCAAGCAGGTTCCTTTATTTAAATACCAAACACATGAGTCCATAAGTGTGACCTGCCAGCTGCCCTTTCTAATAGATGTACAACAATCAATACACTGAGCGGGGGTCAGCCTGGAGCCAAGATCCTGTTTCCAGGCTGCCATAAACTCCAATTTAGTGTCTGGGGGAGGGGTATATAATAAACTGTACACAAAGGATAAAGACCCTCTATCTGCAGCTCTAAAACAATTTCTCAAAGCTAGTAGGAGATATTTCTGGGCTGAGTGGGGTGAGAATGTAGGAAGTGGAAAACCTGTGTGGTCTTAAAAGCCTCTGATGGGGGCAGGGAATAAGCGTTCATAAATTAATCTTTGGTGAAGACCCACTGGTTACAGAGAAAGTCAATAAGATAGAGAAATCGGGTGTGTCTCCACCAACGAACACTTCAGGAGATAGGCCAGATGGGAAGAGGGGATTTGAGAATCGGGATTAGCGGGGGAGATTTTGCTCTGTAAGCCATAGTGGAAGTGGACTCGATGCCAGAGCTAGATGATGTAATGAGTGACCTTGGCAGAGTATGAGAGGCCGATCTCAGGGACCAGAGTAAGGCTTGGAGGGATGTCAGAGCTACCAGCACCAACTCCAGGGTGACACACTGTGGGCGTTTGGTCTCGTTATAGATAGCTGCTAGACTCTCCCAACTCTGCGCTATGTAGTATTTGTAAATATGAGGGCCCAAGAGTCTGCCCAATCTTTTATGGAGCTTCGTAATGCGCCTATGGATACGTGGTCATTAATAATCCTATATAAAGTTGAATATTTCTTTTTGTAGGACTGTAAGGGAGGAGGTGGTCACTGGGGTTGGGAGAGTGTGAAAATAATACAAAATACAAGGTAGGGTGACCATCTTGACCGAATGAAATCCTACCTATCCAATAGAGTGTGGGGCAGTGCCATGTGGTTAGATCCTTCAGAAGTCTCAGGATCAACATAGCATAATTCCATTTAAAATGGGCTTCTAGAGAGTTGCAGAGGTTAATGCCCAGGTACAGCAAAAATCCCTAGTTTGAAAGCCAAAGTTCAAAGAGATCAGTTTCGTAGTGGCCAATGGAACATTACAATGCAGTATTTCACATTTGGAGGTGTTTAGTTTAAGGCCAGACAGATGAGCAAAACGGGAGAGGGTGTTGCTTAAATTCGGGAGCGAGATGAGAGGGTTGGTAATAGTTAACATCATGTCGTCAGCAAAAAAGTTGGTTTTGTGTTCACGGTCCCCATAATGTCACCCGTAATGTCAGGGTGAGAACAGATGGCTATAGCTAGCAGTTCAATAGCGAATGCAAACAAGGCAGGGGATAAGGAGTAGCCCTAATGGGTGCCTCTGCGGATATCAATAGGTTCCGGGGGAGTCCGTGGGGAAGTTTTAAATATGCGATGGACTTGCAATAAAGGGCGCGGAGGGCCCTTTGAAAATGGCCAGAGATAGCCATGAATTTTAAGACGTGGGCAAGGTAGTTCCAGGAGAGGCTATTGAATGCCTTCTCGATATCTAGGGCTAAAAGAGAAATAGACTTGTGGTGGGAATTAGTCCAATGAATAATGTTGCAAACATTGGCAGAGGCCTGTCTGCGAAGATAGAAGGAAAAAAACATTTAGGTAGTAGAATCTTTTCTAGGTTTAGGGATAACTGTAATAGATACGCTAAGCATGTCTTGGAGGAAGTGAGGAGATAGTAGGTCTTTAAATATTTTGTAATATAGGGAAGAAAAGCCATGACGCCCGAGGCCTTCTTGGTTTTGTGGGCGGCAATGACGATGTCTAATTCTTCCTTGGTAATGGGGCCACTTAGGGTAGCCGCCTGGGAGGAAGAAATAGAAGGGAGGTGAAAGGAGGAAAGAGTCAATTTTCGGGGGAAGGGCAGTATATAGTTTTTGGTAAAATTAGAATTATAATTAGAGGTCAAAGTACCGCTGGGTTCCCGTATTTATTGACGTAGTTATAGAATTACGCTTGGGAAAGTTTAAATATTTAAAAGGTATCAACACATTAAAAATACTATATAATTTGGTAATGCCGTTATCATACTGAACCACAGAATACAGGTAACATGTCAATTTTACCACATGAATGTCGTTAAAATTAAACCCTTAAGAAATTAGCACAAAGTTGACTCTTGACATTATGGGGAGAAAAAAACAGAAATGCAAGAACGAAAATTGGCTCGGTCCTAAAGGGGTTAAAAAACAAACTGTCTACTGAGGAGTAACACATGTCTAAAATGCATAATAAATAAGGCACATGGCCAGTGGCGTAACTAGGAATGGCTGGGCCCCAAAGCGAACATTTGACCCCAGAGTATAATAATCGGAGACCTAGGGGAGGATACAAACATAAAAAAACTACGTTGCTTACCTGTTCCTCGCTCCGGTGCATGCCCGTGCGCTACTCCGGCCTTCTTCTTGTGCGGACCAGGCCGGCGTCATGTGATGCGGGACCGGCGTCGCGACGCAAAATGACGTCGGCTGACGTCTAGGACGTCACCAAACAGGCCCGAAGCGCAGGAGCGGTAAGTACATTGTTTTTTATGTTCCCTCACCAACTCTGGGCCTCCGATTATTATACTCCGGGGTCTGAAAAGACCCCGAAGTATAATGATAGCAGGTGTTCGGGCCGCGGCCTCACATACCGATCCCCGCTCTTGCTCACAGCCGCCTCCGCAGAATCGGAAGCGCAGGCGGCCGTGAGCGGGACCTCGGGGAACGGTAAGTATATAGGGCCCGTTACCTGCTGGGGTTACTCCAGCAGATAACGGACTATAAAGAAAAAAAAAAAAAAACGCAACAGGGGCCCCCGGGGCCCCGTAATGTCCCGGGCCCTGTGGCAGCTGCTACCACTGCTACCCCGGTAGTTACGCCCCTGCACATGGCATAAACATGCAGGGCTGTTTTCACACATTGGTGCGCACAGTGCCAAAATGTCATGAGTGAGCCATTATAATCTGCTGTAAAACCTTTATACACACCTCTCCTGCTACTGAACCTCATAATATTTATTTGTTTCTCTTACTTGTCTAACACCAACATATTCCACAGTGTTTTATAATCATTGTCAGTCACTGTCGCATATAGGGCTCACAATCCAAATCCCACTTTGGAGTGTGGAAGGAAACCAGTGAACCCAGGGAGAACATACAAACTCCAAGCACATTTGAGCCTAGAACTCCAGCGCTGCAAGGCCACAGTGCTAAACACTGAGTCACCATGCTGCCAACCTCATTATACACACCTCTCCTGCTACTGAACCACATACATCATAATGTTCTGCAGTAGCTGAGAAAGGAATTATGAGGTTCTGCAGCAGCTGAGATAATACAGATTTGAACTGCTATTGAACATAATACATTTCCTGTGACTTATCCTCATTATACACACCTCATTTGCTGTAGATCTTCATAATACATACATCAGCTGTTGCAAAATGATCACACATGATCAATAGACCAGAAACTTTGTGGTGACATAGCATGGGTTTGGTAGCGCACAGGACACTTGTCAACTCTGAGTGACTGGAAGTCTTCTCCTGAAGAAGTTGGCAAATATGACTTAACATCTCACTAGTGGCTGCTGGGCCCCTTTTACCGAGCACTAATGGCAGTACTGACCTGGACCACATTATATACATGTCAGCTGCTACAGAAGTCTCTTTTCATACCTGCGATTGAGGCTTAGTTTGGAGTCTCCATCAAAGATACAGTTTCTCTCTTTTTCTGTTTCCTTGTCGTCCACCCTTCTTAATGTGTAACCTTTTTTAGTGGAAGCATCTTTGCCAGTGATTACAGCCTCCAGTCTTCTTGGGTTTGATACAACAAATTTGGGGATTTGGAGATTTTCTGCCATTTTTCTGTACCGGGTATAACACCAGTACAAATAGTGAGCTGCAATCGAACATTCAATACACCCATCAAAAACATTTTAATTTAATTAACCACGTATATTATCTTTAATAACAAATATTACACCAAGATAAAAAAAGGGCTTTTTTTCTTTTTTAATAAATTTGCAAAAATATCTACATTTCTGTTTTTTTTCTGTCAATTATGGGGTGCTGAGTGTACATTAATGAGAAATAAAATGAACTTTTTTGCTTTTAGCAAATGGCTGCAATGAAACAAAGAGTGAAAAATTTAAAGGGGTCTGAATACTTTCCGTACCCATTGTATATATATATTTGCAAATTTATTAAATTTATTATTATATATATATATATATACAGTACAGACCAAAAGTTTGGACACACCTTCTCATTCCAAGAGTTTTCTGTATTTTCATGACTATAAAAATTGTAGATTCACACTGAAGGCATCAAAACTATGAATTAACACATGTGGAATTATATACTTAACAAAAAAGTGTGAAACAACTGAAAATATGTCTTATATTCTAGGTTCTTCAAAGTAGCCACCTTTTGCTTTTATTACTGCTTTGCACACTCTTGGCATTCTCTTGATGAGCTTCAAGAGGTAGTCACCTGAAATTGTCTTCCAACAGTCTTGAAGGAGTTCCCAGAGATGCTTAGCACTTGTTGGCCCTTTTGCCTTCATTCTGCGGTCCAGCTCACCCCAAACCATCTCGATTGGGTTCAGGTCTGGTGACTGTGGAGGCCAGGTCATATGGCGTAGCACCCCATCACTCTCCTTCTTGGTCAAATAGCCCTTACACAGTCTGGAGGTGTGTTTGGGGTCATTGTCCTGTTGAAAAATAAATGATGGTCCAACTAAACGCAAACCGGATGGAATAGCATGCCGCTGCAAGATGCTGTGGTAACCATGCTGGTTCAGTATTCCTTCAATTTTGAATAAATCCCCAACAGTGTCACCAGCAAAGCACCCCCACACCATCACACCTCCTCCTCCATGCTTCATGGTGGAAACCAGGCATGTAGAGTCCATTCGTTCACCCTTTCTGCGTCGCACAAAGACACGGTGATTGGAACCAAAGATCTCAAATTTGGACTCATCAGACCAAAGCACAGATTTCCACAGGTCTAATGTCCATTCCTTGTATTCTTTAGCCCAAACAAGTCTCTTCTGCTTGTTGCCTGTCCTTAGCAGTGGTTTCATAGCAGCTATTTTACCATGAAGGCCTGCTGCACACAGTCTCCTCTTAACAGTTGTAGAGATGTGTCTGCTGCTAGAACTCTGTGTGGCATTGACCTGGTCTCTAATCTGAGCTGCTGTTAACCTGCGATTTCTGAGGCTGGTGACTCGGATGAACTTATCCTCCACAGCAGAGGTGACTCTTGGTCTTCCTTTTCTGGGGCGGTCCTCATGTGAGCCAGTTTCTTTGTAACGCTTGATGGTTTTGGCCACTGCACTTGGGGACACTTTCAAAGTTTTCCCAATTTTTCGGACTGACTGACCTTCATTTCTTAAAGTAATGATGGCCACTCGTTTTTCTTTACTTAGCTGCTTTTTTCTTGCCATAATACAAATTCTAACACTCCATTCAGTAGGACTATCAGCTGTGTATCCACCTGACTTCTGAACAACAAAACTGATGGTCCCAACCCCATTGATAAGGCAAGAAATCCCACTTATTAAACCTGACAGGGCACACCTGTGAAGTGAAAACCATTTCAGGTGACTACCTCTTGAAGCTCATCAAGAGAATGCCAAGAATGTGCAAAGCAGTAATCAAAGCAAAAGGTGGCTACTTTGAAGAACCTAGAATATAAGACATATTTTCAGTTGTTTCACACTTTTTTGTTAAGTATATAATTCCACATGTGTTAATTCATAGTTTTGATGCCTTCAGTGTGAATCTACAATTTTTATAGTCATGAAAATACAGAAAACTCTTGGAATGAGAAGGTGTGTCCAAACTTTTGGTCTGTACTGTATATTATATTAATAATATTTTTGATAATTTTAATTTAATATTTTTTCTATATTTTAGAAAATACTAAAATCTTGTAATTCCAACTCTTGCCACCATTCCTAAAATAGTCTATGACTTCCTGTCTGCTGGAGATGGACCATGGGCCATAGCCGCAGTGGTCTGGAGGAGACCCTAATGACTTCTATGGGAGAGATCCTAGGCATGCTCTGTGACTTCTGCAGATTACAGGAGGAGGAGGAGATAAGCTATAAAATCATTCTTTGTGTCTGGTTTATTCGGTATCATATAAACATTTACATAATAATTGTGTTCATTCGTGTGGTGCTAAGTGAGGTGGCCGTTGTAAACAAATTTCCTAAAGAAAACAAGAAGCTTCAGTATATTATTTGGATTAATGGCTAAAGTCAGAACCGCAGGATTTTTTTGGAATTTTTAAAATACAGATAATAACATGGACAATTTTTAAAAACCTTACCAAAAATTATTTAAAAATGTTTAGAATAAAACTTCCCTATAAATCAATTATGTATGAGTACCACCTTAAATTAACACTGCGAAATCTAAAATGACAACCCCGCACATACTGTTCCATTGTCTGACGCCCTAGCCCCCAAATTTATGTAACAGGCTGCTTTAATCGCACCACAGCTCCAGGACGGCTGCTCTGGTGGTCCCCTCTATAGTCTGTGCTTCCTGTCCTGCAACAATGACATGCTAAAATGTACATATGACTACTGCAGTCAGTAGCTGATGTGGTCATGTGAGCCTGTATGCACGTCATCACTGCAGGCCAGGAAGCAGAGATCATTGAAGACCACTGCTGCACTAGCAAGGAATTGAAGAGATTATGTATTTTGCTTATTTTAACACATTCTCTGCAGTCTGTCATTTTTATCCTGGATAAACCCTAAGCTCTGGATACATAATGTGTTGCTTTGGCGCTAGATTCAAATGGCCAAAGGGCCAATTCATGCTGGGTCTGACACCAGTTATAGCATAGGTGACTCCACTATTATTTTTTTCACCACTGCCACCAATGTAGTAATTATTCCTGTACTGTGACATCACTGTGTCACAGTAAAGTGATAAATCATAGTGGCGCTGCTGTGACTATGCTATGATGCTGTACTTTACCAAAGTTTTTATGGTAGACAACAGGGAAGGATGCAGATGGGAATGGAAAAGGCAGTCGTTGCCCGGCAATTCATATTTATTAACATCGCAGGTGTATTGTGCTATTGTAATCTGCCTGTCATGTTATTGACTGCTACATCTGTAGATAGATAGGTAAATAGCTATGAAATACATAGATAGATAGGAAGATAACTGTGAGGTAGATAAATAGATGTGAAGCTGATAGAAAAGTGGACTGACAGTAAACAAAATCTAAACACTTAAAGGGGTTATCCGGTTTCTGTGATTGATTGCATATCCTTAGGATAGGCTATCAATATTATATCTGCAGGGGTCCGACATCTGGGACCGCAGCAGATCACCGGTATCAAGGCAGCGCGGGAGAGCCACGCTGTTCACTCACCGTTAAAACTGTAGCGGCGAGTGTAGGTACTAAAGCGCTGACCTACTGAAGTTTGAGCAGTGAGTGAGCTACATGACTCTCCCACACTGCCTCAGTATTGGTGATCTGCAGTGGTCCCGAGTGTCAGACCCCCCCGCAGGTCTAATATTGATGGCCTATCCTAAGGATAGGACATCCATCTTAGAAACCAGATAACCCCTTTAACTTTTGTTGATAGATTTCTGTCATACTGGCAGCCTGGCCAAGAAGCATGTACTGCTTTTTAGAACAACAGTTAAAGAACAGGGGAGTTTAGTCGTGGAACTCAAATGAGGAGGACTGCAGACATAGTGTCCAATATGGAGGAGAAATATTCAGCCTTTATTGATAGTTTATTAATAGCTCATCCATGCATAATGAGTTACCTGTCGATAAGCATCTTTGCAGTCTCTTGCTCCTCTTGGCTGTACCTGCTGTTAAGCTTACAGTGGCTTGCAAAAGTACCTTTATTACCTTACAACCACAAACTTAAATGTCTTTATTGAGATTTTAAGTGATAGACCAGCACAATGTAGCACATAATTGTGAAGTGGAATGAAAATGATTCATGGTTTTCAAAATTTTAATCAAATAAAAATCTGAAAAGTGTGACGTGCAAAAGTATTCAGCCCCCTGTACTCTGATACCCCTAAATAAAATCCAGTGCAATCAATTGTCTTCAGAAGTCACTTAATTAGTTAATAGAGTCCATCTGCGTGTAATTTAATCTCAGTATTAATACACCTGTTCTGTGAAGGCTTCAGTGGTTTGTTAGAGAACACTAGTCAACAAACAACATCATGAAGACCAAGGAACTCACCAAACAGGTCAGAGATTAAGTTGTGGAGAAATTTAAAGCAGGGTTAAAAACATAAAAACATATACCAAGCTTTGAGCATCCCAAGGGGCAGTGTTCAATCCATCATCTAAAAATGCAAACAGTATTCTACAACTGCAAACCTACCAAGACATGGCTGTCCACCTAAACTAACAGATCGAGCAAGGAGAGCACTGGTCAGAGAAGCAGCCAAGAGGCCCATGGTCACTCTGGAGGAGCTGCAGAAATCCACAGCTCAGGTCGGAGAATCTGTCCACAGGACAACTATAAGTCATGCACTCCACAAATCTGGCATTTATGGAATAGTGGCAAGAAGAAAACCATTGTTGAAAGAAAGACATAAGTGATGTTTGCAGTTTCCCACAATCCATATATGGGACAGCAAATATGTGTAAGAAGAAGAATCCGCAGCAGATTTTTTTTCTGCAATGTGTGGATGGGATTAGACCAAATCCCATCCACTTTACAGTGATGTAAAACGCAGCATTTTCGCAATATGGGGCCCCGGCCTTAGACTGTTTTGGCTTTTTGAGACTTTTGCAAGCCACTAACACGTGATCCCATTTTGGAAAATTTTTAACCCCAAGTGTTGCATTAATTTATTTTCCAGAAATGAATGCACAGTTTATGGTGAAAAGTGAAAATGGCAATCTTTTCTTAGAAATGCATAATTTCAGTGCACAATATGTTGTGCCCAGCGGTGTCATAGAGGAATGGTAAAAAAAACGGTTGTGCCCGGGATAGCCGCTTAACAGTTTTTGGAGTGTGTGTTTCTGCGGACACAAGATGGGTGCAACATTTCGGCAGCTGAAATGGTGTATCTCTGGAAAAATTAGCTGCACATTCATTTCAGGAAGCAAAATACATACAATATTTAAGGGTTAAAATGCCTACTACGTTGCTTGAAAAATCCCTTCAGGGGTATAGTTTCCACTTTACTGACATCTCAGGAGCTCTGCAAAAGCGGCATGACATCCAAAAACCAAACTGTGCTCAAAAGACATTTTACAGAATATATAAAACAATGAGAAACAATAGATTTTGTACAAAAAACAAAGACAGTATACAATCAAACTAGTAATAGGCAACAAAAACACAAGAGACAAGGGAAGAACATCATGGGAATAATGGGGGAGGGAGGATGGAAACTATCAGAGACCTTGCAATATACAATAGGTGTCCCAGGGGTTCCATGTGGACTGAAACACTTCAACAGTATCATTCAGTGTGGCAGTCAGATTTTCTAGGCTGTGAATATCTTTTTTTTTTTTTTTTTGTAAATCACTTTTTATTAGAGTTTTACAATTTTATATGCGTACAAAAGAAGCCAAACAACATGCTCATACAGAGTATGTAACACTGCAATTCTCAAATAAAAGAGTAAAATAAATAAAACAGAGGAGAGAATAAAAATATAATATAATAAAATGAGATAAACTAAAATTAAAATTAATGAAATTAAAATTAATAAGGTTAAATAAAAGGAGGGGCAGGGTGGGAGAGGGGAAGAAATGGGGGAAGAAGAAGGAGGAGGAGAAGAAGAACAAGAAGGTGAGGGAGAGAGAAAGGAAAAGAAAGAGAAAGGAGAAGAAGATAGAGACTCTTCAGATGACACCAGAAATCAGGAGGTGGTCCAAGTTGATGGTGGTGTTGCGGAACTTGAGCCAGGGCGACCAGAATTTGAGGAATTTGTCATGGGAGAAGCGGGACCAGCTAAGAAGCTCCACGAATCTGACAATCTGGTCGACTTTGGTCAGCCATGCAGTGGTCAGAGGGGTGGAAGACTGGAGCCAGTACAAGGGTATAATCGACTTAGCCACTTCTAGAAAGTGAATGGCGAGGTCCGTCTTGGACGGAGAGAAACCTGGTTGCGGAATGGAGAGGATTATCATCGCTGGGGTCAGGTCAAGGGTTGAAGATGTTACTTTCCTAATAACAGATTGGATCTCCGACCAGAATGGAGTGATTAAGTCGCATTGCCACCAAATGTGTAAGAGCCTTTAGTCGCTTGACATCTCCAGCATAGGTTCGTAACCGAGAGTTTGTATGCATGGAGCCACTCCGGAGTTTTGTACCATCTGGCCAGCAATTTGAAATGCATCTCCTGCAACCTGATACATGGGGAGAACCCATGAGAGTGACGAAGTGCAAAGGTGACTTTAGCTTCTGTAAATGTTTGACCTAGTTCTCTTTCCCAAGAAGAAATATAGGCTGGTGTAGAGAAAGTCGAGGCAGCAGCCATGAGAGTTTTGCAATAGAAGAGTTTCCGGGTGGAGCGGACCTTGGAGAGGTACACTTTTTCAAATTGTGTCAAGTCCCTGTCCAGCAGGGATACGTTCGGAAGGCCTTTAGCGCACCAGTGAAAATGTAGGTAATGGAGGTGCGTGACCTTGGTAACAGGCATGAGAGACCTCAAGGAGTCAATGGAGATTGGTGTGTTTCTGTGGAATAGGTCCCCCAGTGCCTTGTGTCGGAGATGGAACCAAAAATCTTCATATGCAGAGCTGTCTTTGGAGGTCAGATGTGGAAGAAGGTCAGCTGGGAAGACTTGGGATGGCGCTGGAGCTAGGAGCCAATGATATTCCTGCCAAGCTGTACAGGGGCCTCTTAGCAATGGTGCAAAAGATGGGCTTTTTAGAGATTTGGGGTCAGATAGCCATAAGAGGCGATGTAGGCCCGGGCCATGGAGTTGTTCTGCCATTCGTCTCAAGACTGTGCACTTGGTTGGAGAGACCAGGGACAGCCAGGTCTGTAGAAGATTTGCCTTGTATATGTTGGTAAAATCCGGCAGGGAGATGCCCCCTTTTTCTCTTTGTTGAATGGGAAGTCGATGTGCAATTCTCGCCGGCTTCCCTCTCCATACATAACGATTAAACATGGACCTAATAGAGCTGAGAAAGGTAGTGGGGAGATAAATCAACAACATTTGAAGGACGTAGAGCAGTTTAGGTATCACATATGTTTGGAGGAGATTCTTTCTGCCGAACCAAGAAATATATGGGAGGTCGTATGAGCGAAGCAGTGTAGAGATTTCTTGAGCTAGAGGTAGATAATTGGAGGCGTACAAATCGGCAGTGCATCTCATCAGTTTTATTCCCAGGTAGGTAATGTGATCAGTCCTCCAAGTGTATGGAGAATCCTTCTTTACTTGCCGCAGAAGAGAGGGTGGCAGGTAGATACTAAGAGCTTCCGACTTAGTGAGATTTACTTTATAGTTAGAGATTTCTCCAAATTCACTCAGCAAGCTGGTTAGGGTTGGCAGACCATCCACTGGGTTCGACAACAGGAACAGAACATTGTCCGCGAAGGCGACAGCTTGAAGTGACAAATTCGCGACTTGTAGACCATGGATGTCGGGGTGTAGGCGGACCTTCTGCAGCAAGGTCTCCAGTGTGAGAATAAAGAGTGCCGGGGATAGGGGGGCACCCCTGGGGCGTTCCATTCGTGATATGGGAGAGAGTGCCATTCATCTTTAGCCTGGCATGAGGGTGAGCGTAGAGTGTCAGGATAGCCTTCACAAATTCTTCTGGCAGGCCAAAGGCAGAGAGAGCAGCCGTCATATAATCCCAGCAGACCCTGTCGAAAGCCTTCTCGGCATCAACGCCGAGAAGGACTAGCGGACATTTCGTTTTGTGGGTTAGATCGATGGCGTGTAATAGCCTGTGGGTGTTGTCTTTGCCCTCACAACTTTTCACAAACCCCGACTGTTCCTCATTGATAAGTTTGGGCAAGTATTCTTGCAGCCGCAAGGCAAGCAGCTTAGCCCATATTTTGAGGTCTAAGTTCAGCAGAGAAATGGGGCGATAGCTGCTGCAGAGCGACGGGTCTTTTCCTTCTTTGGCAATAAGCGCAATGTGGGCTTCTTGTGTCTGTTTGGGCAGGGCACCCCCAGTAAGGAGTTCGTTACATAACAAAGAGAGATGCGGCAATAGGATCTCGGCGAACTTCTTGTAATAGGTCAGAAAGAGTCCATCTGGGCCAGGGCTCTTACCCGCCGGAAAGGTTGCTATGACTTTTTGTAGCTCCGATAATGTAACTGGGGCCGTCAGCTGATTCAAGGAATGCTGCTGTCTGTGAGGAGCGGGAATGATGGTCGCTGTTGGTCTCCTCTTTGCGGAGATTGTATAGATCAGTGTAAAAAGTCTTGAAGGCTTCAGCAATTCCTGGGGTGGACTTCTCAAGGAGGCCAGAAGAGGTCTTTACCGCTGGGATGTGAGTCCTGGCCTTAGTCCGTTTAATCAGATGGGACATCAGGCGTCCTCCTTTATCTCCATGCGCATAAAGTCATAGCTTATAGAAGAGAAGGTGTTTTGACGCCTGACGATGGAGTATACACTTCAGTTTCTCTCTCAAAGATGCTAGATCTGCCTGTAGTGTGTCCAATCGCTGATGTTTATGTACTCTCTCAATGGCAGCAATCTGCCCCAACAGGGAATCAACTTCTTTTTGTCGAGATTTCTTGAGGGCCGAGGCTTTGGCAATCAGTAAGCCTCTGACATATGACTTGTGGGTCTCCCAGACTGTGCCTGCTGAAATTTCCAGGGTGTGATTTATTTGAAAGAACTCCTGCACCTTGGCTGTAATCTCCTGTCGAAGCGACGCATCATCTAACAGCCTCTCGTTGAGGCGCCAGGACCACTGACGCGGAGTAAGTTCTGGTAATGTGAGAAAACTGGAGACAGGAGCGTGATCTGATATGCTCATGCAATTTATGGCAGTTGAGCCAGAGGAGAGGATGAGAAGATATAGTCGAGCGTCTGGTGTGAGGCGTATTTAGGTGAGAAGTGCGAGTAATCCTTTGTCGTTGGGTGCAACATGCGCCGTATATCTAACAGTTGCATATCCTGTAGACACTTTTGGAGACTGCTGAGGGCTCTTTGTGGGACTGCGGATCGTCCTGTCAAGGTTGGGGTTCAGTGTGAGATTAAGGTCGCCTCCTAGCATAATATCACCGACTGCGAACAGTTGGAGGTCACGCAGAGCAGACTTTAGCCAGGGCACCTGGGCATGGTTTGGGGCATACATTGTGGCAATAGTCACTGGTCTGGAGGCTATGGTGCCTCTCAAAAAGAGATATCTTCCGTCTGCATCTGCATGCTGGGCTGCACATGAAAAGAGGACAGTATGATGAATCGCAATTGCAACACCCTTGGAAGCTGAAGATGGGTGTGAGTTAAAGTACCATTGAGGGTATGGATGTCATGGAAAGGAGGGTTGCCTTCCAGCTTTTAGGTGGGTCTCTTGCAACATCACAATTCCATATCTCAATTTCCTAAGCAGTCTCAGAACACTGTGGTGTTTCTGTGGCGTGTTCAGACCATTGACGTTGAAAGTCGTCACTATCACAGTCGTCATGGCTACAGACCGGGCAGTCCAGGTGGTGGGATGGTGGGTAGGAACCGGCTGTATAGCTTGCTAGTCGAGCCTCAGGGAAATGGAGCTGGGTCCGGCAACTCGGTCTGTTCTGGTAAAGAAGCAGAAATGGAAGCAAGAAAAGAACGGACAAGAAAAGCGAAAGAGAGGGGAGGGGGGATGAGGAGGATAGGGGAATCAGTTAGAGAATATCAGAGATGTGAGTAAAACAGTAGGATGGGAAAGACAAGAGAAGTTGGAAAAGGGGGACTAAGGGGGGGAAAAAATGGGATCAGAAGGTAGGAGAGGGAAGAAGAGGAAGGGACGAGGAGGTGAAAGCGGGTAGAACCTTAAACTATCTCGCCAATCTCTCAACTGAGAGTGGTCGCGATCTCAGGTTGGATGTAGGGAGAATGGCAGTGAACAGTATGTGTTGTTATATTAGTTGCTAATAGGTGGGGGGAAAGAAAAAGATAGGTTTGATCGGGAATGAGTCTCTCTCCACTCCTCATGTATTAGCTAAGATAGGGAAGTAGGTTCGGCTGTGAATATCTTTGATGTGAGTCAACAAATCAACCTCTGTGGGGGGATTAACCTGTTTCCAGTGAATTGCTTTTAGAGTACTTTTTTCCTAGTTGCCTGGGGGGTAAATTAAGCAGGTAAGTAAGGAGGTCTAGTGGGATTCCCTGTGTAAAAAGATTACAAGTCATCTCCTAAACTCCCTTCCAAAACCTCTGTATCCATATGATGTTGTTAAATACATTATCCTGAGTACAACAGTGTCATACATGTGGGCATAAACTGCCGTTTGGGCACACAGGAGGGCGCAGATGTGAAGGAGCTCTATGTGCTTTTGGACCGCTGATTTAGATTGTTGGTTTTTGGACGCCATGTCATATTTGTAGACTCTAAAATTGCCCCTATAAAATGTGGTCACTTCTTGGGGAATTCCAATTTACTGGCACCTCCAGGGCTCTGCAAAAACAACATGGCATTGAGAAAATCCCTCTAAATCTGTACTCCAAAAGCTAAAAAGTGCACAGCTCCTTCCCTTCTGAGCCCTGCTGTGTGCCCAAGCAGCAGTTTACACCCACATATACAACTTCTTTCTACCCAAAAAACCCCACTTAGTTTTAGGAGTGTATGTCTCTGATGACACAAACTGGGCGCAAGGTATTGGGCATATTTCTTTAATAATTTAAATTTTTACTTTGTATATTAATTTTCGGGAAGCACTCTAGGGCTCAAAATGATAATACCCCTTGATAAATTCCTTGAGGGGAGTTTCTAAAATGGGGTCACTTTTTGGGGGTTTCCATTGTATTGGTACTTTAGGGGCTCTGCAAATGCGATATGGCACCCGAAAACTATTCCAGCAAAATCTGCCCTCCAAAAGCCATATAGCGCTCTTTCCTTTCCAAGCCCCTCCATGTACCCATACAGCAGATTATGGCCACATATGGGGTATTGCCGTGTTCAGGAGCAATTGTTTAACAAACTGTGAGGTACTTTTTCTCCTTTAACCCCTTGTGATATTAAAACTTTGGGGATAAAGTTACATTTTAGTAATTTTCCATTTACACATCCCAATGTTAATAAAATCTGTGAAAATGCTCACTATACCCCTTGAAAAATTCTGAGAGGGGTGCAGTTTCCAAAATGGGGTCACTTTTGGAGGGTTTCCATTGTATTGATACTCTAGGGGCTCTGCAAATGAGACATGGCACCTTAAAACTATTCCAGCAAAATCTGCTTTTCTAATGTCCAGTGTGCCCAAACATCAGTTTACCCCCACATGTGAGGCATTTCTGTGCTCGGGAGAAATTGCGTAACAAATTGTGAGATGCATTTTCTCCTTTAACCCTTTGTGAATGTGTTAATTTTAGGGCTAAATTAATGTATTATTGAAAATAAATGAAATGTCTAAATATCACCTCCATATTGTTTTAATTCCCATGAAATGCTTAAAGGGTTAACAAACTTCCCAAATGCTGTTTTGAATTATTTGAGGGGTGCAGTTTTGAAAATGGCGTGATTCATGGAGTTTCTAATACATAGGCCTTTATAATCCCCTTCAGAACTGAAGTGGTCCCTAAAAAATTAGTTTGGGAAATGTTCTTTTAAATCTGGAAAATCACTGTTACATTTGTAAGACTTCTAACGTGCAAAATAAATGAAATGATGATTAAAAGATGATGCCGATATAAAGCAGAGATATGGTAGATAATATTTATTAATGTATTTCTGTGATATGACTATCTGTTTGAAAAGCAGAGCATTTCACATTTTGAAAATGGCAATTTTTTTCAAATTTCCATCAAATTTCCTAATTTTTTTTTATAAATATATACAAAAATATTGATCAATGTTTACCACTAACATGAAGTACAATGTGTCACTAAAATAACAAATCTCAAAATAACTTATGTAAGTTAAAGCGTCTTAAAGTTATTGCCATATAAAGTGAACATGTCAGTTTTGAAAAATGAGGCCTGGTCCTTAAGGTACTTTTAGGCTCTGTCTTGAAGGGGTTAAAAACATCATCTTCTTCATTTTCTAGCAAGACTGAAGAACCCACAAGGTTTTGCAGTGTTGCCATTGCATCTGCCCAACCATCTGTATAACACATTAAAATTTTATATTACCATAATATTGCAGTTCCTACCCAAGATGATCCCAGTTATTTCCTTTTATCCAAATGTAGGCCCCTCTGAGATCATTTTGATTCCAAGATTGCACAGATATCTCCGTATTTATGTTGATGAATATGGCACATTGTAAATGGAAGTAAGAGTGCAAAGTGTGATGGGAAGATGTAAAAACATTGCAAGAGTACATTAGAGGACAACAAGTTCAGGATTTCTAAAGATAAGGACAGTAGAATTGAGCCAAGAATGCTCCCCTTCCTCAGAGTTGCTGGAAAAAAGTGTAGGATTTGGTGTACTGATGGAATAGATACCACCTGTACCCACTATGGGGGGGGGGGGGCGCCCTGGCTAACTGAAAATGGTGCTAATTTTTTAATGATAACAAATGTGCTAGCCTGCTAGGCCCTTTTTCCATCACCTATGATGTTGGAGATCCAGTGATAAAATAGAAGATTGGATCACTGTCAAAACGAAAGTGGAAGGATTCTCTAGAGAAGTTTTCTCCTCCTTTTGATCTGAAAAGATGTTTGGCACAATGGATTTCCTATACTATACAGTGCTGGCCAAAAGTATTGGCACCCCTGCAATTCTGTCAGATAATACTCAATTTCTTCCAGAAAATGATTGCAGTCACAAATGCTTTGGTAATAATATCTTCATTTATTTTGCTTGCAATGAAAAAACACAAAAGAGAATGAAAAAAAAAGTCAAATCATTGATCATTTTACACAAAACTCCAAAAATGGGCCGGACAAAAGTATTGGCACCCTCAGCCTAATACTTGGTAGCACAACCTTTAGACAAAATAACTGCAAACAACCGCTTCCGGTAACCATCAATGAGTTTCTTACAATGCTCTGCTGGAATTTTAGACCATTCTTCTTTGGCACATTTCTCCAGGTCCCTGAGATTTGAAGGATGCCTTCTCCAAACTGCCATTTTGAGATCTCTCCACAGGTGTTCTATGGGATTCAGGTCTGGATTCATTGCTGGCCACTTTAGAAGTCTCCAGTGCTTTCTCTCAAACCATTTTCTAGTGCTTTTTGAAGTGTGTTTTGGGTCATTGTCCTGCTGGAAGACCCATGACCTCTGAGTGAGACCCAGCTTTCTTACACTGGGCCCTACATTATGCTGCAAAATTTGTTGGTAGTCTTCAGACTTCATAATGCCATGCACACGGTCAAGCAGTCCAGTGCCAGAGGCAGCAAAGCAACCCCAAAACATCAGGGAACCTCCACCATGTTTGACTGTAGGGACCGTGTTCTTTTCTTTGAAGGCCTCTTTTTTTTTCCTGTAAACTCTATGTTGATGCCTTTTCCAAAAAGCTCTACTTTCGTCTCATCTGACCAGAGAACATTCTTCCAAAAAGTTTTTGGCTTTCTCAGGTAAGTTTTGGCAAACTCCAGCCTGGCTTTTTTATGTCTCTGGGTCAGAAGTGGGGTCTTCCTGGGTATCCTACCATAGAGTCCCTTTTCATTCAGACGCCGATGGATAGTACGGGTTGACACTGTTGTAACCTCAGACTGCAGGGCAGCTAGAAGTTGTTTGGATGTTAGTCGAGGTTCTTTAGCCACCATCCGCACAATCTTTCGTTGAAATCTCTCGTCAATTTTTCTTTTCCGTCCACATCTAGGGAGGTTAGCCACAGTGCCATGGGCTTTAAACTTCTTGATGACACTGCGCATGGTAGACACAGGAACATTCAGGTCTTTGGAGATGGACTTGTAGCCTTGAGATTGCTCATGCTTCCTCACAATTTTGCTTCCCAAGTCCTCAGACAGTTCTTTGGTCTTCTTTCTTTTCTCCATGCTCAATGTGGTACACACGAGGACACAGGACAGAGGTTGAGTCAACTTTAATCCATTTCAACTGGCTGCAAGTGTGATTTAGTTATTGCCACCACCTGTTATGTGCCACAGGTAAGTAACAGGTGCTGTTAATTACACAAATTAGAGAAGCATCACATGATTTTTCAAAGGGTGCCAATACTTTTGTCCACCCCCTTTTTTATGTTTGGTGTGGAATTATATCCAATTTGGCTTTTTGACAGTTCTTTTTGTGGTTTTCCATTGAAGACAAATTAAATGAAGATATTATTACCAAAGCATTTGTGATTGCAATCATTTTCTGGAAGAAACTGAGTATTATCTGACAGAATTGCAGGGGTGCCAATACTTTTGGCCAGCACTGTATGTAATATTAAATTGACTTTACCTGTAATTTAATAGAATTTCACTGGCTTTCCATGGTAAGAGAAATATAGAATTTGGATGGGTCTACCTAAAATAAAACAAAGTACAAACACACCCTTTCTATATGGAAACTTACTTGTGATTGTCTGATTGCTGCATGCAGGTATGGCTCCTCTTTCCTGCAGTGATGATGTGTTATCATAGGGCGAAGACATTATTTGTCCCTTATTAGCACTCAAAAATTTCCAAGCAAAAAGTATTGCAAATTTGGGCAAAGATTTATCTAAGTATCTAATGTCAATTTGCTGGCTAAAGAACACCTTTCACTGCTATTGATATATCTATTTTAGGAAATACTTACATTCCCAGCACTGGTAGTATAGTGTGATTGTGTACCATAAACTATTAAGATCCAGTGATCAATTTATTCATATATTTCCATGAATAATAACAGTGGAACAACAAAATTACAAGAAAAGATGTTATATAGTTTCCATTACATGAAGAATATGGGTATTTACTAATATAGGTATGCCAGTAGAGATGTGTGTTGTACCTATGGATTTTTTTGCTCTGTTTCTACTATTATACAGAACTGTTTTAAATTATATGTTCCATTTATTTGTATTTAACCTTGCTGTCTGTTAATAAAATATTTCTCTTCTTTCAGTTTTTCTTTGTCCTGGAATGCTAAAAGGCGTTTATCAGAGTGAACACTTATTTGAATCTGATCACCAATCAGGAGCATGGTGTAAAGATCCTTTGCAGGCATCTGATAAAATATATTATATGCCTTGGACTCCATATAGAACTGATACCTTAACAGAGTACTCTTCCAAAGATGACTTCATTGCGGGTCGCCCAACTACAACTTACAAGCTTCCTCATAGAGTAGATGGTACAGGCTTTGTTGTTTATGACGGAGCACTTTTTTTTTAATAAAGAACGTACCCGGAATATTGTCAAGTTTGACCTTAGGACAAGAATAAAAAGTGGAGAGGCTATTATTGCAAGTGCCAATTATCATGACACTTCTCCTTATAGATGGGGTGGCAAGTCAGATATTGATCTTGGAGTTGATGAAAATGGACTCTGGGTCATTTATGCAACAGAACAAAATAACGGGAGAATAGTGATTAGTCAACTTAATCCTTATACACTGCGGATTGAAGGAACTTGGGATACAGCATATGATAAACGATCTGCATCAAATGCCTTCATGATTTGTGGAATATTGTATGTGGTAAAATCTGTTTATGAAGATGATGATAATGAAGCAACTGGGAATAAAATTGATTACATATATAACACTGATCAGAATAGCGATGATTATGTTGACATTCCATTCCCAAACTCATATCAATACATTGCTGCAGTGGATTACAATCCTCGGGACAATTTACTATATGTTTGGAACAATTATCATGTGGTGAAGTATTCCTTGGATTTTGGAATCTTGGACAGCAAGTCAGGTATGTAATACATAAATAATATTGCTACAGCTTTCAGTAATTTACCAACAGCTAAACAAGTCATAGATAAGTTATTTAAGGTAGCATTGTTGGTGCATGACTTAATTAAGAGACTGTGAACAAATATATAGTTAATTCATTTTAGTACTGTTTTCTACCTTCTTTTAATAATTAAAGCGTATATAAACTTTCGATTTACTGCCAGCATGTGTCACATTAAGAAATATTGTAATATACTTTATTAACAAATGTTGACTCCTTTCTGTGAAAATCCTGCACTGATATGCACTGATTTTCATTAGGAGTAAAGGTGGGTAGGCTCATATATAATGTAGAGAAGCTAAGTCTGGAGGGAGGTCACTTCAGTTATACAGTTGTGCTAAAAAGTTTACATACCCGGCAGATTTTTGTTTTTTTTGGCTTTTTTTTCAGAGAATATAAATGATAACACAAAAACATTTTCTCCACTCGTGGTTAGTGGTTGGTTCAAGCCATTTATTGTCAAACTTCTGTGTTTCCTCTTTTTAAACCATAATGACAACCAAAAACATCAAAATGACCCTGTTCAAAAGTTCACATACCCCAGTTCTTAATACCGTGTATTGCCCCCTCTAACATCAATGACAGCTGGAAGTCTTTTGTTGTAGTTGTGGATGAGGCTCTTTATTTTCTCAGATGGTAAAACTGCCCATTCTTCTTGGCAAAAAGTCTCCAGTTCCTGTAAAATCTTGGTGCTGTCTTGCATGTACTGCGCACTTGAGATCTCCCCAGAGTGGCTCAATGATATCGAGGTCAGGAGACTGAAATGGCCACTCCAGAACCTTCACTTTCTTCTGCTGTAGCCAATGACAGGTTGATTTGGCCCTGTCTTTTGGATTGTTGTCATGTTGGAACATCCAAGTACGTCCCATGCGCAGCTTCCTGGCTGTTGAGTGCAAATTTGCCTCCAGTATTTGCTGATAACGTATTTCCTTCAACTTTGACCAAGTTTCCTGTGCCTTTGAAGCTCACACATCCCCACATCATCAGTGATCCACCTCCGTGCTTTACAGTAAGAAAGGTGTTCCTTTCATCATAGACCTTGTTGACACCTCTCCAAATGTAACGTTTATGGTTGTGGCCAAAAAGTTTGATTTTTGTCTCATCACTCCAAATTACCTTGTTCCAGAAGTTTTGAGGCTTGTCTCTGTGCTGTTTGGCGTATTGAAGGTGAGATTCTTTGTGGCATTTGCGCAGTAATGGCTTTCTGCTGGCAACTCGACCATGCAGCCCATTTTTCTTCAAGTGCCTCCTTATTGTGCATCTTGAAACACACCGATAGTTTTCAGAGAGTCCTGTGTTTCTGCTGAAGTTATGTGTGGGTTTTTCTTTGCATCCCAAACAATTTTCCGGGCAGTTGTGGCCGAAATATTGGTTGGTCTACCTGACCATGGTTTGGTTTCTGGGCATGTTATCAGGCCAAAATCACCAGGGTATGTGAACTTTTGAACAGGGTCATTTTGATGTTTTTGGTTGTCATTATGATTTAGAAAGAGAAAACACAGAAGTTTGACAATAAATGACTTCAACCAACCACTAACCATGAGTTGATAAAAAGTTTTTGTGTTATCATTCGTATTCTCTGAAGAAAGGCCAAAAAAATCTTCCGGGGTATGTAAACTTTTTAGCACAACTGTATCTTAGGCATTATAAAACCTAGAACAGTGGTGTGATCATGGTGTCAGCTTTCATATGACACCATGATCACAGTTTTACCTATATTATTTCCATAGATATCACCAGTTGAAAACAGCCAGGATTGGAAGCAGCTGCATATAATTAAGCCAGTCCCGACTGTGTTTCAAGTGCTGATATAGCTGGAAAAATACAGGTAGAACTGTGGAGCTGAAAATCTCATCATATATCTTCATATGCCACCAGAACCACTGTTCTCTGTTGTACAAATTTACTGTTTATTGTAATGTGGATAATGGCTAGCAAGCTTGAATTAGAGATCTGGGAGGGGCTGGGCAGGACCCAGCTGTCGTGGTCCATGTGGGTACCAATGACAGAATAAATGGTGGATGAAGCCTCCTTAACAATAATTTTAAAGAACTAGACTCCAAGCTGAAGGGAAGGACTTCCAAGGTTGTATTTTCTGGAATACTGACTGCGCCATGCACTACACAGAAAAGGCAGTTGGAGCTTAGGCAGTTGGGTTTGGGTTCCTAGTGCACTGGGCTGACTTTTCACTGGGATAGAAGCTGTCCACAGATAACTTGCACCTGAATGGAAAGGGGTCTGCAGTACTGGGAGAGAGAATACTAGCAGGGATGGCGAAGCATTTAAACTATGAACGCAGGGGCAGGACCTGTCAGCTATAGGGTTAGATAGGTCATAGAGGGGTTTTCTCTGTGTATACAGAAGAACAGGGAGTAATACATCAACCAATATACTAAACCGAGTTGGCTATTTTAGTACTGGAGTCCACCATCAGGGCTCCGGGAACTGCAGTTTTTACTGCAACATTGTAGACATTGTTCCCTGAACAGTTTTCTCATAGGGCTTCTGATGAACATAGCACTGTTGCTGAAAGAAACGGGTTTAGCTGTTTTGTTCATCTAGATATGATTGCATGTATTTTCTATTTTTTTTTCAATTCAAAGGTTTTATAAAATTTTTAGAATTAAAAAAGCAAAAACAAGCATAAACATGCACAAGAAACAATTAAAACAATTGAATACAAACATTGCAATCCAATGGCCACCTGGAGGAAAATCCAGGACGACAGCATAGACCATTAAGGGCGAAGTAAACAGGAGGACACCAAAAGGAGAGCAGAAGAAGAGGGAGAGGGAGAGGACAAGTAGGGAAGAGGGGGAGAGTATAGGGAAAGAAAAAGAGATAATGAGAGAGAAAGAGAGAGAGAGAAAAAAAAAAATTAAATAAAGTCAGAAGAAATTATAAATAAACAGGTTTTGGTTGGAGGGGAGAAGTTGGGATCAGGGAATTCTACTGGGAGGACTGGGAATAGATCCAAGGACACTCACAGGCCAGACCCCCCCATCAACAAGGGCGTCACAACCCCAGGGGTTGCCGGGAAAATGTACACCAGGAGGATACAAGGTATCCAGCAGTAGCAGATATAGGTCACTAAGACAGGGCTCTAAGCCCGTGTGGGAGTTTCAGAACCGAGAAGCGACAGGTATTCTCGAGAACATTGGAATTCCATCCAGTAGAACCAGGTGTCATGCAGGAAAGAGGTAAGGTTTTCCATACGCATAATTTCATTGACCTTCAAAAATCCAGAGAGAGAGAGGAGGAGGTTCCTTTCGCTTCCAGAACTGCAGTATGCTAGCCTGGGCCTCTAGAATCAGGAAGCGGAGTAAGGAGCGCTTGTATGTTTGCATCGGAGACTCACAATGGTGGAGCAGTAACAGAGCAGGGCCCAGAGAATGGGATGTCTCAGTGATCTGCAAGATAATCCTCCTAACTCCCCCCCAGAATGGGGAAAGAACAGCACAAGACCAAAAGATATGAAGCATGGTGCCCTCTTCCGACCCGCATCTCCAGCATGTAGGTGCGACCAATGTAAAGAGTGTATGCAGTTTTGTGGGAACCCGATACCATCTAGATAGGATCTTAAAACTAGCCTCCTGTTAGCGGGAACTAATCGAAGCCTCATGGGGAGACGGAATATATGCTCCCTCTGTGCCTGGGTGAGGGAGAGCGCTAGATCTGACTCCCATTTCAGCATAAAGCGGGGGACTGCCTCGGGCGGAGGTGCAATCAGGAGCTTCTAGATGGGGATAGGGAGTGGCGCAGGAGACTGTCGCCAATGCAGAGGTGTTCTAAGGGTGTGTATGTAGTCTTAAAGTCCGTGGGGGCCAGGAGGGAATTAACAAAATGGCGAAGCTGCATCTCGCGCCAAGCTGTCAAGGGGGGGAGGAGCATTTGAGTGGGATACACATGGGGTCAACTACCAACCCGAATCACCTCGTAGATGGCAGACACGATATAAGCTATGATGTCGCCAATTACGATACACCCTGTCCGATATCCCAGAAGGGAACCTAGGATTGCCCAAAACTGGGTAGCATAAAGAATCCAGAGTGAGTAAGTGTTTGCGACTCGGGCGTTGGGAGTAGATTTGAAGCATGGGGCCTATGGTAGGATGGGAGTGAAGAGATGACAGGGTGACTCGAGCCAGGGGACCGACTGCAACGGAATTGTAGAAAAAGCTTGTTCAATATATACCCAAGGTTTGAAAGAACTATGTCTGCACCAGTCAACCACATGGGCGAGATGAGTAGCAAAAAAATACGATTTCAGGTCTGGGAGGGATATTCCAGTTCTGAAATCTAGAGATGAGCGAATTGAAGCTGACAAATTGGAATTAGTTCCGAATTTCAGGAAATCTTCGATTCGCATCGAATCTGGATTTCCTCACGCTTCATGGTATCGAATCACATTTTAAACTAAGGACACGTCAGAATAGCCTTTAGAAAGGCTATTCTACTCCTACCTTTGCTGTTACATCACGCCCCCTGCGATGTCCTGGTCCTCCTAGCTCGTGTAGGAAAAGAATAAAGATGGCCGCCAGGCATGCGCAGAGCCTCTCGTGTAGGAATAGAAAAAAGATGGCCTGTGCATGCGTCGTGGCCCGTCGGCCATCATTTTTCTATTTCTACACAAGCAACTGTGCGCATGTCCGGCGGCCATCTTTTTTCTATTTCTACACGAGCAACTGTGCGCATGTCCGGCAGCCATCTTTTTTTCTAGTCCTACACGAGCGGCTCTCCGCATGTCCAGCGGCCATCTTTTTTCTGGTCCTACACGAGCGGCTCTGCGCATGTCCGGCGGCCATCTTTTTTCTGGTCCTACACGAGCGGCTCTGCGCATGTACGGCGGACATCTTTATTCTTTTCCTACACTAGCTAGGAGGACCAGGACATCGCAGGGGGCGTGATGCAACGGCAAACATAGGATTAGAATATCCTTTCTAAAGGTTATTCCGACGTGTCCTTAGTTTAAAATGCATATCCCTATATTCCCAGGCTCTCTGCAGCCAGGAAAATAGCTGTTTTTTAACGCAATTTGCCGCAAATTAATTTGGATCAAATCAAATCGTTTTGGGAAATTTGGCAAAGCTACCGAATCGAATTTTTGAGAAATCGCCTACCTTTGAGCAGATTGAAGAGAACAGAGCGCTTCTCCAGACTGTGTAGTCCTTTCATATTAAGAGAGCCGACCATGATTGCATATATTTAACATGATTTTTGGAGTAGGGAGAGGTCCGCTTTTTCTGTATCACTAGTTAACTGTCATCCTGGCACGGTGCAGTATTTAATTGGAGTTTGTATTAAATTGAACTCCAACTATACATGTTTTTTGACCTTTGTTCATTGTACCGCTGCCCTCAGTTACCAGTATTTATCCTCATGATATGAGGATTTGAAAGGGGATTTGCGTGTGATTTACTACACCTGCCCTACTCCATTCAGGTGGGAGGTGATTATTCCAGGAGTGGTATTGTGCAGCACAGGGTATACACACTGGTGAACGGGTCTGGTGATCTAATTGACCACAGACCACATTTTCATCCTGGTTGTGCTCTGCAAATATAGCTTGCAAATGTATTCATACCCCTTGAACTTTTTCACATTTTGTAACCTTACAACTACAAACTTAAATGTATTTTATTGCGATTTTAAGTGATAGACCAACACAAAGTAGCACATAATTGTGAAGTGGAACGAAAATGATACATGGTTTTCAAAATTTTAATCAAATAAAAATCTGAAAAGTGTGATGTGCAAAAGTATTCAGCCCCCTGTACTCTGATACCCCTAAATAAAATCCAGTGCAATCAATTGCCTTCAGACTTCACTTAATTAGTCAATAGAGTGCAGCTGTGTGTAATTTAGTCTCAGTATAAATACACCTGTTCTGTGAAGGCTTCAGTGGTTTGTTAGAGAACATAGTGAACAAATAGCATCATGAAGACCAAGGAACTCACCAGACAGGTCAAGGATAAAGTTGTGGAGAAGTTTAAAGCAGGATTAGGTTATAAAAACATATCCCAAGGAGCACTGTTCAATCCATCATTCAAAAATGTAAAAAGTGTTCTATAACTGCACTCGTACCAAGACATGGCCATCCACCTAAACTAACAGATTGAGCAAGGACAGCACTGGTCAGAGAAGCAGCCAATAGGCCCATGGTCACTCTGGAGGAGCTGCAGAAATCCACAGCTCAGGTGGGAGAATCTGTGTACAGGACAACTATAGGTCATGCACTCCACAAATCTGGCCTTTATCGAAGAGTGGCAAGAATAAAACCATTGTTGAAAGAAAGACATAAGAATTGCCGTTTGCAGTTTCCCACAAGCCATATAGGAGACACAGCAAACATGTGGAAGAAGGTGCTCTGGTCAGATGAGACCAAAGTTGAACTTTTTGGCCTAAATGCAAAACCCTATGTGTGGAGGAAAAGTAACAATGCTCATCACCCTGAACACACCATCCACAGGAACAGGGAAGCTGATCAGAGTTGATGGGAAGATGGATGGAGCTAAATACAGGGCAATCCTGGAAGAAAACCTGTTGGAGGCTGCAAAAGACTTGAGACTGGGAAGGAGATTCACCTTCCAGCAAGACAATGACCCTAAACATACAGCCAGAGCTAAAGTGGAATGGTTTAGATCAAAGAATATTCATGTGTTAGAATGGCCCAGTCAAAGTCCAGACCTAAATCCCATTGAGCATCTGTGGCAAGACATGAAAATTGCTGTTCACAGACGCTCTCTGGCCGAGCTTGAACTATTTTGCAAAGAAGAATGGGCAAAAATCTCAGTCTCTAGATGCGCAAAGCTGGTAGAGACATACCCCAAAAGACTTGCAGCTGTAATTGCAGCTCTACAAAGTATTGATATAGAGGGGCTGAATACTTTTGCACGTCACACTTTTCAGACTTTGATTAAAATTTTGAAAACCATATATCATTTTCATTCCACTTTATAATTATGTGCTACTTTGTGTTGGTCTGTCACTTAAAATCTCCATAAAATACATTTAAGTTTGTGGTTGTAAGGTGACAAAATGTAAAAAAGTTCAAGGGATATGAATAGTTTTGCAAGGCACGGTATATAATGCACAAACCATTCTTTGGATCTGTTTTTAGTTCTATAGATGGGTTTTCCACTGACACCTATTGCAAGACAGGATTGGTGTCAGGGATTTGCTGATTCAGGAATTACGCTTGGGACATTTTTACCCTTAGTTTATAACTCTGTTATAAGTGGTGTACCCCTGGGTTCAGTTACATAGTTACATAGTAGATGAGGTTGGATGAAGACATCAGTCCATCAAGTCCAACCTATAACCCTACAGTCCCCTACAGTGTTGATCCAGAGGAAGGCAAAAAAACCCATGAGGCTTATGCCAATTGCCCCATTTCATGGGAAAAAATTCATTCCAGAAGCCCCTCCCACAAGTTGGATTGGCTTGATGGGCACTTTTTGCGTACCATACGGTCAAGCTGTTCCCACAATAGCTCAATGGGGTTGAGATCTGGTGACTGCGCTGGCCACTCCATTACAGATAGAATACCAGCTGCCTGCTTCTTCCCTAAATAGTTCTTGCATAATTTGGAGGTTTGCTTTTACCTTGTACAAATCTCCCACTTTACCAGCACCAAAGCAACCCCAGACCATCACATTACCTCCACCATGCTTGACAGATGGCGTCAGCATTTTTTCAGTTGTTCTGCGTCTCACAAATGTTCTTCTGTGTGATCCAAACACCTCAAACTTCAATTCGTCTGTCCATAACACTTTTTTCCAATCTTCCTCTGTCCAATGTTTGTGTTCTTTTGCCCATATTAATCTTTTCCTTTTATTAGCCAGTCCCAGATATGGCTTTTTCTTGGCCACTTTGCCCTGAAGGCCAGCATCCCTGAGTCGCCTCTTCACTGTAGACGTTGACACTGGTGTTTTGCGTATACTATTTAATGAAGCTGCCAGTTGAGGACCTGTGAGGCGTCTATTTCTCAAACTAGAGACTCTAATGTACTTGTCTTGTTGCTCAGTTGTGCAGCGGGGCCTCCCACTTCTCTTTCTACTCTGGTTAGAGCCTGTTTGTGCTGTCCTCTGAAGGGAGTAGTACACACCGATGTAGGAAATCTTCAGTTTCTTGGCAGTTTTTCGCATGGAATAGCCTTAATTTCTAAGAACAATAGACTGTCGAGTTTCACATGAAAGTTCTCTTTTTCTGGCCATTTTGAGAGTTTAATCGGACCAACAAATGTAACGCTCCAGATTCTCAACTAGCTCAAAGGAAGGTCAGTTTTATAGTTTCTCTAACCAGCAAAACTGTTTTCAGCTGTGCTAACATACTTGCACAAGGGTTTTCAAGGGTTTTCTAAACATCCATTAGCCTTCTTACACAGTTAGCAAACACAATGTACCATTAGAACACTGGAGTGATGGTTGCTGGAAATGGGCCTCTATACACCTATGTAGATATTGCATTAAAAACGTTTGCAGCTAGAATAGTCATTTACCACATTAACAATGTATAAAGTGTATTTCTGATTCATTTAATGTTATCCTCATTGAAAAAAACTATAAGGAAAAAAAAAATAAAAAAAAAATAAGGAAATTTCTAAGTGACCATAAACTTTTGAACAGTAGTGTATATATACAGTGGGGGAAAAAAGTATTTAGTCAGCCACCAATTGTGCAAGTTCTCCCACTTAAAAAGAGGTGAGAGGCCTGTAATTGTCATCATAGGTAGACCTCAACTATGAGCAGTGTCGGACTGGGATGTCTAGGGCCCACCAGTGGAATTGTTTCTAGGGGACCACCATCAGGACCCCTGCAGATCAGCAGTACCGAGACAGGGCGGCTAAAGGTAATAACATGTTGGGAGCCACGCTGCTCAACCACTATACCATGTGCACCACTGCACTACCTAAACCTACTGCTACACCTTGTATGGCAAATAAGCAGCGTGGCTCCAAGAATTGTTACCTTTACCTGTAGCCGCACTGTCCTGGAAAAGCTGATCTGCAGAGGTCCTGGCTGTTGTATCATCACAGATGTAATATTGATGGCCTATCCTAAGGACAGGCCATCAATATTAGAAAGATGGATAAATCCTTTAAAGAGGTTGTCCAGGCATTGGAGCAACCAATGTAGCTGGCGGGAGGTGTAAAGTAAAAAATAAGTAAATTAAAAAGCATACTCACCTGTCCCCGGCGCTCCGTTGTTCGCTGTCAGTGTCCATTCAGTTTCATGCCGGCGACTCCTTGCTGGGAGTCCTGCACCTCATGTGATCGCTAAGACCAATTAGGTACAGGATTTCCAGAAATGAGGCGCCGCCATGAGACCGAACAGACACAGGCAGGGGACATTGGGGTGCTGGGGACAGGTGAGTATGCTTTTTTTTTTTTAATTTTCTTATTTTTACACCTCCCTGGCGACCGACACAGTGGTCGCTCCAGTTTATGGACAACCTATTTTAAGGGGTTGTCTGGGCCAAATATTTCTATGGTCACTTCACTGGTCCCCCCACATAGTGGCCTCTTCACTGGTCCCCCATACTGTATGGGGAACAGTGATGTGGTCATTATATTGTGTGGGAGCAGTGATGGGGGCTGACATCCTGTGGGGGGGACATTAAACTGTGTGGGGCATATTAAAGGGGTTGTCCAGGGTATATTTTTTTTATGGCCTATGCTCAGGATAGGCCATAAATACCTGATCGGTAGGGGGGCTGACACACGGCCCCATCAGCTGTACGGAGCCACTTCCGGAGCCCGTTCTGTACACAACACAGGGCCGGAAGCAGAAAACTCTATCCGCTGTATAGCAGCCCGGCGCCTTCACTGCAGCTCAGCTCCTACTGACTTCAATAAGTGCTGAGATGCAGTGAAGGTGCCCGGCTAATATACAGTGGACAGAGCTTTCTGCTTCTGGCCCTGTATTGTGTACAGGACGGGCATCAGAAGTGGCTCCATAAAGCTGATCGGTCCGGGGTCAGCCCCCTACAGATCAGGTATCTATGGCCTATCCTGAGGATAAACCATAACAAATTATGCCTGGACAACCCCTTTAATACACCCCGCAGGGCCCCCCTAATGCGCCACACTTTAAAGAGGTTGTCCAGTATAATTTTTTTCTTTTTTAATAATTAGTCCGGGGGAGGTGAATCCCCCCTACCCCCCCCCAAAAAAAAAAAAAAAAAAAAACAAAACACACTAAACATATTCACCTGTCTCCAGTGCTCCGGTGTCCTCCCAGCACGGTCCGGTCCTGCAGCTCCGCTGTCTTCTTTTTGCCGGAAGGCCTCACTGGCTGTGACGTCCCAGGTCCCTTCCCTTAGGCCACTGATTGGCCTCAGGGGTGACATCACAGGTAGTCATGTGCAGAGGGAACTTCAGCTGGAAGAAAACAACAGAACTGCAGGACTGAACCGCGCTGGGACACATTGGGGACAGGAGAGAAAGTTTGGGGTTTTTTTTGTTTTGTTTTTTTCACCTGCCCTGGCGTAATTTAAAAAAAAATCATGGAGCCACTGTATGGAGTATAAACTCCACAGTGGCCCCCACCCAGTATTATAAGCTCCACAGTGGCCCCCACACAGTATTATATATTCCCCACAGTGGCCCCCACCCAGTATTATAAGCTCCACAGTGGCCCCCACCCAGTATTATATGCTCTCTACAGTGGCCCCCACCCAGTATTATATGCTCTCTACAGGGGCCCCCATCCAGTATTATAAGCTCCACAGTGGCCCCCATCCAGTATTATATGTGCCCAATAGCCCCCCTCTGCTTCAGTGCTATTATTATACTCTGGGGTCTCCTCAGACCCCAGAGTATAATAATCGGAGGCCCAGGGGAAGTGATTAAAAATAACAAACATTCATACTCACCTTGCCTTACCTTTCCTTGGCATCCTCGCTCCATACTGCCGTCTTCAGCGTCTTCAGGCCCTTTTCTGACGTCGCTTCTGAGGCCTGTGATTGGGCCTCAGCGGTCACGTGTGCCCCATGTGACCGCTGGGGCCTAATCACAGGCTTCAGTCACATGACGGAGGAGCGCCGGAGAGAACGCTGTGCCCAGGAGAGGTGAGAATATATATTTATTGTTTTCAGTCACCTCCCCTGGGCTGCCATCTATTGGAAAGGGGCCTGCAATATGCCAGGGCCCCTTTCCAATAACAGTATGTATAGCGGTCGGGGAACCAGGCTTTCCCCGACCGCTATCATAGTGGCCCGGGGCCCCGGCCATCTCCAGCAGGCCACGGGTCCCATACCCCGCTGAGCCCGGTCGCAACCCCTGCGACCGTGATCATTACGCCTCTGGTCAGGGGCCCGATCGGGATGGTCAGGATCCCGATCGGGCCCCCATGACATGAGGACTAATAGTCGGGGCTCGGGGCCCACCGGTGTATTCGCCGGTTCCCCGGTGGGCCAGTCCGACCCTGACTATGAGAGACAAAATGAGAAAACAAAAATCATTGTCTGATTTTTAAAGAATTTATTTGCAAATTATGGTGGAAAATAAGTATTTGGTCAATAACAAAAGTTCAGCTCAATAGTTTGTTATATATCCTTTGTTGGCAATGACAGAGGTCAAACGTTTTCTCTAAGTCTTCACAAGGTTGGCACACACTGTTGCTGGTATGTTGGCCCATTCCTCCATGCAGATCTCCTCTAGAGCAGTGATGTTTTGGGGCTGTCGCTGGGCAACACGGATTTTCAACTCCCTCTAAAGGTTTTCTATGAGGTTGAGATCTGGAGACTGGCTAGGCCACTCCAGGACCTTGAAATGCTTCTTACGAAGCCACTCCTTCATTGCCCTGGCGGTGTGCTTGGGATCATTGTCATGCTGAAAGAGCCAGCCACATTTCATCTTCAATGCCCTTGCTGATGGAAGGAGGTTTGCACTCAAAATCTCACGATATATGGCCCCATTCATTCTTTCATGTACACGGATCAGTTATACTGGTCCCTTTGCAGAGAAACAGCCCCAAAGCATGATGTTGCCACCCCCATGCTTCACAGTAGGTATGGTATTCTTTGGATGCAACTCAGCATTCACTCTCCCCCAAACATGACGAGTTATGTTTCTACCAAACAGTTCTACTTTGGTTTCATCTGACCATATGACATTCTCCCAATACTCTTCTGGAACATCCAAATGCTCTCTAGCAAACTTCAGACGGTCCCGGATATGTACTGGCTTAAGCAGGGGGACACGTCTGGCACTGCAGTATCTGAGTCCCTGGCGGTGTAGTGTGTTACTGACGGTAGCCTTTGTTACGTTAGTCCCAGCTTTCTGCAGGTCATTCACTAAGTTCTTGTGATCATTTTGACCCCATGGGGTGAGATATTGCATGGAGCCCCTGATCGAGGGAGATTATCAGTGGTCTTGTATGTCTTCCATTTTCTAATTATTGCTCCCACAGTTGATTTCTTCACAACAAGCTGCTTGCCTATTGCAGATTCCATCTTCCCAGCCTGGTGTAGGTCTACAATTTTGTTTCTGGTGTCCTTCCACAGCTCTTTGGTCTTCACCATAGTGGAGTTTGGAGTGTGACTGTTTGAGGTTGTGGACAGGTGTCTTTTATACTAATAACAATTTCAAACAGGCGCCATTACTACAGGTAATGAGTGGAGAACAGAGGAGCCTCTTAAAGAAGAAGTTACAGGTCTGTGAGAGCCAGAAATCTTGCTTGTTTGTAGGTGACCAAATACTTATTTTCCACCATAATTTGCAAATAAATTCTTAAAAAATCAGACAATGTGATTTTCTAGTTATGTTTTCTCATTTTGTCTCTGATAGTTGAGGTCTACCTATGATGTCAATTACAGGCCTCTCTCATCTTTTTAAGTGGGAGAACTTGCACAATTGGTGGCTGACTAAATACTTTTTTTCCCTACTATATTTCCCATTCCTTTTTTTTAGCCACTCTCGGCTTTCGCTAAAAAAAGGCAGCAAAAGCGGCGACAAAAAAAGCTATTTTTCCTCAAAGTCGGACCTCAGCTTTAGGCCGGTTGCAGACGACCGTGGCTGTGGTCAGTGTGCTATCCGTGTATTTCACGGATAGCATACTGACCCATTCTTTTCTATGGGCCCGTACACATGACTGTGAATTTCATGGTCCCCGTGTGCGGGCCAACAGTCCGGGCCGCAAAATATAGAACAGTTTCTATTATGAAAAGAGAAGTGGAATTCACGGCCGGCCGGTTGCAGCACGGTTTTCTGCAACTGGCCTTAATGCCAAGAAAAATGCAAAAATTTGGATACCAAAAGAGGAAAACCAATCTTCTTTTTCTTGGAATCCCGAAAAGGATCAAATCAAAGGAAACAACTTGATTCACTTTTTCACTACTTACAGCATTGAGCCTCACCCTTCTACCCTAGTAGGAGGCAAAGTTCACAGAATTGAAGAGATCACACACTTGTCCACATTTTAATGTGGGGAGATTTTTCCATTTTCAAATAAAGAATCCTTAGAACCTACAAAAGTTATCAAACCTTTGAGTTACATGGTCAAACAAAGAGCCTTTGAGCACCACATTTTTTTAATGTCCATTACATATCTGTTTTTACAACAATGGGAGTTAATGGGTACATATGGGCAGTAATACTGTCAGTTAAAAACTAGGACAAATCCTAGCTTTGTCAGTTTTCCTGGTCTGAAGGACCTAATACAAGTCTGTGGGGTCAGTTTTTAAGTCCTTTTTTTTGGGTTATGTATGATTTTAAGACCCGATGAGTGAGTTGTGTCCAAAAAAATAAATACCAATAAAGTTAAATTATTTTTTTCAGTTAAAAACTGATGCAAAAGGACATTAAAAACTGACACACAGCTGATAAACTGATTTTAAAACTGACAGTTTCAAAAAATTTTAATGTCTGTTTTTTTTTCCTGTAGTGTGAATGTAGTCTTAGGGCTAATTCACATGACACATCCATTTTTAACAACAGTTTTGCATCCATTTTCCATTTTTCATTTTTGATGACCGAGTGTGTTTTGCTTCACTTTTTTACTGTCAGTGAAATTAATTTCATAGGCCTTTCTTTTTTTGACCCAACCCATTGACCTGTTTATAATGGATGTAATACAGACACCAATCCGTTTTACATCTGTTAAAAATAGATCCATTGATTCCTGTCCATGTGTCCATGAAAACGGACAAAGATAGAGCATTTTTTTAGGCTGTTATTGATGGATGTGAATAGAGAAACAAAAGCTTACAATCTATGAGGTAGCGGTCGTGAGACAAGCGGTAGCAGGAATGGCATGGGAGGTAGCATTGCTTATACAGTGGTCCAGCTGTTTTTATGATAAAGGTTATTTTAATTATACAACTAATTAAGGCTGTGTGTTGTCACCAGCCAGTGTCTTTTTATGTGCAGATGGTGCCTGGACATACAAGTTTACAGTCCGATTAGACATCATGTCTTGTAGCCTAATGAGGGAGCATGAACAGTGGAGGGTTAGTTTTAGGCCAGGGCCCCATATAGCGCAAATGCAAATACCATGGCGTTTTACAGTCCCTGCAAAGTGCATGGGATTCTAGCGAATCTTACCACACATTGCAGAAAAATATCGAAAAAGCACAAATAGTCAAAAAACATTTGTTTCTCACGGATCCTGGAATAACACACAGAAAAATACATGCAGTGGAAATGCTTCGATTTCTAAAATCGTATCGTTTTTGTAAATCGTAGCATTTCAATTATACCTACGGAAACGCCGGAAATTTCCCTATAGGTATAATTGAAGTAGAAAGTCTGCAGAAGAAAACTTTCTGTGAAAAGTGCTGCAGGAAAACCTGCGGTGGAAGTTTTCCTCTGCGGACTTTCTACTTCAATTTTTCGTTGCGGCACACTACTTGGGGCTTTAGGGCTTAAACCTAACTTTAGAAGGGAGCCTATTTGCAGAAGGATTTAGATTAGAAATTGTAATATGCCTGCGTGAAGTGATATGTCTTTAGGATGCACTTGAAGCTGTAGAAGTTGTGAGTTAATCTGATTGTCCGTGGTAGAGCATTCCAGAGAAGTTGAGCAACTCTGGATATGTCTTGGATACAGGAGTGGGAGGTTCTGATATTAGAGGATGTTAGTCTTAGGTCATTGGCCGAACGGAGAGCATGGGTTGGGTGATAGAGATGAGTGATGAAATGTAGGAAGGTGCAGTATTTTGGAGAGCTTTGTGGATGAGGGTGATAGGTTTATATTGTATTCTATAGTAAATAGGCAACCAGTGCAGTTACTGGCAGAGATCAGAGGCATCGGTGTAGCGTTTGGAATGATAGATGAGCCTTACTGCCACATTCAGAATAGATTGGAGAGGGGAGAGTTTAGTAAGGGGAAGACCGAGTAGTAAGGAGTTACAATAGTCAAGTTGAGAGTGAATCAGGCCAAGGTCAATAATTTAAAACAAGAACTGGAGTTACAATAATGAGAAACAGCAATGGAGTAACAAGAAGCTCTTGTAGAATCTAGCACACAAGATCCAATATTGCTTGGGTATAGAACTGAGGATAGAGCAGACTAAAGTAGGCAGAAGCTGTTGGCAGGCTCACTTATGTACTGGTTAATCCTACAAGATGCAGGATGGAAGGGCACACCCATGCTATGAGCTGGCCCAGCATCAGCAGCAGAAGTACACAGCAGACAGGAACTGCACAATGAGGTAAGCTAGTGGCTATGTCTGCTAAGAGAAATAGTATTCCAGCGACCATCTTTTGAACATAATAATGTAGACCCAGAGTTATCGCTGGTTGAATTGGGAACGGCATATACTTGCTCTAAATTCAGCTAGTGTACTGATGTACTATTAAGTTTAGAAGACATAGACGTTACCTTCCCTCTGCTTCACACTGTGTGGTTTGGGTCTCTATTTTGCTGGCCCAAAGGGTGAATGCACCCCTTCTTCATTGCAACTTGTACGATTAACGAGTACACCTGTGTGCCCAGCCAGACGCAAGTTATACCCACCTATTTAAATTTGTTCAGTCCTCTGCACTGCACATGAGCAACATAGGTTCTTAGATATCAAGTTCCTGTTTGTGTTACTGCTTGATCTTCTATTTAGTGACTGATTTCTGACTCTGCTTCCGATTCTGTTCCTGATCTACTGTTACTCTGTGTTTGACCTTTTGGCTTCCCACGACCTTGCATCTCTGCTGTCTGCCCCTTACCTTTGGACCAAAATTGACCACGCTATTGGATGACCCTCTGCGAAAAAGACTGTGGTGGAAAAGCATTAAGTTTTTTTCACAGCGCTTTTCATAGCAAGTCAGCAGAGTTTTCCTCTGCAGACTTTCTGTCCCTATTATACCTATATGGAAAATGCCAGCGTTTCTTTGACATGCTGCGATTTACAAAAATGTGATGGTGAATCACATTCACTTTGCAGGTACTGTAAAATGCCGGCTTTAAGCTAAAGCCATACATTGCAGAAATGCAGCATTTTTTGTGGCAGAAGTTGCTGCAGTTTTTTGAGCCAAAGCTCTCTTCTGCTCAATCCACTCCTTTGGCTCAAAAAACACAGCAAAATCTGCAACAAAAAAGCTGTGTTTCCACCTTGGCCTAAAAAGAGATCAAAATTGCTTTTTTTTTTCTCTATATCCCCCCCCCCCCCCCAAAGCCTACCGAGTTTTCCTGGAACCTAATTTGTAATTGGATCGCTGCAAAAAAAAAACACTACTGGAAATACCACGGCGGAAACGCATCACATGCTGTGATTTTCAAAAATGTGGACGTTTTTCAAAAACTGTTAAGTATGCTTGAAGTTGCAGAAGTTGGTCGCCATTATGGCTTTAATGAGTAAGGCATATATGAAAAAAGGAAATCTGCAAATCTGTTGCTACAGCTATACCAGCAACTGAAAAGAATTTGCATAAACCATAAGATTTGCATGGAAAGTGCAACATTCGTATGGGTACGAATGTTGTTATATAAAAAAAGACATCCCAGTAGATATACAAAAAAAGGAGTATTTTGACATACATTTGGCTAGGATTTTCTCCTTGTTCCTATGAAAATAGCAAGGAAGAAGCCCTGAGACATGAAAAGCATACTAGTCATCAAAAATGGACTACTCATTGGGGAAATGTATAAAGATTGTCATTTTGTAGTCCAGTCTTATTCAATTCCAGCCTCCAGCCTCTTATACGGTACCTGAGTTTTCATGAAAGCTTGTGCATGGTCTTGCTGGGCAGTCTGTTCTATGACTGTGTAAGTTTGTTTTTCTGCTGCTAATAATCACATTATGACTAAAACACATTTTTAATTTGTCTCTAAAGCTGTGGGCATCTACAATAAGGAGCAGCCAGCCCCCTCCCCTATCCATTATAACCAGTATGTTTACATGTAATTCTGCCAGGAGTAACTGTACAATAGCAAACAAATAGCTGAGAAAAGCACAATTGACTATAATGTAAGAGATCCAGGAACACTGAACTGCAAATATAGGGCAGATACAGTGGGTACGGAAAGTATTCATACCCCTTGAAATTTTTCACTCTTTGTTTCATTGCAGTCATTTGCTAAAAGCAAAAAAGTTCATTTTATTTCTCATTGATGTACACTCAGCACCCCATTTTGACAGAAAAAAAAAACAGAAATGTAGATATTTTTTCAAATTTATTAAAAAAGAAAAACTGAAATATCACATGGTCATAAGTATTCAGATCCTTTGCTGTGACACTCATATTTAACTCACATGCTGTCCATTTCCTTCTGATCCTCCTTGAGATGGTTCTACTCCTTCATTGGAGTCCAGCTGTGTCTAATTAAACTGATTGGACTTGATTAGGAAAGGCACACACCTGTCTATATAAGACCTCACAGCTCACAGTGCATGTCAGAGCAAATGAGAATCATGAGGTCAAAGGAACTGCCCAAGGAGCTCAGAGACAAAATTGTGGCAAGGCGCAGATCTGGTTAGGGTTACAAAATAATTTCTGCAGCACTCAAGGTTCCTAAGAGCACAGTGGCCTCCATAATCCTTAAATCGAAGAAGTTTGGGACGACCAGAACTCTTCCTAGACCTGGCCGTCCAGCCAAACTGAGCAATCGTGGGAGAAGAGCCTTGGTGAGAGAAGTAAAGAAGAACCCAAAGATCACTGTGGCTGAGCTCCAGAGATGCAGTAGAGAGAGATGGGAGAAAGTTCCACAAAGTGGCCTGAAGGAAGCCTCACCTCAGTGCACGACATATGAAAGCCCACATAGAGTTTGCCAAAAAACACATGAAGGACTCCCAGACTATGAGAAATAAGATTCTATGGTCTGATGAGATAAAGATTAAACTTTTTGGCGGTAATTGTGATATGTGTGGAGAAAAACAGGCACTGCTCATCACGTGCCCAATACAATCCCAACAGTGAAACATGGTGGTGGCAGCATCATGCTATGTGGGTGTTTTTCAGCTGCAGGGACAGGACGACTGGTTGCAATTGAAGGAAAGATGAATTCGGCCAAGTACAGAGATATCCTGGAAGAAAACCTCTTCCAGAGTGCTCTGGACCTCAGACTGGGCCGAATGTTCACCTTCCAACAAGACAATGACCCTAAACACACAGCTAAAATAACAAAGGCGTGGCTTCGGAACAACTCTGTGACCATTCTTGACTGGCCCAGCAAGAGCCCTGACCTCAACCCAATTGAGCATCTCTGGAGAGACCTGAAAATGGCTGTCCACCAACGTTCACCATCCAACCTGACGGAGCTGGAGAGGATCTGCAAGGAAGAATGGCAGAGGATCCCCAAATCCAGATGTGAAAAACTTGTTGCATCATTCCCAAGAAGACTCTTGGCTGTACTAGCTCAAAAGGGTGCTTCTACTCAATACTGAGCAAAGGGTCTGAATACTTATGACCATGTGATATTTCAGTTTTTCTTTTTCAATAAATTTGCAAAAATATCTACATTTCTGTTTTTTTTTCTGTCAAGATGGGCTGCTGAGTGCACATTAATGAGAAATAAAATGAACTTTTTTGCTTTTAGTAAATGGCTGCAATGAAACAAAGAGTGAAAAATTTAAAGGGGTCTGAATACTTTCCGTACCCACTGTACATGCAGTCCATTCCACTCCATTCTAGCTTTTACCACGTAGGCATGACACAGGAATTCTTTGAGCACTGTCAGGAAAACTGCTTATATGTCTGTGAATAATATCTCATCTGTAATCATACAAGCAACCAGAAGTACATTGAAAACATTTCTTACATTGTACGCAGCATTTTACAGTACCAGCAAGGTGAATAAGATTCTGGCTAATCCCATCCACACATTGCGGGAAAAAAAAACACTGTGGAAACTCTCCCACAGTGTTTTCCCTATAGATTTAATAAGGGAAGAAAAAACGCCATGAAAAACGCTGTGGAATCGCTTCTTTTTTTTCTAGCTGTGATTCGCTGCGTTGGACTTTAGACTAAGAGATGTTTTTCAGGTAAAAATCAGCAATATTTTCAATTAAAGTACATTGTATTTAGGTCCAGAATCGCATTCTCTATTAAATGAGACTGTGTTGTCTGAAAAGTTAGTAACCATTTAATAATCCTTCTCGGAAGGTCCAATGTGCCAGAATTAAAAATGAGACCAGTTCTAGTAAGTATATTGGGCTGAGGCATCCTCACTCCAACCTGCCTTGATCCACTCCCCGCTATGCCCACTTTTATCAATGGTGGTAATGGATTTGGACAAATGCCAAAAAATGCACCACTTTTACGCTAGTTGTGCCATACTTAGTTTAATAAACTTGAGATAATTTTTATAACCACCATAGCAAGGCACAAACACACCTACTGTAACGTCTCTGCCTGTTCAGGTCGCACGCGGCGGCGCAGGAGGCATGCTCAGTTTGATTCCTTGTTTAAGATTCTTGTTGCTCAGTCTGAACACTGTCCTAGACTATGCAATTGATTTTCTGCCACACCCGTCTCCTTCACCTTGGTTTTCCTCTGCTCCACTAATAGTTAATTTTAGTCTTACTTGTGTGATTGACAGCCTATCGTTCTATCAAGTCTGGGGCGGGTTTTTCCTTCTTATTTATTCTTTGCTTACAGTCACACTAGCGCTTGCTATTGCTTCTGCGTACCTGCCTTTACTCCGTGCTGTTTTGTTACCTGTATTCCTATTTCTGATCTCTGGCTTTGTCTGTGACTATTCTTTTGGATTGTGATTTTGTACTGCATTGCTCGACTGTTACCAACCCCTTGGCTAGCTGACCTCCCTTTGTTGTGTTTGTCCTGTCTACCTTCTGTGTTGTCACCTATATTAGGAAGGGACTGTCAACTTGTTGCTGGCTGTCACCTAGGACAGATTGGGCAAGTAGGCAGGGACAGTGGGGGGATTCAGCTTAGGGTCCACTGTCTTGTTATGCCCCTCCCCCCAGGGTTCTGCAGCAGCACTGGGGAATTGCTCAACTGGCAACTCCCTTACACCTACACATTGTGTTACAGACTCTGAAACCCTATATATTTATAGAGCTCCTATATACAATCATAAGGAAGTATACATTATTAGTTATATTTGCATTGCAATGGGACCATTTACATTTTTAGAATCAGTTTAGTGGATCATTTAATGGATACATAAAAAGGTATTAAAAACAGATGAAAACAAACACAATGGGAAGGTCGACTGTTGACATAAAGTCAATGTTAACCCTTTCTTGACAGTATAATATATATTATACAATGGAGACCTAGTGGCACTGATCGCGGGCATTAACCCAACCAATGCCTCAGTCAAACATCCAAGGAGCCATTTTGGGATGGATTGTCACTCCCTGGAATGAGATCTAGGGGCGGTGTTCCATTGTCATGACAGCCTGAAGCCTATTCAAGGCTTCCAAGCTTGTCACTGTAGAAGTTCTAACAATAATTTTACCCTAGCAATTTTACAATATAAAGCAATGTAAAGCACTAGAATTGCAGTGCATTGGTCACACCCTAGGAGGTCTAAAAAAAAAAAAATGTAATTTAAGTCATTTCCCCCTTTCCTAGAACACATAAAAATACATAAATAAAGTAAAACACATACACAGTATGTGTCCCTGTGTCTGAAAATACCTGGTCTACAAATTTATAAAAATATTTTACCCATACAGTGACCGCAGTTTTTACTCTTTTGCCTCCCATAAAAATTTGGAAAAAAAATATCAAAATAATATAAATTCCCCAAAATAATAAAAATATAAAGTACATTTCTTTCTTTTTTTTTTTTTGCAGTGTTTTTTTTTAAAGGGTTATAATGTAAAAAAAACTATATAGATTTGGTATCACCACAATGATACCAACCCACAAAATACAGGTGAAATGTAATTTTGGCTGCTCATGGAGCACCATAACAGTTTTTCTCTAAATCCACCCCATTCTGAATTTTTTTCCTTCCAGGACATTGTACGGAATATTAAATGGTACCATTACAAAGTACAATTTACCTGCAAATCAAATATTAAGCCCTCATATGGCTCTGTAAATGGAATTTTTTTTTAAAAAGTGAAAAAGTTATCGCATTTAGAAGGCAGGGCTAAAAAAAATGAAAATAAAAATTGGCTGCAAAGGGAAGGGGTTAAAAAAAAACAAAACAAAAAAACATATTTGTTCCCATCCGTGGTATACTACACTTTTATGTTTGACAAAATAGTATAGAAACTAAACAGTTTTTTTTATGTTTATGTCAGTAAAGCTATGCAAATGGAAGTCCCCATCCTGCTGCTACCACCAATTATAAAATATATAATATAATATAACCCTCCCTTCCACATGCACACCTTATTAATAATGTCCCACGTGTGTCTCCTAACTAAAGGGGTTTTTCCAGGTCATCAATAATAAAAAAAAAAAAAATCATTGGAGTTTCAACACCAGGGACCCCTGCTGATCAGCTGTTTGAAGGGGACCACAGCACTTGTGCAAGCGCCAAGACCCCTTCTCTGTTTACATTGTATCATTCATTTCATAGTGGCCATGCGATGTAACTACAGCCTTGTTCCTATACATTTCTATAGAACGAGGCTGTAATGACATCATACGGTCACTATAAAACAGCATATATAAACAATGAAGCAGTCACTGTGTCGGCACGTCCGACACGGCCCCTTCAAATAGATGATCAGTGGAGTTCCGAAGTGTCATAACCCCGCTGATCTCTTATTGATGATCTACTCTGAGGAATGATGATCAATAAAAATAAACTGTAAAGTCCTTGTAATAAAGCCCAAAGTTCTCCTTAATGTAATACTGCCCAATTGCCCCCTTATATTATGCCCCCTGAGATAAATATTGCCCCCTAATGCCCCCATATATAAATGATCCCAGTTTTATTTATAAAGCCCCGTAATGACCCCCTATATTCATAATGTTCCCAACAACCCCTTATATAAATAATTTCCCTTATATTCTTTATGCACTCATATAAATGATCCCCACATAATGCTCCCTAATGACCCCTTATATCCTCTATGCCTCCTTATATAAATGATCTCTCCCTATAGTCATAATGCCAACTAATGACTCCTTATATTCTCAAGGCATTATGGGAAAGGAGCTGGGGAGCTCATGCGCCCTCTATTGGATGTAACAGATCCTCAATTTGCTTTAGACTCACTGAGCCTTGAGACAGCAAAAGGGATCTTAGCCAAGCCAATTTCACTTATCTGCATACAGCGCTGTTTCCGGATTGTTGTCCTTCATCAGTACAGAGCAAAGTGAATTGGCTGGCTTAGTGGGAGGCAATGAGTGGGTTAGGGACAAGAATCTCTCACATTGAGGAGAGCACCAGTGAAGGTGTGTAGAGATTTTAATTGCCTTTTGCCCTCTACTTAGCATCTACATATCACAAGGCATTATGGGAAAGGAGCTGGGGAGCTCATGCGCCCTCTATTGGATGTAACAGATCCTCAATTTGCTTTTGACTCACTGAGCCTTGAGACAGCAAAAGGGATCTTAGCCAAGCCAATTTCACTTATCTGCATACAGCGCTGTTTCCGGATTGTTGTCCTTCATCAGTACAGAGCAAAGTGAATTGGCTGGCTTAGTGGGAGGCAATGAGTGGGTTAGGGACAAGAATCCTTATATTCTCTACATGCCCTTATATAAATGATCTCCCCTAAATTTATAATGACCCCTTATATAAATAACGCCCTTTATATTCTTTACCCCTTTCTGCTCTGCACTATTATGTCATGCTGAGCGTATACTTAATGCTCAGCAATGTAACAGTATGAAGCTGTAATACCACAGATACAGGAGCTGTGCCTGTGGAATTACTTCTGGGTCTTGGCTGTATTATACCGTAGACCTGGGACTAGCTGCCGGAGTCAGAAAATCAATAGTGATCATGGCATCCATGTGATTTGATGGCAAGATTGCTCCCAATGCCACCCCTCGATGATATCACGGGGTCTGATGGGTTGCCATGGCAGCCACAATGTCAAAAAAGTAAACAAAATAAACATACATGTTAGGTATCCCCATGTGCGTAGAAGACCTATATAGAAGAAAAAAAAAGTGATGTATTTCCATTGCGTTTTTTTCCTCCGTGTTTTATTTGCTGAGTTTCGCTTCGTGGGGCTTTAGCCTAAATATAAAAGTCATACATATCAAAAATTGGTACCAATAAAAACTGCAACTTGCCCTGCACATAAAGAATCCTGACATATCTTTGTTAACAAGATCATAAAAAAGTTTTAGGCGTCCCTCATATAGCTATGTCATTTTTTTTAAAAAATCATGAATTTTGGAAAGTGGAGAGGGAAAATATGAAAAAAGTCGCCGAGCATTTACGTACAAACTGCCCTGTGACCTTAGAGGGATAAGCCCCCTTATATAAGTGATTTCCCCCTATAGTCATAATGCCCCCAGTGACCCCTTATACAAATAATTCCCCTTATATTTTTTATGCCTCCTTATATAAATGATCTCCCCTATAGTCATAATACCTCTTAGTATGCCCTATATGCCTCATACTGTATAATAATTCTTATAATAAGAAGGTTTCTAACTGCCATAAAAAAATGAAGAAAACTTACAGTCACCTGCCTATGATCCCTTCCTGTACAGAGCCCATCCCTCTCTCCTCTCTTCTGGTCTACAAGGTGCCGTGACAACATACAGGATGTCTGTGTCTCAGCGCAGGATGCGCAATGCTATGATGTCATTGCTCCTGTCTGTGTCGGGAAGACAGACATCCTGTCTAGGATCATGGGGCCTTTATTAGCCAGCAGGGCTGGTGACTTGCTGCTTAGAGAATGGCAGAGCAGGAAGTCAAATTCTACCATGCATTTAAACTGTATAAGTATCCTTCAGACACTAATAGAGTTGAAAGACTTGCATATGTTTATGGCTAAAAACATAACTTTTAATATAACTCTATAAAATACATGATACCCATGATGCCCAACATAAACCATCACCAAATTAAATATGTAATAAAATACTGGAAGAAATGACAAAAATCGACACATTTCTCTCCATCAGAGAGTTCATCAGGGGACAAAATGTTCCAGTAAACAACACATAGATAAATGCCCAACATCACAACAAAAATGCCCAATACATGGATAAGGTAAATAGGTTAAGGGCACAGATATTAGGCTATAATATAAAGTTAGATGGGAGTATTAGAACGGTAAATTTAAAAATACATAAATATATACAGTTATCCATAAATAGAAAGAAAAATGATAAAAGTGAATATAGTCCCACAACACACCCATAGAATAAATGTAGATTAGAATATATATATAGACACAGCTAAACTCTCAGGCACATCCTATTTATACAAAACCGTCAAATCTGGTATAACCTATAGCAGTCTCCTTCCCAAGATACAACAGTGTCTCCCAGTACTCAGGTACCCCCAGACCTTATGGTAATGGCAATTGGAATATGAGGTGGCCCTCTGGTCATGATGAAATACTAACCCTAAACCTCTAAAAACACTGATGGAACATATTATAGTGGGAAAGCAGATGTCGGTTAAACCACCTAATTTGAAACCATCCTCAAAAAACAACTAAGTCCCCTTACATAACCGTGTGTGAGTTCAGTGTGCTATCCCGGGTTTTCCCGGATAGCACACTGACCAATTCATTTCTGTCGACCCACGCACATGACTGTGTATTACACTCAGGACAGGTCCTATTCCTGTCCAGTTTTGTGGCCGAGCTTCTGTGGCCCTCATTTTGTTTTTATGGCTTCCTCTCTGTGGTAAAAATGCTAAAAACTTTGAAGAATTTTTTTTTTTCTTTGAATCACCATATTCTGACACCTGTAACTTTTTAATTTTTCAGTCTTTTATTGCGGGACAATATGTTCCTTTTAGGCTGGTGGTCGACTGACCAATCTCTGTATTTATTTTACAACCAATGTAATATTTCTTGTAGTGGTTCTTTGGTTTCTGCATACACATTACACTCACACACTATAAGCATATACATATATGTACTGTACACACAATACGCAAACATATATACACTTGTACTGTACATACATGCTGTGTACACAACACGCAAATAAACACATATATAGTGTACATAGAATACACAAACACAAGTTATGTACACAGAATGCACACACAATACATAAAGATAACATACACACAGATAAAATTACTGCAGGGGCTTTCTGTAGCTAGTTTTAACTCTATAACAGGGTACTGAGGCTCTTGTACTATACAGCTTTCAGTCATGTCACTGCAGAAATCTTCCACCATTGTCCTGACTGCTAAACTTTGGGGAAACTTGTGATTTTTGCAATTATGCTATACACATGAGTTATCACCTGAGGAACAGTCTCTTTCATCCAAGTTACTCAGCTACAAGCTCTATTGTATTGCCCTATAGAATGTATTGGTATATAAAGAGATCTCTATATGCCAGTACATTGTAAACTTAAAAATAGATTTTCTTAGCTTACAATTTACTTGACTATAGAGCTAGTTCTCTATATATGATACAGATGCAGGGGGGGAAAAAAACTTGGTATAAGAAAAAAACATGTCTAATTTAAAAAATTCTTAAAATAAGGCTTTAGCTAGTTTTTGTTATTCAATTATTATAAATAATTATTAATAATCGCTATCACCTAAAAATATTTAAAGTGATTACTACATGACAATCTGGGATCTTATATTATTATATGTGGTCTGAATCTATGTAAATTTGCCGTTTTATATATACCACGCCCCTTAAAAGGCCACTTCCACTTTTGCAGCAACTTGCCATTACTGAATCACCCTGTGAAAAGCTCTCCTAGTTTGATGTCTCTGGGACCATGTTGGATACAAATCCTTTCCACCTCCTTTTATTTGGCTTCTGCGATTCCTTAGGCAGTATTGAAAGCAGGGTGGTGACTGATCAGCTGATTCCTCCTGATTATAGCCAGAGCTGGTGTAGGAAGTATGCACCCATATCTGCTGATCAAAGGGCAGCTGGAAGTTTTCTGAAACCCTGAAGAAACTGATTTAGGCTGAATTGCTAGAATTCAGCATTTTTGATGCAGCGGAAACGCCGCTGCAAAAAGCGGCGTTTTACAGTACCTGCAAAGTGGATGGGATGCTGGCTAATCCCTGCGTTTTTAAAAATGCTTGCGTTTTTGAAAATCTCAGCATGTCAATTATAATTGCGGAAACACTGGTGTTTTCCCAATAGGTATAATAGGGGAAGAAGGTGACTGTCTCTCTGCTGTCTCAAATATCATGTCTTTGCTCTGTCTGAAACTGAATCTCTCAAAGACTGAACTACTGCTGTTTCCACCATCTAATAGATCTGTCCCTGATATCTCCATTGCAGTCTCTGGCCTTACCATAACTCCTAGGCAGTATGCCCTCTGCCTCCGGGTTATATTTGACTCAGATCTTTCCTTCACTCCCCATATCCAATCACTCGTACGCTCATGTCATCTCCACCTCAAAAACATCTCCAGAATATGCCCTTTCCTTACCAGAGATACACTAAAGACACTTATTGTCACCATGATTCACTCTCGCCTTGACTACTGTAACTCCTTACTAATCGGTCTTACCCTTACTAAACTCTCCCCTCTACAATCTATTCTGAATGCAGCGGCCAGGCTCATCTATCAGCCTAGATGCTACAGCGATGCCTCCAGTCTGTGCCGGTCACTACATTGGCTGCTTATTCAATACAGAATACAATATAAACTTATCACCCTCATCCACATGGCTCTCCATAATGCTGCGCCTCCCTACATCTCCTCCCTCATCTCTGTCTATCGCCCAACCCGTACTCTCCATTCACTCAAAAACCTAAGACTAACATCCTTTATTATCAGAACCTCCCACGTATACAAGACTTCTCCTGAGTTGCACCACTTCTCTGGAATGCTCTATCCCGAACTATTAGATTAGCCCCCAATTTCTACAGCTTCAAGCGCAAACTAAAGACATATCTTTTCAGTCAGGCCTATCACAACTCCTAATGTAAACCCTTCCGTAGTTAGAATCCCTAAAACGTCCCCTCCTCTGTTCACGCTCCCACATTACCTCACAGGATATGATGCCGTTTCAGACTAACTTTATATGTTCAGGCACCATCTGCACGTTAAAGAACACAACTGGTGACGGCTCATAAAGCTTTATATATGTGTAATGACAGTAACCTCTATTACAAAATTGTCTGACCATTGTATAAGCAATGCTACCTCTGATGCTGCCCCTGCTACCTCTTGTGTCCCCTCCCCTCTATTTCTTTGTAATGTATCTTTTGTCTGTACCTGAACCCTGCAAATTGTACAGTGCTGCGGAATATGTTGGCGCTATATAAATAAAATTTATTATTAATATTATTATTATTATTATTAAGAAGGTCCGCAGAGTAAAACTCTGCAAAATTGTAATGAGAAACTTTTTTTTTCAGTAGTGGTTTTTTTTTTCCTGAACTTTGCTATGTGGGACCTTAGCCTTAAAGGGAGTCTATCATTAGATTTAGCCAAATTTCCCTAACGACATGTTGGAATAGCCTTTAGAACCCTACCTTTCTTTATTTTTTCTTCAGCGCCGTTTTTTAACTCCTTAACGACCTTGGACAGTACTATTACGTCCTGGGCGCTAGGTATTTCACTATCTGAGCGGGCGGCATCGGAACCGGGTGTTAGCTGTAACTGACAGCTAACACCCTGCTCTATAACCTCCTGTCGGAACTGAGTTCCAATCGGAGGTTTTATCCCCTTGGATGCTGCGGTCAAACATGACCGTGGCATCGAAGGGTTTCCGCCATCTTGCCGCCCCTTGGCACCCCCCGCGGCGAGATTGGGGGTTGCTGATATCTATAATCTGCAGCCCGGGGTCTGGCCAGTGACCCCAGGCTGCCTGTAGACCCCACTAACTGGTTGATCCTGCTGAGACCTCCGGAAGTCAGGCTATGTGTCTCCATAGCCTCACTTCCTGTATAGACTGCAAGACACATGTATGCTTGTGTCTTGCAGTCTATAGTACTGAGCCAGAAATCACAGCATCTCTGGCTCAGGTGTCCTAATGGGACACATGAAAAAGTAAACGTGAATGGTGAACGTCGGGAAAAAAAAAACGGAAAAAAAAAAGCCGGATGATTTTTCGCCATCTCACCTTACAAAATATGCCATAAAAAGTGATCAAAAAGTCATATGTGCCCCAAAACTGTACCAATGAAAATATATTTAGATTGTTGTTTTTTGGACACCATGTTACATTTGCAGAGACCCTAAAATTGCCCCTACAAAATAGGGGTCACATCTTGGGGAATTCCAATTTACTGGCACCTCCAGGGCTCTGCAAAAATAACATGGCGACCAGAAAGTCCCTCTAAGTCTATACTCCAAAAGCTAAAAAAACACAGTGCTCCTTCCCTTCTGAGCCCTGCTGTGTGCCCAAGCAGCAGTTTACACCCACATATTTAATTTTTTAGCCCACTTAATAGTTTTAGGAGTGCATGTCTATGAACGTATTAGGCACTGAAATTGGATATTTCTTTAAAAACTTTAATTTCCACTTTGTACATTAATTTTTGGGAAGTTTTTTAGGCTCAAAATGATATTCCCCTTACGTCCGACAGCAGCACAATATGGGGTATCTCTGCCCCTGTGTGTTGTTTAGGACAGGTGGAACCTTTAATTAGCACCAAAAAGGTGCCTCCTACTAGCCCTATAAGAGGGCACAAGAGACCTCCCTCCACTGTGTTTTTTTCTGTCCTGTGTGGAACAGGTGGACGGAGGTCTCTTGTGACCTCCCGTTGCTAGGGGTTTTATTTACTCCTGGCTTACCTTTTTGGGGTACCTCGGTCCCAAAGAGAAAACCTCCGGTCCTTCGGGCCTTCGCACCGCAGCGCAGCGTTATCCGGCATCCATCTGCAGGCAGCGCGATCCCGGAAGTAAGCGGGGAACCTCCTCGGCCGGAACTTTTCTCCGGTCCCGTGTTCCCAGGGGAAGGAAGCCTTTGCGCACCACCGCGCCCCTACTTCCGGTTTTCTCGGAAAAAGTGCGGTAAGTTTGGAAATTTAAAATTTAAAGGCAAAATATAGAATTGATTTTTGCTGCTTGTATTTTGAGCCTCTGGCTTAGGCTTATGCTCCTCTATGTTCCATTATGGCGTTTGACTTGTTTTGGTGCTGTATAAATGTTTCTTTGCTGGCTTCCTCCCCTCGCTGCTGGATTACATTTAAAAGGTCTGAATGCAGTCCTTTATTTGTTGAGTTAGTGGTTTCTAGCTCCTCTGCTGCGGGTTGCGGTGGCTGGTTTTTTTCTGACGGTTTTTTTCTCTCTTCAAGTGACCGATTCAAAAAAAAAAAAAAAAAAAAAAAAGGTACCCCTTGGGTTTTTATGCAATGCTTGGCGATCTTCCCTGTTTCAGTGTCACGTGGCTGTTTGATGTTTCAGATGTCATCTTCTGCATCACGTAATGGCGATGCGCTTAGGAGGAAAAATTCCTCTAAACTTGAAACACCTAATGTGTTTGGATTGCAATACCCCTTTACCTGACGGCTATGATTTTACCCGCTGTCACCAGTGTCGTGGACCTCCGCCGGAAGTACCTTCTATAAGAGGTTGTTACTTGGGTAAAGGACTATATGAGGAGTCTCTTAAAGGAGATTCGTTCTTCCATCGCCCAGATTGCCAAGAGACCGCAGATTGAGACACAATCTTCCTTACGGATCTCTGATGAAGATTATCAGATAGTGGACGAGACACTCTCATCTGACGATTCCACTGAAGATCCCAGCAGGCTGTGCTTCCACTCGAAAAATTAAGCCGGCTGCTGAAATCCATCCGGTCTAAGGATCGTGATGTTGACGGGGGAAGCCTCCGCGTCCACCTATAGAGGGCCTAGGGTCTTCCAAGTGGACCAGACATTACAAAAATTAATGTCCTCAGAGTGGAGAAGTCCTGAAAAACCTCTTGTGGTTCCTAGGAGGTTCGGCGCTTTATTCCCAGTTGCTCAATAGGATCAATGGGGTCCTCCTCCCAAGGTGGATATGGCGGTGGTTAAACTGTCCTGCCGCACTAAGGTACCATCAGATGATGGAGGAAATCTGCACGACGCCATGGCAGGCGCTTCGACAATACCTTCAAGAAGGCTTATTCAGCTGCCTCGCCCAAGACCGCTGTGGCGGTTGCGTCCTGTGAAGTGTCAGCCAAATTATGTACTGACCTTGTCCACCTCGAAAGTGACCGACTCTGGAAGTCTCCAGAGACGAGCTGCTAGGGTTTCTAGGCTCAGTTTCCCTAGCAGCTGAATATTTAATGGAAGCCTCCCACCATCAATTAAGGCTGGCGGCCAAATCCCTGGCACTTACCAAGAACACTGCAGCAGGAAGACCTCTATGGTTAAAACCTTGGAGAGCTGTGTTCCCCTCAAAGTATAATTTGTGCGCATTACCCTTTGAGCCGGGTAGAGTCTTTGGCTGTGCCCTAGACGAGATCCTAGAGGGCTTGGCCGACAAGAAGGGTAAAACTTTACCCCAGGCCTTCAGAGGTAGGTCTGGCTCTGGCCGTGGTAGAGGCTATCCGCCTCGTCGTGGAAGGCAGTCCAGAGAGGCTCTAGTTATTCCTCTAGAGACGCCGGCCGGAGATTCTGAAGTCTGATGATAAAAAAGTCAAGCCTAGCTTTTGACATCAGAAGCAGTTTTCCTGTGGCCGAGATTCTTGTCGGAGGTCGTGTCTCCCACTTTCTCAACTGCGGGCAGGGAAAAATTCGAGACCCATGGGTCCGGTAGGTAATCCAAAGAGGTTATGCAATCAAGTTCCTCCGTCCTCCTCAGGATCGGTTTGTGTTAACTCGCAGCCTCCCTACAATGCAGCAGACTACATTGGAATGCTCCATCCGAGAGTACATTCACAAGGGAGCCCTGGTGGAAGTCCCTTCTCTAGAAGAAGGATCCAGTGTCTATTCTCCCGTCTTCCTGATGCCAAAACCGGCAGACAAGTGGAGAATGATCATAGACTTAAGGTACCTCAACCGCTTCATCAAAAAGAAGCGCTTCCATAGGAAAACCATAAAGTCTGTCACCACCTTTCTCCTCTAAGGCGATGTTTTTTGTGACTTTGGATATAAAAGACGCCCATTTGCATATTTCTATTTACCTCCACGCAGAAGGTTTTTTTCTAAGGATTGCCGTAGTAGTTTCCGGCCACAGGAAGCACTTTCAATTCACAGCACTACCCTTCGGGATCTCCTCTGCTTCCCACACCTTTACAAAGGTAGTGACCCCCATAACGGCCGCCCTCAGGCTTCAGGGGATATTCTTGGTGCCTTATCTAGACGACTGGTTGATAAAGGCCCAGTCAGAGTCTGTTCTGCTCCAGTACCTACAGACAGCCTTCAGAGTCTGTGATGGCTTATAAATTGGGAGAAGTCAAAAACGATCCCTTCAACTCGAAGGAAGTTCCTCTGAGAAAACTACTTCCTAGATTCAGTCCGCCTGCAAATCTCCTTGACACCAGCAAGGAAGGAGAAGCTGGTTGCGGCAGTCCGGCACCTCTTCAAAAAGCCGATAGCCTCCATCAGAACATTGATGAAGATCCTGGGCTTGATGTCTTCCTCAGTGGAGGCAGTCCCATGGGCCTTATGGCACTTATGTCCCCTCCAGAAGGAGTTACTAGAGGCTTGGGATCGCTCCCTTCTTACATTCAGCAAGAAGATTCGACTCTCCCCCAGGACCCGTCTTTCCCTCAAGTGGTGGTTGCACCTGAAAGACGGAAGGTCCACGGTCCAACCTTCTTGGACCCTGTTGACTACAGATGCATCCCCCTCGGGATGGGGAGCCCATTGGACGAAAACTCCATAAAGGGAGTCTGGAGCGCTCCTGAAAAAAGGACCTCATCCAACTGGAAGGAGCTCAGAGCCGTATATCGTGCCTTACTCTATTGCTTGCCTCTTCCCAGGGGAAGAGCAGTCAAAATCCGGTCAGACAACATGACCACAGTGCTGTACGTGAACAGACAGGGAGGCACCAGATCACCAACCCTCCTTAGAGAGGCAGATCTGATATTTACATGGGCAGAGAAAAATCTAACCCATTTATCCGCAGTTCACATCAAGGGCTCCCTGAACATAGTAGCGGATCGGTTGAGTCGGGGTTATGCCGTATCAGGAGAATGGTCACTCAATCCAGAAGTCTTTCATCAGATTACCCTGAACAGGGGTCTTGCAGAAATAGACCTCATGGCAACCCGACTCAACGCCAAGGTGGAGAAGTTCTGTTCCCTTTACCAGGAGGACAATCCCTTGGCAGTGGATGCATACATCTTCCCTCCAATTCCAATAATACCAAAGGTATTAATGAAAATCAGACAGGACCAAGTCTCTGTGATAGCCATCATTCCATTCTGGCCAAAAAGAGCTTGGTTTTTCCCAACTCATGGAGATGAGTCGAGGGATATATTGGAGGCTTCCCCCCAATCCAGAACCTGGTTTCCCAAGGATCTCTGAAGTGCCAGGATCTCTGGAGATTCAACCTGACAGCCTGGAGGTTGAGCAGTCCCTACAGCAGGATAGAGGACTGTCAGAGGCCGTCCTGAAGACCCTTTATTCTGCAAGAGCAGAATCTACCAATAAGATCTACCAGAGGACAGCCAAGATTTTCATGGAGTGGTGCTCCAAGAAGGGTATTAATAATCTAGAACCTTCAACGGCTGATATTTTCTTCAGGACGGTTTGGATAAGGGCCTTGCCCCTGCCACTTTGAAAGTGCAGATTGCGGCCCTCTCCGCTCATTTGAACAGACGTCTGTCTCAGGATCCTCTGGTTGCAAGGTTCCTTAAAGGGGCAATGAGGCTAAAGCCCTCAGTATCATCCCCAGTGGAACCTTGCGGTAGTCATTACAGGCCTGTGCGGTCCTCCATTTGGACCCTTGGAGACTACGGAGATAAAATATTTAGCCTACAAAACCACTTTTTTGTTGGCTATTATATCTGCCAAAGAGTAGGAGTGCTCCAGGCCCTCTCTTCTAGAGAACCGTACATTTTGTTTTTGCAGATATTGTGCACCTTAGGTTTACCTGGGTTTATCCCTAAGGTCCCCTCTCATACTATAATAGCAATCAGCTAATTTCGTTACCTGTGTTTTTCCCCTCTCCAACCTCTGAGGAGGAAGAAAAGCTCAACACCTTAGATGTGGTAAGGTGTCTGTGGATTTACCTTTTCCACACTCAACCGCTTAAGAAGGCCGAAAGCCTACTAATTGATATGCAGGGTAAAAACAGAGGCCTCAAGGCTTCCAAGCCTACTCTATCCACATGGATCAAGGAGACAATTAAGTCTTCCTTTCTTATTCAGGAGTTATTCCCTCCAGTTTTTCTACGTCCACTCGACCTGGGTTGTCGACTTCTTTGGCTGAGTATCGGTCCTTACCATTGGATCAGATTTGTGCGGCTGCATCATAGTCATCTCAGTTGACCTTTTGTTAAACATTATCATTGAACATCCGCAGTTTCCAGACAACTGCCTTTGGTCAGTCAGTCCTTGACATTGTAAGGCGAGGAAACCCTCCCTAGGGGAATTACTTGCTATCTCCCCATATTGTGCTGCTGTCGGACGTAAGGGGAATCGTTGATTGTAATGTCAATCTGTATTCCCTTAGTCCAGACAGCAGCACAAGGCTTCCCTCCCCTAGAAGCTTGTTTCCTGTTACTTTATAATTTACACAGTGGAGGGAGGTCTCTTGTGCCCTCTTATAGGGCTAGTAGGAGGCACCTTTTTGGTGCTAATTAAAGGTTCCACCTGTCCTAAACAACACACAGGGGCAGAGATACCCCATATTGTGCTGCTGTCTGGACTAAGGGAATACAGATTGACATTACAATCAACGAATACCCCTTGATACATTCCTTGAATGATGTAGTTTCTAAAATGGGGTCACTTTTGTGAGGTTTCCATTGTATTGGTACTTTAGGGGCTCTGCAAATGCGACATGGCACTCAAAAACTATTCCAGCCACATCTGCCCTGCAAAAGCCAAATAGCGCTCTTTTTTTCTGAGCCCCACCATGTACCCAAACAGCAGATTATAATCACATATGGGGCATTTCTGTGTTCAGAAGAAATTGTGTAACAAACTGTGGGTTTTTTTTTTCTTCTTTAACCACTTGCAAAAATTAAAAATATGTCGCTAAATGGACGGTTTATTGGAAAAAAAGTAATTTTTCATTTTTATGTCCCAAAGTCAATAAAATCTGTGAATCAGCTGTAGCGTCAAAATGCTCAATATACCCCTTGATATGTTCTGTGAGGGGTGTAGTTTCCAAAATGTGGTCACTTTTAGGGGGTACTATTGGTTCTGTGGGTAGTAGCTCATTGTGTGTAACATCCCAACTGCCCTCCATATCTGGAATACCCAAACACATCTATCTCTTTACAATCCCCCTGCTGTTGGACTTTAGTGAATGAACTGTTTTTGTGCACTTCCAAATGGACAGATGGCAGCTCCAAGAGAGACCAACAGGAATTATATGTTTGTTTGTGATACAGAAATACATCCATAGCTTATATATGATTATATTGTATAAATGTGTTTGCACACTTCCCTTTACAATCCCTCTGTTGTCGGGGACTTGACAATGAAATTTAGGTAAGAGTTAAAATGGACTGTATTTGCCTTCGCAATTCCATTAGTTATTGGTAATGATTTGGGAATGATTGAAGTATAATTTGGATTTAGATCCCAAGACATCACTAATCTCCTCAGAGACACTTTCCTGCTGGTCACCGTATCCCAATATTCTCTGCCCACAGGAAACGTTTTCTTCTTTGTTTCTTCTTCTTGTAACTGAGTTGAAGCTCTTTGCCATTGTAAGAGTCTTTTCTTTGCCTTGACATTGCTGTGTCAGCAGTTCCTTTCTGCGGCCTATCCGTTTGTCATGCAGGACTACATTGATTAATTCAATGGTCAGTCTCAAGAAAAGGTCGTCTTTAACTCCTAGGAGACATGCACCATAATAGTACAGTGTGGCCACCTGGGTCTAGACGACAGTGCAGAAGCCTCCTGCCTACTCAGAGTCTGCTGGAGTGGATGTTAGCTAAAAGTTATAGCTAGCACCCTGCTCCAGCAGCCCTGATGGGAGCTCAGCTTCGATGGGGGGTTTTAATCCCTTAGAAGGAGTTCTGATATAATAATGCCCCCTATTGGCCCCCTGTGGTGAGATTGGGGGGTGCCGATATGTATTTTCTGCAGCCCAGGGTCTGACCACTGACCCCAGGCTGCAAGGACCCCAAATACCTGATTGAGCCTGCCGCGATGGGAGGAAGTCAGCCTATAAAGACGGATAGGCTGATTTCCGCTATACACTGCAATACATGTACATTGTACAGTCATGGCCAAAAGTTTTGAGAATGATACAAATATTAATTTTTACAAAGTCTACTGCTTCAGTTTTTCTAATGGCAATTTGCATATACTCCAGAATGTTATAAAGAGTGATCAGCTTAACAGCAATTACTTGCAAAGTCAATATTTTCCTAGAAAATGAACTTTATTCCCCAAAACACATTTCAACATCATTGCAGCCCTGCCTTAAAAGGACCACCTAACATCGTTTCAGTGATTGCTCCATTAACACAGGTGTGGGTGTTGATGAGGACAGGGCTGGAGATCAATCTGTCATGATTAAGTAAGAATGACACCACTGGACACTTTAAAAGGAGGCTGGTGCTTGCCATCATTGTTTCTCTTCTGTTAACCATGGTTATCTCTAAAGAAACACGTGCAGTCATCATTGCACTGCACAAAAATGGCCTAACTGGGAAGAGTATTGCAGCTAGAAAGATTGCACCTCAGTCAACAATCTATCGCATCATCAAGAACTTCAAGGAGAGAGGTTCCATTGGTGCCAAAAAGGCTCCAGGGCGCCCAAGAAAGACCAGCAAACGGCAGGACCGTCTCTTAAAAGTGTTTCAGCTGCGGGATCGGGCTACCAGCAGTGCAGAGCTTGCTGAGGAATGGCAGCAGGCAGGTGTGAGTGCATCTGCACGCACTGTGAGGCGGAGACTCTTGGAGCAAGGCCTGGTCTCAAGGAGGGCAGCAAAGAAGCCACTTCTCTCCAGAAAAAACATCAGGGACAGACTGATATTCTGCAAAAGGTACAGGGAGTGGACTGCTGAGGACTGGGGTAAAGTCATTTTCTCTGATGAATCCCCTTTTCGATTGTTTGGAACATCTGGAAAACAGCTTATTCGGAGAAGAAGAGGTGAGCGCTACCACCAGTCTTGTCTCATGCCAACTGTAAAGCATCCTGAAACCATTCATGTGTGGGGTTGCTTCTCAGCCAAGGGAATCGGCTCTCTCACAGTCTTGCCTAAAAACACAGCCATGAATAAAGAATGGTACCAGAATGTCCTCCAAGAGCAACTTCTCCCAACCGTCCAAGAGCAGTTTGGCGCTCAACAATGCCTTTTCCAGCATGATGGAGCACCTTGCCATAAAGCAAAGGTGATAACTAAATGGCTCAGGGAACAAAACATAGAGATTTTGGGTCCATGGCCTGGAAACTCCCCAGATCTTAATCCCATTGAGAACTTGTGGTCAATCATCAAGAGACGGGTGGACAAACAAAAACCAACAAATTCAGACAAAATTAAAGCATTGATTCTGCAAGAATGGACTGCTATCAGTCAGGATTTGGTCCAGAAGTTGATTGAGAGCATGCCAGGGAGAATTGCAGAGGTCCTGAAGAAGAAGGGTCAACACTGCAAATATTGACTTGCTGCATTAACTCATTCTAACTGTCAATATAAGCTTCTGTTACTCATAATATGAATGCAATTATATTTCTGTATGTGATAAAAACATCTGACAAACACACATAAAAAAAAGAGGGCAGCAGATCATGTGAAAATATAATATTTGTGTCATTCTCAAAACTTTTGGCCATGACTGTATGTGTATTGCAGTGTATAGCACTGAACCAGCGATCAGAGCATTGCTGGTTCAAGTTCCCTAGTGGGACATCAAGAAAATGTGTTAAAAAACATGAATAAAGCCACCAAAATGCAACCTTCATATACAAAATGAATTATATTAAAAAATAAAACTGAAACAACCTACATGGTGAACTTCATTTAATAAAAAAAAAAAAAAAAAAAAAAAATGCGGTAGGTAATGATGTTTTGCCATCTCGCCTCACAAAATATGCTATAAAAAGTGATCAAAAAGTCATATGTTCCCCAAAACAGTATCAATAAAAAGCACAGTTTGCCCCATAAAAAATAAGCCCTCAACCAACTCTGTCAACCAAAAAATAAAACCCACGCCTCTCAGAAGATGGCGATGCAAAAATAATTGATTTATGCCCCCAAATGGTTTTTATTCTGCAAAATTAGTAATTCATAAAAAAGCAATATAAATTAGGTATCGCTGTAATTGTACCGACCCACAGAATAAAGTTAACATGTTACTTATGTTGTACGCTGCACAGAAAAATTATTAAAAGGTAAAAAGTAATGCCAGAAACAGTTAATATAATTTAGTCAATAAGTTATAGGCACCCAAAAATGGTGTCATTTCAAAATGCATTTCATAACACAAAAAACAAGCCCTCATATGGCCGCATCACAAGAAAATTAAAAAAAAGTTATAGCTTGCACAATGTGAAGACAAAACCCCCCAAAATTGCCAAATTATTAGAAGACAACTGGCTACAGCAGGAAGGAAATGTATAAGCTGTGCAATTGTATATCAAGGTATACCCCAGACTAAAAGACACCAGACGTGACCCCCCAATCATAGGAACTACTGGGGAAATAGTAGGGAATTTGGTGTTCCCAATGCACTCTGCACAGCTTACATATTCACTTTTCACCATCCGCTGTGCATTCACATCTGGAATACTAATGCTCATTATACCCCTTAAAAAAATTCTTTGAGGGGTGCAGTTTTCAAAATGGGGTCACTCCTTAGGATATTCCACTTTCTGGTATCTTAGAGGCTCTGCAAACATGACATGGCGTCCAGATACCAAACATCTAAATCTGCACTCCAAAAACCATACCTCCTGGACTGTGGGTCCTGTCCCGCCGCCCCAGTCAGCTGGAGGTATGTCCCGGATTCAACTCATCTGCGTCCGGAGAGGACGCAGATGAGTTGAGTACAATGATGAAGCAGGAGCTCTTGCTTCACTACTGTTCCCCTCTGCATGCTCCAGCCCCGGAAGCAGTAGGCGTGATGTGATGACGTCACTCCGCGCTTGCAGCTCTCTGAAAACTCCAGGAGAAGAGACAGCAGGGGACCGAGGAGAGGTGAGTATCAGTGATTTTATTATGTTAAACTTTGGAGTGGGACATTAGACTGGGGAGAGATAAAGGGGGACTTTAAACTGGTGTCAGATGATGGGGGCAATTAAACTGGGGGCAGATGTAGGGGGCAATTAAACGGGCAGATGAAGGGGGGGCAATTAAACTGGGGGCAGATAAAGGGGGAATTAAGCTGGTGGCAGTTGAAAGGGGGGCAATTAAACTGGTTTCAGATGAAGACGGGACATTAAATTGGTGGCAGATGAAGAGGGGACATTAAACTGGAGGCAGATGGAGGATTGGATATTAAACTGAGGGGGCAGATGGAGGGTGACATTATACTGGGGGCAACTGGAGGATATTAAACCATGGGAGTAGCTTGAGGGGGACATGTCTGCCTCTAGTTGCCCCCAGTTAAATGTCCCCCTCCAGCTACCCCCATGGTTTAATGTCCCCCTCTAACTGCCCCAGTTTAATGTCCCCCTCTAGTTGCCCCCAGTTTAAACTGGGGCACAAGGAGAGGGACTTCATACTGTGGGGCAATTAGGGGGAGAACATTATAATGTGGGGGCATATAATGTTAGGGTGACTGTAGGAGCATTATACTGTGTGAGGGCACAAAGACAAATGAATGAGAATGGGCGGAGTCAATGAAGAAGTGGGTGGAGGTAAATTTGACATTGTGCTCATAGCGTGCCACGCATTTTGTCCCTCTTTCTGTCCTTTGAAAGTTGGGAGGTATGCAAAACCCAGATAGCGCTCCTTCACATCTGCTGTGTATCCAAACTGAAATTTATGCCCACATGTATGACCCTAGTGTACCCAGGATAACGTATTTAATGTGATGTGTGGGTATAAACTGCTATTTTCCAGAAATCAATATGCAACTGATGGTGAAAAGAGGAATACATAATTTTGGTGCACAATATGATGTGCCCAGCTTGTATCAGAGACAAACACTCCAAAAGCAGTTTTTAGAGTGTGTGTCTCTGCTGACACAAGCGTGTGCAACATATCGGGCACTGAAATGACGTATCTCTGAAAAAAATTTTAATTTTCACTTTTTATTATCAGCTGCGCATTCATTTCTGGAAATTACATTAATGCAACACTCTTTAATGCAACACTTAAAAATGCTCACTACACCTCTTGGTAAATCCCTTGAGGGGTGTAGATTCCAAAGTTTTGACACATGTCTGCGGATTCCACTTTAGTGGCAATTCAGTGACTTTGCAAAAGTGTTATGATGTCCAAAAACCAAACTGTACTCCAAAAACCAAAATAGCGTTCCTTCCCTTTTGTGCCCGACTGTGCCTAAACAGCAGTTTATACCCACATATAGCATTAAGTACCTTTCCTGGATACACCAGTGTCATACATTTGAATATAAACTGCAGTTTAGGCACACAGCAGGGCACAGATGTGAAGGAGTGCAGATTTAGATTTGGTTTTTGGATGCCATGTCACGTTTGCAAAGACCTTAAAATTGCCCCATGGGGAATTCTAATTTACTGCTACCTCCAGGGCTCTTCAAGAACAACATAGTTGTTCAAGATTGCAGGTTCAAGCCCCCTAGGGGGTTAATAAAATAGTAAAAAAAAAAATTTAAAAATAAAAAAAAAAAACCTTTCCCTTAAACACATGTAAAACTAATTAAGTACTGTGACACACATACACATTAGGTATCCCTGTGTCCGAAAATGCCCAGTCTACAAACTTAAAAAAAAAAATCAAAATTGTTGGAGTGGATTCTACAACCATGGTTGTCTATATTCAGGTAGTGGACCCAGGGCTGAGAATTTGCAGAGGATATTTGTGATGTTCTGGATATAGCTGGGTGTGTTCCTCACCAGGGGTTTTAGAGTCTTCTCATCCCAACCAGAAATACTCTCTGTCCCAACACCAGACATAATTGCTGCTCCTGGATTACCTTCTTTATGTATTTTTAGTAACATGTAGAAGGTACCCATCTTGGGATTGTATGTTATTAGTTCCAGCAGACTGTAAGACATAATAGTGAAATTATTGATGCTATTATATTCTATATTATAATATATTATATAGTATATTATTATATAAGTTGTCCTGTGTATTGTTCTGTGGGGTCTTCCTTAAGCAGGGTGTGGTATTTCTTGTCTGAGAGTTGTCTGTGTTCTTGTATGTAATGAGATGTGTCCATAATCAATACAGCCGCTCCTTTATCAGCCGGATTAATGATGATATCCCTGTTGGATTTCAGTGATTTTATGGCTTGTCTCTCCTCTATGCTGAAATTGTGTGCTACCTTGTGCTGTTAGCCAAGGATCTCCAATTTTACTCTTTTTCTGAAACAGTCTATGTAATAATCCAGAGTTTGATTGTGTCCAGGTTGTGGGGTCCAGGTTGTCCTCTTCTTTTTTCTTGATGCATCTTGCTTGTTTCCAACTTGTGATGTCATATCTATTTGTTCATAATAATATTCCTTCAGTCACATTCTGTAGAAATATTCCTCCATGTCACTGCAAAATTGAGTCCTTTCAAGTGGTTTGGTGGGACAAAATGTAAGCCCTTTAGATAAAACATTTATTCCACTTTGTTTTGCTCATACTGAGAGAGGATTATAACACAGGATGGTATATCCAAATTGTTCTGTGAGTTTTGTTTTCCATTTGGTACTTTGAGACCTGCTCTGCCCCTTAGTCTATTGAGCTTCTTTGTGTTAGTTTTTGTTTTTTTATGACATTCACTGTGTAGTATAAATGGCATAATTACTTTATTGTTCAAGTAAAGACTATTAATGAGATACTATTCATATTTTTTATATTTTTATATTTCATTTTTGCACAATACTTACTATATAAGGCAGGGTTCACACTACCGTTGGAGTCCGTTATGAAGGTGTCCGTTAAAAAAAAAAACGGACACCTATCATAACAGAAACTACCTGATGTTAGAATCAGGTAGTGTCCGTTTTTTAAAGAGGACCTTTCATGTCACATACCGCTAGAAAGCCGACAGCGCACTGCCGGCTTTCCCAGTATGTGCCCCGGGGCTGGAGATATCGGCGGTGTAAATTACATGGTGTACTATTAGAAGGGCGCTGCGAGTAACGCCCTCCCTTACACTTCTCTTCATTCAGAGACTTGTACTGAGGGGGCATTCCTCACAGCTCAGCGTCATCGCCGGGCAGTAAGGAACGCCCCCTCTGACAGTACAGGGCTATAGACGAGTACAGAGAGAGGGGGCGTTCCTTACAGCCCAGCGATGACGCTGAGCTGTGAGGAATGCCCCCTCAGTACAAGTCTCTGAATGAAGAGAAGTGTAAGGGAGGGCGTTCCTCGCAGCGCCCTTCTAACAGTAAACCATGTAACTTACACCGCCGATATCTCCAGCCCCGGGGCACATACCGGGAAAGCCAGCAGTGCGCTGAATTCAGCGCGCTGTCGGCTTTCTATCGGTATGTAAAACCGCATGTGCCTGAGGACACGAAAGGTCCTCTTTAACACTGAGTTTTTTGTTTTTTTTTTTGTTTGTTTCTCCTTTCTGAGCATGCGCAGGGAAAATAAACGGACATAAAATAACGGACAATAACTGATGGCTATCAGTTACTGTCCGTTATAAGTCCGTTACCCATAGACTTCAATGTTAAAAAAATAACGGACACTTGCTGTCCGTCAAGAATCCGTTTTTTTCAAACGGACAAAAAGTCCTGCATGTAGGATTTTTTGTCCGTGAAAAAAAAACGGACTTCTGACGGATTTGGTGTAAACGGACACTAACGGACACAATATAAAAACTCATTGAAATGAATGGAAATTTTAACGGATTTCTGACGGTTCAGCTAGTGTCCGTTGCTAAAATCTTGTAACGGACAATAGCAACGGACACTACTGACGGTCACCAACGGTAGTGTGAACGCCCCCTAAGACCCATAACCTTTTTTTTACAAATTCAATATTTACTGTAATTTTTAGCATATAATATAAATGCACAGTGGAGAGTCTTGTTGCTCTGCTTTCACTTCAGATTCAATCTGATATCAAAGACTGCTTTCAGTCAACAATTTGGCTTCAAGAATAAGTGCTCTTGGAGAACCTGCCTTTTTAAAAGGTGCTATTCACTGGGTTCTTGTGTTGTCAGCAGTATCTGCACATGCACACAGGCACATTTTATGAAGCGAGCAGTGCTGAAGTACAGATCACGTCTACATATGAGATCCAATAGACCCAATTGGCAATGAAACTGTAAGACGAAGATGGGGAAAAACCGTGTTACAGCCGATTGTTTGAATGAAGTCCTATATCTTCCTCCTGTAGAGTCATGGCCACCTATATACACTTGCTTCAGTTTTTCCCCCTCCCATTTCCTTCTTTTCATACCCTCAAGTTACCATGTTATTAAAAATGGCAAAATACTAATAAATACAAATGAAAAATAGTAATAAAAAAGGCAAGAGGAAACAAAAAACAGGTTATAGGGAAGAGGAGGGCTAGGGTAGAGCATAAGGGATTAATGTCACAGCATTAAAAATCTTACTTATATACATAGTATATATGTGCCATGTTGGTTTAAAATTTTGTTTTTCGTTTAGGTCACATTTCTTACAATGTTCCCTCCAATCATATTGATTTCAGTATTGAAAGATCTTCATCTCGAGGTAAGTTAGTTGTTTATATTGTTCATATGTATTCCTTTTAAAGTCTTTTAAAAATGTTTAGAGAAAGTAAATTGCAAACATGATTTTCAAGTTGGACAATACAGCAAACTTGGACTACAATTGTGTGTGCTACCTTTTGACACAGGTCTCGCTGTTGTACATGTTACACAGAGTATTATGTGAGGTGCGTCTGTGAAACTTAGTGGCTTAATGGCGATAAGAACTCACAAATTTGCACAGCAATCCCCCAACTAATTGACTGGTTTAACAATGCAATGCAATGCATGTAAGTCTGTAGTAGGACAAACTATACACTAGCAGAAATTTGGTGGAAACTCCTGCAGTAATCAAAATGCCCAAAAGTGGTTTAAGAAAGATGAAGCCAATGATTACTAAAGCCATTGTGTACCTGTGTGTCATGCTGAGGAGTCCTCCTTAAATATTTCTCTGTGTTAATGTCTTTCCTCATTGCCACTATGGGGCATTGCCATAGTCTTCTTTTTTGTGGAAGAGATCTATAACACTGTTTAGCTTTCATATTGATGAATATAACAAAGTAAATATATATTATTGAGTTTTATTATTAAGAAATTGTGACTACTTAGTTCAAAATTTTTGTGTCATCATGTTCTGAGAGTCATAACACACTTCATTTTCCATCAATGATGCTGTGTGAGGGGTTGCTTTTTGCAGGATGACTACATTTTCATTGGTACCAATTTGGGGTACATACGACTTTCTGCTCAGTTTTTCATCAGTTTATTGAGAGGCAACGTGTATTAAAATCAGCAATTATGGCAGTTTTTGGGGTTCATTTTTATGTCATTTCCCATATGGTATTACTGAAATGTTTATTTTATTCAGCATTTCAGCATGTTTACATTGATTTACAATTTATAAAGCCTATTGTTAGGGTTTATTTTTTAAAGTTTTCACTGGTACAATTTTAGGACACACAGAACCTTTTGATCACTTTTTATTCACTTTTTGGGAGTAGATGTGGTCAATGATCAGAAATGTTGTCATTGTTTTTTGGGTTTCATCTTTATACAATTTCCCATATGGTTTTAGCGACTAGAGAGTCGCTTTGTATACTTTTTTTTTTGAGAGGCAAGATGACCAAATGTATGCATTGTTTTATGAGTTTTGTTTTTACACTGTTCCCCCTGTGGTAATACCGTGTTTCTCCGAAAATAAGACAGGGTCTTATATTATTTTTTTCTCCGAAAAAAGGGCTATGGCTTATTTTTGGGGTAGGTCTTAATTTTTTCCATGAACAACAATCACACATTTGATCGCTTTTTCTTTCAACTTTTATCAGAGGTGAAACAGCGAAAAAACAGCAGTTCGGCACTTTTGATAATTTTTTTTTGCTTCAGCATTCACTATAGAGGTAAAATAATTTTATAAGTTTGTAGAGCGGGCGTTTTCGGAAACAGGGATACCTAATGTGTATGTGTTTCACAGTAATATTTTATTTTTATATGTATTCTAGTGAAAGTGGGAGGGAGTTTGAACTTTTTTTTTTTTTTTTTTTTTTTTTTTTTTACTATTAACCCCTCCTAGGGGGGCTTGAACCTGCAATCATCCCATAGACTGCAATAGGTCTACATTATCTACATTACTACTGAGGCTGGACCTCAATAGTAATATTCCTATGACAGGCCTGGGAGCCTTCATAACGCTCCCGGCTGTCAAAGGAACAGGATGGCTCCTGCGATCACGCCACCTGGGAGCCGACCTGCAACATGAAAGGTATGGGGCCGAGGATAGTTACTCTGCTTTGGGGGGTCGATTTGGAAGGGGGGGGGTCACGGACTGACAGACCTAACAATGCCCGAGATCAGTGGACTCTGATTGCGGGCATTAACTGCAGATCTCCGGTGTACAAGGAGACCCGGTATAGCAGCTATAGGGGGTGGGGACTGGGGGAGAAGTGCGGAGGTCACACTAAGCAATGCCCGCGGTCAGAGTCCATTCTGATCGCGGACACTAACTCCGGGTTTTGCTACTTTGGTGGGAGGGAAGGGAAAGGGAAGTCACGCTGAACAATGCCCGTGATCAGGGTAGACAGTGATCGCGGGCATTAACTTCAGGTCTCCGCAGAGACCTGGTACAGTAGCTATGGTTACCGCTCTGAATTAACCGCTCTGCAGTAGAGCGGCCGCCATCTTTAAGGACCCGGCATCCACTGTAATCGCGCGGCGGATGTCGGGAAGGGGTTAAATTAGCTAGGGCTTATTTTTGGAGTAGGGCTTATATTTCAAGCCTACTCCAAAAAACCTGGAAAATGTAACTAGGGCTTATTTTCGGGGTAGGTCTTATTTTTGGAGAAACACGGTAGTAACATTCTAAATTTATTCAGTGGGTCAGTATGATTACATGGATACCCAACATTTTTGAGGGTGTCCCCCAGACCGCCCACATCCGTGACATAGTGTGTCACCTATTAGACCTGTTGAGGTCATAGCAAGGGGCAGAGCAGGTTACCTAGTACGCAAGATGCTAAACTTAATCCCACAAAAAAGCAGGTAAGACAGATGACGATTGTGTATGTTGAAGACTGTGTCAAAGAACCGACACTATCACCCAACCTCATCTAGATATGCTGTTATGTCTAGATATGCTTGTCTCTGTCCTTCCTCCCAGACCCTTGCAGTAGTGTGAGGGTATTGCTACATCTGGCAAGATCCTAACATATGCCATATAAAACACGCAAAAGAGATGGCATTATTAAGACCTGCTGGTTTCAGATCCTAAAGTCTTTAAATCCATTGGGCCTCCTTCTTAAGGATCTTTCGATCCAAATTCCCTCTTCTCAAAGACAAATTTTCTCGATCACTTCGAATAATAGACACCTAGGATCTCCACCATGAACTTCCCAAATATGTTTACTCAGGGGACGATCTTCTTGCCTCTGAATATTTACAACATTTTCGAGAATCCGTTGTATAATTTCATGATTAGTCTTACTGATATAGTTATTGGGACATGGCCAAGTGGCTATCAGTGGCAGAACTACTGTCATATCAGCCATAGCGGCTGCTAAGGGGCCTGTGACCGCATCTAACGAGGTTCGCTAGGTGTTTTTGTTCGGACTGAACACTTCTGAAATAAAACTGCCGTGACAGGTCTCGCCAGCGCCACTACGCATAATAACTGTGCCTTGGATCCTACTCTTATTCAGCCATGTACCCTCAGAATTGGAAGGGGAGAGATGGCTTTGAACCAACCTATCTCTTAGATTTCTACCCATGCAGAAGCATACCAATGATTTATGGGCAATCATCTCCTTTAGATCAGGATCCAACCTGAGAATATAGTTTCAGGGCCTTCATCAACTCATTAACCTGGTTTTCATACATACCTATGATAGGCATTTCTTGTTTCTCCAGTTCAAGGTGATGTGTGGTTAAGAAGTTTGATAGATCCTGTGTTCCTGCAAAATGACAAGCCTGCCTAAGGATGTTGTTAGGCTATCCATGTCTGATGAGCCTATCATCTAATTCAGCCGAAACATGTTGAAATTCTGTCATTGTGGAACAATCCCTTCGCATACAAAGAAACTGCCTTTTAGGAATCCCTCTTTTTAAGAGCAAATTAAACTGGAGAAACAAGAAATGTTTATCATAGGTACATACAACAATTGGGCCAACAAAGTGATGAAGGTCCTGTAGGATAAAGGATAAATATCTGATTGGTTGGGTCTGACTGCTTAGATCCCCACTATCCTGAAATCCGTTCCATTCACCAAGTGACAAGCCTACATTCAGTCTGACTGTAGGCAAACAGAATACACAACAGTGGTAAAACAGCCCCCCATTCTCAGGATTGTTTGGGTCTCAGCAGTCAGATCCCCACTGACCAGGTTATCACTGATCATTTTATGGACAGAGGATAAATATTCTTCCTGGCATAAGCCCTTTAAAATATAGCATCACTTATCCTGTTTTGTATATGATAAAAACAAGAGAGAAAATGCAGTGCCAGAGTTATTGTTTTTGGTTACCTAACCTTCCCCCCCAAAAAGGTATAAAAGTGATCAAAAAGTTGTATGTAAACAAAAATGGTATAAATAAACAAACCCTCATGTAGCATAATCAATGAAAAGATTAAAAATTTAAGGCTATTAGTATATGGTGCAATTTTTTGGGGAAAATAGGGTTTTAGTTTGTAAAAGTAGTAAAAAAAAATAACAATATAAATTTGGTATTGTAATGAACTGCAGAAAAAAGTTGTGCCCCTGACCTAATATTTGGCTTGGGACTACTCCCAAGGACATTATCTACAAATATTTTGGTATTAATCCCATGTACCCTATGCAGGTATGTAGGCTTCATTGCAAGGGACCACAAAGTTGCTACCTCAATTTCAGTCCAGTGGAAGCTGACCTGGGTTCCAAAGGTGCAGGCAAAACCAACTGTACTGGACCACTTAAACACCCCCTTCCCTCCAGCTATCCTCGTGAATAACAATTATAAAATATAAAATAAGGACAGACACCAACTTGGTGGGTAAATTGTGGGGGTCGGCCACAGCTTTATTAAATATATATAACATATAAGCAGAACCTTGTTACCCCATGATGGCCTGTATGACGTGTCACCGAATGCCAGCCACCGCTTGTCCGCGGTGGGCATGTATTAGATGTTGCACCGGGTGACACTCTTGTACTCCTCCTCACAGATGAAAGGGACAAGGTCCTGCCCTATGCCACCGGAGCTCGGTGTAAACCTACACCGGGGTCCGACCACCCCTAGCAGCAGGAACAGGGCCCTTTCAACTCCGTCCTGGATACCAGACATAAAAATATCCAAGCCAATGTCATTGGATACCATCTCTGCGAAGCATAGCCCAATTATCCCCCTCCAGCTGCCGATGTCTAACAAACCACCCCGCCATGGGATCGCACATGCCGTGACACTTGCATACTCAACAGTCTCCATAATCTCTCAAGCGCTGACAGGTCTCGAGCATCGCGCCAATGGGCCCTCGACCTGATCCCCGACCACACTGCCAACATGGCTAGGAAAAAGGGCGGGGGGGCGAGGAATCTATCTAAATCAGACCAAATCAGAGAGATCATCTCCGACAAACGAACTGACTCGATGTCATTGACTCCTGCATGGATCACCAGCGCCACAGGGGCCTGTGCGCCCACGCACACTGTGCCCGACGTAACTCAATGTCCCGGAAACCCAACTAGATGCCGCCCGGCTGAACCGCTGCACTTCTCGCAGCCCAAACATAGGAATGGCCAATAATACAAACTAAGGGGGCGGTCACCTGTAAACGACAAAGAAAGTAACCTCGACCTAATATAATGCCGATAACAGTTTGAATGACATTGGCCAATGCGCTGTACCTACTCCTCCGTCAAACCCGCCACATCCGCCGCAGTAGCAGCGCCGATGCGGAAATAATGGGTCCCAAAATCAGGACGGTGGGGCCCCCACCGCTGAAGGCAATATGTAAGCAAGGTTCCAAACTGAAACCTAGTAGAAAGGAGCTGTAACTATGGACTAAGAACTGACTGACCGCCAGGGACATATGTACCGGGGTAGCAGCGGTAGCGGCTGCCACAGGTCCCGGGACATTACGGGGCCCTGCAGGCCCCCAATGCTTTTTTTTTTTTTTTTTTTTAATATGCCGTTACCTGCTGGAGTAACTCCAGCAGGTAACGGGCCCTATATACAGTGGGGAAAAAAAGTATTTAGTCAGCCACCAATTATGCATGTTCTCCCACTTAAAAAGATGAGAGAGGCCTGTAATTGACATCATAGGTAGACCTCAACTACGAGAGACAAAATGAGAAAACAAATCCAGAAAATCACATTGTCTGATTTTTTAAGAATTTATGTGCACATTATGGTGGAAAATAAGTATTTGGTCACCTACAAAAAAAACAAAATTTCTGGCACTCACAGACCTGTAACTTCTTCTTTAAGAGGCTCCTCTGTCCTCCACTCATTACCTGAAGTAATGGCACCTGTTTGAAATTGTTATCAGTATAAAAGACACCTGTCCAGAAGAAATCAACTGTGGGAGCAATAATTAGAAAATGGAAGACATACAAGACCACTGATAATCTCCCTCAATCAGGGGCTCCACGCAAGATCTCACCCCGTGGAGTCAAAATGATTACAAGAACGGTGAGCAAAAATCCCAGAACCACACAGGAGGAACTAGTGAATGACCTGCAGAAAGCTGGGACTAACATAACAAAGGCTACCGTCAGTAACACACTACGCCGACAGGGACTCAGATCCTCCAGTGCCAGACGTGTCCCCCTACTTAAGCCAGTACATATCCGGGCCTGTCTGAAGTTTGCTAGAGAGCATTTGGATGTTCCAGAAGAGTATTGGGAGAATGTCATATGGTCAGATGAAACCAAAGTACAACTGTTTGGTAGAAACACAACTCGTCGTGTTTGGAGGAGAGTGAATGCTGAGTTGCATCCAAAGAACACCATAACTACTGTGAAGCATGGGGTTGGCAACATCATGCCTTGGGGCTGTTTCTCTGCCAAGGGACCAGGACGACTGATCCGTGTACATGAAAGAATGAATGGGGCCATGTATCGTGAGATTTTGAGTGCAAACCTCCTTCCATCAGCAAGGGCATTGAAGATGAAATGTGGCTGGGTCTTTCAGCATGACAATGATCCCAAGCACACCGCCAGGGCAAGGAAGGAGTGTCTTCGTAAGAAGCATTTCATGGTCCTGGAGTGGCCTAGTCAGTCTCCAGATCTCAACCCCATAGAAAACCTTTGGAGGGAGTTCAAAGTCCGTGTTGCCCAGCGACAGCCCCAAAACATCACTGCTCTAGAGGAGATCTGCATAGAGGAATGGACCAACATACCAGCAACAGTGTGTGCCAACCTTGTGAAGACTTACAGAAAACGTTTGACCTCTGTCATTGCCAAGAAAGGATATATAACAAAGTATTGAGATGAACTTTTGTTATTGACCAAATACTTATTTTCCACCATAATTTGCAAATAAACTCTTAAAAAAATCAGACAATGTGATGTTCTGGATTTGTTTTCTCATTTTGTCTCTCATAGTTGAGGTCTACCTATGATGTCAATTACAGGCCTCTCTCATCTTTTTAAGTGGGAGAACTTGCACAATTGGTGGCTGACTAAATACTTTTTTCCCCAACTGTATTGTATATAATATAGTTATTTATTATTGATTAACTTATTTATTATATTTATTCACTATTTCTATGAATTATATAATCTTTTTTGGTCTCTTCTGTATATACTACTTTCCACATCCATGTATACGTACATTTTTGATGGATATGGTGGTTGTTATTTTATTCCATCACACATTTGTCTATTATGCAGACATGTTACAGTCATGGTTGCAAGTGTTAGCACCCCTAAAATTTGTACAGAAAACAAAGTATTTCTCTCAGAAAATGATTGCAATTACACCTGTTTTGTTATACACATGTTTATTTCCTTTGTGCATTTGAACAACACAAAAAGCAGAGAATAAAAGCCAAAAATTATATAATTTCACACAAAACTCCAAAAATGGGAAAAAAATTGTGGCACCCTCATCTTAATATTTGTTTGCACACCCTTCTTACACCTGGGGAATTTTGGACCACTCTTCTTTTACAAACTGTTCCAGGTCTCTCATATTTGAAGGGTGCCTTGTCTTAACCCTTTCCCTGCCAACCACGTATCTATACATCCTCCCAGGGTGGCACTTTCCTAGCCGAGGACGTACAGTACAGACCAAAAGTTGGGACACACCTTTTCATTCCAAGAATTTTCTGTATTTTCATGACTATAAAAATTGTAGATTCACACTGAAGGCATCAAAACTATGAATTAACACATGTGGAATTATATACTTAACAAAAAAGTGTGAAACAACTGAAAATATGTCTTATATTCTAGGTTCTTCAAAGTAGCCACCTTTTGCTTTGATTACTGCTTTGCACACTCTTGATGAGCTTCAAGAGGTAGTCACCTGAAATGGTTTTCAGTTCACAGGTGTGCCCTGTCGGGTTTAATAAGTGGGATTTCTTGCCTTATAAATGGGGTTGGGACCATCAGTTGTGTTGTTCATCCGAGTCACCAGCCTCAGAAATCGCAGGTTAACAGCAGCTCAGATTAGAGACCAGGTCAATGCCACACAGAGTTCTAGCAGCAGACACATCTCTACAACAACTGTTAAGAGGAGACTGTGTGCAGCAGGCCTTCATGGTAAAATAGCTGCTAGAAAACCACTGCTAAGGACAGGCAACAAGCAGAAGAGACTTGTTTGGGCTAAAGAACACAAGTAATGGACATTAGACCTGTGGAAATCTGTGCTTTGGTCTGATGAGTCCAAATTTGAGATCTTTGGTTCCAACCATCGTGTCTTTGTGCGACGCAGAAAAGATGAACGAATGGACTCTACATGCCTGGTTCCCACCGTGAAGCATGGAGGAGGAGGTGTGATGGTGTGGGGGTGCTTTGCTGGTGACACTGTTGGGAATTTATTCAAAATTGAAGGAATACTGAACCGGCATGGTTACCACAGCATCTTGCCACGGCATGCTATTCCATCCGGTTTGCCTTTAGTTGGACCATCATTTATTTTTCAACAGGACAATGACCCCAAACACACCTCCAGACTGTGTAAGGGCTATTTGACCAAGAAGGAGAGTGATGGGGTGCTACGCCAGATGACCTGGCCTACACAGTCACCAGACCTGAACCCAATCGAGATGGTTTGGGGTGAGCTGGACCGCAGAGTGAAGGCAAAAGGGCCAACAAGTGCTAAGCATCTCTGGGAACTCCTTCAAGACTGTTGGAAGACCATTTCAGGAGACTACCTCTTGAAGCTCATCAAGAGAATGCCAAGAGTGTGCAAAGCAGTAATCAAAGCAAAAGGTGGCTACTTTGAAGAACCTAGAATATAAGACATATTTTCAGTTGTTTCACACTTTTTGGTTAAGTATATAATTCCACATGTGTTAATTCATAGTTTTGATTCCTTCAATGTGAATCTAAAATTTTTATAGTCATGAAAATACAGAAAACTCTTGGAATAAGAAGGTGTGTTCAAACTTTTGGTCTGTACTGTATCTAATACATCCTTACTACTAATTCCGATATATCTCAGGATTGGTTAGGGCTATGAAGATGATTTTGGATTTTAAAGATGAGAATCTCCATGATAGCCCTTACAGATCCTGAGCGATTCACAGTTGAAAACGCTATTTGGCTTTGAGATCCCATTGCAGATCTCAATTACTGACAGCATTTTTAACAGCGATTCGCTCCAAATCTGTAAGGGCTATCATGAAAGTCATCTTTAAAATGAATCCAAAATCATCTTCATAGCCCTAACCAATCCTGAAATATAGGGCTCTAAAGTACCCCCCCGATCCTGCCGCAGGTAGCATCTTAAGAGCTGCGGTCGGAGGGGGAGGGTGAAGGAGCAGCCCTGAAGACTGCACAGAGATGATAAATCATCATCATCATCATCTGTGCATAACCTGTATGTGATCCCGGGGGAGGGGGGTAGCAGGGACTTCTGTCCATGTTATCCCCTCTCCTATCAATCAGAGAGCATACTATACTTTTGCTCTCTAATTGTCACATAGAGGGATTATGTAATACCTAGCTTTATTAGAGGGGTATTCTTATACAGTGGGGAAAAAAAGTATTTAGTCAGCCACCAATTGTGCAAGTTCTCCCACTTAAAAAGATGAGAGAGGCCTGTAATTGACATCATAGGTAGACCTCAACTATGAGAGACAAAATGAGAAAACAAATCCAGAAAATCACATTGTCTGATTTTTTTATGAATTTATTTGCAAATTATGGTGGAAAATAAGTATTTGGTCACCTACAAACAAGCAATAATGTATAATGCCCCTCTGAACATAACCAGGAAGTTTATTGGCGCTGTGACCCAGACGTTTACCATTGTCCAGATCGCAGCGCCAAAAGAGTTGCACCAAACACTTACACAACACATACACAAAGTCATCAATAAAGTTTACATTTCACCCTTGATACTTCATACTTGATCTTTCTAGAGTAAAATACACATCTCTAGCGATATCCGTTACATGCTAAAATAATAGTAATAAAAATTATCAATAGAGATGAATGTATAAATTTCTACAATTTTTATAGTGGAATAGAAAATTATATTTTTATGTAAGCTCCTATTTAATTTGCATGCACAAAATCGATTGCCGCATTTCTACGATTCTGGCGTTTCTTTAACCTGTAAATATATATATGAGCTGCATGTATGAATTTCTCACATATTGCAGTTTTTTGGAAAGTACATTTTGTTTGTTGAAAGGGATTGCTTGTGCATGCACTTTAGTGGCAAATTTTAATTTTTGTGCTACCGTCAGTAGTGTCCGTTGCTATTGTCCGTTACAAGATTTTAGCATCGGACACCAGCTGAACCGTCAGAAATCCGTTAAAATTTCCATTTATTTCAATGGGTTTTTATATTGTTTCCATTAGTGTCCGTTTGTGTCCGTTTACACCAAATTCGTCAGAAGTCCGTTTTTTTTCACGGACAAAAAATCCTACATGCAGGACTTTTTTGTCCATTTGAAATAACGGATTCTTGACGGACAGCAAGTGTCTGTTATTTTTTTAACATTGAAGTCTATGGGTAACGGACTTATAATGGACAGTAACTGATAATCATTAATTGGATCAGTTAAAAAAACGGACACATTAACATCAGTTAGTGTCCGTTAATATCTGTTATGATAGGTGTCTGTGTTTTTTTGTTTTTCTTTTTTTAACGGACACTATCAGAACGGATATCAAGGACACCATTGTTCCATTGACACCATTGAGGACACCATTGTTGAAAACAAATCATAAAAAAGCCAGACTAGAATTTTCCAAACTACATGTTGGCAAGCCACAAAGCTTCTGGGAGAATGTCCTATGGACAGATAAGACAAAAATCGAAATTTTTGGCAAGGCACATCAGCTCTATGTTCACAGATGGAAAAATGAAGCATATCTTGAAAAGAACACTGTCCCTACTGTGAAACATGGAGGAGGCTCTGTTATGTTCTGGGGCTGCTTTTCTGCATCTGGCACAGGGTGTCTTGAATCTGTGCAGGGTACAATGAAATCTCAAGACTATCAAGGGATTCTAGAGAGAAATGTGCTGCCCAGTGTCAGAAAGCTTGGTCTCTGTCGCAGGTCATGGGTTTTGCAACACGATAATGACCCAAAACACACAGCTAAAAACACCCAAGAATGGCTAAGAGGAAAACATTGGACTATTCTGAAGTGGCCTTCTATGAGCCCTTACCTAAATTCTATTGAGCATCTTTAGAAGGAGCTGAAACATGCCGTCTGGAAAAGGCACCCTTCAAACCCGAGACAACTGGAGCAGTTTGCTCATGAGGAGTGGGCCAAAATACCTGTTGAGAGGTGCAGAAGTCTTATTGACAGTTACAGGAATCGTTTGATTGCAGTGATTGCCTCAAAAGGTTGTGCAACAAAATATTAAGTTACGGGTTTCTGTCCAGGCCTATTTCATGAGTTTTCTTTTTTAAAAAGTTCTGTTGAACCAAGGTTGAAAAGCAATGTCTGACTTTCATTTGTTCGTTTTCATAGAATTTTTATATATTATTACTTTTGTCAGATTCAAGTTATTTCTGTGACCATTGTGGGTTTTTCTTTCATTAAACGAGAGGTACCAACAATTTTGTCCTCGTGTGTACATGAAGTTGGATGTGGCTATTGATAACTCATTGAGACACATATAATCTTCAGGTTGTCTACTTTCAAGAAATATATAGGGTTTAGGGGTTCACTTGCTTTCCACGGTGTGTAATCCCTACATTTAATAGGATGATACTTTTTTTAACATTTCCATCTTCAAAGCAGATTTTTGTTCCTTCCAGTTCTAGTGATCTTCTGAAGAAATGTTCATGCAGATTTAGGCCTTAGTGATATGAATGAATTCTGCACATGTTGAACTGTTATTTTTATGAGGTTTGGTCCATATAACTTTTTGTTTGGTTTCCACTTTTAGCAACTAATATACATTTATTTGCATTTTTTTTTCTATAAAATATTCACTTTAAATCAAAATTGCATGAAGGTGCCTGTTCGCACACAGTACCAAGTGAGATTCTGACAATGCTACAGCTGTCTACTTTAGGAAAATATACAGGTATGGGGGGTTAGCATGATTTTTTTTTAATGTTGCAATTTAGGTTTTATTTGTCCATCTCAAAACTGTGAAAATTGCTCTGGTTACCGGAGGTGCAAAATTTCCAGAGACCCCTGGCACCGAAAGGGTTAAAAGCAATTTTAAGATCTCTCCACAGGTGTTCAATGGGATTTAGACCCAGACTCATTCCTGGCCACTTCAGAACTCTCCAGCGTTTTGTCCACCCATTTCTGGTTTCTTTTTGAAGTATGTTTGGGGTCATTGTCCTGCTGGAAGACCCATGGTCTAAGACACAAACCCAGGTTTCTGACACTGGACCCTACATGACAACCCAAAATCCTTTGGTAATTCTCAGATTTCATGATGCCTTGCACCTAGTCAAGTCACCTAGTGCCAGAAAAAGCAAAACAACCCCAAAACATCTTTGAACCTCCACTATATTTAACTGTTGGTACTGTGTACTTTTCTTTTGTAGGCCTCATTTCATTTTCGGTAAACAGTAGAATGATGTGCTTTACCAAAAGTCTCTAAATTGGTCTCATCTGTCCACAACATGTTTTCCGAGAATGATTTTGGCTTACTCACAGACCTTTTGGCAAACTGCAGTCTAGCTGTGTCAGCAGTGGGGTTCTTCTAGGTCTCCTGCCGTAGAGATTAATTTCATTTCAAATATCAACGGATAGTTCGTGCAGACACTGATGCCCCCTGAGCCTGCAGGACAGCTTGAATTTCTTTGGAACTTGATTGGGGCTGCCTATTCACCATCTGGACTATCCTGTGTTGCAACCTTTCATCAATTTTTCTCTTCTGTTCACATCCAGGGAGATTAGCTACAGTGCCATGGGTTGTAAACTTCTTGATTATGTTACATACTGTGGACAAAGGAACATGAAGATCTTTGGAGATGGACTTGTAACCTCAAGATTGTTGATATTTTTCCAAAATTTTGTTTTTCAAGTCCTCAGACTGCTCTCTTCTCCTCTTTCTGTTCTCCATGTTTAGTGTGGCACACACAGACACACAATGCAAAGATTGAGTCAACTTCTCTCCTTTTTATCTGGTTTCAGGTGTGATTTTTATGTTTCCCACGCCTTTTACTTGCCACAGGCGAGTTTGAATAAGCATCACCTGCTTGAAACAAAGTTATTTACCCACAATTTTGAAAAGGTGCCAACAGTTTTGTCTGAATTATGTCCAATTTGCCTATTTTTCTGTTTTTTTGTGTTGTTCCAATATACACAAAGGAGAAAAACATTTGTATAACGAAACATGTGTAATTGCAATAATTTTCTGGCAAAAAAAAATCAATTTCTGGAAAAGTTTCAGGGTTACCAACACTTACAACTTACACTTGCAACTGGTATTAACGAGCTGTAAGGGAATTGTTAGTTGTGCAATTCCCTAGTGCTGCTGCTGAAAAGGGAAGAAGGGAAGACAGACAGTGAACCCTAAAGTGAACCCAGCTTCTGTCCCTGCCTTCTTGTCTCAGCTACCCTAGGCGGTAGCAGAGCAACTTGGCGACAATCCCTTCTCTGAATAAGTGACGCACAGAACAGGGCAAGACAAAACAACACAGAAGCAGAGTCTGAAAGCCAAGGGTCAAAACAAGAGAGACAAGCAGTACCAAATCGAAATCCAAAAGAGTAGTAACAATGGAAGCCAAAGGTCAGAAATAATACAGTAAGAACAAGTAGGACGCTAGCAAGGACCAAGTCACAGGACAGAGTAATAGCCAGCAAACCTGTGTGGGCTGATGACCTGTATATATGAAGTCCAGGACCTTTCCCAGACTTGATTGGTACACAGGCTGTCAATCACACAGGCAAGGCTAAGATTAACTGCTAGAGGAGCAGAAAGAAACAAGGTGAAGGAGACGGGTGTGGCTGAAATTCAATTACAGAGTAGAAGTACTAAGACGGTGTTCAGACTGAGCAACAAGAACCTTCAGCAAGGAATCAAACTCAACACGTCTCCTGCGCCGCAGCGTGCAGAGACCTTACACAAGCATTAGCATTTTGATTGTACTATATTTGTGTTAACATTTCCTCACTTCTATGTGTTTTTTTCTTCCATTGAGTTAGGTTATATTTTATATCCTTCCCCTTTCTGTTGTTGTTTTTTGTGCATTATTTATATGTATTAAATATAAATAAATAAATATATATACTTCATTGTTATTTTATCAGTGATTTATGCTCTTTTTGTTTGTAATGATTCTCCAGAAATTTTTGTCTGGTGTTGGTACCTCAGTTGTACAGTTGCTCAAAGCAGTACAGCTCATTTACCTTGTCTATCTATTGCTAGAGAGTGGGTGAGTTCTGATCTCTCCACTTTGATGGGATTAATAGTTTGGCAGCTTGGAATAAACAAAGTAGGGAGAAATCATTTGGATGGCTGGAGCTATAGGAGTGCAGTCTCCTGGTGGAGAATGATTGAAGTATTTCAAATCTACAGTAGATGTGTTCACTATAAGTGGGAAATGTTACACGGAGAGGCTGTAGCATTTATCTGAATTACAGAAGTTAACTCACAGAGACCTACAGCCATTTACCATCAAGTTAATACTTTGAAGGATTGTTGAATTCTTAGTTAGTTTGAGAAACCATGGTATTATGAAAGGGTGATAGTGACTAGCTCATTGGAGTAATATCTGACTGTAAATAATAGCTAATGATATACTCTTGACATAGTAGTGAGGAATATCTTCTCAATCCAATCAAGGTCTCTAAGAAGGTCTGTTAAATTCTAAGATTAGAGCGGAAAGAAAAGACATGTAAAAGGAGACGGCATCAAGGTTGTTCGGGGGTAATCAAGAGGTGATTTTAAGGTATGCACATTTAGGGGCTATATTCTGAATTGGTATATGGACTAGTTCATTACATGGAAAAACTAACTTCTTTGATTGGCTGTGTGCCCAGAGTGGAATCAAGAATACCAGCATGAGTGGGTAAGATGAATTGTGCCACATTGTGTTCTTGCCAGATCTTCATTGTACCTTTAGTGAGGTTGCTGCAACTTCAGATGGGTACTGGAGTTTAAACACAGCAGTTATGCCATTATTGAGTAATAACAGGTGTCTATCTAGAGTCTAGATCAATATGGATTGGAGATTGTGAATGTGTGGTAAGTTCTATCCAACTGGCCAAGTGGATAACTTTATAATAACTTTAGAGGTCAGGCACTGCAAACCCTGATGCTTTTCCTGAATTTCTTCTGCCAGAGGAAGGAAATAAATATGCTGCAGGTGGATTTAAATAAGGATCTTGGAAAGGTTATTAGGACTGGTTACAATATTTATAGACATTTTGGAAGGATGAAATGAATGGTAAGTGCAGTTTTGTTAGTTGACTTCTTATTTCAGCTAGTAGTGGCAAATAATTCATATACAGTCGGAGAGGATATGGATGCCTTAAACCTTGATTGAATGTTGTGGCCAAACAAAAGTTGCAAGTTTTTATTTTCTAGATAGTAGTTTGTGGGGAGTATATTTTAACATATCTGATTTCACTAGGTTTGTCTTGAAATTGGAGGCCTCTGCAAACCTGTTGAAGATTGTTGTGCGAAAGCAGCTGTGGTGTGTGTAAAGTCTCCCACTCTAAAAAAAAACAAACAAAAAACCTGAATGTGTGGGCAGTGACATATGCAGGGTCGGACTGGCCCACTGGGGGACCGGTGAATTTTAAGAACCGAATTGCAAAACAAGGGAGAAATGGCGCCACCGACCCGATTCTGATACTCGTAGAGCAGAAAGTCACAGGCTTCCTGCTCTACCACTCATAGACTTGTAGGCCACAGGCTACATTGAGCCTGTGGCCTACAGGCTAAGCTAGAATACTTACCTGACTGGTCTCTGGCACCTCCTGCTTCTTCATGCGCTGGGCACACATGACGTCACATCAGTGCGCCCAGAGCAAGAAGGAGCGGGACTGGGGAGCAGACAGGTAAGTAATGACCCAATACTGCTATGGGGGAAGGCAGTGAAGGGGATACTGTATGGGCCATACAGTGGCCCCATTACTATTCCCCCCATACAGTGGCCCCTTCACTGGTCCCCTGTACTGTATGGGGACCATTGATGGGGCCATTATATGGGGGGGGGGTGGCAGTGATGAAGGCTAATGTCCTGGGGACATTAAAGTGATTGTCCAGGAGGACTTCCGGCAAAAGAAGACAGCGGAGCAGGACCGGACCGCACTGGGATTCACCGGAGTATTGGGGACAGGTGGATATGTTTTTTTTTTTGTTTTGTTTTTCCACCTCCCTCGGACTAATTATAAAAAAAAAAAAAAAAAAAATTATGCAGGACAACCTCTTTAACCACTTCCATACCAGATGCTTTACCCCCCTTCCAGACCAGGCACATTTTTAAGTTTTAGCCATGTTCCAGTTTAACTGAAAATTGCTTATCTATTACTGTGCCAACCTACATGTATTTGGTCTCCATTTTCTCGGAATATAAAGGGCTTTCACATTTTATAGCAAAATAAGCAATATATTTTACTTTTTACAAAATTATAGAGGGAAAAGGGCAAAAAGGTTTAAAAAAAATGCTTTTTCCTACATATACATAACCTCAAAAAAATAAATAATAATAAATATATTTATTTTAAAATATATTTTCTTATTTCTGCTGTTTGTATAGATATCACATTTGAGTATTTTCTCCATTATGTGGGCCTACAGCAGAGCCTGCAATGAATGGTGTGCAAACTGGCTTTTGAAGGCCAATTTTTCCATACCTGGTTTACTGACACCATACTATCATTACAGCTGTTGTGAAGGCCCAAACAGTATGAACACCCCCAAATTGACTCCATTCAATAAATTAGACCCCCCAAAGTATTCAATAAAGGACATATAAAAGATATTGGACCTCTGGTTTTTTCCAGACTTTTCAATGAATTTGGTGGAAAAAAAATGAAAACAACATTTTTTCCCAAATATATGAATTCAGGTGACTATTTTTAAACTCTGGTGAGTGCTACTTGAGAAACGCACCTGATAACATATTTAGAAACTCATGCCGTTTTCATAGATACCAAATGTAGGTGCATTCCTTACTTACTGGGCCTACAGCAGAGCCTGCAATGAATGGTGCGCAAACTGGCTTCCAGAAGCCAAATTCTCCATAGCTGGTTTGCTGACACCATACAATCATTAAAGGTTTTGTGAAATGACAAATGACTTTGTGGAACAAATTAGACTCCACCTCTTCTATTTACATTTATAATTATTCTTCTCATTAGGCAAAATGTTAAAAAAATCCATCAAACACGGCTTGTGCTAAAAGTTCTATTTATGTGAAATATATAAACAATAATCATCACTAAACAAGTTATAAATCAAACTAAGTGTAGATTATGATGTTAATCTGTTTTCCTTTAGTTCCAACAGCAGCACAATATTGGGGTATTTCTTCCCATGTGTGCTGGTAGGACAGAATGGAATTTTTAATGAACAACAAATAGTTAACTGTAACCCCTCGCTCTCTTCAATATAAGCAAGGAAGTACCAACCCCCCAGCGTGTAATTATAAAGACAAATACATAACACATAGGGAGGGGAGCCTTGTGCTATTGTTGGGACTAAAGGAAAACAAATTAACATCATAATCTACAATTCCCTGTCGTCCCACAGCAGCACAATATTGGGGATCTAGCAAGAAAAACCCTAGGGAGGGCACGCTTGAAGAAATGATTTTAACACAGAAAGGCCAAAAGAAGTGGCCTCCGTACCCTGGGTGTTAAATCTGTAATGATTAACAAAGGTATGGAGAGAGCGCCAAGAAGCTGACGAACAAATTTGTTCCCAAGGAAGAGAGCTTCTTTCCACCCAAAAGCTAGAAATGGCTCTTGTAGAATGAGCTCACACAAACTCAAGGGGGTCTAACCCCTGTGAATTGAAAGCCAAATTTTATGGCTTCATTGTGCCAAGGAGGCTTTAGAGGCCTTGAGCCCATTATTTTTCCCAGCAAATGGTAGAAAATTTTTTTCTGACCGTCTAAAAGGCCGAGCTCTCTGAATATAAATTCCGAGGCATCTGGCCACATCCAGGGAGTGAAGTTTAACTTCCTCTAGAGATGACGGACTAGGATAGAAAACTGGTAATGAGATAACCTGGTTTAGGTTAGAATATGAGGGTACCTTAGGGAGGAACCTTGGCATAAATCTTAGTTGTACTCACCAACTCTCTGAGCTGAGGTTATGGCCAAAAGGAACACTGTCTTTAGTGTGAGAAATTTAATCTCAACCTCTTCTAGAGGCTCCAAGGGGGAAATCACATAACCCCTTTAAAACAGTAGATAAATCCCATTGAGGGATTGGGTGGGTAACAGGCGGACTAAGCCTGAATGCACCCTTAAAATATCTTTTAACCAGCGGGTCTGCAGATAGCTGCTTATCTAAGCAGGCTGATAGGGCAGCAACCTGAGCTTTCAAGTGAAAGGGCTAAGGCCCTTGTCTAAGCCGTCCTAAAGGAATTCCTGGATCTCTGCAATGGAAGGATCCAAGCTCTTAATTCCTCTACCTGATGCCCAGAAGATGAAGATGATTCAGATCCTGGCGTAATTTTTATTTGTAGACTGCTCTAGCGAGAGAGTGAATGCTTAAGACCGCTCCTGAGAGTCCCTTAGATCGTAATAGGAACTGGTCAATCTTCAGGCTGTCAGATTGAAGGATTTCAGATCCTGGCAGAGCCTGGGCTCTTGAGACACCAGGTTCTGAATCGGGGAAAGCCTCCAATATATCCCGTGACTCATGTGAATGAGATGGGAAAACCAAGCTCTCTTTGGCCAGAATGAAATGATGGTGATTACAGAGACTTGGTCCTGTCTGGTTCTCATCAATACCCTTGGTATCATGGAGATTGGATGGAATATGTATGCCAGCCTGAACCTCCAAGGGATGGACAGGGCATCCACAGCCAAGGGATTGTCCTCCTTGTATAGAGAGCAAAACTTCTCTACCTTGGCATTGAGTCTGGTTGCCATCAGGTCTATCTCTGGATGACCCCATTTCAGGGTGATTGCTTGAAAGTCTTCTGGATGGAGAGACCATTCCCCTGGAACAGTGATGCCACGACTCAATTGATCTGCCACTACATTGAGTGACCCTTGGATATGTACGGCAGAAAGATGGGTTAAGTTCTTCTCTGCCCAACTCAAGATCTTCCCCACTTCGCTTAGAAGAGGTCGTGACCGAGTTCCTCCCTGCTTGTTTAAATAAAGGACGGTCGTCATATTGTCCGATCTTACACGGACTGCCTTGTCCTTCAACTGGTCGGCAAAGTAAAGCAGTGCCAGTCGTACTGCTCGGAGTTCTCTCCAATTGGATGACATCATCTTTTCGAGGGAATTCCAATGCCCTTGGGCCGGAATGTTGTTCAGGTGGGCTCCCCAACCTGTGAATAATGCATCTGTAGTCAACAGGGTGCAGCGAGGCTGGACCATGGACTTTCCATTTTTTTAGCCGAATCCACCACTTGAGGGACGAGCAGGCTTCCTGAGACAGGAAAAAAAAACTTCTGTCTAGACCGCTGGTTTTGCGATTCCAGGCCGACAGGACTTCCCAAGGGACTGCTTCTGCAGCTGATGACATCAATCCCAAAACCTTATGCCTGTCCTGATGGTGATTGGCCAAGGAACCAGCAGGAATTTTGCGGCCTAGATGACTCTTTCCCTTCTGGAGGAGGAAGAGATATTTTCATTAGGCCTGAATCAAGTATGAACCCTAGAAATGTTTTCTGGGTTGCTGGTAATATTTGGGACTTTCCCCAATTTAAAATCCACCCCAATTGTTGGTGGAAATTCATCGTGATGGATAGATGCTGTAGTAGGCCTTCTCTTGAGAGACTTTTAACAGCCAGTTTTCCAGATAAGGAACATTCGTGAACCTCTGGATTCTCGGTGACTCAGCTACCGTGGATACCACCTTGGTGAATATGTAGGGTGCTGACGTTATCTTGAATGGAATTGCGGTGAAATGGAGGTGTCTCAGCCGACCCTCTACAACCACTACAATGCTTAAGTATTTCCTGTGAGCAGGAAGAATAGGGATGTGGAGGTGCACGTCCTTTAGGTTCAGAATGGTCATGAAATCTCCTTGCTGGAGAATGGATATCACAGACGTTTCCATACGGAAATTTTTTCGTGATAGCTTTGCTGAGGTATCGTAGGTCTATTATCAACCAGTCTTCTGAAGGTTTTGGAACCAGAAACACTAAAGAATAAATTCCAGACCCTTGACGTTGTGATGAACAGCAGGGAAGCGAGAGGTCTGTATAAATCTGTCCTAGGGAGGTACAGAAAAAACTATGCCGGAACCGGACCGAATTATCTCCAAGACCCATGAATCTGTTACCCCCACAGGAGCTTCGTGTCTTGGAGGAGGGAGAAGGTAATAGTCAGAAATTTAGCTTTCTGATTTTCCTGTCATCATGGAAAAAAAGACGGTTGGAGTTCCCACTCAGGAACCTAGAACGTCCACACGTGACCTCTTGCAGGTGGCGGTCTTTGAGGAGACTGTCCTCTACGACGCTGTCTGTCCTGTCCACGAAAGGACTGCGGAAGGACTTTCCTTCCTTTCCCACTAGTCTTTGTGTCATGTTCTGCCCGCAAATATTAAATTTTGAGGCATAATCCACCCTCCAAGGTTTTAACCATAGGGGTCGATGGGCAACTGAAGTCCTAGACTTGGCAGATAACTTCATCTGGAGAAGAGGTTTCATTGAGGTAATCCGCCTCAAGGGCTATACCCTTCAAAGAGGACAACAATTTGTCCCTGGAGACCCCCAAATAAATATCTCTTTTTAATGAAGAGGGGCCGGAGCACAACTTCTTAGCTACCTCGCTAGTAGCGATACCAATCAAACACTGTGCAGAGAAAGCCGTAAATGCTTTCCTAAGAGAGCACTCTGCCCAGTGGTCCATGGGGTCCTGAAGGCTAGATCCGTCCTCAGAGGGTACAAATGTTCACCTGGACAATTTAGAGACTGCCATGACAAGCTTAGGTGGTGGACCCAAGTCCCAACTGGTCCTCAGCTACTGGGAAGAGTGTCTTTAACCTCTTGGATAACACGCAGGTCTTCTCTGGGTGTTTTCACTCGGTGCTCTTTTAAGCATGTCATCCACTTTGAAGGCCCTAGGCCCCCTAGAGGTGGAACTAGAGGCTTCCCCACGGTCAACATCATGGTCCCTTGACCTGATGGACTTCAATTAATTTCTGAATTTTCTCCAGAGGAAAAAGCAGTTTTGCTATATCCGTATCCTCAGATGAAGAATTAGCTTCCTCTATGATCCTGAATATCTCATCAGATCGTATGACAGAAGCGCCACCATATTCCACAGCGCTCCACAGACACTGACAGTCACTGTCCCATATAGGGCTCACAATCCATACTCACCAGCACGCCTTTGGAGTGTGGGAGGAAACTCGAGTACACCCATGCAAACACAGGGAGAACACAGAAACTCCCACGCAGATGTTGCCCCTGGCAGGATTCAAACCCAGGACTCCAGCGCTGTGAGGCTGCAATGTCAACCGCTGAGCCACTGGGCTGCCCAAGCAACACTGGTGGCATGCCCTTTTTTTTTTTTTGGAAGAAAAAATGCTGCCCCGCACAGATTTTATAAAAAAATGTAAAAAACATTTCCTAGTAGCTCACCTGAAGGAGGTTAAAAAATGTCATCACGTACGCAAGCCAGCGTACTCTGGACTCCGGCGCCCCCACACACGGGAGCTGGAGAGAAGTAGCAGGAAACGCACTGCATCGCAATAAAACAAGGAATGCAAGGCTTACATAGCCACAAAGGGTTTAGCGTGCCCATTATAAGCAACAGCTAAAAAAACGCCTTTCACTGCAGCCAGGAAAGACAGACAAGGAGTTTTAACCTTTGAATTTTGTTTCAACAGGAACCAAAGGCAGAAAAAGAGTCCACAGGAGGACAGACAAAACAAACTCAAACAGGAGAGAGGAGGGGGAAATTCATTCAGAAATCTGAATGAAATTCCTCAGAAAACCTCACTATAGGGAATTTATAACCTTACCCCCAGTTGTCCCACCAACACAGGACAAAAAAAAAACATGCTGGGGGGTTGGTACTTCTTTCCTTATATTGAGGAGGGGGAGGGGTTATAGTTAACTATTTGTTGTTCATTAAAAATTCCATTCTGTCCTACCAGCACACAGGGGCAGAAATACCCCAATATTGTGCTGCTGTGGGACAATAGGGAAAACATATTTACATGCAGAAAAGATACTATTTTTTCCTCTAAAAATTGTTAAAGTTTTCCAGATGTGTGGCACCCTGTTTCCCCGAAAATAAGACAGCGTCTTATATTAATTTTTGCTCCCAAAGATGTGCTGTGTCTTATTTTCAGGGGATGTCTTATTTTTTTTTCAATGAAGAAGAATTCATCTTTATTGCTGAACAAAAAAATGAACATTTATTATATACGGTACTGTACAGTAGTTGTCATCACAAACCAGCATAACCAGACAAACTGTGAATCCTATCAAGAATTTCTTACTACTACCATACCATTATTTCCATGTACAACAAATTAACAGTATGGTACATTTACCAATATTTACGGTATGAATAGAAAGTAAAATTTATTCAATGACAGTTATGTCATCATCTTCTAGGACATCATCATAACAATCCAAACCATTAATTTCCCTGCACACAGTATTATGTCCCATAGTGGCCCCTGCACACAGTATCATGTCCCATAGTGGCCCCTGCACACAGTATCATGTCCCATAGTGGCCCCTGCACACAGTATCATGCCCCATAGTGGCCCCTGCACACAGTATCATTCCCCATAGTGGCCCCTGCACACAGTATCATTCCCCATAGTGGCCCCTGCACACAGTATCATTCCCCATAGTGGCCCCTGCACACAGTATCATTCCCCATAGTGGCCCCTGCACACAGTATCATTCCCCATAGTGGCCCCTGCACACAGTATCATTCCCCATAGTGGCCCCTGCACACAGTATCATTCCCCATAGTGGCCCCTGCACACAGTAGTTTGACCCATAGTGGACCACCCATGAACAATTATTATACTCTGGGGTCTTTTCAGACCCCAGAGTATAATGATCGGAGACCCAGGGGAGGATAGAAACATAAAAAAACAACGTTGCTTACCTGTTCCTCGCTCCGGTGCATGCCCGTGCGCTACTTCGGCCTTCTTCAATCATGGACCAGGCCGGCGTCACATGATCCGGCCAGCGTCGCGACGCAAAATGACGTCCGCTGACGTCTGCGACGTCACCAAACAGGCCCGAAGCCTGGAGAAGCGTAGGACAGGTAAGTACATTGTTTTTTATGTTCCCTCACCTCCCCTGGGCCTCCGATTTATTATACTCCAGGGTCTTTTCAAAGACCCCGGAGTATAATGATAGCAGTGATCGTGGGGTTCGCCCGCGGCCTCACATATCGTATATACCGTATGTTCTGTTCGGGAACATACGTCTTACTTTCGGGGGATGCCTTATATTAGGCAATTCTACGAAACCTCTCCTATGCCTTACTTTCGGGGGGTGTCTTATTTTCGGGGAAACACGGTATTTGCGGAAACAGTCTACAATGCAGAGTGCAGGCTTTGATGGGCGCTGTGGGCAGTAGTACCTTGAGTCTCTCCTAATACCCTTTTTGGCACAAACCCTGCACCTTTTCTGGTGATTTTCTTTATTTTCTGTGGGGGGAAAGATGTCAGGAAAGTGTCAGATTCTGACTCCATGTTCACAGGAACGGTACCAGATCTGATCATGATTTCTTCCTGGAACTTTAGGAAGGGAGTCTGGTTTCCAGGTTGGTTGTAAATCACAAAGGCATTGTGCATTGCCAGTTGTAGAAGGTAGAGGGACACTTTTTTATACCAGTATCTTGTTTTGCGCAAGATCAGATATGGCCTAAGCATCTGGTCATTTAAGTCATCTGCGCCCATAAATTTATTGTAGTCCACCACACACACTGGTTTTTCTGCCTGCATGTTTCTGTGTGTAACTTCTACTGGGACTACTACTGTATCAGCATGGATGGTGCTGAGCAGGAATACATCTCTTTTGTCCCTGTATTTTATCGATAGCAGTTCTGAGCTACACAGGCATGAGGACTCTCCCCGTTTCAGTCTCGTGCTTACAAGTATCTCTGAAAAGCTCTTCCGATTGGATCTTACATTTCCACAAGTAACTGTGCCTTCTATGAACAGATGCTTAAAAAGTGGTATACTTGTACAACAATTGTCCAAGTACTGTATAAGTGATAGCCCTAATGAAGTAATGGGTTTATGAGATCCCAAACAATCTTCCCATTAACACCCATGTAGGTTAGGCAACCAGGGGGATTAACAAGGCAGTCTTTTCCCTCATAAATTCTGAAGGCATAGGTATAGCCAGTGCTACGTTCACAAAGTTTGTAGAGCTTAACTTCATACCTTGCCCTCTTGCTTGGAATATATTGCTTGAATGCAAGGCGGCCTGTGAAATGAATCAGGGATTCATCAATTGCTATGTTTTGATGAGGGGTGTATACCTCTGCAAAAATTTTGTTGAAATGATTAATGAGAGGCCTTAGTTTATATAGCCTGTCTTTACGCCTTCCAACTTGTGTGGGACAAAGGGCATTATCAATGTAAGAATCTCAATAATGCTTCATAGCGAGTCTGGGCCATCACAGCAGAAAATACTGGCATGTGGTGAATGGGGTTGGTAGACCAGTACGCCTTTAGTTCTGTTTTCTTTGTAAGTCCCATATTAAAGGTCAGGGCTAGAAACTGTTTTATTTCTGGCATAGTTGTAGGTTTCCAGTATCTGGGTCTGGCATAGCAGGAGGAAGGATTGTTCATCAGATACTGTTCTGCATATAAGTTTGTTTGGAGCATTATAACCTCCAGCAGTTGCTCGGTTATAAAAATTTCGAAAAAGTCAATGGGACCAAAATTTTCTGTTGGCACATTTACACCAGCTTGTGCCGTAAAGGGAGGTATAGCAGGTGTGTATGTGCCAGAAAAATGTGTAGCGTCCAGCAAACAATAAAGTCCAGGTCTTGTATAAAACGTAACTTTTAATGAAAAAACTTAATGAGAAATTCTCCCATGTTTCTGGAAGAAAGGGGGTGTTTCGGGGAACAGTCCCCTTAGTCATAGCCTATATTCCACCACAACCCTGTCACAGTGCTCACATGCCCCAGAGACCACTGTGCCCAATCAGGGTGGTCTCTGGACAAAACTCCGTGATCAGCTTGTTTTGGATTGATACTAAATCTGTATCCTGAGTTGGTTATTTGGTTTCCAGATTTGTTATAAAGATAAGAGCGCGCTCAAGAAGCAACACTCTGCACGCAGTCAGAATAAAACTTCCTTTTTTATTAACCACAAACAACGTCTTATATAGCATCGTATGGAGAGGTTGGCTTGTATACATATGTGTCAACCTGTCATTGGCTGAAGCATCAAACTGTCTTTTTTTCTCTCATCCGGATCTTACACATTTCCTTAGGCGTAGTCCAGGATGTAGGCGCCATCTTGCTAAGCTGATATTTAGTTATGCGTCACAAAAACATAATGAGGAAGTATGCAATGATAAACTGAATCAAGGAAAACAGACATACAGTTAATAGTGATACAAAATAGATCTGTTAATATAGAAATAGACATTTTATCCATAACAAGCTGACCACGGAGTATTGCTGAGGGTGGAGGCAGAAGTGCCGATCTCCCTCTCTGATAGGCTATGTGACAAATTCATTGTGATCGCTGTGACTGGCTGTCACAGCGATCACATGCCCGGAGATCACACAGACTTGTCTCCGGGCAAAGCTCTGAGGTCCCTGCTGTCTATTGACAGCACAGATTTCGGAGCTGTGTGCAAGGGGGATGGAGGGGAAGGGGGGGGCGCAGAGGAGCATATTCTGTTCATGCGCAAGACAATGTGATCGCTGTGACCGGCTGTCACAGTGATCTCATGCCCGGAAGCCACACAGACTGGTCTCCGGGCAAAGCTCTGAGGTCCCTGCTGTCTATTAACAGCAGGACCTCAGAGCTAAGTACAGGAGGGGGGTGGGGGCACAGTGGAGCAATCTGCTCATGTGCCGATTGTCATTGTGATCGCTGTGAAGGTGTGTCACAGCGATCACAAACCTGGAGACCACACAGAGTGGTCACTGGGAAAAGCTCTAAGGTCTCCTCTGTCTATTGACAGCGGGACCTCAGAGCTCAGTGCAGTAGGGGGGTCGCAGTAGAGCTAGTTCTGCTGGACGTACCGGTACGTCTTTGCAGAACCATACAACCACCCATTGGACGTATATAGTCTATGGGCGGTACGGAAGTGGTTAAAGTGTGGCGCATTAGAGGGTATATTAAAGGGGTTGTCCAGGCATTATCCTCAGGATAGGCTATAAATACCTGATTGGTTGGGGTCTGACACCCGGCCCCCAGACCGATCAGCTGTACGGAGTCACTTCCGGCGCCTGTCCTATACTCAATACGGGGCCGGAAGCAGAAGGCTCTGTCCACTGTATATTAGCCGGGCACCTTCACTGCATCTCAGTACATATTGAAGTCAGTGGGAGCTGAGCTGCAGTGAAGGCGCCGGGCTGCTATACAGTGGATGGAGCTTTCTGCCTCCGGCCCTGTGTTGTGTACAGGACAGGCGCCAGAAGTGGCTCAGTACAGCTGATGGGGCAGTGTGTGAGCCACCTAGCAATCAGGTATTTATGGCCTATCTATTCCCCTCACAGTTTAATGTCCCCCCCCCACAGGATGGGGGACCATTGAAGAGGCCACTGTATGGGGGGACCAGTGAAGTGGCCATAAAAAAAATTTGGCCCCTTTAAAGAGGTTGTCCATAAATTGGAGAAAAATTTAAAAAAAAAAAAAAAAAAAAAAGCATACTCACCTGTCCCCAGCACCCCGTTGTCCCCTGTCTGTGCCTGTTCGGTCTCATGGCGGTGCCTCATTTCTGAAAATCCTGTACCTAATTGGTCTTAGTGGTCACATGAGGTTCAGCACTCCCAGCAAGAAGGTGTCGGCATGAGACTGAATGGACACTGTCGGTGGACAACGGAGTGCCGATGAGTATACTTTTTATTATTATTTTTTTTATTTTACTCCTCTTGCTCGCCACATGGGTTGCTCCAATTCCTAGACAACCTCTTTAAAGGATTTATCCATCTTTCTAATATACTTAGGATAGGATCAATATTACATCTGCGGGTGTCTGCAGATCATCTTTACCAGGACAGTGCATCTACAGGTAATGATAAAAATTTTAGGAGCGACTCTATTCACTTGCCATACTGGGTGTAGCAGTGGGTTTAGGTAGTGCAGTGGTGCACGTTGTATGGCGGGTGAGCAGCATGGCTCCCGACATGTTATTACCTTTAGCCGCCCTGTCTCGGTACAGCTGATCTGCAGGGTCCCTGGCGGTGGGCCCCTAGAAACAATTCCACTGGTAGGCCCTAGACATCCCAGTCCATCACTGGATATATGTGTTTAATGAGTGTCTCCATAATCAACCTAATATAATAATGGTCAATACACAAGAATGATGCTTGTACAGTGGGGAAAAAAAGTATTTAGTCAGCCACCAATTGTGCAAGTTCTCCCACTTAAAAAGATGAGAGAGGCCTGTAATTGACATCATAGGTAGACCTCAACTATGAGAGACAAACTGAGAAAACAAATCCAGAAAATCACATTGTCTGATTTTTTAAGAATTTATGTGCAAATTATGGTGGAAAATAAGTATTTGGTCACCTACAACCAAGCAAGATTTCTGGCTCTCACAGACCTGTAACTTCTTCTTTAAGATGCTCCTCTGTCCTCCACTCATTACCTGTAGTAATGGCACCTGTTTGACATTGTTATCAGTATAAAAGACACCTGTCCACAACCTCAAACAGTCACACTCCAAACTCCACTATGGTGAAGACCAAAGAGCTGTGGAAGGACACCAGAAACAAAATTGTAGACCTGCACCAGGCTGGGAAGACTGAATCTGCAATAGGCAAGCAGCTTGGTGTGAAGAAATGAACTGTGGGAGCAATAATTAGAAAATGGAAGACATGCAAGACCACTGATAATCTCCCTCGATCAGGGGCTCCACGCAAGATCTCCCCAGTGGGGTCAAAATGATCATAAGAATGGTGAGCAAAAATCTCAGAATCACACGGGAGGACCTAGTGAATGTCCTGCAGAAAGCTGGGACTAACGTAACAAAGGCTACTGTCAGTAACACACTACGCCGCCAGGGACTCAGATCCTGCAGTGCCAGACGTGTCCCCCTGCTTAAGCCAGTACATATCCGGGACGTCTGAAGTTTTCTAGAGAGCATTTGGATGTTCCAGAAGAGTATTGGGAGAATGTCATATGGTCAGATGAAACCAAAGTACAACTGTTTGGTAGAAACACAACTCGTCGTGTTTGGAGGAGAGTGAATGCTGAGTTGCATCCAAAGAACACCATAACTACTGTGAAGCATGGGGGTGGCAACATCATGCTTTAGGGCTGTTTCTCTGCAAAGGCACCAGGACAACTGATCCATGTACATGAAAGAATGAATGGGGCCATGTATCGTGAGATTTTGAGTGCAAACCTCCTTCCATCAGCAAGGGCATTGAAGATGAAACGTGGCTGGGTCTTTCAGCATGGCAATGATCCCAAGCACACCACCAGGGCAACGAAGGAGTGGCTTCGTAAGAAGCATTTCAAGGTCCTGGAGTGGCCTACCCAGTCTCTAGATCCCAACCCCATAGAAAACCTTTGGAGGGAGTTGAAAGTCCGTGTTGCCCAGCGACAGCCTCAAAACATTGCTGCTCTAGAGGAGATCTGCATGGAGGAATGGGCCAACATACCAGCAACAGTGTGTGCCAACCTTGTGAAGACTTACAGAAAACATTTGACCTCTGTCATTGCCAACAAAGGATATATAACAAAGTATTGAGATGAACTTTTGTTATTGACCAAATACTTATGTTCCACCATAATTTGTAAATAAATTCTTTAAAAATCAGACAATGTGATTTTCTGGATTTGTTTTCTCATTTTGTCTCTCATAGTTGAGGTCTACCTATGATATTAATTACAGGCTGGCCTCATCTTTTTAAGTGGGAGAATTTGCACAATTGGCGGCTGACTAAATACTTTTTTTCCCCACTGTATATCAACACCCAACAAACAAACATCTAAGATACAAATGTAATATAATATTAATAAATGAGCAGGAAAACATCTAAAAAATTATTATATCGCTGCCATGATCGTCGCCACAATACATGTGGTAATGAAAAAGTGATGACAATGAATCTCTACATCGCTGGTTAGTAATAAGTGGTGAATAGTTAGTAATAATTAGCTCACAATAGAAATAATCATAAAGCTCCACACATAGTAGACATGGAAGGTAATCCCACGTCAGTTGAATCATCTAAAACAGCCTAAACAGCCTTTTAAATATACCTAGAGTACTTGGTGTGATACCAGAGCCCACAAGTTAAGCTAAGTCAGCCAATCCACATCAATAACAGGAGTGGAATGTAAGAAATGCTCTCCACACAGTTAGGGCCCATGCCCAAACAGACGTCGGTTAAACCACCTAATTTGAAACCTTCCTCAAAACCCCACTAAAGCCCAATGCACACTTGACCCATTCATTTCTGTTGGCCCATGCACATGACTGTGTATTACACGGATCAGTGTGCGGGCCGACAGTCTGGGCCGCAAAACTCAGGACAGGTCCTATTCCTGTCTGGTTTTGCATCCGTGCTTCAGCAGCCCCCATTCATTGAATCAATGTGGCTGTGGAAGCACGGCCGGTTCACGGACGGCACACGAATAACAAATAGTAAAGCAATGAGGGCCTGGTGTAATAAATCACTGTGAGCATAATCAGTCACCACATGTATAGGCATCTTTGCTTGCTTATATATCACTCCAACTCAAGAATTCCAGATCCTGGTCAGAAGGACATAGGTGTCCAAACATGAATACAGGCAGAAGGACAAGTGTGTCAACACACAAAGGGATACATAACAAAAGGACAAATGTGTTCACAGAATTAGAGAAACAACTCTGGAATTAAATAAACGACTGAGACAGACAGAGATTGACAACAGGAAGATTAGCTTGTGAACACACCGATCCTTAACCCCTTAATGACGCGTGTCATAATAGTACAGCACAGTTGTCAGGGTATTAACACAACACGCTGTACTATTACTAATACTAATACTGACAGCTAAGACCGTGCTCTAGCACCCCTGGTCGATGCTGAGCGCTGATCGGGGGTTTAACCCCTTAGATGCCGCGGTCAAACATGTGGCATCTGATCAGTGACCCGGGGCTGCCAGAGCCACATACCTGGTTGATCCTGCTGAGAGAGGAGGAACTCAGCTTATGTGTCTCCATAGGCTGACGTCCTTTATATAATTGCAATACATATGTATTACAATTTATACTATTGAACCAGCCATCAGAACATTCAAAAAAAGAAAAAAAAAAAAAAAAAATCAAATGTGTTAAAAATAAAATTAATAAATGAATAAAGCTCAAAAATGCCCCTTTTCTATATAAAATGAGTTATGCAATAAAAATAAAAAAATGAATAAAACAATACATATTTGGTATCGCCGTGTCCATAACAACCTGTACAATAAAAATAAAACATTATTTAAACTGCATAGTGAACGTTGTGAAAAAAAACTGAAAAAAAAGTAATGTAAGTGAAAAGTAAGTAATGATGGTATAAAAAGTGATCAAAAAGTTATATGTACCTCAAAATAGTACCAATGAATATCACAGAAAATTACAAATGTTACGCCTCTCAGAAGATGACGATGCAAAGACAATTGATTTATGTCCCCAAATAGATTTCTGCAAAATTAGTAACGCAAAAACAAACAACATAAATTAGGTATCGCTGTAATTGTACTCACCATTAGAATAAAGGTAACATGTTACTTATGCTGTATGGTGCACGGCAAAACACTTAAAAGATAAAAAGCAATGCCAGAATCAATGTTTTGTTTTTTGTTTTTTTTTTTGTTTTTTTAATCCACCACCAAGCCCTGATTTGGCTAAAAAATCAGGGCTATCACCAAAAAAAAAAAATTGCTCACACAATGTGAGAACAACCTCCCCCAAAAAAAAAAAAAAAAAAAATTGCCAAATCTTTAGGACAACACTGACTGCAACAGGAAGGGAATGTATAAGCTGTTTGAGAGTATCAGTGTACACCCCAGATTTAGACCTTACAAGGCAAGAGACACCAGAAGTGACCCCCAAATCATAGGAGCTACTGGGGAAATAATAGTACAATTTGGTGTACCTAATGTACTCCACACAACTTACATATTCACTTTTAACCATCTGCTGTACATTAATGTCTGCGAGTACTAATGCTCACTAAGCCCCTTGATAAATTCTGTGAGGGGTGTAGTTTTCAAAATAGGGTCACTCCATAGGGTATTTGACTTTATTGGCACTTCAGGGGCCCTGCAAATGTGACATCTAAATCTGCATTCCAAAAGCCACATGGCGCTCCATCACATCTGCGCCCTGCTGTGTGCCCAAACAGCATGTTTTACCCACCTGTATGACACTGTTGTACCTAGTATAATGTACTTAACAATGTCATATGGGGGAATAAACTGCTGTTTGGGCACAGCTGGGAAGAGATGAAAGGGGTGCTATTTTGTTTTTGGAACACAGATTTAGGCGGTTTGGGCCACCATGCCACTTTTGCAGAGCCCCTGAAATGCGAGTAAAGTGGAATCAGTGACAGCATTTTGGAAACTACACCCCTTAAGGAACTTTTCCAAGGGTACAGTGAAAATTTTTAACCCCCAAGTGAAGCATTAATTTATGAATGTGAATGTGCAGCTAAAAGGTGAAACGTGAAAATGGCAATTTTTCCAAGAAATATTTAATTTCAGTGTGCAATGTGTAGTTCCTGGCTTGTGAAACAAACTCTCCAAAAGCTGTTGAGCCTGGGATAACTTAACAGTTTTTGGAGAGTGTCACTGCTGACACAAGATGGGTGCAACATATCAGGCATTGAAATAGTGTATCACTGGAAAAATTGCAATTTTCACTTTTCACTGCACATTCATTTCTGGAAACAATATTAATACAACACTCAAAGGTTCAAAATCCTCACTATGCCATTTGATAAATCCCTTGAAGGGTGTAGTTTCCAAAATGGGGTCACATGTCTATGGATTCCCCTTTTCTGCCAATTCAGGGACTCTGCAAAAGTAGCATAACGTCTAAAAACCAAACTGTGCTCCAAAAACCAAACTGTGCTACATAAACCAAATAGCGCTCCTTCCCTTCTGTGCCCAAACAGCAGTTCATACCCACATATGACATTTTTAAGTATGTTTTCCTAGGTACAACAGTGTCATACATGTGAGCATAAGCTGCTGTTTGGGAATGCAGCAGGGCGCAGATGTGAAGGAGCACTAAGTGGTTTCTAGACCACAGCTTTAGACTATTTGGTTTTTGGAAGCCATGTCACATTTGGACAAATGATAAAATGGCCCCTACAAAATGGCATAGCTTCTTGAAGAATTCCAATTTACTGCCACCTCCGGGGCTCTTCAAAAACAATATGGTGTCCAAAAGCCAGTCCCTCTAAATCTATACTTTAAAAGCTAAAAAAATCGCAGTGCTCCTTCCCTTCTGAGCCCTGCTGTGTGCCCAAACAGCAGTTTACGCCCACATATACAACTTTTTTGTACCCAGGATACCTTACTTAAAAGTTTTTGGAGTGCATGTCCTTGTTGACACAAAGTGAACACAACATATCGGGCACTGAAATGGCATACATTCTGCGGGGTGTAGTTTCCAAGATGCTGTCACTTTTTGGGTAGTTTCATTGTATTGGTACTCTAGGAGCTCTGCAAATGTGACATGGTACCCAAAAACTATTTCAGTAATCTCTGCTCTCCAAAAGCCAAATAGCTCCCTTTGTATTTCAAGAGCTATTTGGCTTTTGGAGCAGAGTATGACCACATGTGGGGTATTCCCGTGTTCATGAGAAATTATTTAATGAATTGTTGCATGCTTTTTCTCTTTTAAAAATGAAAAATTTGCAGATAAAGTGATGTTTTAGCAATTTCTCATTTTCATGTCCTAATTAATAATAAAAATAATAATAATGACTGCCGCAGATTTATTAATACTCACTGACCAGGTCATTCTTTTAGTGCTTTTGGTGCTTTGCTATTTTTCTTGAAATTGTTTTTTTGTAAAAAAAACAAAAAAGACATACACACAGTATCAGAATTGTTGCTAATCATAATTAAGCAAAGTGCAGTCAAAACAGGGCAGGGGACAGGCTAAAGGAGGAGGGGTGGAGGAAACACTTGTCCAAGTACTAACAAGAATTTAGTTGGCAACAGCAACACTACTTCTGGTTCCCTTCCGTCCCACCAGCAGCACAATAGTGGGGGTATTTCTACTCCTATGTGCTGGTAGGACAGAATGAAATTTTTATTAAATAATTAAATGGTTAAATAATTAACCAACCAACTCCACAATGTGTTTTTTTTTCTGTACTGTGTTGGTGGGACAGTTGGGGAGGAAGGTTATTCCTTCTCTTTATTGAGTTTTGACTAGAGTTTTTTCAAGTGTATCTTACCCCTCCTTGCTCCTGCTCGCTGTGGGTCTCTCTCTTTCTGTCCTCTGGTTGCTGAAGACTGCTGCTCCAATGCACTTCTTCTTGGGTCCGCTTATCTTTGGGAGTTCTTGCTCCCTTGTCTGTCTCCGGCACCCCTGTCTGGGGACAACGGAGTCTATGTTCGTACACTATGCATGCCTTCAGTGACGTCATCAGATGTCTTTACTCTTGAGGCCTGGAGCGTGGCAGATGCCCACCACCTCGCCTAGGCAACCCAGTGTTTAGTGACGTCTTTACTCCTCCTTGCTTGTTCCAGCGCTCCACCTCCCTGTACTGGCAGAAAGGAGGGGTGAAGCTGCCTGAGACGAGATGAACGCCTACTTCCACCCTTCACGCCGTTTATTATATTCTTCTCCGCTAAGCTTTACTCCCCCTGGATGTAAAATTAACTCTGCCTACATTTTAATTTTTTTTTTTATATGAAAGATAAAAGAAAAAGGTAGGATAAAAAATTTTCTACTTAGAGTTACACAGGAAGTAGTAGTATCTAGTCACTCCCCTCTTCTACAGTTGAAACCAGAAGTTTACATACACTATATAAAAAGACACATATGTATGTTTTTCTCACTATCTGACATGAAATCAGAATAAACCTTTCCCGTTTTAGGTCAGTTAGGATTACCAAAATTATTTATATTTGCCAAATGCCAGAACAATGAGAGAGAAAGAAGTCAAAAGTTTACATACATTTCATTAGTATTTGGTACCATTGCCCTTAAACTGTATGACTTGGGTCAGATGTTTTGGATATCCTTCCACAAGCTTCTCATAATAGTTGGTAGGAATTTGGGCCCATTCCTCCTAACAGAACTGGTGTAACTGAGCCATGTTTGTAGGCCGCCTTGCTCGCATCTGCCTTTTCAGCCCACAAATTTTCAATAGGATTGAGATCAGGGCTTTGTGATGCCCACTCCAAAACATTGACTTTGTTATCGTTAAGCCACTTTGTAACCAGTTTGGCAGTATGCTTCAAGTCATTGTCCATTTGGAAGACTCACTTGCGCCCAAGCTTTAACTTCCTGGCTGATGTCTTGTGATGTTGCTTCAGTATTGCCACATAATGTTTTTTCCTCATGATGCCATCTATTTTTTGAAGTGCACCAGTCCCTCTTGCAGCAAAACAACCACACAACATGATGCTGCCACCCCCATGTGTCACAGTTGGGATGGTGTTCTCAGGCTTGGCCATAATGACCATTGTTACATTTGGAGGAAAAAGGGAGAAGATTGCAAGCCTAAGAACACCATCCCAACTGTGAAACACTTGGGTCCTCCCCGGGACAGATTTATAGAGACGGCACACCTTCCTGCTGCCCGCAAAAAGGCTCTAGAGGCCTCGGTAATGGAGTACATAAAGAAGCACGTCTTGGATGAGGTCCCGCTGCATCATCAAGGGTCTGGAATTTATTCTCCTGTTTTCCTGGTACCAAAACCTTCAGGAGACTGGAGGATGATACTAGACCTGCGATACCTCAACAGAGCTATTACAGAGAAAATTCTGAATGAAGATGATGAGATCTGTGATTTTGATCCTTCAACAAGGAGATTAGCCACTCTGGATCTGAAGGATGCCTACCTTCACGTCCCTATTCTTCCTGCTCACAGGAAGTATTTAAGTATAGCAGTGGTCATAGAAGATCGGCTAAAAACACATTCAATTTACTTCCCTTCCATTCTGGATATATTCAGCACACTACGTATTCACCAAGGTGTTATCCTCAGTAGCTGCAGCACTCAGAGTCCAGGGGATTTTGATTGTCCTATGTTTGGATGATTGGCTGATAAAAGCCTTCTCAAGAGAAGGTCTACAGCAGCATTTATCCACCACTGTAAATTTCATCCAGAAATTGAATTGGATAGTAAATTGGGAAAAATTCTAGATATCTCAAGCAACAGGACAATCAAAACAGGCATGAAAGTGTTGGGACTGATGTCGGCGGCTGTGGATGCAGTCCTGTGGCATCTTTGCCCCCTCCAGAGGAAAGTCTTATTGGCCTGGAATCACAGAGCCAGGGGATTAGACAGAAAATTCTCCCTGTCTCAGGAAGCTCGTCTTATCCCTCAAATGGTGGATTCAGCTTAAAGATGGAAAGTCCACGGTCCAAACTTATTGGACCCTGTTAACAACTGATGCATCACTCTCAAGTTGGGTAGCCCACCTGGACGAGATTCCTGCCCAAGGGTCCCCGGAATTTCCTCGAGAGGATGATGCTGTCCAATTGGAGAAAACTTCAAGCTGTGCATTTAGCACACCTACACTTTGCCAATCAGCTAAAAGGCAAGGCAGTCAGAGTGAGATCGGACAATATGACAACAGTTCTCTACCTGAACAAGCAGGGAGGAACTCGGTCCCAACCACTTCTAGGAGAAGTGGGAAAGATCTTGAGTTGGGCAGAGAAGAATCTAAACACATCTCTCTGCCGTGCATATCAAAGGATCGCTGAATGTGACAGCGGATCAGTTGAGCGAAGTCTCACCACTCCAGGGGAATGGTTTCTCCATCCAGAGGTCTTTCAGGCAATCAGCTGGTAAATGTAGAATTTACTTGCGCAGAAATACCCTCCATACAGCCTGTTCTCTGTCCTAGCCTTGCTAGGAGGGCTCTATAGGGAGCAGGCAACTCAGACTGTTTCTTAGCCTTACCTGCTGCTTTGGTTTAAGTCTGTATTTGCAGCAGTCCCGGGTTTCCTCCTCCCCTTGGGCAGTTGGCTGTGTCCTGGTTCTGCTGGGGTATTTCCTAGAGCTAGGGAATCCCTCTCTCCTCACCTCTATCTTTTCGTGGGAGTCAGAGTGGTCACACGTGCAAAGTGTCGGCTGCTTCTCTTTGTCTATTCTTTGCCCTTCGGGGGGCTGGGATTGCCGAAGCGTGAGGTTTTGGTGTGAATTTCAAATTATTGGCAACCCTGGTAGCCAGACAGTCCTATTTCTGTATTCTTTGTGCAGTTCTGCTGCTGTACTGTCAAGATCTTTTCTTAAGCTGGGCACTGCTTGGTTGTGCCAAGTTGTGTCTAGTGTGTGTGGTTGGGTTGCTGGTGTTGTTCCGTGCCTCTTCGTGTTATTCTGGGCCTTGCAGACTTTCTGAACTGTATGAGATACCTGGATAAAATATCTAACTTTAGACTTCGTAAAAGGAAGTATTTTTCAGAAGAAGATGAAGCTTCTTCATCTGAAGATGGATGCCCCCATGTAGCAGGCCAAATTAACCCCTCCCAGATTAAGACCGGGTATACTCTGGCCCAGGCCAGAGCATACCCCGGGGATTAACTGTCCTAGGCCAAACTATACCCCGAGGTGTAAAATAGCCTAGGTCAAACTATACCCCTCCAGACCAGAATATACCCATCTAACGTGGAACCCGGGGTATAGTCTGACCCAGGCCACAGTATACCCCTGGGGATAAACTCTATACCTGGGGGTGTAAGATAGCCTAGGCCAGATTATATCCCTCCAGGCCATAATGTTATCACTTTATTGGTTTTCTCACCCTGTCTCTAATTTGTTGAAAAGTGTGCAAATCTTTTTTTTTTTTTTTTTTTTTTATCATACTCAGACACACTGCTGCTTCCTCTTGTTGGAAAATACAGTACAGTGCTTACATTGAAATGACAGTAGATTGTGCTGTCCCATCTGTGCATAGTAACTGTTTGCCTATCACACATCTGTGCATGCCTCAACCAAGTGCACTTCATTTGAGGTTATGTATGGATGGAAGGCCAAACTTCCTTTGGACCTCAGTCCCTCAGAAAATGACACTGTGGACCCTATGCCCATTTTAGATGATGCCAACCCTGATGTGCTAAATACACTGACTACCATTCTTAAAAAGCTCCACCTAAACCATCAGTACCAACATCCACTCTGCCCAGGAACACCAGAAGCGCACTTTTGATTGCAGAAACAACAGCAACAAAGAAATCACTGCTGGTACCATCGTTTATTTTATGAATCAGCGCTGTATTCATCACATGGGTTCAAAGATGGAACCACGCTGGATTGGACACTACTTAGTTGTGGAATCCTTGACCAAGGTAAGAGTAAAACTTAACAATAAGACTGGCAAGATACTGAGCAACACCTACCACGCCAGCAACCTTAAGATTTACCAGAATGAAGAGACTTCTTCACCACCCCAGTTTAGAATGATTGTACCAGTGACTCTGCCACACAGAAACACAAGCAAACTAAGACTTTCAACCCACTACCAAGTTCAGGAAGGAAGTATCTTAGCATCAATCTTGGCCTTACGTTTGGTAGGGTTGTACACTATGGCTGATGGGAACACAAAGGTGATGGGAACTGCTACTTCTGGACCATCAGCGACATCCTGAAAGGAACAGAGGACAACCACTCCCTTCTTAGAGATAAAGTCATCCACCACATGAAAACTGACTTGACATAAAAAACTACTGGACTACATGAACCAAAATGTGAATGATTATTTTAATATCTCTGGACTATCTTGTAATGGAGTCTGGGCAACTGATGCAGAGATCATGGCCACAGCTAGTCTGTTAAGTAGCGACATCATCATCTACACGAACTTCAGTGACTTCATGGATTGGTTGGCATATCCTGCAAGCTTCAGTCTGCAGTCAACAACAGAACATGCACTTTATCTTGAAAACAAGCATCATCATTTTAATGTTGTTATCTGTGTTTACCTTTAAATGTTTATATTGTAGCAAGGACTTGCTAAGATAGAGGTCCCGATACGCGGGACGACTATTGGGCGATTTGTTGTCCCGGATAGTTGTCCCTAGCATTGAGCAATAATTGACTTATCGCTAATGAGAAATCGCTGAGAAAAAAAAAAAAAATTACATACTCACCACCCAGCATGTCCTGGCCCTCCTCCATCCCTCCTCCTTGTCTCTGTCAGCCTCCATTCCTTGCTTCTCTGGCTGCAGCTTTTGAATTTCACGCTGTCTCCTATCCCTGCATGTCTTCTGAGTCACCTGATCAGTGTATGACACATCATGAGCTGATCAGGTGACCCATAAACATTCAGCCGATAAATGCCCCATGTAAAGTCACCTTATAAGTTGAAGTTTCAAGACGTTATGACTTGTATTATATTATGTTTGAAGTAAAGTCTTATTTAGAGTTTTAAAATTTAAGTCAGTTAGCTTTCTCACTTAACTTACCACACAAAGCTAAATCCCCAATAAAATGTTGAAAAATAAAAAAAAAAAATAAAAATTCTAGTGCATTACCCTCAATACTAGTGATAGGGGTATAATATGGCCCTGAGGAGTATGAATTTACCTAGGTTAATTTATACTCCGGGGTGTAGATTGGCCTAGGCCAATTTATACCCCGAGGTATAATCTAGCCTTGGCCACTTTAACCCCAGGTATAGTCTGGACTGTGGGTATACTCTGGCCTGTTACACCTGTAACACCCCCTCTGATGGAGTCCACTGGGGGGTGTTAAGGATTACAGAAATGGTTATAACTCTGACCTCTTCACCAGCTTGATCACACAGTGCCTCCACCCGAATCTTCACCAGGCTTGTGAACACGTTGTTGGCTAGACTTCTCCACCAGGGGTCGATTCAGGAGAACCCCTATAGCCTACCTGTAGTTTCACTTTTATGAATGACTGTAGTAAGTGAAAACAAACCACACATAGAAGATTTAACCTTTTCTTAAGATGTGTATTAATAAATGGAACCAAGGATGCAATGCATATAATACTGCAATGAACAGTGTACAAAAGCATGCGGCATTTATGGCATACACAGTATTAATTGCCTGACAATATTACCATGCTAGACAGCAAGGCCCTATGATGAATGACTTTCAGATTGGCATACAGTAAGCAATTAGTAAATGCAGTGGCGTAACTAGGAATGGCTGGGCCCCAAGGCGAACATTTGACATGGGGCCCCCCCAAGCTGCCGCCCCCAACCCCCCCCAAACCGCCGCCCCCAACCCCCCCCCACACGCAAACCGCATTCCTGCGAACACTATTATGCCCCATAGTGGCACCTGCACACGGTATTATGCCCCATAGTGGCCCCTGCACACGGTATTATGCCCCATAGTGGCCGCTGCACACGGTATTATGCCTCATAGTGGCCCCTGGACACGGTATTATGCAGCATAGTGGCCCCTGCACACAATATTATGCCCCATAGTGGCCCCAGCACACAGTAGTTTGCCCCATAGTAGCCCCGACACACAGTAGTTTGCCCCATAGTAGCCCCTGCACACAGTAGTTTGCCCCATAGTGGCCCCTGCACACAGTAGTTTGCCCCATAGTAGCCCCTGCACGCAGTAGTTTGCCCCATAGTGGCCCCTGCACACAGTAGTTTGCCCCATAGTGGCCCCTGCACACAGTAGTTTGCCCCATAGTGGACCACCCATGAACGATTATTATACTCTGGGGTCTTTTCAGACCCCAGAGTATAATGATCGGAGACCCAGGGGAGGATAGAAACATAGAAAACACTCCAACTTACCTCTTCCTCGCTCCGGTGCACTCCCGTGCGCTACTTCGGCCATCTTCAATGTCGGACCGGATCTCGCACGATCCAGGCCGGCGTCGCGACGCATAATGACGTCGGCTGACGTCTGGGACGTCACCAAACAGGCCCGAAGCCTGCGGAGCGGCGGAGAGGTGAGTTACGGTGTTTTTTATGTTCGCTCACCTCCCCTGGGCCCCCGATCGTTATACTCCGGGGTCTCAAAAGACCCTGGAGTATAACGATAGCAGTGATTGTGGGGTTCGCGGTAGCGACTGCCGCAGGGCTCCAGGCCCCGTAATGCTCCGGGCCCTGTGGCAGCCGCTACCACTGCTACCCCGGTAGTTACGCCCCTGAGTAAATGGCCTTGTTACAGGTTTAGCACTTGCATTTGGTTAGACTATTAGGGCAATGTTAAGCTATAGGAGACTAGGTATGCAAAAATTTGTTAACCTCTTCCTGCCGGAGGAATTTTTCGATTTTCGTTTTTGACTCCCAAACCCCATAACTTTTTATTTTTCCTCTCTCAGAGCCATATGAGGTCTTAATGTTTGCGGAACAAATTTACATAGAATAGCCTGCAATAGAAACTAATGAAAGACAGGCCTGGGAGCCTTCAGAAGGCTCCCGGCTGTCATTGCAACGGGATGCCAGCCCCGGAACTTGCTCCAGGTGTTGGCGTTCCCTGGCAAAATGGCGTCGCCACCGGTAAAATGGCGCCTCGATCAGCTTTGACCGAGACGTCAGAGGGGTTAATGCCCGCGGTCAGTGCGGGCACTGATCGCAGGCATTAGCCCCTCGCCTCTGCTGTATAAAACAGCAGAAACTCGGCGGCTATGGCGGCTGCCATCTTTAAACACCCAGCATCCGCCTTACTATTACGGCGGACGTCGGGAAAGGGTTAAATTCAAAGTTTAGATGCTTCAATTTACACACAGGCGCCCATTCACACTATGAACTTTGCTAACTCTCAGAATGGCAGTACAAGATAAACAAATTAACACTTTTCACAAGCACCCATCACTGGCCAGGAGGAATTTTTAGAAAACCTAAAGGAGTTCAGGAGAGAGAGGGGAAAAATGTCCTCTTAGGAGCAGGTCTTCAGTCATAACAGGGTTAACCAGTTGCAATGTCCTCCTTAATGTGATATGTTAATGGAAAACTGTGATAGCAAAGCTTTGGTCTCAAAGTTATCCACATATATACACACGTGGACAAAATTGTTGGTACCCCTCGTTTAATGAAAGAAAAACCCACAATGGTCACAGAAATAACTTGAATCTGACAAAAGTGATTTGCCAAACTACTTGTTGACAAGCCACAAAGCTTCTGGGAGAATGTCCTATGGACAGTTGAGACAAAAATCTAAATTTTTGGCAAGGCACATCAGCTCTATGTTCACAGATGGAAAAATTAAGCATATCTTGAAAAGAACACTGTCCCTACTGTGAAACAAGGAGGAGGCTCTGTTATGTTCTGGGGCTGCTTTGCTGCATCTGGCACAGGGTGTCCTGAATCTGTGCAGGGTGCAATGAAATCTCAAGACTATCAAGGGATTCTAGAGAGAGAAATGTGCTGCCCAGTGTCAGAAAGCTTGGTTTCAGTCACAGGTCATGGGTCTTGCAACAGGATATTGACCCAAAACACACAGTTAAAAACACCCAAGAATGGCTAAGAGGAAAACATTGGACTATTCTGAAGTGGCCTTCTATGACCCCTGACCTAAATCCTATTGAGCATCTTTGGAAGGAGCTGAAACATGTCATCTGGAAAAGGCACCCTTCAAGCCCGAGACAACTGGAGCAGTTTGCTCATGAGGAGTGGGCCAAAATACCTGTTGAGAGGTGCAGAAGTCTCATTGACAGTTAGATGAATTGTTTGATTGCAGTGATTGCCTCAAATGGTTGCGCAAGAAAATATTAAGCTAAGGGTACCATCATTTCTGTCCAGGCCTGTTTCATGAGTTTTCTTTTTAAAAAAAATTCTGTTGAAGCATGGTTGAAAAGCATGACTTTCATTTGTTCATTTTCATAAAATTTTTATATATTATTACTTTTGTCAGATTTAAGTTATTTCTGTGACCATTGTGGGTTTTTCTTTCAATAAACGATGGAGGGGGAACAACAATTTTGTCCACGTGTGTATGTAAGACTTCAGAGAAGGAGCCGTGTTGTAGGCTATTAGCAGGAAGCTGTTGGGTGGGGCCCCAGAACAAGTTCCTCTGGTGGGCCTAAGGCCCTTCAGTCCAACACTGTATAACGGAGAACTATTATATATAAGGGGGTTCTTATTTATAAAGGAGGAACCGTTATATATAAGGGTGGGTTACTATATATAATTGGGAAACTTAAATATGAGGGGGCTATTATAAGGTGGAACTATTATTTATAAGACGGGCTATTATTTATAAGGGGGGAACTATTATATATAAGGCATCCATTACAAGGGAGGAGCTATTATGTATAAGAGGGGAACTGTTTATAAGGGGGGTATAATTGTTAAGGGAGCTTATTTATAAAGGGGGCTATTAGTGATAATGGGGACTGTTATTTATAAGGGTAACTATTATTTATGAGGTGGCTATTATTAATAAGGGAGCAGTATTATTTTTACGGGGTGACTGTTACTGATAAGGGGGAATATTACTGATACAGGGCACTATTTATCATTTATAAGTGAGGTATTACTGATAAGGGTGTAATACTATTTATAAGTAGGGACTATTATTTAAAAGGAGGCGCTATAATAACTGATGACTGGGTGCAAAAATCTATTAGGCGGTACAAAGGTGCTCATTTGAATTGTGTGTGGTAAAATGGGGCTTGTTATTACTTTTTTGTTGGCAGAAAGGAGGCGTTATTATAGGGGTTGCCACTGGAAGATGATGTTTGCCTATCAGCATTTGGGGCCCCGCTTTTAATTTTGCCCAGGGCCCCACTTTGTCTAAAACTGGCCCTGACCTAAAATGGTGACTGTGCTTTCTCACTGTACCTCAGATGAAACTGTTGGAGCCTGACTTGCTCTTGTTTCTCTCTCTCTCTCTGCTTCAAGTGAAATGGAGGGGTCTTTTATCCCCTCTTTCTCCCTCAGATATGATGAAACAGTCTCTCAGAATCTGCTCCAAGATCAGATTCCCCACTCCTTCTCACAGCTCTGCCATTGCAGTCTCCTCTTCCTTCTGCCTCCTGCCAGGCTCCACCTACTTCCTTGCTCTGCTTCATAGGGCTGATGGGAAATGTAATTCAGTCCCCTGCTAGTTTATTCCAAGTGAAGGTTTTTACAAATAAAGTTCTTTTTCTTTATAGACTGTTTATGGCAGGATTTCACTCACATATGGATTGCTGTAATAGTTTCTGTACCCAAGATTGCAATTTTCAACCCCCCTGGTAAGCCTGCTATAGTCTGGCAGGTTAACAGTGGGGGTTACACACCGGTTCCAAGATAACTAAAAAAAATCGTCCCTGTCGTTCAGAGATATGGGATTGCTATGTGATCTAATGGATAAGAAGGTAGAATGATTCCTCAAAAGAGCCTGGGGTTCCTCGGCAGCTATGCTGAGAAACTAATGTTGCTGCCATCTGCACCGCCCAGTCCTTGAGCAATTGGTTGAATCAGTTGCAGTCCTACCTGTCTTTAGGCACCCCCAGAGAGATTATTTTGGCCTCTTTTCTGGTTCTTCAAAAGACCACTAACTTCTTTGCTGATGCCTCAGCTGACTTGGTTAAGTTGGCATCCAGATCTACTGCGTTGGCCAACGCTGCAAGAAGAACAGTCTGAGATCCTGGTCGAGGGATGCAGGCTCTAAGAGCAAGCTGTGGCAGATTCCTTGCAATGGTGATAGTCTCTTTGAGTCAGGCCTGGACAATATCCTTGAGAAAGTCTGACAAGAAAAAAGGTTTCCCCTGACATACCACATACTGACACCAGAGGCACTCCTTTTGTAACAAACAGAATGCTTACCCTAAACAAAAGAATTGAGGGAACCTGGACAGATCTCAGCAGCAAATAGGAAAGGGTTTTTATTCACTATTCCCTCCCTTGACTGACCAGCTTTCATGTCAGGAGGAAAGTAAAGAAATTTCTCCCAGCCTGATCGAAGATTTCTTCTTCTTCTTGGATTCTCGGTGTTATACAAGGTTATAGGCTGGAATCCGAAAAGCTTCCAAATGAGAGATTTTGTATTGTCTCCTCCTCCTACTCAGGCTACCTTAGAAGGAGAGTTAGAGCTGCTTCTTCAGAAGGAGGTCCTTATTCCTGTCCCTCTCAACAGGGGAAGGTGTTCCTTGCCCAGAACCTGAAGGGTTCCTGCTTAGAAGTCTCTAAACCAGTTCCTGTTGTACAAAAACTTCAAAATGGATACAATATGCTTCACAGTGAACACTTAGCCAAGGATTGCTTGATTGCCTCCCTAGATCTGACAGATGCATTTTATCACATTCCAATCCACCCGGACTTACAGGAGTTCCTGAGAATTGTTTTCTTCAGGGGAGATCATATGTTGCATCCTTCAGGCACTACCACATGTCCTCCTCACAGCTCCTGGCCTCAAGGTCTCCTGTACGCCTTTCCTCCATTTCAGCTCATTTCCAGGACTCTGGTTAAGATTCAGGAATAAATAGCTTGTGTCATATTAATTGCTCCCTTTTGGCCCAAGAGTTCCTCGTTTCTACTTCTACTTCTGCTATCCAGGGAAAAATATTCAACTCTACCGGTATCAACGGATTTATTTCCTCAAGGGCCTATTCTACATCCAGAGGTGTATCACCTAAATCTCACAGACTGGCTTCAGAACGGCTCTTTCTAAAGAACAAAAGGAGTCAAGTACAGGCCGTCCTAGCAGTGATGTCAACTCACTCCACTCACTCAATCTTGCACTCACCCTTCACTCTGCAAAGTGAACGGAAATCGCATCCCAACACAGTCCACGCACCCCAAATACACGCTGCCACCACCATTGATTTGGCTCAGTGGAAACCTCGCTCACATATACAAGCATCTCTCCAACAGTCAGACACAAACACACCTCAAAAAGGTAATGCGTTTCTAGAGCAACACAAAGTAATCTTAAACAATTTAATACCCAAAGGGTTCAGTGCTATATAGACAAGAAAAGATAACAAAATAACACAAAATTGCAAACAGCCTTACAATAAAGGGGAAAAATACAGAATAATACTCAAGAGTCTTTGGTCCAGGAGCTTGGAGAATCTTCAGATGGAATTGGACACACCCATCTCTCTTAGTTGACTCCATAGATGTGACTTCAGTTGTACAATATCATGGTCTCTTAAGGCCTGCGTTTAGCCACGCCTCTCTGCCAGGATGCCACCCCTTCCTCTTACTCCAGGACTTATCTTCATCTGGGAAATAGTGATTTCTTCCTTTGCCTTAGAGAGCTGTGTGTCTCTGCTGGGCTTTGGAGATCAGCCCAGGGTCACGACAACCACCCTTTCTTCTGTACCTGCTTGACCATGCAATACCTTTTAGAGGCTAACTGAGTATATTTGATAGTAAGCTTTCGAGAGTGCAAGCTCTCTTATTCAGACCATGTCTGAAGAAGAGAGCTAGCACTCTCGAAAGCTTACTATCAGATATACTCAGTTAGTCTCTAAAAGGTATCGCCTGATTTCTTCACTATTCCACTACTTTCTATGGCTAACACGGTACAACATTATACTACCTGCTTGACCATGACATCATAAAACAATAAACCAGACATCTGGTTGTGCAGCTAGGAAGAACAATATCCCCTCTGACCCTCTCCCTTGTGTATACACACAAACCACTGAGGTAGATTGATAACAACATAAACAAAATATACACTAAAGTTTCTAAGGTTTCTTGGACAATGTCATCATTAGTCTTCTACTTTGTAGAAAATTAATTACATCTAAATTGTATCTGAGAATCTGGAATGCTTTTCTGTCCTTTTCAAAAGGCAAGTGGGATCTCTTCCTCATTGATTCTTGATTTCTTGCAGGCTGGTCAGGCTTTAAAATTAGTACCATCAAGTTTCAGATTGCGGCACTTAGTTCCTTCCAAGACTTCAGGCTACATCTTCCTTTCTATAGTTGCCTGGAACTTGAATCTGCCCTGGCTGGTTCTAATTTCCCACCTCTCTCTGATGTTTTCCTTAGACATCTCACCCTCAAGATTGCTTTCCAGCAAGCCCCCTATTTCATGGTCCTGGAGGATCGAATTGTTCTAAAACGTCATTTTTCATTTCTACCGCAAGTGGTCTAAAAATACCACTGTCTCCTGGAGATTGTCCTACCTTCTGCCATAACCCCTCTTCTAGTAAGGAAGAATTCCACAATCTTGACGTTCGAAGATACATCCTGTCCTACCTTTATCAATCAGAAGAGTTTAGAACCTCTGGCCATCTTCTGGTTCAGTATCAGGGTAAGAACAAGGGGGCTGGAGCAAGTAAGATTGCCATTGTGTTGTGGATTAGACAGGCCATAACTTGTTATAAACTCAGATGCCAGGTAAGGAATGTATTGGTCTACAGGAGCGCAGCAGCAGAAATGGGCTGACAACTGCGAGCAGTAGAAAATGCTACTTAAAGGCAAAACACTACTGCGAGCCAAGACCGGCCTCAGACACCTTCACAAGAGCTCCTCGCAAGAAGAGATGGATTTTTGCTGAATCCGAAGATCTGGAATTGTCACCAGAACAGAAAGTGTATTACAAATAAATGCACTGCAGCAGAAGCCTACACCAAATCCACACACTACTCACAGGGACAGAGAAAACAGAATGGTCGACAATCACGGGTCAGCAGCTGAGGAGAGCAACACAGATCCAAATCACAAGACGAAGACAAATCCGAGAAACAAGCCAATAGTCGGAACCGATCAGGAATGCCAGAACAAAATTGCAAGACAAAAGAGGAATCCAGGTACACAGCCAAAAGTCAGATATAGGAGCAGTCAAATCAAAGTCAGGCGCTTAGCAGGAGTTAGGAAACTGATAGCCAGCAAAGCTGAGTAATGAGGGAGTGGTTTAAATAGGCCTGCTCAGGAAGCTTCGCTATGTTGACCTGACAACTTTAAAGCAGCAACAACAGATGTAACATCCCTGGCAGTACCCCCCTTCTATGAGGGGCCCCTGGACCCCTAACAACGGGACCAGGTTTAAAGGGAAACCTTTTATGGAAATTTCTTATCAAAACCTCGGCATCAACAGACCGAGCCGGTTCCCAGGTTCCATCCTCAAGTCCATAACCCTTCCAATGAATGAGATATTGAAGAACACCCCTGACTCTGCGTGAATCAACAATTCTCTGTACCTCAAACTCCTGATCTCCATCAACTTGAACAGGAGGAGGGGGTTTATCGGCTGGAACTACAGGTGGCGAATACTTCTTTAGAAGAGATTTGTGAAAGACGTTATGAATTTTAAAAGACTGAGGAAGAGCCAAACGAAAAGATAATGGATTGATCATCTCAATAATCTTATAAGGTCCAATGTATTTAGGACCCAATTTGTGCGATGGGATTTTAAGCCGCAGATTTTTTGAGGAAAGCCACACCCTCTTCCCCACATTAAAAACAGGACCAGCAGAATGATTTCTATCAGCATTCTTTTTAGAGATTGATTGGGAATTCTCCAGGTTCGACTGAACCTGAGCCCAAAATGTGCACAGTTTTTCTGCCTCTATGTTTACTTCAGGGTTATCAGTAGCAGGAGATAAAGAAGAAAAACGAGGATGAACACCATAATTACAAAAAAGCGGCGAAGTATTCAAGGAAACATGGTGATGATTATTAATTGCAAATTCGGCTAAAGGCAAATAAGTTACCCACTCTGACTAATTATCAGAAATGTAACATCTCAGATATTGCTCTAGTGTTTGGTTGAAGCGTTCAGTTTGATCATTAGTCTCTGGATGGAAAGCGGATGAAAAACAACTGAACTCCCAAGTGACTACAAAAAGCTTTCCAAAATTTAGCAACAAACTGAACGCCTCTGTCAGAGACAACATTGTCAGGAATACCATGAGGTCGCACAACATGATCCATAAACAATCTGGAGAGAGTCTTGGCATTTGGCAGTTGAGACATTGGAAGAAAATGGCACATTTTACTAAAACGATCAACAACCGTCCAAATGAAAGACTTCCCTCCAGATACAGGTAAATCAGTAATGAAGTCCATACAAATATGTGTCCAAAGTCTCTTAGGTATAAGCAAAGGAAGCAATTCATCTATTGGTCGGATACCTTAGCCCGGGCACAAGTATCACATGCAGAGACATATGACATAATATCCCAGGATTTGGTAGGCCACCAGTACTGGCGAGAAACTAGCCTCTTAGTACCAGAGACTCCTGGGTGAACACACAAAACCGAGTGGAAGAGCGAACAAATCAGGCAATACCTTTTAGAGGCTAACTGAGTATATTTATAAGTAAGCTTTCAAGAGTACTGGCTCTCTTCTTCAGACATGGTGTTATACAAGAACTGAAAATTCACAGATTATTTATACTCTATACACATGATCTTCAAAGGATTTTAGAGTCCTTAAAAAAAACCAAAACAAAATGCAATCTAAGTAGAGAAGTTATTTACAACAGGTCAAAAAACAATCTGGAAAGTTGACCTGTTGTAAATAACTTCTCTACTTAGATTGCATTTTGTTTTGGTTTTTTTAAGGACTCTAAAATCCTTTGAAGATCATGTGTATAGAGTATAAATAATCTGTGAATTTTCAGTTCTTGTATAACACCATGTCTGAAGAAGAGAGCCAGTACTCTTGAAAGCTTACTTATAAATATACTCACCCTCTAAAAGGTATCGCCTGATTTCTTCACTCTTCCACTACTTTCAATGGCTAACACGGTACAACATTATACTACACATAAAACCGAATCATGTAATTCTCTCAACAACCTGATTCTGAATTGTGGAGGTACAAACAATTTTCCCTCTGGCGTGTTTGAGGGGCCAACTGTTGATTCTTCCTGATCTCAGCAGCCAGATCTGAGGACACGGCCGAAACAACAATTCCCTCAGAAAGAATTGATTCAGGCTCATAGTGTCTGAGAAGGACAAAAAATGCGAGATAAGGCATCCGCTTTAATATTCTTTGATCCAGGCCTGAAGGTAACCATGAAATCAAACCTGATAAAGAATAAAGTCCACCTTGCTTGTCTAGGATTTAATCTCTTGGCTGATTCTAAAAAAGTGAGATTTTTATGATCAGTGAGAACAGTAAACCTATGTCTGGCTCCTTCTAGGAAATGACGCCACTCTTCAAAAGCCCACTTAATAGCCAACAATTCTCGATTACCAATGTCATAGTTTTTCTCTGTAAGAGAACTTATGAGAGAAAAAGGCATAAGGTCATAATTTAGTAAGGGTGGCAGTGCCTTGGGATCAGGGCCGGTTTTAGACAAAGTGGGGCCCTGGGCAAAATTAAAAGCGGGGCCCCAAATGCTGATATGCAAACAACACCATCGTCTTCCAGTGACAACCCCTATAATAATGCCTCCTTTCTAACAACAAAAAAGTAATAACAAGCCCCATTTTACCACACACAATTCAAATGAGCACCTTTGTACCGCCTAATAGATTTTTGCACCCAGTCATCAGTTAGTATAGCACCTCCTTATAAATAATAAACACCTTTATCAGTAATAGCTCCCTTATAAATGATAAATAGTACCCTGTATCAGTAATATTCCCCCTTATCAGTAACAGACACCCCGTAAAAATAATACTGCTCCCTTATAAATAATAGCCCCCTCATAAATAATAGTTACTCTTATAAATAATAATCCCCATTATCACTAATAGCCCCCTTTATAAATAAGCCCCACTTAACAATTATACCCCCTTATAAATAGTTCCCCTCTTATAAATAATAGCCCCCCCTTATAATGGATGCCTTATATATAATAGTTCCCCCCTTATAAATAATAGCCCATCTTATAAATAATAGTTCCCCCTTATAATAGCCCTCTCATACTTAAGTTTCCCAATTATATATAGTACCCACCCTTATATATAATATCTCTCCGTTATACAGTGTCGGACTGAAGAGCCTTAGGCCCACCAGAGGATCTTGTTCTGGGGCCCCACTCAACAGCTTCCTGCTAATAGCCTACACCACGGCTCCTTCACTGAAGTTTTACATATGTGCTGACTATCTGGTGTTACTGAGTATGTTCCCAGTATAGTCAGCCCCTATAGTACTGTACAGGCCCCAATAACTACACGGCCGGTTCATGCATAGTAATGTATGGGGAATGACATGGCCATGGGGCACTACACGTATGTGCAAGATTATAGTGCGGGAGCTGTGATGCAGACATAGCACACAGGGCTGCCAGCAGGAATTGTGAGCCCCCCCCCCACAGTATAATGCTCCACATGGTATATAATGCTCCACAGTATAAAATGCTCTCCTGAGCCCTCCAGTTTCCCCACATGGCATATAATGCTCCACAGTGACCCCACACAGTATAAAATGCTCCCCTGAGCCCCCCATAGTGGCCCCACATGGTGTGTAAGGCTCCACACAGTATAATACTCCACAGTGGCCCACACAGTATACTACCCCTTAGTGGCCCCAGACAGTGCAATATGCTCCCCAGCAGCCCCACACAATATAATATGCTCCATACAGTATAATATGCACCCCACAATGCCCCCCCAGTATAATGCTCCAGTGGCCTAACACAGTATAACATGCTCCATAATGACCTCCACACAGTATAATATAGTCCCCAGAGGGGTTCCCCCAGTATAATGCTCCACAGTGGTCCCCCACAGTATAATATGTTCCCCACAGTCCCCCCCAGTATAATGCTCTACAATGGCCCCACAGAGTATCATATGCTCTCGAAAAGCCCCACACAATATAATACACTCCACAGTGGCCCCACACAGTATAACAGGCTCCCCACACTGTCCCTTCCTCAGTATAAAGCTCCACAGTGGCCCATAGTATAATATGCTCCCCAGAGGGCCCCCGTTAGTATAATGCTCCACAGTGCCCCCTCCAGTATTTTGCTCCACGGTGGCCCCACGCAATATATTATGCTCCCCAGAGCGTCCCCCCAGTATAATGTTTCAGAGTAGGCCCCACGCAGTATAATATGCTCCCCAGAGGGCCCCCTAGTATAATGTTCATTAGTCCCCCCCGAATAATGCCCCACAGTGGCGCCACACAATATAATACGCTCTGCTGATGGCCCCCCCAGAATAATGCTCCACAGTGACCCCACTCAGTATAACATGCTCCAGAAATGGCCTCCACACAGTATAATATACTGCCCAGAGAGGTTTCCCCAGTATAATACTCCACAGCGGCCCAAAACAGTATAATATGCTCTCCAGAGCCCCCCCTCTCAGTATAATGCTCCACAGTAGCCCAAAACAGTATAACATGCTCTCCAGAGCCCCCCCCCAGTATAATGCTCCACAGTGGCACAGTATAATATACTGGGGGGCCCCTCTGGAGAGCATATTATACTGTGTGGGGAAACCGTGGAGCATTATACTGGGGGGGGCTCTGGAGAGCATATTATACTGTGTGGGGCCACTGTGGAGCATTATACTGGGGAGGGGCCCTCTGGAGAAAATGTTATATTCTGTGGGGCCTCTATGGAGTATTATAAAGTGGGGGGGCTATGGAGAGCATGTTATATTCTGTGGGGCCACTGTGGAGCATTATACTGGGGGGCCCCTATGGAGAGCATAATGCTCCAAAGTGGCCCCACATAATATAACATTATCTCCAGAGCCCCCCTCCATTATAATTTTCCACAGAGGCCCCACAGAATATAACATGCTATCCAGAGGGCCCCTTCCCCAGTATAATGCTCCACAGTGGCCCCAAACAGTATAATATGCTATCCAGAGGGGCCCCCCAGTATAATGCTCCACAGGGACCCTACAGTGCTATTATTATATTATATTCTGGGGTCTCTTCAGACCCCAGAGTATAATAATCGAAGGCCCGGGGAAAGTGAGGGAAAATAACAAACAGTTATACTCACCTTGCCTTACCTCTCCTGGGCCTCCTCGCACTGCTCCGGTATCCCCGCCGGCGCTGGCTTCTTCTTCTCTGCGGCTGACATCACACGTTGTGGACGTCACCGCTGAGGCCTGTGATTGCCCAGTTTGCCCCCCCATAATGCCTGCCCTGCTTGGGATAACACTGCGCCGACCCCTACCTCAGAGGCATCTACCTCCACTACAAACAGAAAAGAGAGATCAGACTGAACTAAAACAGGAGCTTCAGTAAATGCCTGTTTCAGATATTCAAAGGAAGAAACAGCATTTTGACTCAAATTCAGTAAATCAGCGCCTTTCTTAGTGAGATCGGTTAGGGGTTTGGCTACCGCAGAGAAGTTACGAATGAACTTCCGGTAGTAATTAGCAAAACCCAGAAACCTTTGTAATGCCTTCAAGGAGGTGGGCTGTGTCCATTCCACAATTGCCTGGACTTTGGCTGGATCCATGCGGATCGCAGAAGAGGACAAAATATACCCCAAAAAGGACAATTCCTGCACTCCAAAAAAGCATTTTTCCATCTTGGCATATAAGCAATTTTCCCTCAGAACATGGAAAACTGCCCTGACATGTTTGATGTGTGAGACCCAGTCAGGAGAAAACACAATTCCCTTACGTCCTACAGCAGCACAATATGGGGTATTTCTCCCCCTGTGTGTTGTTTAGGACAGGTGGAACTTTTAATTAGCACAAAAATGTGCTTACTAACCTGCCCTATAAGAGGGCACAAGAGACCTCCCTCACCTGTGTTTTTTTCTGTCCTGTGTGGGACAGGTGGAGGAGGTCTCTTGTGACCTCTCTAGAGTTAAGGGGTTTTTTCTTACCTTGAGGTGGTCGTTTCCTTCTGTTGCCGGCCTGCGTTCCTTCTTCTTAGCGCTTCTGTCGGTAATTCTTCGGCCGGCGGTAGGCTTCGGCCTACCCAGAGGGTGCGTCGGACTTTGCGACGGCCGGAACCCTTCTCTGTGTCCGGCTTCCCGTGCGGGCGGATTTCGTCGGACTCCTTCGCGCCTACTTCCGGTTCTCGGAAAAAGTGCGGTAAGTTTGGAAATTTAAAATTTAAAGGCAAAATATAGAATTGATTTTTGCTGCTTGTTGTTTGAGCCACTGACTTAGGCTTTTGCTCCTCTATGTTTCATTATGACATTTGACCCGTTTTGGTGCTATAAATCTCAGGAGGGTAAGTAATATTTATTCATTTTTGTTCATATATTATATGAATGGTCGATTCCTATCGCTGGCCTTGCTCTGCATGATTTCCTATGAATTTTTTCATTGTGGATTAGTTTTGTGTTTGGCTCCGCCTCCACTTATGGTTGCCTTTAAAATGTCCCATAGTCCATTTCGGTTGAGCTGTGATTTTCTCCTCTGTGATTCAGAGATTACCCTATTTGACTATTGCATGTGCTGTTGCTACATTTTTTGCGACGACCGACCTCCTTAAGGTACCCCTCTCTTTCTGGTTCTGGTTGCGGTTTGTAATATTGGTATTGTTATTGTCTGTGACTTTTTGTGGTCTTTTTAGATGTTTTCTTCTGCTTCCGGCTCTGGTGATGGAGATTTTAGGAGGAAGAAATCCTCCAAGCGTAAACATTTAACCTGTTTAGATTGTAAGACTCCCTTGCCTGACGGCTACGAATTCACCAGTGTCGTGGCCCCCCTTCTGAGGAGCCATCCATACGTGAGGTTGTGACATGGGTGAAAGAATACATGGAGGACTCTCTCAAGGAGATCCGGAATTCTATCTCCCAGATCGCCAAGAGACCACGTCTTGAAAAACATCCTCTCTTGCGGGTCTCGGACGAAGATTTTCAGGTTGTGGATGAAACTTTGTCTTCTGATGACTCCGCTGAAGATACCAGCAGACCTCTCTTCCCACTCGAGAAAGTCAATAGGCTGCTGAAGTCCATCCGGTCTAAAGACCGTGATGTTGATGGGGGAAGCCTCCACGTCCACCTATAGAGGGCCTAGGGTCTTCCAAGTGGACGAGACATTAAGAAAGTTAATGTCTTCAGAGTGGAAATTTCCGGAGAAACCCTTTATAACTACTGGTAGGTTTAAGGCCTTGTTCCCCATCACAGAGTCTCAACTGGATCAGTGGGGTCCTCCCCCTAAGGTGGATATAGCGGTAGCCAAGCTATCTCGCCGCACTCTAGTACCATCTGAGGATGGAGCAAATCTGCAGGATCCTATGGACAGACGCATGGAGAGTACTCTCAAGAAGGCCTACTCAGCGGCCTCTGCTCAGACCTCTGTCGCTGTTGCGTCATGTGAAGTTTCAGCCAAACTACGGGCTGATTTGCTCCAGGTTGAGAGGGACATCGATTCTGGTGTCTCAAGAGACGAGTTACTTTCCTTCTTAACTTCGACTTCTTTGGCGGCAGAATTCCTAGCTGAGGCCTCCCATTATCAATTAAGGCTGGCGTCAAAGTCCTTGGCGCTTTCCACGGCGGCGAGGAGACCCTTATGGTTAAAACCTTGGAGAGCTGATTTTATCTCCAAGTATAACCTTTGTGCCTTACCATTTGAGCCAGGAAGAGTCTTTGGCAGTAGCCTGGATGAAATTTTAGAAGGCTTGGCTGATAAAAAAGGCAAGACTTTGCCTCAGTCTTTTAAGGGCAGATTTGGCCCTGGCCGCAGCAGAAGTTTTTCACCTCGACGTGGTCAGCAGTCCCGGAGGGGCTCTAGGTATTATTCTAGAGGCTCTGGACGGAGATTTCCCAAAACCGAAGATAGAAGGAAGCCCAGTTTCTGACATGAGAAGCTGTCTTCCTGTGGCCGAAATTCCTGTCGGGGGTCGTCTCTCCCTTTTTCTCAGCGCTTGGGGGGAAAAAAATTCAGGACCCTTGGGTCTTACAGTTAATTCAGCGAGGTTATGCAATCGAATTTCTCTGTCCTCCCCGAGATCGATTTGTCTTAACTCGCCGTCTTCCCTCGTCTCAGCAAGGTATTTTGGAACGCTCCATTCAAGAGTATATCTGCAAAGGAGCTCTAGAAGAAGTTCCTTCTCTAGAAGAAGGTTTGGGGGTTTATTCCCCCGTTTTTCTAGTTCCAAAGCCAGCAGGCAGATGGAGGATGATTATAGATCTGAGGTATCTAAACCGTTTCATCAGAAAAAAACGGTTCCGCATGGAAACCATAAGCTCAGTTTCTTCTTTTCTTCTCCAGGGCGACGTTTTTGTCACCCTAGATCTGAAGGACGCTTATTTGCACGTGCCAATTTACCCTCCGCACAGGAAGTTACTAAGGATTGCGGTTATAGTTTCCGGCCACAGGAAGCATTATCAGTTCTCGGCCCTCCCTTTCGGGATCTCCTCGGCTCCCCACACCTTTACCAAGGTGGTAGCTCCCATAGTAGCCACCCTCAGGCTTCAGGGACTCTTTGTGGTCCCTTATCTAGACGACTGGCTGATAAAAGCCCAGTCAGTGTCTGTTCTGCTCCAGCATTTACAGATTGCCATATCCCTGCTTCAAAGCCTGGGATGGCTCATAAATTGGGAGAAGTCAGAAGTCGTCCCCTCAACCAAAAGGAAGTTTCTTGGTTACTTCCTAGATTCAGACCGGCTGGAAATCTCCTTGGCGACTGCAAGGAAAGAGAAATTAATTACAGCGGTTCGGCAACTTTTCAGGAGGCTGAGAGCGTCCATCAGAACTTTAATGAAAATCCTAGGTCTGATGTCATTTTCCATCATGGCGGTTCCTTGGGCCTTATGGCATCTACGTCCTCTTCAGATGGAAATCCTAGGAATTTGGGATCGCTCTCTGCCCGGTCTCAACAGGAGGATTCGACTCTCCCCCAGGACCCGTCTTTCTCTCAGATGGTGGTTGCACCTCAAGGACGGAAGGTCCACGGTCCAACCTCGTTGGACCCTGTTGACTACAGATGCATCCCTTACGGGATGGGGAGCCCATCTGGACGGAAACTCCATAAAGGGAGTCTGGAGCGCTCCAGAAGGAAGGACGTCGTCCAACTGGAAGGAGCTCAGAGCTGTGTACCGTGCCTTACTCCATTTCTCTCCTCTTCTCAAGGGAAGAGCAGTTAGGATTCGCTCGGACAACATGACGACGGTATTATATGTGAACAGACAGGGAGGCACCAGATCATCATCCCTCCTCAGGGAGGCAGATCTGATTTTTTCCTGGGCAGAGAAAAATCTGACCCATCTATCCGCGGTTCACATCAAGGGCTCCCTGAACTCAGTAGCGGATTGGTTGAGTCGGGGTCGTGCCGTATCAGGAGAATGGTCACTCAATCCAGAAGTGTTTCATCAGATTACCCTGAAATACGGTCTACCGGAGATAGACCTCATGGCAACCCGACTCAATGCCAAGGTGGAGACGTTCTGTTCCCTGTACCAGGAGGACAATCCCTTGGCAGTGGATGCCCTGTCCATCCCTTGGAGGTCCAGGCTGTCATACATTTTCCCTCCAATTCCTATGATACCCAGAGTATTGATGAAAATAAGACAGGACCAAGCCTCTGTAATAGCCATCATTCCATTCTGGCCAAAAAGAGCTTGGTTTTCCCAGCTCATGATGATGAGTCGAGGGATATATTGGAGGCTTCCCCCCACCCAGAACCTGGTTTCCAAAGGATCACTGAAGTGCCAGGATCTGAGGAGATTCAACCTGACAGCCTGGAGGTTGACCAGTCCCTAAGAATGTATAGAGGTCTGTCAGAAGCCGTCCTGAAGACGCTTTCCTGTGCTAGAGCTGAATCCACCAAAAGGAATTACCAGAGGACGGCTAAGATTTTTTTGGAGTGGTGCTCCAAAAGAGGCGTTGATATTTCTAATCCTTTGACTTCTGATGTTTTGGATTTTCTTCAGGATGGCTTGGACAGGGGCCTTGCCCCTGCTACTTTAAAGGTACAGGTATCGGCTTTATCCGCCCACTTAAACAGACGGTTGTCCCAGGATTCCCTGGTTGCAAGATTCCTTAAAGGAGCGGCGAGGCTGAAACCTGCGGTATCTCCTATTCCCCAATGGGACCTTGCGACGGTCCTTTCAGGCCTTTGTGGTCCTCCTTTTGATCCTCTGGAAGCTACGGAGCTAAAATATTTAGCCTTTAAAAACTACTTTTTTGTTAGCCATCACATCTGCCAAAAGGGTAGGAGAGCTACAGGCGCTCTCCTCCAAAGAACCTTATATTGTATTTTTTTTCGGATAGGGTCCACCTTAGGTTTTTGCCTGGCTTTATCCCTAAGGTTCCTTCACGTAATAACTATAATCAATTGATTTCTTTGCCTGTTTTCCTTCCGGATCCATCCTCAGAAGAGGAGTTAAAACTTCATACTTTGGATGTGGTGAGGTGTCTGCGAATTTACTTATCGCGGACACAATCTTTCAGGAGAGCTGAAAATCTCCTAATCAATATGTATGGTAAAGACAGAGGTCTTAAAGCTTCCAGACCCTCCTTGTCCAGATGGATTAAGGAGGCAATCAAAATTTCTGTCATTGCTCAAGGGTTGCTTCCTCCAGTTTTTTGTACAGCCCATTCGACCAGGGCTGTGTCGACTTCTTGGGCTGAGAATCGCTCGCTTCCACTGGATCAAATTTGTGCGGCTGCTTCTTGGTCATCCCAGCTGACTTTTGTCAAACACTATCGTTTGGATGTCCGCAGTTCCGAGGCGACTGCCTTTAGCCAGACAGTTCTTGAGGTTGTAAGGCGAGGAAACCCTCCCTAGGGGAATTACTTGCTATATCCCCATATTGTGCTGCTGTAGGACGTAAGGGAATCGTTGATTATATTGTTAATCTGTTTTCCCTTAGTCCTAACAGCAGCACAAGGCTTCCCTCCCTAAAATCTTGTTTCTTTTACTTTATAATTTACACAGGTGAGGGAGGTCTCTCGTGCCCTCTTATAGGGCAGGTTACTAAGCACATTTTTGTGCTAATTAAAAGTTCCACCTGTCCTAAACAACACACAGGGGGAGAAATACCCCATATTGTGCTGCTGTTAGGACTAAGGGAAAACAGATTAACAATATAATCAACGAATATATCATCTAAATAAATGATTACAAAATGTCCAATAAAATTTTGAAAAATATCGTTCACGCAATTTTGAAACACAGCAGGTGCGTTACTTAAACCGAACGGCATCACCAAATACTCATAGTGTCCCTCAGGAGTATTAAAGGCAGTCTTCCACTCATCACCCTTACGAATCCGAACAAGGTTATATGCCCCCCGTAAATCAAGTTTGGAAAACCATTTAATGCCAGAGACCTGATTCAGTAAGTCTAGGATAAGGGGAAGAGGATACTGATTTTTAACTGTAATTTTATTCAAACCACAGTAATCTATACAAGGCCTTAATCCTCCATTTTTTTTAACAAAAAAAGAATCCAGCACCTGCTGGAGATGTGGATGGACGAATATGGCGTTTGAGGAGGGACTCCTTTACATAATCCTTCATAGACTGTCTTTCTGGCTCTGAAAGATTGTACAAGCGACCCTTGGGAAGCTTAGAGTCTGGTACCAGATCTATTGCACAATCATATGGCCTATGAGGTGGAAGCAAATCAGACCCAGAGTCAGCAAAAACATCATTAAAATCCTGAATATAGTCTGGCAGAGATGGTGACACAGAAGCTAAGTTCAGAGCAATACAGGTTTTGAAACAGTCAGAGCTCCACTGAATGACATCTCCTAGTTTCCAATCAATCACTGGATTATGCACCTGTAGCCAAGGCAAACCCAGGACTGCATCAGTTGGTAAATTTCCTAGTACAAAAAAAGAAAGAGACTCAGTGTGAAAAGTCCCAACATGCATGGTCAGTAAAGGAGTTACAAATCTAGCTGCCTGCTGAGATAAAGGTGTACTGTCAATTGCGGTCACCGACACTGGATTTACAAGAGGGATCAGAGGAACACACAAGGTCTGAGCGACCCGCGAATCAGGAAAATTGGCGGCGTATCCACAATCTACAAAAGCGGTACCCTGGACACTATTTTCAGAAAATTGAATTTTTAATGGCAAGACAATTTTCTGCTGAGAAATAAACGGAAATTCCTGTTCGCCTAGGCAGTCTGCCTGAAAGCTACCTAGGTGCTGAAGTCCTTCTGCCATAGGACGCTTGGGACACTTATTGAGGACATGATCAGTGTCCCCACAGTGGAAACATAACCCTCGCTGTCTCCGGAAATTCCTTCTGTCACGAGGTGAGTTGGTGGAACCAAGTTGCACAGGCTCAGGACGTGGTTCCGGCACTGAGTCAGAAGATGGCAGAAGAGTGGAGACTGATAAATGTTCTTTCCTACGTTCACGTAAATGTCTATCTAAACGTATGGCCAGAGTCATGTTTTCTTCTAGTGAGGCTGGTTGCAGATAGTTAGCCAACAAGTCTTTAATAGATTCTGAGAGACCCTTACGTAAGTGAGAGCTGAGAGCAGGATCATTCCACTGTGACTGAATGGACCATCTGCGAAACTCTGAGCAATATTCTTCAGCGTCACGGTGGTCTTGGCGAAGAGAAATTTGATTCCGCTACAGCTTGGAGATCGGGTTCATCAAATAACAATCCTAGGGCAGCAAAAAAAATCTCTCCACAGACAATAGTTCAAGGGCATGTGGTTTCAATGAGAAGGTCCAGGACAGAGGATCCCCTTGCAGGAGTGAAATAAGAATTCCCACACGTTGCTGCTCATCTCCTGCTGAATGAGGTCGCAGGCGAAAATACAACTTGCAGCTCTCCCGAAAGGTGACAAAAGACCTTCTATCTCCAGAAAACCTGTCTGGAAGGTTAATTTTCGGCTCTATGGGAACAGAGGCAACTTTAGGGATTTGCGACTGGAACACTTCTTGTTGAACCTTCTCAGCTAATTCTTGCACCAGCTGAGACACACCCTGTATCTGATCCACCAAAATCTGAATGTGTTCCATAGTGGAACATAAAAAAAAAAAAAAAAAAAATAGTTTTTTTTTTCTCTCTGGCTGGCTATTCTGTTAAGATTCAGATGCCAGGTAAGGAATGTACTGGTCTACAGGAGAGCAGCAGCAGAAATGGGCTGACAACTGAAAATGCTACTTAAAGGCAAAACACTACTGCAAGCCAAGACCGGCCTCAGACGCCTTCACCAGAGCTCCTCGCAAGAAGAGATGGATTTTTGCTGAATCTGAAGACCTGGAATTGTCACCAGAACAGAAAGTGTATTACAAATAAATGCACTGCAGCAGAAGCCTACACCAAATCCACACACTACTCACAGGGACAGAGAAAACAGAATGGTCGACAATCATGGGTCATCAGCTGAGGAGGGCAACACAGATCCAAATCATGAGATGAAGACAAATCTGGGAAACAAGCCAATAGTCGGAACCAATCAGGAAAGCCAGAAGTAAATCGCAAGACAAAAGAGGAATCCAAGTACACAGCCAAAAGTCAGGTATAGGAGCAGTCAAATCAAAGTCAGGCGCTTAGCAGGAGTTAGGAAACTGATAGCCAGCAAAGCTGAGTGATGAGGGAGTGGTTTAAATAGGCCTGCTCAGGAAGCTTCCCTATGTTGTCATGACAATCTTAAAGCAGCAACCACCAATCCTTCTTTATGTTGACCTGACAACTTTAAAGCAGCAACAACAGATATAACATCCCTGACACAGAGAAGTTCCTGCTCTAAGGGCCCATTCCATTTCAGCAGTCCCAGCTTCTTGGGCGGAAGGAGTCTTGGTGTCTATTGATCAAATTTGTTGGGCAGTCATCTGGATCAAGCCTTCTACATTTTATTGATGTTATAAATTTGATGTTATATCCAACAGATTTATCCTTCAATCGCAAGGTTCTATCTGCTGTGGCCCCACCCTAAACACTGTCTCTCTGTGATTCCTCCTGTCGGTGCCATTGTGGAGGTGTGGGGGAAAGATGAAGATTACTTTTACCGGTAATTGGATTTCCCTTTAGCCTCCACAATGCAAGAGTTTTTTCCCACTCCTTATTTCATATATGTATTTTTGCACAATGTGTTTCAGGATTGTTGGCTGTGTGTTTAAGTTTGGGATTTTCCTGATCCTCTGCTACCACTGAAGTTGAAGTGGGGGAGGGACCTTTTTAAAGTCATGACTTTCTGTTATTTCTGGCGGGCATGGAAATACTCCATTTGGTACCATTGTGGAGGTTAAAGGGTAATGCAATTACTGATAATAGTATTCTTCGTCTTCTAAAAATTTTTACTTTTTCCTTAGTTTTAGTACTTCAATGCCTTTTTGTTTTAGTTTAAATGGTTTCTTTTGGTATTAATTGCTTCCTTTACATTTTATTTTATCCACATGGGTTTTGCCTCTACCCTTTATTCCCATGAGGTCTGCACCTCTCACCGTGAAAATTTAAGATTTTAAAAATATCTCATTTAGTGTCTACTAAATACTCTAATTTTTGAGAACACTGTTATGGTTTAGGAAGGACGTCTGTAACTGGTCAGCTGATTTGCCTTCCTGAAGTTCAATGTTTTGTGGCTCTCTAACAATTAAGGGACAAATGGAAATTTACTATATTATGGTCACTATTTCCTAAATGCCCCTCAACAGTTCCTCATAGATTGTAAGCCCTTGCGTGCAGGGCCCTCTATCCCACTGTGCCAGTTGGTCACTGTTAGGGGCGTTCACACTACCGTTGGTGACCGTCAGTATAGTCCGTTACACACGTGGTCAGAATTGTTGGTACCCCTCATTTAATGAAAAAAAAAACCCACAATGGTCACAGAGATAACTTGAATCTGACAAAAGTAATAATATATAAAAATTCTATGGGGGCATTCACACTACCATTGGTGACCGTCAGTAGTGTCTGTTGCTATTGTCCGTTACAAGATTTTAGCATCGGACGCTAGCTGAACCATCAGAAATACATTAAAATTTCCATTCATTTCAATGGGTTTTTATATTGTGTCCGTTAGTGTCCGTTTGTGTCCGTTTACACCCAATCCGTCAGAAGTCCGGTTTTTTTCCGCGGACAAAAAATCCTACATGCAGGACTTTTTTGTCCATTTGGAAAAACGGATTCTTGACAGACAGCAAGTGTTCGTTATTTTTTTTTAACATTGAAGTCTATGGGTAACGGACTTATAACGGATAGTTACTGTCCGTTATTTTCTGTCCGTTTTTTTTTCTGCGCATGCTCAGAAAGCAGAAACAAAAAAATCCCCAAAAATCGGACAGTATTAAAAAACGGACACTAACTGATGCTAACTGATGCTAATGTGTCCATTTTTTTAACTGATCCATTAATGTCTGTTATGATAGGTGTCCGTTTTTTTTTTTTTGTTAACGGACACCTTCATAACGGAATCCAACAGTGTGAACCCTGCCTAAGTATTATATTTGTTTTGTATATATTGTGTACCGTATGGTACTATATAAATAAACAACAATAATAATAACCTACACCTTTGCTGTTCTGTGAGCTCCATTTGTTCATATTAAGTACAAAATAGTTCTCCCTCTGGTTGACTTTTACACTAACCGGGAAATTAATTTTTCTTTAGTTATTGACAAAAATCTGTTTCCTTTATGGGATTCACAGATTTCTATTTCCAAAATTGAGACCCCCATAATAACTATGTCGTTGTGATTTGTTGCTTCATCTATTTGCCTTAGTAGTAGAAATCCTGTGGATTCTGTTTTATGTGGCAGTTTATAGCAGATCCCTATCAGTATCTTATAGTTTTTTGCTTCATGTACATGTACTCAGACTCTCCACATGTTAATCTCACATATATCTTCCTGTAGTGTGGGTTAAGGACAAAGTTTTTCCTTAATGTTATCCTCCTTTCTGAAAATGCAGCCCTGTAATTTAACTGCCCAGCTATAACTATCATCCAGCTTTGTCTTTGTTATTCCCACTATGTCATTAATTTCTCAATGATTAATTTCAGTTCTTGGTGGGTCCTCTATCTTTGGTTAGCATATACAGTACAGACCAAAAGTTTGGACACACCTTCTCATTCCAAGAGTTTTCTGTATTTTCATGACTATAAAAATTGTAAATTCACACTGAAGGCATCAAAACTATGAATTAACACATGTGGAATTATATACTTAACAAAAAAGTGTGAAACAACTGAAAATATGTCTTATATTCTAGGTTCTTCAAAGTAGCCACCTTTTGCTTTCATTACTGCTTTGCACACTCTTGGCATTCTCTTGATGAGCTTCAAGAGGTAGTCACCTGAAATGGTTTTCACTTCACAGTTGTGCCCTGTCAGGTTTAATAAGTGGGATTTCTTGCCTTATAAATGGGGTTGGGACCATCAGTGGTGTTGTTCAGAAGTCAGGTGGATACACAGCTGATAGTCCTACTGAATGGAGTGTTAGAATTTGCATTATGGCAAGAAAAAAGCAGATAAGTAAAGAAAAACGAGTGGCCATCATTACTTTAAGAAATGAAGGTCAGTCAGTCCGAAAAAATTGGGAAAACTTTGAAAGTGTCCCCAAGTGCAGTGGCCAAAACCATCAAGCGCTACAAAGAAACTGGCTCACATGAGGACCGCCCCAGGAAAGGAAGACCAAGAGTCACCTCTGCTGTGGAGGATAAGTTCATCCGAGTCACCAGCCTCAGAAATCGCAGGTTAACAGCAGCTCAGATTAGAGACCAGGTCAATGCCACACAGAGTTCTAGCAGCAGACACATCTCTGCAACAACTGTTAAGAGGAGACTGTGTGCAGCAGGCCTTCATGGTAAAATAGCTGCTAGGAAACCACTGCTAAGGACAGGCAACAAGCAGAAGAGACTTGTTTGGGCTAAAGAACACAAGGAATGGACATTAGACCTGTAGAAATCTGTGCTTTGGTCTGATGAGTCCAAATTTGAGATCTTTGGTTCCAACCACCGTGTCTTTGTGCGACGCAGAAAAGGTGAACGAATGGACTCTACATACCTGGTTCCCACCGTGAAGCATGGAGGAGGAGGTGTGATGGTGTGGGGGTGCTTTGCTGATGACACTGTTGGGGATTTATTCAAAATTGAAGAAATACTGAACCAGCATGGTTACCACAGCATCTTGCAGCGGCATGCTATTCCATCCGGTTTGCGTTTAGTTGGACCATCATTTATTTTTCAACAGGACAATGACCCCAAACACACCTCCAGACTGTGTAAGGGCTATTTGACCAAGAAGGAGAGTGATGTGGTGCTATGCCAGATAACCTGGCCTCCACAGTCACCAGACCTGAACCCAATCGAGATGGTTTGGGGTGAGCTGGACCGCAGAGTGAAGGCAAAAGGGCCAACAAGTGCTAAGCATCTCTGGGAACTCATTCAAGACTGTTGGAAGACCATTTCAGATGACTACCTCTTGAAGCTCATCAAGAGAATGCCAAGAGTGTGCAAAGCAGTAATCTAGAATAGAACCTAGAATATAAGACATATTTTCAGTTGTTTCACACTTTTTTGTTAAGTATATAATTCCACAAGTGTTAATTTATAGTTTTGATGCCTTCAGTGTGAATCTACAATTTTTATAGTCATGAAAATACAGAAAACTCTTGGAATGAGAAGGTGTGTCCAAAATTTTGGTCTGTACTGTAAATTAGAGGTTTTTGGTTTTATTTAATTTCATTTTAGTTTTGTGATTATAAAATATTCTTGCTTATTCCTTTCCCTGTTTCACCTCTAGTTTTATTGCCTAGCTCCAGGTCCACATCCAAATCCCTTTTATAGTATACTTGCCCTCCAAACAGTTCCTAGTTTAAACACTCCTCAACTCTTTTAGCCATCTTCTCCCCTACACAGTTGCACCCTCCCTATTGATGTGCAGCCCATCCATATGAAGCCTTTAGCCAAGAGCAAAACTGTCCTGGCTCTCCAGGAACCCAATACTTTTATTTAGAGATTAGGAAGTAATGCAGTAATACATGCATTTAAGATACTCCATGTACACCCACGTAGTAAACCCCTCTTTACAAAATAAAATGGTACAGCCCATAGAAATCCATCCCATGGAATGGACTAAAGATGGTGCTAGTCTTGTGAACCCTAGTACCTAAAGAAGCAGACTACACATTCTTTTCCCTTTCTGTGCGCTTAGTTTTTTTTTTTACAGTTAACTTTATTAACAAAATGCCAACATAACCTAGAGATTGTGTGTTTTTTTTTTTTTTTTTTTACAGTTAACTTTATTTAAAAAAAAAAAACACCTAGAGACAGGCAGTAACAAAGACATAAACCTAGCAAAAGAAACGCTGCGTAAAAAACGCAGCGTAAACAGTGATTTTCATTGCCTTTTCTCAGAGTTTTCCTATGCGGACTGTCTGTCCTTATACCTATACGGAAAACGCCAATGTTTCCGCAGGTATAATTGACATTATTTTCAAAAACTCATGCATTTTTGAAAACACAGCTTTTCTGGTGCAGATGTTTTTCTGCAATGTGTGGGTGGGATTAGCCATTACTTTGCAGGTACTGTAAAACACTTTGTTTTCGCGACATGGGGCTTCAGCTTAAAACTTTTGTGAACTATGTAGGAAATCTATTGCCGTTCCTGAATGATGTAGATTTCTATTCTGGCACACAGGCGTGTGCCTGATTTATTGACAGGCCAAAGCATATTGTGTTAATTTTATTGTAAGAGTCTTAATGGTTAAGGTAATGCCAAATATGTCTAAGTCATTTAATAAAGTGCATTATTTAAATGAGTTTATTGTAATTTAGCTTTCCTATATATTAGTCAACCAGGTGAATTGACATGTCTAAAGTAATGTTATGATAAACAATATACAGTGGGGAAAAAAAAGTATTTAGTCAGCCACCAATTCTGCAAGTTCTCTCACTTAAAAAGGATTTTTGCTCACTGTTCTTGTGATCATTTTGACCCCACGGGGTGAGATCTTGCGTGGATCCCTGATCGAGGGAGATTATCAGTGGTCTTGTATGTCTTCCATTTTCTAATTATTGCCTCTTAAAGAAGAAGTTATAGGTCTGTGAGAGCCAGAAATCTTGCTTGCTTGTAGGTGAGCAAATACTTATTTTCCACCATAATTTGCAAATAAATTATTTAAAAATCAGACAATGTGATTTTCTAGATATGTTTTCTCATTTTGTCTCTCATAGTTGAGGTCTACCTATGATGTCAATTACAGGCCCCTCTCATTTTTTTAAGTGGGAAAACTCGCACAATTGGTGGCTGACTAAATTATTTTTTCCCCACTGTACTTGCGTACTGTATTCCAAGAGTCACATGAGTTTGATGTTTATGTGCGTGGGTCACATGACAGACAACTCTCAAAGCATGCTCAACTGTTAACACCATATTACAGAGCATATTGCAGTGATAAAAAGCATACCTTTGTTATGTATGTAATTTTTTTGGAGAAAAATAACTTTGAATTATTATGCAAATCAGGTAGTTGATGCACTGGGGACAGCTCTTTAGCTCTCTGGAGCGCTGCTAATGTCACTCAGCCTGCACCACCCCTTTCAGAGGGAGTTCATCCTGCCACTGCTATGATATCACCCATCCTACCTAAGATGCAACACAAGTGCACCTGGGGCTGAAGGCCTGCCTCCAGTGCACCAACTTCCTCATTTCCATAAGATTTAAAAGTGACTACAAAAGTGACAAGCATAACAATGGTAGGTTGTTTATCACTGTAATGTACTGCAATGGTGGCAGTTGAACATGCTTGGGGGGGTGGATAGATTCCCTTTCAGTCCTATTCGCTTAGTTCATGAATGCATTACATGGAACTGGCTGTATCATTCTGCACTGTAGAGACAGGAGTTAGTAGTAACACAGTGTACACTTAGGAAGTCTGATGATTTATCACAGTGGCTGATGTTGAATGTTAAACCCACAGCTGGAGATCCTACGAAGGACTGCCAAGGAGTTCCAACCTGTGCTACATAGGAACAACAGACTCAAGGACATATTTCCAGTCCCCCCTCTCCTTTCCTTTCGACAACCACCAAACCTGAGATGTATTATTGTCCGGAATGCCCAGAAGGCCCCAACTGAAAATGGCACCTCACCTTGCCTGCAAAACAGGTGCATGACCTGCAAGCACATCCGCACCGCTGACAGTGTACCTATCCCACAGGATAGGTACAACAGGTGCATAGGTTGTACAACAGGTGCACAGAATTAGGGGGACATTTTCATGCAGGTCTTCCAATGTGGTGTATCTCATAATGTGTGTGCAATGTCCCACCACAGGCCTCTATGTGTGAGAAACAGGCCAGAGACTTAGTCAGCGCATGAACTCACACAGATCCACCATTAATAACAGCAGAACAGATCTCCCAGTGGCCGCACATTTCTCTGGAGAAGATCACTCTATTGAAGATTTGCAGGTTGTGGTTTTAATGGGACATTTTAAGATGCAGAGAGAGAGAATGGGAATATAAGTTAATGCAAAAATTTCAAACTCTGCAATTTGGACTTAATATTCATGCCAGTTTCATGTCACACTATGTATGAACTGTGAGGGTCACAAATCACCACCTGATTACAAACAGATAACAGATCCCTCTGTCATGCACCACAAATTTTCCAGACTGTTTATTTCCTGACTTGTTGTAAATAACTTTTCTACGTATATTGCATTTTGTTATTCCAAGATCCTTTTGAAGATCCATGTCTTGTGTGTGTATAAATAGTGTGAATTTTCAGTTTCTTGTATTACACCATGTCTGAAGAAGAGAGCTAGCACTCTCGAAAGCTTACTATCAAATATACTCAATTAGCCTCTAAAAGGTATCGCCTGATTTCTTCACTCTTCCAAATCTATAGACTGTCTAACGTTAGTTTATACCACTAGTTGGCTTACTTTTAGACATCATTTTCTATATTTTTAGCACATCTTGAAGCATTTAAAGCGTACGTAACTTTCAAAGTTTTTTTTCTGGCAGCATTTGTGATATTAATAAATATTTTTGTGTAATTTATTAACAGATGTTTGGCTTGTTTCTGTGAAACCCTGCACTGAAATTCACTTCTGTCCCTTCTGCATTCTTTGCTTTGTTTCTGTCAAATATAACAATTTTGTTTCATATGAAAGATGAACACTGTTCTACATTTTATAATGGTCGAGATGTAACTGTTTAAACTGTTTAAAAACGCCAAAGAATACAGAAGGGGACAGAGGTGAATTTTAGAGTGGGATTTCACAGAAAGGTGACAAATCTGTTAAAGTATATTACAATATTAATGTTTCAAATGCTGCCAGAGAATCAAATGTTATTCAAAAGTTTAGGTATACTTTAAGCCACAGCCCCTTTTTCTGAGAAGCCACAGCCACATGTCTAGAAAGTCAGAAAAATTTTGACCTAAACTAAATGCGCCAAGATCCACAAAGTTAGATGCACCAAGATGAAATTAAAATGTTCCACATTTACAGCTGTAGACAAATTTACTGTGCTTTGTAATGTGTTAAGTAAACAGTTGCTAATCACTGACTTTTTTCCATTGCTTTCAATGGATTTTGTTGTGAGTTATCATGGTGTAGCAAGTTATCAGGTTCAAGTTGAGAATGGCTAATTTGTATGTCAGAGTCACTATAGTAAATCTGGGCATAGTTTCTTATAACCAATAGTGCTAAAACTCTCCTCCAGTTCACAAAATTAACTATATGAAACGTGTAGGAATCATCATAAGCAGCAGTGAATGGTCCAGTTCTTGATATGCAGACTAACGCTGATAAGACAAGAAAGCAAATATATAGTCATGGCCGTAAGTGTTGGCACCACGATAATTTTTCCAGAAAATGTATTTCTACCAGAAAATTATTGCAATTACACATGTTTTGTTTTACACATGTTTATTTTGTGTGTATTGGAACAATACAAAAAACAGAGAAAACAAAAGTAAAAAATGATATACTGTAATTTCACACAAAACTCCAAAAATGGACTGGAGAAAATTATTGGCACCCTCATCTTAATATTTGGTTGCACACACTTTAGAAAAATAATTGAAATCAATCATTTCCTATAACCATCAGCAAGCTTCTTACACCGCTCAACTGGAATTTTGGACTTCTTTTTTACAAACTGCTCCAGGTCTCTCATATTTGAAGGGTGCCTTCTCTTAAAAGCAATTTTAAGATCTATCCACAGGTGTTCAATGGGATTTAGCTCCAGATTCATTCCTGGCACTTGAGAACTCTCCAGGGCTTTGTTTCCATCCATTTCTGGGTGCTTTTTGAAGTATGTTTGAGGTCATTGTCCTGCTGGAAGACTCATGGCCTAGGATGCAAACCCAGCTTTCTGACACTGGGCCCTACATTGAGACCCAAAATCCTTTGGTAATCTTCAGATTTCATGATGCCTTTTAGACAGTTATGGTATCCAGTGCCAGAGGCAGCAAAACAACCCCAAAACATCTTTGAACCTCCACCAAATTTAACTGTTGGTACTGTGTACTTTTCTTTGTAGACCTCATTCCGTTTTCAATAAACAGTAGAATGATGTGCTTTACCAAAAGATCCTTGGTCTCATCTGTCCACAACATGTTTTCCCAGAATGGTTTTGGCTTGCTCATGAACATTTTTACAAACTGCAGTGTAGCTTTTTTATGTGTGTGTGTCAGCAGTGGGGTCCTCCTGGGTCTCCTGCCATAGCGATTCATTTAAAATCAAATATCGATGGATAGTTTATGCTGACACTGATGCACATTTAGCCTGAAGGACAGCTCGAATTTCTTTGCAACTTGATTGCGACTGCTTATCCACCTTCTGGACTATCACGTGTTGCAACCTTTCATCAATTTTTCTATTCCGTACACGACCAGGGAGATTAGCTACAGTGCCATGGGTTGTAAACTTGTGGATTATGTTACACACTGTGGATAAAGGAACATGAAGATCTCTGGAGATGGACTTGTAACCTCGAGATTGTTGATATTTTTCCACAATTTTGGTTCTAAAGTCCTCAGACAGACAGTTATTTTCTCCTCTTTCTGTTCTCCATGCTTAGTGTGGCACACACAATGCAAAGATTGAGTCAACTTCTTTCCTTTTTATCTGGTTTCAGGTGTGATTTTTATATTGCCAAACTTGTTATTTGCCATGGGTGAGTTTGAGCATCACATGCTCATTCAAACTAACCCACAATTTTAAAAAGGTGGCAACAATTTTACCCTTCCCATTTTTGGAGTTTTGTGTGAAATTATGTCCAATTTGCCTTTTTTTTTCTATTTTTTTTTGTGTTGTTCCAATACACATAAAGAAAGAAAAATGTGTATAACAGAACATGTGTAAATGAAATATTTTCTGGGAGAAATACTTAATTTTCTGTAAAAATTTCAGGGGTGCCAACACTTATGGCCATGACTGTAAACATATGACTCTGTTCATATCTTCTTGGCTTCCCAATAGGTTAGTGATTATTTCTATATGTGCTGTACTCTGTGAAAACTCCAATGTAATGATGTACACATAATGGGGCAGATCTATTAAGACTGGGACCGTGGAGGCACTTCATCTATGTGTCGTGCGTGTCAGTTTACCATGGACTGGGCATATGCATATGGTCATGTGCATGTAGCCTCATATATACAACTAAAACCGAATAAGCAAGTGAATAAAAACAAGTGATTAAATTCTTAAACATGCCTGATTATACATGAAATGTGTCTGCTTACCCATTATTAAATACAGGAGGAGTACAGAAGCAATACAGCAGGAAGAGGATAGGAGTAAAGGCAGAAATTAAGCACTGTTGCCCTAAACTGTGGAAATAATATGGTGACACACTGGAAAAATTAAAACATATATGTCTCAAACATGTATATGTGCCTCAGATGTACATAATATGTAAATGATTTACATACAGTATGCGCTGTACTATGCATATACATAATACACATTAAACACACATATACACTTTATACACACAACATTACATAAATATACACCTTACATACATATATTCACAATAACCACTCAATGCACACACATATATAATGATTTTATACGGTAGGTCAGTCAGATGCTTTTCCGTAGTCAAATCTAAAGGATATGTTACTTGTATTGTTACTGGTATTTCAGCAAACATGCACTTCAGCAACAATTCAAAACAATGTGGTACATGCAGTTTTATACATGTACATAGATACATACATGCACACATATATATAGTGTAAATATGTTTTATGAATCCGGCATATAAATCCACAAAAAAATTTGCTGTGTGTCTAGAATATTGAAAAATCATAACATGTTCAGAATCCCTTACATTTTTTATGTTGTAGTGTATTAGGGTCTGTTATAATGTACTGTACTTTGTTGCAGAATTTCTGTACTGAAACTTAACAACATACATGTGATGGCTATATGGTATGGAATAAAATCTATATGTTACCCTATTTTAAAGGTGTTTAAAGGGCTATTCTGATAATTCAAAGTTATCTCCTATAAAATGGAGTGCTGACTTCGAGAAGTGCAGTTTTGTTTTCTTATCTGAATGGAGATGCAGGTCAATCATGTGCCCTACCACTGCGCTGATTCTCTATGGTACTTCCAGAGATAGTTAACAACGACTCCATTCATACATTTCTACTGTGTTATCAGTGGGCACCCCATCCATCAGACCCCCACCACTAATTATCCCCTATGCATAATTTCTTGTTACAAGAAAACCAGTTTTACTATGCAAAATAACTTTTAGAAATGCTAGTGTTTTTGGTTGGAGAGTGATATATTAAAATTTGTGTTTTGTTTTTTTTTTTGTTTAGAACTTTATCCAACACGTCAGTATAATGGTGCTAGTACAGCAATTTCTTCCACAATTTACCGGATTACATCTACCAGCACGGGAAAAACAACATCTATATCAACACTCTCCTTTAGGAACACATCTACATTATCTCCCACAACTGAAATTCGTACTGAAGTCACTACACGGTCCATTCCTGTTTCATCACAGTTGCCTGCCATAGGTATAGAAAGTTGCGAGGCTATAGCAGCACGTGATATCACATGGTTTAAAACTCGACAAGGACAAACAGCAAAACAGCCATGTCCTTTAGGGACAGTTGGTAAGTTTAATTTCTTTTTTATATTTCTTACATGAAATTAATTAAAGTAAATTAAAACAATTTCTGTGAATGGTTAACTATAAGCATTTTTTCATGGTTGTAATGTTTGGTAATACTGGAATTTAAGTTTTAAATCTCTATTACAGTTCAAAGGCACACTTAAAAGGGAATGTATCATCAAAAATGACAGCTTAGATTAAAGGGGTTTTCCAGGCAAAATTTTTTTTTTTAAAAAGGTGTGTTAGTGCTATCAATGGGTTAATAAGTGCACCCAAATACCTTTAGCAATGTTTTGAATGATTTCTGGCTTTCTACGGGAGCTCCTGGTATCCTCTGCATTTGTTTACATGGGTAGCTTCCTGCTGTCTTAGCCTACAACTACAATGATGCATTGCAGTTCACTCAGATTCCCCCTCTCACTTTCTCCCTCACAACCCCCCCATTTCCCTAGCTAGCCCGCGGACTACTAGCCCTACCTACCTAGCTAACTAATTCAGTCCTGTCTTCTCGTCCTGGAGATGACTTTCATCAGTGCCGCCGTCCCATTTTCTGCCCGCACCTGGGAGCTGGCGCCTGCGCAATAGAACACCAGCAGAAGCGAAGAGAAGCAGCAGGCCTACCACGCATGTGCCATAGAATGCTGCTTCTCTTTGCTTCTGCCGGCGTTCTATTGCACAGGCGCAATGAAGGAAGCGACGCCCAGCAGAAGAAGAAGACGTGAGTATTGGTGAGAATGATGGGGACGGGGAGAGGAGTAGTGGTGACCTCCCGTCTCCGGAAACAGCGAAACGGAATGTCACCAGGAAATCAGAAAATGTGCCTGGGGCGGTCACATGACTGTCCCAGGCATATGGGTAAATATACATTTTTTTAAGTAAATTTTTTTTAAGGGAGTAAATTAGAAGTTTGGTGGGGGGAGAGGGTTTAGCTTAGTGTTAAAGTTTTAGTTTATGCCGGACAACCCCTTTAAGTTTAAATTCATAACTGTTGTTCAAGCTGCGTGTTATCAGAATTACCTTCTTATCAGTGGAGGGAGAGGTTACAATGACAGATGACAGATGTATGAGAGCTTCAATTCATACCATGCTCTGACTATCCACCAGACTTTCAACCCTTTGCTGTACATGACAATAGGACATCATGGAGCAATGTACATTTCCTTGCGAAAGTATTCGGCCCCCTTGAACTTTTCAACCTTTTGCCACATTTCAGGCTTCAAACATAAAGATATAAAATTTTAATTTTTTGGTGAAGAATCAACAACAAGTGGGACACAATTGTGAAGTGGAACGAAATTTATTGGTTATTTTAAACTTTTGTAAAAAATAAAAAACTGAAAAGTGGGGCATGCAATATTATTCGGCCCCTTTACTTTCAGTGCAGCAAACTCACTCCAGAAGTTCAGTGAGGATCTCTGAATGATCCAATGTTGTCCTAAATGACTGATGATGATGATAAATATAATCCACCTGTGTGTAATCAAGTCTCCGTATAAATGCACCTCCTCTGTGATAGTCTCAGGGTTCTGTTTAAAGCGCAGAGAGCATCATGTAGACCAAGGAACACACCAGGCAGGTCCGTGATACTGTTGTGGAGAAGTTTAAAGCCGGATTTGGATACAAAAAGATTTCTCAAACTTTAAACATCCCAAGGAGCACTGTGCAAGCTATCATATTGAAATGGAAGGAGTATCAGACCACTGCAAATCTACCAAGACCCGGCCGTCCCTCTAAACTTTCATCTCAAACAAGGAGAAGACTGATCAGAGATGCAGCCAAGAGGCCCATGATCACTCTGGATGAACTGCAGAGATCTACAGCTGAGGTGGGAGAGTCTGTCCATAGGACAACAATCAGTCATACACTGCACAAATCTGGCCTTTATGGAAGAGTGGCAAGAAGAAAGCCATTTCTCAAAGATATCCATAAAAAGGTCAGATGAAACCAAAATCGAACTTTTTGGCCACAATGCAAAACGATATGTTTGGCGTAAAAGCAACACAGCTCATCACCCTGAACACACCATCCCCACTGTCAAACATGGTGGTGGCAGCATCATGGTTTGGGCCTGCTTTTCTTCAGCAGGGACACGGAAGATGGTTAAAATTGATGGGAAGATGGATGGAGCCAAATACAGGACCATTCTGGAAGAAAACCTGTTGGAGTCTGCAAAAGACCTGAGACTGGGACGGAGATTTATCTTCCAACAAGACAATGATCCCAAACATAAAGCAAAATCTACAATGGAATGGTTCACAAATAAACGTATCCAGGTGTTAGAATGGCCAAGTCAAAGTCCAGACCTGAATCCAATCGAGAATCTGTGGAAAGAGCTGAAAACAGCTGTTCACAGACGCTCTCCATCCAACCTCACTGACTTCGAGCTGTTTTCCAAGGAAGAATGGGCAAGAATTTCAGTCTCTCGATGTGCAAAACTGATAGAGACATACCCTAAGCGACTTGCAGCTGTAATCGCAGCAAAAGGTGGCGCTACAAAGTATTAACTTAAGGGGGCCGAATAATTTGGCACGCCCCACTTTTCAGTTTTTTATTTTTTACAAAAGTTTAAAATAACCAATAAATTTCGTTCCACTTCACGATTGTGTCTCACTTTTTGTTGATTCTTCACCAAAAAATTTAAATTTTATATCCTTATGTTTGAAGCCTGAAATGTGGCAAAAGGTTGAAAAGTTCAAGGGGGCCGAATACTTTCGCAAGGCACTGTATATAAAAACATAACTTTTACAGCCTTCACATCCAAGTACCAGTGCCCACCATCAGGGCACCGGGAACTGCAGTTTTGACTGCATCATCTGTGGTTAGGATCTTATAGCTCTATTCCCCTGATGAACCTGGGACTTTAGTTACCTCCCTGGGGAAACGTGTTGGGAGAGCGTTTGTAGGTAGAACAGGACTGCACTGGCAGTATTATCAGCGGGTATTATCCCTATTTCTAGAGAGTATGCAGTCTCTGTTTTTTGGTTTAACAACCTTTTGCTGGGGGTCAGTTGTGAGTGCCTCTCATATTATACTCCTATTGAGAGGCACATGTTTTTTTGTTGCAATCCCATGTCAACCTATCCACATACATCTCTGTGCTAGTGCAAATTACCTCTTCTAGTGGTTATGAAATTTGAGCTGGCAAGTGGTTTTTGGTGTGTATGCATTATAGCAGCACTGAGATGAAGTCATGATGTATTTTGCCATCTCTAGAGATTATTTCTTATTAAGGTTTCTGCTATACTGACGTATATGGTGGACACTATTATTGGTGAGCCTCCTAGTATTTTATATATTTGGGGTTTTTTCATCAAATTCAATAAAAGTTGAGTTTTATACAGGTGCATCTCAATAAATTAGAATATCTTTGAAACGTTCATTCATTTCAGTAATTCAATTCATAATCAGCAGTCTTCCATGATTGTGTGTCCTACTGAACCAGACTGAGGGACCATTTAAAGGCTTAGGAAACCTTAGCAGGTGACACACTGAATTTACAATACTGAACTTTTTTACAATATTCTAATTTTCTTAGATTTGGATTTTCATTATCTGTAATCCATAATCAACAATTACAGAAATAAAACACTTGAAATAGAACACTCTGTGTGTAAAGAATCTAGAAAATATAGGTCACTTTTTTAATTCAATTACTGAAATAAATAAACGTTTCAAAGATATTCTAATTTATTGAGATGCTATATATATATATATATATATATATATATATATATATATATATTATATATATATACAGTACAGACCAGTACAGACAGACTGACTGACCTTCATTTCTTAAAGTAATGATGGCCACTCGTTTTTCTTTACTTAGCTGCTTTTTTCTTGCCATAATACAAATTCTAACACTCCATTCAGTAGGACTATCAGCTTTGTATCCACCTGACTTCTGAACAACACAACTGATGGTCCCAACCCCATTGATAAGGCAACAAATCCCACTTATTAAACCTGACAGGGCACACCTGTGAAGTGAAAACCATTTCAGGTGACTACCTCTTGAAGCTCATCAAGAGAATGCCAAAAGTGTGCAAAGCAGTAATCAAAGCAAAAGGTGGCTACTTTGAAGAACCTAGAATATAAGACATATTTTCACTTGTTTCACACTTTTTTGTTAAGTATATAATTCCACATGTGAATTCATAGTTTTGATGCCTTCAGTGTGAATCTACAATTTTTATAGTCATGAAAATACAGAAAACTCTTGGAATGTGTCCAAACTTTTGGTCTGTACTGTATGTGCTGAATATTCGCATTACTGAGTATGTTCCCAGTATAGTAATCCCCTATAGTACTGTGCAGGCCCCAGTAGCTCCATGGCCCGTTCGTGCACAGTACTAGATGGGGAATGACATGGCCATGGAGCACTACACGTATGTGCAAGATTATAGTGAGGGAGCTGTGATGCAGACATAGCACGTGGGGATGCCAGCAGGAATTTTGAACCCCCCAAAGTATAATGCTCCAAATGGTATTAAATGCTCCACAGTGCCCTCCACAGCATAAAATGCTCCCCTGAGCCCTACCAAAGTGGCCCCACATGGTATATAATGCACCATAATATCCTCACACAGTATAAAATGCTCCCCTAAGCCCCACATAGTGGCCCCATATGATATATATATGTATAACGATCCACACATTATAATATGCTCTCCAGAGCCCCAACACAGTATAATACCCCACAGTGGGCCCACACAGTATAATACGCTCCTCCACAGTGGCCTCACAGTATAATATTGTAACGTATCTGCCTGTTCGGGTCTCTGCGCCACCCTCTGCTCGCACGCTGTGGCGCAGGAGGCGTGTTCAGTTTGATTGCGTGCTTAAGGTTCTTGTTGCTCAGTCTGAACACTGTCCTATGTAATTGAATTTCAGCCACACCCATCTCGTGCACTTTGTTTCCATCTGGTCTTCTAACAGTTAATCTTAGCCTTGCCTGTGTGAGTGACAGCCTGTCTATCAATCAAGTCTGGGACTGATTCTGGACTTCCTATAAACAGGTCAACAGCTCACACATGGTCGCTGGCTATTGCGATTCTATGTAAGTCATGTACCGGGGTGGGCTCCACAGGATACAGTGAAGTCACGAACAAAGGATGCGACTCAAACTCAATTTAGTAAAAACAAGATTTTACTTAGTGTAGTAACACCTCTTTACCAAAAAGAACACTCCCAAATATTTACATACACTCAGCCAGGAAGCTGAGGCCCTGGTGGTGTACAGCGCAGTGCCCTCTAATGTGCGCCTCCAATATACTCCAAGCTTTTACTTATCTGCAGGCTGCAACTAACCAGCCGCTTGTTACCTTTTTATCACCCTAGTCACAGGAACAATTCAGTGAGTGTGATAGGGGCACCGGCGGTATAACACAAGAGCTTACAAACTTATCAAAATACCCCTATTCCCCCCCCCCCCCAAACAAAGTACAACCAAGTAAATATAATAGTATGTCAGCTTGCAAGCCAAAGAAATATGACAATGTATAAAATGTCGCTTCTAGACTTCCTTAGAAGCTCCTCTCTGAGAGTTACAACTCAATAGAATTCTCTGAGTCTTAGTCCTTACTACCGTATAGGTAGATAATTCACCAGTAGTGTGGCCTGTGAAGATGAGTATGCCTAACTAGTCTAACTACAGGCCCTTACTCAGTCCCAAGCAATTTGGCGCCAAAAATGTAATGTGGTGCGTGCCCGATTACTCCTCTTACTGACCCGGGTCTGTTGGATACCTTTAGCCTTTGTCTGGAACAGCTGAAAGCGGGGCTCATCCAGAAAACCTGCGGTCTCACTGACAGGGCCCTGGAACAGTCTCTGCTTCAGCTCCACCTTGCTATATTTCCAATCCAGTGGCATAACTAGGAATGGCTGGGCCCCAAGGCGAACAATTGACATGGGGCCCCCCCCGGACCGCCCCCTCCAACCCCCCCCCCAAAAAAATGCATTTCTGCACACAGTATTATGCCCCATAGTGGCCCCTGCACACAGTATTATGCAGCATAGTGGCCCCTGCACGCAGTATCATGCAACATAGTGGCCCCTGCACGCAGTATTATGCCCCATAGTGGCCACTGCACACAGTATTATGCCCCATAGTGGCCCCTGCACACAGTATTATGCAGCATAGTGGCCCCTGCACGCAGTATCATGCAACATAGTGGCCCCTGCATGCAGTATTATGCCCCATAGTGGCCACTGCACACAGTATTATGCCCCATAGTGGCCCCTGCACACACTATTATGCCCCATAGTGGCCCCTGCACACAGTATTATGCCCCATAGTGGCCCCTGCACACAGTATTATGCAGCATAGTGGCCCCTGCACACAGCATTATTCCCCATAGTGGCCCCTGCACACAGTATTATTCCCCATAGTGGCCCCTGCACACAGTATTATGTCCCATTGTGGACCACCCATAAACAATTATTATACTCTGGAGTCTTTTCAGACCCCAGAGTATAATGATTGGAGACCCAGAGGAGGATAGAAACACAAAAAAAAACAATGCTACTTACCTGTTCCTCTCTCCGGTCCACTCCCTGCTACTTCGGCCTTCTTCAATGTTGGACCAGGCCGGCGTCACGTGATGTGGGCCGGCGTCGCGACGCAAAATGACATTAGCTGACGTCTGGGACGTCACCAAACAGAACCGAAGCCTGGAGAAGCGTAGGAGAGGTAAGTACATTGTTTTTTATGTTCCCTCACCTCTCCTGGGCCTCCGATTATTCTACTCCGGGGTCTTTTCAGACCCCGGAGTATAATGATAGCAGTGATGGTGGGTTTCGGCCCGCGGTATTACCTACGGATCCCCGCTACTGCGCACAGCCGCCTCCGCAGAATCGGAAGGACCCCGGGGAACGGTAAGTATATATGGCCTGTTACTTGCTGGGGTTACCCCAGTAGGTAACGGCCTATTTAAAAAAGAAAAAGCATCAGGGGCCCGCGGGGCCCCCTAATGTCCCGGCCCTGTGGCAGCTGCTATCGCTGCTACCCCAGTAGTTACGCCCCTGTTCCGATCCCTTAGGAATCCTCCTTCTCACACCAGTCCTCCTTTTCTACAGCTCAAAGCACACTCCCAAGATGGCTGCCACACACACTCTGCTCCTCCTTCTAGTTCCACCACTGCAGAACAGGGTCTCCACGTCACTACTCCAGAATTACAGTCTTTTCCCATTTCTGAGGTAACAGTGGCCTCTTGTAGCCAAACAACCAAATGTCAGTTTATAAAAAAAAATAAATAAACTTATTTATAGAAACAGGTACATTTACAAATATGGGGGCTGTTTCCCCATCTTACATCTGTCCTGAGACTTTGTCCCTGTTAGCTCTTCTTCTGTTATTATTATTCTGACTTCTGACCTTTGGCTTTTCTTGTGACTTCTCTTTTGGATTGCGATTTGGTACTGCTTTGTCTCTCTGGCTTTGACCCTTAGCTTGCTGACTCCTCTTCTGTGTTGTTTGTCTTGTTCTGTGTTACACTTATTCAGAGTAGGGATTGCCATAAATTTGTTCCTGTCATTAGGACAGTGAGACAAGTATGAAGGGACAGGGTCTGGGTCGAGTTTAGAGCACGTTGTTTCTGTCATTCCCTTCTTCCCTTGTTTCTACATCAGCACTGGGGAATTGCTCAACTGGCAATTCCCTTACAAATATGCTCTCCCCAGTGGCCTCACATAGTATAATATGCTCCCCAGAGCCCACCCCCTACCAGAGTATAATGCTCCACAGTGGCCCCCACACAGTATAATATGCTCCCCATAGTGTCCCTCCCAGTACAATGCTCCACAGTGGTCCCACAGACTATGATATGGTCCCAAGGAGCCCCATAGAACATAATATTTTCCACAGAGGCTACACACAGTATAATATATGCTCCCCACACTGCCCCCCCAGTATAAAGCTTCACAGTGGCCCCATTCAGTATAATGCTCAACAGTGGCCCCACACAATATTATATGCTCCCTACAGTGGATCCACACAGTATATTATGCTCTACAGTGACTCCACAAAATATAATATGCTCTCCAGAGAGCCCTCCTGTATAATACTCCACAGTGGCCCCACACAGTATAATATACTCCCCAGAGCCATCGAGATGCTTCAGGCAAACCCCTCGAAATTAGTTTTTACGTATATTTGTTAAGTTTGCCTGTTCGTTTCAGTGCTATTATTATACTCTGGGGTCACTACCAGGGATCTCTGTCACTGAAGAATATGAAGGAGACATGGTTGACAGTCCAAAAAGGCCATGTGGTTAATTACTTGTTAAGTAATAAGAGGAGGATCACAGAAGCCTGACTCAAGATTCCATCACTCTCGGATGCAATATCCTCCTGTAACCGAGATGAGCAAGCTCAAAAACTTTGAGTTAAAAACTTCAACTTCATTCTCAGGAAATACAACAATCCTGCGGCTAATGGCAGTGTCACCAAAATCAGAAATAGTGTTGCTGTTGCCACCCATATTCTTGTTAGTACTTGCACAAGTCTTTCCTCATCCCACTCCTTTTTCCAGATTTTTATAGACTTGCACAGGTTGCAAAACTGTATATATGAACAGCAACAAAACACCTAAAAAGCAATTATTTTTTCACACTATGTACTGGGTGAGCAGAAAAAAACAATAAATAAGTTTTTTTTAAGATTAGTGCTGATTGTTAGACTATATATTGGGTAAACAACAAAAAAAAGCGTAAGTACCAATTTTTTTTTTTTTTTAGATTTGTGCAGGCACAAGCAGCACTTTGTTGTTAGAACAGTAGTTTGAATATGAAAAACCCTTAAGTTATCACTAGCAGGACTGACTGTAAAGCTAGGCTCACATCTGCGTAGTAGACTAAGGTGCAGAATCCGCCGAAAATCAGCGGAGAGAAATCCTGCATGGAGGACTTTTCTCTCCGCCAGTGTCAGTATAAAAATGTCGGACACCTGCCAGACCCAAATAGTCTATGGAGTCCGCGGGTTACTGCTGTTTTAGCGGATGGGCGTTCTGTCGAAGGAGAGTCCAGCGCAAGTGGGAACCTGACATAACAAGTATGTTTAAACACCCTGTATACAGCAGCACAGACATGCTCCCTAACTCTTATCTAAAAATTTGTATCACTAATCTGCCTGTAATTACTTAAATCTGATTAAATTCTCCTATTCCTAACTATTGCTTGCAATTGTAATCTTTTCAGAACTGAGTGCTCTGTATGATGCAGTAAAACACAGACCCTTTCCTGTCTCCACTCTCACTGTAATGCCTCATGTTCAAGCTCACCTTATATTGTGTATTTGACATCAGCACTGTAAGGTGTCCACCTATTAATGTCTATCTGAGAGGCTGCCAGCTGATGTCAAGTGGTTCTATAACATCAAACAGTTACTCATATACACGTATCTCTTCTATATTTCTTGCTCATTACATTACAGCGGCTATTTTACTTTGTCCAAGACAAATCAGCATTTGTTCAATTTGTTCCGTTCAACAATTTGGAATATTCGGGTTGCACCCTGATTGTGACAAATTAGTTTGTTCATTTCTACAGATAGATGCTATGTTGTCTTGCCACTTGCTGCCTATACCTATTGGTGGCCTGTATTTACTTGTAGGTTCTCCGGTGGGCCAGTCAAAGCATGAAGAGTGTGCAGCAAATGTGTTGAGATTATGCTCCTTCTCAGATCATGTGAAAAGCTATACCCCTCCTACTAATCTGAATGAACTGGCTAAGTGAGAGGGGTGTAAGGGGGAAATATAAAGGTAAAAAATTGTTTAACATGGTGTAATATGTTTCAAATTGTAAGACTTTACATTTTAGGGGCATGTTTAATGAAAAAGCAAAATGGGAATACCCCTTTAATATATTGTCTCACAGTGATGCTTAAAAGGAGTCTATCATTGCTAAGTTTGAAATAAAACTAGATTCAAATAGCCTTTATAAAGGATATTTCAGCCATACCTTGTTTGATGATCCTTCTGATCTTCTTAGCTGCGTCAATAGCAGCTTCTGATGTCGGAGCGATCCAAATCTCGTGCATGCGCTGTACGACATTTGGATCGCACCGACGTCAGAAGCTGCTATTAATGCTGCTGTGCTCCAGGGAGTCTATTTACATTTCAGAAAAAAAGGGATTTGAATCTAGGTTTATCTCAAACTTGATTTTTGCAATGATAGACTCCCTTTAATGTCAGAAGTCAAGCCCTATACTTTGTTGCAGAATATGATTGCTGGATGTGGCAGAGTCAAAACCAGATAGACATATGTATAACAGGAACAGACTTTACTGGAACATGAATGTAGTAAGAGAAGGTCCACCTCACATGGTGAACAACAGATATAGTACAGCACACACTCAAACAGGAACTGTTCCAACAGCATTAAAACAACCAAGTATAGAGTGTCTACAGATAAACATTTAGTAACAGCTACATCTAGTGTCAGAAATGTGAACTGCAGTCAATCCAGGAAATACAGACTAAAGTAAACTGTTTCATATCTCCAACACCCCTTCTCAACAGCTAAGGCTTAGTCTGTTAGGCCCATCTTCTTTGTAAGCCTTGAGTGTCGGGCAATAAAGTAACTCAAGAAGTTCCTGCTCTTGAAGATCCCTCAGAAAGTGGAACTTCACATCGATGTGCTTGGTTCTTGAGTTAACCCTTTCCATCTGTGCAAGTGCAAGGCATCCTTGATTGTCCTCAAAGATTCTCGTTGGTTTCAACTGTGGTTGACCCAAGTCTTTTAACAGTTGTCTCAGCCATATGACTTTTTGACTTGCCTGCGCTGCTGCAACGTACTCTGCTTCAGTAGATGATAGTGTAACAAAAAGCTGCTTTCTGCTAGTCCAACAGATAGCCCCTCCTGATAGAAGAAACAGGTACCCACTTGTAGATTTTCTGTCACTGGTGTCTCCGGCATCCATATATCCTTTCAGAGTGCTTGTTAGTAACTTTAGCTTGTAGTGTAAAGTCCCTTTAAGATAGCGAATGACTCGCTTCACAGTATTCCAGTCCATCTGACTTGGCATTGAAGTCTTTCTGCATAGGATTCCAACTTCTGCTGCAATGTCAGGCCTTGTAGCGGTGCTAATGTACAGCAATTTCCCTATTGCTTTCCTGTACTGAGTGTTAGTTGGTAGTGGCATATCTTGGCTGTCTATCTTCTTCAGGTAGTTTGGTTTCCATAGGAGATTTTACTGGTTTGGCATATTCCATCCCAAGTGCCTCAATTGTTTCTTGTATTTTGTGCTTTTGGTTCAGAAGGAAGCTGCCATCTTCCTCTCTCTCAATCTAAATGCCAAGATAATTCTTTACGTTGCCAAGATCTTTGGCCTCAAAGTGCTGACTTAAGTTTTGGAATATTTCTCCTTCATCCCCTTCCCCTTGCTTGAAACAAATCAGAATATCGTCCACATAAATGAGTACATAGATCCACCTGTCTGGCAAATTTTTTTGTGTATAAACAGGGGTCTGCTTTACTCCTCTGAAAGTCCTCATGTGTAAGCACTTCATTTATTTTCATTTTCCATGCTCTGGCAGCTTGCTTTAGACCATATATACTCCTCTGTAGTTTGCATACTAGGTCTGGCCTTTGCTCATCTTTGAATCCTGGTGCTTGTTCCATGTAGATGTCTTCTGTTAACTCGCCATGTAGAAACACTGTTTTTACATCAAAGTGTCTTACTTGCATTTTCCTTATTTCAGCTACTGTCAGCAAAGTTCTTATTGTAGCATGTTTGGCTACTGGCCAAATGTCTCATCATAGTACTCTCAATATTTTTGAGAATATCCCTTGGCTACGAGCCTTGCTTTGTATCGCTCCACTGTGCCATCTGCATTGTATTTTACTTTGAAAGTCCATTTACAACCTATGGCTTTCCTTCCAGGTGGTAGTTCTGTCAGTGTCCATGTTTTAGTGTCATGCATGGATTTTATCTCTTCCTTTGCAGCCTTTATCAACTTACTGGCTTCCCCTTCTGAAAGCTGAGATATGTCTTCCCAAGTTGCAGGTTCATCCAAGATGGCGCCGCTGAAGTGGCTGCCTGGTCGGCAGCTCTGAGACTCTCTCTCTCTTATTTTTTTCTTTCTCTGTCTGTTTTTTATCTCTCTACTTAATGGACTTTACACTATGAAGAAATGAAGAAACAAAGACTTGGAATTGGACCTTTGTGATACTTTTTTTTTTTGTTTTTATCTGTCTTTTTGTCCTGCTGAAATGGGGACTCTTGTGTCTGCAGGCATTTCTTTTGTCTACACAAGAGAGAAATTACTGCAGCTTAGAGTCACAACAACAGGGCTGCATACCATTTGCCCACCCATCCCCCAAGAACTCTGGAGAAAGAAAAAGCGGGGGAGGGGCTGCAGAGCAGGAACTCTTCAGAGGATTAAAAAGAGGCGTTACCGACCAACTGTTCCCTCCATCATTATGGGCAATGTGAGATCTCTTGCAAACAAGATGGATGAACTAACAGCGCTCACCAGGCACCATCAGGAGTTTCGGGTGTGCAGCATGATGCTACTTACAGAGACTTGGCTCACTGAAGTTACTCCTGACTCTCTGGTCTCCTTGGATGGTTTTAAACTCCTTCGGGCAGACAGGACAAGGGAGAGCGGTAAGAGGAAAGGAGGGGGGCTGGCAATGTTTGTGAATAATAGATGGTGCAATCCTAGGCACATTGTGATTAAGGAGCAAACTTGCTGTAAGGACATTGAACTATTAGCTGTGAGCATGAGACCTTTCTATCTACCAAGGGAACTATCACATGTCATCGCGATAGCTGCATATGTCCCCCCCTCTGCGAAAGCTTACGCTGCCTGCGAGGTCCTACAAGCCACGCTGAGCCAGTTACAGTCTCAGCACCCCCAGGCCCTCCTTCTTGTGTCTGGCGATTTCAACCATGCCTCTCCATCATCCACACTTCCCAGTTTCACACAGTATGTAACCTGCCACACAAGAGACAACAAAACACTGGACTTGTTCTTTGCCAACGTGAGGGAGGCATATAACTCATCAGCCCTACCGCCCCTGGGGAGATCGGATCACAACCTAGTACATCTCCGACCTGTGTACAAGCCACTTGTACGTAGAGAACCAGCTGTCACTCGCACAGTGAGGATATGGTCCGAGGAGAGTGATGAGGCTCTGAGGGATTGTTTTGACACAACCGCATGGGAAGTTTTGCAGGATTCGTATGGAGAAGATATAGAAGGACTCACACACTGCATAACGGACTACATAAATTTTTGTGTGGACAACACAGTACCCACAAAAGTGGTGAGGTGCTTCTCCAACAACAAACCATGGATTAACTCTGATATAAAAACACTACTTAAGGAGAAAAAGATGGCATTCAGGACAAGAGATAAGGAGGGGTTGAGGGAAGTACAAAAGGAGCTGAGGCATCTAATCAGGCAAGGAAAAGCCAGTTATAAGGAAAAAATGGAAAAGCAAATGGAAAGAAAAGACATAAGGGGGGTCTGGGAGGGGCTTAAGTCAATTTCGGGTCATAAACAGTCGGTCTGCCAGATTGAGGCAGATGTTAACTGGCTTAATGAACTAAACCTATTCTTCAACAGATTTGATCACACACCAGCTCCTCCCACCCCAGAATGTCCTTCAGCTCCCCTCACCACAATGACTTCTCCCCATGCGGCCACTTCCCAACAGACCAGTAAATCCAGAAATCCGTCTTTATCTGACCACAGTCTGACCTTCACACGGGCCCAGGTGAGGAAGGAGATGAAAAAGATCAAGGCGAGGAAAGCCGCAGGGCCAGATGACATCAGTGCAAGGCTAATTAAGACTTGTGGGGACCAGCTGTGTGGTATAATTACATATATGTATAATATGAGCCTGAGGCAGGAAATAGTCCCTGAATTATGGAAATCTTCTTGTGTGGTACCAGTTCCAAAGAAACCTCACCCTATGGACCTCAAAGACTACAGACCTGTAGCACTGACATCCCACTTGATGAAGATCTTAGAGAGATTGGTTCTCACACATCTCCGCCCTCTAGTGAGCCCCGCTATGGACCCTCTCCAGTTTGCTTATCGACCGGGCATTGGGGTAGATGATGCCATCATCCACCTTCTGCACAGGGCTATGTCTCACCTGGAAAAACCAGGGAACACGGTGAGAATAATGTTCTTTGATTTCTCCAGTGCTTTTAACACCATACAGCCCAGGTTACTGAGAGACAAGCTGGGCCTTGCTGGAGTGGACCACCACCTCTCCAACTGGATCCTAGACTACCTCACAAATCGACCTCAATACGTGAGAGCCCAAGACTGTGTGTCAGGTACCGTGATCTGTAATACGGGGGCACCTCAGGGTACGGTTCTCGCCCCTTTCCTCTTCACACTGTACACTGCTGATTTTAGGTGCAACTCATCCAGCTGCTACCTACAGAAGTATTCTGACGACTCTGCAATAGTAGGCTTCATCACAGACGATGATGACAAGGAGTACAGAGAACTGAACCGGTTTTTTGTGGACTGGTGCCACCAGAACCACCTGAAGATTAACGCGGGGAAGACCAAGGAGATGGTGGTGGACTTCCGTAAAGGCAGATGCCCTCCAAAACCAGTGGACATCCTGGGGACGGGCATCGAGATTGTGAACACCTATAAGTACCTGGGTCTGCTCCTTAATAATAAGCTGGACTGGGCAGATCATATGGAGGCCCTGTACAGGAAGGGCCACAGCAGGCTCTACCTGGTTAGGAAGCTGAGAGCCTTTGGAATCCGGGGGGCACTTCTTAGAACTTTCTTCAACTCGGTAGTGGCATCAGCCATCTTCTTTGGAGTGGCCTGCTGGGGGAGCAGTATATCAACCAGGGACAGAAATAAACTTGACAAGCTGATTAGAAGGGCCAGCTCTGTCCTGGGGAGCCCACTGGACCCAGTGCAGGTGGTGGGTGACAGAAGGATACTGTCCGTGGTGAGCTCCATGCGGGAGAATAACTCCCATCCCATGCATGAGACTGTGATCGCGCTGGGCAGTACTGTCAGTGACCGACTGCTCCACCCTAGGTGTGAGAAGGAGCGCTATCGGAAGTCTTTCCTCCCCACCGCGGTTAGGCTGTACAACCAACACCGACCTAAGCGGAGATCATTACATACAGAGAACTGAAATATCTCTCTGCCTGTTAAATCCCCCCCCCCCCTCTGCTGCGTCCTATCTGTCTATTAATGTAATGCCTCTCACCTTGGAACATTCCTGTACATGTTGTATTTGTATTTGTATCTGCTTATCTTATCTTTGCTGCTGTAACACACTGAATTTCCCCATTGTGGGACTATTAAAGGACTATTATTATTATTATTATTATTAACACAGGCAGTGCTTGCCTTGTATGAGAAGCGTACAGGTGGTTTATCTTTATTCTCTCTCATCGAGTGTCTTGGTTCTGTGTGTGAGCTTGGTTGTGTCCGTTCTTCAGTACTGATGGAGTCTGTGCTCACTTCAACTGTTTGTTCGGAAGTTACAGATGTTGGCTGATCAGTGTCAGTTTTTTTCTTCTGTTCTTACTTCCTGTGTTGTCATTACATTGTCTCTCAGATCTTCAACAAAAGTTATGCTGTTGCTAATGGTAACCTTGTCAGTTTTGGGATTTATGATTCTGTAACCCTTAACATTGTCACTGTATCCAACAAAGACACCTTCAAATATTCTGTTTTGGAGTTTGGTGCGATTTTCTACTGGAATGTAGATGAACGCCGTACATCCAAAAACAGATGTGTTACACTCGACTTCTCATTGTGCCACAGTTCATATGGAGTTTTCTCTATTGTTCTTGAAAAGAGTCTGTTTTGCATTTGGATTACCACAAATATATTGGGGTGAAGCAGCAATGACAGCCACTTATTTAAGTGGCTGTCATTGCTGCTTCACCCCAATATTTTTGTGGTAATCCAGAGTCTGTCAGCATGCATCTGATCATTTCAGTCAGAGTTATGTTCTTTCTTTCAGCTACCCCATTTTGCTCTGGTGTGTATGGTACTGTCTTCTGATGCTCTATTCCATTCTGCTTTAAGTACTCTTGTATTTTATGTCCTTTGAATTCACCTCCATTGTCACTCCGAAGTATGAGAGGTTTTCTCTGAAACTTGTTACTTGCCCTTACTACATAGTCCTGTAATTTGTCAAAAACTTCACTTTTGCATTGCATTAGGTAAATGACTGTGTATCTTGAATAGTCATCTATGAAAGTCACTATGTACCTGTTGCCTCCAGGTGTAGGTGGGTTTAGAGGGCCACATACATCACTGTGAAATAGATCAAGAGGTCTTGAAGCTCTAGTGTGACTTACTTTAGGAAGTGTTGCTCTTGTAGCTTTGGATTTGATGCAACATTTGCATTTAACAATAACTGAACAAGGGAATACTGTTAGATCCTTTGTCAGATTCCTCTTTTGTAGTTCCTGTATGCATTCTGGGTGTGTGTGACCTAAACGCCTGTGCCACACTTGTATACAGCCATTGTGCTTATGTGTGCATAGTCTCACCTGCTCCTTCACTGTGTTGAGGTGATATAGATGATCCAACTTGGCACTTGCTATCATCTGCTTGCCATCTAGGATAGAACACTTGTCACCTTGGAATTTTACAGTGAGTCCTCTGGTTGTCAGGTGCTTCACAGATAAGAGTCCTCCTTCTAGATCAGGAACATAAAGTACATCTTTTACTGGTGTTGCTAAATTGTGTCCCACATCATTGGGGCATACAAGGGTTCCATGCCCATATCCTTCTGCACATATTTTGCTTCCATCTGCTAGGTAAATAGTCTCTTTGTTATTCAGATCAAGTTCTGTGAAAAAACTTCTATCACTTGTCATGTGACTGGTTGCTCCAGAGTCAATGCACCAGCCTTGCAATTTATGGTTGCCTGTCACTTTAAATGTGGCATTCCAGTTCCCTTCACTTGAGTCAGAAATTGTGGCTTTGACTTTCTGCTTAGTATAAGAGGAAAGCTGTCTCATCTGCTCTGCTTTTCATATAGTGCAGTCTTTCTTTGTGTCCTTGTCTGCAGCATTTAAAGCACACTCTGGTTTCCTTCCTGTGTGACCTTGTGTCTGTAGCCTTAAGAGCTGTTTTGGAGTGGGTTTCTGTATAGTTATGTGCAAACTCCTTTCTTCGTTGATACTCATCTATGAGCCTGGTTTTTACGAATGTTAGTCTCAGATCTGTCTCAGACCATGTCTCCAGCACATTGATCAGTGCAGTGTATGTGTCAGATAAACTGCATAATAAAATGGCTGTGGCGTGAATGTATGTTATATTCTCACCGACTGATACTTACTGCATTCATGTTTCAGTAATGTAAGAGAAGGTTCACCTCACATGGTGAATAACAAATATAGTACAGTAGACATTAAAAACAAGAAGTGTACCAACAGCATCAAAACAGCAAAGTATAGAGCAGGGGTAGGCAACCTTTTTTGTTCAGCATGCCGATTTCGATTAAAAAAATCAAAGTTGAGGTACTCGGAGTGCCGGTCAATAATTGTAAGTCTGATGGCCCCCTGCACACGGTATTATGTCCCATAGCGGTCCCTGCACACGGTATTATGTCCCATAGCGGTCCCTGCACACAGTATAATATTCTAACTTTTATAATATTCCAATTGTCGCCACTCACTCGCTATAATTATACTGTGGGGTCTTTTCAGACTCCACAGTATAATAAGCGGAGGTCCAAGAGAGATGAAAAACATGAAAAACAATGTTAACTCACCTTTTCCTGCGCTCCGCAGCGGCTCTGTGCTCTTTGGGCGCTTCTGCCTGTAGTCAGCGACAGCTGATTGAGTCTCAGGGGTCACGTCGTGTCATTATGCGTAATGACGTTGGACATGACCCCTGAGGCCCCTCAACAGTCTCTTACATGAGGCAGAAGCGCCCGAAGAGCACAGAGCGGCTGTGGATCCAGGGAAGGTGAGTTAACATTGTTTTTTATGTTTGATCACCTCCCCGGGGGCTACGCTTATTATACTCAGGGGTCTGAAGAGACCTCACACTATAATAGCAGTTTAGTTTCGGCCGTGTTTGATCTGATCGAAACTGCTGGGTGAGGACTCCGCTGCCCGTGCCAGGTAAATAAGCTGACCCTGGTATAGAGTGCTACAGATAAACATCTAGTAACAGCTACATCTAGTGTCATAAATGTGAACTGCAGTCAATCCAGGAAATACAGACAAAACTAAGCTGTTGCATATCTCCAACATACTTAATGTATTTAGGGTGGAGCAATGTGATAAGTCCCATGTGATAACTTTGTCCATGTTTACAGTAGCAAACAATCACAGTAAAGGTGTGTTCACATGGAGGAATTTGCCACGGATTTGGGGGCGGAATCCGGAGCAGATTCCTCCCGAATCCGCCTCCCATTGTTTTCAAGAGATCGCAGCAGGACACAGAAAAAAGAAGCGTCCTGCTCGATCTTGCAACGGATTCTGTCCGCAGATCGAGACTCCCTCCTGATTAGGCCCATTCATCTGGACCTAATCAGGAGCAGGAAAATGAAAATCATTTGAACACACCCTTACACTCTGCTGTCTGTCTTTCCAACACCATTTCAGTCTGAGTAGTTTCTATCACTACAATGTTATTAATTTCCCAGTCTCTGCACTAGCCTAGTGGCAGCCTTTTTGGTTGTAACTTTTCAGGTCTAACAATGTCCTGCAGTAGTTTGTTGGTCCATAGTTGCAAAAAGTCCTGAATTTGGCAGGATTGTCCCTTTTTACATATTATGTACATCAGTGTCGGACTGGGATGTCTAGGGCCCACCAGTGGAATTGTTTCTAGGGGCCCACCATCAGAACCCCTGCAGATCAGCGGTACCGAGACGGCGTCTAAAGGTAATATCATGCCGGGAGCCATGCTGCTCACCCACTATACCATGTGCACCACTGCACTACCTAAACCTACTGCTACACCTTGTATGACAAGTGAACAGCGTGGCTCCCAGAATTGTTACCTTTACCTGTAGCCGCATTGTCCTGGAAAAGCTGATCTGCAGAGGTCCTGACTGTTGTATCATCGTAGATGTAATTTTGATGGCCTATCCTAAGGACAGGCCATCAATATTAGGAAGATGGATAAATCCTTTAAAGAGGTTGTCGAAGGAATTGGCGCAACCCATGTGGCTGGCGGGAGGTGTAAAGTAAAAAATAAGTAAATTAAAAAGCACACTCACCTGTCCCCGGCACTCTGTTGTCCGCTGCCAGTGTCCATTCAGTCTCATGCCGGCGACTCCTTGCTGGGAGTCCTGCACCTCATGTGATCTCTAAGACCAATTAGGTACAGGATTTCCAGAAATGAGGCGCCGCCATGAGACCGAACAGACACAGGCAGGGGAACACGGGGTGCTGGGGACAGGTGAGTATGCTTTTTTTAAAAAAAAATTATTTTTACACCTCCCTGGCGGCCGACACAGTGGTCGCTCCAGTTTATGGACAACCTCTTTTAAGGGGTTGTCTGGGCCAAATTTTTCTATGGTCACTTCACTGGTCCCCCCACATAGTGGCCTCTTCACTGGTCCCCCATACTGTATGGGGAATAGTGATGGGGTCATTATATTGTGTGGGAGCAGTGATGGGGGCTAACATCCTGTGGGGGGGACATTAAAGGGGTTGTTCAGGGTTAATCTTTTTTATGGCCTATGCTCAGGATAGGCCATAAATACCTGATCGGTAGAGGGCTGACACACGGCCCCATCAGCTGTTCGGAGCCACTTCTGGAGCCCATTCTGTACACAACACAGGGCCGGAAACAGAAAGCTCCATCCGCTGTATAGCAGCCCGGCGCCTTCACTGCAGCTCAGCTCCTACTGACTTCAATAAGTGCTGAGATACAGTGAAGGTGCCCAGCCCCTATACAGTGGACAGAGCTTTCTGCTTCTGGCCCTGTATTGTGTACAGTACGGGCATCAGAAGTGGCTCCGTACAGCTGATCGGTCCGGGGTCAGCCTACTACAGATCAGTTATCTATGACCTATCCTGAGGATAAACCATAACAAATTATGCCTGGACAACCCCTTTAATATACACCCCTAATGCAGCACACTTTAAAGAGATTGTCCAGTATAATTTTTTTTCTTTGTTATAATTAGTCTGGGGGAGGTGAATCCCCCCCTACCCCCCCTCCAAAAAAAAAAAAAAACATGCTAAACATACTCACCTGTCTCCGGTGCTCTGGTGTCCTCCCAGCACGGTCCGGTCCTGCAGCTCCGCTGTCTTCTTTTTGCCGGAATTCCTCACTGGCTGTGACGTCCCAGGTCCCTTCCCTTAGGCCACTGATTGGCCTCAGGGGTCACGTGACGTCACAGGTAGTCACGTGCAGAGGGAACTTGCGCTGGAAGAAAACAACAGAGCTGCAGGACCGAACTGCGCTAGGAGACACTGGGGACAGGAAAGAAAGTTTGTGGGGGTTTTTTTTGTTTTGTTTTTTTCACCTGCCCAGGCGTAATTAAAAAAAAAAATGAAGGAGCCACTGTATGGAGTATAAGCTCCGCAGTGGCCCCCACACAGTATTATAAGCTCCACAGTGGCCCCCACCCAGTATTATAAGCTCCACAGTGGCCCCCACACAGTATTATATGCTCCACAGTGGCCCCCACCCAGTATTATATGCTCCAAAGTGGCCCCCACCCAGTATTATAAGCTCCACAGTGGCCCCCACCCAGTATTATAAGCTCCACAGTGGCCCCCACCCAGTATTATATGCTCCAAAGTGGCCCCCACCCAGTATTATAAGCTCCACAGTGGCCCCCACGCAGTATTATATGCTCCAAAGTGGCCCCTACCCAGTATTATAAGCTCCAGAGTGGCCCCCACCCAGTATTATATGCGCCCAATAGCCCCCTCCGCTCAGTGCTATTATTATATTCAGTGCTAATATTATACTCTGGGGTCTCCTCAGACCTCAGAGTATAATAATCGGAGGGCTAGGGGAAGTAATTAAAAATAACAAACTCTCATACTCACCTTGCCTTACCTTTCCTTGGCATCCTCGCTCCGTCCTGCAGTCTTCAGCGTCTTCAGGCCCTCTTCCGACGACACTGCTGAGGCCTGTGATTGGGCCTCAACGGTCACGTGGGGGCGCACTGACGTCATTACGCGGTCGCGCCCCCATGTGACCGCCGGGGCCTAATCACAGGCCTCAGGCACATGACGGAAGAGCGGCGGAGAGAACGCTGCGCCCAGGAGAGGTGAGAATATGTGTTTATTATTTTCAGTCACCTCCCCTGGGTGCCCTGCCATCTATTGGAAAGAGGCCTGCAATATGCCAGGGCCCCTTTCCAATAACAGTATGTATAGCGGTCGGAGAACCAGGCTTTCCCCGACCGCTATCATAGTGGTCCGGGGCCCGGCCATCTCCAGCTGGCCGCGGGCCCCGTACCCTGCCGGGGACGGTCGCGGTCGCGCACCCTGTGGCCGCGATCGTAACGCCCCTGGTCAGGGGCCCGATTGGGATGGTCAGGATCCCGATCGGGCCCCCATGAGGTGAGGACTAATAGTCGGGCTCGGGGCCCACTGGTGGATTCACCGGTTCCCCGGTGGGCCAGTCCGACCCTGATGTACATTATACTGTGTTGGGGCTGCTAAAGGGACATCATACTGTGTGGAACAGTTCTGTGTAAAAATTGGAGGGGTACAGCATAGAAAGCCTGGTATTTTAATGGACAAGGTAGCACTGCAGGCTGCTCTATTTTGTCCAGATTTGTTTGACCTATAATTAGTGTGTGATACCTGTATAAGGGGTGTGGCCTATTATTTTTTTTTTACCTGCATCGTCCTTTCCTTCCTGAAAAGTTGAATATTCTAGGAAACCCTGCACACTGCAGGCCACACCCCCTGAAACCATGCAGTTTGTCCCTAAAAACTATTTTTAATGTTGTCAACTATGCTGGTCACGTGCACACTTTCTATAACACTCCATCATATGCAATGCTCTGCGTATGTGACCAATCCTGCTGGGTATCGCAAGAGTTGGTGATCACTGCCTGCAAGTCAGTCCAGTGTCTTTGGCTGAGGAACGCTTGTTAGATACATGCCAATGGTGATTGGATGAGTGAGTTAAGATGGGCAGTCCACAGGGTTTTAAAGATCGGGAGGCATCCTGTGGATTTGTACCACACCTCCTCACCATGGATTTAGCATTGCAGCACCCATGAAGATTCTGGCATCCCTTATATGGCTCTTTCCTCTTATATGGAAATGTCTGTATGGTTATTTGTGCATTGATCTGCCCTCTCTAGTCAGCAACACCCAATAGTTGCTGTGAGTTATGAGTTGCCACTATATCACAGCAACCCTAAATGGAATCAGTCTATTTATCCCCTGATGAACCAAAGATCTTGGGGAAACATGTCGGGAATAGTTATTAGGAATAATTAGTTTGTGATTTGTTCATATGCACTTGGTTAGTGTCCTCGGAGCCTCAAGCAGTATTGGTACCATTGGCTTTCCCTCAGTGACACATTGATCTTTTATTATTGTACTTGTGGGGCACAATACAAATGTAATGACATATTAGTAACATATTTTATGTTTTAATATTAAATTTTAAATTAATTATTTAAATTCATTATTATTGAGTGAATAATTGCTTTTTTATAGTGAGAACCTACCCTGTTTAAGCAGCCATCTTATATTTAGAAAGCGTTAGTCCTGATAACTCTTCTAGGCTAAGGCCCCACGTTACGGAAAAGCTGCTTTTTTTTGTGCCAGATTTTGCTGCAGTTTATTGACCCAAAGCCAAATGTGGCAACAAAAGGAATGGAAAATATATTAGAAGCTCTTATACTTCTATCTTCTGCTCAATCCACTCCTGATTTTGGCTCAAAAAAACGCAGCAAAATCTACAACAAAAAAAGCTGCTTTTCCTTAGTGTGGCTTATTCACACCCTTTCAGTTGTAAATTGTTTACTTATAGCATATGCACTTATCAGTCATGTATTATACACAAGCACTCTATCTGCTGTGGCATGCAATCTCTGATGCTGGTGGGCTTGAATTTCAGCAGGGTCAGCAAGGCTGTAGCTGCTGCTGTAGCCCTAAGTAAGCACTGGATATGGATATGGTTGAAACCCTCAGGATTCTTTTCATTTTGGTTTCAGTGGCTCAGGTCCCTGATTTGTTTCAGGTTGAACAAGTTTGGTGCAAACCACATCTTAAATCTAATTTCTAGCTCTCTAAGGCAAACACAGCTGAAGTTATGGCAAATTGAAAGTGACATTATTATACTCTGGGGTCTCTTCTGACCCCAGAGTATAATAGGTTGATGCCAAGTGAAGGCAAAAAAAAAAAAAAAAGAAATAACACTCATACTCACTTTCCCTTACCTCTTTGTGTCATGCTCAGTCAGATTGCATGGGAGACATTTTCCCCTAGAAGTATTGGACACAGGGAGCACCTTGCGTGAGCTTGTTTGGATTCTGATTGCTTTTCTCCTCTGATTTTTTTTATTTTTTTTTTATTTGCACATTTTTAATAAGTTGATTTTACCAAATTTGTATATTTCTGTTTCAGGTGTGGCAACATATACATGCATTGCTCCAGATGGAGTATGGAATCCACAAGGACCTGATTTAAGCAACTGCTCATCTCCATGGATTGGTCATATCTCACAAAAGGTGAAAATCTTTTCAGTTAAACATTTAGTATTTAGGGCTAAAGTGTCCGCTGGGATAACTAACCAGTTAGCACGCTTGCAAGCAGGGTCGTAACTAGGAAATACAGGGACCCATAGCAAGCTTTTGACTGGAACCCACACACATTATAATTCTCCCTTTACTGACCATCACACAGTATAACACCCCCTTTACTGATCCCCCTCCCACATGGTATATTGCTCCTATATTGCCCCATATACAATATATTGCCTCCTTTATTGCCCCCCATACAGTATACTGTCCCCATTACAGGCCCCAATACAATATACTATCCCCATTACAGGCCCCCATACAGTAAGGGCCCTTATTACAGACCCTCATGGAGTAAGGGCCCAGGTTACAGGCCCCATATAGTAAGGGCCCCCCATACAAGCCCCACAGATGTGACCACTTTAGGCCACTATCTACTGGATTACTTTTATCCCAGCTTCTTTCCATTGCCACCTCCACTTACTCATCCAGGACGTGCCACATATTACATCCTAATGCTTAAGAGCTTCCAGAACATCCGGGACCTCCTAAGGTTGCGTTTTCCATAGTAGCAGACTGAACACTTGTTACATATTTTGTAAAAAAATACATTGATGGTGATTTATGAAATTATATGTCTGTCTAAGTCTATATCTTTACTGCAACTCATGTATAAAAAGTTGCAACTAGAGATGGATGAACCTGACAAGATTCGTTTAGATGAATAGTTGTGAGGTTTGGCCCTCTGGTTCATTTCAGGCCGAACTTGTTCGGATAGAATCGGAAATGCTATTATTATGCTCTGTGGTCTCGACTCGAGAGTATGATAAGTGAAGGCCCAGGGGAGGTGAGGAAAAATAACAAACACTTATACTCACCTTGCCTCACCTCTCCTGGGCATCTTTGTGGCATCTGATGGTCCATTGGCGTCCTCTTCAGGACTTTTCTGGCCTATGGCTGACATCACGCACCCCGGGAGCATTAATGTCACAGTGCTGAAACCCTGGGGCGTGCAACGTCAGATGAAGGGCAGAAGATGACACTTAGGAGAGGTGAGGCAAGATGAGTATAGGTGTTCCCTCACTCGCTCTGGGCCTCCACTTTTATACTTTGGAGTTTCCTCAGACCCCAGAGTATGAATAGTCTTTTGTGGGTGACAAACCCCAAAATTTTTGAGTTCGGGCAAACCCAAAACTTTTGGAAATTTGTGGATTGTGACTTTTTTTTTATACCTGAAAACTGTCATGGGTAAATTATACATCTGCTTTATTAAATTACCATTTTGTACAAGCACCTCAAGAAAATTACAAAAAAGACATATGTTTGAAGGAAAGTTTAAAGGGGTGTTCCCATCTTTAGAAAGAAATTGAAATGTATAGCTTAAACTAATTGAAATGTTTTACCCAATACTTTGCTTTATCTTGCTCCATTTGTCAGATATAGCTGAATATGTCTCCTTGGTGTTCACAGCTAATTGCCACTTCTGTTATCCAGCTGTATTTGGTCAAGTTGATGATAGATCCCCATTCCCAGCCAGCTCTGTGATTGAGGACTATTGGAGCAGTCTGTCAGGCCTACAAAGTAATATGGACTAGAACATTGTCTTGATCAGTGCCTCTGTTTGCTCTGTGTGGAGATGTGTGCACTTACTTGGAGCACTGTACAGTGCCTGTTTGAGTGCTTCATGAGACAGGCTAAGCCTTCCCACTGACTTGTCACGGAATCTATGGGCACTGATCACAGGCGATAACCCTACTGAACATGGTTGCATGAGTAGGAGCCATTGCCTACGCAGCAGGGAGCATATTGAATACCCCCAGTTTGTCTTCAACACATTTTCTCTTGTAGACTGTGCAGGGTAGCTTGTAATAGAAGTGTATTCATTTTACAATACATTGTAATGCATTAGTATTTCAGTGTCTTGTATTAGTGATCAGACCCCTATAAAGGAGTCTAAAAGTAACAGTACAAAAAAAATCAAAAAAAGTTTTAAAAAATTATAGCGAACTAAAAATTCAAATCACCCCCCTTTCCCTAGAACACATATAAAAATAAAGTAAAATATAAGCACAATTGGGAAGATTTATAAAGACTGGTGTTACTAACTCTAATCATCATAGTCCCTGAGCTGGTGTAGGGTGTGCCTCAAAAAGGAGGCACCCTCAGCTGGGCAGCGCATTTGGTTGAAAATGGACACCAGCTTGTAGCTGACATACAGTGCCTTGCGAAAGTATTCGGCCCCCTTGAACTTTTCAACCTTTTGCCACATTTCAGGCTTCAAACATAAGGATATAAAATTTTAATTTTTTTGGTGAAGAATCAACAACAAGTGGGACACAATTGTGAAGTGGAACAAAATTTATTGGTTATTTTAAACTTTTGTAAAAAATAAAAAACTGAAAAGCGGGGAGTGCAATATTATTCGGCCCCTTTACTTTCAGTGCAGCAAACTCACTCCAGAAGTTCAGTGAGGATCTCTGAATTATCCAATGTTGTCCTAAATGACTGATGTTGATAAATATAATCCACCTGTGTGTAATCAAGTCTCCGTATAAATGCACCTGCTCTGTGATAGTCTCAGGGTTCTGTTTAAAGCGCAGAGAGCATCATGAAGACCAAGGAACACACCAGGCAGGTCCATGATACTGTTGTGGAGAAGTTTAAAGCTGGATTTGGATACAAAAAGATTTCCCAAACTTTAAACATCCCAAGGAGCACTGTGCAAGCGATCATATTGAAATGGAAGGAGTATCAGACCACTGCAAATCTACCAAGACCCGGCCGTCCCTCTAAACTTTCATCTCAAACAAGGAGAAGACTAAGAGGTCCATGATCACTCTGGATGAACTGTAGAGATCTACAGCTGAGGTGGGAGAGTCTGTCCATAGGACAACAATCAGTTGTACACTGCACAAATCTGGCCTTTATGGAAGAGTGGCAAGAAGAAAGCCATTTCTCAAAGATGTCCATAAAAAGTCTTGTTTAAAGTTTGCCACAAGTCACCTGGGAGACACACCAAACATGTGGAAGAAGGTGCTCTGGTCAGATGAAACCAAAATCGAACTTTTTGGCCACAATGCAAAACTATATGTTTGGCGTAAAAGCAACACAGCTCATCACCCTGAACACACCATCCCCACTGTCAAACATGGTGGTGGCAGCATCATGGTTTGGGCCTGCTTTTCTTCAGCAGGGACAGGGAAGATGGTTAAAATTGATGGGAAGATGGATGGAGCCAAAAACAGGACCATTCGGGAAGAAAACCTGTTGGAGTCTGCAAAAGACCTGAGACTGGGACAGAGATTTATCTTCCAACAAGACAATGATCCCAAACATGAAGCAAAATCTACAATGGAATGGTGCACAAATAAATGTATCCAGGTGTTAGAATGCCCAAGTCAAAGTCCAGACCTGAATCCAATCGAGAATCTGTGGAAAGAGCTGAAAACTGCTGTTCACAAATGCTCTCCATCCATCCTCACTGAGCTCGAGCTGTTTTCCAAGGAAGAATGGGCAAGAATTTCAGTCTCTCGATGTTCAAAACTGATAGAGACATATCCCAAGCAACTTGCAACTGTAATCGCAGCAAAAGGTGGCGCTACAAAGTATTAACTTAAGGGGGTCGAATAATTTGGCACGCCCCACTTTTCAGTTTTTTTATTTTTTACAAAAGTTTAAAATATCCAATAAATTTCATTCCACTTCACGATTGCGTCCCACTTGTTGATTCTTCACCAAAAAATAAAAATTTTATATCCTTATGTTTGAAGCCTGAAATGTGGCAAAAGGTTGAAAAGTTCAAGGGGGCCGAATACTTTCGCAAGGCACTGTACATATCCCATATCATTTGCTCTCGACTTCTGTCATAAATGATGATAAATTTGATAAGGTTGATGGTCCCGGCCTCACCACACCCCCTTTTTCGGGAGAGTGACGAAGGCACCACAGAGTTAAAACAGTTTTGCAAGAAAAATTGCTTTTATGCCTTGTACATCAGAAAACTGGCATACAAGGAACAATAAATAAGAGCTGAAGAGCCATTTTGGCCAATAAAAATATTTGAATAAAAAGTGATCAAAACATCAGACATTTCCCAAAATGGTACAAACAAAAAGTGCATCTAGCCTTGCAAAAAAGACAGGAATATAAAAAAGTTACATGTATCATATAGCAACTCCAAGAAAAGTCTTTTTTTTTTTTTCTTCGAAGCTTTAGATTTTTTTAAGGTGTTAAAACATAACCAAAAATGTATAAACTTGGTAGTATCCTGTCATTTTGACTGCACAGTGAACGCTATAAAAACCAAAACACATAAAAAAGCATTGAAAATGCAGTTTTTCACTATTTTCACCCCATTCAGAATTTTATTCCAGCTTTCCAGTACATCGTATGGAATATTAAATGGTACCATTACAAAGGACAATTTATCCCATAAAAAAGTAAGCCCTCATATAGCTCTGTGAAGAATCAAAAAAAATAGCTATGGTAGGAGAAGGTTAAAGGGAATCTGTCACTGTGAAAATACAGGATAATCTGTAGCAAGTTTTAACGCATGAGGAGCTGAGCAGATTGCTATACAGTTTTGTGGGCATTCCTAACAGTGATTGACAGCTGTATGCACAGTAATAGAGAGGAGGCTTTCTTTCAGTGTTAGAACCGCCTGCTGGACTCAATTACTCCTTCTAGGCATAAAAAGAACAGAAAAATGGATAAATGACAAGTTATACTGATTTTGTAGCCCAAAACTATATATCAATATGCCCAGATCCTCCTACTCTGGTGACAGGTTACCTTTAAATGTCAAAGAGAAAAAGCCACAAAAATAATTTTAATAGAATAAAGGAAAAAAAAAGACATGTTCATCTACTAAAAAAACTGTTCATAAATAGAGGAGGGTGGCCTGTTCTTAAACTGTTTAAGAACTTTTACAACTTAAATACTTTATTAAACTATTGCACTTTCTTTAGTAGGAAACAAGTTCTATAGTTCTCCCTAGCAACGCTCTAAAAAATCACTGCTAGGGAGATTCCCCCTGTATTCAGGGGCTTGCAAAGGTATTCATACCCCTTGAACTTTTTCACATTTTGTCACCTTACAACCGCAAACTTAAATGTATCTTATTGAGATTTTAAGTGATAGACTAACACAGAGTAGCACGTAATTGTGAAGTGGAAGGAAAATGATACATGGTTTTCAAAATTTTAATCAACTAAAAATCTGAAAAGTGTGATGTGCAAAAGTATTCAGCTCCCCTATATCAATACTTTGTAGAGCCACCTTTCTCTACAACTGCAAGTCTTTTGAGATATGTCTCTACCAGCCTTGCGCATCTAGAGACTGAGATTTTTGCCCATTCTTCTTTGCAAAATAGCTCAAGCTCAGCCAGATTGGATGGAGAGCGTCTGTGAACAGCAATTTTCATGTCTTGCTACAGATGCTCAATGGGATTTAGGTCTGGACTTTGACTGGGTCATTCTAACACATGAATATTCTTTGACCTAAACCATTCCACTGTAGCTCTGGCTGTATGTTTAGGTTCATGTCTTTTGCAGCCTCCAACAGGTTTTCTACCAGGAATGCCCTGCATTTACCTCCATCCATCTTCCCATCAACTCTGACCAGCTTCCCTGTCCTTACTGAAGAAAAGCATCCCTACAGCATGATGCGGTCCCCACCATGTTTCACAGTGGGGATGGTGTGTTCAGGGGGATGAGCAGTGTTACTTTTCCGCCACACATAGCACTTTGCATTTAGGCCAAAAAGTACAACTTTGGTCTCATCTGACCAGAGCACCTTCTTCCACATGTTTGCGGTGTTCCCTATATGGCTTGTGGCAAACTCCAAATGGCACTTCTTATGTCTTTCTTTCAACAATGGTTTTCTGCTACCTTGTGTTGGTCTATCACTTAAAATCTCAATAAAATACATTTAAGTTTGTGGTTGTAAGGTGACAAAATGTGAAAAAGTTCAAAGGGTATGAATACTTTTGCAAGGCACTGTATATAGCAAATACCAAAGGGGGTTGTCACTTCAAATAGCTGTATTTACTGGTTGGTGGTCTAGTGTTGTTTGAAAGCTGAGAATCTCAGCTTTCATATGCTATATTTCAGCTTTAACTGTAAACCAAATCGCAAAACAAAAATCCCTCACACAGATAGAGGGTACCATAATATTTAACCTATTTACATTGCAAAATAATCTTTATTTTTCACTTGATTAAGATGGAGGCGAATGGTGCCGTTAGTTTACTGTAGAAAGGCCACTTCCACCAATAGCCTTCTCAGATGTGATAGCGTCCATCCAGAACCCCTGAAGAAAAGCATCCTGAAGGGACAGTTTCTTTGGATACAAAGAAACTGTTCTGGGATTAGCGAGTTTGAAGGGAAGGCCTTGGACTTGGACAACAGGTTCAAACAGCGGGGGTACCCATCTGAGATTGTCAGACAGGCACATAATCATGCTCTTGTTAGCAATATGAAAGACCTTCTTATTCCTAGAGGTCGTAAAAATGAGGAGAAATTGGTACGCCTAATTGGCACCTACGATGAGAAATATCGGGAGGTCAGAAATATCCTAGAATCTTTTTGGAAGATTTTGCTCCTCGATCTGGACCTGCAGGGTCATGTGGCTCCCTCCCTGACTATTAAATTCCGTAGGGGAAGAACCACCATCAGGGCATCTGAAATTGCAGTTTTAACTGCACATCTTTATATGGGGCTATTTCTTTATTATCCTTCTCCTGAGGAACCAATAGTTTTATAGGGAAAAACGCATGGAGAACTTGAGATCGCTAGGATAGCTAACTCTTAGTGAGGATCAGAGGCATGGGTATCTATTGTCCTCAGACTTCATTAGGAAAGCTTAATATTATGGGAATCGGAGGCATGACTATTTATTAGCCCTCATTCCAAATGTAAAGTAGCCTAACATTGTTTGGGTCTCCTGATCAGATTACATTTACTACTCACAGTGAGGCATGCTATATAATTAGCATTGCTGCCCTGTTTGCAGATGGAATTATATTGGACCACAAGGAATTCATCTAGGTGGGGTATATCCTCAATTTATGGGGGTTATAGAGCCTAACCACACTATAATTCCTCTTTTTAACCCCTAGGCGCACCACGACGTAACTGTACGTCCTGGAGAGAGCCTCATAAATGCACCAGGACGTACAGTTATGTCGCACCTCCTGGGGGTTTTATTTAGCAGGGAGAATGGCTGGGTATTGGGAGCTCAGCTGTTGTCGGCAGTTGAGACTCCCATGTGACTGACAAGGGACCATTACAAGCCTCCCCTCTCCAGTGATCACTGTGATTGGTGGGTCTGTACAGACCCACTATTCACAGTGCAGCTATGCATAGTACTGATCCGGGGCTTACTTTCATAACTGACATTGCCCCAGAATAGGGAGATCGGAATATCTGCTGTATGAAACAACTGATACTCCGATCTGACTTGCGAGGGACATGTTGCAGCCTCCACTTGCCAGTGATCACTATTTACAGTGCGGCACTGAATGATGCAGGCAGACAGGAGGGGAGAGGAAAGTTGATTCTCCTCTTTAAAATGATACTCTGGTGAAAACGCTATTGAGCATTGAGATTCTCATGCAAATTTCAATTCCTGACAGCGTTTTTAACAGCAAATAGCTCTACATCGGTAAGGGCTATCAAGATCTATGGTATAATTTTAAAGAGGAGAATTTCATCTTTAAAATGAATCCAAGGTAATCTTCATAGCTCTAACGGATCCTGAGATATGGGGCTCTAAAGTGTCTACCCCCTCCAGCCATCTTAGCCAGCTGCATGAAGGAGGAAGGAGGGGGAAGGAGCAGAGCTGCAGACTGCAGAGACAATGATAAATCATCATTGTCTGTGCATAACCTGTATGTGACCCCAGGGGGGGTAGCGAGGACTCTGTCCATGTTATCCCCTCTCCTGTCAGAGAGCATACTATACTTTTGCTCTCTGATTGTCACATCTCTATGAAATACCCCTCTCAGTCTAATCACAGGGGTATTTTTCTGTAATACCCCTTTGAACATAACATAACCAGGAAGTTTATTGGAGCTGTGACCCAGACGTTTTCCATCGTCCAGGTTGCAGCGCCAAAAGAGTTGCACCAAACACACAACACAAAGTCATCAATAAAGTATACATTTTTTCACTGTCCCTGTCCTGTCCATACCTGATCTTTATAGAGTACAATACGCTGACTTCCTCTCTAGCGATATCCGTTACACGCTAAAATAATAGCTTTGATTATAATTATTACTAGAGATGAACATATAAAACATTTCTGACAGGCGGAAGTTCCATCAGTCAAATAACACATTTTCACTGTCACAATAAAAAATCACAGTTTTTGGCAGCTTTCAGATGGGTATAATAGTGGGTGTTTTTTTTTTTCTTTTTTTGAAACAACAGTACAAATGAAACACCTGGACTTCCAGTAGTCTGGGGTTAAAAACATTTTAATGGAAAAAAATGTCATCTTCTATTTTCACGGCCCAATGCTGCGAAACATCTGGAGGGTCAAAATACTCACTATACCCCTTCTTAAATTTCTTGAGGGGTCTAGTTTCCAAAATGGGGTCACATTTCAGGGGTTTCCACTGTTCTGGCACCTAAGGGACTCTGCAAATGCGACATGGTACCTGAAAACAATTCCATCAAAATCTGCCCTCTACAAGCCAAATAGCGCTGTCTATGTTCCAAGCTCTGCCATGTTCCCATACAGCAGCTTACGAGCACTTATGGGGTACAGCTACGTTCAGGAGAAATTGTGTAATGAACTGTGGGGTGCTTTTTCTCTCTTAACCCCTTATGAAAATGAGAAATTTGGGGCTAAAGAGACATTTTACTGGGAAGAGTAATTTTTCCATTTCATGTCCCAATGGTAGTAAATACAGTCATATGAAAAAGTTTGGGCACCCCTATTAATCTTAATCATTTTTAGTTCTAAATATTTGGGTGTTTGCAACAGCCATTTCAATTTGATATATCTAATAACTGATGGACACAGTAATATTTCAGGATTGAAATGAGGTTTATTGTACTAACAGAAAATGTGCAATATGCATTAAACCAAAATTTGACCGGTGCAAAAGTATGGGCACCTCAACAGAAAAGTGACATTAATATTTAGTAGATCCTCCTTTTACAAAAATAACAGCCTCTAGTCGCTTCCTGTAGCTTTTAATCAGTTCCTGGATCCTGGATGAAGGTATTTTTGACCATTCCTCTTTACAAAACAATTCCAGTTCAGTTAAGTTTGATGGTCACCGAGCATGGACAGCCCACTTCAAATTATCCCACAGATGTTCAATGATATTCAGGTCTGGGGACTGGGATGGCCATTCCAGAACATTGTAATTGTTCCTCTGCATGAATGCCTGAGTAGATTTGGAGCTGTGTTTTGGATCATTGTCTTGCTGAAATATCCATCCCCGGTGTAACTTCAAATTCGTTACTGATTCTTGTACATTATTCTCAAGAATCTGCTGATACTGAGTTGAATCCATGCGACCCTCAACTTTAACAAGATTCCCGGTGCCGGCATTGGCCACACAGCCCCAAAGCATGATGGAACCTCCACCAAATTTTACAGTGGGTAGCAAGTGTTTTTCTTGGAATGCTGTGTTTTTTGGACGCCATGCATAACGCCTTTTTGTATGACCAAACAACTCAATCTTTGTTTCATCAGTCCACAGGACCTTCTTCCAAAATGAAGCTGGCTTGTCCAAATGTGCTTTTGCAAACCTCAGGCGACTCTGTTTGTGGCGTGCTTTCAGAAACGGCTTCTTTCGCATCACTCTCCCATACAGCTTCTCCTTGTGCAAAGTGTGCTGTATTGTTGACCGATGCACAGTGACACCATCTGCAGCAAGATGATGCTGCAGCTCTTTGGAGGTGGTCTGTGGATTGTCCTTGACTGTTCTCACCATTCTTCTTCTCTGCCTTTCTGATATTTTTCTTGGCCTGCCACTTCTGGGCTTAACAAGAACTGTCCCTGTGGTCTTCCATTTCCTTACTATGTTCCTCACAGTGGAAACTGACAGGTTAAATCTCTGAGACAACTTTTTGTATCCTTCCCCTGAACAACTATGTTGAACAATCTTTGTTTTCAGATCATTTGAGAGTTGTTTTGAGGAGCCCATGATGCCACTCTTCAGAGGAGATTCAAATAGGAGAACAACTTGCAATTGGCCACCTTAAATACCTTTTCTCATGATTGGATACACCTGGCTATGAAGTTCAAAGCTCAGTGAGGTTACAAAACCAATTTTGTGCTTCAGTAAGTCAGTAAAAAGTAGTTAGGAGTATTCAAATCAATAAAATGATAAGGGTACCCAAATTTTTGCACCGGTCAAATTTTGGTTTAATGCATATTGCACATTTTCTGTTAGTACAATAAACCTCATTTCAATCCTGAAATATTACTGTGTCCATCAGTTATTAGATATATCAAATTGAAATGGCTGTTGCAAACACCCAAATATTTAGAACTAAAAATGATTAAGATTAATAGGGGTGCCCAAACTTTTTCATATGACTATACTGTGACACAGCTGTATCGTGAAAGTGCTCACTATATCCCTTGATAAATTCCTTGAGGAGTGTATTTTTTTAAATGGGGTAATTTAATGGGGGTTTTATTGTCCTGGTACCTCAAGTGCTCTGCAAATGCGACATGGCACCTGAAAACGATTCAAGTAAAATCTGCCCTCCGAAAGCTCAATGTCGCTCCTTCCCTTTCTGCATCCTGTCGTGTGCCCAAACAGCATTTTTGTGGTATTTTTGTGCTTGAGAGAAATTGTACAACAAACTATGTTATGCATTTTCTCCTTTAACCCCTTATGAATGTGCAAATTTTAGGGTTAAATGAACATAGCATTGAAAAAAATTAAAATGTATATTTTTCAATTTTGTTTTAATTCCTGTGAAGTGCTTAAAGGGTTAACAAACTTCTCAAATGCTGTCTTAGGCTACGGTCCCATGTTGCAGAAGAGCAGTTTTTTTTTTTGTTGCAGATTTTGTTGCGGTTTTTTGAGCCAAAGCCAGGAGTGGATAGAGCAGAAGGTAGAAGTATAAGAGCTTCCTATATACAGTGGGGAAAAAAAGTATTTAGTCAGCCACCAATTGTGCAAGTTCTCCCATTTAAAAAGATGAGAGAGGCCTGTAATTGACATCATAGGTAGACCTCAACTATGAGAGACAAAATGAGAAAACATATCTAGAAAATCACATTGTCTGATTTTTTAAGAATTTATGTGCAAATTATGGTGGAAAATAAGTATTTGGTCACCTACAAACAAGCAAGATTTCTGGCTCTCACAGACCTGTAACTTCTTCTTTAAGAGGCTCCTCTATCCTCCACTCATTACCTGTAGTAATGGTACCTGTTTGACATTGTTATCAGTATAAAAGACACCTGTCCACAACCTCAAACAGTCACACTCCAAACTCCACTATGGTGAAGACCTGTAGAGAGCTGTGGAAGGACACCAGAAACAAAATTGTAGACCTGCATCAGGCTGGGAAGACTGAATCTGCAATAGGCAAGCAGCTTGGTGTGAACAAATCAACTGTGGGAGCAATAATTAGAAAATGGAAGACATACAAGACCACTGATAATCTCCCTCGATCAGGGGCTCCACGCAAGATCTCACCCCGTGGGGTCAAAATGATCACAAAAACGGTGAGCAAAAATCCCGGAACCACATGGGGGAAACTAGTGAATGACCTGTAGAAAGCTGGGACTAACGTAACAAAGGCTACCTGTAAGGGAATCAGTAGAGGTACGATTTCCCAGTAGCTGCTGGAGAACTTAGGGGGAGGGGCACAACAAGACAGTGGACCCTAAGCTGAATCCCCCCCACTGTCCCTGACTAACTTGGCTGATCTGTCCTAGGTGACAGCCAGCAACCAGTCGACAGTCCCTCCTTATAATAAGTGATAACACAGAATGCAGACAGGACGCACAAACAACAAAGGGAGGTCAGCTAGCCAAGGGGTCGGTAACAATACAGAATCAAAATCCAAGACAATAGTCAAAGGTAAGCCAGTGGTCAGAAAATCAGAAGAGCAGGTAACAAGGAACAAGGAGTATAGCCAGTAAGCAAAATGCAACAGCAGGCACCAATGGGAAAGCGAGCAAACAACAAATAGGGAGAAAGAACCCGCCCCAGACCCGACAGGAGGACAGGCCGCCAACCACAAAGGCAGGACCAAAGTCAACTCTCAGTGGAGCAGGGGGAGAGCAAGGGGAAGGAGAAGGGTGTGGCGGAAAACCAACTAAGGTGAGGTGAGAGAATAGGATAGCGTTCAGACAATACAAGAAAAACCCCAAAAAAAGGATCACAACCGGGTACGCCTCCAGCCCCGCAGCGCGCGTCCGGAGGACGGCGCCAAAGCCCGGACAGGCAAGGACGCTACACTACCATCAGTAACACACTACGCCGCCAGGGGCTCAGATCCTGAAGTGCCAGACGTGTCCCCCTGCTTAAGCCAGTACATATCCGGCCCATCTGAAGTTTGCAAGAGAGCATTTGGATGTTCCAGAAGAGTATTGGGAGAATGTCATATGGTCAGATGAAACCAAAGTAGAACTGTTTGGTAGAAACACAACTCTTCGTGTTTGGAGGAGAGTGAATGCTGAGTTGCATCCAAAGAACACCATACCTACTGTGAAGCATGGGGGTGGCAACATCATGCTTTGGGGCTGTTTCTCTGCAAAGGGACCAGGACAACTGATCCATGTACATGAAAGAATGAATGGGGCCATGTATCGTGAGATTTTGAGTGCTAGAGCAAGAGCAAGAGCATTGAAGATGAAACATGGCTGGGTCTTTCAACATGACAATGATCCCAAGCACACCACCAGGGCAACGAAGGAGTGGCTTCGTAAGAAGCATTTCAAGGTCCTGGAGTGGCCTACCCAGTCTCCAGATCTCAACCCCATAGAAAAGCTTTGGAGGGAGTTGAAAGTCTGTGTTGCCCAGCAACAGCCTCAAAACGTCACTGCTCTAGAGGAGATATGCATGGAGGAATGGGCCAACATACCAGCAACAGTGTGTGCCAACCTTGTGAAGACTTACAGAAAACATTTGACCTCTGTCATTGCCAACAAAGGATATATAACAAAGTATTGAGATGAACTTTTGTTATTGACCAAATACTTATTTTCCACCATAATTTGCAAATAAATTCTTAAAAAATCAGACAATGTGATTTTCTGGATTTGTTTTCTCATTTTGTCTCTCATAGTTGAGGTCTACCTATGATGTCAATTACAGGCCTCTCTCATCTTTTTAAGTGGGAGAACTTGCACAATTGGTGGCTGACTAAATAATGTTTTTCCCCACTGTATTTCCCATTCCTTTCATAGCCATTGTTGGCTTTGGTTAAAAACACCGCAACAAAATCTGCAACAAAAAAGCTGCGTTAACGCAACATGGGGCCATAGCCTCAAATTGTTTTGGTGTTTTGAAAATGGGGTGATTTATGGTGGTTTCTAATACAAAGATCTTTCAAAGCCCCTTTGGAACTAAATTAGTACCTCTAAATTTTTTTCTGTAAATTCTCTTGCAAATTCCTGTTAGACTGCCTTATAACGTCCCAAAAAATTAAATGACCGTTTAAAATTTGTCAACATAAAACAGAAATATGGTAAATTATGTTTATTAACTAATTTGAGTGGTATGACTCTATATATGAAAAGAGGATAATTTCAAACTTTGAATATTGCATATTTTTCTAAATTTTCACCAAATTTCCTATTTTTTTCATAAATAAACACAAAACATATTGACCCAAATAGATAACAAAGACGAATTGCAATGTGTCGAGAAAAAACATTCTCAGAATATATGTATATTTATATATATAATGTATATATCACAGGTAGGAGTGGAAATCAAACTTATATTTAAGAAAACCTAACATCCATTATAAACTAGTAAAAGTGGACAAGCCACCAACAGTGTGAGCCTCTCACAGATAACCAGGGGGTGGGTATAGGAACACTCAGATATCCAGGACATATCACACATAAAGGTCTATCAACTGCCAATGTATCTGCGTGTATGATAGATAGCAGCTTTAATCAGAAGCTAATCAGTCCCCAGGTATTAAACCTACAACACTAGGGCACCAACTCTGATCATCTACTGTCTGCTCCTATCCCTTTGTTCAAGGTAGCCACGTCTCACACACATAGTACTTAATCCATTTAGACCTTAAATTTATGTTGTGTAAGGACGGACTGTAACGGCATGGAACAAGTCCTGAGTCTTTCCCAATCAGTCCATTTGTATCCTAGTCCTATAGAGATACATTTTCCTTTCCCAATAACCCTCGTAATGCCTGTGAGATAAATAAAAACTGGCTAAATAACCTAAAATAACTAAGTCCTGATGTATAGGACACAGATACCACTGAGTAAAGATGGAACAACGTGTATTCCCTCTTTTCAACTAATGAATATACTGTACGTGGTATTGTGATATCACTTACTGAAAGCTAGTGAGGTGAAATACATTTGCTTCCAGTTCAATGCTCACAACCCACATAAATTACCCAAAGCTGTCATACCCAAAGCTGAGAGCAGGGTGTAAGAGCAATATATAAGGCTCCAATAGATCAAACTGAGCTGTTATAAATACCACCGCGCTGAGACTAGCATGTCCCATGCACTGTTTGGAAAGCTCAAAAACTCAACGCGTTTCCCCCATCAAATTATTATGATTGGTTCATCAGGAGCAAAAAAGTTTGTTATACTGTATATATTAAATGATGGGACCTGCTGTGTTTCTAAACAATTCGATCCTGCCTCTGCAATTACAGCAGCGATCTACTTAAATCACTGCAGGATAATCAATGTCCCTATGCCTAACCCCTCCATGACTCCCAACGTAGTTAGATGCAAGTCATAGTGGTAGATGTGCATTCAAAACTGCAGTTCCCGGAGCTCCTGTGGTGAGCCCTGGTACTTAGGATAGGCGATGCTCACACTGCACTCGGCTGAAGTTTTAAGCCAGAGCGCCTCACATAGGCCACGCCCACCTGGGGGCATCACTGAAAAACGAGCCAATAGTATGATAGTGTGCTCATCCAGCCTCTGTTACGTCACTAGGGGGTGTGGCCTATGTCCGTATTAAACAAAATGAAGCATATGGTCCAGAAGAGACCAAACAGAGCTATCATAAATGTTCCATCACGTAAGTCAGTGGTATAGCTGTACCCGCTGTCAGAATACAGTGCAAAGCAGTTGCTCTAGGTGAATGGAAAAGACCAGAAAGATACAGGTGGGGCAGCATTAGATAAGTAAACTTATATACATGCTGTATCTATAAATCGCATGTATCACAGTCGTTAAAATTAGATACCAACACCTCTTACATTATTGAACAGGTACAATAATGTAAGAGGCTGTAAGGGAATTGCTAGAGGAGCGATTCCCCCAGTAGCTGCTGGTGAACCCTGGGGAGAGGGACACAACAAGACAGTGAGCCCTAAGCTGAACCCCCCCCCCTCCACTGTCCCTGCCTACTTGTCTGAACTGTCCTAGGTTACAGCCGGCAACTGGGCGTCAATCCCTTCTTGATATGTGATAACACAGCACGCAGACAGGCCAAACGAAGCCTAGCCAAGGGGTCGGTAACAGTCGAGCAATGCAGTACAGAATCAAAATCCAAGAGCATAGTCAAAGGTAAGCGAGAGATCAGGAATATGAATACAGGTAACAAAACAGCAAGAAGTAATAGCCAATATGCACGAGGCAATAGCAAGCACCAATGTGAATGTGAGCAAACAATAAATAGGAAGGAAGAACCTGCCCCAGACTTGATGGGACAAAAGGCTGTCAATCACACAGGTAAGGCTAAAATTAACTATTAGAGGAGCAGAGGGAAACAAAGGTAAAGGAGATGAGTGTGGTGGAAAATCAATTAAGGAGGTGAAGGAATAGGACGGTGTTCAGACAATACAAGAAAAACCCAAAGGAAAGAATCATAGCCGGACCCGCCTCCTGCACCACAACATGCGGCCGGATGGTGCAGAATTTCGAACTGGCGCGGACATAACAGTATCTCCCCCCCCTTTTATGAGGGGCCACCAGACCCTCATTAGACAACCCAGGTTTAGAAGGGTTCTGCTGATGAAACAGCCTAATGAGGCATAAAGCATGAAGGTCCTTGCCAGGGACCCACGTCCGCTCCTCAGGGCCATAACCCTTCCAATGTACCAGGTACTAGACGGAGTTCTGTACCCAATGGGAATCTAGAATTTTTTTGACCTTATATTCTAGTTCCCCCAGAATTATTACAGGCTTGGGTGGAGAGAATTAATGAATGACAGGCGTAATGTACTTTCTCAAAAGAGATTTATGGAACACATTGTCGTAGTTTAAATGACACGGGATTTATAACTTCAATGATGGTGTACGGCCCAATGTAATGTGGAGCAAATTGAAACCCTAAGGCGCAGATTTTTTGTAGACAGCCAAACCCAATCTCCCACCTTGTACTCTGGACCTGGTAAGGGTCTCTTATTTGCTTGACTTTTTTGATTTTCTTGGGCTTTTACGAGGTTCTGCAGAGCCTGGGCCCATACTGTGCACAGTCATCGATAAGTCTGTTCAGCAGTAGGTTTTATATATTCAGTGCTTCGAAAAGACGAGTACCTAGGGTTAAAACCATAGTTACAGTAAAATGGAGACATCTTAGTGTTGGAATTCCTTCTGTTATTAATCTCAAACTCGGCCAACGGAAGAAACTTCCTCCACCTCAGGTATTGTTCAAGAGACTGGTTGAGTCTCTGTCTGTCCATTGGTCTCCGGATGGAATGCGGAAGAAAAAGACAAAGACCCCCAGACGACCACAAAATTCCCTTCAAAACCTGGAAACAAATTGTACTCCCCAGACATAATATTTTCTGGTACCTCATGCAAACGAAGTATATGGTTAATAAACAGAGGGGCAAAATGTCGAGCACTAGGAAGCTTTTTTATGAAATGGCACATTTTAGAGAATCTATCAACCACCACCGATACCACAGTTTTCCCTTGAGAAACAGGCAGATCTATAATGAAGTCCATCGAAAGATGGGACCATGGTTTTTAAGGTATAGGAAGAGGATGAAGAAGGCCCTCTGGTAACCTTCTAGGTACCTTCATCCTAGAACATACCTCACAGGCTGAGACAAACTCATGTACATCTCGGGACCAACTAGGCCACCAGTATGAGCGAGAGAGCAGATATTTGGTACCAGCGATGCCAGGATGTCCTGCTAAAGAGGAGCAGTGAATTTATTCTAACACACGGAGATGAAAGTTGGGGGGTACAAATAATTTCCTAGTGGGAGTATTTCTGGTAGAAAGATCTTGCTAATTAACCACAGACGTGACAAGATCAGGGTTTATAGTGGCAACTACCACTCCAGGGGACAGGATTTTTTCTGGGACGTTTCCTGGAGCATCACTGGCACAAAAGCTGCGAAAAAAGAGCATCGGCTCGCACATTTTTAGTACCTGAACGATAGGTTAAAATGCATGAAGAATTAGGCCCAGCGAGCCTGTCTAGGAGACAATCGCTTAGCCCAATCCAAATACAATAAATTGTTATGATTGCTAATAACTGTGACTTTATGCTTAGCCCCCTCAAGGAAGTGTCTCCATTCTTCGAACGCCCATTTAATAGCTAAGAGTTTGCAATTACTCACGTCATAATTGCACTCTGAAGGGGAGAACTTCCTCAAGAAAAAGGCCACAGGTCGCAAATGTGTGAGGGTCTCTGGGCCCTGAGACAAAACTGCACCAACCCCTACTTCTGAAGCATCAATCTCCACAACAAATGGTTGATCCAAGTCTGGTGGTACTAAGACAGGAGCTTCAACAAAACGTCTTAAATTGCTCAAATGCCTGTTCAGCCTCAAGAGTCCAGTTGGTCAAATTGGCACCCTTCTTAGTGAGATCCGTCAATGGCTTAGCTATGATAGAGAAATTTTTGATACATTTCAGATAATAATTGGAAAAGCCCAGGAAGCATTGAAGCGCCTTAAGACTAGAAGGGCGTTCCCATTTTTTTATAGCCGTGACCTTGAGTGGATCCATACGAAAAGATTCGGGGGGTTATGACATAACCCAGGAAAGTGACTCTTTGGACTCCAAACAGGCATTTGGACAGTTTGGCAAAAAGATTATTTTGGCGTAACAGCAGCAAAACATTCCTAACATGTTCAACATGTCTAGCCCAATCAGGAGAGAAAACCAGGCTATCATCCACATAGACAACCACATAACGACCCAGCAGGTCTCTGAACACATCATTGATAAAATGTTGGAAAACTGCTGATGCATTACACAACCCGAAGGGCATAACCAGATACTCAAAGTGACCCTCCAGGGAGTTAAATGCAGTTTTCCAATAATCTCCCTCCCTGATCCAGATCAGATTGTAGGCCTCCCAGAGATCAATCTTGGAAAACCAACGGTCACCCACTATCTGATTGAAGAGATCAGGAATCAGTGGAAGAGGGCACTGGTTCCTGACAGTAATCTTATTTAGTTCATGGTAATCAATGCACGGCCGCAAATCCCATCTTTTTTATAAACAAAAAAGAAATCCGCTCCCATGGGAGCCGGATATGCCGGATATGCCCTTTCAAAAGACTGTCATAGATATACTGCCACATAGCCTCACATTCAGGAGCTGAGAGATTGAAGATCCTTCCCCTGGGATATTTGGAATCAGGAAGGAGATCAATACCACAGTCATAAGTTCTATGCGGGGGTAAACTGTCATTAGACAGGAAGTCAGATAAGAGCGTCTCCTCAGTGACACAATCCTATATATGCAAGACTATACAATGGGAAGAACACTGGTCTCCCCATTTCACCAACTCATTCCTAAACCAATCAAAAATGGGGTTAGGGAGGACTAACCAGGGAAGGCCCAAAATCATATCTGAAGCCAGACCCTCCATAACAAGAAAACTTATGACCTCTGAATGAATAGAGCCTACTTGAGGACCAGCGGGGTCCTGTATCGGACTGCTCCCCTGGCCAATGGGGTAGAATCTGCTCCAGTAACAGACAATGGAGTGTCTAACAATAACAGATCTAAACCCAAGGCATAAATAAATAACAAATTAACAAAATTAGCCCCAGCTCCCAAATCTACAAGAGCCTGGTCAGATACAGACTTGTCCTCATAGGACAGAGATACTGGTAGTATCGCCTTATGGTAACTTTCAGAAGGTTCCTGATTGCCTGAGTGGGTCTTTTGAATACCACTCAGGCACTGAAGTTTTTCCGCCGGTGTGCTGGGTTTTAAGGAGCAGTCTTGGATGAAATGACCCAGTTTACCACAATACAGGCAGAGGTTATTTTGAAGACGGTATTTTCGTCTAGCCTTGGCATCCAGTGCTCCCAGCTGCATAGGTTCATCACCAGTGATGGCATAAGGGAAGAGAAACTTCATATGAGAGAGAGAAGGACAGACAGAGAATTGAGAGGAATCAGGCCCTACTCTCTCCTTGCGTCTATCCCAGAGTCTCCGGTCAATGCGAACAGCTAAGGCCATGGCCTGTTCTAAGGTAGGAGGATCTGAGTGACCCACCCAAACATCATTAAGACCCTGTTTAAAAAGAGCCCTCAAAGCTGACTCACACCAACCTGTCGTTATGTTACATTTACAAAATTCAGAGCAATAAGTCTCAGCAGAGCGTTTGTCCTGACGAATAGCAAGGAGTTGCGACTCGGCAAGTCCAATATGGTGAGGCTCCACATAAATAGCGCCCAGAGACTTGAAAAATCTTTCTAAATCTGTCCACTCCTCTGCCCCAGGGGGAATTTTAAGGGCTCAAGCCTGTGGATCCCCCTGCAAGAGAGAAATGACCACACCTACCATCTGGGACTGAGACGCTTGAGGGTTAACTCGAAAATATAAATGACATGACTCCCAGAACGTCTGAAATTTTTCTCGGTCCCCCGAAAAACGATCCGGGAGTAACATCTTAACCCTGGGAGTAGAAAGCACAGCAATTGGTGACATAGCAGCCTCAGCTTGGTTCCGGGTAAGGATATGAACCTGGTTAGCCATCCAGGTTGCAAGTTCCTGAATAGAACCCATGCTAATGGCAGAAAGTATTTTTAAGGCTTGCTATTCTGTAAGGGAAGTGCTACAGGAACGATTCCCCAGTAGCTGCTGGTGAACTCTGGGGGGAGGGGCACGACAAGACAGTGAGCCCTAAGCTGAACCCCTCCCCCCACTGTTCCTGCCTATTTGTCTGAACTGTCCTAGGTGACAGCCGGCAACTGGGCGTCATTCCCTTCTTGATATAAGTGATAACACAGAATGCAGACAGGACAAACAACAACAAAATAGTCAAAGAGAATAGTCAAAGGTAAGCCAGAGGTCAGGAATATGAATACAGGTAAAACAGCAAGGAGTAATAGCCAGTACGCACGAGGCAAAAGCAAGGACCAATGTGAATGTGAGCAAACAATAAATAGAAAGGAAGAACCCGTCCCAGACTTGATAGGACGAAAGGCTGTCAATCACACAGGTAAGGCTAAAATTAGAGGAGCAGAGGGAAAAGAAGGTAAAGGAAATGAGTGTGGTGGAAAATCAATTAAGGAGGTGAGGTAATAGGACAGTGTTCAGACAATACAAGAAAAACCCAAAGGAAAGAATCACAGCTGGACCCGCCTTCTGCGCCACAACATGCGGCCAGATGGCGCAGAAGTTCGAACGGGTGTGGACATAACAGAGGCTTTGGTATCTAATTATAACGACTGTGATACATGCGATTTGTAGCTACAGCATGTATATAAGTTTACTTATCTAATGCTGCCCCGCCTGTATCTATTTCTGGCCTTTTCCATTCAACTAGAGCAACCGTTTTCCAAATATTCTGACAGTGAGTACAGCTATACCACTGACTTACGTGATTTGAGAGCTCTGTTTGGTCTCCTCTGGACCATATGCTTCTTTTTGTTTACTACGGACATAGGCCACGTCCCCTAGTGACATAACGGAGGCTGGATGAGCACCCTATCATACTATTTGCTCATTTTTCAGTGACGCCCCCCCCCCAAGTGGGTGTGGCCTATGTGAGGCGCTCTGGCTTAAAACTCCAGCCAAGTGCAGTGTTAGCGTCTCCTATCCTAAGTACCAGGGCTCCCCACAGGAGCTTTGGGAACTGCAGTTTTGACTGCACATCTACCACTGTGTCTTGCATCTAACTACCTTTGAGTCATGGAGGGTTTAGGCATAGGGTCATTGATTATCCTGCAGTGATTTAAGTAGATCGCTGCTGTAATTGCGGAGGCAGGATCGAATTGTTTAGAAACACAGCAGGTCCCGTCATTTAATATATATAACATACTTGGGGGAAACGCGTTGAGCTTTATGAGCTTTCCAAACAGTGCATGGGACATGCTAGTCTCAGCGCGGTGGTATTTATAACAGCTCAGTTTGATCTATTGGAGCCTTTTATATTGCTCTTACACCCTGCTCTCAGCTTTGGGTATGACAGCTTTGGGTAATTTATGTGGGTTGTGAGCTTTGAACTGGAGCAAATGTATTTCACCTCACTTTCAGTAAGTGATATCACAATACCATGTATATTCATTACATAGTTACATAGTAGATGAGGTTGGATGAAGACATCAGTCCATCAAGTCCAACCTTTAACCCTACAGTTCCCTACAATGTTGATCCAGAGGAAGGCAAAAAACCCCATGAGGCTTATGCCAATTGCCCCATTTCATGGGAAAAAATTCCTTCCCGACTCCAATCTGGCAATCAGTATAAAACCCTAGATCAACGTGCCCTTAAAATCTAAAACCTATAACCCACAATGTTGTTCTGTTCGAGAAAGGCATCCAGGCCCTCTTTGAACTTGTTCAATGAATCCACCATCACCACTTCCTGGGGCAGAGTGTTCCATAGCCTTGTTGTTCTTACTGTAAAGAATCTTCTTCTATGTTGCTGGTGAAATTTTCTCTCCTCCAGTCGTAGAGGATGTCCCCTTGTCACTGTCACTGGCCTAGGGGTAAAAAGATCATTAGAAAGTTCTTTGTGCTGTCCCTTCATGTATTTGTACATTGTTATTAGATCTCCCCGTAGACGTCTTTTCTCTAAACTGAATAACCCCAAGTTTGTTAATCTATCGTTGTACTCCAATCCACCCATTCCTCTAATAATTTTGGTTGCCTTTCTTTGCAGTCTTTCTAGTTCGATTTTGTCTTTCTTGTATACTGGGGCCCAGAATTGTGCACAATAGTCTAAGTGTGGTAGTACCAGTGATTTGTATAGAGGCATAACTATGTTCATGTCATGAGAATCTATACCTCTTTTGATGCATCCCATAATTTTATTTGCCTTGGCAGCCGCTGCCTGGCACTGGTCACTACAGTAAAGGTAAGCTTATTGTCCACCACAAACCCCAAGTCTTTTTCATTGGCAGTCTTACCCAGTAATTTATTATTAAGTACATAATCATACATTTTATTTCGTCATCCAAAATGCATAACCTTACATTTGTCAATATTAAACTTCATTTGCCAGGTCTCGGCCCATGCTTCCAGCTTCCTTAGATCCTCTAGTAATATTCTACTATCCTCCTCATTTTTGATTACCTTACAAAGTTTAGTATCATCTGCAAATATGGACCCCCTGCTTTGCAAACCATCTACCAGGTCATTAATAAAGATATTAAACAGGAGAAGGCCCAATACTGACCCCTGTGGCACGCTACTGGTGACTGTTACCCAGTCTGAATATTTACCATTAATAAGCACCCTCTGTTTCCTATCAGTGAGCCAGTAGCGAACCCAAATGCATATGTTTTCCCCCAGTCCCAACATTATCATTTTGCATACCAACCTTTTATGAGGTACAGTATCAAAAGCCTTTGAAAAGTCCAGATACGCCACGTCCACTGCATTACCCATGTCTAGTCTTGAACTGACCTCTTCATAGAAGCTGATCAGATTAGTCTGACAAGGACCGATTCCTCATAAACCCATGCTGATTGGGTGTTATAAGATTATTTACATTGAGGTACTCCCAGATAGCATCTCTTAGAAAGCTCTCAAATATCTTACCCACCACAGAAGTCAAACTTAATGGCCTGTAGTTCCTAGGCTCACTTTTAGACCCCTTTTTGAAAATTGGCACCACATTTGCTATGCGCCAATCAAATGGAACAGACCCAGTCATTACTGAATCCTTAAATATTAGATATAAGGGTCTGTCTATCACTGTGCATAATTCCATCAGAACTCGGGGATGTATGCCATCTGGACCTGGCGATTTATCTATTTTAGTTTTTTGAAGGCGGCACCGCACTTCCACCTGAGTTAAACAGGTGACATTTAATGGAGAGTTAACATTACCCCTAATCATGTTGCTGGCCATTGGGTTTTCTTGTGTAAACACCGTAGAGAAGAAAGCATTTAATAGTTGTGCTTTTTCCTCATCCTCCTCCACCATTACACACAGATTATTTTTGAGAGGGCCCACATTGTCAGTGTTTATTCTCTTGTTATTTATGTAATTGAAGAATACTTTTGGATTATTTTTACTTTCCTTGGCAATTTTTCTCTCAGACTCAATCTTTGCCTACTTTATTTGTCTTTTACACAATTTATTTTTCTCTTTATAGTTGTTTAATGCTGTGTCACTGCTTTCTTTTTTTAGCACTTTAAATGCTTCCTTTTTATCCCTCATTGCACTCCTTACCGTTTTAGCTAGCCATATTGGTTTTCTATGATTTCTGGCCCGCTTATTCCCATAAGGGATATGTTTTTTAGTGGTCCTATTTAGAAGGCTTTTGAAAATGTCCCATTTTGTTTGTTTGTCACTTTCAGGACATTGTCCCAGTTTATGCTGCTAAGCTCCTCTCTCAGCTGGTTAAAATTGGCCTTCCTGAAGTTTAGTTTTTTTGTTCCCCCTCTACTGAACATTTTTTTTAGTGTGTGCAAGAAAACTTATTATGTTGTGGTCACTATTACCAAGATGACCCAAAACTGCCACTTTTGACAATGTGTCAGGTTCATTTGTTAAAATTAGGTCTAAAAGTGCCTCGCCTCTTGTTGGGTCCTGCACTAGTTGCGATAGGTAATTATTACTGACAAAAACCTGTTCCCTTTGTTGGACCTGCAGGTTTCTGCCTCCCAGTTGATATATGGGTAGTTGAAATCCCTCATAATAATGACTTTATTGTGCTTTGTGGCCTCATCTATTTGTTTTATTACATTTTAAGCTTATTCCATTATATTTGGAGATTTATAACAAACCCCTATCAGTATTTTATTATTCTTTGTTCCTCCCTTAATTTCCACCCATAAGGACTCCACATATTCATTTTCCTCCCAGATGTCCTCACGCAGAACTGGCTTAAGGCAGGATTTTACGTATAAGTAAACCCCTCCCCCCTTTCCTATTGGTACGCTCCTTTCTAAACATACTGTACCCCTGTATATTTACAGCCCAGTCATAGCTGGAGTCCAGCCATGTCTCACTTATCCCCACCATGTCATATTTCTCTTCCAACATTATCACTTCCAGTTCCTCCATCTTGTTAGTGAGACTTCTGGCATTAGTATTACATACATTTCATGGAGTTATCTTTATGTCTACTCTTCCACTGCCTAATGACTGTTCTAACCCCACCCCCCACTCCACCCCCAGTTACATTATTTATCCCTCTTTCCATTTCTACACTATCATTCCCTCTACATCTGTTACCCTCCCCCCCAGTCCCTAGTTTAAACACTCCTCCAACCGTCTAGCCATCTTCTCCCCCAGCACAGCTGCACCCTCCCCATTGAGATGTAGCCCATCCCTACCATAGAACCTGTAGCCCACAGCAAAGTCGGCCCAGTTCTCCAGGAACCCAAACCCCTCCTTCCTACACCAGCTCGAGCCACTTGTTTACCTCCCTAATCTCCCGCTGCCTTTCCTGTGTGGCTAGCGGTACAGCTAGTATTTCTGAAAACACTACCTTGGAGGTCCTTGCCTTCAGCTTTCTTCCTAGATCCCTGAAATCATTTTTAAGGACCTTCCACCTACCGCTAGCTTTGTCATTTGTGCCAACGTGCACCATGACCGCTGGATCCACACCGGCCCCACCCAGTAATCTATCAACCCGATCCGCGATGTGTCGAACTCGAGCGCCAGGAAGGCAACACACCGTACGACAACCCCAGTCTTTGTGACAGATTGCCTTGTCTGTTCCCCTAATAATTGAATCCCCCACTACCAGCACCTGTCTAGGCTTCTCTGCACTCCTATCCCCCTTCTTACTGGAGCAGACATTCCCCTGGCGGTCAGAGGAAGTGTCTTGCTGCAGCAGTGTTACCCCTGTACTAACATTCCCCTCATCTGCCACTTTAGCAAACTTGTTGGGGTGTGCCAGTTCAGGACTAACCTCCCTGGCACTCTTCCCTCTACCCTGCTGCTTTCTAACTGTCACCCAGCTAGCTGCCCCATGTTCCTGCACCTCCATGCTACCATCCCCCTCTGCATTTACCCCAGCGAGTTCCTGCTCTGTGAGCAACAAACTCCTTTCCAAGTTATCAATGGATCTCAGTCTTGCAATTTGCTCATTTAGATCCATGATCTGGGCTTCCAAATGTGCAACGTGCTTACATCTTGAACAGCAGTATACCCCCTCAAGCGGCTGCTCAAGCAGAGAATACATGCTGCAAAATGTACACTGGACCGCATTGGTAAGCATGGAGCACATCTTACCTGATGTGGATATTTTTTTTTTTTTGTGAAGTCCCTGAATCTAAAGTCACTTAATCTTAGTCACACTTATATCAAACACGCTTGGAATCAAACCACACTCGCCAGCTCACACACTCGTTTTATACTTAGCTTTTAAAGCTGCTCCAAGTTGCAGAACAAGCTGCCGCTGATTCCTCTGATTGCAAAAGGGGTTAGTTGAAAAGAGGGAATACATGTTGTTCCATCTTTACACAGTGGTATCTGTGTCCTATATATCAGGACTTAGTTATTCTATGTTATTTAACCAGTTTTTATTTATCTCGCAGGCATTACGAGGGTTGTTGGGATAGGAAAATGTATCTCTATAGGACTAGGATACAAATAGACTGATTGTGAAAGACTCAGGACTTGTTCCATCCTGTTACAGTCCGTCCTTACGCAACATTTAAGGTCTGAATGGATTAATTGAGACGTGACTACCTTGAACAAAGGCATAGGAGCAGACAGTAGATGATCAGAGTTGGTGCCCTAGTGTTATATGTTCAATACTTGGGGACTGATTAGCTTCTGATTAAAGCTGATATCTATCATACACACGGATACATTGGTAGTTGATAGACCTTTAAGTGTGATACAGCCTGGATACCTGAGTGTTCCTATACCCACCCGTTGGTTATCTGTGAGAGGCTCACACTGTTGGTGGCTTGTCCACTTTTACTAAATGTTTATAATAAATGTTAAGTTTTATTAAATATAAGTTTGATTTCCACTCCTACCTGTGATATATACAAGTTACAAGAAGTGTGATTTCTTTATATGTTACCAAAATCAGCATTACCAACAGGGGCGTAACTAGCAAAGACTGGATCCCATAGTAAGCTTTTGACTTGGGCCCCCCCTACACGGCATAGTACCCCCTTTCCTTGCCCCCACACGGTATAATTCCCCACATTATAACACTATAATGTCCCAAAGTGGCCTCCAGACAGTATAGTATCCTATAGCGGCCCCTCTACACAGTATAATATCCTATAGTCGCCTCTGCACACAGTATAATGTTTCATAGTTTCCCCTACGTTTTGTACACCGCCCACAAGCGATTATTGTACACTGAGGTCTTTTTAGACCCCAGAGTATACTGATCGGAGGCCCAGAGGAGGTGAGCAAACATAAAAACCAGTGTTATTTATCGCCCTGGCGCGACCCCCCTGCTATTTTCAGCCCTCTTCAATGAAGTTACAGATGTGGGTTACACCAGCGTCATTATTGAGCAGGAACAGGGATCGGTAAGTAAATAGGGCCCGTTACCTGTTTTGGTTACCACAGCAGGTAATGGCATATTTGAAAAAAGAAGCAGCAGGGGCCTCTTATGGTTTAGGTAGCTGCCTATATACATATATCTATAGTTAATTGTGTTGCCAAGACTACACTATATATAGACCGTACTTCAATTACCAATATTGTTGTTATATAGCACCACCAAAGTAAAATAAATATCTTAAGTGCATCGATCTTAGCCCACTCCCAGGTAATGCCACTGCGAGTAAAGTCTGCACATATATATTCATTATAGTTCTTCCTAGTAGCTCCTCTGCATTATAGTATGCCGAGAATCATACAAATTATATAGCAGAGATAATATACATATAATGGAATCTAAGCATTTCCCCTATCGGAATATATCACAACAAAGTTGACCTTTTTTGGGTCTTATATTCCTTTTCATTTTTATTGATTTTTCAACTCTATAACCATACTTATTTATGCATGGATTTTCTATGTGCCATATGGTCCCTTCTGCAGCCCCTTGAGCTATCTGGCGATTAAATTATCTATTGATCGCTATTGCCATCAAAGATCAATACAGCTGCCAACTTATCTTCCTGGTTACCAAGAATGCTTTCGTCCTGTCATTAAACTCCTCCCCTTCACTTTCAGACAGAGGGCCAAGCCTTTGAACTGAACATTCAACAAGTTGGATGGTACCTCTTATCTGCAGGACACGGCGCCTGTTATTTCCCTAAAAATATTAAATTTTGATTCATCTGACCACAGGACAGTTTTACATTTTGCCTCAGTCCATTTTCAATGTGCTTTGGCCCAGAGGTGAAGGTAACATTTCTGGATTGTGCTGATATACTGTATGGCTTCTTCTTTGTATGATACAATTTTAACTTACATTTGTGGATTGCACTGCAAACTGTTTATAGACAATGATTTCTGGAAGTAATCCTGAGCTCATATAGTGATTTGTATTACTGAGTCAAGCTTCTTTTTAATGCAGGGCTGCCTGAGGGCCCATAGATCACGAGCATTCAGTATTGACTGTCGGCCTTGTCCCTTGTGCTTCTCCAGACTCTCTGAATCTTTTGATGATATTATGTACTGTAGATGATGGGATATTCAAAATGTATGCAATTTATCACTGAGGAAAATATTTCAGAAACTGTTCCACAATTTTTAGACACAGTTTTTCACAGAATGTTGAACCTCTGAACATTTTTGCTTTGGAGATGTAACGTCTCTGCCTGTTCGGGTCTCGGCGCCACCCTCCGCTCGCACGCTGTGGCGAAGGAGGCGTGTTCGTTTTGATTCCTTGCGTAGGTTTCTTGTTGCTCAGTCTGAACATGGTCCTAGACTATATAATGGATTTCCGGCCACACCCGTGTTCTGAGCATTTCTCTCTGGACTGCATAGAGTTAATCTCTTCCTGGCCTGTGTGATTGACATCCTGTCTACCTATCAGGTCTGGGGCTGGGCCCAGACTTTCTATATACAGGATGTCACTTGCTCAGCAAGTCGCTGGTTATTGCATTGTCTTTGCCTGCTCTCCTTGTTATATCCCTTACTACTTTGTTACTTGATTCTCTGACCCTTTGGCTTGCCTTTTGACTATTCTCTTGGATTTTGACTTTGTACTGCATTGCTCGTTTGTTACCGACCCCTTGGCTTCCTGACCTCTCTTTTGTCGTTTGTTTTGTCTTGTCCTGTTCTGTGTGTCACTTACCCAGTATAGGGCTTGTCTTCTAGTTGTCCTTTTACCGTTTAGGGTAACTGAGGCAATAGGAAGGGACAGTGGCTGGGGTGAGATTAGGGCTCACTTGTCTCTGTTCTTCCTCCCAGACTGCTGCAGTAGTGTCAGGGTATTGCTAGGTTTGGCAAGACCCTTACAGGAGAAACTCTCTCTATAACATGCTCTTTTTATAAGAGGAAATAAAAAATACCGGGACTTATTAATGCGCTGCTGACATATAGATATGATATGATTCCTTTATTTGGAAAATGGCAACGCTTTTTTGACACCTTAAATAAGTGTCTTCATCAGGTCAACTGTACAAACATACAATAAAACAAAGGGAGTATCGTAAATAAATATATAATGGATAAACATAAATTTAAAATTAAAACACCTAATTTCAATCTAAACAATAGGATACCATAAAAGTAAAATAATTGTGTATATATTGTGGGGGAGGTAGCTTGGTAGCAGCAAAGGTACGGACCGAAACAGAGACAGGGACACAAAGCTCTGGTGCAACAGGTTTATTTATAAAACAGCAAAAATAAATAAACCTTACGTCAAGTACAAAATAAAACACAGACTTAACTTCAGGCAAAAACAAATAAAATCCTGCTCGTCCGAGCGCTAACTAAACAGAAATGAACCTAACTATACGTGTGGCTTGCTCCAGCCACACGAACAAAACAAAGCAGTAATTAGACACAGGTCTCACCAGACTCTCAGCTCTAGACAGACCCAGGCTCCTCCACTCTCTTCCAGGGTCTTCCCTGAAGTGCAGGCTCTTTAGTGCTATATGGACCAGTAATGAGGCCCAGGACTTCCACCTGGGCTGAGACCTACTCAAAAACTCGTCCTGGACCAGACATATGTCAAAACCCAGGGGCTGAAATACCGTGACTCCAGCACTTGGCCTGTCACATTCTCACAATATATATGTAGGTACATTGATCAATAAATAAATAAATACATATGTGGGTATATAGATAAGAAACTGGATACATGCATAGTTACATAAATAGATATATAAAAAAGGGGGGGCTACAAGTAAAAAAAATAAAAAATAAAAAGGTGAATAATTAAATAAATGCATAAATAAATAGATGTATACAAGAAGTGGCTGTGGCTGTAGTAATGATGATGGATCAAAGAAGGCAAATAGATAGTAAACTAAATGTTTACATAAGTAAATAAATACATAGATACATACATAAATATAAATAGAAAACAGAGGTCCAATATGGCTATAATGGTAGTGTATGTGGGGGAGAAGGGACCTGGATGAAAGAGGGAAAGACTTTTGATGTGGCACTTTTTAACTGTCACAAATTCTATTGATCATTACACATAACATCTTCATTATCAACACAAATTATTCATAATCCTATCCTCTTCCCTTTTTCATTCCTCAGTTTGTTTACCTCATTCTTTATTCATCTCCACCCCCTTTTTATTTATTATATTATTATATTACTTCATCAATTTATTTATGTATCTATTTACTAATCATCCTATTTATTTAGCATCCCCTTCATATTTTGCATCAACACGATTTCTTTATTTATGTATCTATTTATGTTCCTCATCCCTTTGACATTTTGCAATAACACTGCCCTTTCTCATCCTCCTTACTCTGTCTTTCTACTCTATCCACGCAAGCCCATTCTGTTACCACCGCTACCTCTCTTCCACGGGTGACGTCACCTCTGGCCGCACGTACCTCTCATTCCACTCTCAGCATCGCTAGCTTCGTCAAGCCCGCACATGCTCACTCTGATACTACTGATCTCGTCGGGATTTGGACAGCCTACGGCTGCCCTTTCCCTATCTTTCGAACTCGCTCACACGTTGATGTCGGCATTCATCTATTTAACCTTCCCGCCCTACTGCTTCTTCTATTCAGTCGGTTAGTAGTCTCTGACCACGCAGGGTAAGTCCTCAATATTTCATTTCGTCTACTCTGTCACCATATTCTGCCACTTCAAAAGTCTTTCCCCCTTTTATCCAGGTTTCTTCTCCCCCACATCCACTACCATTATAGCCATATTGGACCTCTGTTTTCTATTTATATTTATGTATGTATCTATTTACTTATGTAAACATTTAGTTCACTATCTACTTGCCTTCTTTGATCCATCATCATTACTACAGCCACTTCTTGTATACATCTATCTTATTTATGCATTTATTTAATTATTCACCTTTTTATTTATTTTTTTACTTGTAGTCCTCCCTCCCCCCTTTTTTATATATATCTATTTATGTAACTATGCATGTATCCAGTTTCTTATCTATATACCAACATATTTATTTATTGCTGAAGGTCAATAAATACCTACCTATATATATACAATTATTTAATTTTTGTGGTATCCTATTGTTTAGATATGAAACTAGGTGTTTTAATTTTAGATTTATGTTTATCCATTATATATTTATTTACTATATTCCTTTGTTTTATTGTATATTTGTACAGTTGGCCTGATGAAGACACCAGTTTAAGGTGTCGAAACACGTTGCCATTTTCCAAATAAAGGAATCATATCGTATCTATATGTCAGCAGCACATTAATAAATCCCTGTATTTTTTATTTTCTCTGGCAACTACAATGTTTGTGTTAAGAGTCAGATGCAAGGTAAGGAATGTACTGGTCTACAGGAGAGCAGCAGCAGAAATGGGCTGACAACTGCGAGCAGTAGAAAATGCTACTTAAAGGCAAAACACTACTGCGAGCCAAGACCGGCCTCAGATGCCTTCACCAGAGCTCCTCGCAAGAAGAGATGGATTTTCGCTGAATCTGAAGACCGAAATTGTCACCAGAACAGAAAGTGTATTACAAATAAATGCACTGCAGCAGAAACCTACACCAAATCCACACACTACTCACAGGGACAGAGAAAACAGAATGGTCGACAGTCAGGGACGGACTGGCCCACCGGGGAACCGGTGAATCCACCGGTGGGCCCCGAGCCCCGACTATTAGTCCTCATGTCAGGGGGCCCGATCGGGATCCTGACCATCCCGATCGGGCCCCTGACCAGAGCTCAGCGGGCTCAGCGGGGTACGGGACCCACGGCCAGCTGGAGATGGCCGGGCCCCAGACCACTATGATAGCGGTCGGGGAAAGCCTGGTTCCCCGACCGCTATACATAATGTTATTGGAAAGGGGCCCTGGCATATTGCAGGCCCCTTTCCAATATATGGCAGCCCAGGGGAGGTGACTCAAAATAATAAACACATATTCTCACCTCTCCGGGGCACAGCGTCCTCTCTGGCGCTCCTCCGTCATGTGACTGAGGCCTGTGATTAGGCCCTAGCGGTCACATGGGGCGCGGCCGTGTAGTGACGTCAGTGCGCCCCCACGTGACCGCTGAGGCCCAATCACAGGCCTCAGCAGCGACGTCGGAAAAGGTCCTGAAGACGCTGAAGACGGCAGGATGGAGCGAGGATGCCAAGGAAAGGTAAGGCAAGGTGAGTATGAATGTTTGTTATTTTTACTTCCCCTGGGCCTCCGATTATTATACTCTGGGGTCTGAGGAAACCCCAGAGTATAATAATAGCACTGAAGCGGAGCGAAGGGGGCTATTGGGCACATATAATACTGTGTGGGGGCCACTGTAGAGCATATAATACTGGATGGGGGCCCCTGTAGAGAGCATATAATACTGGATGGGGGCCCCTGTAGAGAGCATATAATACTGTGTGGGGGCCCCTGTAGAGAGCATATAATACTGTGTGGGGGCCCCTGTAGAGAGCATATAATACTGTGTGGGGGCCCCTGTAGAGAGCATATAATACTGGGTGGGGGCCACTGTGGAGCTTATAATACTGGGTGGGGGCCACTGTGGAGCTTATAATACTGGGCGGGGGCCACTGTGGAGCTATAATACTGGGTGGGGGCCACTGTGGAGCTTATAATACAGGGTGGTGGCCACTGTGGAGCTATAATACTGTGTGGGGGCCACTGTGGAGCTTATACTCCATACAGTGGCTCCTTAATTTTTTTTTAAATTACGCCGGGGCAGGTGAAAAAAATAAAACAAAACAAAAAAAACCCCAAACTTTCTCTCCTGTCCCCAGTGTCTCCCAGCGCGGTTCCGTCCTGCAGTTCTGTTGTTTTCTTCCAGCTGAAGTTCCCCCTGCACATGACTACCTGTGACGTCACCCCTGAGGCCAATCAGCGGCCTAAGGGAAGGGACCTGGCACGTCACAGCCAGTGAGGACTTCCGGCAAAAAGAAGACAGCAGAGCTGCAGGACCGGACCGTGCTGGGAGGACACCGGAGCACCGGAGACAGGTGAGTATGTTTAGTGTGTTTTTTTGTTGTTTTGTTTTTTTGGAGGGGGGGGAGTAGGGGGGATTCACCTCCCCCGGACTAATTATTAAAAAAGAAAAAAATTATACTGGACAACCTCTTTAAAGTGTGGCGCATTAGGGGGGCCCTGGGGGGTATATTAAAGGGGTTGTCCAGGCATAATTTGTTATGGTTTATCCTCAGGATAGGCCATAGATACCTGATCTGTAGGGGGCTGACCACGGACCGATCAGCTGTACGAAGCTACTTCTGATGCCTGTCCTGTACACAATACAGGGCCAGAAGTAGAAAGCTCTGTCCACTGTATATTAGCCAGGCACCTTCACTGCATCTCAGCACTTATTGAAGTCAGTAGGAGCTGAGCTGCAGTGATGGCACCGGGCAACTATACAGCGGATGGAGCTTTCTGCTTCCGGCCCTGTGTTGTGTACAGAACAGGCTCCGGAAGTGGCTCTGAACAGCTGATGGAGCCATGTGTCAGCCCTCTACCGATCAGGTATTTATGGCCTATCCAGAGCATAGGCCATAAAAAAGATTAACCCTGGACAACCCCTTTAATATGTCCCACACAGTTTAATGTCCCCCCCACAGGATGTTAGCCCCCTCACTGCTCCCACACAATATAATGACCACATCACTGTTCCCCATACAGTATGGGGGACCAGTGAAGAGGCCACTATGTGGGGTGACCAGTGAAGTGACCATAGAAATACTTGGCCCAGACAACCCCTTAAAATAGGTTGTCCATAAACTGGAGCGACCACTGTGTCGGTCGCCAGGGAGGTGTAAAAATAAGAAAATTTTTTAAAAAAAAGCATACTCACCTGTCCCCAGCACCCCGATGTCCCCTGCCTGTGTCTGTTCGGTCTCATGGCGGCGCCTCATTTCTGGAAATCCTGTACCTAATTGGTCTTCGATCACATGAGGTGCAGGACTCCCAGCAAGGAGTCGCCGGCACGAGACTGAATGGACACTGACAGCGGACAACGGAGCGCCGGGGACAGGTGAGTATGCTTTTTAATTTACTTATTTTTTACTTTACACCTCCCACCAGCTACATTGGTTGCTCCAATGCTAGGACAACCTCTTTAAAGGATTTATCCATCTTTCTAATATTGATGGCCTGTCCTTAGGATAGGCCATCAATATTACATCTGCGATGATACAACAGCCAGACCTCTGCAGATCAGCTTTTCCAGGACAGTGTGGCTACAGGTAAAGGTAACAATTCTTGGAGCCACGCTGTTCACTTGCCATACAAGGTGTAGCAGTAGGTTTAGGTAGTGCAGTGGTGCACATGGTATAGTGGTTGAGCAGCGTGGCTCCCAACATGTTATTACCTTTAGCCGCCCTCTCTCGGTACCGCTGATCTGCAGGGGTCCTGATGGTGGGCCCCTAGACATCCCAGTCCGACACTGTCGACAGTCACGAGTCAGCAGCTGAGGAGGGCAACACAGATCCAAAACACGAGACGAAGACAAATCCGGGAAACAAAGCCAATAGTCGGAACCGATGGGGAATGCCAGAACAAAATCGCAAGACAAAAGAGGAATCCAGGTACACAGCCAAAACTCAGGTATAGGAGCAGTCAAATCAGTCAGGAAAACTGATAGCCAGCAAAGCTGAGTGATGAGGGAGTGGTTTAAATAGGCCTGCTCAAGAAGCTTCCCTATGTTGTCATGGCAACCTTAAAGCAGCAACCAACAATCCTTCTTTATGTTGATCTGACAACTTTAAAGCAGCAACAACAGATGTAACAGTTTGGTCTTCCGGGCTATGCAGCAGCTGTCTCTGTATGTTTTTTCACTCATTCATGCTTTTTTATACACAGTCATGTGACTTGATACTGTTGTTAATTCTTCACCAAAAAATTAAAATTTTATATCCTTATGTTTGAAGCCTGAAATGTGGCAAAGGTTGAAAAGTTCAAGGGGGCTGAATACTTTCGCAAGGCACTGTATAAATAGAAAACATTTGAGGCTAAAACAAAATATTATTGGGAAAGATGTTTTTTTTTTTTCATAGCCCCCTTTTAAGAAATTGTATGAAGCACTTGTGGTGTGAAAATGTCCACTACACCCTAGATGAATTTCTTACTGTGGTAGTTTCTAAAATGCAGTCACTTCACAGAGGTTTTTACTGTATAGGTCTCGTAGAGTCTAACCCATAAAGCTTGCCATCCAAAAGCCAAATGGTGCTTATTCTTTTTTAAACCCAAAACCAGTTTATCATCATAAATAAGGCAATAGTATACTGGAAAAAAAATAAAGAATTGCATAAGAAAGTATTACCTCTTGTGAAAACCTAATCTACATATTATTTGGAAAAATGTAATTGTTAATTTTAATGGCCCAATTCTAATAGTGTACTGTGGGTGTCAAAATGGTCACAATGCCCCAGATGAATTTCTTGAGAAGTGTAATTTCAATAAGGTTGTTTTTAGGTGTCTTTCATTAATTTTTGGTATCTCAAGGACTCAAACTTGAAATGATACCTGGAAACATTGTATAAAAATAAGGCCCCAAAATCATCAAGGTGCGCCTTCATTTCTAAGACCTGTGTTTGAGTCAGCTAACATACTGTTAGTGCTATTAATAAATACACCCAAATACATTAAGCAGTGTTTTGAGTGATTTCTTGGTTCTCTGGGAGCTCCTGGCATCTTCTGCATTTGATTACATCAGCATCTTCCTGTTCCTACAATTCACATGATTTCTTGGTCTGCACTCAGAGCTGATTTACTCCCCCCTCCCTTTCTCACTCACTCCCCCCTTCCTGTTTCCCTAGCTAGCCCGCCCACTACACCATCAGCAGCCATCTTTAGACTTCTAGTTCTCAGTCACTCAATAACCTTGTACTTTGGCTGTAATATTGTAATCCCCTCTGTATATCATCATTACAGTCACACAGAGAAAGCTTCAGGACAACAATAATACATTTTATTTATATAGCGCCAACATATTCTTCAGCACTGTACAATTTGTAGGTTCGTCTTTAGTTTGTGTTTGAAACTGTAGAAATTGGGAGTCAATCTGATCGTCCGGGTAGAGCATTCCAGAGAAGTGGTGCAACTTGGGGGAAGTCTTGGATACAGGAGTGGGAGGTTCTGATAATAGAGTATGTTAGCCTTAGATCATTGAGTGAACGGAGATCATGGGTTGGGCAATAGACAGAGATGAGGGAGGAAATGTAGGAAGGTGTAGCATTATGGAGAGCCTTGAGGATGAGGGTGATACGTTTATATTGTATTTGATAATGAATACGCACAGACCAGAGGCATCACTGTAGCATCTAGACCAGGGGTAGGCAACCTTCGGCACTCCAGCTGTTGTAAAACTACAACTCCCAGCATGCTTACTTGCTCTGCTGTTCTTGGAACTCCCATGGATGTGAATGGAGCATGTTGGGAGTTGTAGTTTCACAGCAGCTGGAGTGCCGAAGGTTGCTGACCCCTGATCTAGACTGTGTGAGAAAGTGAAGGGTGTGGTTTGGGAGAACAGGTATCTTCCAGCCAGGCAGTTAAAGGGTGTGTGGTAGAAGCCCACAACAGGCAGGTCAGGTGACCAATTAAGCCTGATATAGGTTGTGTGTCAGACTTAGGAGTTGTGGCACTACACTGAGGAAACTGGCCTGTGTATCTGAACCTGAAACAAGGTAACTCTGTGCCACCCCTGTTTGAATAACCTGAGCGGGAGTCTGGCAGCCAGGCTCTTGTATAGATAGGGAACATTTGTTGTAGTAGGTAGTTCTCAGCCGAGAAGGTTTTTGTTTGTACCTTTGCAAAGGCAAACCTGTTATGCACCTGAATCTACATAAACACCTGACTTGAGTGTGAGCCAGCCTCTATGTCCCTGTTTCCTACACTGCTACCAAGCATCTACCTGAGTGGTTCCCCACAACTGATAGATGAGCCTGCCCGCTGCATTCAGAATAGTTTGTAGAGGGTAGAGTTTAGTAAGGGAAGGACCGATTAGTAAGGAGTTACAGTAGTCAAGGCAAGAGTGAATCAGGGTGACAATAAGGGTCTTTAGTGTCTCTGTGGTAAGGAAAGGGCAGATTCTCAAGATGATTTTGAGGTGGAAATGACATGAGCGTGCAAGTGACTGGATATGGGGGGGTGAAGGAAAGGTCTGATTCAAACATAACCCTGAGGCAGCGGACATACTGCCTAGGAGTTATGATAAGGAGACTGCAATGGAGATATCAGGAATAGGTCTATTAGATGGTGGAAACAGCAATAGTTCAGTCTTTGAGAGATTCAGTTTCAGATAAAGCGAAGACATGATATTTGAGACAGCAGAGAGACAGTCACTGGTGTTCTGTATTATTGCAGGGGTGATGTCACGGGATGACGAATATAATTGGGTGTCATCAGCATAAAGATGGTACCGGAAGCCAAATCTGGTGGTGGTTTGTCCAATGGGGCTGTGTAGAGAGAGAAGAGCAGGGGGCCTAGGACCAAACCCTGAGGAACCCCATTGGCAAGGGGAAGAGGGGAAGAGACAGAGCCTGAAAATGATACACTGAAAGTGCAGTCTGAGAGATAAGAGGAGAACCAAGAAGTATCCGTGAGGCCGACAGAGCAGTGCATAGTGAAGAGGAGTTGATGGTCAACAATGTCAAATGCTGCAGAGAGATCCAGAAGAGTAAGAGAATAGTCACCATTAGATTTAGCCGTCAGGAGATCAGTGGAGATTTTTGTGAGGGCTGTTTCAGTAGAGAGCAGAGTGCGGATGTCAGATTGTATGGGGTCAAGAAGAGAGTTAGCGGAAAGACAGCGAATTAAATGAGAATAGACCAAGCGTTCCAAGATTTTGGAGATGAAGGGGAGGCTAGAGACAGGTCAATAGTTGGCAGCACAGGGAGGATTTCTTCAATAGCGAGGTTATGACAGCATGTTTGAAAGAGGATGGAACAATTCCAGAACAAAGATAGAGGTTAAATATTTTAGTAAAGTAAGTCATGACAGCAGGCGACAGAGACTAGAGAAGGTATTGGGGGATCGGGTCACTGCTGCAGATTGTAGGGCGTGAAGAAGAAAGCATCTGAGAGACTTCCTCTTCTGTAACTGGTTCAAAAGATGAGAATGAACAGGATGAAGTGCAGTAGGTAAGGGGATCAATGCCACCTGGGGATTGGACAGTTACTTCCTGACGGATCTTATCAATTGTGTCGTGGAAATAGGTGGCCAGGTCCTCTGCACTGAGGTTTGTGAAAGGCTCCTGCACCTTGGGAGTAAGGAGTGAAATGTTTCAAAGAGCCTTTTAGGGTTACAGGAGAGAGATGAGATGAGAACAGTGAAAAAGACTTGTTTGGCAAGGTGAAGGGCAGAGCTATAGTTTTTGAGCATAAACTTGAAGTGGCGGAAGACTGCAGGTGTACGTGATTTTCTCCACAGATGTTCAGCACACTTAGAGCACCGCTGAAGAAACGTGTCTGTGGAATGTGTCAGGGTTGCTGCCTCCTGCATCGAAATTTTCAAGTGGAGGGGTGAGCCGCCTCATCCAGTGCACTTTTAAGGGTTTCATTATAGTGATTGGTGGCAAAATTGGGACAGGAGAGTGAAGAGATGGGGGACAGAGAGGACTGTAGAGTATCTGAAAGGTGCTGGATGTTAATAGCATATAAATTCCTATATGTATGATGGCTAGGTGTGTCCTGTGAAGCAGAGAAAGTACTGATGGTGAGAAACAGAAGGTTATGATCAGAAATTGTGAGGGGTCGTAGGAAGACAAGATCGATCATGTTGCCATCTACATGTGTGGCAGAAGAGGAAACTTGTGAAGATCAAAAGAAGTGGTTATTGAGAGAATCTGTGAGGAAGCTGGGAAGACGGGTGTTAATGGGGATGTTAAAGTCACCCATGATGAGGGTAGGAATTTCACTGGATAAAAAGAGGGGAAGCCAAGAAGCGGAGTGATCCAGAAATTGGTAGGATGAGCCAGGTGGACGGAAGATCACGGCTACATGTAATTTGAGCGGGCGGAAAAGTCTGATGGCATGGACCTCAAATGAGGGGAATGTAAGTCAGGTTACTAGGGGAATGACCTGAAAAGTGCACTGCAGCGATAGAAGTATGCCTACCACTCCACTCTACATGTTGTCAGGCCTAGAAGTATGTGAGAAATGTACGCCACCATGAGACAGAGCAGCAAGGGAGGTTGTATTAGACTGCTGGATCCAGGTATCAGTAAGGGCTAGCACAGGGGTAGGCAACCTTTTTTGTTCGACGTGCTGATTTTAATTAAAAAATCAAAGATGAGGTACTCGGAGTGCCGGTCAATAATTGTAAGTCTGACGACCCCTAAACTAAAGTCATATACCACAAATCATAATACAGAAGTGCTGCCACCAGATGCTTTAGGACGCATGCGTTTACTGCTATTTCCTGAGACGCTCCTGTACTTTCCGATTAGAAGCAATGAAAGTCCATGTGCAGCCCCCAATTAGTGGGAAATGTAAGTATCCAGAAGCACCATATGGCAGCATCCTTATGGTGAATACACGCTATGTATCTGGATGCAGCTATAGTCTTAGGCCACTGGAACTTTTACTTCAATGTAAAACTGTGTTCACATGGTGCATTTTTGCACACAAAAAAATGCCTGTGTTTTCTGTGCAAAAACACATCCTTAATGCAGAAAACACACCGTTATACAGAATAATGTCCCATAGTGACCCCTGCACAAGTTATTATATCCCATAACAGCCTCTGCACAAGGTATTATATCCCATAACAGCCTCTGCACACCGTATTATGTCACATAGTGGCCCCTACACACGATATTATGTCACATAGTGATCACAGAACACGGTATTATGTCATATAGTGACCCCTGCACACCGTATTATGTCACATAGTGACCCCAGCACACGGTATTATGTCACATAGTGATCACAGAATATGGTATTATGTCATATAGTGGCCCCAGCACACGGTATTAGGTCCCATAGCGGTCCCTGCCTACGGTATTAGGTCCCATAGCGGTAACCCGCACACAGTATTAGGTCCCATAGCGGTCCCCGCACAAGGTATTAGGTCCCATAGTGGCCCCAGCACATGGTATTAGGTCCCATAGGGGCCCCAGCACACGGTATTAGGTCCCATAGCGGTCCCCGCACACGGTATTAGGTCCCATAGCGGCCCCCGCACATGGTATTAGGTCCCATAGCGGTCCCCGCACACGATATTAGGTCCCATAGCGGTCCCCGCACACGGTACTAGGTCCCATAGCGGTCCCCGCACACGGAATTAGGTCCCATAGCGGTCCCCGTACACGGTATTAGGTCCCATAGCGGTCTCCGCACATGGTATTAGGTCCCTTAGTGGCCCCAGCACATGGTATTAGGTCCCATAGCGGTCCCCGCACATGGTATTAGGTCCCATAGCGGTCCCCGCACATGGTATTATGTCCTAAAGTGGTCCCTGCACACGGTATTAGATCCCATAGTGGCCCCAGCACACGGTATTAGGTCCCATAGCGGCCCCTGCACAATGTCGCGGTCAAACGGGACCGCGGCATCTAAATTGCGCAGGCGAAACAGACGCCACCATTTTTCCCCAATCGCCGCCCTCCAGAACGTCATCGGAGGGCGGCGATTGATTGCCATAACAGCCGGAAGCCTATTGAAGGCTCCCAGGCTTGTCATTACATTAGAGCTATTACACGATGCCAGAGGCATCGTCTAATAGAAGTAAAGGCAGTATTGCAGTGAATAGGATGAGTGATCAGACCCCCTAGGTTTCAAGCTTCCTAGAGGGTCTGATCATAGAAGTAAAAGAAGAGAAAAAAAAGGATTTAAAAGTATAAAAAAAAAACAAAAAAAAACACAAAAGTATAAATCACCCCCCTTTCCTTAGATCAGATAGAAAAGTAAACAAACACATTAGGTATCCCTGCTCTCCAAAATGCCCGAACTATTAAAATATTTAAATATTTATCCCATGTGGTGAACGGTGTAGCGGCGAAAAAAAAATCATAATGGCCAAATAGCGTTTTTTTCAACACTCTGCCTCCTTTAAAAAATTGAATAAAAAGTGATCAAACTATCAGATCTTTCCCCAAATGGTATCAATAAAAACGTCATGTTGTTCCGCATAAAAAGACGCCTTACCCAGCTCCATATATGTAAATATGAAAAAGTTACAGGTGTCACAATATGGCAACACAAATTTTTTTTTTTCTATTTTGCAAAGTTTTTAATTTTTTAAAAGGTATCAAAACATTACAAATACTATATAAATTTGGTATCACCATGTTCGTACTGACCTGCAGAATACAGGTAACATGTAATTTTTACCACACAGTGAACGCCATAAAAATTATTCTCATATGACATTGGCGCAAATGAAGTTTTTCTCCAATTGCACTTCATTCTGAATTTTTTTTTTTCAGCTTCCCAGTATATTGCACAGCATATTGAATGGTGTCATTACAAAGTACAATTTGTTTCGCAAACAATAAGCCATCATGTGACTCTGTGAACTGAAAAATGAAAAAGTTATGGCTCTTGGAATGTGGGGAGGGAAAAAACGAAAATAACAATAACAATGCAGTTACATGACAAAAATCTACATACAGTGCCTTGGAAAAGTATTCGGCCCCCTTGAACTTTTCAACCTTTTGTCACATTTCAGGCTTCAAACATAAGGATATAAAATTGTAATTTTTTGGTGAAACAAGTGGGACACAATTGTGAAGTGGAACGAAATTTATTGGTTATTTTAAACTTTTGTAAAAAATAAAAAACTGAAAAGTGGGGCATGCAATATTATTCGGCCCCTATACTTTCAGTGCAGCAAACTCACTCCAGAAGTTCAGTGAGGATCTCTGAATGATCCAATGTTGTCCTAAATGACTGATGATGATAAATATAATCCACCTGTGTGTAATCAAGTCTCCATATAAATGCACCTGCTCTGTGATAGTCTCAGGGTTCTGTTTAAAGCGCAGAGAGCATCATGAAGACCAACACCAGGCAGGTCCGTGATACTGCTGTGGAAAAGTTTAAAGCCAGATTTGGATACAAAAAGATTTCCCAAACTTTAAACATCCCAAGGAGCACTGTGCAAGCGATCATATTGAAATGGAAGGAGTATCAGACCACTGCAAACCTACCAAGACCCGGCCGTCCCTCTAAACTTTCATCTCAAACAAGGAGAAGACTGATCAGAAATGCAGCCAAGAGGCCCATGATCACTCTGGATGAACTGCAGAGATCTACAGCTGAGGTGGGAGAGTCTGTCCATAGGACAACAATCAGTCATACACTGCACAAATCTGGCCTTTATGGAAGAGTGGCAAGAAGAAAGCAATTTCTCAAAGATATCCATAAAAAGTCTCATTTAAAGTTTGCCACAAGCCACCTGGGAGACACACCAAAGATGTGGAAGAAGGTGCTCTGGGCAGATGAAACCAAAATCGAACTTTTTGGCCACAATGCAAAACGATATGTTTGGCGTAAAAGCAACACAGCTCATCACCCTGAACACACCATCCCCACTGTCAAACATGGTGGTGGCAGCATCATGGTTTGGGCCTGCTTTTCTTCAGCAGGGACAGGGAAGATGGTTAAAATTGATGGGAAGATGGATGGAGCCAAATACAGGACCATTCTAGAAGAAAACCTGTTGGAGTCTGCAAAAGACCTGACACTGGGACAGAGATTTATCGTCCAACAAGACAATGATCCCAAACATAAAGCAAAATCTACAATGGAATGGTTCACAAATAAACGTATCCAGGTGTTAGAATGGCCAAGTCAAAGTCCAGACCTGAATCCAATCGAGAATCTGTGGAAAGAGCTGAAAACTGCTGTTCACAAACGCTCTCCATCCAACCTCACTGAGCTCAAGCTGTTTTCCAAGGAAGAATGGGCAAGAATTTCAGTCACTCGATGTGCAAAACTGATTGAGACATACCCCAAGTGACTTGCAGCTGTAATCGCAGCAAAAGGTGGAGCTACAAAGAATTAACTTAAGGGGGCCGAATAATTTGGCACGCCCCACTTTTCAGTTTTTTATTTTTTACAAAAGTTTAAAATAACCAATAAATTTCGTTCCACTTCACGATTGTGTCCCACTTGTTGATTCTTCACCAAAAAATTTAAATTTTATATCCTTATGTTTGAAGCCTGAAATGTGGCAAAAGGTTGAAAAGTTCAAGGGGGCCGAATACTTTCACAAGGCACTGTAACTAATTTAATGTCAAATTTATGTATGAGGTAGCCAAGATGATTGTCTATAAAATGATGGTAGTCTCACGTTTGAAGCTGTAGTGGATGATGAGATATGGAGCCTGAAAGTCAAAGTTCAAAACATTGTTACCTTTTTGCTTGTCAGTGTGTGTGTGTGTGTGTGTGTGTGTGTGTGTGTATATATATATATATATATATATATATATATACAGTACAGACCAAAAGTTTGGACACACCTTCTCATTCCAAGAGTTTTCTGTATTTTCATGACTATAAAAATTGTAGATTCACACTGAAGGCATCAAAACTATGAATTAACACATGTGGAATTATATACTTAACAAAAAAGTGTGAAACAACTGAAAATATATGTCTTATATTCTAGGTTCTTCAAAGTAGCCACCTTTTGCTTTGATTACTGCTTTGCACACTCTTGGCATTCTCTTGATGAGCTTCAAGAGGTAGTCACCTGAAATGGTCTTCCAACAGTCTTGAAGGAGTTCCCAGAGATGCTTAGCACTTGTTGGCCCTTTTGCCTTCACTCTGCGGTCCAGCTCACCCCAAACCATCTCGATTGGGTTCAGGTCTGGTGACTGTGGAGGCCAGGTCATCTGGCGTAGCACCCCATCACTCTCCTTCTTGGTCAAATAGCCAGCCCTTACACAGTCTGGAGGTGTGTTTGGGGTCATTGTCCTGTTGAAAAATAAATGATGGTCCAACTAAACGCAAACCGGATAGAATAGCATGCCTCTGCAAGATGCTGTGGTAACCATGCTGGTTCAGTATTCCTTCAATTTTGAATAAATCCCCAACAGTGTCACCCGCAAAGCACCCCCACACCATCACACCTCCTCCTCCATGCTTCATGGTGGGAACCAGGCATGTAGAGTCCATTCGTTCACCTTTTCTGCGTCGCACAAAGACACGGTGGTTGGAACCAAAGATCTCAAATTTGGACTTATCAGACCAAAGCACAGATTTCCACAGGTCTAATGTCCATTTCTTGTGTTCTTTAGCCCAAACAAGTCTCTTCTGATTGTTGCCTGTCCTTAGCAGTGGTTTCCTAGCAGCTATTTTACCATGAAGGCCTGCTGCACACAGTCTCCTCTTAACAGTTGTTGTAGAGATGTGTCTGCTGCTAGAACTCTGTGTGGCATTGACCTGGTCTCTAATCTGAGCTGCTGTTAACCTGCGATTTCTGAGGCTGGTGACTCGGATGAACTTATCCTCCACAGCAGAGGTGACTCTTGGTCTTCCTTTCCTGGGGTGGTCCTCATGTGAGACAGTTTCTTTGTAGCGCTTGATTGTTTTGGCCACTGCACTTGGGGACACTTTCAAAGTTTTCCCAATTTTTTCGGACTGACTGACCTTCATTTCTTAAAGTAATGATGGCCACTCGTTTTTCTTTACTTATCTGCTTTTTTCTTGCCATAATGCAAATTCTAACACTCCATTCAGTAGGACTATCAGCTGTGTATCCACCTGACTTCTAAACAACACAACTGATGGTCCCAACCCCATTTATAAGGCAAGATATCCCACTTATTAAACCTGACAGGGCACACCTGTGAAGTGAAAACCATTTCAGGTGACTACCTCTTGAAGGTCATCAAGAGAATGCCAAATTGAAGGAATACTGAACCAGCATGGTTACCACAGCATCTTGCAGAGGCATACTATTCTATCCGGTTTGCGTTTAGTTGGACCATCATTTATTTTTCAACAGGACATTGACCCCAAACACACCTCCAGACTGTGTAAGGGCTGGCTATTTGACAAAGAAGGAGAGTGATGGGGTGCTACGCCAGATGACCTGGCCTCCACAGTCACCAGACCTGAACCCAATCGAGATGGTTTGGGGTGAGCTGGACCGCAGAGTGAAGGCAAAAGGGCCAACAAGTGCTAAGCATCTCTGGGAACTCCTTCAAGACTGTTGGAAGACCATTTCAGGTGACTACCTCTTGAAGCTCATCAAAAGAATGCCAAGAGTGTGGAAAGCAGTAATCAAAGCAAAAGGTGGCTACATTGAAGAACCTAGAATATAAGACATATATTTTCAGTTGTTTCACACTTTTTTGTTAAGTATATAATTCCACATGTGTTAATTCATAGTTTTGATGCCTTCAGTGTGAATCTACAATTTTTATAGTCATGAAAATACAGAAAACTCTTGGAATGAGAAGGTGTGTCCAAACTTTTGGTCTGTACTGTATATATATATATATATATATATATATATATATATATATTAGAACAGCGCAAACATTTTAGGCAAGAGTGAAAAAAAAACCTCTGAGCTCTGACAATGGCTGCCTCTGATTGGAGCTCTTGAATCACGCCTCCCTGTCTGATATTGTCCTTCAGATAACACTAAATAACACATCTGCCTCCAAAATTAACTATGTTTGTTGCTTGGAAACAGTGGAGGTGAGAGAAAAAATTCCAACTGGTCTGGAATCAGTGAAGCGCCATCTAATAAAAGATGCCAACAACTTGAAATCGTGGCAGTGGTGAAAGGTCCACTTAAAGGTTTTCCTGGGAAAATGTTCACTTTTTTTATAAATATACGCTGTGGCTTGAAAAAGTATTCATACCCCTTGAATTTTTTCACATTTTTTTTACCTTACAACCACAAACTTAAATGTATTTTATTGAGATTTTTAGTGATAGACCAACACAAAGTAGCACATAATTGTGAAGTGGAACAAAAATGATAAATGTTTTTCAAAATTTTAATCAAATAAAAATTTGAAAAGTGTGACGTGCAAAAGTATTCAGCCTCCTGTACTCTGATACCCCTAAATAAAATCCATGCAATCAATTGCCTTCATAAGTCACTTAATTAGTGTCAGGAATGTTACATCTGTTGTTGCTGCCTAAGGTTGCCGTGTCAACATAACGAAGCTTCCTGTTAGGATTTGTTGTTGCTGGATCTCCTCATACCTTACCAACCGCACATTCAGCGTCTCACACTCGCACACCACCTCATCGCCACACCCTCTATCTGTAGGTGTCCCCCAAGGCTCCGTCCTAGGACCCCTCCTGTTCTCCCTCTACACCCTCGACCTTGGCCAACTCATAAAATCTCATGGTTTTCAATACCATTGCTATGCTGACGACACTCAAATATATCTCTCTGGACCAGACATTATCTCCCTGTTGTCCAGAGTTTCAGAGTGTCTAGCAGCTGTAGCCTCCTTTTCTCTCCTCTCGCTTTCTCAAATGCAACATGGAGAAAACTGAGTTCTTCATCTTCACCCCACCTCGCACGGCCCCTCTACCTGACCCATCTATCAAAGTTAATGGAACCACACTTACCCCAGTCCCATGTGTCCGTTGCCTTGGATAACCTTGGACTCTGACCTATCCTTCGCATATAAGTCACATATCCAAACCCTCAACACCTCCTGCCGCCTCCAACTCAAGAACATCCATCGAATCTGCTCCTTCCTCACCCCTGAAACTACAAAGATGCTAGCCCATGCCCTATTATCTCCCACTTAGATTACTGTAACACCCTTCTCCATGGCCTCCCAGCAAATACTCTCGCCCCCCTCCAGTCCACCTTAAACTGTGCTGCCTGCTTAATACACCTCTCCCCCCCTTTCTTCATCAGCCGCTCCCCTCTGCCAATCCCTTCACTGGCTACCCGTTGTCCAGCGAATAGAGTTCAAAATGCTAACACTGACATACAAAGCCATCCATAACCTGTCCCCTCCATATATCTATGACCTAATCTACCGCTACCTGCCCACACGCAACCTCTGATCCTCCTAAGACCTCCTACTCCGCTCTGCTCTTATCCGCTCTTCACACAACTGTCTCCAAAACTTCTCCCGTGCATCTCCCATACTCTGGAACTCATTACCAAAACACATAAGACTGATCTCCACAATCACAATGTAAGGGAATTGCCGGTTGAGCAATTTCCCAGTGCTGCTGCAGAAACCTCAGAGGAAGGGAATACAGAGACTGTGAGCCCTAAAGTAGACCCAGGCCCTGGCTACTTGTCTCACTGTCCTAATAACAGGAACAACTTGTAGCTGGTCCCTACCCTGAATAAGAGTCAACACAGAACGCAGATAGGACAAACAGCAACAAAAGGGAGGACAGCAAGCAAAGGGGTCGGTAACAGTCGAGCAATGCAGTACAGAATCACAATCCAAGAGTATAGTCAAAGTCAAAGCTAGAGGACAAGAATAAGAATACAGGTAATAGCAGAAAAGGAGCTAGCAGGGACAAAGTCACAAGACAGAATCTCAATAGCCAGTGACCATGTGTGAGCTGATGACCTGTTTATAGCAAAGTCCAGGACCTGCCCCAGACTTGATTGGTAGACAGGCTGTCAATCACACAGGCAAGATTAACTATTTGAGGAGCAGGAGAAACAAGGTGCAGGAGATGGGTGTGGCTGAAATTCAATTACATAGTCTAGGACAGTGTTCAGAATGAGCAACAAGAATCTTAAGCAAGGAATCAAACTGAACACGCTTCCTTTGCCGCAGCATGCGAGCGGAGGGTGTCGCAGAGACCTGAACAGGCAGAGACGTTACACACAAGCTTCAAGAAGGCCCTGAAGACTCATCTATTCAGGATGGCCTACAACCTCCAATAACACTACTGTCACCACATCACCATCTGAACAGCCTCTCCCCTCACCTTCTGTCTCTATCCCTCATAGATTGTAAGCCCTTGCAGTCAGGACCCTCTATCCCACTGTGCCAGTGATCATTTTTATTGTTGTATTTGTTTTGCATATTTTGAGCACTGTATGTAAACCCTCAAATGTACAGAACCATGGAATTAATGGTGCTATATAAGTAAATAATAATAATAATAAAGGGAAGCTTCCTGAGCAGGCCTTTATAAACCACTCCCTTATCACCCAGCTTTGCCGGCTGATTAGTTTGTAACTTCCTGCTTGGCTCCTGACATTGATTTGACTGCTGTAATACTGACCTTTGGCTGTGTTCTTTGATACCTTTTAGTCTAGCGATTTTATTGTGGCGTTCTCTATTGGATTTGACTATTGGCTTGTTTTCCGGTCCTGACTTCGTCTCATTTGTTTTCTCGTCACCCTCTTTAGCTGCTGACCCGTGATTTGACGACCATTCTGTTATCTCTGTCCCTGTGAGTAAGTGTGTGGATTTGGTGTTTGGTTTTTGCTGCAATGCATTTATTTGTAGTACACTCATCTGTTTTGGTGACAATTCCGGTCTTCAGATTCAGCGAAAATCCATTTCTTCTTGCGAGGAGCTCTGGTGAAAGCAGAGGTGTATTACCTTTAAGTAGCATTTTCTACTGCTTGCAGTTGTCAGCCCATTTCTGCTGCTGTTCTTCTGAAGACCAGTACATTTCTTACCTTGCACCTGACATCCTAAGAATTAGTTAATAGTGTCCAGCTGTGTGTAATTTAGTCTCAGTATAAATATGCCTGTTCTGTGAAGGCCTAAGTGGTTTGTTAGAGAACACTAGTGAACAAACAGCAACATAAAGACCAAGAAACTCACCGGACAGGTCAGAGATAAAGTTGGGGAGAAGTTTAAAGCAGGGTTAGGTTATAAAAACATATCCCAAGCCTTGAGCATCCCAAGGAGCACTGTTCAATCCATTATCCAAAAATGGAAAAAGTATTCTACAATTGCAAAACCTACCAAGACATGGCCGTCCACCTAAACTGACAGATTGAGCAAGGAGAGCACTGGTCAGAGAAGCAGTCAAGAGGCCCATGGTCACTCTGGAGGAGCTTCAGAAATCCACAGCTCAGATGGGAGAATCTGTCCACAGGATAACTATAAGTTGTGCACTCCACAAATCTGGCCTTTATGGAAGAGTGGCAAGAAGAAAACTATTGTTTATAGAAAGACATAAGACGTGTCATTGGCAGTTTGCCACAAGCCATATAGGGGACAAAGCAAACATATGGAAGAAGGCGCAGATGAGACCAAAGGTGAACTTTTGGCCTAAATGCAAAGCACTATGTGTGGCGGAAAAGTAACATTGCTCATCACCCTGAACACACCATCAGCAGGGACAGGGAAGCTGGTCAGTGTTAATGGGAAGATGGATGGAGTTAATACAGGGCAGTCCTGGAAGAAAACTTGGAGGCTGTAAAAGACTTGAGACTGTGAAGGAGATTCACCTTACAGCAAGACAATGACCCTAAACATTCAGCCAGAGCTACAGTGGAATGGCTTAGATCAAAGAATATTCATGTGTTAGAATGGCCCAGTCAAAGTCCAGACCTAAATCCCATTGAGCATCTGTAGCAAGACATGAAAATTGCTGTTCACAGATGCTCTCCATCCAATCTGGCTGAGCTTGAGCTATTTTGCAAAGAAGAATGGGCAAAAATCTCAGTCTCTAGATGCGCAAAGCTGGTAGAGACATACCCCTAAAGATTTGCAGATGGAATTGCAGCTATACAAAGTATTGATATGGGGGTCTGAATACTTTTGCACATCATACTTTTCAGATTTTTATTTGATTAAAATTTTGAAAGCCATGTATCATTTTCGTTCCACTTCACAATTATGTGCTACTTTGTGTTGGTCTATCACTTAAAATCTCAATAAAATACATTTAAGTTTGTGGTTGTAAGGTGACAAAATGTGAAAAAGTTCAAGGCGTATGAATACTTTTGCACGGCACTGTATAAACGCCTGTTCTAACAGCAAAACGTTGATTCCGCCTGATCTGAAAAAAAAATCTCCGTTATTTAACCTCTTTCCCGCCATCTGCCATACTATTACGACTGGTGTCTAGTTTTTAAAGAAGGCAGCAGCGCTGCTGCAGAGCGGCCATTATGGCTACCCGATCTTCACTGAAGGCTCCCAAGATCCATTACTTAGGTCTTAGACCTGCCTCAACAGTAACGTTATGAAAGTCCCATAGACTGCAATAGAGTTGTATTGCAGTATATAGGACCTGCAATCAAAAGAGTGTGGATTCAAACCCCTAGGAGAAGCTAATAAAATAGTAAAAATAAAAAATTAAAACAAGTTGTAAAAAAATGTAAAAAAAAACCCTAAAATTTAAATGAATTCCTCTTTCCGTAGAATACATATAAAACAAAAAAAAAGTACATTGAAACAAATACACATTAGGTATCTCTGTGTCCAAAACGCCCAGTCTACAAACTTTTAAAAATATTTTTCCCATACAGTGAAAAAATAAAAAATCAAAAGTGGCAAACCGCCGTTTTTTCACTGTTTTGCCTCTGATAAAAATTTGAATAGAAGTGATCAAAGCAATAGACATTCCTAAAAATGGTATGACTAAAAAGTACATCTGGTCCCGCAAAATCGCCATGTACACAGAAATATAAAAAAAGTTACGGGTGTCAGAATATGGAGACTGTAAGAAAATTTTTTAGCTTTGGATTTCTGTCAAGTGGTTAAAAATGTAAATAAAACTATATAAATTTGGTATCCCCGGAATCGTACTGAAACATAGCATACATATCATTTTGGCTGCACAGTGAACACCATAAAAACGAAGCCCGTAAAAAAGTCGCACAAATGCACTTTTTCTTCAATTCCAGCTTCCCAGTACATTGTACAGAATAATAAATGGTACCATTAGGAAGAACAATTTGTCCAGCAAACATTAAACCCTCATATGGCTTTGTGAATGAAAAATTTAAAAAGTTATGGGGTTTCAAAGGTGGGGAGTCAAAAATTAAAATAGAAAAATGCCTCCGACGGGAAGGGGTTGAGCAGTTTTTCTTTTCTGAAAAAATGTCTGTTATTTTTTGTTACCCAACATACATGCAAACTGCCACCATTTCAATGGCAAAAAAATACAAGCTGACTGATGCAGTTTTAGTCTAATAGTCACTGACCAGGTCACCCCTTTAGTGCTTTTAGAGCTTTGCTATTTTTATTGAAATAGTTTCTTGTAAAAAGCAAAAACTACACACAGCGTCAGAATTGTTACCATACACTATTATAATTAAACTATGTGTAGTAAAATAATTGAAAAAAAAGGGCAGGGGACAGACAAAAGGAGGGGAAGGAGGAAACACTTGTGCAAGTACTAACAATAACAGCATGGATGGTAACAGCACTTACAGTACTTCTGGTCTTGACTGCCTTGCCAGTATCTGCAGTGTTGTCATGATTGCTGAAAGCAGTGAACCACAAATGTTTAGTCAAGGTTCTGTGTGCTCATTTGTTGTAACATGTAATTTACCACACTGTCTTTCTGTACTGTCAACCATGTCTTCTTTACTGATACAAATCACATTCCCTTTCATCCCACCATCAGCACAATACTGGGGTATTTCTGCCCCTGCATGCTGGTAGGACAGAATGGAATTTTTAACCCCTTCCCGCCGGTGACATTTTTTGATTTTCGTTTTTGACTCCCCCCCCCCCCCCTTCCAAACCCAATAACTTTTTTTATTTTTCCATTCTCAGAGCCAAATGAGGTCTTAATGTTTACGGGACGAATTTTTTTTTCATGATGCTACTATTTATTATTCTGTACAATGTACTGGGAAGCTGGAAAAAAATTCAGAATGGATTTGAAGAAAAAGTGCATTTGTGCGACTTTCTTACAGGCTTCGTTTTTACAGCGTTTTCTCTACAGCCAAAATGACATGTCACCTGTATTCTATGTTTCGGTACAATTCTGGGGATACCAAATTTATATGGTTTTATTTACATTTTAACCCCTTAACAAAAATCCAAAACTGTGCAAAAATATATTTTTAAAAGTCTCTATATTCTGACACCCGTAACTTTTTTATACTTCCGTGTATGGGGATGTATAGGGCTTTTTTTGCGGGACCAGGTGTACTTTTTAGTTACACCATTTTGGGGAATTACTATTGCTTTGATCACTTTTTATTCAATTTTTTATCAGAGGCAAAACAGTGAAAAAACAGCGGTTTGGCACTTTTGATTTTTTTCCCGCTATGGCGTTTACCGTACGGGAAAAATATTTTTATAGATTTGTAGACCAGGCGTTTTCGGACACAGGGATACCTAATGTGTATGTGTTTCATGGTATTTAAGTACATTTATATGTCTTCTAGGGAAAGGGGGGTGATTTGAACTTTTAATATTTTTTTTTATATATTTTTTTTTGCAAAAAAATGGCACTTCTATTAATAGAAGTTAATGAAAGACAGGCCTGGGAACCTTTCACAAGGCTTCCGGCTGTCATAGCAACGGGACGCCGACCCCGGAGCTTGCTCTGGGTGCCGGTGATCCCTGGCAAAATGGCGGCGCCTGCGCGCCACCGGTAAAAAGGTGCCTCGGTCACCTTTGAACGAGGCGCCAGAGGGGTTAATGCCTGTGATCAATGCGGGCACCGATCGTGGGCATTAGCGCCAGGTCTTTGCTGTATAAAACAGCAGAGACTCGGCGGCTATGGCAGCCGCACGACTCCCGTACTATTACAGCGGATGTGCGGAAAGGGTTAATGAACAATTAAATGGTTAAACATTAACCCCTCCTTCTCCTCAATATAAGTAAGGAAGCACCAACCCCCCAATGTGTTTTTTTTTTCTGTCCTGTGTCAGTGGGACAGGTGGAGGGAAGGTTATTCCTTCCCTATAGTGAGGTTATCAAGATTTCTGGATGACTTTCCCCTCCTCACTCGTGCTTGAGTTTTTCTCTTCTATCCTGTTGTGAGGACTCTTTTTCTGCTTTTGGTTCCTGTTAGAACAAAATACAAGGGTCAAATACTACTTGTCTGAAAGACCTTTTTTTCAGCTGTTGCTTATAATGAGCGGGCAGTCGAGCCCGCATTGAACCCTTGCGCTCTGTAAGCCTTGCATCTCTTGTTTTTTTTTGATTTTTACGTTGCATGGCATTTCCTGCTCCTTCTCTCTGGTTCCCCTGTGGGGACGCCGAAGTCCTGTGTACTTGCATATGTGATGACATCTCTAGTCCAGCAGGTCTCCTTCTCTCCCCTTCCCTGTACTGACAATGGGAGGGTTGAGCTGGCTAGGAAATCTCTTTTTCCTTAACTTCCGCCCTCTTTCCTGGAAAAAAAAAAGTCCCTTCTGCAGTCCTTTCATGGACGAGGCATACAGCATCGCAGAGGACAGTCTCCTCAAAGACCACCACCTGCAATAGGTCAGATGCATGGATATTCCAGGTTCCAAAGAGGGAACCCCAACCATTGTTTCTCCTCTGACAAACGGAAAGTCAGAAAGCCAGATGTCTGACTATTATCTTCTCCCTCCTCCAATACACAAAATTTCTGTTGGGGGCGCCTTGCCTTTTTTTCTAGGAAAAAAAAAGAAAAAAAGTATATAACACATTCATGGGTCTTGGAGATCTTGTAGGTCTTGGTTTGGTCCTGTAACGGCTTAGATTTTTCTGTGTCTCCTCAGGACAGATTTATACGGACCACTCGCCTCCCTGCTGTCCGTCAGAAGGCTCTAGAGTCCTCAATACTGGGCTATGTAAGAGATTTCACTCCAACATCAAGGGTCTGAAATGTATTCTCCAGTCTTCCTGGTTACAAAACCCTCAGGAGACTTTAACAAAAAAAAAAAAAAAAAAAAAAGAGGATAATAATAGCCTCAACAGAGCCATCATAAAGAGAAAATTCTGCATGGAAACAGTGAAGTCTGTGATATCCATTCTCCAGCAAGGAGATTTCATGGTCACTCTGTACCTAAAGGACGCGTACTTCCACGTCCCTATTTTTCCTGCTCTCAGGAAATATCTAAGACTTTCAGTGGTCATAGAGGGTTGGCTGAGACTCCTCCAATTTACCGCACTTCCATGTCGGGATAACGTCAGCATCCTACGTATTCACCAAGGTGGTATCCGCAGTAGCTCCATCTCTGAGAATCCAAAGGATCATGATTGTTCCTTATCTGCAAAGGTAGCAAAGGTTGAGTTTTAAAGTTGGCAGGTGTAGATCTTGTTAATAACAGAAGATCTGCAGTCAGGGTGAAGTGGCTAAGCCCAATAGTAATTCCCCTTACGTCCGACAGCAGCACAATATGGGGTATCTCTGCCCCTGTGTGTTGTTTAGGACAGTGGAACCTTTAATTAGCACCAAATTTAAGGTGCCTCCTACTAGCCCTATAAGAGGGCACCTGAGAGCTCCCTCCACTGTGTTTTTTTCTGTCCTGTGTGGGACAGGTGGACGGAGGTCTCTGGTGACCTCCCGTTGCTAGGGGTTTTTTTCCTAAAAAAGCTCCTGGCTTACCTTTTTGGGGGTACCTCGGTCCTTTCCTACGTTCCTAAGATCCTCCGGTCCTTCGGGCCTTTTTCCGCCCCGCAGCGCAGCGTTCCCCAGCTTCCGATCCCGGAAGTAAGCGGGGAACCTCTTCGGCCGGAACCTTTTTTTCGGTCCCGTGTTCCCCGGGGAAGGAAGCTTTTGCGCACCACCGCGGCCTACTTCCGGTTTTCTCGGAAAAGTGCGGTAAGTTTGAAAATTGGAATTTTAATGGCAAAATATAGATTTGTTTTTTGCTGCTTGTATGTGGAGCCTCTGGCTTAGGCTTATGCTCCTCTATGTTCCATTATGGCATTTGACCTTGTTTGGCGCTGTATGAATATTTTCTTTGTTTGGCTCCTCCCCTCGCTGCTGTATTACATTTAAAAGGGCTTCAGTCCTTTACTGGGTGAGCTCGTGGTTACTAGCTCCTCTGCTGCGGTTTGCGGTGTCTGAGTTTTTCCTGACGGGATCTTTTTTTCAAGTGACCGATTTAAAAAAGTAAGGTACCCCTTGGTTTTTTTCTTCTTGTAAGCGATGCTTGGCAATCTTCTATTCTACATTGTCATGTGGCTTTTGATGTTTCAGATGTTATCTTCTGCATCAGGTAATGGTGATGGGCTTAGGAGGAAAAAGTCCTCTAAACGTAAACACCTAATGTGTTTGGATTGCAATACTCCTTTACCTGACGGCTATGATTTTACCCGCTGTCGCCAATGCCGCGGACCTCCGTCAGAAGAACCTTCTATAAGAGAGGTTGTCACCTGGGTAAAGGACTATATGGAGGAGTCTCTTAAGGAGATCCGTTCTTCCATCGCCCAGATTGCCAAGAAACCGCGGGTTGAGACACAGTCCTCCCTACGCATCGCTGACGAAGATTATCAGATAGTGGACGAGACAATCTCATCTGACGATTCCACTGAAGATTCCAGCAGGCCGTGCTTCCCACTCGAAAAATTAAGCCGGCTGCTGAAGTCCATCCGGTCTAAGGATCGTGATGTTGACGGGGGAAGCCTCCACGTCCACCTATAGAGGGCCTAGGGTCTTCCAAGTGGACGAGACATTACAAAGATTAATGTCTTCAGAGTGGAAATGTCCTGAAAAACCTCTTGTGGTTTCTAGGAGGTTCAAGGCTTTATTCCCAGTTGATCAATGGGGTCCTCCTCCCAAGCTAGAGGTTTGGGATCGCTCCCTTCTTACACTCAGCAAGAAGATTCGACTCTCCCCCAGGACCCGTCTTTCCCTCAAGTGGTGGTTGCACCTGAGAGACGGAAGGTCCACGGTCCAACCTTCTTGGACCCTGTTGACTACAGATGCATCCCTCTCGGGATGGGGAGCCCATTTGGACGAAAACTCCATAAAGGGAGTCTGGAGCGCTCCAGAAAGAAGGACCTCGTCCAACTGGAAGGAGCTCAGAGCTGTATATCGTGCCTTACTCCATTTCTCACCTCTTCTCAAGGGAAGAGCAGTCAAAATCCGGTCAGACAACATGACCACAGTGCTGTACGTGAACAGACAGGGAGGCACCAGATCACCAACCCTCCTCAGGGAGGCAGATCTGATATTTACATGGGCAGAGAAAAATCTAACCCATTTATCCGCAGTTCACATCAAGGGCTCCCTGAACATAGTAGCGGATCGGTTGAGTCGGGGTCATGCCGTATCAGGAGAATGGTCACTCAATCCAGAAGTCTTTCATCAGATTACCCTGAAGTGGGGTCTTCCAGAAATAGACCTCATGGCAACCCGACTCAACGCCAAGGTGGAGACGTTCTGTTCCCTTTACCAGGAGGACAATCCCTTGGCAGTGGATGCCCTGTCCATCCCTTGGAGGTCCAGGCTGGCATACATCTTCCCTCCAATTCCAATAATACCGAAGGTATTGATGAAAATCAGACAGGACCAAGTCTCTGTGATAGCCATCATTCCATTCTGGCCAAAAAGAGCTTGGTTTTCCCAACTCATGGAGATGAGTCGAGGGATATATTGGAGGCTTCCCCCCATCCAGAACCTGGTTTCCCAAGGATCTCTGAAGTGCCAGGATCTCTGGAGATTCAACCTGACAGCCTGGAGGTTGAGCAGTCCCTACAGCAGGATAGAGGACTGTCAGAGGCCGTCCTGAAGACCCTTTCTTCTGCAAGAGCAGACTCTACCAATAAGAACTACCAGAGGACAGCCAAGATTTTCATGGAGTGGTGCTCCAAGAAGGGTATTAATAATCTACAACCTTCAACGGCTGATATTTTAAATTTTCTTCAGGATGGTTTGGATAAGGGCCTTGCCCCTGCCACTTTGAAAGTGCAGATTGCGGCCCTCTCCGCTCATTTGAACAGACGTCTGTCTCAGGATCCTCTGGTTGCAAGGTTCTTTAAAGGGGCAATGAGGCTAAAGCCCTCAGTATCATCTCCAGTTCCCCAGTGGGACCTTGCGGTAGTCCTTACAGGCCTGTGCGGTCCTCCATTGAACCCTTGGAGACTACGGAGCTAAAATATTGGCATACAAAACTGTTTTTTTGTTGGCTATTACATCTGCCAAAAGAGTAGGGGAACTCCAGGCTCTCTCTTCTAGAGAACCGTACATTGTGTTTTTTGCAGATAGGGTGCACCTTAGATTTTTGCCTGGGTTTAACCCTAAGGTCCCCTCATGCTATAATAGCAATCAGCTAATTTCGCTACCAGTGTTTTTCCCCACTCCAACCTCTGAGGAGGAAGAAAAGCTCCACACCTTAGATGTGGTAAGGTGTCTGCGGATTTACCTATCCCGCACTCAACCGTTTAGGAAGGCCGAAAACCTACTAATTAATATACAGGGTAAAAACAAAGGCCTCAAGGCTTCCAAGCCTACTCTATCCACATGGATCAAGGAGACAATTAGGTCTTCCTTCCTTATTCAGGAGTTACTCCCTCCAGTTTTTTCTACGGCCCACTCGACCAGGGCTGTGTCGACTTCTTGGGCTGAGTACCGGTCCTTACCTTTGGACCAGATTTGTGCGGCTGCATCATGGTCATCCCAGTTGACCTTTGTCAAACATTATCGTTTAGACGTCCGCAGTTCCCAGACAACTGCCTTTGGTCAGACAGTCCTTGACGTTGTAAGGCGAGGAAACCCTCCCTAGGGGAATTACTTGCTATCTCCCCATTTTGTGCTGCTGTCGGACGTAAGGGGAATCGTTGATTGTAATGTCAATCTGTATTCCCTTAGTCCAGACAGCAGCACAAGGCTTCCCTCCCTAGAAGCTTGTTTCCTTTTACTTTATAATTTACACAGTGGAGGGAGGTCTCAGGTGCCCTCTTATAGGGCTAGTAGGAGGCACCTTAAATTTGGTGCTAATTAAAGGTTCCACTGTCCTAAACAACACACAGGGGCAGAGATACCCCATATTGTGCTGCTGTCTGGACTAAGGGAATACAGATTGACATTACAATCAACGATTATTTCAGTTTCAATTGATGTCCAGAAGTCAATGATAGCAGGACAAGACCACCAGATGTGTGATAGAGTTCCCACCTTATTATTATATCTCCATCAATTGTTTGTAGACATGACTCAGGGAGAGAAACCATGTGAGTGTACAAGTTAAATTTATTACCTCAGCAGTGGCGTAAATACCGTGGTAGCAGCGGTAGCCCAGTGGGCCCCTGATGTTTTTTTTTTAATAGGCCGTTACCTGCTGGAGAAACCCCAGCTGGTAACGGGCCTTATTTACTAACGATCCCCGCTCCTGCTCACGGCCGCCTGCGTTTCCCCTTCTGCGGAAGCGGACATGGCTGTGAGCATGAGCGGGAATCACAAACACTGCTATCATTATACTATGGGGTCTGTATCAGGGATTCTAAGACTAGAATAAATAGAGTGTGGCATTGCTATATTAAAGACTGGGCAGAGGGTAGAATTAATTTTTAATCAAACATGTGGTTGTGAATACATAGTAAAAATTGAAATTATTTGGTATTAATTGGTATGCTAAATTTTTTAAGGGAATTATTCATAAACAGCCAATTAACCGTGTAAAATGCCTTCTCAGGGTCTACGCTGAGAAGAACTAATGGGATGTTCATTTTATGGACAAATCTGATGGCATTGAGTAGTTTGGCGGAGTTGTCTTTCCCTCTCTGGACTTTACAAACCCTGCTTGTTTGTGGTGGATACGTTTGGGACAAGAGACTGTAGGCGTAGGGCTAATAGTTTTGTCCAGAATTTCAAATCAAGGTTAAGTAAGGAAATGGGCCTATAGCTGCTTCCTTAATGTTATATGTACCTCTTGTGATTGTCTGGGAAGTTTTAATATGGAAGAGGCCATTGAGATCTATAGCCAGATGTGGCTAGATGTGATGGTATGTGTAACATCATCTGGTGATCGTGGAAATGTTTTTTTTTCTCTCTTTTTTTCTTTTAGGGCAGTTGTTTCCAGGTGCATAGATCATATGCTTAAAATGTAGAAAATGTTTGGTATACTCTAGCATCTAAGAGTTCACAAAGTATTTCCCTGAGTAGCATAAGACTGAACACATTGACAGCTTAGAGACCTGTTCCAATTGAGTCATTTGATTCAACAGATCATCAATTTCTGCCTGCTTATGTTTTTTCAGTTTGGAGCAGAGTGATATTAGGACCAGGAGTGGAGGGGTTATGCGGTGACCAGATGGAAGGTAACGCTGCAGTTGGGATTGTGGGGTGCAAACAGCGCAGACTTGTCACGGTCTCTGGGCACGAGGGCGCAGCGCTGGTGCTGTCCCACGTTACCACCACTGGTACCGGTGATGAGGGGGCTGCACAAATGTTGGTGGTGATTGTTCCCCCGGGGCGCTTCCCCTATACTGTGCCGACTGGTGGTGTTTGGTGCGCCCTGATGTTGTCGGTGCAGAGTCAGACATAGAAACGGTTGTAAAGTTGAACTTTTACTTCCATGGGTGTGGAGGCACAAATGCTTAAACAGTTTCTTCAATACAAAACAACGGGGTACGCCTGGTGACACAGCAAAGTCCTGGGGTGCAGGGTAGACTTGATGAAAGGTGTTCCTAGCCCCTTATACTTCAGTGTTACAGCCCTAAGGTGCGTCTGGGCTCCTATTTGGCTCATAGGAGGATGCCCACCATGATACTAGTACATAATATTCCCCACTCACATTATGTGGTCCTGATAGCTCAGAGTTTCGGGGTGCAATAGTCAGGGTGGCAGGATATTCCACAGGTCTGGCCTTGGCCCCTGGATCCTGTGATACTTGCTATGGAGCACGTGTTCCAGAATGTTCTCTCCACAGTCTCAGGCTGACAAGATAATGATGCTTGACTTCCTTCAGGGCAATGGCTAGGCAGACAGGGGACAGGATCTTCTGAATAGCTGGAGTATGTCAGCTCTCCAACCTTCCTGGGCCTGTCTAGGACTTGAGATTCCTGCACTAAACTCACTGCTTTCTTCACAGGACATCACACTTTTCTCCTCACCTCCTCCTCCTAACACTCCACACTTCTAACTCCTCACACGCAGGACCTTCCTGCAGGGGTGTTACCATGGGGACCCAGTGATCAGCTGACTCCTCCCCTTTTCCCAGGCGATGTCCCCCCATTGGACATTTGGTTACTATTCAATCCTATGGGAGGTGTAATGCATGTGTGAGGCTCACTAGGTGGCGCTGTGTTGTGTGAGACTCAGGACCCCCTGCTATGTCACACAGGCTATGAAGCAACAGGAAATAATACAATGCCTAAAGAGATCACCCTCAGCCCAGCCATAGCCAGCTCTGGGATGCCACAGTTACACAGGGTATTAGGTGGTACGACTGCAATCGGGCCCTATGGGGTATGGGCCCATGGCCAGCTAGAGATGGCCGGGGCCCCACAGTACCAAGATAGCCCCAGGATGTATTGGCCTTGGCATCCCTGGATCAGGAGGTGCTAAAAGAGTAGGTGATGCAGCATGAACATCCCACCTCACCCCCTCTCAATATCCTGTAATGAAGCCAGCAAATACAGGATAAATGTTAGATCAGTGGGGGGTCTGACTGCTGAGACTCTCACTGATCCTGGGAATGGGAGTGTTTTACTCCCACTGTGAATTCAGGCAGCCTGCAGCCACCATGTGAATGTAGTCATATCTGTGCTGGATGGGACACATCCATGCTCCCATTCAATTCAAGCCAGCTATCTCTGGCACTCCCATCAAAGCATGGGTGAGTCCAGAACAGGCACGACTACTTTTAGGTGACAGCTGCAGGCTAGTCGAATGCACAGCGGGAGTAAAACACCACTATTCTCAGGATTGGTGGGGGTCTCATCGGTCAGACTGACACCAGTCAGATATTTATCCTATATCCTTTAGATAGAGAACAAATAGTCTTTATGGCATAACCATTTTCAATCTTATAGTTTGGGTTACTCGTTAGCCTACTTTTTAACCCTCGTCAGGCTGCATAATTTTACAACATTACAGGCTGCATAGGAATAGGTACAATTGTACCTACTCAGCCGGAGGAGGGTTAAAGTAACACTGAATTTAGTAACGGTCAGTATTATATTTGTTTTGTTTATTAGGCAGGGGACACGAAGCAAGTTCGCAGCAGGTTAGCTGCAGCGGAATCACTGGCAGCTAACCTGATGCAATATGCAGTAGTAGTGTAGTACCGTGTTTCTCGGAAAATAAAACAGTGCCTTATATTATTTTTTTCTCCGAAAAAAGGGCTAGGGCTTATTTTCGGGGTAGGTCTTAATTTTTTCCATGAACAACAATCACACATTTGATCGCTTTTTATTTAAATTTTTATCATAGGTGAAACAGCGAAAAAACAGCAGTTCGGCACTTTTGATTTTTTTTTTTTTTCCGCTACAGCATTCACCATAGAGGAAAAATATTTTTATAAGTTTGTAGAGCGGGTGTTTTCGGGCTCATGGCAGGCCTGTCATAGGAACAGGTTGGCTCCCGCGATCTCACTGTGCCGACCTGCAACGTGAAAGGTACGGGGTCGATCTGGGTATAGTTGCTCTGCTTTGGGGGGTGGATTGGGGGGGTCACGGACTGACACACTCAACAATGCCCGTGATCAGAGTGGACTCTGATCACGGGCATTAACTGCAGGTCTCCAGTACAACGGAGACCTGGTATAGTAGCTATAGGGGGTGGGGACCTGCCCTAGGGACTGTGATGCTACCTACCAGGGGAGGTCACACTTAACAATGCCTGCAATCAGAGTCCACTCTGATCGCGGGCATTAACTGGGAGACCCAGTACAGTAGCTATATGGCTACTGTATGTGCTACTATATGTGCTACTTTGGTGGGAAAGGGGGGGGGGGTCACGCTCAACAATGCCTGCGATCAGAGTAGACACTGATCGCGGGCATTAACTCCGGGTCTCCGCTGAGATCCGGTACGGTAGCTATGGTAGCCACTCTGCAGCAGGTAGCCATCTTTAAGGACCCAGTGTTCCGTTTCACCGCTTTTGAAAAGAAACATCACCGATACTCCCCCCCAACTCCATCAATACTTACATGTCTTCCTGTGTCTGGGAACGGCTCCTCCTCTCCTCCTCACTTGAAGCGCTTGCACAGTCAGGAGGTGACTGCAAGACATGCGCAGTAGAGATGGCACTCCATCTCTACTGCGCATGCCTCACAGGTACTTCCGGTCTGTGCACAGAGTCTCCAGCCTGCGCACAGTGAAGAAGAAAGGAGAAGCCGTCTCCCAGATGGGAAGCTAGGTAAGTATGATGCGTTGGGGGCGGGGGGTGGGCTTAGTTAGTTACTTGAGAAGGGCTAGCAGTGGGCGGGATAGCTTAGCGTAGCTTAGCTAGGGAAACGGAGGGAGGTGTAACGGAGTGAGGGGGGGAGCAGTGACAGGGAGGTAGTGTGGAAGGTACACAGGAAGTTACATTGCAGGAAGCTAACACCATGTAAACAAATGCAGAAGATTCCAGGAGATCCCAGAAACACCCAGAAATCACTCAAAACACTGCTACAAGTATATGGTTGGACTTTTAACCCATTAATAGCAGTAACAGACTTCTTTAAAAAAAAATATTTTTTTGCCCACAAAACCCCTTTAAATAAACAAAAACCTGTAGCTGCTGCTCTGCTGCGGATTTCAACCTTTCTAGTAGAAAAACTGAAACAGGCTAGTCACACAGGAAACTGCTTCTGAAACCCTCTGCACGAAACAGCTGATTTTGTCTGGTTTTTACCATAGGTGGGTCCACTGCAGAATTGTTTGAGTCACTTTGGATTTGTCGATGATCGCCTTTTTTTCCCTTTATTTAAATAAAATGTACAAAGAGGGATGTGTGGGAGAGTTTGTATTTCAATAAAATAATTAACTTGTGTGTGCCTGTTTGTGTTTTTTTAAATACTTTATTAACACCTTAGTAATGGACAGCTGTCTGATTGACAACATTCATTACCCCAGTGCCCACTACCACCATGGGCTCTAAGAGAGGCAGGTACGGTCCTGTTGTTGCTTTATCACAGGGGTCGGCAACCCCCGGCACGCGTGCCAAGAGTGGCACGCGAGGCTTATTTACCTGGCACGGCAGCGGTGTGTTCACATATGTCCGGCACAGCTATCTGTTTCCCTCTGGCGTGGTGCACACAAGCCGGAGGGAAACTGATGCCAGGACGGATCCCATAGTTTTCTATGGGATCGGTTCTGGCACAAGAGGCATCAGTTCTGGCGCCATATTTGTGCCTCAGCCGGATGGAAAAACGTTACCTGCAGCGTTTTTCCATCCAGATTCCTTAAAATTTCATTAGCGCCTGGTGAAGATGGATGCGGCATCATCCGGTTTCTGCACAGTCTATGTACCGTAGTGAAGCCGGTCATTGCCGGCTTCACTACTGTACCTGATCGAATTGCTCAGGATTGGTTAAAGCTGTAAAGAAACACTTGGATTCATTTTAAACATGAGAATCTCCTCTTTAAAATGATACCAAGATCACCATGATCGTCCTTAAACATCCTGAGCAATTCGCTGGTGAAAACGATGTTCGGCATTGAAATCCCAATGCAGATCTCAATTCCCAACGTCGTTTTAACAGTGAATCGCTCTGAATGTGTAAGGTCAATCATAGAGATCTTGGTATCGTTTTAAAGATGAGATCCTTAGAAATGGGGCTCTAAAAGTGTCCCCCCCTCCTGTGTCAGGCAGCATCTTAGAGCTAAGGAAGGAGGGGGAGGAGGAGCTGCAGAGACAATGATAACTCATCATTGTCTGTGCATAAGCTGCAGATGAAGGGGGGGGGGGGTAGCAGAGACTTCCATCCTTATCCCCTCTCCTATCAATCAGAGAGCATACTGTACTTTTGCTCTCTGATAGTCACATAGAGGGATAATGTAACACCCCTCTGAGCCTAATCACATAACCAGGAAGTTATTGGCGCTGTGACCCAGACATTTACCATCGTCCAGGTTGCAGCGCCAGAAGTGTCGCACCAAACACTTACACAACACATGCACAAAGTCACCAATAAAGTTTACATTTTTTCACTGTCTCTGTCCTGTCCATACCTGATCTTTATAGAGTAAAATACGTCGTCCGCCTCTCTAGTGATATCTGTTACACGCTAAAATAATAGTAATAGCAATTATCACTAGTATTATCACCATAATACCTTGTGCAGGGGCCGCTATGTGACATAATACCGTGTGCAGGGGTCGTCAGACTTACAATTATTGACCGGCACTCCAAGTACCTCAACTTTGATTTTTTTAATCAAAATCGGCACGCCGAACAAAAAAGGTTGCCTACCCCTGCTTTATCATATTTATCTGGTTATGAAAAAATAAGGGGACTGCATGTTTTTTTTTTTAATAAATAAATGAAAAAAACAAAAATCAAAATGAGGCCCCTCCTTATTTCATTAAGAGCTAGATACGATAGAGGAGCAAAATTGTAAGATAGTAAGCATAAGAGTAAGAAAACCCATGTTTGTGGTCTTTTCAGCATAATAACACCAGCCTGCAGCTCCTTCAGTACCTGAGGATCTCTAGATGGTTGCATAGTGGACTTTACCCAGCTCTTCCCAGAACCCTTAGTGGTGGTAGTGGTTCTAGGGTACTAATAGCCTTTTTACTAGCTAACACAAAGCATTACCTTAGAAATGGATATTGTCAATTAGACAGCTGTCCATTATTGAGGCAGTAATAAAATAAAAAAACACAAACACAAGATTTTTTTTTTTTTTAATTGAAATCAAAACTCTCTACATATCCCTCTTTAGCTGACATCGAGGCCAGGTGAGAGGGAGGAATGGGGTTTGGGAGAGTCATTACTACCTTTTTGTGGACCATCATGGTAAAAACAGATGGTAGAAACTGATGACATTTTATGGTTTTGGAGTAGAAATTTGTTCAAAAAAAAACACAAAACATCAGTTTTAACGGTAGTTGTTATGACTTAAGGAACAAAAAACTGATACTGATGCAACTAATATATGTGAATGTACCCTAATACAAAGAGTCTTGTGGAAATTTTTCAGAGAACACAAGGAATACAGAGAGCACAGAACAAAGCTTTATCTCCTGCTGATCTGTTTCATTTTTGACTGAGGAGTGGGACAAGCTTTTTGCCGTTCTGCCGACCGACTGCAGGAGCCTCCTACTTTTGCACTGTTGCAGACATTCTGTATATGAAAGTGAGGAGGATGAATAAGAACATGGCAAATACTTATGACATACACATGGCACCAACTCACTAGCTGAACCAGCACCATCGACAGGGGAAGTCAGATGTGACATAAGAACCTTGTCAGAAACCCATTGAAATTAATTGTCTCCTGGGACAGAAAAATGAATAAAAGTGATCAAAAACTCACATATACCTTAGGAAGAATAGCTTATCTTGCTCTCAACTAGCTTGCTTTGTGGAAAAAAATTTAAAACATCTTGGCATTTAGAAGATGGAAATGCAAAAAGAAATTATTTTTTTTTAAGTATTTTATTGTATAGCATTAGCAAATCTATCTATCTTAAATCTAAACAGTAACAAACACTTATACTCACATTGCTTCACCTCTCCTGGGCATTCTTGTAGTGTTAGTCAGTCCCTCCTAGTCTTTTATAGCCTCTGGCTGATGTCACATGCCCCAGGCTCACCACTGAGACCAGTGATTGGGGTTTGGTGGTCACGTGGTACACTCAGACATCATGATGCTTGGTCAAAGCCAGAAGAGGACGCTGGGGGACCGCTGGATGCCACAAAGATGCCCAGCAGAGGATAGGCAAGGTGAATATAACTGTTTATCGTTACTCATCACCCCTGGGCCTCCAGTTATTATACTTTGGGATGTGAAGAGATCACAGAGTATAATAATACCATTTATTCTGATTTGTGCCTAACAAATTCGGTACAAAGCAATCCAGAGGACCGAACCTCATGAATATTCGTCAAAACAAATCTCGCGAGGTTTGCCTATCTCTATTTTTAGCCTATTTCCAATGCCACTTAAACATCTCACTGCCCCAATTGTAACCTGTATAAGGCTGATCTACTACATGATACAGTATATGGGCATGCCTGTCAACACAATCAATGTGGTTTCATATAAAACAGTTGATCTTTTCAATGTGTAAAATAGATATACTGCTAAACTCCGTCCGCTATCTTTTCCATTTTGTGGCCGAAACAGTCAGATAAAGGTGAGGAATAGGAGAGGGATACCCAAACAATTTCGCCTAATTTGTGTGACCAAAAAATAAAGGGTTCATCAACACCCACTTTACAAGATATATTGGGGCAGCTAAAAAAAAAACCGCTACATATAGAGAAACTGGAAGAGGAGCAAGAAAAAGAAAAAAAAAAGCAAAGTTATAATAATTATAAACCATCTCATGATGGGAGTGATTCAACAATTATACATACAATTAACCACTAATCGTAGTATTACTAAGAGCAAGTACTGAACTCTATAGTATCACATATGTCGAATAAAGGGGGGGGGAAGTAAAACCCTCATTCAATCCACTAGGGCCCAAGCTTTTCAAAGGATGAATCCATCATGCCTCCAGGTAAGTATCACCTAGGACTACTAAGGTTCATTGTCCCTCACATACAAAATATATTCAAAAGTGAGGAAAATCGCAACCTCAACTAGAGAAGAAAGTATCAGTCAACCATCACAATGTCTAATAATTATACAATGACTAATGAACAGATTTTTTGAAAATGATTTTATTAATGGGACCAAAAAACTATACATACCGTCTGAGGCCAGTCTTGGCTCGCAGTAATGTTTTGCCTTTAAGTAGCATTTTCTACTGCTCGCAGTCGTCAGCCCATTTCTGCTGCTGCTCTCCTGTAGACCAGTACATTCCTTACCTTGCATCTGAATCTTAACAATTTGTGCCTTGTATTCCTATCCTACAGCATAGGTAAAGCTCCCTCACTCCTCCTCAAACTCTTTCCTCATCAGGAATGGAACCAGCCAGGGATGCCTCCTATTCCCTCTTATTTTGTATAGAACCTCTGGCAGCTATGATATGCTTACACCCAGATATTGTGGGTATTAGAGTTAGAGATAGGGACTTTAAAATTAGCCTCTTTGCGGACAACGTTCTCCTCACCATCACGAATATTCATCTCCCTTCCCAATCTTCTGGCCGTCCTTCGTTATTACGGCGGTCTATCAGGTTATAAGGTCAACCCCTCCAAAACTGAGGCTCTCCCCTTGAATATCCCTAGGGCAACTGTCCAGATTCTTTGGGACAATTTTGATTTTCACTGGCAAGAGCAGTCCATCAAATATCTGGGCGTCCATTTATCCTCATCCTATGCAACCTTGTATTCAGCGGACTATCATGAATTGTTACGCAATCTCAAATCACTCCTGGATAGGTGGCTGCCCTTACATATTTCCCTATTGGGTAGTATTACTGCAGTGAAGATGACCCTCCTTTGGCCCTTTGACTATTTTTTGGTGGGGTTGAACATCCCCCGTACTGAGTGGCTACACTATCACCAAATTACATACTTTACATCCAACCTGTTTGGCTCCTTCAAGGTCTCACCCCCCACAATATTTGAGAGAGTGTGCAAATCAGGCACTTCTACGAAGGGATTAATTTCTGCCATTTATCAACTCCTTTCCTGTCCAGAGGGGGAGCCTCCTCCAGCACACAGGTATATGGCCAGATGGGAGGAAGCTCTAGCCCGCCGATTTCCCTCAATGGCAAGTTATATGGTTGCATGCTATGAAATCCTCGTCCTGTGTGACACTTCGGGAGACACAGTTTAAGTTTCTTATGCATTGATATCACACGCCAGCTTTACTGCACTCCCTGAATTCCACCATTCCCCAATTTGGCTGGCAAAGTCTCACCGCAGTGGCATGCTTTACCACATATTTTGGACTTGTCCCCTGATACATGACTTTTGGAGGAGGGTTAAGGGAATCAAGGATGGTTTGTTTTATACAGGGAGTTCCTCTTGATCCCCTGACGTACCTGCTTAATTTGCCTCCTAGACAGATGGACAAGAGGTCTGCCCGACTGTTCTTGTACCTCTGTACAGCGGCTAAGACTTTAAATGCCCTTTGCTAGAAATCTACGGCCCCTCCTTCAGACATTGACTTCCTTGCTAGAGTCAATGATGTTTGCAATCTTCAATGCCTCACTGCCTCTCTCAATAACACTGTTCCTGTCTTTGATGTCATCTGGGCCCCATGGGATACTTACTGCACATTGAGAAATGTGTAACATCTCTGCAATTGCCCCCCACTTCTCTTTCTTTCCCCTTCCTTTCTCTTCTTATTGTCTTTCATCTCATCTGAACATTTTCAATAAAAATTGCAGTTAAAAAAAAAAACAGAAAAAAAAACGTTCCCTATCTCTCTACCATTACTGTAATGCCTCGTGATCATGCTTACAGCACCTTATATAGTGTATATGACATCAGCACTGTAATGTGTCCACCTGTCACAATAGTTGGGTCCATACCATGTGGTGACTAATCCTTTTGTTAATGTTTACCAAGAAATTTTTTTTTTATAATTTGGTGAATACCAAATAGTATGACATCAGGCAGTTTATTAACTGTAAAACCACTGGAATTGCATATGCAGCCATGTTTCCCTTTCCCAACTGTATGTACAATACAGTTTTGCAGGCTTATTTCCCAGTATATCAGTTCCATTAATATTGGAGCTGATACACCTATCTCTAGACATGTTAGGTTTGTACATCAAAATGATGCAAAATACCTCAAGTTTTGGGGTATACAGTGGGGAAAAAAAGTATTTAGTCAGCCACCAATTGTGCAAGTTTTCCCACTTAAAAAGATGAGGCCGACCTGTAATTGTCATCATAGGTAGACCTCAACTATGAGAGACAAAATGAGAAAACAAATCCAGAAAATCACATTGTATGATTTTTAAAGAATTTATTTGCAAATTATGGTGAAAAATAAGTATTTGGTCAATAACAAAAGTTCATCTCAATACTTTGTTATATATCCTTTGTTGGCAATGACAGAGGTCAAACATTTTCTGTAAGTCTTCACAAGGTTGGCACACACTGTTGCTGGTATGTTGGCCCATTCCTCCATGCAGATCTCCTCTAGAGCAGTGATGTTTTGGGGCTGTTGCTGGGCAACACGGACTTTCAACTCCCTCCAAAGGTTTTCTATGGGGTTGGGATCTGGAGACTGGCTAGGCCACTCCAGGACCTTGAAATGCTTCTTACGAAGCCACTCCTTCGTTGCCCTGGCGGTGTGCTTGGGATCATTGTCATGCTGAAAGACCCAGCCACGTTTCATCTTCAATGCCCTTGCTGATGGAAGGATGTTTGCACTCAGAATCTCACGATACATGGCCCTGTTCATTCTTTCATGTACACGCATCAGTCGTCCTGGTCCCTTTGCAGAGAAACAGCCCCAAAGCATGATGTTGCCACCCCCATGCTTCACAGTAGGTATGGAGTTGTGTTTCTACCAAATAGTTCTACTTTGGTTTCATCTGACCATATGACATTCTCCCAATACTCTTCTGGAACATCCAAATGCTCTCTAGCAAATGGGCCCGGATATGTACTGGCTTAAGCAGGAGGACACGTCTGGCACTGCAGGATCTGAGTCCCTGGCGGCGTAGTGTGTTACTGATGGTAGCCTTTGTTACGTTAGTCCCAGCTTTCTGCAGGTCATTCACTAGGTCCCCCCCCCCCGTCGTGTGGTCTTGTGATCATTTTGACCCCACAAGGTGAGATCTTGCGTGGCGCCCCTGATCGAGGGAGATTATCACTGGTCTTGTATGTCTTCCATTTTCTAATTCTGCTCCCACAGTTAATTTCTTCACACCAAGCTGCTTGCCTATTGCAGATTCAGTCTTCCCAGGCTGGTGCAGGTCTACAATTTTGTTTCTGGTGTCCTTCCACAGCTCTTTGGTCTTCACCATAGTGGAGTTTGGAGTGTGACTGTTTGAGGTTGTGGACAGGTGTCTTTTATACTGATAACAATTTCAAACTTCCATTACTACAGGTAATGAGTGGAGGACAGAGGATCCTCTTAAAGAAGAAGTTACAGGTCTGTGAGAACTAGAAATCTTGCTTGTTTGTAGGTGACCAAATACTTATTTTCCACCATAATTTGCAAATAAATTCTTAAAAATTCAGACAATGTGATTTTCAAGACATGTTTTCTCATTTTGTCTCTCATAGTTGAGGTCTACCTATGATGTCAATTACAGGCCTGCCTCATCTTTTTAAGTGGGAGAACTTGCACAATTGGTGGCTGACTAAATACTTTTTTTTCCCCACTGTATGCTATAAAAAACTGGATCCCAGAAGAGGGGTTTTGAACAAGATTTTGTTACACAATGGATTAATCATTTAAAAAGCTTAAGCACTAGTGGACTGAATGAGGGTTTTACTTTTTCCATGTTCCATTTGACATATATGACACTATACAGCTCAGCACTTGCTTCACGTAATACTACCATTAGTGGTTCATTGTATGTATAATTTGTTTATCCCGTTAATAAAACCTTTTTCAAAAAATCTGTTTGTTGGTCATTGTGTAATTATTAGACATTGTGATGGTTGGCTGATACCCTCTCCCATAGTTGGGGTTGTACTTGGTTCCTGCTCTTGGATAGTTATATGAGTGACAATTAACCTTGGTCACTTGGGAAGCCAGAACCATTTGTTTGATTTGTTCTAGCTCAAAAATACCCTATTTACTATGACTGCAAGGTATATTACTATGTAACGGATAATTAGAAGTTCTTTTGTAATAGCAGGCACTATGAGTATAAATGGGGTTAGTCCACTTTGGTTTTTCTATCCTTTTTAGCCAATCAAGACTCACTATTTGTCCTTTGTAGGATCGTGGGCAACATCTACGTGTTGATGTACATGCTGGAGGTATGAAGTGCTTCATATATCAATTACTTACCTTTTATGTGGATAGTGGAAAGGTTAAGTATTTGTACATCTGCTGCACTAGCAAAATAGTCTAAGTCTTTAAACATGCGCAATGATCTCAAATGGTTAATGAAATTAACAAAGTCTGCAGACATGCATATTGGGGACTTAGTCTCTGATAACGCCATAGTATCTGCTTTTACATGGAATGAAGTGGCGCATGCGCAGGAGGTGATGCTTCTTTTTGGTGGTGTCAATGATTCCTTACTATTTATGTATGCGCAATAAAGGAAAGACACATACACAGGATTATTATGAAAGTCTTGGTGGCTTCAGACCTCTAATGCGCTTGTGCACTGAGTAAGTGCCTATTGGTTGGATGCGATCAATGGCTCCAGTTGAAGCTTGACATTGTCTGTCTGATGACACTAAGGAGTTTGATCCTGGCGACCCTTGGTGATTGGTAGATTGTCTCCTACATCTTTGGGAAAGAGTGGGAGAGGTTATTTATACCTCAATTGCTTGTTGGACTCCACATAGCTCCGATATCCCTGAAGACATCTTACAGGTGGTGAAACATGTTGGGGGCAATCTATCTGTATTTTAAATTGCTGCATTTGGATTATTTGGGATAGGATATACTGGGAAGTATTTCAGACTTATCCAGTGTGAACACGAATACAGTGAAGCAACTGCTACAGTTGCAATTATATATTTGATAACTACACTGTGATACCTCAGATGTAATGAAATTTTAATAATTATTTTTATAGGGACACAATAAAAGTGAACTTTTATCTGTGCATAATACTGTAGGTGTCTGCACAGGTGGTTATCAAAAATTTATAATGATGTCATGATGACCCCAAAATGATGTAATTGAAAAATGCAACTTGTTTCACCAAAATACAAGTGCTCAAGCAGCTGAATTGGCAAAAATAAAAAAAAGTTATGGCTTTCAAAACATGACACTGGAAAAGAGAAAAAAAAAAACACTGTTTTGAAGGCCAAAACTAACTGGGTACATAAGGATTTTATCAGATGGTGTTAATTAATGTGTTTTCTGTCACTATCGATTTTTCCATTTTTATGCTAAGCAATTGTTGTTCAAGTATAGATATCATGCTTCATTATCTAAAAAGGGCAACTGTTGTTTCAGGTTTTTTGGGGGGGTTATGAATCAATAGTCCAAGCAAAGATAAGAAGCTTTGTTATATCTCTTATTTAAGGAAAATGCCTTTTTTCCATAGACTACTCTCCAGCTAAAGTGAATTTTGCAGGTGAAAAAAGTCACCTGAAACTAAAGTTAGTATTATTATTTATTTTTAGAGCACCATTAATTTCATGGTTCCTTACAAGACACATAAACAAATGTACAATATACTAATTTAGTGATAACTGGTACAGTGGGATAGAGGGCCCTGCCAGCTAGGGCTTACAATCTGTGAAGTGGAATAGAGACAGTAGGTAAGGGTAAAAGCTATTCAGAAATACACTTTAAGAAATGCTGAATAGATAGTGTAACTCAAAACATATCCCTCTACATTGATGAAATTTTGAGACTGTTTTTAATCTCCCTTCCTTCATATATTAAAGATACAACAGATGTATTAAAACGTCTTGAAGATCTTACATTGCCCCCTGAGACGTGGCTGGCCAGCCTTGACGTTGAGGCCCTCTACATCTCCATACCCCATGATAGGATGTGTGGGGCTGTAGGGGGCTTTCTTAGGACAAGGGGGAATCATTTTGTAGCCCATAACCATTTTGTCTTGGAACTCCTCAACTTTGTACTCCAAAATAACACCTTTTTGTTAGACCAGCACTTCTTCCACCAGCTCAGAGGCGTGGCTATGGGGAGCCCATATGCACCCACGTACGCAAATTTATATCTGGGCTGGTGGGAGAAGGAGGTGGTCTTTTCAGATGAATTGGATAGATGGTTGTCAATGGTCCTGATGTGGGTCAGATTCATCGACGACGTATTGATCCTATAGAGTGGTACAAAGGAACAATATTTTGAGTTCGTCAAATCCTTGAATGTAAATGACTTGGGTCTTTACTCTAGGGCCGATATTCAAGAAGCATCTATAACGTTCTTGGATTTGACGATTCATAAATCTCCTGCGGGAAAATTTACCATGACTATTTTTCGCAAGGAGACAGCCACAAACTGCCTGCTATAATGGGACAGCTGGCACCCCAGTTCTTTGCGCAGAGGCATTCCAAAGGGACAATTTTTGCGTTTACGCAGGAATTGTACTCTATTCTCGAACTATCAAAATGCAGCGACAAATTTGTGCAATAGATTTAGAAATAGGGGTTATCCGGATGGAGTACTGAGGAGCGCATACTGACAATCAACATAATTAGATCGTAGTAGTTTATTGCAACCAAAAGAAAAAGTGGAAACAAATGAACTCCGTATAATAGGGACCTATGACAGGGCACATTGTGAAGTCAGACAAACTTTACAAAAATTTTGGAGTATCTTGAGATCGGACCCAGATATTGGACCATCTTTAAGTACGAATCCAGCTATTTCCTATCGTAGGGGACCAAATGTCCGGGACAGACTGGTGCATAGTCACCTTAAACCAGTGAATCCTGGGAATTGGTTGACAAAATGGTCAAAAGGCTTGAGTACTCATTGCTGTGGCAGTTGCCGGGCATGTGACTTCATATTAAACAGCAAGTCATTTAAGAGTACCAGTACTAAGAAAGAATATCGAAACAAAGATTTTATTTACTGCCGAACTCAAGGTATAGTCTATCTAGCTACATGCTCCTGCGGGACGCAATACGTGGGAAAAACAATCCACGAATTTCACAGAAGAATAAGAGACCATGTATACAACATTCTTAAACAAGATGATACTCCCATAGCTAGACACATTTGGGATAAACATGATGGGGAGGCATCTAACATCAAATTTCAGGGGGTGGAACTTGTTTTTCCATCCCCTTGGGGAGGGGATTATGATCGGAAGGTGTTACAATGAGAGGCAAGGTGGACCTTCATCTTACAAACAGTTAAACCTCTTGGCCTCAATGAGTTTATCTCCTATGTGTGTTTTATCTAGGAGATAACTTTGACACTCAGGCCCCTCAGGGTTACCTAGGCCACCCTGTCCTTGGGCTTATATTATATTCCGTGTGCCAAAAATATTTTGTTTGACTTGGTGTGAAGTCATATTCACCAAATTAATTCCTGTAGTCCCTTTTGGTCATTTGATCACAATTTTTGTGATTGTTTTCCTTTTCTGTTCCCTATACATATGAGTGATTATTTCTACACCATATGATATTTTTGGTTACCCCCTTTTGTACTAGCGGCTCTTACTCTTTTTAAGATTATGGCGTGTCCTCTTCTTTTTTGTTGTCCTCTACCATGGTTGTGATGTGAGCACTTTTGGTATTGAGATATACTAACCTGTTACGATGATCTCTGGTTCACTATGTGGTACTCCCGCGTATGCCAATGTTTTGACAGCTATAGCGGGGCAGGGCCTGATGACGATGCCTTTGGGATGCTGCGCTATTCGCTGGACTGTGCGCACGCGCATAGCGGCGCTTATGATAAAGCCCTACCTCCTGTTCTGATGTCATGATGATGAGGGATCTTCCGATTGGTTATTTTTCAATTCGGGGGGTGGAGTGTTGCTTTTAAATAGCGAGTACCCGCGCTCCTCCATGCGGCCATACATTAGTGCCGGCGGGAAAATTTATAAAATCATATCGCTCGCTCAACAACTTATAGTTAGTAGATATGACCATATAGGAATATTACACAGCAGATTACTTACCTCTGATGACAGGGCAATCAGTTGTGTACCCTAGAAACGCGTCAGGTGTCATTATTACAAGATTAGATACGACACAGACTGGAGCTTGTTGCGGTGTTGTGCTAACTTACACGCTCGATGCTCTTACACAGTCTGTGGCCAACAGTGCACGCTATTCTCAAACACATTCATTGTGTTGGGTGGCGGTATCAGCGGGTAATACTGCACGTTATTCCTGAACTCACAACCAGGGTTGGTTTTAGACAAAGTGGGGCCCTGGGCAAAATTAAAAGCGGGGCTCCAAATGCTGATATGCAAACAACACCATCGTCTTGCAGTGGAAACCTCTATAATAACGCTTCCTTTCTGCCAACAAAAAAGTAATAACAAACCCCATTTCACCACACACAATTCAAATGGGCACCTTTTTACCACCTAATAGATTTTTGCACCCAGTCATCAGTTATTATAGTGCCTCCTTATAAATAATAGGCTCTGCTTATAAATAATCTTACACCTTTTATCAGTAATAGCTCCCTTATAAATGATAAATAGTGCCCTGTATCAGTAATATTCCCCCTTATCAGTAACAGACACCCCGTAAAAATAATACTGCTCCCTTATAAATAATAGCCCCCTCATAAATAATAGTTACCCTTATAAATAATAGTCCTCATTATCACTAATAGCCTCCTTTATTAAGCCCACTTAACAATTATACCTCCCTTATAAAAAGTCCCCCTCTTATAAATAATAGCTCCCCCTTATATTGGATGCCTTATATATAATAGTTCCTCCCTTATAAATAATAGCCCATCTTATAAATAATAGTCCCCTCTTATAATAGCCCCCTCATACTTAAGTTTCCCAATTATATATAGTAACCCACCCTTATACTGTATATAATAGTTCTCCGTTATACAGTGTCGGACTGAAGGGCCTTAGGCCAGAGGATCTTGTTCTGGGGCCCCACCCAACAGCTTCCTACTAATAGCCTACACCACTGCTCCTTCACTGAAGTCTTACATATGTGCTGACTATCTGGTGTTACTGAGTATGTTCCCAGTATAGTCAGCCCCTATTGTACTGTGCAGACCCCAATAACTCCATGGCCAGCTCATGCACAGGATTGTATGGGAAATGACATGGCCATGGGGCACTACACGTATGTGCAAGATTATAGTGAAGGAACTGTGATGCAGGCATAGCACACAGGGCTGCCAGCAGGAATTGTGAGCCCCCCCACCACAGTATAATGCTCCACATGGTATATAATGCTCCACCACAGTATAAAAATGCTCTCCTGAGCCCTCCAGTTTCCCCACATGATATATAATGCTCCACAGTGACCCCACACAGTATAAAATGCTCCCCTGAGCCCCCCATAGTGGCCTCACATGGTGTGTAAGGCTCCACACAGTATAATACTTCACAGTGGCCCACACAGTATACTACCCCTTAGTGGCCCCAGACAGTGCAATATGCTCCCCAGCAGCCCCACACAATATAATATGCTCCATACAGTATAATATGCACCCCACAATGCCCCCCCAGTATAATGCTCCAGTGGCCTAACACAGTATAACATGCTCCATAATGACCTCCACACAGTATAATATACTCCCCAGAGGGGTTCCCCCAGTATAATGCTCCACAGTGGTCCCCCACATTATAATAAGTTCCCCATAGTCCCCCCCAGTATAATGCTCTACAATGGCCCCACAGAGTATCATATGCTCCTGAAAAGCCCCACACAATATAATACACTCCACAGTGGCCCCACACAGTATAACAGGCTCCCCACACTGTCCCTTCCCCCAGTATAAAGCTCCACAGTGGCCCATAGTATAATATGCTCCCCAGAGGGCCCCCGCTAGTATAATGCTCCACAGTGCCCCCTCCAGTATTTTGCTCCACAGTGGCCCCACGCAATATATTATGCTCCCCAGAGTGTCCCCCCAGTATAATGTTCCCCACGCAGTATAATATGCTCCCCAGTGGGCCCCCTAGTATAAGGCTCATTAGTCCCCCCCGAATAATGCGCCACAGTGGCGCCACACAATATAATATGCTCTGCTGATGGCCCCCCCAGAATAATGCTCCACAGTGACCCCACTCAGTATAACATGCTCCAGAAATGGCCTCCACACAGTATAATATACTGCCCAGAGAGGTTTCCCCAGTATAATACTCCACAGCGGCCCAAAACAGTATAATATGCTCTCCAGAGCCCCCCCTCTCAGTATAATGCTCCACAGTAGCCCAAAACAGTATAACATGCTCTCCAGAGCCCCCCCAGTATAATGCTCCACAGTGGCCCCGCACAGTATAATATACTGGGGGCCCCCTCTGGAGAGCATATTATACTGTGTGGGGAAACCGTGGAGTATTATACTGGGGGGGCTCTGGAGAGCATATTATACTGTGTGGGGACACTGTGGAGCATTATACTGGGAGGGGGCCCACTGGAGAACATGTTATAGTCTGTGGGGCCTCTATGGAGTATTATAAAGTGGGGGGGGGGGCTCTGGAGTGCATGTTATATTCTGTGGGGCCACTTTGGAGCATTATGCTCCAAAGTGGCCCCACATAATATAACATTATCTCCAGAGCCCCCCCACATTATAATTTTCCACAGAGGCCCCACAGAATATAATATGCTATCCAGAGGGCCCCTTCCCCAGTATAATGCTCCACAGTGGCCCCAAACAGTATAATATGCTATCTAGAGGGGCCCCCCAGTATAATGCTCCACAGGAGCTCTACAGTGCTATTATTATATTCTATTCTGGGGTCTCTTCAGACTCCAGAGTATAATAATTGAAGGCCCGGGGGAGGTGAGGGAAAATAACAAACAGTTATACTCACCTTGTTCTTACCTCTCCTGGGCCTCCTCGCGCTGCTCCGTTATTCCCGCCGGCACAGGCTTCTTCTTCTATGCGGCTGACGTCACACGTTGTGGATGTCAGCTCTGAGGCCTGTGATTGGGCATCATCGATTACGTGAGGCTCGCTGTCAGCACGCCCCATGTGATTACTACGGCTGAGGCCTGGCCTCAGCGGTGATGTCCGGAACGCCAGAAGATGACGTCGGACGCAAGGACAGGTGAGTAAAAATGTTTGTTATTTTTACTCACCTCGGAAAGGGCCCCTGAGGTCCCTTTCTGTTATTGATTTGGCCGGGCCTGACTCCGGGATCCGGAGTCATCAGGTTCCGGATCCCGGGGGCCCCTTTGGGGATGGGGCCCTGGGCAATTGCCCCGTTTGCCCCCCCCCCTAACGCCGGCCCTGCTCACAACTGTGCTGGGTGGCGTGACAAGCTTACTGCTGTATATTTAGTAGGAGTCTTTCTGAGCCTCCTTTATGTGAGATACTCTGGGAGGGATGTACCTGGGATTTAATTCACTACCTCTATATTTGGAGGATCTGGTGGTATAATTGCCTGCCAGTGACACCATCCCGTTGAATTTTACAGTATTCTCCTATGGGGGCTAGCGGTATACCACTGCATTCTTTGAGAAAAGTAGATGTGGATTAAAAAGTTATTGGTGATCTTCTCATATCCCCCTTTAATACAATCTCTAGTGTTGTTTTTTAGCTTAATATACCTTGATATCTTTTAAATGATTACATTAATAAAGATTATGCCATTTTAAAGATACCTTAATTTGGATTTTCACCTATCCGGACCTTTTTTGAAACTAAAGTTAGTATTATTGTTTATTTTTAGAGCACCATTAATTTCATGGTTCCTTACAAAACACACGTACAAATGTACAATACACTAATTTAGTGATAACCGGTACAGTGGGATAGAGGGCCCTGCCAGCTAGGGCTTACAATCTGTGAAGTGGAATAGAGACAGTAGGTAAGGGTAAAAGCTATTCAGAAATACACTTTAAGAAATACTGTATTTGTTTGCAATTTATTAATTATTTTTACATGAAAAAAACTTATTATTTCTAGCTGAAGTCACTAGAAACAGCTGCAAACATTGCAAGAGAGCTTTCAGAGCACACAAGAGGTCGTCTGAACGCTGGAGATATCACCTATTCTGTTCGAGCAATGGATCAACTGGTGGACCTACTGGATGTTCAGCTAAGGAATTTGACTCCAGGTGGAAAAGATAGTGCTGCTCGAAGTTTAAATAAGGTAATTTGCATAATTGCAGACTGGTTGTAAGGGCATCTCATACACAAATTCAGATACGTACATTCAATTGTTGAAAATATGTTGACTATTAATTTTCAGGATGACACATTCTAATATTTAGATTGCTCATACACAGTGTTTCCTAGCTGCATGTGTTATGCATTAACTGCTAGGCCCATACCGGTACTTCATATTGTTTTCCATTCAAAACAATATGAAGTACCGATATGGGCCGGCAGTTAGTGGTAAACGGATTGATGTGCTACTTGTTGGGTGCCACCTGTACTTGCTATTCCATCAAATGTGAAAGTATAGGTACATCCCTGCAACACACAGTGCATGCAGCCGGTTAGTACTCTGTACAGACAGCCTAAGAAGTTTATTTGTTTGAGGATCAGATTCTGTGAAAACTGAGCGATCTTAGCAACTTCAAACAAAACATGGTCATTCCTGCTACACTAGCTGGGACCAGTAATTCAGAAACCGTCTAATTTGGGTGATTTCTTGTACAACAGGGTCAAGATTATCCAGAAAATGGAGTCATAGGAAAAATAACCAAGTGAACAAAAGGGGATTTTTATCAACAAAAGGGATCATAGGAAAATGTCAAGAATTGTTGTAATGAACAATGCAGTGTACAGATTAATTGCAGTCAAATACAATAACTATGCTCCAAGTAGCAAGTGTACTATAACAGCAGTAAATCATTTCAAGTGCCTTTGTTGTTTAAGGGAAACAGAATGGAAACAACTTCAGTGACCACATAAATGTGAAAAATGCGTCACTAAGCAGTAGGAAAACATTGCCTGACCAGATGACTAAAATTTCTGCTGCATCAGGCTGATAGTAGGGTCAGAATTGGCAGTGTGACTAGATGAACCCTTCAAGTCAGGTGTCAACTGTTCAGGCTGGTGGATTCATAGTGTGGGGAATGTTGGCACACCCTGGGTTCTATGATGCCTGTGGACATAGCTGTTTGTATGGTAGGACTTACATTTTTACTCCCCACATTCCAAATGCCAAAACTTTTTTATTTTTCCTTTCACAGAGTCATATGGGGTCTAATTTTTTGCAGGATAGACTATACTTTATAATGGTACCATTTAAAATGCCGTATGATATACTGCGAACCTGAAAACAAATTAGAATGAGGTGGAATTAAAGAAAGAGTGCCACTGTCTTAAGGGTTTTGTGTGATATTCTGTGGGTTGACACAATTATGGCTATACCAAATTTACATAGTTTTGGTTGTGTTTTATCACCTTTAAAAAAATCAAAAATTTTGAAAAAATGTTTTTCTTGGAGTAGCCATATTCTGACATCTGTAACTTTTTTTTTTTTTACATTTCTAGCAATACATTTGTTTCATGTGTATCAGGTGTGAATAGGGGTGGGGAAACAAGGAGATGGAATCAGAGACTGCTAAGAAGGGTCAGGTGAGAAAGAGGGGGAGGGGAGGACCCAGCAGGGAATAGAGAATAGAGTGACTTCAAAGCTCAATAGTTACAACAAAGTGGATAACATCATCCCAGAAGAATGATAATAACAGCAAGCAGAGGTGTAGTTATGAATGAAGCAGCATTGTTTCAATATCTGAGTCCAGATGGGGGTACATACCAGCAGAATGATAACTACTTTCTTTGAACCTGAACTCTTTGTGCATTAACAGTAAATACAAGTAGATATAGGATACTGGTGGGTTAGGCAATAATGATAAAGAGAGCACTTACAAGTTTATAGTCTTCAAAGGAAATGCTCTGTTAATTTTTGTAATGCATTAGCCTTCAATACAGTAAGAGGACAGCGAGCTAGGAGGCATTCCCTTACTGCTGCCATGCAATGTTTTGGGTTACCATGACCTCTTCCTCATGCGTATTGATGTGGACCTGGGTCAAACTTTATCCTGCTCAAATATCAACGCGCCTGGTTTATTGGCTTCTACGTGTCTTTTATAAATAATCCAGCACACATATCCAATTTTTATGAATCAAAACAATGCAATAATGTGTATATAAATAGTAATATCATCAGCACGAGCAAGATCATAACAATAAATTAAAAAAAACTTTTTTTTAGCACCTTTGAAAGCAAAGTCTCCAACTTTACAATCCACCTAACCTTGGTTCTAGGAGATGATTTATATTCTCCTGAACGCCTTCTGCAATAGGTACTTCTTCCAATACTGGCCACCTTAGTTCACTGACCTGATGTCTCTGTTCAAGAAAAAGATGGGCAACAGTTGTCTCATCATATTTGTGATAAGATACATTTTTCCATTTCCTCCTGTTTCACATTTACCTCAGTACATTTAAATTTTTTTTGTTTCTTATTTCTTATAATTTTTAATGGAAGACCTGTCAGTAAAGAAAGAGAAAATTCTTTGAAACACACTAAAAATTAACTTTTAATAATAAGTTTTAAAAGTCGACCAAAAAATATATTAAAGAAAGCTCGAAGACTCAAAAAGGTGTATAAACCTAACCAGGCAAGGTGAGAATACAGTAATGGTGTATCACTGCGCAGATGTTTGGATTCCCCCCCAGAGCTAGAATATTGCCCAGTTATATGGTCATCATCAATCCACTGCTTATGGTATACAGTGACGAACGGGTGGTGCATACTTTTGCTCGAGAAACCTACTAGGCTCTTACTTTATAGGGCTATTTGTTTGTCCATTTGGATGCCTTATTATTGATGCCTCTGATGAGCGGAGATGACCCTCTTGCAGAAACGCGTCAGAATGCAAATACGCATGAGGCGGTGACAGAGTATGTGTGTGATTTAGCTAGAAAACTTGGGAGAGTATAATATAAGCTCTCTAGTTAGCAAGCTAGTCAGCACTTTTCGGGTCGGTCTTTTACTGACCCATTAGCCAGACCAGGTGTGCCATTTGTGTGTAGTGGTGTCAACAATTGTTCATTGTGAGTGTGTGGAGTCGTATGGTGAGGATACTATATAAAGATCAACTCACTTGAGGTTTATTAATATTTTCGTGTGGATGAAAGACTTCACCTATATAAGTACACTCATTTTGACTGAATCTTACACATTTTTTGTTTGGGATATAGGATAGTGTCGTAGTCACTTTATACCATAAGCAGTGGATTGATGATGACCATATACCTGGGTGATATTCTAGCTCTGGGGGGGGGGAATCCAACATCTGCGCAGTGATACACCATTACTGTATTCTGACCTTGTCTGGTTAGGTTTATACACCTTTTTGAGCCTTCGAGCTTTCTTTTTATATATCTTTTGATCGACTTTTAAACACCATTATTAAAAGTTAATTTTTAGTGTGGTTCTAAAGAATTTTCTTTCTTTAATGACCTACTAGTAGGCACACATACCTTCTTATTTCTTTGATTCATTTAAGACCTCTGTCAGGTAGCTTCGTTTGGTCGACACATTTGTCCCACATATGCAAGTACATTTAAGAAAATAAGATTTCAACTTTCGCAAGTATGAAACTAATGAATTATTGTACCCTGTGTAGGGGGATGTATATATTCACTTTAAATTATAAACATCACAATTTCACAATTTAAGCAGGCAAATGAACCCTTTCTCCCCTGCTACCAGGAAGGTTTGTCTCTTTCTGATCCCTTGTCTCTTTCTGTATATCATCCCTAATCAACATGGTCCATCATTACTCATGATTAGTGACTGGCCTGTTTTAGGCCTTGATGACCAAACTATTTTTTGCTATAGCTTGGTGTGTCAATGTAACTCTATGAGGGCATGTTTTTTTGCAGGAAAAGTGGTAGTGACACTATTTTGGGATAGGTATACCTCATTGATCAACTTTTTTTTTAACTCTTCCTGGAATAGAAAAAAAAACAGCAATTTTGTCCTTGCCTTTTTATGCTATAAATTTTGCACTATTCACTGTGCAGCTTAAAGAGGACATTTCATGAATGTGCAGTTTTGTATACCACTAGAAAGCCGACAGTTTGCTGAATTCAAACAAAATTTAGTCAGATTTAATCAGAGGCAGTTTAGTGATAGAAATCATGGGTGAGGGAGAGTACCTGTGCTGTGAGCCAGACTGCTGCAGTAATACAGAAGACAAAGCACAGTTAACCCTTGCATTGTCAATTTGTGACTGTCCACAGAGTGTTTAACATCATTTGTACTAACAAAATCAGTCTTTTTTTTGCTCACTCAGTAAACAACTGCTGCTATTGTAACAACAAAAAAAAAAAAAAAAAAAGTTGTCTTATGCAGTTCTAGTCAATACTCACTTTCCAGGTCACCCTTTTAGAATTATTGCCAATCACTATTATAATTAAGCAGTGTGTAAAATGACTGGAAAATAACAGGACAGAGAGGGGGAGGAAGAAACACTTATGCAGGTGGTAACTGCAAAACTAATCGGATTGTTGTACTTCCTAAGAATGAAGATGAAGTTTTTGATTACTTTGCTTGCTCATCTCAGTTTCAGGAGGATATTGCATCTGAAAGTGATGTGATCTTGAGTCGGGCTTCTCTGTATTCCGCCTTCTCCTCTAATGTTGCAACAAAGAATTTACCACATGACCTTTCTGCACTGTCAACCATGTATCCATCTTCCTCACTGACACAAATCCCTGGAAGTCATGTGGCACCTGCTGAGAAACCTATTTCTCCAAATCAGCGAGCGGTCTTTTGATGAGCTGCTTGAGAACAGCTGTTGGTGGTGGAGGTAGTAGTGGCAGGGGGTAGAAGATAAGATAAGATAATCCTTTAATAGTTCCACCATGGGGAAATTCAGTTTGTTACAGCAGAATAGATAATACAATACAAAAATACAATATACAAAATCTCTAAGGTAGAGGCATTACAGTGACAGTAGATACAGATAAAAAGGCAAAGGTAAAAAAAAAAGGTAGTAGAAGGGATATCACAACTTAAAGATCTTTCAGTTCTCTGTATGGAATGATCTCCGCTTGGTGTTGGTTGTACAGCCTAACCGCAGCAGGGAGGAAAGACCTCTGATAGTGCTCCTTCTCCCTTAGGGTGAAGCAGTCGGTCACTGACAGCACTACCCAGTGTGATCACGGTCTCATGCATGGGATGGGAGTTACTCCCCAGCTTGGAGCTGACCACGGACAGTATCCTTCTGTCACCTACCACCTGCACTGGGTCTAGGGGGCTCCCCAGGACAGAGCTGGCCCTTCTAATCAGCTTATTGAGTCTATTCCTGTCCTTGGTTGATATGCTACTCCCCCAGCAGGCCATTCCGAAGAAGATGGCTGATGCTACTACAGAGTTGAAAAAGGCTCTAAGAAGTGCCTCCTGGACTACAAAGACCCTCAGCCTCCTAAACAGGTAGAGCCTGCTGTCGCCCTTTCTGTACAGTACATCCAGGTGATCTGCCCAGTTCAGCTTATTATTGAGGAACACACCCAGGTACTTTTAGGTGTTGACTATCTCAATGCCCTTCCCCTGGATGTCCACTGGTTTTGGAGGTGTTCTCCCACTTAAAAAGATGAGCGAGGCCTGTAATTGACATCATAAGTAGACCTCAACTATGAGAAACAAAATGAGAAAAGAAATCCAAAAAATCACAGTCTGGTTTTTTTAAAGAATTTATTTGCAAATGATGGTAGAAAATAAGTATTTGATCAATAACAAAAGTTCATCTTAATACTTTGGAGAATTTGCACAATTGGTGGCTGACTAAATACTTTTTTTTCCCCACTATATCTGTGCTTGTGAAAGTCCACCACCATCTCTTCCGCTGGCACCAATCCACAAAATCCCGGTTCAATTCTTTGTACTCCCTGTCATCATCTTCTGATGAGGCCTACTATTGCAGAGTCATCTGAATACTTCTGTAAGTAGCAGCTAGATGAGTTGCACCTAAAATCTGCAGTGTATAGTGTGAAGAGGAAAGGGGCAAGAACTGTACCCTGAGGTGCCCCCATATTACAGATCACGGTGTCTGACACACAGTCCCGGGCTCTCACATACTGAGGTCAGTTTGTGAAGAAGTCTAGGATCCAGTTGGAGAGGTGGTGATCCATTCCAACAAGGGTCGGCTTGCCTTTCAGTAGCCCTGGCTGTATGGTGTTAAAAGCACTGGAGAAATCAAAGAACATTATTCTCACAGTTTTCCCTGGTTTCTCCAGGTGAGAGAGAGCTCTGTGTAGAAGGTGGATGATGGCATCATCCACCCCAATTCCCGGCCGATCAGCAAACTGGAGAGGGTCCATATCTGAGCTCACAAAGACCTTCATCAAATAGGATGTCAATGCTACAGGTCTGTAGCCGTTCATCGGATGAGGTGTCTTTGGAACTGGTACCACACAAGATGATTTCCACAGTTGTGATACCATTCCCAGCTTCAAGCTCATATTGAACATATATGTAATAATACCACACAGCTGGTCCCCGCAAGTCTTAAGTAGCCTGGCACTGATGCCATCTGGCCCTGCGGCCTTCCCAGTCTTGATCTTTCTGAATTCTTCTCACCTGGGCACATGTGAAGATCAGACTGTAGCCAGATGACTGCTAGATTTACTGATCTGGAGGTGAGAACTAACAGCAGGAGGTGAGGTCAGTGTGGGAGAGAGGTTTGAATGACATGCTGGGGTGGGAGTAGCTGGTGTGTGATCAAGTCTATTGAAGAATAGATTTAGTTTGTTAAGCCACTTTGTATCTCCTTTTACCTTGGAGACAGGCTGTCTGTGTCCAGATATTAACTTAAGACTTTTACAGACTTCACTGATGTTTTTGTGTTCCATTTGCCGTTCCATCTTTCTCTTATAATTGGTTTTGCCCTCCCGGATTTGACGCCTCAGCTCCTTTTTGTACAATCCTGTCTTTCCTTGTCTCCAGACCTAAATACCATCGTTTTCTCCTTGAGAAGTGCTTTTATATCAGGGTTAATCCATGGTTTGTTGTTAGAGAAGCACCTCACCACTTTTGTGGGTACCGTGTTGTCCACACAAAAATTAATGTAGTCAGTTATGCAGTATGTGAGACCTTCCATGTCCTCCCCATAGGAATCCTGCAGCTCTTCCCATGCAGTTGTGTCAAAACAATCCCTCAGAGCCTCATCACTCTACTCGGACCATATCCTCACTGTGCGGGTGACAGCTGGTTCTCTATGTACAAGTGGCTTTTACACATGTCGGAGATGCACTTGCTTGTTATCTGATATTCCCAGGGGCGGTCGGACTGATGAGTTATATGCTTCCCTCGCTTTGGCAAAGAACAAGTCCAATGTTTTGTTGTCTCTTGTGTGGCAGGTTGCATACTGTGTGAAACTGGGCAGTGTGGATGATGGAGAGACATGCTTGAAATCTCCAGACACAAGAAGAAGGGTCTGGGGGTACAATGACTGTAACTGGCTCACCGCGGCTTGTAGGACCTCACAGGCAGCCTCAGCTTTCGCGGAGGGGGGGGGGACATATGCAGCTATCACGATGACATGCGATAGTTCCCTCGGTAAATAGAAAGGTCTCATGCTCACAGCTAATAGTTCAATGTCCTTACAGCAAGTTTGCTTCTTAATCACAATGTGCCTAGAGTTACACCATCCGTCATTCACAAATATCGCCAGCCCTCCTCTTTTACTCTTACCGCTCTCCCTTGTCCTGTCCACCCGAAGGAGTTTAAAGCCATCCAAGGAGACGAGTGTCCGGAGTAACTTCGGTAAGCCAAGTCTCTGTAAACAGCATCATGCTGCACTCCCGAAATTTCTGATGATGCCTGGTCAGCGCCACCAGTTTGTCCATCTTATTCGCAAGAGATCTCACATTGCCCATAATGATGGAGGGGAGAACAGGTCTACAGTATAACATCTCCTCCTAGCCCTCCGAAAGAGCTCCAGCCCTACAGCCTCTTCTCTTTTTCTTCCTTATTTCCTGGTGATGTCTGGTCTAGTAGCATGCAGCCCTGCTGTGTTCCTAAGCTGCATCAGCTCCTCCCAAGTGTATATAAAAAAAAAAAAAAAACACACAAAAAAAAACAAAACTTCGTAAATGAGCAGTTTGAAATAATTAGTGTGTGATACTCCTAATCCCTGCCTTGCACACTAGAAGTAGCCATGGGCCCGACTAACTAACCTGAGAGGGCACAACACAGCCGGAGAAATAACTCACCTGCAAGAGAAACAGAAAACCTGACTTGTTTCACATTTAGAAAAGGAGAGGTTAGCTACAGAGAAAGCCCCCCACAGGTGTCCGACAGGACTAATGGTGAATAAGAGGAAACACACAGTATAGAGCAGAGATAAACGTGAAATGCAGCAATACTGACACTATGCAAAGGGATAGGATAAATAGAACTTGGCATCATACAAAAAACCCTACAAAAGTCCAAACTTCCAAGCAGTAAAAAGGCTAGGGTTCACTACACCCGGAACAACTATGCTTGGAACAAGGTGCTCAAATACTTATCAAAAATCCAATTAGGATGAAAAGATAGCAAGTCACACAGAATGGACCAGAACTCAGATTCAGGCAATAGCAGCCACTTCAGGCAGACAGATCACTTCTGGAAACACAGGCAACTGAAGATTAAGAGTGGCAACTGACAGAATGCAAAGCGTAGCTATATAGCCAGGAGCAGGAGTAGTCAGAAAGGTAATTGGACAGCAGACCTCTGAACTGCCCACAACCTGTAATGAGTCCACAGCACTGCAGAGAGATTTCACCCCTTCAGAGGCAGAGACACACTAGAGCACTGACCAGCAATGCACTTCATCACGCGATCCCCGCGTGAGTGCTACCGCAGAGACCGCATGCTCAGTGTGAACATCTCCCTGTAGCGCATCAGACAATTCATGCGCAGAATGCCGTTCTGACACACCGCACCTGAACCTAACAGGCTGAGATTGCGAAGACCAGGTCATAACAGTGGCAGTGGTCATGGTAGTGGTAGAAATATTTCTGCTGCCACTGGTGTTGGCGGCAGTAACTACATGCAGTCATCTCCTGTGTGGAATTTTTTTTCTACATTGACAAAGGATAAATCCATGGAGCCATGCAGGAACAAAGTGTATGAATTGCATTTCTATGTACTCACATGAAAAGGTATCACTATCTTATTTGGCAAAATAGACTTGGCAGTGATGCTGGCAGGGGAAAGTGAGCAAGACTGTTCTACTCCTTCTCCCCTTGATCTTCCTTGTAGTTCACATTTACACTTAGCACATGATCATCGTTATCATCATCACCAACTGTTTCTACTCCTCCTCCTCTGCTTCCACACCAACGTCAGTCATCCATAAGGGAATGTGGGTCCAGGAAACCGCAATATGCCCCCACTTATCCAGCGGTTCTGTATTTTAACTTGCCCATGGCCAAACTGCTGGCAGTACAGTCGTTGCCATACCACTTAGTGGATTGCCCTGCATTTTGACAACTGATGGTATGCGTTCAACCTAGATGAAGGATACCTAGCCACCATTATTTCTTTATATCACCATGAGTTGGATACTGTGTATAATGTGGTACTTTCCCTGGACATGTCAGTCTGGGGAAAGGCACACATCGCTGTCTAAATGTGGAGCAGCACTGGCCAGAAATGCAACAACATCAGGTGTTAGCTCCACCCAGTTTGTACAGGCTCAGTTCCAATACCATACAGGGCCCATCCACCTTCTCTGGATCTTCCTCTCTGAACCGTTGCTTCCACTCCTCCTACCCCCTTGTTTTATTGGTGTAAGATGTAGCATCTGTAAGATTGAGCATCTGTGGCAAAACATGAAAATTGCTGTTCAGACGCTCTCCATCCAATCTGGCTGAGCTTGAGCTATTTTTCAAAGAAGAATGGTCAAAAATCTCAGTCTCTAGATATGCAAAGCTGGTAGAGACCTACCCCAAAAGACTTGCAGCTGTAATTGCAGCAAAATGTGGCTGTACAAAGTATTGTAATAGGGCGTCTGAATACTTTTGCACGTCACACTTTTCAGATTTTTATTTGATTAAAATTTTGAAAACCATGTATCATTTTCCTTCCACTTCACAATTATGTGCTACTTTTTGTTGGTCTATCACTTAAAATCTCAATAAAATACATTTAATCCCTTCCCGCCGGAGGAATTTTTCTATTTTCGTTTTTGACAAACCCCCCCCCCCCTTCCAAACCCCATAACTGTTTTATTTTTCTGCTCTCAGAGCCATATGAGGTCTTAATGTTTACGGGACAAATTTTTCTTCATGATGCTACCATTAGTTATTATGTAAAATGTACTGGGAAGCTGGAAAAAAATTCAGAATGGGGTGAATTTATAGAAAAAGTGCATTTGTGCGACTTTCTTACGGGCTTCGTTTTTACGGCGTTCACTGTGCATCCAAAATGACATGTCACCTGTACGATTCCAAGGATACCAAATTTATATGGTTTTATTTACATTTTAACCCCTTAACAAAAAATTTTTTCTAAAAGTCGCCATATTCTGACACACGTAACTTTTTTATACTTCCGTGTACTGGGATGCATAGGGTGTCTTTTTTTTTTTTTTTGCGGGACCAGATGTAATTTTTAGTTATACCATTTTGGGGAATTGCTATTGCTTTGATCAGTTTTTAAACACAAAAAAGGGCTAATAGCTAAGCATGAAAAACTCTGTAGATCATGTAAAACCATAGAACACCAAAATAACATGACCACAAAAAAATAATAATAAAATAATATCATTTTATTAACATAAATAATGAAACAAACATATATGGGGAGCTAAATAATGAAGGTACACCATAATAACGATAGGGAGGGTAATGGGGGCCACAATAATAATGAATAGGGGATATATACCGCTGGTACAAATAAATATGTATAAGGATGGTTGAAAACAACCTATATAGCACTATATATGCATAAACATACCACAAACAGTATAATAGCCCAAAGAAATCTAGTAAATACTAGAAAAATGGAAATAGATATAAACATAATAAGCCACCATTATAACCTCACCTAGTCACACTCCACCCCAACGAACGTTTCGCCAGATGGCTTCATCAAGGGGGCGTGTGGCATGGTCAAACAGCTTAGTTTAAATATACAGCAATGTCCAATCCACTAAAACACACAGATCACATGTAAAAACACACCTGAATACTAAATGATGATATGAAACAACATGGCAAATCGCTAAGAAACTAAAACTCCATGATGACAATGCATAGTAATGCTAAACTGAAAGGCATTAATACAATATAACCCCCGTTAATCGCGGGAGTACATTCTGTCAAGGATAGATGAAAGTAAATAGTGGTAAAAAGCGGTAAAGAGCGGCAAAGCGGCTCATACGCGGAGGTTAGCGCATGTCATCGCGAGATCTCGCATTGTAATAACCAATCCCCGCGTATGAACTAAATAATACCGCTGCATCAACACCAAGAAGTACAAAACATACAATGAGCGCCTGCGCAAAAAAAGGGGGTTAATGTAAATAACTTATGCATAAAAAAGATAAAAGTAATGTGAGAGATTAAAATGGTGAAAAAAAGTGAAAAAAGTTCAAGTGCGAAGTGAAACATGCAGTGATGAAAAAGTGCATAAAATGATGTCAGAAATTACATATAATAAAGTATGCAAAATATAAGAACAATATACAAAAATAGTCATACAAGTGTAAATAGTGTTTATAATACTGATGATAACAGTGTAAACAATATATATTCTATATGATAATAATAATAAAGGTATATACGAAAAAATATATATATATATAAAAAATTTTTTTATAATTATTGTTCTTTTCTTAATATGGTCCCAAGTTGCATTTTCTTAAACAGGTGCAAAAAGTGTGGGAAAGGAGCAGTTCTTCATATGACACTCAGGACACATCAGCAAGACAAATCTACAAAAAACATAAAAAATTTTTTAAAAACATGTTAAAAGACCATACAACACAATAGGTCAACTGGGAGCTCAAGCAACCAAAATAATAAACCAATCAAAAATAACTACAGAAAAGGTGCAAAACTAATTTGTTCATTTAGGCCAGAGGGTTATATAGTTTTAAGTGTAAAAATCCATTTGCACTCTTTTTGTGCAAGGATTTGTTTCCAATTACCCATCCTGGGTCCCATTTTTATTCCATCAATAGCTAGTACTCTAAATCCAGTTGGATCAGAGTTATGGAACAACTTGAAATGTTTGGGGATAGTTTTAAGTGAAGAAACATCCTCACAATTTTGAGATGCGACAATCCCCAACACATGTTCACGGACGCGTCTACGAAGCTCACGAGTTGTAAGACCAATGTAAATTAAACCACATGGGCATGTCGCATGATAAACTACTCCCATTGAATGACAAGAAAAATGGGAGAGAATGCGAAACCGTCGTATCCCATCACTACCAACAAATTCACAGCCCGAATCAATATTCGTACAAGCGACACACTTGCCACATGGACGACAACCGTTTTTGGGACCAGAACCACCAAACAAGGAACTAACAGTTCTACCAGGAAAATGGCTCCGTACCCACATGTCCCGCAGATTCCTTGAACGACGATACGTGATGGAAGGGCGTGGCCCTATGTAACGTCTAAGAATGGGATCACATGTAAGTATGCCCCAATATTTCCTCAAAATCCGCTGTGCCTGAAACCAACGGGAGTTAAAATTAGTAATGAACCTTACCTGTTGTTTTGACTGTATAGATCTACTTCGGGTATATGATGGCTGTAAAAGTTCATTTCGGCGTGAAGTTGTAGCCCAAAAACAAGCATCATGAATCCACCGTTCTTGATAGCCACGTTGTCTAAACCTTGTACTTAATTCATGGGCAGATTTTGTGAACGATGTTTCAGTAGAGCAAATACGGTGGGCCCTCAAAAATTGGCCTACAGGAATATTACGAATTAATGACCTAGGATGTGCAGAATTTGACGGTAATAACGAATTAGTACAGTATTCTTACGAAATAATTCAGTCTGTATGTTGCCTTGTGAATCCACACACAATTTTACATCCAGGAAATCGATCTCTGTTGTGCTCCATTTATAAGTCAATTTGATGTTCTTATTATTATGGTTCAACGATGTCAATAAAATTTCAAGACTTTCCAAAGAGCCCTGCCAGATAAAGAGCACATCGTCGATATACCTTCCCCAGAAATGTACATTTTCAATAAATTCAACTGGTTCCGTAAGAAATATTGTTCTTTCCCACAGCCCCAGGAACAAATTAGCGTAGGCGGGCGCACATGCCGCCCCCCATAGCTGTTCCCTGGAGCTGTAGGAAAAACGCCTCACCAAACATAAAAAAATTATGAGTGAGAATAAACTCCAATAACGTAATTAAAAACTCACCCAAATTGCTATCCATATCGGACATCAAAATAAATGCTCTGACAGCTTCGATCCCATCCGTGTGTCTGATGGAAGTGTAAAGAGATTCTATATCGCATGTAACGAGGAACATATCATGATCCAAATTAAGGCCATCCAATTTTCTGAGAATATCAGTCGTATCTTTTATAAATGAGGGAAGAGTTTCCACTAAAGGCTGAAGATGGAAGTCAACAAATTTGCTAATAGGTTCACATAACCCATTTGTACATGACACAATAGGACGGCCGGGGGGGCATGTCGCATTTTTATGAATTTTAGGAAGCATATAGAACGTCGGAACAGTAGGAAATTCTGGTAACAAATATGTGACCTCTTGTTGTCGAATAACCTCTCTGTCTACCGCAACCTGCAAAAGTAAACAGAGCTCAGAAGCGAATTTTTGAGAGGGGTTGAAAGTAAGGTTTTTATAACATGTTGAGTTCCGTAATTGCCTATATGCTTCACGATCATACTGGATAACAGGCCACAACACCACATTGCCGCCTTTATCAGACTGTTTGATGATAATATCCTTCATTTGTGATAATTCACGAATGGCAGATCTATGTCGTAAAGAGCAATTGTTATTACATATGCTCATAGGTATTTTTTCAATTTCACTACTAACCAGCTTAACAAATAAATCAACATTATTATCCAATGATAAAGCTGGAAAGCGCTTGGATGTAGGAATAATGGCTTGAGGAAACTTACCTTTGGAACCCAGTTGTTGTTCATTATGCAGTTCTTGTAAGATATGCACCGCATCCCGTTCTTCCACAGTTGGAAATAACGAGGACGAAGCCTCCTGATGGAATATTTTTAAAAAAATAAGTTTTCTTGCAAATAAATGAAGATCCTTGACCATGGAAAAGGGGTCAAACCTAGAAGAGGGAGAAAAACTTAAGCCCAAACTAAGCACTTCTAATTGGGACTGTGTGAGAGACTTGTCAGACAGATTGATTACCTGAAAAAATACCTATGAGCATGGGATGCTATCAGAGCATTTATTTTGATGTCCGATATGGATAGCAATTTGGGTGTGTTTTTAATTACGTTATTGGAGTTTATTCTCACTCATAATTTTTTTATGTTTGGTGAGGCGTTTTTCCTACAGCTCCAGGGAACAGCTATGGGGGCGGCATGTGCGCCCGCCTACGCTAATTTGTTCCTGGGGCTGTGGGAAAGAACAATATTTCTTACGGAACCAGTTGAATTTATTGAAAATGTACATTTCTGGGGAAGGTATATCGACGATGTGCTCTTTATCTGGCAGGGCTCTTTGGAAAGTCTTGAAATTTTTTTGACATCGTTGAACCATAATAATAAGAACATCAAATTGACTTATAAATGGAGCACAACAGAGATTGATTTCCTGGATGTAAAATTGTGTGTGGATTCATAAGGCAACATATAGACTGAATTATTTCGTAAGAATACTGCTACTAATCCGTTATTACACTCAAATTCTGCACATCCTAGGTCATTAATTCGTAATATTCCTGTAGGCCAATTTTTGAGGGCCCGCCGTATTTGCTCTACTGAAACTTCGTTCACAAAGTCTGCCCATGAATTAAGTACAAGGTTTAGACAACGTGGCTATCAAGAACGGTGGATTTGTGATGCTTGTTTTCAGGCTACAACTTCACGCCGAAATGAACTTTTACAGCCATCATATACCCGAAGTAGATCTATACAGTCAAAACAACAGGTAAGGTTCATTACTAATTTTAACTCCCGTTGGTTTCAGGCACAGCGGATTTTGAGGAAATATTGGGGCATACTTACATGTGATCCCATTCTTAGACGTTACATAGGGCCACGCCCTTCCATCACGTATCGTCGTTCAAGGAATCTGTGGGACATGTGGGTACGGAGCCATTTTCCTGGTAGAACTGTTAGTTCCTTGTTTGGTGGTTCTGGTCCCAAAAACGGTTGTCGTCCATGTGGCAAGTGTGTCGCTTGTACGAATATTGATTCGGGCTGTGAATTTGTTGGTAGTGATGGGATACGACGGTTTCGCATTCTCTCCCATTTTTCTTGTCATTCAATGGGAGTAGTTTATCATGCGACATGCCCATGTGGTTTAATTTACATTGGTCTTACAACTCGTGAGCTTCGTAGACGCGTCCGTGAACATGTGTTGGGGATTGTCGCATCTCAAAATTGTGAGGATGTTTCTTCACTTAAAACTATCCCCAAACATTTCAAGTTGTTCCATAACTCTGATCCAACTGGATTTAGAGTACTAGCTATTGATGGAATAAAAATGGGACCCAGGATGGGTAATTGGAAACAAATCCTTGCACAAAAAGAGTGCAAATGGATTTTTACACTTAAAACTATACAACCCTCTGGCCTAAATGAACAAATTAGTTTTGCACCTTTTCTGTAGTTATTTTTGATTGGTTTATTATTTTGGTTGCCTGAGCTCCCAGTTGACCTATTGTGTTGTATGGTCTTTTAACATGTTTTTAAAAAAATTTTTATGTTTTTTGTAGATTTGTCTTGCTGATGTGTCCTGAGTGTCATATGAAGAACTGCTCCTTTCCCACACTTTTTGCACCTGTTTAAGAAAATGCAACTTGGGACCATATTAAGAAAAGAACAATAATTATAAAAAAAAAAATTTTATATATATATTTTTTCGTATATACCTTTATTATTATTATCATATAGAATATATATTGTTTACACTGTTATCATCAGTATTATAAACACTATTTACACTTGTATGACTATTTTTGTATATTGTTCTTATATTTTGCATACTTTATTATATGTAATTTCTGACATCATTTTATGCACTTTTTCATCACTGCATGTTTCACTTCACACTTGCACTTTTTTCACTTTTTTTCACCATTTTAATCTCTCACATTACTTTTATCTTTTTTATGCATAAGTTATTTATATTAACCACCTTTTTTTGCGCAGGCGATCATTGTATGTTTTGTACTTCTTGGTGTTGATGCAGCGGTATTATTTAGTTCATACGCGGGGATTGGTTATTACAATGCGAGATCTCGCGATGACATGCACTAACCTCCGCGTATGAGCCGCTTTGCCGCTCTTTACCACTTTTTACCACTATTTACTTTCATCTATCCTTGACAGAATGTACTCCCACGATTAACGGGGGTTATATTGTATTAATGCCTTTCAGTTTAGCATTACTATGCATTGTCATCATGGAGTTTTAGTTTCTTAGCGATTTGCCATGTTGTTTCATATCATCATTTAGTATTCAGGTGTGTTTTTACATGTGATCTGTGTGTTTTAGTGGATTGGACATTGCTGTATATTTAAACTAAGCTGTTTGACCATGCCACACGCCCCCTTGATGAAGCCATCTGGCGAAACGTTCGTTGGGGTGGAGTGTGACTAGGTGAGGTTATAATGGTGGCTTATTATGTTTATATCTATTTCCATTTTTCTAGTATTTACTAGATTTCTTTGGGCTATTATACTGATTGTGGTATGTTTATGCATATATAGTGCTATATAGGTTGTTTTCAACCATCCTTATACATATTTATTTGTACCAGCGGTATATATCCCCTATTTATTATTATTGTGGCCCCCATTTCCCTCCCTATCGTTATTATGGTGTACCTTCATTATTTAGCTCCCCATATATGTTTGTTTCATTATTTATGTTAATAAAATGATATTATTTTATTATTATTTTTTTGATCACTTTTTATTCAAATTTTTATCAAAGGCAAAACAGTGAAAAAGTGGCAGTTTGGCGCTTTTGATTTTTTTTTCCCGCTATGGTGTTTACCAAATGGGAAAAATATTTTTATAGATTTGTAGACCGGGCATTTTCGGACACAGGGATACCTAATATGTATGTGTTTCACAGTATTTAAGTACTTTTATATGTGCTGTTCTCATATTTGTTAGTTAACTGTCCTGTATTTCCAATTCCTTCTCAGTTTGTAATAGAGAAAAAAGTAGATCCTGGCGCCCCCGTGACAGAGTAATGGTGGGTTAGTAAGGTAATAGAACAGTACTAAGCTGTTCCGATAAGTCTTGCTTGCTGCTGCTGCTGGGTAAGAACCCAGTGACCATCCAAAACTAGTTTGGTGGTAAATTAAAGGGGTATTCCCATGAACATAATCATATCTATATATGTAGATAATCAAAAGTTTAACATTTTTGCAAATATAAGTAGTTAAAAATTCTGCAGCATTTTAAAGATTTTCTTTAACAATCTTAATGGTGACAGTGTGTTGTCTTGATCTGTTGCCAATGGATACAACCACAAATGCAGAAACTTACTATGGTCTGGGACTTGTCAAAAACACAGCCATGATTTTCTTACTGTGGACAGGTTATCAGGCAGGGACACTACATGTATGAGAAGATAACCCAGCCACAGTAAGGAGATCATTGCTGTTTTTCTGACCTTAGAAAGGTCCTGCATTTATGGTCGTATCCATTGGCAACCGATCAAGACAACAAGACTGTGACCGCAAGATATTAGAGAATATCTTTAAAACTCTGCAAAATGTTTAATTATTTATATTTACAAAAATGTTTAGCTTTTAATTATCTACAAATTTAAAAAAGGTTATGTTCATGGGAATACCACTTTAATACAGAAAAAAGTAGGGAAAAAAACTGGGATATTATGGTTGAGCGCTGCAAATAAGGGTGTATCAACTTTCACACTCTTCAAATCTGTTTTCATATTGTATTCATTCTATGTACTTATTTACTATTATTATTCATTCCATCCACTAACTACACTTACCTATGTATGTATTTATTTATTTATTTATTCATTTATTCAATTATAGTTTATTTATTAATTTATCTACCCAGTCATTTATTCTTGTCTGCTAGTACAGTCATGGCCAAAAGTTTTGAGAATGATACAAATATTAATTTTTACAAAGTCTACTGCTTCAGTTTTTCTAATGGCAATTTGCATATACTCCAGAATGTTATAAAGAGTGATCAGCTTAACAGCAATTACTTGCAAAGTCAATATTTGCCTAGAAAATGAACTTTATCCCCCAAAACACATTTCAACATCATTGCAGCCCTGCCGTAAAAGGAACACCTAACATCGTTTCAGTGATTGCTCCATTAACACAGGTGTGGGTGTTGATGAGGACAGGGCTGGAGATCAATCTGTCATGATTAAGTAAGAATGACACCACTGGACACTTTAAAAGGAGGCTGGTGCTTGCCATCATTGTTTCTCTTCTGTTAACCATGGTTATCTCTAAAGAAACACGTGCAGTCATCGTTGCACTGCACAAAAATGGCCTAACTGGGAAGAGTATTGCAGCTAGAAAGATTGCACCTCAGTCAACAATCTATCGCATCATCAAGAACTTCAAGGAGAGAGGTTCCATTGGTGCCAAAAAGGCTCCAGGGCGCCCAAGAAAGACCAGCAAGCGGCAGGACCGTCTCTTAAAAGTGTTTCAGCTGCAGAATCGGGCTACCAGCAGTGCAGAGCTTGCTGAGGAATGGCAGCAGGCAGGTGTGAGTGCATCTGCACGCACTGTGAGGCGGAGACTCTTGGAGCAAGGCCTGGTCTCAAGGAGGGCAGCAAAGAAGCCACTTTTCTGCAGAAAAAACATCAGGGACAGACTGATATTCTGCAAAAGGTAAAGGGAGTGGACTGCTGAGGACTGGGGTAAAGTCATTTTCTCTGATGAATCCCCTTTTCGATTGTTTGGAACATCTGGAAAACAGCTTATTCGGAGAAGTAGAGGTGAGCGCTACCACCAGTCTTGTCTCATGCCAACTGTAAAGCATCCTGAAACCATTCATGTGTGGGGTTGCTTCTCAGCCAAGGGAATCGGCTCTCTCACAGTCTTGCCTAAAAACACAGCCATGAATAAAGAATGGTACCAGAATGTCCTCCAAGAGCAACTTCTCCCAACCGTCCAAGAGCAGTTTGGCGCTCAACAATGCCTTTTCCAGCATGATGGAGCACCTTGCCATAAAGCAAAGATGATAACTAAATGGCTCAGGGAACAAAACATAGAGATTTTGGGTCCATGGCCTGGAAACTCCCCAGATCTTAATCCCATTGAGAACTTGTGGTCAATCATCAAGAGACGGGTGGACAAACAAAAACCAACAAATTCAGACAAAATTAAAGCATTGATTCTGCAAGAATGGACTGCTATCAGTCAGGATTTGGTCCAGAAGTTGATTGAGAGCATGCCGGGGAGAATTGCAGAGGTCCTGAAGAAGAAGGGTCAACACTGCAAATATTGACTTGCTGCATTAACTCATTCTAACTGTCAATATAAGCTTCTGTTACTCATAATATGAATGCAATTATATTTCTGTATGTGATAAAAACATCTGACAAACACACATAAAAACCAGAGGGCAGCAGATCATGTGAAAATATAATATTTGTGTCATTCTCAAAACTTTTGGCCATGACTGTACAATCCATATCCTACCATTGACATTGCTACGTAAGCTGGTTCTATCTTACTAAGTTTACTGATTCTCCTTTTCGCCAGCAATCTAGATCATTTTCTGTGGTATTTGATGAAGACAAACCCATAGCAAGTAGTGGAGCATACAACTTAGATTTAGCTGCTATTGAGTTTCCAGAAGTAGCATCTCCTTCTTCGGAAGCCTCCTCCAAAACTAGACGGAAATCCACAGACTCCGTTCCTCCCAGACGCAAAACTCTGTCTAGGTCTTCTAGTTTGCAAGATGCAGACTTCCAACTTGAAGATTTGCCTCCCAGTCAAGGAGGATCTGATAGTGCTTGTAGTACTTTGTGGAGGACAAAGAAGGCACAGCCAGCATCCCTGAAGAAGAAGGCTGGAAGTGCTAAGAAACAAGTAGACGCTGTTAACACTAATGACTCGAAAGACCCCAGTCAAGCAATATCTGGAGAGTCACAGGAAGTAGAAGTGGATAGAAATGTGCAGGAGAAACTTGCTCCATCCCCCCTTCCTCCTCCTGAAACAGATGTCAACTTGCCAGTAGTTGGGAAAGAGGAAACTTCACCCCCACCAGAGTTGTCCCAGACTGATTCCCAGTTTGGTGTTGCTGTAAGTTCTCCTCCAGTTGAGATCTACCAAATGCAAGCAACAGGAAGGTTGTCCCCACCTATACCTACCCAACAAAAAATTGAAGTGGCCCTGAATTACCAGAAAACCCTGCAGTGATCGAGCAATCAGTGAGGCTGGAGTTCGATTATTCTGAGGAGGCACAGGAGGGTCAGCCTCCCACAAGGAAAAGCAAGAAACCCATGGGCAAAATGCCATTGCAGAAACCAAAGCCCAAGAGGACTGGAAAATGCTCTCTGATCCATGACGTGCCCCAGACGCAGTCCATGTACCTCATGTTTGAGGCATCCCAGAATAGCCCAGGAAAAGCACCAGTCATACTGACTCCGGCTATTCTCCTTACTCAAAAAACTGAGACTACACTAATGCCTAGTGGAGAATTTACTCATACGAACATCTACCAGGAACACTGGAAACGTGTACAATACCTAGCGGATTACTACTGGAACAGGTGGCGAAAGGAGTATCTAGTGATTCTTCGAGGAAGAAGAAAGTGGCAACACCACAAACCAAACTTGAAAGAAGGAGACCTCATGTTGATGAAGGAGCAACAAACCAAACGCATTGACTGGCCTATGGGACTAATTACAAAGGTCCTTCCTAGCAATGACAAGGTCCGGAAGGTGAAGTTGAAGATCTCTAGAAAGGGTGAGCCTAAAACGTTCGCAAGGCCAATTAACAAACTCATTCTGAAACGTCCCCACAGAATGAACAGGACTGAATTTGAATTTCGTGGATCCTCTCCATTCCAAGATGGAAATAGACTATGTTATAATGTTTCTATTGCATTCTAACATGTTCTTTTTTACAGGTTGTTATGTATATTTTATGGACACTTGTCATAGTGAAATCCCCAAAGGGAATTTCAGACTGGGAGTGTGCTTTTCTCCTCATATTTGTTAGTTAACTTGTCCTGTATTACCAATTACTTCTCATGTTGTTAATATGCATTCTTGATTGCTGCCATCTGCTGGCCAGAATTTGCATGCTGCACGCCTTTGTTTCTTATAGTTAAAGTTTTTCTCTCTGGGCATGGTTTTAGACAGCCTTGGTCCATGTCACTTCCTGCAGCCATTTTAGTTCTTCAAAGCCGTGTGACTGGACATTCAGACACTTTGGGCTCGTGAAGGCATCAGTTTTTGACCAGCAGTTAGCCTCAGGAAAGACACCAACAGAACAGCATCATACCACTACTAAGCCATTACAGTATTGTATCATCGCTTGTCGCTGTCTTGGGTCAAATAAACCAAGTGAACACATTTTGTATGGATCAGTTTGTGTAAATCCACATCAGAAAGGGAAGAACAACTGATTTGAATTAATTCAAACTAGGAATGGTCATTGGTGCTAGACTATCAGAAGCCAGTTGTAACATCCTTGCCTGTTTGGACTTCGGCGCCCACCTCCGGCCACATGCTACGGCGCAGGAGGCGTGTCCGGCTATGATTCCTTGCTTTAGGGTCTTCTTGTACTGTCTGAACACTGTCCTATTCCTTCACCTCTGTAATTGATTTTCCACTACACCCATCTCTTACACCTTTGTTTCCCTCTGCTCCTCTAATAGTTAATCTTAGCCTTACCTGTGTGATTGACAGCTTATCTTCCAATCAAGTCTGGGGCGGGTTCTTTCTTCCTATATATTGTTTTCTCACACTCATCTTTGTGCTTGCCATTTGCCTTTTCTGTGCGTGCTGGCTTCTATACTGTTCCTATTTGTACTTACATTTCTGACCTTTGGCTTTTCTTGTGACTACTCTCTTGGATTCTGATTTTGTACTGCACTGCTCGACTGGTTCCGATACCTTGGCTAGCTGACCTACCTTTGCTGCTGTTTTATGGATAACTTTGAGAAATGGCTTTCTTCTTGCCACTCTTCCATAAAGTCCAGATTTGTGCAGTGTACGACTGATTGTTGTCCTATGGACAGACTCTCCCACCTTAGCTGTAGATCTCTGCAGTTCATCCAGAGTGATCATGGGCCTCTTGGCTGCATCTCTGATCAGTCTTCTCCTTGTTTGAGATGAAAGTTTAGAGGGACGGCCAGGTCTTGGTAGATTTACAGTGGTCTGATACTCCTTCCATTTCAATATGATCGCTTGCACAGTGCTCCTTGGGGTGTTTAAAGTTTGGGAAATCTTTTTGTATCCAAATCTGGCTTTAAACTTCTCACAACAACAACAGTATCACGGATCTGCCTGGTGTGTTCCTTGGTCTTCATGATGCTCCCTGCGCTTTAAACAGAACCCTGAGACTATCACAGAGCAGGTGCATTTACTGTATATGGAGACTTGATTACACACAGGTGGATTATATTTATCATCATCAGTCATTTAGGACAATATTGGATCATTCAGAGATCCTCACTGAACTTCTGGAGTGAGTTTGCTGCACTGAAAGTAAAGGGGCCAAATAATATTGCATGCCCCACTTTTCAGTTTTTTATTTTTTACAAAAGTTTAAAATAACCAATAAATTTCGTTCCACTTCACAATTGTGTCCCACTTGTTGTTCTTCACCAAAAAATTGAAATTTTATATCCTTATCTTTGAAGCCTGAAATGTGGCAAAAGGTTGAAAAGTTCAAGGGGGCCGAATACTTTCGCAAGGCACTGTATCTATGGCTCCTCACTTTTCCAGGCATCCAACCCACATTGTTCTCACCTACACAAAGCCACCATCCTGCTGCTACCCCAATTATAAAATATATGATATAACCCCCATACCTGTAATGAATAATACCCCCAAGTGCATATTTTTATAATAATGTCCATGTGTACCCTGTATAAATAGTGCCCATTATTAATAATGCCCCATAGGTTTCCTAATTAAAAGGATTTCCAGGTCATTAATAAAATAATCAGTGGGGCTCAAATGCCCCCTTCTATTCATAATGTTCCCTAATGCCCCCGTATATAATTGATGTCCCCTAATGAACGCTTTTATAAATGACCACCCCCTTATATATTTAATGCTTCCTAATGGCCCCTTATATAAATAACCCCCCTTGTATTAATAATGCCCTTATATAAATAACACCTCTTAAGTTCATAAAGCCCCCTTATATAATATATATATAATATGGCCCTTCCTAACAACCCTAGCAAAGACTGGGCCCCCAGCAAACTTTTGACATGGGGCCCCCCACACAGTATAACGCCCCATTTACACACACTATAATGTCCCACAGCCGCCCCTGCACGCGGCATTGTGGCCCACAGCCGCCCCTGCACGCGGCATTGTGGCCCACAGCCGCCCCTGCACGCGGCATTGTGGCCCACAGCCGCCCCTGCACGCGGCATTGTGACCCACAGCCGCCCCTGCACGCGGCATTGTGGCCCACAGCCGCCCCTGCACGCGGCATTGTGGCCCACAGCCGCCCCTGCATGCGGCATTGTGGCCCACAGCCGCCCCTGCACGCGGCATTGGAGAGGTAAGTAGCATTGTTTTTTTATGTTTCTTCACCTCCCCTGGGTCTGCGATTATTACACTCTGGAGTCTGAAAAGACGCCAGAGTATAATAGTAGTATTTGGGGGTTCACGGCCCGCAGCCTCACTTACCGATCCCCGCTCCTGCTCACAGCCGCGTCTCAGCGCAGGAGGCGTAATGACGTCATAGCAGCGCCGCCTGCTCTGAGATGCAGAGGTCTCCTAAGCCAGCCCAAGACAGGTACCGCTCAGCTTTGTTTTCAGATCGGCCTGTCTTGGGCTGCTTTAGGATAAAAAAATTTGTAAGAAAAAAAAAAAATTTAAAATGACGCCCCTCCGATAGTGCCACCTGAGGCGGCCGCCTCACTTCGCCTCATTACACTGTGTTCCAAATTATTATGCAAAAAGTGTTTAGGAGTGATAAGGTAAGAATTTTTTTGTTTGTCAGTTAAACTCATTGATGGTGATGTGTGTCAGGGCTCTTTATATCACTGAAAGCAATTGCAGACACCTGTGATAATTAGTTTGGCAGGTGTGTCCAATTAAAGGCAAGACTACTTAAGAAGGCTGTCCCACATTATTAAGCAGCCTACATTTTCAGCCAAAATGGTAAAGAAAAAGGATGTGTCGCCTGCTGAGAAGCAACAAATTGTGGAGTGTTTAGGTCAAGGCATGACTACAATCAACATTGCCAAGACACTTCATCGTGATCATCGCACAATCAAGAAGTATGTAGCTGATTCACAGCACACACGTGTGCGTGCTGATAAAGGAAAATTGAGGACTCTTTCCAACAGGCAATTACGTCAGGTTAAAAGAGCAGCTTCAAAAATGCCTTGTCATAGCAGCAGACAAGTTTTTGAAGCTGCTGGTGCCTCCAACGTCCCCCGAACAACAAGATGCAGGGTCCTTCAGAGGTTTGCAGCTGTGCGTAAGCCATCCTGTCGACCTCCTCTATCCACTGCACACAAGCAGAAACGGCTCCAGTGGGCCAAACAATACATGAAGACTGACTTCAAAACTGTTTTGTAATACTTGTTGTAAATCCTTGTGTTCCATAGTAGCAATCCAAAGAGTTTTGTTGATTGATTGCATGAAGCATTCCACTTCGCCATTGGCTTGAGGCCAGTAAGGAGTTATTTTCCTGTGGGTGAAACCAAGATAAGTTGCAAAAGACTGAAAATCTGCACTATTGAAAGGCGGTCCATTGTTGGTCTTTACTGTTTCAGATATTCCATATGCAGAGAAGATCTTGTCCAGTTTTGGTATGATGGCTCTTGCAGAGGTGGTGGAAACAGGTTCAATGACTGGAAACGTAGAAAAATCATCTATGACAACCAGTAAATAGGAATGATCTGGCAAAGTGCAGAAATCAACACTAACGGCAGTCCATGGACTTTCTGGCAGAGGTGACATTAGTACTGGTGCTCTGCTATGGTCCTCCGTAGTTGCTTGACAAGGTATACATGTGTTAATAAGTGCTTCCACTTGTTTATCTAGTCCTGGAGACCATACTTTCTCCCTAAGCAATTGCTTTGTTTTAACTATGCCTTGATGAGCCTCATGAGCCAGATCGATCACTCTACTTTGAAGTTTCTGAGGTATGACCAGGCAGTTGTCACGTAGTAGTATGTTTGAGTCAGATACAGAGAGGGAGTGTCGTGCATGGAAGAAGGCCTGCAAATATGCTGTTTGACCCTGTGGTTGAAGGCAAGCCTCAGCTAGAAAAGAGCTCCAGTTCTTAGACCGAACAGCGTCAATAACTAACTGGAGTTGGGCATCAGAATCCATCGCATGTTTAATTTGTTTTATGGTCATTGCTCTTGGCACAAAATGTGTAACAACAAAATTTACATGCTCCTCAGCTAAAACAGTGGTGGGCAAGTTATCTTTGGTAGACTGTGGTGAACGGTGTCTTGAAAAATAGTCTGCAGGGTTCCCAGCTCCTGCCTCATATCTCAAATGAAAGTGGTAGTTCCGTAGGCGGAGTAGCCAGCGTTCAATTCGTGGGGGTGGCTTTGATGAATGTTTATTGAAGATTGGAATGAGTGGTTTATGATCACTTACCACTGTATGTGACCAGTCCAAGAAAACTCCGAACATCTGATACATTTTGAGGCTGGCTAGCAGAGGTTATGGCATCTATTTTCTCAGGGTTTGCAGTCTCTGAAAGACTTGTTCTAAGTGGTTGTCATGTTCCTCTTGGGTTGTGCTAAAGATAAGGATGTCATCACTGACATTGAGGACTCCAGGTATTCCTTAAAGAACCTGTCTGATAACGTTCTGAAATATTTCTGCAGCCGATGAAATGCAAAGTTTAGCCTCTTGAACCTTCTCAGCTCAACCAGATCCTGGTCCTAATCTTGAAAGAATATTGACTCAGTGGAGCAGTATAACAAGTATTAAACAGTAATAAAAATTGTTCCAGCATCCAACAAGAGATAAATTCAAAAAAGTTTATCTATAAAAATTAACTTTTACTGTCCATCTGTTTTAAAAGGTAACATAGTTACAAAAGTTCAATTTCCATTAGCTTACGTGTTTCAGGGCGTATTGCCCCTTACTCAAAGAATATGTAGGCCACATTTAACACAAAATCTTGCATACCATTCATAATAGCAATTTCTTTTGGTTAAGTGCCAGTTGTGTAGGCCTCATTTACCTCAAAATTATGCATACAGTTCATAATAAATAATATAAGAAGTTAAATGTCTAGAAAAAGACAGGATAGCGGATAGGGTAAAGGAGGAGGAGGAAACACTTTTGGTCTTGACAATGCCTCCAGTGGCTGCAGGATTGGTGTAGATTCTGAGTATGAAGATGTAAATTTGGATTTCTTGGCTCACTCATCTCAGTCACAGCAGGATATTACATCTGAAAGTGATTCCATAACTTTGAGCTATGGTTCTGTTGTTCCTCCTGATCCTCCTCTGCTGACATAATGCTTAATTTACTGAGCAGCCTAACTGCTTTGTCAACCCTATTTTCATCTTCACCAATACTGATCCCTAGTGACCATGAGGCGACTTCTTTGCCCCAAAGAGACAACACGCAGGCTGCTGAAAAAGATATTCTTCCTAGTCCTAGTCTTCCTGTTCTTCTTGAGAAAATCAATGTTTTGATGTCAAGAAGGCAAGCGTGGAAGACAGGACTGTTGTTGGTGGTAGTAGTAAAGGCACTTGAGGGAAATCTAGAGGTTGGAATTATGAGGAGGTGCAAGAGTCCCATGGTCAAGATGATGATGAATCTGAAAAAACTGGTGGGGAATATAATGATATTGACTAGAGATGAGATGAGTGAACCTTACAAGATTTGTTTCACATATATTTGTGAGGTTCAGCCCTGTATTCTGTTTTGTACTGAACTTGTTTCGATAAAAAGAGAAGTGCCCAGGGGAGGTCAGGAAAAATTACAAACACTGATACTCTCCTTGCCTCATGTTTGGGTATCTTTGCAGTCCCTGATGGTCCCTGACATTCCCTTCAGGCCATTTCCAGCATCTTCCAGCCTCTTACGCATTTCAGGACGTATTGACCCTTACGCATAGCATATCAAGAAATAAGACACACACTCAATTTAAAACCAAAGGACCACACCCTCTAACATGTTAACCCTAAGATACTCAAATCAATGCAAATTTATACAAGTAAACACGAAAACATAAAAAAGTAATTCTTAAATTAAACAAAAAAAATAATAAAGACAAATGAATAGAAATAAATGAAAATATATGATGAAATACATTGGTAGGTATTAAAGAAAATCTTTAAGAACTCATTGGAAAACACAATATTACAAATCTATATGTGCATGCAACCAATCCAAAACCAAACTAAAAATCTAAAGAAGCTACGTGTCCAATTACCAAAAATAAATAAATAAATAAATAAACACCAAAAAACATTCACAAAAGTGATTAAAAAAGAAGAAAAAAAAATGATCTTTTGTAGTACTTACTGCTTGATGGTGTAAACAAAATTATACAGATCCCAAGCGCTAGAATCATGTTATATTTCATATAACAAAGTGAGTTTACATACTTTTTTATGATGGAGGAACCATTGGAACAACAGGAGGTTTCAATTGACTTTGCTAGTCGAGCCAGTAAAATAGCTGAAGTCTTTAATCTACAAGGGACCTCAAATCAGAACACAAATGTGGAATGTAAGGATTTGTTTCACAAGTGGGAAAAGTTATCTACCTAAAAATTAAAAATATTTTGGGACCATACAACATTACAGAAATATGTACAAAGTAAAATGATACCAAGAGTTCTGCGAATGGGGGACCCATCTGAAAGTTTTTTGGACTCTTTGCAGAACATAGTCACGGAGAGCGTAAATTTGGGTATTTTTTTCTGTTTCACAATACAAATAGTTAATCCCTAAATTCCCAGTTATTCCCATTTTTCATGGTTTGCCAGAAATTCATAAGGAGGAGTCCCCACCACCACTTTGTCCCATTATATCAAGGATAGGCACTGAAAACATCAAAAACAAGGCGGGTATCAGAGATAGTGGCATTAATTTTTTCATGGAGCATTACACTGTCAATCCACGACATAACATCGGTCCATGAGAGAAACGGTCTTCTCCAGTTGGAGGCGATGAGTATTTGGGCAGCGATCAGGATATATTAGAATAATTGAAATTGAGCATATTTGAAGCTTGCCATTTTAAGATTAAGAAGAAGAATGGGGGCTGACATTGGGAATGATTGACCGAAGAGCCATTGTGTCATTCTATGATCAGTGAGGGGCATGAGGGCAGGACCACCAAATATGAAAAGTTCCGGTAGTGCCTACTGTGTTGCAACCTCTAAAACAGAGGGTCAAGACCATAGGGTAAAATCTATGCAGTCGATTAGGGACCAAGTCCTATGAAAGATCTTCAAAGAGGATTCCATAAGGGTGACCTGCCGACTGCCTTTTCTGCCAACAGTCAATACATTAAGCTGAGGTCAGGGGAGAAACAAAGTCTTGTTCCCAGTCCGCCATAAGGTTCAGCTTAGCTTCAGGTGCAACAGTCAATCCATTGAGCTGAGGTAAGGGGAGAAACAAAGTCTTGTTCCCAGGCTGCCATAAAGTCCAGCTTAACTTCAAGTGGTGGGGCATTTAGTAAGCTATACAGTGCCTTGCAAAAGTATTCGCCCCCTGTGAAAGATCCTCCGTGCGCCAGACTGCTTTGGCCACACCCTGAGTCTTCTTTCATATAAAAAACCACACTCACCGCCAGTGAGTGCCGGGTTCACAAGATAAATACAAGACAAGCCTTCTAAATTTTATATATTTATTAACCCCTAAATGGGTCGGTATTAAAATCTAACATATACAGATCAGAACAGATATGCAGACATATGCAAGCATTAACAGTTACTAGTTGCAAGATACAGTACAAATAAAATAAAAGGGATTAAAGGTGAAATGATTACTTTACCACACATGTCCTTGATGTGGTTCTATAGTCCAACACTCACACATGGCATGTGTGAGTCACCAGTGGAGGCTTCTTGGCATGTGGCATCACAGTACAATAATCCAGCCTGCATGCTCTTTACAGTCTCTCACAGTCTCTTGTAGGCTCATCATCGTCAGCAGCAGCATTCCAACCTGCCTGCTCATAGTAGCATCTCAGTCAAAGTCTCTCTCAGTGGAAGTCTGTGATGGTCTCAGCCCAAAACTCCATAGCATGATCTCTTAGTGTAATCTCCTGCATAATCTCCTCCCACAGACCTCTTACCTCATCTTTTATACCCTTTATGCCCCCTCCCAGAATGAGGTCACCGGCGACAGTACGTCTGATGAGTTAATTCAATCTTTGTATGTAGATGAGACAAAGTGAATTGATACCCTGTTATCAGTCATATCTGATCAACAGCCCAGGCGTGAACAATGCACTATTGTTTGATCAGCCAGGGCTGTATAGGAATACAATGGAGCCCTATTGTTCCAGCCTAGACGCTACTGCCAATATGCACCTAGGCTTGTAGCTGCGCACAGTATTCAAGCAAGGAAGAAGGGATATCCTATACCCAGAGACCAAAATATAGCTGAGTTATGGCCATATTTAGGCAGAATCATCACACCCCCCTTGAACTTTTCAACCTTTTGCCACATTTCAGGCTTGAAACATAAGGATATAAAATTTTAATTTTTTGGTGAAGAATCAACAAGTGGGACACAATTGTGAAGTGGAACGAAATTTATTGGTTATTTTAAACTTTTGTAAAAAATAAAAAACTGAAAAGTGGGGCGTGCAATATTATTCGGCCCCTTTACTTTCAGTGCAGCAAACTCACTCCAGAAGTTCAGTGAGGATCTTTGAATGATCCAATGTTGTCCTAAATGACTGATGATGATAAATATAATCCACCTGTGTGTAATCAAGTCTCCGTATAAATGCACCTGCTCTGTGATAGTCTCAGGGTTCTGTTTAAAGCACAGAGAGCATCATGAAGACCAAGGAACACACCAGGCAGGTCCGTGATACTATTGTGGAGAAGTTTAAAGCCAGATTTGGATACAAAAAGATTTCCCAAACTTTAAACATCCCAAGGAGCACTGCACAAGCTATCATATTGAAATGGAAGGAGTATCAGACCACTGCAAATCTACCAAGACCCGGCCGTCCCTCTAAACTTTCATCTCAAACAAGGAGAAGACTGATCAGAGATGCAGCCAAGAGGCCCATGATCACTCTGGATGAACTGCAGAGATCTACAGCTGAGGTGGGAGAGTCTGTCCATAGGACAACAATCAGTCGTACACTGCACAAATCTGTCCTTTATGGAAAAGTGGCAAGAAGAAAACCATTTCCATAAAAAGTCTCGTTTAAAGTTTGCCACAAGCCACCTGGGAGACACACCAAACATGTGAAAGAAGGTGCTCTGGGCAGATGAAACCAAAATTGAACTTTTTGGCCATAATGCAAAACGATATGTTTGGCGTAAAAGCAACACAGCTCATCACCCTGAACACACCATCCCCACTGTCAAACATGGTGGTGGCAGCATCATGGTTTGGGCCTGCTTTTTCTTCAGCAGGGACAGGGAAGATGGTTAAAATTGATGGGAAGATGGGTGAAGCCAAATACAGGACCATTCTGGAAGAAAACCTGTTAGAGTCTGCAAAAGACCTGAGACTGGAATGGAGATTTATCTTCCTACAAGACAATGATCCCAAACATAAAGCAAAATCTACAATGGAACTGTTCACAAATAAACGTATCCAGGTGTTAGAATGGCCAAGTCAAAGTCCAGACCTAAATCCAATCGAGAATCTGTGGAAAGAGCTGAAAACTGCTGTTCACAAATGCTCTCCATCCAACCTCACTGAGCTCGAGCTGTTTTCCAAGGAAGAATGGGCAAGAATTTCAGTCTCTCGATGTGCAAAACTGATAGAGACATACCCCAAGCGACTTGCAGCTGTAATCGCAGCAAAAGGTGGCGCTACAAAGTATTAACTTAAGGGGGCCGAATAATTTGGCACGCCCCACTTTTCAGTTTTTTTTTTTACAAAAGTTTAAAATATCCAATAAATTTCGTTCCACTTCACGATTGTGTCCCAATTGTTGTTGATTCTTCACCAATATATTAAAATTTTATATCCTTATGTTTGAAGCCTGAAATGTGGCAAAAGGATGAAATGTTCAAGGGGGCCGAACACTTTCGCAAGGCACTGTATATGAAAGTGAGAGAACCCCCTATCTGAAGCCTGAAACAAACAGTCTCTCAAAGCTGGTAGGGGAAATCTCCGGATCGAGGGGTAAGGGAGTGGAGGAAATAAAAAAACTATGCAGTGCAAATTGCTTCTAAGGAAGGAGGAGAGTGTGTATTAGTAAAATATTCTTTGGTGAAGACCCACTGGTCATAGAGGAAATCATTGAGGTAGTGAAACCAAGCGTGTCTCCACCAAAAAAAACACCTCAGGGGATAGACCAGGAGGAAAAAAGGGGTTACAAAACAGTGGTATTAAGGGTGAAATCGAGCTTTCCAACTTATACCTAAAGGGAACTCTCCACCACAATTGCAACATATAATCAGTTACCTTGATAGCTGCTGGAATTGTGGGGGTTGCTGACCTCGGGGCCCAGAATAAAGCTTGGAGAGAGGCCGAGGCTACTAATGCGACTCCAATGTGACTCATTGTGTGCAGTTACCTTACGGATAGAAGTTGGGAGAGTCTAACAGCTACATAGTATTTGTAAAGGTGAGGGACCAACAGTCCTCCCAATCTCTTATAGTGATACAAAATGTGCCTGTGAATATATGGCTGCTTATAGGTCCATATAAAATAAAAAATTTCTTTCTCAAGGGAGGCTAAGAAAGAGGCGGTCACCAGGGTCTGGAGAGTGCAAAAGTAGTAGAGAATGTGGGGTAAGGTAATCATCTTAACTGAAAGGACTCCACCTATCCAAGAACTAGGGTACTCCTCTGACACGAATATTAGCTCTCCTAGATCTGTTTCCTAGATCTTCGAGTTTCAAATCAATTGCCTCAAGTTTTTGTGCGTAGTCTTTGAGGTGGGTTTTATCCTCTTCTAGAGTGTCTGCGACCTCATCCATTCTATCCTTCACTTAGGCAACCCTAGAGCTGTGTGCTTAACCACTTTCGTACGGCCCATAGACTATATACGTCCAGAAGGTGGTTGCCTTGTTCTACAAGGACGTACCGGTACGTCCAAGCTCGTGCAACTGCTGAAACGGGGAGTCGGGCTATGAGCTCCCAGAGAGAAGACAGGGAAGGTTTATTACCTTCCCGAATGCTGTGTATACAGCGCTCAATGAGCGCTGTATACAGCGCTATGGGCGCCGCCATCTTGCGGCTCCCCTCTGACCCGGTGGTCACGTATTCCGTCGGGATCAGTATGTGTTAGAGCTGCTGGGTCCTACAGAACCCAGATCAGCTCTATAGTTATGTGTAAGTAACATGCATGTACCAGCCCCAGTTACAGGGAAAATCAGCCTACCCCCTAAAAAAAAAAAGTGATCAGATGTCCCTAAAGGTCTATTATGACCTTATGGGGACACAATGTGAAAAATAAATAAATAAATAAAATAAAACGCCCTTATTACAGGTTATAGCCCCACCCCCGACGCCACCATAAAAAATAAAAACTACCATAACGAAGAGGAAAAACTATTTTATAAGGTGTTTTAGTAGCACTTTGTGTTATTTAAATTAAAAAAAAAATGAAAGGTGAAAAACAGACACGTTTTCCCTCCTCTTTTGTTTATATTTTCCCGGATATACAAAATATTAACCCCTTCCCGCCGATGACATTTTTCGATTTTCGTTTTTGACTCCCACCCCCCCCCCCCCCTTCCAAACCCAATAACTTTTTTATTTTTCCGTTCTCAGAGCCATATGAGGTCTTAATGTTTGTGGGACAAATTTTTTTTCATGATGCTACCATTTATTATTCTGTACAATGTACTTAGAAGCTGGAAAAAAATTCAGAATGGGGTGGATTTAAAGAAAAAGTGCATTTGTGCATCTTTCTTACGGTCTTCGTTTTTTCAGTGTTCGCTCTACAGCCAAAATGATATGTCATCTGTATTCTATGTTTCGGTACGATTCCGGGGATACCAAATTTATATGGTTTTATTTACATTTTAACCGCTTAACAAAAATCCAAAACTGTGCAAAAATACAGTGGGGAAAAAAGTATTTAGTCAGCCACCAATTGTGCAAGTTCTACCACTTAAAAAGATGAGAGAGGCCTGTAATTGACATCATAGGTAGACCTCAACTATGAGAGACAAAATGAGAAAACAAATCCAGAAAATCACATTGGCTGATTTTTAAAGAATTTATTTGCAAATTATTGTGGAAAATAAGTATTTGGTCAATAACAAAAGTTCATCTCAGTACTTTGTTATATATCCTTTGTTGGCAATGACAGAGGTCAAACGTTTTCTGTAAGTCTTCACAAGGTTGGCACACACTGTTGCTGGTATGTTGGCCCATTCCTCATGCAGATCTCCTCTACAGCAGTGATGTTTTGGGGCTGTCGCTGGACAACACGGACTTTCAACTCCCTCCAAAGGTTTTCTATGGGGTTGAGACCTGGAGACTGGCTAGGCCACTCCAGGACCTTGAAATGCTTCTTACGAAGCCACTCCTTCGTTGCCCTGGCGGTGTGCTTGGGATCATTGTCATGCTGAAAGACCCAGACACGTTTCATCTTCAATGCCCTTGCTGATGGAAGGAGGTTTGCACTCAAAATCTCACGATACATGGCCCCATTCATTCTTTCATGTACACGGATCAGTCGTCCTGGTCCCTTTGCAGAGAAACAGCCCCAAAGCATGATGTTGCCACCCCCATGCTTCACAGTAGGTATGGTGTTCTTTGGATGCAAGTCAGCATTCACTCTCCTCCAAACACGACGAGTTGTGTTTGTACCAAACAGTTCTACTTTGGTTTCATCTGACCATATGACATTCTCCAAATACTCTTCTGGAACATCTAAATGCTCTCTAGCAAACTTCAGACAGGCCCGGATATGTACTGGCTTAAGCAAGGGGAAACATCTGGCACTGCAGGATCTCAGTCCCTGGCGGCGTAGTGTGTTACTGACGGTAGCCTTTGTTGCGTTAGTCCCAGCTTTCTGCAGGTCATTCACTAGGTCCCCCTGTGTGGTTCTGGGATTTTTGCTCACCGTTCTTGTGATCATTTTGACCCCACGGGGTGAGATGTTGCGTGGAGCCCCTGATCGAGGGAGATTATCAGTGGTCTTGTATGTCTTCCATTTTCTAATTATTGCTCCCACAGTTGATTTCTTCATACCAAGCTGTTCGCCTATTGCAGATTCAGTCTTCACAGCCTGGTGCAGGTCTACAATTTTGTTTCTGGTGTCCTTCCACAGCTCTTTGGTCTTCACCATAGTGGAGTTTGGAGTGTGACTGTTTGAGGTTGTGGACAGGTGTCTTTTATACTGATAACAATGTGAAACAGGTGCCATTACTACAGGTAATGACTGGAGGACTGAGGAGCCTCTTAAAGAAGAAGTTACAGGCCAGAAATCTTGCTTGTTTATAGGTGACCAAATACTTATTTTCCACTATAATCAGCAAATAAATTCTTAAAAAATCAGACAATGTGATTTTCTAGACATGTTTTCTCATTTTGTCTCTTAGTTGAGGTCTACCTATGATGTCAATTACAGGCATCTCTCATCTTTTTAAGTGGGAGAACTTGCACAATTGGTGGCTAACTAAATACTTTTTTTCCCCACTGTATATTTTTTTTAAAAGTCGTCATATTCTGACACTTCTGTGTACGGGGATGCATAGGCTGTCTTTTTTTGTGGGACCAGGTGTACTTTTTAGTTATACCATTTTAGGGAATTGCTATTGCTTTGATCACTTTTTATTCAAATTTTTATCAGAGGCAAAACAGTGAAAAAACGGCGGTTTGTCACTTTTGATTTTTTTTTCCCGCTACGGCGTTTAGGGAAAGGAGGGTGATTTGAACTTTTAATATTTTTTTTTTTTTTTATATTTGTTTTTACTTTTTATAAATTTTTTTGCATTTATTAGACCCCCTAGGGCAGTGATGGCGAACCTTTTAGAGACCGAGTGCCCAAACTGCAACCCAAAACCCTCTAAACTATCGCAAAGTGCCAACACGGAAATTTAACCTTAAATTAACCAGGATCTATTTTATATTGACCGTGCAATGTTATTACAGCCTGTAATAATATCACGTCTGCTATAAAACAGATACTGTGATATAAATAGTGAAGGGCCTCCAAACAGTATTATATGCTCCAGAATTGCCCCACACAGTATTATATGCTCCACAGTGGCTCCTGCACAGTATTATATGCTCCACAGTGGCCCCCACTCAGTATTATATGCTCCAGAGGGGCACCACTCAGTATTATATGCTTCACAGTGGCCCCTGCACACTAGTATATGCTTCATAGAGGCTCGCGCACAGTAGTATATGCTTCAGTGTCCCCCACACAGTGGTAGATGCTTCAGTGTCCCCCCCCACACAGTATTAGATGCTTCAGTGTCCCCCATACTGTATTAGATGCTTCAGTGTCCCCCATACAGTATTAGATGCTTCAGTGTCCCCCGTACAGTAGTGTATGTTTCACAGTAGGCCATCACACAGTAGTTTGTTATTTACCCAGTCCCACGGAGCGCGTCCTCTTTCTTCTTCTGTTCGCAGGTGCTGATGAATGACGTTATCGCGCCTGTGTCGGGGCAGAGGTCACACTCTGCAGACAGTGTAGGCCACGGTTCCGCGGACCGCGGCCTACACTGACAGCTTTCATCCGTATGTACATTTGCACATACAGCTGAAAGAAGCAATTGCTCACTAACCGGGAATCCGTGCCATAGGTTCGCCATCACGGCCCTAGGGGTCTAGAACCCCTACATAGAGTAGCCTGCAATAGAAACTAATGAAAGACAGGCCTGGGAGCCTTCACAAGTCTCTCGGCTGTCATAGTAACGGGACGCCGGCCCTGGAGCTTGCTCCAGGTGCCGGCTATCTCCGGCAAAATGGCGGCGCCCACGCGCCGCCGGTAAAATGGCGTCACCCTTGACCGAGGTGCCAGAGGAGTTAATGCCCGCGATCATTGCGGGCACTGATCGCAGGCATTAGCGTCAGGTGTCTGCTACATAATACAGCAGAAACCCGGCGGCTATGGTGGCTGCTCGGGTCCCGAGCAGACGCCATATTTAAGCACCCGGCATTCGCCGTACCATTACGGAGTATGTTGGGAAAGGGTTAAAACACATGCAAAAATAAAAACAACATAAAAATAAAGCCCTATGTGTCACTGAAAAAAAAACCCGCAGAAATTAATTGAATAACGCTGTTGGAATAACGTTTATTATTGCCTGTATTGCAACAACTACTGTTTATATAAGCTTCTGTCTCTAAGGATATTGTTAGGTTGTTAATAAAGCATTGTTAAAAATGTGGGGGCCAGAGTAGCAAAACCAGGAAGTTCCTCTCTCTGTAATTGGAACTGCAGCACAGATCAGAGCACATGGAAGCTCACAGACAAGAAGCTGAGATACTAAGATAGTGAATACTAATTTTAAAGTGTATTATCCTTGTTCCTGAATAAATATTTGTTTACTGTTGAATGCCTGGACAGTGCAGAGATTAATCCACTGCCAACAAAGCAAATGATAAAAATGTTATAGCCCTCCAAAACCGCACATACAAAAAACTTGAAAATGTGCCTGGTCTGGAAGGAGGGTAAAGCATCTGGTATGGAAGTGGTTAAGGTTATTCTCTTGTTGAAAGGTGAATCGTCAGCCCTTTCTGAGATCCAGATCAGTATTTCATTAAGAATATCTCTGTACTTTGCTCCATTCAGTTTTCACTCAACTCTGACCAACTAGTGAAAACTGCCCAAACAGTATGATGCTGCCATCACCATGCTTCACTATAGGGATAGAATTGGGCAGGTGATGAGTAGTTCCTGGTTTCCTCCAGATATGAAGCATAGAATTGAGAACAAAAGAGGTATGGTCTCAGCTTGTAGGGAGACTAGGCGTGTTTGCTTGCTGCTCCTTCACCCTCGACAAGAACACTGTTATTGCAGCCTATGAATGGCTACTGAAATACCTGCTTCTGTCACAGAATGACCTGGGGAGAAGTGGAAAAGTCTCTCCGAAGACCAGGACTGCTGCATCTTTGTTTCTTTGTCCACAGCTCTCCTGACTGGAAATGTACAACACAGCTGCGACTTCTTCTTTCTCAACAACTCATGCGGCCCTCATCACCCTATAGGTGTCACAGGCTCTTTCTGAACCGATTTGCATCTCTGACTTCCTGTATTGGACACAAGGTTCTGGCACAATGCAACCTCATGGTCAATACTCTGGAACTCTAACCCTCCCTCTGTTCTCAACTGTGTTGTCTCTGGTACCCTGAGTGCCTTACATACTTCCCCACCTACACCTTTAGGTCTGGTACCCGGACACCATTTATACATTTAGCCTTAATGTCCCTTCCCCTCTATTGGCTCTCTCTACCGCTTTTCTAAGTCCTCTCAAATTATTTTTACTTGCCTTTTTTAGTGTATGCAAAATGTAGAAAAAATTTAGAAAAAAGATTGGATAATATAGTGCAGTCTACGAATAAGGAAATAAATCTGGGAAATACTTATCAAATGCACTTTAGGGCTCACTGCAGTGTGATGTACAGTACACACCATTTATTAATACTCATGCCAGGCCACCCTCGCGATTTTTACGCCTCCATGTATCAATTGCAACCTCACCAGCCTCCCACTTTGGATAATATTTACAGTGGGGAAAAAAAAGTATTTAGTCAGCCACCAATTGTGCAAGTTCTCCCACTTAAAAAGATGAGAGAGGCCTGTAATTGACATTATAGGTAGAACTCAACTATGAGAGACAAAATGAGAAAACATATCTAGAAAATCACATTGTCTGATTTTTTAAGAATTTATTTGCAAATTATGTTGGAAAATAAGTATTTGGTCACCTACAAACAAGCAAGATTTCTGGCTCTCACAGACCTGTAACTTCTTCTTTAAGAGGCTCCTCTGTCCTCCACTCATTACCTGTAGTAATGGCACCTGTTTGAAATTATCAGTATAAAAGACACCTGTCCACAACCTCAAACAGTCACGCTCCAAACTCCACTATGGTGAAGACCAAAGAGCTGTGGAAGGACACCAGAAACAAAATTGTAGACCTGCACCAGGTTGTAAAGACAATCTGCAATAGGCAAGCAGCTTTGTGTGAAGAAATCAACTGTGGGAGCAATAATTAGAAAATGGAAGACATACAAGACCACTGATAATCTCCCTCGATCAGGGGCTCCATGCAAGATCTCACCCCGTGGGGTAAAAATAATCACAGGAACGGTGAGCAAAAATCCCAGAACCACATGGGGGGACCTAGTGAATGACCTGCAGAAAGCTGGGACTAACGTAACAAAGGCTACCGTCAGCAACACACTACGCCGCCAGGGTCTCAGATCCTGCAGTGCCAGAGTGTCCCCCTGCTTAAGCCAGTACATGACGTTTACTAGAGAGCATTTGGATGTTCCAGAAGAGTATTGGGAGAATACGGTCATATGGTTAGTTGAAACCAAAGTAGAACTGGTTGGTAGAAACACAACTTGTGTTTGGAGGAGTGTGAATGCTGAGTTTCATCCAAAGAACACCATACCTACTGTGAAGCATGGGGGTGGCAACATCATGCTTTGGGACTGTTTCTCTGCAAAGGGACCAGGGTGACTGATCCGTGTACATGAAAGAATGAATGGGGCCATGTATTTTGAGATTTTGAGTGCAAACCTCCTTCCATCAGCAAGAGCATTGAAGATAAAACGTGGCTGGGTCTTTCAGCATGACAATGATCCCAAGCACACCACCAGGGCAACGAAGGAGTGGCTTCGTAAGAAGCATTTCAACCCCATAGAAAACCTTTGGAGGGAGTTGAAAGTCCGTGTTGCCCAGCGACAGCCCCAAACCATCACTGCTCTAGAGGAGATCTGCATGGAGGAATGGGCCAACATACCAGCAACAATGTGTGCCAACCTTGTGAAGACTTACAGAAAACGTTTGACCTTTGCCAACAAAGGATATATAACAAAGTATTGAGATGAACTTTTGTTATTGACCAAATACTTATTTTCCACCATAATTTGCAAATAAATTCTTTAAAAATCAGACTGTGATTTTCTGGATTTGTTTCCTCATTTTGTCTCTCTTAGTTGAGGTCTACCTATGATGTCAATTACAGGCCTCTCTCATCTTTTTAAGTGGTAGAACTTGCACAATTGGTGCCTGACTAAATACTTTTTTTCCCCACTGTAAGTGTATATTGCCTCCCTGGGTAGTAGAATAAGCTACACTCTAAGCTTCTATTTTGATGGAGTAGCTATCGTGGCAGTATTCAATACACAGACTGGAATATTCCTGGTATCCCATAACATGTTGACCTTGGGCATCACTTGCTCACGTGACATACTGCAGACGCATATCATGGTAATTCCTAAAGATGTTAAGAACTCGGAGTCGTGCCAGCTACCACACAATATCATTGCTTAACGTCGAACTAAAACTCTTTTCCAAGATGTTGGCTAACCCCCACCCACCCAGGATAGTCCACGTCAACTTGACAGGTTTTATACCCACTAGAGAAGCAAGAGACACCACCACCAAGGCCCTTAATCTAATGCACCGGAACACTTCACAGCAAGCCCCTTGGTGGTGCTGTCTACTAATTGTGAAAAAGTATTTCATAGCTGTTAGAGTAAACTGGGCCTACTCATCTTCCTTCGCCATTGCTAACAGTACATACTAGGGGTTTCCCCTGTCCCCATTAATCCTTGCTCTATCCTTGGAACTACAGGTGCATATCAATAAATTAGAATATCTTGGAAACGTTCATTCATTTCAGTAATTCAATTCATAATCAGCAGTCTTCCATGATTGTGTGTCCTACTGAACCAGACTGAGGGACCATTTAAAGGCTTAGGAAACCTTGGCAGGTGACACACTGAATTTGCAATACTGAACTTTTTTACAATATTCTAATTTTCTTAGATTTTGGTTTTCATTACCTGTAATCCATAGTCAACATTTACAGAAATAAAACACTTGAAATAGAACACTCTGTGTGTCAAGAATCTAGAAAATATAGGAGCTCACTTTTTTAATTAAATTACTGAAAGAAATAAACATTTAAAAGATATTCTAATTTATTGAGATACACCTGTATTCATCTGTAGATTTAGGGAGAACCGTGACATCTCAGGTCTTCTGGGATGTGGCCAGACATTTAAGATAGAAACATAGAAAGACCTGTTCTTTTCCTTACTAAACTTCACACTTCTAATCCTAACTTGGAGGTGGATGAATTCCAAATCTATTGCCATATGTCTAACTTTAGAATAAATTAGCAGATATCTAAGAAAATAGCATTGACGGCAGCACGGTGGCTCAGTGGTTAGCACTGTAGCCTTACAGCGCTGAAGGTTCAAATCCGACCAAGGACAACATCTGCAAGGCATTTGTATGTTCTCCCTGTGTTTGCGTGAGTTTCCTCTAAGTAATCCAGTTTCCTCTCACACTCCAAAGACATACTGATGGGAAATGTAGATTATTAGTATTATTTGAGACAGTGATTGTCAATGTCTGTAAAACGCTGAAGAATATGTTGGCGATCTACTGTATAAGTAAAAATAAATAAATATATGCCTGACATGGATTACTATTATAACGCAACTGTATTTAAGAAATGTTGGACTTCCCTCCTGGTCTCTAAGTGTCTTTCACCTATGTGCCCCATCCTGGCAGCTCAGATTTTGAGCTGGGATTCACAGACATCATAATCTATTCATGGCTTAGAGGTGACCAAGTCCACGTTTGTTATTTCCGAAACAAATCCATAAATCCTCGATGTCTTTGAGCTGCTCCAAGCTCAAACCAGTTTAGGGTACAGGAGATCATCCATGAATTAACTGGTTTCTGGACAATAACCCTACCTGGATTTTGCTAAACAATCATGACATTTCCCTTGGCAGATATAGATACTCTGCTTAGAGACCTGTTGAATGCAGCTAATGCCTGCATACTAGCTTGATGGAGTCCTCTCAGCTACCAATAATGCCAATCTCTAACACTTTCATGGCTTTATTGGTTTTCTTTCTATACAGGTGCATCTCCATAAATTAGAATATCTTTGAAACATTTATTTCTTTCAGTAATTAAATTAAAAAAGTGACCTCCTATATTTTCTACATTCTTTATACACAGAGTGTTCTATTTCAAGTGTTTTATTTCTGTAAATGTTGATTATGGATTACAGGTAATTAAAACCAAAATCTAAGAAAATCTGAATATTATAAAAAAGTTCAGTATTGTAAATTCAGTGTGTCACCTGCCAAGTTTCCTAAGCCTTTAAATGGTCCCTCAGTCTGGTTCAGTAGGACACACAATCATGGAAGACTGCTGATTATGAATTGAATTACTGAAATTAATGAATGTTTCCAAGATATTCTAATTTATTGAGATGCACCTGTATATCACCAAGATGCTGGGAACTTTTTGGCTCGGCACCTCGGCATGCCATATCTACCTCCTCTCCCTACATTTAATTTTGTGATTTGTGGCCAATTCCACATTACATGCGACATGTGTGTGGTTTTGCTTTTATCCCTTTTCTTCTCTCTCTTTCCCTTGTACTCTTTCTTCTTCCTGCATTCCAGTAACCCCCTCCCCTTCCCTTTCTCTCCCCTCAAACTCTAACTCCCACCCCCAATGCTATAACTGTTCTCCTGGTCATTTCCGCAGGAACTTCCTCCCTGGATATTACTATTTTGTACATAGTTATGAACTTCACAACCCTTCATTTCATCATTATTATTTTAGAGACTGTGTGCTATATGATAATTAGTAATGCTCACTTTTAATGATGCATAGGCATGTAATTGCAATTCGTTTTTACTTTTTTTTCATCCGCTTAACACACACGTAAATGGGTGGTGGACTCTGTGATGGGCTGTGACTCCCTTCCTCTCCCCACCACACACTTTTTTCTGTTCTTTTTGTTCTATTGTCCAGTATGCTTTTACGAAAATCGATAAAAATATAATGCAGAAAAAGAATTGAGGACAAGTTAAATCTTGGTTTCATCAGACCAGAGAAGCTTGTTTCTCACAGTCTCAATGCCGTTTAGGTGCTTATGTTTGCAAACTCCAGGTGAGCTATCAAGTGTCATTTACTAAGAAAAGATTTTTTTCAGGTTACTCTGCCATAAATCACAGATTGGTGGAGTACTGCAGTGTTGGTTTACCTTCTAGAAGTTTCCTCTAATAACAAAAAGGATCTTGGAGCTCAGTCATAGTGTCCATTGGGTTCTTGATCACCTCTCTTACCAATGCCGTTCTCCCTTGATCACTTAGTGTGGAGTGGCCAGCTATAGAATAGTTCTGGTTGTTTCAAACTTCTTCCATGTCAAAATTATTTAGGCCACTGTGCTCTTTGGAACTTTCTGTTCAGCAGAAATTGTTTTTCACCCTTCTTCACTTCTTTACTTTTCCTGACTTGGTTTTTGCTCTAATATGCTTTGTCAGGTGTGAGACCTTAAATAGACAGGGGTGTGTCTTTTCAAATATTGTCCAACCAACTGAATTTACCACAAGGGGACTTTAATCAAAGTATGGAAATATGTCAAAGATGATCAAGGCAAATAAAAGGCCCCAGAGCTAAATTTTAAGTGTCAAAGCAAAGGGTCTAAATACTTATATTACTTACTGTATATCCATGCAAAATGTTAGTTTTTGATTTTTCATACGTTTGCAAAAGTTTCTGAATTTTTGTTTTATGGGATTATGGGATATTTAGTGCTTATTGATGAGGGAAAACTTGATTTTTTTTTAATTTTATTAAAAGGCCTCAACCTAACAAACAATGTGAAAAAGCTGAAAGGGTCTAAAGACTTACCATAGTCATTGTGTATAATGCACTTCTATTACACCCAATCACTGGCAGGGAGAAAGAGAAGATCTAAAACAACAAACCTTTTGATAGATTACCAGATGTCTTAACGATTGATTTCCGCTGTAACACCTTAGATTACATAGTCACAATTGGGTCTCAATGCCATTATTCTGGAACCATTGTGGCTGTTAGATTAGGTTCACATCACATGATGCAGCTGTTTAAAAAAAATGTATGGTTAAAAAAAACGAATGCAAATGGATGCCATGGATAGGGCATTCTTTATACCTAGACTTCAATGTACAATAAAGTATATGTCTCTGTCCTTTTTTTTTTTTTTTTGCATGGCAGGAAAGCATAGACGTATACTTTTTTTTTTAACATTGAAGTCTATGTCAAACAAATGTCCTCTTCGTGGCATCCATTTGCATACAGATGAGCAGTATAGTAAAAATATTATGTAAACCTAGCCTTATTGGTGGTTTTTTGATGTATAATACCATACAGGTCCCATACAAGTCCCAAAAAGCCACCCTAAATTTACCAGCCGTGGGGCACACACAATATTTCTATTCATAGGGCTACCATGATTGCATCAACATCGGCACATGCAACAGTTGCAGTCATAGACCCACCAATGAGTGGGTGTCCAGTTGTTAATAAAGGCATAAATATTTGCTGGGTATACAACTCTTGCAGGCCAAATCCGTCCCTGACATGTGTAACTTAGTAGCACTGTAGGGAGTGGTGCTTATAACTGATGCTTGCACATCGGCATATAAAGTATGTACTTGTGTAGTCCTGTATACATATTTAGGCACTTTCTACTTTGTAGACAATAAAGAAACGAGCTGCTCCCCATTGCTGCTACAGGTCAGGGGATCATTCTATCTCCTGACCATTGTCATGATTATAGAGGTCTACAAGCTGGAATCCAGGACCTTGTTCCCAGAAACCCAATGATAAGGGGATACTGGAAGGTGATTGGGTCCATTGGAGTCTAGTTACACTATTACAATATAATAATATCAATGTTATTTTGGATGTTTTTATTGTAAGCATGTAAATGTTGATGTGGTTAACCATGTCAAACTGAAAAAATACGGACCAAAATATACCTGCACTCCCTCCTGAATTAGTCACAACTGTAGGTATATTTACCAAAAAAAACATATCTAAAGGAACAGGCAATATAGTGTTATAACTCCTCCCTCAGACCAAAAAATTATGCTAGTGATACTGCAACACTTGCAGATCTTGATACAAACATATCTCAACCATGTGACTCACATAAGTTATGTGACTGACATAAGGTCAGAATATTATAGGTGTATGCAACAATATTTTCATAGTATTAGTCTCCCATTAAAAATGTTTATCAAGAAAAAAGCACATATATTTCAAACATCTATAATTATACTTAATTGGTAGCAAAAATAAAGTATTGGTTACCCCTTATTTGGGGGAATCAATAAGATAAGCTGTTGGTTCCCTCTTATTTGGAGGAACAAATCAAGATAGTTTCCCAACGTAAACAAACACTTATTATGGCGGCTAAGAAGGAGAGTGTTCAGCTGCAAAAACAGCTGATCGCTAGTCCATCTGTTAACCAGGGGGTAAGTCTGCTGCATCTTGTTATTGGGACCAATCGGCCATGGTTGTGGCCTGCCGATCGTTCAGCCCAATCAGCTTCTCATAAGGGCCGTGTCCCCTCTCGGAGATAAGAGCATGCACAGTCGTGTGTGATCAGCGCTAGTTGCCGTATTATTGTAAGCAAGTACACGTTACTGTAGCATACACTATGTAAATACAAGAGGTGTGCCTTACAATAGTGTCTCTATAGTAAACAGATATATTTGCTAACAATATAATAATGGTATCAATGCATTACTACAATGCATACGTACAGTTAATGCTACTGGCACATGTGTACCAGCCACAACAATAGAAATACTGCAATAAACAATTATACATGTTGGCAATACTATACAATATAGCCCCCCCCCCCCACCCACCTACAGTTCTGAACAAGCTTTGCTTGAGCATTACACGTTCAGGGACACTGTATCTTTACACAGCTCTAACTCTGGAGCTAGGGGGGCTAGAACTGTGATCTTGGTCTTATTTTCTGTTTCATTTACTTTTATTATTTTAAAAGGGGAAGGTAAGGGCACAGAAAAGAAAAGGGGAGTACAGGAAAATATATTATTAACATACAGATGACGTTAGCTACTATAATATTAAACTATTCAGTTACAGTGGCTTGAAAAAGTATTCATACCCCTTGAACTTTTTCACATTTTGTCACCTTACAACCACAAACTTAAATGTATTTTATTGAGATTTTAAGTGATAGACCAACACAAAGTAGCAGATAATTGTGAAGTGGAAGGAAAATGATACATGGTTTTCAAAATTTTAATCAAATGAAAATCTGAAAAGTCTGATGTGCAAATGTATTCAACCCCCCCTATATCAATACTTTGTAGAGCCACCTTTTCCTGCAATTGCAGCTGCAAGTCTTTTGGAGTATGTCTTTACCAGCTTTGCGCATCTAGAGACTGAGATCTTCAAGGTTGGATCCTGGGGGTTTCTTTGCCTGGGAGGTCTGCAAGGATTAAGTGGCTTCTAAAGTTCTTTTCAGCAGTCAAGTTGTTTATGAATTTGAAGGTCATCAAGCAAACTTTAAAAGTAATTCTCCATTTTATAGGCAGTCAATGCAGTGAGCGGAGAATGGGGGTTATGTGAGCATGTTGGGGATGTTTGGTTGTTAACCTCACAAAAGTTCTTTTCAGCAGTCAAGTTGTTTATGAATTTGAAGGTCATCAAGCAAACTTTAAAAGTAATTCTCCATTTTATAGGCAGTCAATGCAGTGAGCGGAGAATGGGGGTTATGTGAGCATGTTGGGGATGTTTGGTTGTTAACCTCATTTTGGACTTGCCGAAGGTGATGCATGCTGTATGGATAAAGTATAACCCCCTTGAAAAAGGAAGAAGCCTGTGCTCACCTATACTTCCACAGGAAGATTCTTTATTTGTTTCCAAATACAAACAACGTGTTCTGGGAATATATTGTATCCCTTTACCAAGTGTGTGTCAAGAGATGTATTGTATCTTTAAGCACAAAACACTTACTCCAGGAGGTCTAAATGAAGCGTTGGAAAATGTTTTATATTTACATAATTACAGCGGGTAACCTATGGCCCATTGGTATTATACTGATGTTATATTGTTAATATAATCTACTGCATACACACAACTCATGTTTTGACATTCTTATTTTACATTTTGTTTAGTTTATGATAGACTTGTCATTGGCTCTATTAACCCCTTCCCATCGGAGGAATTTTTCGATTTTCATTTTTGACTCCCCCCCACCTTCCAAACCCCATAACTTTTTTATTTTACCACTCTGAGTCATATGAGGTCTTAATGTTTGCGGGACAAATTTTTCTTCATGTTGCTACCATTTATTATTCTGTGCAACGTACTGGGAAGCTGGAAAAAAATTCAGAATGAGGATTTGAAGAAAAAGTGCATTTGTGCGATTTTCTTATGGGCTTCGTTTTTACGGCGTTCACTATGCAGCCAAAATGACATATCACCTGTATTCTATGTTTTGGTACGATTCCGGTGATACCAAATTTATATAGTTTTATTTACATTTTAATCCATTAACAAAAATCCAAAACTGTGCAAAAAATTTTTTTTTTTCTAAAAGTCGCCATATTCTGACACCCGTAACTTTTTTATACTTCCGTGTACAGGAATGCATAGGGAGTCTTTTTTTGCGGCACCAGGTGTACTTTTTAGTTATACCATTTTGGGGAATGTCTATCGCTTTGATCACTTTTTATTAAAATTTTTATCAGAGGCAAAACAGTGAAAAAACGGCGGTTTGGCACTTTTGATTTTTTTTTCCCGCTACAGGAAAAATATTTTTATACATTTGTAGAGCGGGCGTTTTCAGACACAGGGATAGCTAATGTGTATGTGTTTCACAATATTTAACTATTTTTATATGTGTTCTAGGGAAAGGGGCGTGATTTAAACTTTTAATATTTTTTATTTTTTTTATATATATATATTTTGTTTGCATTTATTAGACCCCCTAGGGGTCTTGAACCCCAGGGGGTCTGATCACTAATGCAATGCATTACAGCCTACAAACATGGCTCAGTTACACCAGTTCTGTTAGGAGGAATGGGCCCAAATTTCTACCAACTATTGTGAGAACCTTGTGGAAGGATATCCAAAATGTTTGACCCAAGTCTTACAGTTTAAGGGCAATGGTACCAAATACTAATGAAATGTATGTAAACTTTTGACTTTGCAGAAAGTAATAAAAATGTCAATAAAAATGCCTTAAAAATTATTTATATTTGCATTTTGCAAATATAAATAATTTTGGTAATCCTAATTGACCTAAAACAGGAAAGGTTTATTCTGATTTCATGTGAGATAGTGAGAAAAACATACATATGTGTTTGTGTATGTAAACTTCTGGTTTCAACTGTATATCATATATCACTATATCACAAGAACTACCGGAGGGGTCATTATGACCCTTTTGCTATTTATTTTTCTTATATCTTCTAAAATTTTAACAAATGAGTTCTGAGATTTTGTGCCTTTTATTTATTCATGGTAGTGTATATTTTAGGACACAAAAATAATTGTAATTTTTTCAGGGGCCCAGATTTTGCAATTCATACCTATATGTACCAAAGGGGTCAATTTGACCCCATACATAAAAGTAGTAGTAGGCAATACACCTAACATTACAGCGTACAGAAAATAACAGTGCTTCTCCTTAGTTGTAGAGTATAATTGTGTTTTTGCATATCAGAGAAAATATCCAAAAAAAGAAAGACATGGACCGCACATCCCAATCTTATACATTGATCTTGTGCTTCTCAGCAAATTCTACAATACTGAACATGAGGTTCGTAGTATACATATTGATCAAGGTGTATAAGCCCACTAGCCACTTCACGGCGATCTCTTTATAGTGGGTCCCTACACTACTGGGTGCGGCACTGAACAGCGACCGCCACCACCACAATACAGCGCCCACAGGGTGAGCGACTATATGGTAAGGTGAACCTTTTTGTGATCTGGTCACATGGTGTGGTGCTGTGCGGTGTCTGCCGTCGCTGTGGTGCGATGCCCATGGGGCGGTGTGGCCCAGAGCCTGGGAGCTTAGCCTGGTGGCAGGGGTGTTGCTGGGCTGCTGGGTTGCTCGCCCTGTGGGCGCTGTATTGTGGTGGCGGTCGCTGTTCAGTGCCGCACCAAGTAGTGTAGGGAACCACTATAAAGAGGTCGCTGTGAATTGGCTAGTGGGCTTATACACCTTGAACAATAAGTATACTAAGAACCTCATGTTCAGTATTATAGAATTTGCTGAGAAGCACAAGATCAATGTATAAGATTGGGATGTGCGGTCCATGTCCTTTTTCTTTTTTTGGATAATATATATATATACAGTATATATTCCACTACCGTAAGCCGGGGGCAGAAAATAAAGAGAAATCCGAGGAATTCTTTCTGACATCTGAATGGATTCTATCTACTTGTATGGAATGGACTGTATAATAGTCCACTCCAGTAGGTCTGCCTCAGCAAAAAACACACCATTTTGGTTGCTGCAAAAGGGTCCTACTGAGGCTTTGTCATGCAAGGGCTCAGACAAACCTGGAGCCGGCCCTGATGAGAACTTCAGTTTTGTCTGGGTTTACCTTTTGCCATCTGTCATTCATCCATTCTTGTAGTTCAGCAAGGCATACATTTTTGGTTGGATATGGATCATTGACTGCAGACTTGAAAGAGTGAAGAAATCAGACGATACCTTTTAGAAGCTAACTGAGTATATTTGATAGTAAGCTTTCGAGAGTCTAGCTCTCTACTTCAGACATGGTGTTATAACACATGGTGATTTCTTCACTCTTCCACTACTTTCTATGACTAACACCTAACACGGTACAACATTATACTACTGCAAGACTTGAAAGACATTTATAGCTGTGTATCATCTGCATAGCAGTGATAAGCCAGGCCATTAATTTGCTTAATGGAAGCATGTAAACTGTGCTGCTCGCTTAATACACCTCTCCCCCCGTTCTTCATCGGCCGCTCCCCTCTGCCAATCCCTTCACTAGCTACCCATTGCCTCTCTATATGAAGACACCAGTATAATAGATATAGCACATTGTAAGTGGGGGCCCCATTACAGATTTTGCATTGGGGCCCAGGAGTTTGAATTTTCACCACGGTGCTCATAGGTTGCTGAAGCTGCAGTGCCAGCTGGTCCTATAAATGCTCGAGCAGCGATAAATATGGCAACTGAGCAGGTCAAGGAAGTGTTGCAATCTAGTGGAGACCTTGAGTGAAACCCTTGCTGTATGTGAGCGAGTATTATCCTGCTGAAAATGACAGTTGTAAGCCCTGCCATAAGACTCAAAACATGACTGCAGGATGTCTGACACAACTACTATGGGTGAGTGACTGTCATATACAATGGCTCCCCAGATCATCACACCAGCAGTTTGGCAGCAGGCTAGGCATCCATACTCAAACCCAACTGTCGTTGGATCCCAAAGAGAACCTGGATTCATTTCTAAAGACAATATGGTTCCAATCTGTAGCTGTTCATGTTTCCATTCATGACACCACTGCAAACGAAATTTTCAGTCTCTGGCTGTCAACAGCAGAACATGTAATGAACACCTTGACATCAAATTTCTTTCTGATAAGCACCTGGAAATGGTCCATGCAAAGACAAGGGTGTGTAATGAAGGTGTCATCTTGTCTGGATGTTGGACAAGGAAACTGTGGGAGTTGCTCATGCGTGTTGGTGGATCAAATGATCATCTCTACAGTGGTCTGTCTGGGTCTCCCCGAGCTTCCTCTCCATGTGTGCATGCCCTCATGTAACTATTGCTCCCAACATCAACAGCTAGCTCAGAATGGCCTAGATGATTAGTTGAAACAACCACCCTGCTTCTCTCTATCAAATGACTCACCCCCTCTCAGTCTGTGAACTTGGCAAAATTTCTTTGAGAGCGTCACAGAGGAATGCCTAGCAGTCACTGATTTCTCACTAAAAGGTAAATTACCCAAAAGTAGCCTCTGAGAACCTTTATATAGAGCAAGACCCATTGTCTAATCAGACCACACCTGTAAACATTTACATGTACATATCTGACTTTACATACTGTACATATACATGCAAACACATATATGCTCATTTTACACATACAGCAGAGCACAGTGTCTAAATGCACAATTACACACACACTTTCCTATCTAGACATGGTCATGCAGGCAGTACAAGTCATTCTGGTAGAACATAGTGATCTGAGTTCTATCTTTTCAGTGAGCTGAATCATGTGGCTCCACTCACTAAAAAGAGCCAATTTTTACAGTTTCTAGACTTCATTCAGCTTCATTCATTTTCATTCATTTCATACCATCAGGTTAAAAGGGGTCATGGTTACCTATTTAGAGGTGGGGGTTGAGCAGCTAGTATGGAGTTACAGATACTGGATATGTGACCCTGTGGGAAGCAACCAATACAGAGAGGAAACTAATCATAAATCTGCAGCCATACAGAAGACCCAGGGCTGGTTAGTGGAGCAGAGGTAGCAGCTTCTTCCTGCGCAGTTGTTATAGCTGTTACAGGGTAGACTGGGTGAAAACAGCAGTATTATGGGGAGGCCCACCAGCTGCTGTTATGTATTACTCTGGTAAGAACTGATTCATCAAATGCTTGGTACTCTTAGAAGACACTGATTTTTGTGTATGGTTTCCCCACCAGGATGCATTCATCAGAATCCAGTTCACTTAGCTTGCACACTCCCTTCCCTCCAGTGCTCAAACCAAACTGCTGGTCCCTTGCTCTTGCCAGAAATGTTGTTTCCAGTTTCCAATCCCTGCTACAAAAATAGCATTTATATGTAGTGTTCCCAGAGAAAAATAATTACCAACACCAGCTTAACCAGTATATGCCAGCTGAGTCGGTGCTTTAACAGCCATGTGGCAATCCGACGTTTTACCCCTAGCCTTAGGATATGTTCCTAAAGGACTGAAATGCCGCTGACCTTCTGCACTGATTTCTGTTCAGAAAATCTGCAGCATTTTACAATAACAGTAAAGTGGATGAAATTTTAAGAAATCATCCACTTGCTACAGAAATCTCTGGAATTTGACCTGAGGTGCAGATTTTCAACACGCATTTCAGCCTCTAGGCTAAGGCCCCACGTAGTTTGGTTTTTCCTGTATCGCTTTTCACAGAGAGTCTGCAGAGTTTTCTTCTTCAGTTATACCTATAGGGAAACCGCCAGCATTCTGTGATTTCCAAAAACGCAATGGTTTTGGAAATTACAGCATTTCTGCTGCGGGTATTTTTCTGCAATGTGTGGATGGGATTTGCTATTTCTTTGCAGAGACTGTAAAAAGCCGGGTTTCATCCAATCCAGACCTGTGTATAGCATGAAACTAAGAAAAATCCAGCTGCCCATATATAGCTAAATGCAAGTGCAGTTGTAGTTCAAACAATGACACATTCTAAATACCCCAAAATTTGAATTAGAACACCACCAGCACTACCACAAATATTGCTATATTGAGTTGGAACTGCATTTCTAATTGAAGATGTTTGTAATGCATATACCTATATCCAATATGTATTGTGTACAATTTTGGAATTACTTGGGCCTATAATTTACATATTGGGCACTGTAGTATCATAGGACATGCCATACTATAGGGTCATTGCTTTGGCTACTAACATAGTGATCTCAATTTTGTATATGGTGGCAAATAAAGGTTATGTTTTAGATGGGCATTTTTTTTTTTTCTGTGAATAATATACTTTGACTACTTGTCACATGATTGATGCAAACTGGCATGGGATTAGCCGGTACTTTGTATCTTTATTTATAAAACTCTCCATAAAGAGCACATTATTACAAAAAGATCAAATTATATCTTCATTCCATGGGCATGTGAACGGCATGATAATCAAAAATGTTATGTAGCAAAGTTATTTTTTGAACTGATGTAATTTTCTTTTCTTTGACAGCTGCAGAAAAGAGAGCGTTCATGCAGAGCATATGTCCAGGTAAAAATTATATAGTTTACACCACATCTGAAATGTTATATCAATGGATGTCACATGACTCATTTTGAAACTGTTAAAGCACATCCACACAGGTCTGAAAATGCTGTAGAACAGTGATTCCCAAACTTTCTGAAGGCAGGATGAGTTTTAGATGATAATTTTGAAAAATAAATAAATCCTACCTGTATTCTTCCTCTTATTGTGCTATATTCTACCTCTTATTCTGTCTTTTATTGTATTTTCACCACTGTATTCCATGTTTCACAGTTGAGCATTCCTTCTGCCTGCAGACACAAGTCATAATGGCCGCCCTCTTGCCTGCAGGACTATTATTATATCTTATCCTCCTGTTTTCTGAAAATTATTCTGCTTTTCTCTACTGAATTTTGCCTCACAGTAGTGCACTACTGATGTTTGCACATACATGAAGCTAATTGCCACAGTTTTGCCATGCAAGACAATATATTTTGCACGGACATTGCATTGGCTCTCAGGGAAAAGTAGTTCAGTTCGGTGGAGGATCCCTCATTAGGAAACAAACTACCTGGACTACAATTTTATGTCCTGAATATTTATTGGCTTGTGCATTCATGTGTGCTCTAATCCGTTGCCCCCCTCTAATTATTCCATGAATACACATATCCCTCCCCCCCCAGCACTGCCAACTTGTCTGTCTGCTGGCTTATTCACATACACCTATATCTTCCCCCACTTGCCTGCTCTCCACCCACCAGCTTATTCAGTGAGTTACAGACCTGTCCACTCACAGCCCACCTGCAGTCTGCAGTCACTAATGTTATTTCCCCCCTGCCACCTGTTCTCCCGCCCTCTCCTATGCTTGTATAGAAGACTCACGAAGCTCAGCCCACTTGCTTCACCCGACAGCAGACTTCAGCAACTACTGTTGTTCACTGTAGGGTGTGCAGCGCTCTGCTACAGAATCTGCAGCTGATGTTTATTAGTAGCCCTATCGGGATTGCAAGAATGCACAGCATAATTACCACTGAGGGCTCACGAGCCCACCTGTGATGTTCACATGACCCCACAGGGGGGTCACGTCCCTCAAATTGAGAACCAGTGCTGGTGCTGGAAAGTTTCTGCTCAGAATTTCTGTGCAGAAAATGCACAGCATTTTACATTAGCAGAAAAATAGATGAGATTTTGAGAAATTTCATCCCCACACAATGGGGGGAATTCATCATTCCTTCCGCACCAGCTTTCTGGCATAGAGAGATGATATTGGGGTGCAAATTTGGCGCAAGGCCCCATCGACGCCTAACTTGCCACATTGTGTGAAAGTGGATGGAGTGGGGTGGGGAACAGGGTAGTTCCTACCTGGCGTAGATTTCCATTTTAGTGCCAGGACATCTGACAGATTTATGAATAGGCCGCAACCTCTTCATAAATATCTGGTTCCCTACTGCAGTCAGGCTTTTTTTTTTTTTTTATTAAGACTAGTGCAAGACTAGTGCACAATACACCCCAATCTGACCCAAATTTCCTCAATCTGTGTGCCTTGTTTACACATGCTAGTTTTAATAAATGCTAGAATCCTATCCACTTTGCAGGAACTGTAAAACTCTGCAGTTTTTGCTGTGGTGTTTCCACCATGTTGGGCTTCAGCCTTAAAAGACACATGGGCAGCTATGTGAAACTTGTTTCGGGTGCTATGAGCTGTGGAGTGTTTATTAACACTAAGGGGGTGCACTAAAGAGATGTAGAATGCTTGTGTGGGGGTGCACAGGAAATATATGGATATTAGCAGAAGGACCCAGCTTCGCACGGGTATATTTCATTCTTTGTTTGTGTAGTGGCCCCATAAGAATTGGCCAGTTTTGCACTTGACATTCAGTATGGCAGTCCAGTATAGGTACAGTCTATTTATGGGTGTGTTGCTATGGAAACCTGGTAAATGAAATGTGAACTTACAGTCCCTTACAGAAGTTCTGTCGCTTATACATGTTGTGGAATAAAAAGCGTATAACCTGACTTTAAATTCATCCATTGGTTTTAGAAATGACTCATATGAAAGCTGAAACCCTCCCAAATGATTTTTTGGTTAAGAAAATAAATTGGCTTCACTGCTGAAATATTCATCATTTAATGAACACAGAAAGATCAGATTTTGGCAAGACAAAAGTTTTGTCGCACACATAAAGTAATGTGAAAAGTTTCTGTTCAAAAACAAAGATGTGTTTCATAACATTGGTGAATGAAGTTGTGGTGCTATTAGAGCCATATTTAATATTTTGTGTGACTTCCATGAGCTTGAAGGAATGCATCCATGCGTTTCAACAATGATTCATACAATTTATTGATGAAGTTATCAAGAATAGCAAAGAATGCAGTCTTACATGCCTCCCAGAGTTCATCAAGATTCTTTGGTTTTGTCTGCCAAGCTTCCTCTTTCATCCTACCCCAAACATGCTCAATGATGTTCATGTCTGGTGACTGGGCTGGCCAGTCCTGGAGCACCTTGAAATTCTTTGCCTTGAGGAACTTTAATGTAGAGATGGATGTATGAGATGGAGCACCATCCTGCTGCAAAATTTAACCCCTTTTATGATTGGGAATGTAAGAGGAAGCTAATACTTCTTGATATTTTAGGCTATTGATATTGCCTTCCACCTTGCAAGTGTTTCGCACACGCCCATACTGAATGTAACCCCAGACCATGATCTTTCCACCACCAAACTTAACTGTTTTCTGGGTGTATCTTGGATCCATACGGGCTCCAGTAGGTCTCCTGCAGTATTTGCGGCGGCTGTGGTGTAATTCAACTGAAGATTCATCTGAGAAATCCACCTTCTCCCACTTTTTCAGTGTACATCCGTTTAGCAGGCTATAGGCCTTGGCAAATGCCACACGTTTTTTTAATTGCCTTTTGTTTAGTGCTGGCTTCTGGGCACTGATTCGACCATGGAGGCCATTTCGAGACAGAATCCTACAAACTGTTCTAGTTGACACAGGGACTTGAGGTGACCAGGCCTGTTGGAGCTCTGCTGCAGTGGAAGAGGAGCTGGCTTTTGATTTTCTAACCAACAAACGTTCCTCCTGAGCAGTTGTCTTGCGGGGTCTGCTGGACCTGGGCTTGTCAAAAACATCTCCAGTCTGTTCAAATCTTTTTTTAATTCTTTGTACTTGACACAAAGACACATTAAAGGTGCCATCCACCTCTGCAGTGAATCTGGTCTTCAGCCTCTTGATAATCAAGGCTTTGGTCACAGGGTTGATTTTTGGCATGTTGTCAGAGGTGAAGTTGCAGTTCAAGTGAAGGTCTGGGGTGCTGGAGTTCTTTTTATACACACCCACTAATTAATCGATCAATTAGTGAGCACAGGTGAGGCTTTAAACTAGGATTGGGTGCATTATATGACAAGGCGACAAAACTTTTGTCTTGCCAAAATCTGACCTTTCTATGTTCATTAAATGATGAATATTTTAGCAGTGAAGCCAATTTATTTTCTTTAACCAAAAAATCATTTGGGAGGGTTTCAACTTTCCTATGAGTCATTTCTAAAACCAATGGATGAATTTAAAGTCAGGTTATAAGCTTTTGATTCCACAACATGGATAAGCGACAGAACTTCTGTCAGGGACTGTATATTGGCTGCTACACATCATATGACTGAATATTTAAGGATCTGCGAACTGTTATTGACTCATACAGGTCATAAATAGCTTGGTTGCTATGGAAACCTGGTGTAAGCTGTGTGTATGTCAAGACTGAAGATCCTGCGATTTTCCATTGGTCCATAAGCATCGTGTGATCATGTGTATCTCAGTTTGCATATCAGTGAAAAACCTGCGATCGGTTGTTATGGAAAACCTGGAGTAAAGCTGTGTGTATGTGACCTTGTGTAACAGTAGTATAATGTTGTACTGTTTTAGCCATTGAAAGTAGTGGAAGAGTGAAGAAATCAGGCGATACTGAGTATATTTGATGGTGAGCTTTCGGGAGTACCACCAGCAGGTTACGGACCCTATTTACTTACCAATCCCTGCTCCTGCTCATGGCCACCTGCGCTTCACCTTCTGCGGAGACGGCTGTGAGCAGGAGCAAGGATCTGTAAGGCCATGGCCCGCGAACCCCACAAACACTGCTATCATTATACTCTGGGGGCCAAGGGGAGGTGGGTGAAGGAACATAAAAAGCAATACTACTTACCTCTCCTGCGCTCCAGCAGGCTTCGGGCCTCCTTGGTGACATCCCAGATGTCGGTGGGCCAGTCCGACGTCATTATGCGTCGCAACGCATTCCTGGCTCACATGACATCTGGTCCAACATTGAAGAGGTAGTGGGGAGTGCGCCAGAGCCAGTAAGAGGTAAGTAACATTGTTTTTTTATGTTTGTATCCTCCCCTGGGTCTCTGATCATTATACTTTGGGGTCTGAAAAGACCCCATAGTATAATAATTGTTCATGGGTGGTCCATAATGGGGCATAATACTATGTGATGGGGCCACTGTGGGGCATAATAGTGTGTGCAGGGGCCACTATGGGGCATAATAGTGTGTGCAGGGGCCACTATGGGGCATAATAGTGTGTGCAGCGGCCACAATGGGGCATAATACTTTGTGCAGGGGCCACTATGGGGCATAATAGTGTGTGCAGGAATGTGGTTTGTGCGGGGGGGGGGGGGTGGCGACCCGGCTTCGTACAGGTATATTTCATTTTTTGTTTGTGTAGTGGCCCCATAAGAATTGGCCAGTTTTGCACTTGACATCCAGTATGGCAGTCTAGTACAGGTACAATCTATTTATGGCTGTGTTGTTATGGAAACCTGGTAAATTAAATGTGAACTTATATTGACTGATGCACGTGATATGACTGAATATTTAAAGACCTCCGAACTGCTTTTCACTATAACAGGTCATAGCTTGGTTGCTATGGAAACCTGATATAAAACTGTGTGTATGTCAAGACTGAAGAACCTGCGATTTTCAATTGGTCCATAAGCATTGTATGATCATGTGTATCTCAGTTTGCATATCAGTGTGCCTGAGGAGAGTAAGCACGAGCAAGCTTCTATTGGCTGACAAGGGACATGTGACCATGTGTATGGCAGTTGGAATATGAGTGAAAGGCTTGCAGGCTTGTATTGACTAATGCAGGTCATTTTTTGGGAATACTGTGTCTCATGAATGGTACGTCCTAGAGAGCTGAGACCCGGTCTAAAATCTTCCCGGACACCTGATGTACCATGCCAAATTTGGTGAGGATCGGTCCAGTCGTTTGGTCACGCATAAAGAACAGACAGACAGAAACTCATTTTTATATATATAAGAGATTGGTGAAATAATTGCTAGCATTGCAGGGGTTGACTTACAGGGGCTATCTGGTCACCACAAGTTATCCCCTCCCCTGTGGGTATCTTGCACGGGGGTCATAAGAATTTAGATGTTTTGCACCCCACTTTGAATGGAATGGCTGGTCTTAAATGCTTACCGCTGTTCCATCAATTTCAGTGATTTCACACCACCGGAGTTAGCCTTACTGTAGTACAAAACTGTGAAGGTAACTCTTGTTGTGACTGGGCAAGCCCTTTAAAGCTCATGGGGGATAGTAGCAGTGTGAGAGTGCACGGGAGAGACCTGGGAAATAGTAGGATGCTTGTTAGTAATGAGGGGGTACACTTGAGGGACATGGGGGAATAGGAGAATCTACCTGAATGTAGTTATAACTGCACTCGTTATTACCGGGTCTCTGCTGCACAATACAGTGAAGACCCGGTGGCTATGGTGGCTGCTTTGAAGAGTGGCCGCCATCTTTAAAGGCCCAACATCTGTTGTACTATTACGGCAGATGTCGGTGAGCGGTACAATTATTTAAAAAGTAACCTTTGAGTTTGCTCATGTTTCACTGTTACAAAGTGTTGTTATTTTGTTGTCTTTACTTTATATCTTATATTTGTTTGCCAAAAATTTTAAATTTAATAAAAATAAAAGTTTAAATAGTGTTTTGTTAGTGTCACAACTGTAATAATAAATCCACCAATTAGCTATAACTATAACCCTCCCCCCCCCTTATGTCACCAAAGTAACTCTGACCCATCAAGGCATGGACTCCACAAGATCTCTGTATACTGTGGTGGAAGACCTAGGAAATGATGGAGTAAGGCTACGTTCACACTATCGTTATGCACATCCATTGCTGTCATCTGTCATAGGATGTGAGCAACACACATTACCGGTTGTAGAGGAACAGATATAGAGGGAGCGTCTTCCTCCTGTGTCTGTTCCCATTGACTAGAACAGGGTTCGGCCACCCCCGGAACGTGTGCCACTCTTGGCATATTTCCCTGGCACGGCGACCCGAGTCCTCACCCAGCAGTTTTGATCGGACCAAACACGGCCAAAACGAAACTGCTGTTATTATACTGTGGGGTCTCTTCAGACCCCTGAGTATAATAAGCGGAGTCCCCGGGGAGGTGATCAAACATAAAAAACAATGTACTCACCATTCTTGCGCTCCGCGGCGGCTCTGTGCTCTGCAGACGCTTCTGCCTGAAGTCAGCTGACAGGGCCTCAGGGGTCGCATCTGCGTCTTGAGTCATTACACATAATGAAGCGACGTGACCCCTGAGACCCAATGAGCGGTTGCTGACAACAGGCAGAAGCGGCCAAAAAGAGAACCGTGTGCAGGGGCAACTATGGGACATATACCGTGTGCAGGGACCGCTATGGAACATAATACCGTGTGCAGGGGCCACTATGGGACATAATACCGTGTGCAGGGGCCGCTATGGGACATAATACCGTGTGCAGGGGCTGCTATGGGACATAATACCGTATGCAGGGGCCGCTATGGGACATAATACCGTGTGCAGGGGCCGCTATGGGACATAATACCGTGTGTAGGGGCCGCTATGGGACATAATACCGTGTGCAGGGGCCGCTATGGGACATAATACCATGTGCAGGGACCGCTATGGGACATAATATCGTGTGCAGGGGCCGCTATGGGACATAATACCGTGTGCAGGGGCCGCGATGGGACATAATACCGTGTACAGGCGCCGCAATGGGACATAATATTATGACAGGGGCCGCTGTGGGACATAATACCATGTGCAGGGACCACTATAGGACATTATTCTGTATAACGGTGTGTTTTTTGTATTAAGGATGTGTTTTTGCACAGAAAACTCAGGCTTTTTTTTTTTCAAAAATGCACCAGTTTTACATCAAAGTAAAAGTTTCAGTGGCCTAAGAATATAGCTGAATCCAGATACATAATGTATTTTCACCATAAGGATGCTGCCATACGGTGCTCCTGGACACATACATTTACCACTAATTGGGGGATGCACACATACTTTCATTGCTTCTAATCAGAAAGTACAGGAGCGTCCCAGGAAATAGCAGTAAACGCATGCGTCCTAAAGCATCTGGTAGCAGCACTTCTGTGTTATGGTTTGTGGTATATGACTTAAGTTTAGGGGTCGTCAGACTTACAATTATTGACCGGCACTCCGAGTACCTCATCTTTGATTATTTAATTAAAATCGGCACGCCGAACAAAAATGGTTGCCTACCCCTGGACTAGAATGTAAAAAAACATGATAGATGATTGTCTTTTATCTCCTGTCTTTCTTCCGTCATTTTTGTTTACTTTTGTAAAGGAGACTGAAGACAGCGTCCATAATGTTTTTTTACATTCTAGTCATTCTAGTCTAGCCATTCTAGTGGGAATGGTCACAGACTCAGTCTCTATCCATTACTCTGCCACAGTTAATGTCCGTTGCTGTCATCCATCAGTGGACATTAACAACAGTTAGCATGAACCCACCTTAGCGCTGCTATTACACATATGTGTTTTTTTTTAAACATACAGTATAACACAGGTATTTTGTGTTTTTGATCAATGTAGAAACAACAGCACATGTGTTAATGTGAATAAAGACTGTATGTGTAATGGCACCCTAAGGCCAGCTTCACATGGACACATTTGGTTGTCAGCTGTGGTTCCCAGACCAGAACCTGGACTCCCAGCATCATAGTTATTTATGATGTTAGGAGTTCCTGCTTCCCTGCGGCTTCACTGTCCAGGACTGTAGTGTCTGTGTGAAGCTGGCCTAAGGGTTACTAATATGTGAGGTGCCTGGAGGCAGTAATAAAGTAACTCAACTATAGGGGTCCTTAAAGGGGTATTCTAGGAATATGCTGTTGAGCTCCACTTCTACTCAGGCAGAGACATCATGTCCAAATGTCACACGGCCATGCTGCAGCTCAATCTAATTCAAATGAATGGGGCTGAGCTGAGCACATACTAAGCATAGCCTCTATAGCGTGTATAGAGCTGTGCTTGGTAAATAGTGAAGAGACCGCAGCAATCTATATCGATAATCCCTTTAATTAGCACCTTCATGTAAATCTAGGCTGAGGCCACACAAAGTAGGACTGATCCAAGATACATTCAGCACAGTTTACTAAGCAATTGCATAATGAATGCCTGATCTTACCAGAAAACAGCAGCTTCACTCACAAAACTGCTGCTGATGTTACAAGCCATGGTGGCTCTATTACACAAAAAAAATGCTATGCTTCACACTTGTGGTGCAAATACAATAATGCAGGGCCAGGGGAGATTTCAGCATAGCTCCAAGAGAAGGGAGGGGAAAAAGGAGGATGTATTAGAGGAGTGTGGGGTGTAACAATTTGGAGCAAAAGAGCCACCCCCAGTGCTCCAGACTGCTCATTTGCATATTGTGAAATAAATCCTAACACTGGAACGGACCTCACCAGTATAAAACCTTCTAAGTATATGAAACATGGAAAAGGTCCCTATGAAATATAGGAAATAGCCAGTTCTGTGTGAGAAGGTCATATACTATCACTGAAAAGGATCTCAGCTGTATGAAACCTTGTAAGTATATGATACATGGAAAAAGTCTTTATGGAGTGAATAGCCAGTTCAGTGTGAGTCGGCTATATACTATCACTGAAAAGGATTTCACTAGTATGAAACCTTGTAAGTATAGGATCAGGGCGGCTGTTTTTGTTTGTTTTTGTTTTGTTTTGTTTTTAAATAGGTTGTTACCTGCTGGAGTAACCCCAGCAGGTGATGGCCCCTATTTACTTACCTATCACTGCGGGGATCGGTAAGTAAGGGCGGGATCGCCAGGCGGTTTGGTTCAGACCAAGTAGGTCCAAACCGAAACTGCTATTATCATACTCCAGGGTCTCTTCAGACCCAGAAGTTTGATGATCGGAGGTCCAGGGGAAGTGAGTGAACATAATAAACTGTGTTACTTACCTTTCCTGTGCTCTGAAGCGACTCCGTACTATCTTCGGCCCTCTTCAATGACCTCACTTGGGTAAGGCCGGCGTTGCGATGCATAATGACGCCGGCGTAACCCACGTCTCTCATGTCATCGAAGAGGGCTGAAAACTGAGACGCTCAAGCCCGGGAGAGGTAAGTAACATGTTTTTTATGTTTGTCACCGATCATTATACTTGGGTGTCTGAAAAGACCCCCGAGTATAATAATAGTTTGTGGGTCGTCAACCCCAAAAATTTAGGGTTCCTCCGAACCCGAAATTTTTCCAATATTTGCAAGGACCACCCTAGGGGATGCTATGGGACATTATACTTTATGAAGGGGCTGCTATAGGACATTAAACTGTGTGAAGGGGCCACTATGGGACATAATACTGTGTGAAGGGACCACTATGGGACATAATACTGTGTGAAGGGGCCACTATGGGACATAATACTGTGTGAAGGGGCCACTGTAGGACATTATACCTTGTGAAGGGGCCGCTATGAGACATTTTGCCGTGTGGAGGGGCCGCTATGGGACATTTTGCCGTGTGGAGGGGCCGCCATGGGACATTATGCCGTGTGGAGGGGCACTATGGGACATTATGCCATGTGGAGGGGCCGCCATGGGACATTATGCCATATGGAGGGGCCACCATGGGACATTATAGTGTGTTTAATTGGGGCATTATACTGAGTGGAGGTCAGGAAAGGGGGTGCTATGCCATGGTGGGACCCAAGTCAAAAGTATGCTATGGGGCCCAGTCTTTGCTAGTTACGTCCCTGCATATATGTATTATACCCTGTCTGTGTATATACAGTGGGTAAGGAAAGTATTCAGACCCTTTTAAATTTTTCACTCTTTGTTTTATTGCAGTCATTTGCTAAAAGCAAAAAAGTTCATTTTATTTCTCATTAATGTACACTCAGCACCCCATCTTGACAGAAAAAAAACAGAAATGTAGATATTTTTGCAAATTTACTCTACAACACAAGGAATGGACATTAGACCTGTGGAAATCTGTGCTTTGGTCTGATGAGTCCAAATTTGAGATCTTTGGTTCCAACCACCGTGTCTTTGAGCGACGCAGAAAAGGTGAACGAATGGACTCTACATGCCTGGTTCCCACCGTGAAGCATGGAGGAAGAGGTGTGATGGTGTGGGGGTGCTTTGCTGGTGACACTGTTGGGGATTTATTCAAAATTGAAGGAATACTGAACCAGCATGGTTACCACTGCATCTTGCAGCGGCATGCTATTCCATCCAGTTTGCGTTTAGTTGGACCATCATTTATTTTTCAACAGGACAATGACCCCAAACACACCTCCAGACTGTGTAAGGGCTATTTGACCAAGAAGGAGAGTGATGGGGTGCTACGCCAGATGACCTGGCCTCCACAGTCACCAGACCTGAACCCAATCGAGATGGTTTGGGGTGAGCTGGACCGCAGAGTGAAGGCAAAAGGGCCAACAAGTGCTAAGCATCTCTGGGAACTCCTTCAAGACTGTTGGAAGACCATTTCAGGTGACTACCTCTTGAAGCTCATCATGAGAATGCCAAGAGTTTTGATGCCTTCAGTGTGAATCTACAATTTTTATAGTCATGAAAATACAGAAAACTCTTGGAATGAGAAGGTGTGTCCAAACTTTTGGTCTGTATTGATGTATGTATAGTATCTGTGAGAGCCAACTCAGTTTTTGCATTGAGCACTTCCATTAATACAGATGAAAGCGTTCATTGCACTAACAGAATCAGGCCTTGTTCAAATGGTGGAATCTGGCGCTGATTTTGCAGTGGATTTCGCTTCCAAATCAGCAGCAGATTATTCCCTCATTCTGCCTCCCATTGAAAACAATTAGTGCAGTATGCTGAAAAAAAAAAAAGTGTCCTGCTGGATCTTGCCGCAGATTCTGTAGCTGATTCAGAGGCTGTGGCTTGAGACTCCCCACTGATTAGACCCATTTATTTGGGCCTAATCAGGGGTGGAAAGCTGCAAGGGCATACTGTTGCTCTGTATCCACCACTGTGAGCCAGGGGGGGGGGGGGCAGAAAATAAAAAGGGATCCGAGTCAGATGTCTGCCTAAAATTATATTTGTATGGAATGGACTGTATTACAGTGCACTCCAGTAGGTCCGTCTCAGTAAAAAAAAACACCCAATTTCGGTTGTTTTTTTGCTGCGGTTCGCATGGGTTGCTCCAAAAGGGTCCCACTGAGGCTCTGTTGCCCAAGGGCCCACAAAAACCTGGAGCCAGCCCTGTATAGGATACATGGAAAAGGTCCTTATGAAGTATAGTAAATAGTTAAGTATAAGTCTGCTATATACTATCAATGAAAAGGACCTCACCAGTATGAAACTTTGTAAGTATATGATACATGGAAAAGGAAAAGTCGCTATGCTGAGAAATATTTTTCCATCTTTTATTGTTGATTTACAAACAATTTTTGGAAATAATTCGAGATGAGCGAATTTCTCAAAAGTACGATTCGGCAGTTCGATTTGAAGTTCCAAAAAAATTTGCTTCAATCCGAATTACTTTGCGGCGAATATCTCTAAAAACACCTATTTCCTAGCTTCAGAGAGCCTGTATATTGGTGTAGAACACTGCGCCTTGCAGTAACACACATAGGAAGCCTACTGTGGTAGTCAAACAATACTGTGAGTCCGAATGACACGCACATGACAGGCGTCGCTCTTAGAACCACTGCACACTTCACTTATTTGGACAGTTACGGGGACAAAACTGACCAACTAACTCAAGTGTGAACCCTGCCTTACAGGTCCATGTTAATGCCACATAGAAAGAACCGTGCAGAGGCCCAACATCCTACTGTAGCGTGAAAGAGCGCCCTCCTTTTACTCCGTCGTCTGTCGATTCCACATAGATGTCTACAGAGTGGCAAGACGACATAATGTGGAGGGGGCAGCAGCATGAGGAGGCCATACAGTGACCCAGTGGCAGCGGCATTAGCAGGACATACAGTGACCCAGCAGTGGCTGCAGCATGAGGAGGGCATAAAGTGACCCAGTGGCAAAAGTGGAGGTAGTAGCAGCCTTAGGATGGCATACAGTGACCCAGTGGCTGTGGCATGAGGAGGGCATATAGTGACCTAGTGGCTGCGGCATGAGCAGGGCATACAGTGACCCAGTGGTTGCAGCATGAGGAGGGCATACAGTGACCCAGTGGTTGCGGGATGAGGAGGGCATACAGTGACCCAGTGGTTGCGGTATAAGGAGGGCATTCAGTGACCCAGTGGCAGTGGCATGAGAAGGCCATACAGTGCCCCTGTGGCTGCGGAATGAGGAGGGCATACAGTGACCCAGTAGTTTTGGGATGAGGATGCCATACAGTGACCCAGTGGTTGTGGTATGAGGAGGGCATTCAGTGACCCAGTGGCAGCGACATGAGGAGGGCATACAGTGACCTAGTGGCAGCAGCATGAGGAGTACGCAGAGTGAACCAATGGAAACGGCATGAGGAGGCCGTGCAGTGAACCAGTGGAAGCAGCATGAGGAGGCCATACAGTGACCCATTGGAAATGCCCTGCACATGTGGTATGCTAGAGGAGGACTGTGAATTGTCCCTGCAGTGTAGGCTGAGGAAACAGTGGAGGATGAGGTGAACATTGTTGCAGGACCAATGGTGTGAGAACGTGGAGGCGGAAGCGGCACCACCTGGCCAAATTGCTGGTGACAAGGTGACAATGTTAAGTTAGCAACAGCATGAGGGCATACATTGACCCAGTTTCAGCGGCATGAGGAGGCCATACAGTGACCCAGTGGCAGCGGAATGAGAAAGACATACAGTGACCCAGTGGTTTTGGCATGAGGAGGGCATTCAGTGACCTAGTGGCAGCAGCATGAGGAGGGCATACATTGACCCACTTCTTCCCCTGTGTGACTTTGTTCACCCAGGCAAACGAGGTTTAGAACACATGAGCCCTGTGGGGGCTGAAATGGAGGAGGAGGAGGATGAGAAGGACATTGGAGCACAAACAATGAGATACTGTTTGATGAAAAACTTCATTGTAAAGGGCAAAAAGGCCTGTTATTTTCTACTTTGAAGAGAACGGCAAATATGCCCCTTATTTCTTTACCCACTAATTAACATCAACAAAAAAAGCGTGATAAAGGCAGAGATTCGTGGCTCAGAATTATTGAATTATTGAGAATTCTATTGATAAATGGCCAGCAACTTTATACTGGTAACAAAATGGCAAATATGGTCTTTCTTATGGGTTTAGACACTAATGAACACCTTTAAATAAGTGATAATCGCTAAATAAGTGATGATAACCGCTAAGAATTATTGAATTATTATTGACAATACTGTTTTTAAAAATGGCCTGTAACTTTATAATGGTAATAAAATGGCGAATATGGTCCTTTTTATGTGTTTTTACACTAATAAACACCTTTAAATAAGTGATAATCGCTAAGAATTATTTAATTATTATTGACAATACTGTATTGAAAAATGGCCTGCAAATTTATACTGGTAACAAAATGGCGAATATGGTCCTTTTTATGTGTTTTTACACTAATAAACACCTTTAAATAAGTGATAATCGCTAAGAATTATTTAATTATTATTGACAATACTGTATTGAAAAATGGCCTGCAAATTTATACTGGTAACAAAATGGCGAATATGGTCTTTAATAAACGTTAAAGGCGTTTATTAAAGATAAGTGCCGATATTTTTGGATGATAATTCAATTTTCTTTGGCACAATAGTACTGAATAGTATTATGCCTTGGAAGAACAGTGAATAAGCCCCTTATAATAAATGCCTATAAAAGGCTTTTTTTTTACAGATAAGTGCAGATATTAGTGTATGATAATTCACTGTTTTTAGCTGTACTGCACTGCAAAAGGCTTGTTGTGTTCCATCAAGAGAATGCCAAGAGTGTGCAAAACAGTAATCAAAGCAAAATGTGGCTACTTTGAAGAACCTAGAATATAAGACATATTTTCAGTTGTTTCACACTTTTTTGTTAAGTACAGTACAAACCAAAAGTTTGGACACACCTTCTCATTCCAAGAGCTTTCTGTATTTTCATGACTATAAAAATTGTAGATTCACACTGAAGTCATCAAAACTATGAATTAACACATGTGGAATTATATACTTAACAAAAATGTGTGAAACAACTGAAAATATGTCTTATATTCTAGGTTCTTCAAAGTAGCCACCTTTTGCTTTGATTACTGCTTTGCACACTCTTGGCATTCTTTTGATGAGATTCAAGAGGTAGTCACCTGAAATGGTTTTCACTTCACAGGTGTGCCCTGTCAGGTTTAATAAGTGGGATTTCTTGCCTTATAAATGGGGTTGGGACCATCAGTTGTGTTGTTCAGAAGTCAGGTGGATACACAGCTGATAGTCCTACTGAATGGAGTGTTAGAATTTGTATTATGGCAAGAAAAAAGCAGCTAAGTAAAGAAAAACGAGTGGCCATCATTACTTTAAGAAATGAAGGTCAGTCAGTCCGAAAAATTGGGAAAACTTTGAAAGTGTCCCCAAGTGCAGTGGCCAAAACCATCAAGCGCTAGAAAGAAACTGGCTCACATGAGGACCGCCCCAGGAAAGGAAGACCAAGAGTCACCTCTGCTGCGGAGGATAAGTTCATCCGAGTCACCAGCCTCATAAATCGCAGGTTAACAGCAGCTCAGATTAGAGACCAGGTCAATGCCAAACAGAGTTCTAGCAGCAGACACATCTCTACAACAACTGTTAAGAGGAGACTGTGTGCAGCAGGCCTTCATGGTAAAATAGCTGCTAGGAAACCACTTCTAAGGACAGGCAACAAGCAGAAGAGACTTGTTTGGGCTAAAGAACACAAGGAATGGACATTAGACCTGTGGAAATCTGTGCTTTGGTCTGATGAGTCCAAATTTGAGATCTTTGGTTCCAACTACCGTGTCTTTGTGCGACGCAGAAAAGGTGAACGGATGGACTCTACATGCCTGGTTCCCACCATGAAGCATGGAGGAGGAGGTGTGATGGTGTGGGGGTGCTTTGCTGGTGACACTGTTGGGGATTTATTCAAAATTGAAGGAATACTGAACCAGCATGGTTACCACAGCATCTTGCAGCGGCATGCTATTCCATCCGGTTTGTGTTTAGTTGGACCATCATTTATTTTTCAACAGGACAATGACCCCAAACACACCTCCAGACTGTGTAAGGGCTATTTGACCAAGAAGGAGAGTGATGGGGTGCTACGCCAGATGACCTGGCCTCCACAGTCACCAGACCTGAACCCAATCAAGATGGTTTGGGGTGAGCTGGACCGCAGAGTGAAGGCAAAAGGGCCATCAAGTGCTAAGCATCTCTGGGAACTCCTTCAAGACTGTTGGAAGACCATTTCAGGTGACCACCTCTTGAAGCTCATCAAGAGAATGCCAAGAGTGTGCAAAGCAGTAATCAAAGCAAAAGGTGGCTACTTTGAAGAACCTAGAATATAAGACATATTTTCAGTTGTTTCACACTTTTTTGTTAAGTATATAATTCCACATGTGTTAATTCATAGTTTTGATGCCTTCAGTGTGAATCTACAATTTTTATAGTCATGAAAATACAGAAAACTTTTGGAATGAGAAGATGTGTCCAAACTTTTGGTCTGTACTGTATATAATTCCACATGTGTTAATTCATAGTTTTGATGCCTTCAGTGTGAATCTACAATTTTGATAGTCATGAAAATACAGAAAACTCTTGGAATGAGAAGGTGTGTCCAAACTTTTGCTCTGTACTGTACATAATAGTTCTCCCATATATATAATAGTTCACTTATATATAATAGTTCCTCCCTTATAAATAAGAGCCCCTTATAAATAATTGTTCTCCCTTATAAATAATACCCCCTTGTATACAAGTCTCCCCCTTATAATAGCCCCCTTACATACTGTACATTTCCAAGAAAGATATATAACTGAGGGTATGTTCATCACAATAAGGGAGAAATATATATAAGGAGGCTATTATTTATAAGGGAGGAACTATTAGATATAAAGTGTGCTATTATTTATAAATGGAGGAACTATTATATTTAAGGGGCTATTATTTATAAAGGGAGATACTATTAAATATAAAGGGTGTAACATCCTTGCCTGTCCGGGCATGGCGCCATCCTCCGGGCGCATGCTGTGATTCCTTCCTTTTGGGTTTTTCTTATATTGTCTGATTTGTTACCTGTATTCTTATTCCTGACCTCTGGCTTTAACTTTGACTATTCTCTTGGATTTTGATTCTGTACTGTGTTGCTCGACTGTTACTGACCCTTGGCTAGCTGACCTCCCTTTTGTTGTTGTTTGTCCTGTCTGTGTTTTGTGTTATCACCTTTATTAAGAAGGGACTGCCGCCCAGTTGCTGGCTGTCGCCTAGGATAGTTCAGGCAATTAGCCAGGGACAGTGGGGGGGTTCAGCTTAGGGCTCACTGTCTTATTGTGCCCCTCCCCCCAGGGTTCACCAGCATCTACTGGGGAATTGCTCCTCTAGCAATTCCCTTACAAAGGGCCTATTATTTTTAAAGGGAGGAACTATTATATATAGTTGCCCCATACAGTATAATATGTTCCCCAGCAGCCCCACACAATATAATATGCCCCTCGCTGTATAAAAGGCTCCCCACAGTGCCCCCAGTCTAAAGCTCCACAGTGGCCCCACACAGTATAATATACTCTACAGTGGTCCCACATAGTATAATATTCTCCCCAGAGCCGCCCTCACCACAGTGTAATTCTCCACATTGGCCCCACACAGTATAATATGCTTCCCACAGTGGCCCCACACAATATATTACACTCCTGAGAAGCCCCACACAGTATAATATGCTCTCCAGTGCCCCCCCCAGTATAATGCTCCACAGTGGCTCCACACTGTATAATAGGCTCCCCAGAGTGCCCCATAGCTGAGAGCCTAAGAAAAACTCCAGGTCTGACATGCTGTATATGAGAGTTGAATATACAAAAAAGACCAAGCACCAAAAATTATAGCAAGACGTAAAAACGTATAATTTATTGATACATAAATATAAAATACATGTATATTGACATAGGATGAGTGGAGAGACCACATGAAAGAACAATGACACCCCTCATACAGAAATGTGACAGTAAAGCATATTATACATTAATAAATTAGCAAATACTTTCCCTCATACCAAGGTAATCACATAGCTGCAAAAAATCACAATACATATGCCAGGTACAAGAGGCATGTACCCATAACAACTGTCCACACTTCTGAAGAGGGGAGAAAAGATGCTCCCTGATGCTCGTTTCGCCTAAACTTTGTTTGGAGGTGTATCAGGATTAAGAAAGCCAAGTATATAGGATATATCTGCCAATGACATTATGACCATGTATTGTATAATATAAACGCCAAAAATACACAAAAAGAGCGTTACCCAGATATAGAAGTAAAACATGGAATTGAGATGAGTGAAACTAAGCTGCAGCATGGCTATGTGACTAGAGATGAGCGAATTTTTCAAAAATTCAATTCAGCCGATTCGCCGAATTTTCCAAAACGATTTGATTCGATCCAAACCAATTATTGGTGAATCGCGTTAAAAAACAGCTAATTCCTGGCTGCACAGAGCCTGTATAGTGGTGTAGAACACTCTGCCTTGCAGTAACATGCATAGGGAGTCTGCTGTGTTAGTGAAACAATACTGTGAGTCAGTATGACATGAACATGACAGGCGTCGCTCTTAGAACCACTGCACACTTCACTTATTTGGTGTAACGTCTCTGCCTGTTCGGGTCTCTGCGCCACCCTCCGCTCGCATGCTGTGGAGCAGGAGGTGTATTCAGTTTGATTCCTTACTTAAGGTTCTTGATGCTCAGTCTGAACACTGTCCTATGTATGAATTTCAGCCACACCCATCTCCTGCACCTTGCTTCTCTCTGCTCCTCTAACAGTTAATCTTAGCCTTGCCTGTGTGATTGACAGCCTGTCTACCAATCAAGTCTGGGGCAGTTCCTGACTTGCTATAAACAGGTCATCAGTTCACACATGGGTACTGGAGATTCTGTTTTGTGACTTTGTCCCTGCTAGCTCATTTTCTGCTATTACGTGTATTCCTATTCCTGACCACTGGCTTTGACTTTGACTATTCTCTTGGATTGTGATTCTGTACTGCAGTGCTCGACTGTTACCTACCCCTTGGCTAGCTGACCTCCCTTTCTTGTTTCTCCTGTCTGCATTCTGTGTTGTTGACCAGTTGCTGGCTGTCGCCTAGGACATATCAGGCAAGTTAGCCAGGGACAGTGGGGGGGTTCAGCTTTAAGGTTCACTATCTTGTTGTGCCCCTCCCCCCAGAGTTCACCAGCAGCTACTGGGGAATCGTTCCTCTAGCAATTCCCTTACATTTGGCCAGTTACGGGGCCAAAACTGACCAACTCAAGAGTGAACTTAGCCTTACAGGTCGATGCCTGTAAGTGGCAAGTATAAAGAACTGTGCAGAGGCCCAAGATCCTACTGTAGCGTGAAAGAGCGCACTCCTTTTACACCGTCATCTGATTCCACATACAGTGCTTTGCGAAAGTATTCGGCCCCCCCCCCCTTGAACTTTTCAACCTTTTGCCACATTTCAGGCTTCAAACATAAGGATTTAAAATTTAAATTTTTTGGTGAAGAATCAACAACAAGTGTGACACAATTGTGAAGTGGAACGAAATTTATTGGTTATTTTAAACTTTTGTAAAAAATGAAAAACTGAAAAGTGGGGCGTGCAATATTATTCGACCCCTTTACTTTCAGTACAGCAAACTCACTCCAGAAGTTCAGTGAGGATCTCTGAATGATCCAATGTTGTCCTAAATGACTGATGATGATAAATATAATCCACCTGTGTGTAATCAAGTCTCTGTATAAATGCACCTGCTCTGTGATAGTCTCAGGGTTCTGTTTAAAGCGCAGAGAGCATCATGAAGACCAAGGAACACACCAGGCAGGTCCATGATACTGTTGTGGAGAAGTTTAAAGCCGGATTTGGATACAAAAAGATTTCCCAAACTTTAAACATCCCAAGGAGCACTGTGCAAGCGATCATATTGAAATGGAAGGAGTATCAGACCACTGCAAATCTACCAAGACCCGGCCGTCCCTCTAAACTTTCATCTCAAACAAGGAGAAGACTGATCAGAGATGCAGCCAAGAGGCCCATGATCACTCTGGATGAACTGCAGAGATCTACAGCTGAGGTGGGAGAGTCTGTCCATAGGACAACAATCAGTCGTACACTGCACAAATCTGGCCTTTATGGAAGAGTGGCAAGAAGAAAGCCAATTCTCAAAGATATCCATAAAAAGTCTCGTTTAAAGTTTACCACAAGCCCCCTGGGAGACACACCAAACATGTGGAAGAAGGTGCTCTGGTCAGATGAAACCAAAATCGAACTTTTTGGCCACAATGCAAAACGATATGTTTGGCGTAAAAGCAACACAGCTCATCACCCTGAACACACCATCCCCAATGTCAAACATGGTGGTGGCAGCATCCTGATTTGGGCCTGATTTTCTTCAGCAGGGACAGGGAAGATGGTTAAAATTGATGGGAAGATGGATGGAGCCAAATACAGGACCATTCTGGAAGAAAACCTGTTGGAGTCTGCAAAAGACCTGAGACTGGGACGGAGATTTATCTTCCAACAAGACAATGATCCCAAACATAAAGCAAAATCTACAATGGAATGGCTCACAAATAAACGTATCCTGAATCCAATGGAGAATCTGTGGAAAGAGCTGAAAACTGCTGTTCACAAACGCTCTCCATCCAACCTCACTGAGCTCGAGCTGTTTTCCAAGGAAGAATGGGCAAGAATTTCAGTCTCTCGATGTGCAAAACTGATAGAGACATACCCCAAGCGACTTGCAGCTGTAATCGCAGCAAAAGGTGGCGCTACAAAGTATTAACTTATGGGAGCCGAATATTTTGCCACGCCCCACTTTTCAGTTTTTTATTTTTTACAAAAGTTTAAAATATCCAATAAATTTCGTTCCACTTCACGATTGTGTCCCACTTGTTGTTAATTCTTCACCAAAAAATTTAAATTTTATATCCTTATGTTTGAAACCTGAAATGTGGAAAAAGGTTGAAAAGGTCAAGGGGGCCGAATACTTTCGCAAAGCACTGTAGATGTCTACAGAACCTGTTCTATTAAACGCTTATACAAGTAGAGCCCCCTTGACAGAGTGGAGAGGGTGTCAGCAGTAAGTTTGTGTTGACGTCACTGATTATTTTGCCCTTCCTCTGATCCGTCAGAACAATAACCCCCCAAAAAAACGGATCCTGTCTGTTGAGCATCCGCCTTCACTCGGTCAGGATTTGGTCAGTAATCCATCAGTATTGCTGATGCAAATAAAAAACAGGAGTGGATCCAAAACAGAGATGACATGTGAATGGAATATTTGCATGTTTTCTTTGTTTTGTACCCACTCCTGCTTTTGGCTACCAAATCATAAGCCAATTCTGATGGGATCATACAGACCATACAGCTGCTACACAGACAGGATCCGTTGTGCATCTCATTTTTCCTTCCTTCTGACAGATCAGAAGAAGGGTCAAATAAATGATGATGTCAACCAGGCCAAAAAGGCAAAATAGTGGTCCAGTCATTGAGTGGGGAGGGTGGGAACAGCATGAGAAGTGACATAGTGTTGAGGTAGAAGCAGCATGAGGAGGCCACAGAGTGGCAAGGTTACATAATGTGGAGGTAGCAGCAGCATCAGGAGGCCACAGAGTGGCAAGGTGACATAATGTGGAGGTGGCAGCAGCATGAGGAGAGCATAGAGTGACCCGGGGACAGAGTGGGGAGGTGGGTGGCACAAACAGTACCCGCTGATGATGGTGGCTGTAAAAAGGAGCACTTGGCATCAGATGTGTGGCATCAGGCGGGTGGCAGCATCAGACTAGTAGATGAGGCAGATAACCAGAAGAAACTGGACTCTTTTGTCAAGGTTTGGGTGAGGCAGCATGGATGATTTAATCTGATGGTTCAGGCATTGGTGGATGGAAATCCTGGCTGATCCACACCTGATTCATCTTGATAAAGGTCAGTCTCTCCACATTTTGGGTGGACAGGGGAGTTCTCCTTGGGCTAACTGTGGCCCCGCCATACTAAACACCTGCTCTGATGCTACACTACTGGCTGGGAAGGACAGCTTTTCCAGGGAAAACTCGGCCAGTTGTGGCCACAAATCCAGTTTGGCTGCCCAGTAGTCCAGTGGATCATTGATGACGGGTGGCAAGGTGCACTCTAAGTATGCCACCACCTGCTGGTTCAGGTTCTGCTCTATGTCTAGCTGCTGATGAGTAGTTTCTTCACTATGCAGGTGAAGAAAGCTGCTCATCAGCGACTCTAGGCTCAGGCTGCTGCTGATGGAGCTAATACTGCTCCTGTCCCCCCACCCCTCCACAGCTGCCATGGCAGTGCAAGGTGAGCACCCAGGGTCCCCCGGTCAGACCTGCGAGAGGATGGACAATGGCACAGATAGCGGCCAACTGACTACATAGGATGTCTCTATAGTAGTTCAGTTTGTCCTCCTTCTCAGCGAGTGTAAAAAAGGCCCCCATTTTTGACCGGTAGCGAGGGTCTAACATGGTGGAGAGCCAGTAGTTATTTTTTCCCCACTAATAAATGCCAAGAAAAGGCTTTATAAAAGATAACTGCGGAGATTAATGCATAACAATCCTTTTCTTTTGCCACTAATGTGCTGCAAAAATGCCTGTAATTTTCTCCCTTCAACACACAACGGCGAATAAGCCACTTATTTTTTCTAATAAATAAACGCCAAGAAAAGGCTTTACAACATATAACTGCACCACACAAGGACTAATAAGACCGCAATAATTTGAATTACACAGGTATGATCTATTGCAAACTTGCAATGAGCAGCAGTATAATGGCAGTCAGTGCACCAAGGTGTAGTAGGATTTTTCCTATTACCCAGGATGCAAACACTCCAAATGAACCCTGTTCTGCTTCAATACTCTGTATAAATTCCTCCCTATCCTTTTCCTAGACTTCTAATGTTCTTTCCCTGAATTTTGATTGAGCAAAATATCAGTTTTCAAGTCTTTTCTACCACTTTCCCTAGCGCCTGCTGACGTCTCTCCCTGCACTAAGTACACTGGAAAATGCCTGAATCCAAGATGGTGGAGGGTATTTATAGGGCTGTGACATCACAGGAATGGCTGGCTGCTGATTGGCTGCACGCATGGCATTGTGGGTGATCCCGCGTTCCCAGAGTTCCTTGCCCCATGTCCTAACGTGCAGCAGCCATTTTAGGAAAAAATGAGCTTAGTTACCGTGAAGCGTGTGGAAATCCGGATTCGATGCAAATCAAATATTTCCTGAAATTTGGATCGAAATCCACTTCGTCAGCTTCAATTCGCTCATCTCTACATGTGACGAACAAGATTTCACTGAGAAGAAGAAAGCAGCCATGTTTTCAAGGTCCTGCACAACCCCTTTAAGACAACACGCAGAAGGTGACTTCTATTGGTTTTCATTTTTTTTTTTTTTTTTTTAGGGTGCATTCACATATCTATGGCCCTATTATTAGTTTACCTCAGGCGTGTTGCAAACGAGTTGGAGGGAAATTGATGTCAGAACGGATCCCATAGTTTTCTAAGGGATCTCTGACACAAGAGGCATCAGTTCTGGCGCCGTATGGTGCCGCATCTGTGCCTCAACCAGATGGAAAGCACTATCTGCAACTTTTTCCATCCAGCTTACTTAAAATTTCTGCAGCTCCGGATGCACGCAAGGTGCTGCTTGCAGATGGATGTGGCAGCACCCGTTCTGCGCAGCCCATCTATGCACGGTAATGAGGCCAGAGATTGCTGGCTTCACTACTTTACCTGAACAGGGGTTGCTCTTCTAGGCTCGGCAGCTCCTCCTGTAGGTGCTGTGGCTTGAATCCCCACTCTATATCTAGTATAATGTTCCAAAGTGACCTCCACACATTATAATGTCCCATAGTGACCCTTCCACACTGTATAACGTCCTAACGTCCCATAGCAGCTCCTCCACATGGTATAATGCTCCATAGTGGCCCCTCCACACAGTATAATGTTCCATAGTGGCCTCTCCTTGGCTCCAGCACGACTCCATGTTGTCTTCGGCCCTCTTCAATGAAGTCACAGCCATGGGTTATGCATCGTGACGCCAGCCTGACCCACATGATGTCTGCCCTACTCATGGCAAGAGTATTTGTTGAGCGAATTGCATGAGATTCGTCTCGTCTATTTTTTTTTTTTTTTTTTAAAGTAGGGGCCCTATGGGCCCCCTAAGGAGAGACAGTCAGCGCCTGGCAGCAGAGTCTTCCCCCTCAGGAGCTTGGGACTCTGGCACTTGCCCGGGTTTGCCGGGTGCTGATGCTGGCCCTGAAAAGGAACATAACCTAAATAATCGCCATTAATCGTAATCGAGATTAAAATGTCCCATTAATCACGATTTTGATTTAGGTCCCACTCGCCTAGCCGTACTTCTTTCCTTATTTGTCTGTATTTAAAGAGCTGCAGAATGTGTGTATTTACTGGTAGGTGAAATGTTTAGGAGTCAATTGGTAGTAAACTGCTTTAAACAAAAAAAGAATAAAAAAGTTACACATACAGATGTAGCAAAGTTGAAAGAAGTACTGTAGCATATCTTTTTTTTTTCCTTCCCTGCACCCATTAGCATTAGCAATTGTCATTCTCCAGCTTTCTTTCATATGTACTGCACTTATATCCCTGCAATCCAGTTTCTCCTTGGCTTCTGATCAGACACCATTTTGTCTTTCATTTCATTTCTGTTTGCTCTGTAATCAGTCCCATGATACATCAGGATTATATGACTGCCCCAGGGATATGGGTAAATATACATTTTTGCTAAAGTAAGTAATTTAGAAAGTAGGCGGGGGGAGGGTGTTTAGATTAGTGTAGAAATTGCATTGTATCCCGGACAACCCTTTTAACAGGGGCGTAACTACTGGGGTAGCAGTGGTAGCAGCTGCCACAGGGCCCGGGACATTACGGGCTTTTTTTTTTTTTTAATAGGCCGTTACCTGCTGGAGTAACCCCAGCAGGTAACGGGCCCTATATACTTACCGTTCCCCGGGGTCCCGCTCACGGCCGCCTGCGCTTCCGATTCTGCGGAGGCGGCTGTGAGCAGGAGCGGGGATGGGTATGTGAGGCCGCGGGCCGAACACCACAATCTCTACTGTCATTATACTCCGGGGTCCAGACCCGGAGTATAATAATCGGAGGCCCAGGGGAGGTGAGGGAAAATAAAAAACAATGTACTTACCTCTCCTGCGCTTCTCCTGGCTTCGGGCCTGTTTGGTGACGTCTCCGACGTCATTTTGTGTCGCGACGCCTTGCCCACATCACGTGACGCCGGCCTGGTCCAACATTGAAGGCGGCCGAAGCAGCAGGGAGTGGACCGGAGCGAGGAACAGGTAATCAACGTTGTTTTTTTATGTTTCTATCCTGCCCTGGTTCTCCGATCATTATACTCTGGGGTCTGAAAAGACCCCAGAGTATAATAATTGTTCATGGGTGGTCCACAATGGGACATATAATAGTGTGTGCAGGGGCTACTATGGGGAATAATAGTGTGTGCAGGAGCCACTATGGGGAATAATAGTGTGTGCAGGGGCCACTATGGGGAATAATAGTGTATGCAGGGGCCACTATGGGATATAATACTGTGTGCAGGGGCCACTATGGGATATAATACTGTGTGCAGGGGCCACTATGGGGCATGATACTGTGTGCAGGAGCCACTATGGGGCATGATACTGTGTGCAGGGGCCACTACGGGGCATGATACTGTGTGCAGGGGCCACTATAGGGCATGATACTGTGTGCAGGGGCCACTATGGCACATAATAGTGTGTGCAGGAATGCGTTTTTTTGGGGGGGGGGCGGTCCGGGGGGGGGCGATTGGGGGCAGCGGTTCGGGGGGGGGGGCATGTCAAATGTTCGCCTTGGGGCCCAGCCATTCCTAGTTACGCCACTGCCTTTTAAGTACCATCTCCTGGAGCATAGTTACATCTGACTTTATACATGGTGGGGAGGTTACACTGTATAATAGCGTGCCACTATCAGTTTTATGACACTTATATTGTTTTGCCTTTTCTTTTTTTTTTCACACACATATTGTACTTTATGTATTATATATATATCATGATTGATTGTTTACTGTTCATTCATGTTTTTGTTTTATAGGCTGTTATACACTATATGTACTTTATACTACCTATGGATTTTTAGTGTAGGGAGAGTTTTGGGTGCCTATACAATTTATTGTTTTTGTTATCCTTGATATATTACACATCCCAGTAGGAGTTATCTACTCTCTGTTTTTATGTGTTCTTAGCCAATAAAATTCATATATCGTACATATTTTGGATTGATCATTCTTTCTATATGTTTATGCCCTTTTTCCTTGTAATTTACAAAGAACTGAACAGAAGGGAACTGCTATAAATTCTACACATAATTGACCTTATAATTACTATAATTACATAATCTTACAAACTAGAATAATATTCTTCTTAACCACTGTTGTTGTTCCTCTACTTCTAAGAGTGACTTTTTACCCCAACCACCACAATTAATAGCAATTTCTTCATCTATTCATCTGTTCTACCCCACCATTTGACCTTCTCTGAGAGCTACTTCTAAACCCGCAAGCTTTCTGCCCCAGACCCACACAAATACCTCATACCATCTCCTACTGACGCCTGCTATCCCTCTCCCTGGTCCCCCTTACTGCTGTTGACATATCTCCTAATCCTGGGACATCTCAGCATATCACCACAGTCAGATCTTCTTCCTCTCACCACACAACCAGCACCAGCTCATGGAACCCCTTAACCCCTTCCCGCCGGTGACATTTTAAAATTTTTGTTTTTGATTCCCCCCCTTCCAAACCCAATAACTTTTTTATTTTTCCATTCTCAGAGGCATATGAGGTCTTAATGTTTGCGGGACAAATTTTTCTTCATGATGCTACCATTTATTATTCTGTATAATGTTCTGGGAAGCTGCAAAAAAAATCAGAATGGGGTGGATTTGAAGAAAAAGTACATTTGTGTGGCTTTCTTATGGCTTCATTTTTACGACGTTCGCTCTACAGTCAAAATTACATGTCATCTGTATTCTATGTTTCGGTATGATTCCGGGGATACCAAATTAAGGCTGAGGCTCCACGTTGCAGAAACGCAGCTTTTTTTGTTGCAGATTTTGCTGCAGTTTTTTGAGCCAAAGCGAGGAGTGGATTTAAGAACTTCCTATATATTTCCCATTCCTTTTGTAGCCATTCTTGGCTTTCGCTCAAAAAACCGTAGCAAAATCTGCAACAAAAAAAGCTGCGTTTTCGCAACATGGGGCCTCAGCCTTATATGGTTTTATTTACATTTTAACCCCTTAACAAAAATCCAAAATTGTGCAAAAATATATATTTTTTAAAAGTCGCCATATTCTGACACCCGTAACTTTTTTATACTTCCTTTTTTTGCGGGACCAGGTGTACTTTTTAGTTATACCATTTTGGGGAATGTCTATTGCTTTGATCACTTTTTATTCAAATTTTTATCAGAGGCAAATCAATGAAAAAACGGCAGTTTGGCACTTTTGATTTTTTTTTTTCCCGCTACGGCGTTTACCGTACGTATGTGTTTCACAGTATTTAACTAGGTGTATATATTGGAGCAGATTGCTCCTGTAGAATCCCAGGAATTGCGCTCCTTAGAACCAGAACACAGAATATCAAAAGGTAGGGTAATTTCAAGCTTTACACAGAATATCAAAAGGTAGGGTAATTTCAAGCTTTATTTCGATAACGCGTTTCGGGGTTTTTAGCGTTCAGGAGAACGCACCCCTTCGTCAGATCTCTGTAATTCCAAATGTACAAGTGACAAATGACTTGTCACTTGTACATTTGGAATTACAGAGATCTGACGAAGGGGTGCGTTCTCCTGAACGCTAAAAACCCCGAAACGCGTTATCGAAATAAAGCTTGAAATTACCCTACCTTTTGATATTCTGTGTTCTGGTTCTAAGGAGCGCAATTCCTGGGATTCTACAGGAGCAATCTGCTCCAATATATACACCTAATTCCAGTGGCACCATTATCACAAATGGCCGATACCCCCAGTTGAGTGCGATCCTGTTGTATGATACACCCTATTGTTACCTTTACTTTTAAATCTGGTTAAAAATCCTCATACACCGAGGAAGTATTGAGGTTTAACCTATTTACACTACAAATAGTCGTACATCCACGGAGCGCAATTTTTTTCCAATATCCCCTCATTCCTCATTTTTTGTGAACAGTATTTAACTACTTTTATATGTGTTCTAGGGAAAGGGGGGTGATTTGAACTTTTAATATTTTTTATTTTTTTTTATATTTTTTTCTACTTTTTTTTTTATTTTGCATTTATTAGACCCCCTAGTGGTCTGATCACTAATGCAATGCATTACAATGCTAATGCATTGAAATGCATTGCAAAAAAACAGCGCTTCTATTGCAGGCTACATAGAGTAGCCTGCAATAAAAGTTAATGAAAGACAGCTGTCATAGCAACGGGACGCTGGTCCCGGAGCTTGCTCCGGGTGCCGGCGATCCCCGGCAAAATGGCGGCGCCCGCGCACCGCCGGTAAAATGGCGCCTCGGTCAGCTTTGACTGAGGCGCCAGAGGGGTTAATGCCCGTGCTCATTGCGGGCACTGACCGCGGGCATTAGCGCCGGGTGTCTACTGTATAATACAGCAGAAACCCGACGGCTGCTCGGGTCCCGAGCGGCCGCCATATTTAAGCACCTGGCACCCGCCGTACTAGGGTTAAATGGTCACTAACTTTTCAGACAACTTAGTCTCATTTCATAGAACAAGTGATTCTGGGCCAACATGTAATTTAAATAAAAATATTGCTGCTTTTTACTTGAAAAAAACGATTCGTAGCGCTTTAAAAACCCATTCAAATGAATGGGTTTTTAAACAATGTGTCGCTAACCTATCTCTATCCAGTCCCTATACAGTTTACAGATTTTCAGGTGGATTCGCGGCGGACAGACTTGGGCGCAAGTGTGAACCCACCCTGAGGAGAAATTGATGAAAATTCCTGGGCAATTGCAAGTGTAACAGGTTGCTGTTCACATTGTGACTGTGTTTACCTGGGCTGAGATAAGCTCAGCTTAGTCCAAGTAGTCTGTGACTATTTTATGTTTAGTTAGTGCCTAGACAAAACTGAAGACAGTTTAAATCAGAATATCCTCTGTGTTGGATTGTAATTATCGGTGTGCCATTCCATCTAAAACAGGAAGATGGCGATACCGAGAGCGATTTTCCCCTCAAAAATCTCACAGTTTTGTATCTACTTCTGGCTGCTTGTGTGATTACAGATTTGATATTATTCATAGACAGTAAGCAGCTTTCCTGACTGTGCTTATAAATTGCTCTTTTCCTGTGTCATGCCCGCATGGTAGATGCTAGAATATAGTGGGTATCTGCATATACTGTAGTTGCAGTTCAGTGTTCCTGGTTCTCCTATATTATGGTCACTTGGGCTTTCCTTAGCTATTTGTTTGCTCCTGTACATTTAGTCCTGGCACAATTGCGTGTAAACAAACCAAATAAGGTATAACGGATAGGAGGGGGGGGAAATTTTTAAGAAACAGCCATTTTTGCCCAAACTTTTTTTTTTTTTGTATAAATTGTTAATGTTGAATGTATTTCTGTGATTCTGTTCCTTTAAGACAGCAGCCATTGTAATTGTGACATGATGCTGGAGTGAGACCCCCCCCCCTTTTATATCAGCCTGTCTGTTCTGCAGACAGAGTGTGAGCAGAGAAGCAGGAAGTGACGAGACAGAGAGCAGCAGCCATCTTGGCAAGTGTTGTATTGAACTGGTGTGGAGATTTTTCTGTACAGCTAAGCTGTATCTTGGTCCAGAGACAAACAGAGTGTAAAGAGACAACAGGACTAGTGAGTCCACGTGAAAGGAACTGTGCTCAGTGGCTGATCAGTGAGACTGACATTGTGACTGTGTATATGGATACCACAGATAGAGACTCGCAGTGCTGTTGATGTACTGGACAGCACCTGCTAAATCCCGGCTTACATCCCAGCTCAGTGTATGGATTCGGCAGGACTGTCAGTGTGCTGAGTGGAATCTGCTGTTGGATTACATTGCATTCATTGGGTTTCCCTGTTAAAGAGAACTTCATTTCTCCTGAGATCCTGATAACAGTGAGGAGAGGACGCTTCACTATAAAAGAAAGGAACGACTTTGGGCCCCACCGCGCGCTTCTACGGACTGTAAGCGGTCCACCTGGACCACTGGGGAAAAGGGGGTGCACCCAAATGTGATGTCAGGGTCAGTTAGGGATAGTTTTGAGTATATTGTTCATTCAGTGTCCATACTGCAGAAGTGGACAGAGTAAAAGTGGAAACCATTGCAGAATTTGCCTTGAAATTGTTCATGCTATATTGTATATTTTGCTTGTCTTTATCCCTGTCATTTTACCTTCAAATAGCCTTTATTAACTTATAGTAAATATATATTCTTTTCTTGAACTACCGCGTGTGTGTTCATTTCTGGTTGCGGAGTCCAAACCACCTGCCTTGCTCTCGGTTCACAAATTGGCGTAGTCGGCAGGATCCGCTTACCAGAATGGACGGTGACGCACCCGTTAGAGAGAATGATGCTGGAGGAAGAATGCCAGCAGGGGCTATAATGAGTCAGTTAGCTAAATTTGATGGCAATAATATGTCAGTGAGTATGTGGGTGGAACAGATACAAATGATACAGCGAATGTACCAGACCGCACCAGAAGTACTAGTAGAGCTAGCAATATTGACATTACAAGGGGATGCTAAAACCACGGTGATACTGAGGCCATTTGAACAAAGGCAGACATTTGAGCAAGTAGTCCAGATTCTAGAAACCATCTATGGAGAAACTGCATTGCTGGGGTCTCTGCAGGCTCGGTTCTTCCAGAGGGTACAACAGGAGAATGAAAGCCTTCCCCAATATGCAAATGCCCTACAAGAACTGCTCCGAGATATTCAAGGGAAGGAAAGAGGGGGCTCGCCAGCCTTCTGTAACCCTGATCGGACTCTCCGTGACCAGTTTGTCCTGGGGATACGTGACGGCAGTTTAACTGTGACTATGCAGGATTTTATACGACGAGAGACTGATGCTAAATTCCATGATGTACAGGTAGAGGCCATCTCCCGTGCCAATAGTATGGTCCCGAGGCCCCAGACTGCAGTTGGAGTTACTTTGTCACAGGGGGCTAGTTCTGGCTCAGAGACAGTAGAAAAAGGGACGGTTAAAGAAATTCTCACAGTAATGCAGAAACTGCAAGAACAAATGGAACACTTGCACACCCGTTGTGATGAACATTCTATGAAAATTGCAGACTTCCAGAAAACTGGAGGTGAAAGGGTGAGCCGTCCATACCCAGAAAATCAGAATCACCCACCACCCCGCTGGAGGGATGAGGATAGGACCTACCGAAGGGGTCCAAATCATTTAGTGCAGTGCTCAGGAGAAATCGAAGGGGCTTACCGAAGGGGCCCAAACAGATGGCCAGAACGACGGGAGATACGCTGCTGGGAGTGTGGACGGATGGGCCACGTTGCTGCTAGATGTCCAGAGCAGCGACAAACTTATGAGAGACCGCCGTTAAACTGAAGTCCCCTGCTGCTGTAGGGCGTGTAGTAGGGGAGACTGACAAGAAGACTATGTGGGGAGAATGCCCTAATGATGACCTGATCGCTGCAAGTCCTGTTATACAGGTGGAAATGGAGGGTATTCCGGTTACCGGGATGATTGACACGGGTTCCCAAGTAACGACCTTGAGTAGAGACTGTTATGAACGGTACTTCCAGCAACATGTGAAATATGATCCCCATACATTCATACGAGTGGTCGCAGCTAACCAGTTACCAGTTCCAGTCATGGGAGTGGCCTGGATGAATGTCCGGGTATGTGGCCAAGATCTAGGTAGGAAAGGCATTGTGGTGGTACAGGAGTCACATGAAGTAAAGGTCCCTGTCATTTTGGGGATGAATGTGTTAAAAGAATTAGATCAGATCCTCTTTGAAAAGAAAGGTCACGGTTATTGGAAAGAAACCACCACCCATCGGCCTACTCAAACAGCTTTCCAGCGGCTGATCCGGACATGTGGCTTACAGAAAAGTTCGGATGCACAACGTCCTCTGGCTCGAATTTCAGTTCCTTTGCATACAAAAGTTACACTGCCACCCAGTCGGGAGACAATAGTGTCCATGCCCGTAGGCACCTGTCGGAAACTAGAGGGCATAGCTGTGTTGGTAGAACCACTGCAGGCAGCCGAAGGAGGTGTTGATCCACTAGTGGCCCGTTCCTTGGCAATAGTTCGCAATGGAAGAGTACCACTTCGATGTGTAAACACTCAGGACTAGAGTGTGGACCTGACCCCAGGGAGGCAGCTGGCTAACATCTATGTGACTCCGGAGGAAGTAAGGAAAGTAACTCCAATGCAGCTGAAGCCGACTGAAAGGGATGAGTGGACCGTAATTGTGTCCATGGGAGAAGATGAGGAACCCACCTCTGAATGGAATGGCCGTGCAATTCGAGAACAGATGAAGATGGATGCAAGTTCATGTTCTCTGGAATGGGTGCAGAAGGTAGATGAGCTGTTATGGGAGAACCGAGCCGCCTTTGCACGGTATGCTGAAGATTTTGGATGTACCACAGGGATCTACCATGAGATTCCCACAGGAGACACCCCTCCAATTAGAGAGCGCTACCGACAAATTCCTCCACAGTTGTATCAGGAAGTGAAAGAACTGTTAGCTAAGATGCTACAGGGTGGGATCATCCAAGAAAGCCAAAGTCCCTGGGCGGCTCCTGTGGTGTTAGTAAGAAAGAAAGATGGGTCCATCCGATTTTGCGTAGACTATCGGAAGTTAAACGCTTGCACCGTACGAGATTCCTACCCCTTGCCACGGATTGAGGAGTCTCTCTCAGCGCTGGGGAGAGCCCGGTACTTCTCCTCACTAGATCTGGCTAGTGGGTATTGGCAGGTGCCGATGGTCACAAAAGACAAGGAGAAGACGGCATTCATCTTGCCCATGGGACTATACGAATTTAACCAGATGCCCTTCGGGTTGACAAATGCACCCGGAACGTTTCAGCGGTTGATGGAGAAATGTCTCGGTGACTTCAACTTTGAGTTCACTCTCATCTACTTGGATGACATTATAGTGTATTCTGCGACCTTTGAAGACCATCTCCACCAGTTGGGGCAAGTATTTCGAAGATTGCGGGAACATGGGCTCAAATTGAAACCCAGTAAATGTCGGTTGTTCCAATCTGAAATTGATTACTTGGGTCACCGCGTATCAGGAGAAGGGGTGAGACCATCAAGAGACAAGATAGCGGCTGTTCAAGATTGGCCAATACCGACTACCCTGCGAGAAGTGAGGGCGTTCCTTGGAGTAGCCGGTTACTATCGACGGTTTATTAAGGATTTCGCCAAGGTAGCAGCACCACTTAATGCTCTCCTACGAGGCACATCCGGTGGTCCAAAGAACCGGTCCGTGAAGTGGGGACCTGAACAGGAACAAGCCTTCCAGGCATTGAAGGATGCACTGACAACAGCCCCAATCTTGGCATATGCTGATTACCACTTGCCGTTCCAGCTGTATACAGATGCAAGCCTGTATGGTCTTGGAGCAGTGCTTTCCCAGCTTCAGGATGGCCAGGAGAGGGTCATAGCATACGGCAGCCGGTCTTTGAGAGATTCTGAAAGAAACCCCGAGAATTATAGTTCATTTAAGTTGGAGCTGTTGGCACTGGTATGGGCCATGACCGAGAAATTCTCTGAATATTTGACCGGTGCTGAAGTTTTAGTACTGACTGACAACAACCCACTAGCTCACCTGGAAAATGCCAAGCTCGGGGCGTTAGAGCAGAGGTGGATAGCCCGAATGTCTAAGTTCAATTACCGCATTAAGTATCGGTCCAAGACAGAGAACCAGAATGCTGACGGACTTTCTAGGGTAACCGCCCAGACCCCCACAGTAGACGTGGATCATGAGTTGGAGCATGTGGAGGTGCCCGACTTCAGCAGATTTTCACAGGCCTTGGCCGCCGCTAATCAGTTTGAGATGGAGGGGACTGAAACGGCTCCTTTCTTTGGTCCCTCACGACAGGAATGGGCACAGATACAACAGACCCATGAGGGGCTGGCGCAGATAATCAAGTGTGTTGAGAAAGGCCAGAAGCCCTGTAGAGAGGAAAGAGAACGACTGACACGTGAGATATTATCTGTTCTGAGTCAGTGGGAAAAGTTGGAGATGAAAAATGGAGTGCTATGCCGAAAGGTCTATTTACCTTCTGAGATCGACATTCGATACCAAATTGTGGTGCCTAGTGAACTGGCTCGCTCGTTGGCAGTTGAGGCTCATAATAAGAATGGACATTTTGGTCATGAGAAGACCTTTCGTTGGTTACAGCGACTGATTTACTGCCCTGGTCTTCGTCAAATGGTCGAAGAAGTATGCCGCAGCTGTCGAACTTGTGAGATCCATAAGGCACTAGAACAGAGAGCTCCCCTGCAAACCATCGTGACCCAGGAACCTTTAGAAATCGTCATGATAGACTATCTAATGGTTGGCCCATCCAATAGCGGACACCAGTATTGCCTCGTAATGGTGGATCACTTCACCAAATTTGCGGTGGTAACTGCACCAAGGACCAGCAGCTGAGTCAGCAGCTCGTGCTCTGTGCCAAGATTTCATGCGAGTATATGGGTGTCCCCAACGCATCCACTCCGACCAGGGCGCCTGCTTTGAGGGACACGTAATGAAAGAAGTTCAACGTATCTACGGGATAAAGAAGTCGCACACGACTCCATACCACCCTCAGGGAAATGGGGCCTGTGAAAGATTCAACAGAACTCTGCTACAGATGCTGCGGACTCTGGAGGAAGACAAGAAGTTACAGTGGCCTCAGTTCTTGTCTGAAATGGTGTGGGCCTATAACAATCAGGTCCATTCTACAACGGGGTACTCTCCTTATACACTTCTCTTTGGGCGGTCTGGGCGAAGTATAGGAGAATTACAGTTGAATGATGTGGATGGGTTCCCTCCGAGGGATCCAACCTCTTGGGTGCGGGCGCACCGGCAGAGACTTGAGACGATCCATCGATTGGTGCGGCAGCGCCTGCAAGAACATCCCCATCCTGATAAGACCCCAGTGCAAGAAGCACCATTGCAACCAGGCGACCTGGTGCTAGTTCGTGTCAAGAAACCCCAAGGGAAATTGGAAAGCCGATGGGAGGCTTTGCCGTATCGTGTTGTTGGCCGCAAGTATGCGAATGGGCCAGTGTGCCAGGTCCAGAAAGAAGGAACTGATTGTGTTTGAGTACTTCACCGAAATATGTTGCGCCTGTGTCATTCTGAAGGGACAAATCATGATGGGCCTGCCAATGTGAATGAGCTCCCACAGTCAGAGAATGGAGGTGCGGAATGGGCCTCCGACGAGGAGGATGATTGTTGGCCGATCCCTGCTCCTGGGGATGTTCCACCTGTGACTACTGTATCTCTGGCCTGTGCCCCCTCTGGTGCGGAATCCGCTGGTCCTTCTCAGCCCATAGCTGCAGCACCCCATAATATACCACCGGTCCTCAGACGGACCACTAGGCCAAATGCTGGTATTCCCCCTGTTCGGTATGCGCAGGATGAGTTTGTTTGGCCTGCCATACATCGGTATACTACCACCCTGTGCATAAAAGTACAACCCTCTGGATATACAGTCATAGGCAGGGACTGCCAATCTTAAAGTGGGGGGGAATATGTAAGAGACAGCCAATGTTGTCCTAAGCTTTATTTGTCTGTATAAATTGTTAATGTTGAATGTATTTCTGTGATTCTGTTCCTTTAAGACAGCAGCCATTGTAATTGTGACATGATGCTGGAGTGAGACCCCCCCCCCCCTTTTATATCAGCCTGTCTGTTCTGCAGACAGAGTGTGAGCAGAGAAGCAGGAATTGACGAGACAGAGAGCAGCAGCCATCTTGGCAAGTGTTGTATTGAACTGGTGTGGAGATTTTTCTGTACAGCTAAGCTGTATCTTGGTCCAGAGACAAACAGAGTGTAAAGAGACAACAGGACTAGTGAGTCCACGTGAAAGGAACTGTGCTCAGTGGCTGATCAGTGAGACTGACATTGTGACTGTGTATATGGATACCACAGATAGAGACTCGCAGTGCTGTTGATGTACTGGACAGCACCTGCTAAATCCCGGCTTACATCCCAGCTCAGTGTATGGATTCGGCAGGACTGTCAGTGTGCTGAGTGGAATCTGCTGTTGGATTACATTGCATTCATTGGGTTTCCCTGTTAAAGAGAACTTCATTTCTCCTGAGATCCTGATAACAGTGAGGAGAGGACGCTTCACTATAAAAGAAAGGAACGACTTTGGGCCCCACCGCGCGATTCTACGGACTGTAAGCGGTCCACCTGGACCACTGGGGAAAAGGGGGTGCACCCAAATGTGATGTCAGGGTCAGTTAGGGATAGTTTTGAGTATATTGTTCATTCAGTGTCCATACTGCAGAAGTGGACAGAGTAAAAGTGGAAACCATTGCAGAATTTGCCTTGAAATTGTTCATGCTATATTGTATATTTTGCTTGTCTTTATCCCTGTCATTTTACCTTCAAATAGCCTTTATTAACTTATAGTAAATATATATTCTTTTCTTGAACTACCGCGTGTGTGTTCATTTCTGGTTGCGGAGTCCAAACCACCTGCCTTGCTCTCGGTTCGGGAAAAAAAAACCCCCCCCCCCCCCCCCCCCCCCCCCCCACAGATTGCTTCTTATTGTACATGGTTACAGCCTCAAAGAAAGATGTAAAATGTGCATCACCTAAAATGGGGACATTAGCAGCAAAAAAATAGAAAGAACACCATTTATAAAAATATAAAAATTAAAAAAAAAAACCCCCCCCCGGGCCCCCCCCCCCCCCCCTCATATATAAAATTTTTAAAAAAAAAAAACCCTTTTAAAAAAAATTCCTTTCCCCCCCCCCCCCCCCCCCCCCCCCTTTTTTTTTTATTTTTTATATTTTTTTTAAAAAAAAAAAAACTACACCCACAATCTTTTAATTTCTCACAAACTTTCTTTTTTTTGGTATCACTGAAACATGGCTGACACCCTCAGACACTACCACCCGTGCTGCACTCTCCTACGGCGGTCTCCAGCTTTCACACAGAGGAACCTTAACCGTCTTGACACCTGCATACTCTCTTACTCAAAGGAAGAAGACGTGCTTCAAGGGTTGCAGAATGTCCTTGGAAGAAAAGCCACTCAAAGGAAGATTTCATCAGTTATAAAGAGGCAGTTCACTACTTCAAGAATGTTCTCACCTCTGCCAAACAGGTTTATTTCACCACTCTCATAACACCTTTAGCTCCTTTCTCTGTCCCTTGGTGCCACCTCTGACATCACTTATTTCAGTTGAAAACTTTACCTCTTATTTCAAAAACAAAATTGACACCATCAGAGAGAGCCTCAACTTACACCTCCAACAACCACTCTACTCAACTCTTCAGTGCAATACCTCCATAACCTGCCTATCCATTGTCACTAACGACAAGTTCTCCTCCTCTCTCAAAATCCCACCTCACCACCTGTGTGTTCGAGCCGATCCAACTTCATCCCCCAACCTCATTGAAATCTTTACTCTTGCTCTAATCCACCTCTTCAACCAATCTCTAACCAGTGGCACCTTTCTATCTGTCTTTAAACACAGTACTGTCACACCCATCCTCAAGAAACCATACCTCAACCAGTCCTCTCCAGCCAACTATCTCCCCATCTCTCTGCTCCTGTTTGCTTCAAAACTGCTTGAACTACACGTTTACATTGAACTGTACTCCTACCTCTTATTCTACTTACTATTTGACAGACCACAGTCAGGCTTCTGACCCCATCACTCCACAGAAACCACCCACCCTAACATTTCCCTCCCAACTTCTTTTGAGAAAATATGGCGAGTGGGCACTTCCAAAAAAGGACTAATCTCCACAATATATCATCTTCTTTCCTCTCCAGAAGGACAGGAACTTCCTGTCCATAAGTATATGACTAGATAGGAGGAAGCAGTTGGGAGACCGATATCCTGTATCCAATGGCAGATAATATGGTCATGTGCCTCTAAGTCATCAATATGTGTGACATTTAAAGAAATACAATATAAGCTTTTTATGCATTGGTATCATACTCCCGCCCTCCTACACCACTTAAACCCTGCAATTACCTCTGAAAGCTGGCGCTACCATTCTGCAGTGGGCACACGCTACCATATATTCTGGAGCTGCACCTAATATTGGTTTTCTGGAGGGAGGTGAGTGATATGACTGGTGCACGCTTTATATAGGGTATCCTGCTGGATCCTCTCACTTACATGCTTAATCTGCCCCATAGGTGCTTAGGGGGTGCTTCTAGATTGTTTCTTAATCTGTGTACAGTGACCAAGACCCTTTATAGAAATGCATTGCAAACATGTCAAGCATTAAAGGGGTATTCCCATGAACATAACCATATCTATATTTGTAGATAATTAAAAGTTAAACATTTTTTCAAATATAAGTAATTAAAAAATTCTGCAGAGTTTTAAAGATTATCTCTATCTTAGTGGTGACAGTCTGTTGTCTTTATCAGTTGCCAGTGGATACGAACACAAATGCAGAAACTTTCTATGGTCTGGGACTTGTCAGGAACCCAGCCATGATTTTCTTATTGTAGCTGGGTTATCAGGCAGGGACACTACATGTATCAGAAGATATCCTGGCTGCAATAAGGAAATCATAGCTGATTTTATGACCTTAGAAAGGTCCTACATTCATGGTCGTATCCACTGGAAACCGATCAAGACAACAACTTGTGACCACAAGTTGTGCCAAACGGCACTATTCTGTTCTCCTCCTATGCTTTTCCTTTGCCTTCAACATAGTTGACCACGCTCTCTTGTTATAAACTCTCTCATACCTTGGCATCACAGACTTGGCACTCTCCTGGATCTCTTCATACCTCACCAACCACTCATTCAGTGTCACATACACCACCTCCTCACTCGCTTTCTGTAGGTGTCTATCAAGGCTCTGACTTAGGACCTCTCTTGTTCTCTATTTACATCCTCGGCCTTGGCCAACTTATAGAATCCCATGATTTTCAATACCACTGTTACGCCTACGACACTCAGATATATCTCACTCAGATATATCTCACTCAGATATATCAGGCATTATCATTTTGTTGTCCAGAGTTCCAGAGCCTAGCAGCCATAGCCTCCTTCCTCTTATCCTGCTTTAACAAACTCAAAATGGAGAAAACTGAGTTCATCATCCCCCCCCACCTCGCACAGCCCCCCTACCTGACCCATTTATCAATGTTAGTGGTGCCACACTTTCCCTAGTCCCAAAAGTCCATTTCCTGGGGGTAACCTTTAATTCTATCCTATCCTTCGATCCTCACATCCAAGCCCTCAACACCTCCTACCGTCTCCAACTCAAGAACATTTATCCTATCTGCGACTTCCTCATCCCTGAAACAACAAAAATGTTAGTCCATGCCCTTATAATATCCTGCTGTATAGACTACTGTAGCACCCTTCTCCACAGCCTCCCAGCAAATGCTCTGTCACTCACTTAATTCACCTCTCTCCAGATTTTTCTTCAGCCTCTCCCCTCTGCCAATCCCTTCATTGGCTACCTATTGCCCAGCGAATAGAATTTAAAATTCTAATGCTGACTTACAAAGCCATCCAGAACCTGTCTTCTCCATACATCTCTGACCTAATGTCCTATATTATGTGCAGTTTACACAATAATAATAATAATAAATATAACATATTCCACAGCACTGTACAATTTGTAGGGTTCAAGTACTGACTAAAAAGATACATTACAAAGAAATAGTCAATTCACACAATGGGACTTAGGGCCCTGCTTGCAAGAGCTTACAATCTATGAGGTAGAAGGGGTGACACAAGAGGTAGCAGGGGCGGCAACAGACACACAAGACTGTCCCCCCCGATTGCAAGCTTCAAGAGTACCCTGAAGACTCACCTCTTCAGGATGGCCTACCACCTTCAATAGCTCTACTACAACCATACCACCATCTGAACAGCTTCTACCCTCACCTATCCGCCTTTTCCTTATAAGCCCCTGCGAACAGGGCTCTCTATCCCATTGTACCAATTGGTCATTGTCAGTATTGTACTTGTTTTGTGTATTGTATGTAAGCCCTCAAATGTACAGCACCATAGAATTAATAGTTTTCTAGAAATAAATAATAATAATGAGTGTTTTTAGGAAATTGGTATGTTAACTAACTGGATCAAAATTAATCTGTAAACATTGCCCCACTTAATCTGAAGGGTTTAGTGTTATCAACCCCCTTGTATACGCTGGTTTTATTACCAGATCAGTGTTGGACATAAGGTTCCTTTAACCCCTTAGCGACACGTGACATACTATTACGTCTTGAGTATGTCGTAATAGCGTCTTGAAGCGCTTTATCCCCCTTCTGGGATGGGTTAAGAGGATTATTTCTCAAGTCACTGAGACTTATCACAACTTGGGCCCTGCTCTGTTCCTCCTCCATCATTGCGAGTCCCCGGTGCATATCTATATAAGCACTCCTTGCTTTGATTTTTAGTCCTTGCTGCTCCGGCATGTATCCTGCAGTTTTGGAAGCGAACTGAACCCCCCTCTCTCCCTCTGGGTTTTGAAGGTCAATGAGATTATGTGTATGGAGAACCTTACCTCTTTCCTGCATTATCCTGTTGAAACTTTTAACAAGACCTGGTTCTACTGGATGGAATTCCAACATACCAGTGAATATCAGATGCTTCTTGGGCCCGTGCCTCCCCCATAGACCTATAGTGGGATGCTCTGGCTAACTGATGGGTTACCTGTTTATTACTATTCTTGACCCTCTGGCTTTGCTCCTTGGGGAATTTTATTGCTCTTTCTGATGAAGAATTTTCGATTGGTTGCACCCCTGGGGTGGTGTAGTTTCCAAAATGGGGTTACATGTCTGCGGATTCCACATTACTGGCAATTCAGGGGCTCTGCAAAAGTGGCATGATGTCCAAAAACCAAGATAGTGCTCCTTCCCTTTTGTGCCCGGCTGGGCCCAAACAGAAGTTTATACCCACATATGGAATTGTTAAGTACGTTATCCTGGGTACACCAGTGTCATACATGTGGGCATAAACTGCCGTGGGCACACAGCAGGGTGCAGATGTGAAGGAGCGTGCTTTTGGACCACATATTTAGATTGTTGGTTTTTGGACTACATGTCACATTTGCAGAGACCCTAAAATTGTCCTTACAAAATGGGGTCACTTATTGGGAAATTCCAATTTTCCGGTACATCCAGGACTCTGCAAAAACAAAATGGCGTCCAAAAAAATTCCTCTAAATCTATACTCCGAAAGCTAAAAAGAGCAGTGCTCCTTCCCTTCTGAGTCCTGCTATGTGGCCAAGCAGCTGTTTACACCCACATATATAACTTTTTTTTTGTACTCAAGATAGCCCACTTAATAGTTTTAGGATTGCATGTCTCTGATGACACAAAGTGGGTACAATGTATTGGGCACTGAAATGGCCTATTTCTTTAAAACAGTCAATTTTCACTTTGTATATTAATTTTAGGAAGCACTCTTAGGCTCAAAATGATAATACCCCTTTAGAAATTCCTTGAGGGGTGTAGTTTCCAAAATGGTATCACTTTTTGGGGGTTTCTATTGTATTGGTACTCTAGGGGCTAAAATTTGTTAAATTGATGGTTTATTGGAAAAACATTTTTTTAATTTTCATGTCCCAATGTTAATAAAATCTGTGAAACAGAAACATGCTCACTACACCCCTTGATATGTAGTTGGGGGTGTAGTTTCCAAAACAGGGTCACTTTTGGGGGTTTCCGTTGTACTGGTACTTTAGGCGCCCTGCAAATGCGACATGGCACATGAAAATTATTCCAGCAAAATCTGCTCTCCAAAAGCGCTCTTTCCATTCCTAGCCCTGCCATGTACCCATACAGCAGATTACGACCACTTATGGGGTATTGTAGTGTACAGGAGCTATTGTTTAACAAACTGTGGGGTGCTTTTTCACCATTAACCCCTTGTGAAAATGAAAACTTTGGGCATAAAGTGACATTTTAGTATTTTTTTTACACATCCCAATGTTAGTAAAATCTGTGAAACGGCTATGGGGTCAAAATGCTCACTATACCCATTAATGAATTCTGTCAGGGGTGTAGTTTCCAAAATTGTGCCACTCTTGGGGGATTTCCATTGTATTGGTACTCTGAAAATGAGACATGGCACCTCAAAACTATTCCAGCAAAATCTGCTTTTCAAACAGCCAGTGACGCTCCTTCCCTTCCGTGCCCAAACATCAGTTTACACCCACATGTGGGAAATTTCTGTGCTCTGGAGAAATTGCATAAGAAACTATGTGATGCATTTTCTCTTTTAACCCTTTGGGAATGTGTTAATTTTAGAGCTAAATGAATGTATTAATGGAAAAAAAAATGAAATGTCTAAATTTCACCTCCATATTGTTTTAATTCCTGTGAAATGCTTAGAGTTAACAAACTTCCCAAATGCTGTTTTGAATTGTTTGAGAGGTTCAGTTTTGAAAATGGGGTGATTTATGGGGGTTTCTAATATTGATTAGTGTATACCACTAACATGAAGTACAATGTGTCACAAAAAAACAATCTCAAAATCACTTGTGTAAGTTAAATGAGGTGTAAATGAGGCCGTGTCTCTAACGCACTTTTGGGCTGTGTCCTTAAGGGGTTAATGCTTATTTCTCTTAGTAATTGTTGATTCTGAAACTCAGTTGGAACCAAATATGAGAATGCCTTCATATAACTCCTACTTTGTGTAGGATTAAAGTTAGACAGGGGTTTGACATATACATATTTAAAATAATCACCAGGAAGATCAATATTCTTATTTGAGACCAATTTGTGGTGTTTAATAGAAAAATTCTGATTGAACATGAGTTTTTGAAATAAAAAAGAGGTTCAATTCCTTCACCTAGGATATGCCAGATTTGTACACCTCTGTTGGTGCCAGCCTCCCTCTCAACTCATTAGAATCAATGTTCCAAATGCAGTATGTACCATCCACATTCACATTGTCCAGTTAGTCACGCATCAGATTGTCATTTTTTTTCATAATCAATTTATGTTCAAAAGTTCTCAAACAAATATAGTCAAATTCAGAACATTGAAATCATCATGATTCACAAATGGTTTCGTTTCAGTAAAGGTTTACAAATATAATGTCCTTATTGCCAGAATCTATAAGAAGTGTCCTTTTCTAGATCCAGCCCTGGTTGAAGTTTTCATCCTGAAAGGAGGGCCTAAAGGGTATACATACTTGTAGGCCCTTGGGGATCCTATTTATCTTCAGGAAGCATATATTAATGGAATGTTGCATCTCATTCTTGGTAAAGTCCTCTGGTTTAAGAAAATTGTCAGTCATATTAGGTCTTTTTACCAAATTTATACATATAGCTCTGGGCTGAATGAGTAGCAGCTGTTGCGGTTTTGGAAATTGCAGCATGTCAATTATACCTAAGGAAACGCTGGTGGTTTCCCTATAGTTCTAATGGAAGCAGAAAGTCCGCAGAGGAAACCTCTGTGGACTTTCTGTGTGAAGCGCTGCGGGAAAAACTGTTACCACCATATTTTTTCCTACACAACTTTTTTGCTGCGGCCCACTACGTGGGGCCTTAGCCTTAATAAAGCCCAAGAGCCACCCTAATTAAATTAATTGCTCCCAAAAAAAAAAGTTATACTCGCCTACCTGCAATCCTTTGATGAACGGATCCGCCGCCTCCTCCCTCTCCATGCACAGGATGTCTGTGTCTCAGCGCAGGAGGTATGATGCTGTGACATCATCGCACCTGCCTGTGCCAAGAAGCAGATGTCTTCTGTCTGTGGTCTCGGTTAGTTGCAGGATGCATTTTAACTAGACACTGATCTAATTAAAAGTAAAGCATGCATTAATTAAACTGAATTATCATCCAATAGTATCTGCACGTATCTGTAAAAAAATCCTTTAACGTGGGGGAAAGACATAATGACCATATTCGCCATTTTGTTACCAGTATAAAGTTGCAGGTCATTTATCAAAACAGTATTGTCAATAATAATTCAATAATTCTTAGCGGTTATTATCACTTATTTAAAGGTGTTTGTTAGTGTCTGAACCCATAAAAAGGACCATATTCGCTATTTTGTTACCAGTATATAGTTGCAGGCCTTAATGTAGGGACAGACATCGGCAGGAGCTAGGGAAAGACTTAGAAAACATATAGAAGTTCAGGGAAAGAGGCTGAGCCTTAGGATTGTAGGGAAAGTGGAGGAATTGAGAGAAGAATTTGGGGTGGTTGCAGGGTCATTTACAACAAGAATTTGCAGCATAATTCACATTGCAGCACTCACTGTCATTATACTGCTGCTCATTACTCATATCTGTGTCTTCAAGGTGGAACACAACAAGCTTTTTGCAGTGCAGTACATCAAAAAACAGTGAATTATCATACACTAAACACCTGCTCTGATGCCACACTACTGGCTGGGTAGGACAGCTTTTCCAGGGCAAACTCGGCCAGTTGCGGCCACAAATCCAGTTTGGTTGCCCAATAGTCCAGCGGATCTTTGATGACGGGTGGCAGGGTGCACTCTAAGTATGCCACCACCTGCTGGTTCAGGTTCTTTTCTGTCTAGCTGCTGATGAGCAGTTTCTTCACTATGCGGGTGAAGAAGGTGCTCATCAGCGACTCTAGGCTCAGGCTGCTGCTGATGGAGCCAATACTGCTCCTGCCACCACCCCATCCCCACAGCTGCCATGGCAGTGCAAGGTGAGCGCTCAGGGCCTGGTCGGACCTGCGAGAGGATGGACGATGGCGCAGATAGGCAGCAGCCAACTTACTACATAGGATATCTCTATAGTAGTTCAGTTTGTCCTCCCTCTCATAGAGTGTATAAAAGGCCCCCATTTTTCCCCGGTAGCGAGGGTCTAACATGGTGGAAAGCCAATAGTCATCCCTCTGCGAAATGATGACAAAATGGCTGTCACTGCGCATGGAAGGCACCATGCTTCGGGCCATTTGCGCAAGTGACTCTGAGGGACTCTCCTTATCCATCTCCACTGCATACTGCCAAGGTGTGTCTGGGTCATCTGCCTCATCATCCTCGTCTCCCTCTTACTGTTCTGGTTGCTCCTGCTCCTCCTCTCCACCCATTTGGCTACACATTGTTTGTGCTCCAATGTCCTCCTCATCCTCCTCCTCCTCCTCCATTTCAGCCCCCACAGGGCTCATGTGGCCTTGAGATGTAGACGCCACATTTCCAGTCCCCTGACCAACCAGATTTAAAAGTATCTTTTCCAGGATGTGAATCAGTGGAATGACGTTGTTCATCCCGTAGTCCTGGCGACTGACTAACAATGTGGCCTCCTCAAAGGGAACGAGCAAACGGCAGGTGTCACGCATGAACTGCCACTGGCTAAATTTAAAGTTGTGCTAAAGGCACAGGAAACTTGGTGAAATTTAAAGGGAAGATGAATGCAGCACGTTATCAGCAAATACTGGAGGCAAATTTGCACTCATCAGCCAGGAAGCTGCGCATGGGACGTACTTGGACGTTCCAACATGACAACGATCCAAAACACAAGGCCAAGTCGACCTCTCATTGGCTACAGCAGAAGAAAGTGGAGGTTCTGGAGTGGCCATCTCAGTCTCCTAACCTCAATATCATTGAGCCACTCTGGGGAGATCTCAAGCGCGTAGTACATGCAAGACAGCCCAGGAATTTACAGGAACTGGAGACTTTTTGCCAAGAAGAATGGGCAGTTTTACCATCTGAGAAAATAAAGAAACTCATCCACAACTACCACAAAAGACTTCAAGCTGTCATTCATGTTAGAAGGGGCAGTACACGGTATTAACCCCTTAAGGACACAGCCCAAAAATGCGTTAAGGACCAGGCCTTGTTTTTCAAAACTGACATGTGTCACTTTATGTGGCAAGAACTTTGAGACGCTTTAAATTACACAAGTGATTTTGAGATTATTTTCTCGTGACACATTGTACTTCATGTTAGTGTAAACACTAATCAATATTTTTGTATTTATTTATAAAAAAAATAGGATATTTGATGGAAATTTGGAAAAAAAATCGCAATTTTCAAAATGTGAAATTCTCTGTTTTTCAGACAGATAGTCATACCACCCAAATACATTAATAAATATTATCTACCATATCTCTGCTTTATATTGACATAATCTTTTAATCGTCCTTTAATTTATTTTGGATGTTAGAAGGCTTACAAGTGTAACAGCGATTAGAGACACGGCCTCATTTACACCTCATTTAACTTACACAAGTGATTTTGAGATTGTTTTTTGTGACACATTGTACTTCATGTTAGTGGTATACACTAATCAGTATTAGAAAATCCCCATAAATCACCCCATTTTCAAAACTGCACCCCTGAAATAATTCAAAACAGCATTTGGGAAGTTTGTTAACCCTTTAAGCATTTCACAAGAATTAAAACGATATCGAGGTGAAATTTAGACATTTCATTTTTTTCCACTAATCCCTTCATTTAGCCCTAAATTTAACACATTCACAAAGGGTTAAAGGAGAAAATGCATCTCCCAGTTTATTATACAATTTCTCCAGAGCACAGAAATACCCCACATGTGGGTGTAAACTGATGTTTGGGCATTCGGCAGTGCACAGAAGGGAAGGAGTGACACTGGACGTTTGAAAAACAGATTTTGCTGGAATAGTTTTCAGGTGCCATGTTGCATTTGCAGAGCCCCCAAAGTACCAAAACAGTGGAAACCCCCTAAAAGTGACCCCATTTTGGAAACTACACCCCTCACAGAATTCATCAAGGAGTATAGTGAGCATTTTGACCCCACAGCTGTTTCACAGATTTTACTAACATTGGGATGTATAAATGAAAAATTACTAAAATGTCACTTTATCCCCAAAGTTTTCATTTTCACAAGGGGTTAAAGAAGAAAAAGGACCCCATAGTTTGTTAAACAATTTCTCCTGAACACAGCAATGCCCCATATGTGGTCATAAACTGCTGAATGGGTACATAGTGGGGCTCAGAATGGAAAGAGTGCTATTTTGCTTTTGTAGGGCAGATTTTGCTGGAATAGTTTTCAGGTGCCATGTTGCATTTGCAGAGCCCCCAAAGTACCAAAACAGTGGAAACCCCCTAAAAGTGACCTCATTTTGGAAACCACACCCCTCACAGAACATGTCAAGGGGTATAGTACGCATTTTGAACCCACAGCTGTTTCACAGATTTTATTAACATTGGGACATGAAAATGAAAAATTACTTTTTTTTTCCAATAAACCGTCCATTTAGTGACATATTTTTAATTTTTGCAAGTTCTTAAAGAAGAAAAAGCTCCCCACAGTTTGTTACACAATTTCTTTTGAACACAGAAATGCCCCATATGTGGTTGTAATCTGCTGTATGAGTACCTGGTGGAGCTCAGAATGGAAAGAGCGCTATTTGGCTTTTGGAGGGCAGATTTTTCTGGAATAGTTTTCAGGTACCATGTCGCATTTGCAGAGCCCCTAAAGTACCAATACAATGGAAACCCCTCAAAAGGGACCCCATTTTAGAAACTACACCCCTCAAGGAATGTATCAAGGGGTATTATCATTTTGAGCCTAAAAATGCTTCCTAAAAATTAATGTACAAAGTGAAAATTGAAGAATATGTTGCGGCCACTTTGTGGCATCAGAGATGTGAACTCCTAAAACTATTAAGTGGGCTATCCCAGGGAAAAAAAAATTATATATGTGGGTGTAAACTGCTGCTTGGGAACACAGCAGGGCTCAGAAAGGAAGGCGCACTGTGTTTTTTTAGCTTTTGGAGCAAATGGCAGTTTATGCCCACATGGTACTGTGTTTCCCCGAAAATAAGACACCCCCAAAAGTAAGATATAGGAGAGGTTTCGGAGAATTGCCCAATATAAGGCATCCCCCGAAAGTAAGACGTATGTTCCTGAACAGAACATACGGTATATACGGTATGTGAGGCCGCGGGTCGAACCCCACAATCACTGCTATCATTATACTCCGGGGACTTTGAAAAGACCCCGCAGTATAATAATCGGAGGCCCACAGTATTAACCCTTAAGTGTTGCATTCTTTTAATTTCCAGAAATGAACGCGCAGATGATAATGAAAAGTTAAAAATAACATTTTTCCAGAGATACGCCATTTCAGTGTTCGATATGTTGTGCCCAGCTTATGTCTGCAGGGACACACAATCCAAAAAATGTTAAGCGGGGATCCCGGGCACAACAGCTTTTGGAGCGTTCATCTCTGATACAAGCCGGGTACAACATATTATGCACTGAAATTACGTATTCCTGGAAAAATTGTCATTTTCACCTTTCACAATCAGCTGCGTATTCATTTATGGATAATAAATTATAGCAACACTTGGAGGTTAAAAATGCTCACTGTACCCCTGGATAAATTCCTTCAGGAGTGTAGTTTCCAAAATGGGGTCACATGTCAGGAGATTCCACTTTACTGGTGTTTCAGCTCTGCAAAAGTGCAATGGCGTCCAAAAACCAAACCGTCCAAGCCTGTGCTCCAAAAACCAAATAGCGTTCCTTCCACTCTGTGCCCAGTTGTGTCCATACAGCAGTTTATACCCACATATGACATTAAGTACGTTACCCTGGATAGACCAGTGTCATACATGTGGGCATAGGGAAGGAGCGCTATGTGGCTTTTGGAGTGCAGATTCAGATGTTTGGTATCTGGACGTCATGTCATGTTTGCAGAGCCTGAAGGGTACCATATCAGTGGATTCCCCAAAGGAGTGACCCCATTTTGAAAACTGCACCCCTCAAAGAATTTATCAAGGGGTGTAGTAAGCATTAGTATCCCAGACGTGAATACACAGCGGAAAGGGAAAAGTGAATAGGTAAGCTGTGCGTAGTACATTGGAAACACCAAATTCCCTATTATTTCCCCAGTAGTTTCTATTATTGGGGAGGTCACTCTGGGGGTCACTTCTGGTTTATTTTCCCTCATAAGCTCTAAACCTGGGGTGTCCCCTGATATACGCTCGCACAGCTTATACATTCCCTTCCTGCCGCAGCCAGTTACGTTCTAATGATTTGGCGATTTTTGGGGTTTTTGTCTTCACATTGTACGAGCTATATTTTCTTTATTTCTCTGGTGATGTAGCCATATGAGGGCTTGTTGTTTGCGGAGTGAGATGTATTTTGTAATGACATCATCTTTGGGCGCCTATAACTTATTGAATAAATTTTATTAACTCTTTCTTGTTGGATAAAAAAAAAAAAAATCAATTCTGGCACTACATTTTACCTTAGAAATTTTTCACCATGCAGCATAAAGCATAAGTAACATGTTACCTTTATTCTACGAGTCGGGACGATTACGGCGATACCTAATTTATATTGTTTTTTATGCGATACTAATTTTGTAGAACAAAAACCCATTTGGGGACATAAATTAATTGTTTTTGCATCGCCATCTTCTGAGATGCGTAACATTTTTATTTTACGGTTTACAGAGTTGGTTTAGGGCTTATTTTTTGTGGGACAACCTGTGCTTTTTATTGGTACTGTTTTGGGGTACATATGACTTTTTGATCACTTTTTATGGCATATTTTGTAAGGTGAGATGGCAAAAAATCATTACTTTTGGCTAGTTTTTTCCAGTTTTTTTTTTCCCAACGTTCACCGTGTACGTTAAATATTGTTTTAGTTTTATTGTACAGGTTGTTACGGATGCGGCGATACCAAATATGCATTGTTTTTATTAATTTTTAGTTTTTTTTTTTTATATAATTCATTTTATAAAGGAAAAGGGAATTTTTGGGGCATTATTCTTTTATTATTTTTTTTCAAACACTTTATTTTTTTTCACTTTTTTTTATTTTTTCATGTGTCCCATTAGGACACCTGAGCCAGCAATGCTTTGATTGCTGGCTCAGCACTTTCGACTGCAAGACACGAGCATAGAAGTGTCTTGCAGTCTATACAGGAAGTGAGGCTATGCAGACGCATAGCGCTCACTTCCGCAGGTCTCGGCAGGATCAACCAGGTAGTGGGGTCTCCAGGCAGCCTGGGGTCACTTGGCAGACCCCGGGCTGCAGACTATATATATCGGCACCCCCCGATCTCGCCACGGGGGGGTGCCGAGGGGAGCGGCAACATGGCGGAACCCCTTGGTGCCGCGGTCAAACATGACCGCGGCATCCAAGGGGTTAAAACCTCCAATCGGAACTCAGTTCCGACTGGGGGATATGGAGCAGGGTGTTAGCTGTCAGTTACAGCTAACACCTGGTTCTGATGCCGCCCGCTCAGATGGTGAGCGGGCGGCCGCCCCAGGGCATATTATTACGCCCTGTTGCGCGAAGTACCAAGCGCACAGGACATAATGGTACGTCCAATGTCGTTAAGGGGTTAAGAACTGGGGTATGCGAGATTTTGAACAGGGTCATTTTGATGTATATGGTTATTATGATTTAAAAAGAGAAAACACAGAAGTTTGACAATAAATGGCTTCAACCAACCACTAACCATGAGTGGAGAAAAAGTTTTTGTGTTATCATTCATATTCTCTGAAAAAAGGCCAAAAAAACAAAAAATCTGCCAGGGTATGTAAAGTTTTTAGCACAATTGTACACAGGGGAGTACCTCTGTCCGCTTGGATCATAAAGAAATCATTTATGGCTTTTCTCTGTTCATATAGTCGATCCAACATATGGAGGGTTGAATTCCAACGGGTGGAAACATCGCATATCAGCCTATGTTGTGGAAGGCCATTCTGCCGCTGCAGCTCAAGGAGGTTGTGCTTGGCGGTGTACGAGTGGCTGAAGTGCATGCAAAGTTTCCTTGACATTTTTAGGATGTCTTGCAGATGGGTGGAACACTTAAGGAAACTTTTGACAACCAGACCGAACACGTACGTCATGCAGGGCGCATGGCTCAGCCCTCCTTGATGAAGCGTCAACACCATGTTCTTCCCATTATCGGTCACCATGGTTCCGAGTTTGAGGTGTCGCAAAGAAAGCCAGGGTCCTTTCTTGAGGAAGGACACAGAGCAGTTCCTCCCCTGTGTGACTCCGTTCGCCCAGGCAAACGAGGTGTAAAACAGTGTGACACTGCTGTGCCCTGCACATTTGGTATGTTGGAGGAGCACTGTGAATTGTCCCTGCAGTGGAGGCTGAGGAGACAGTGGAGGATGAGGCTGACATTGTTGCAGGACCAATGGCGTGAGGATGTGGAGACTGAAGCTGTGTCACCTGTCCAAGTTGCTGGTGTGTCTGGGCAGGCACCACATTAACCCAGTGGGCCGTAAATAACATATATTGTCCTTGACCGTAGTTACAGCTCCACATGTCGGCGCTGCCATGCACTTCGGCAGACACCGACAGGCTCAAGGACTGGCCCACCTTCTCTTCTAAATATTTGTGCAGGGCTGGTACTGCCTTTTTGGCAACAAAATGACGACTTGGGACTCTCCACCTCGGCTCGGCACAAGCCATGAGTTCTCTGAAAGGTGCAGAGTCCACCACTTGGAAAAGGAGTGACTGCAGCACCAGCAATTGGACAGGAACACACTCAGCTTCTGCACTGTTGGATGAGTGCCCGCATACTGTTGTCTTTTCGAAATCGCTTTTGTGATGGATTGCTGACGCAATGACTGACTAGGAGGAGGAGGAGGAGGAGCAGGAGAATCATGACCAGCAGATAATGGGAAGGACACACAGTTTCCTTTGGCTGAGGTGGTGGAACCTTGACTGCCTGAAATGGCGTGCATGCCTCTGGGTGCTGCTGTAGCAGGCTGGACCACCACATTGAAGCCACAGCTCTCCCAGACCACTTTATGGTGACGCTGCATATGTTCACACAGGGCTGTGGTGCCAACATTGGCACCCTGGCCACGCTTCACCTTCTGCCCACAGATTGAACATATGGCTATGTTCACCTCCCCTGGCGGCTTTACAAAATACTGCCACACCGCTGAGTAGGTGATTTTACCCCCAACACTCCGCGCTAACTGACTGCTACCGCCACTGCCTCCGTGAACCCCTGCACCACTGCTTTCTGGGCATGTAGGCTTCTGCGAAGCGGGTAGTCTACCCTGGGCACATTTAGCTCCCGACCTCACACTGCTGCCACCCTGCTGTCTCCTCCGCTGCCTCATGCACAAGCTGCAACCCTCTTCTCCTGATGACGATGAAGCCCCTGCCAATTATGATCGGCTACATCGTCATCCACTACAGTCTGCAATTCACTGATGTCTTCCTCAACACCAGCTCTCATGCCACTCTCCTCATCACTACTTGCCCGCCTACCGGAGGTAGCGGCGGATGTCTCCTCCAGATCTTTGCTGAGCAGTAGCTGCTGACTGTCCTCTACACTTACCCCAGTCCCATGAGTCCGCTGCCTTGGGATAACCTTAGACTCTGACCTATCCTTCAAGCCGCACATCCTAACCCTCAGAACCTCCTGCCGCCTCCAACTGAAGAACATCCATCGAATCCGCTTCTTCCTCACCCCAGAAACTACAAAGATGCTAGTCCATGCCCTCATAATCTCCCACTTAGACTACTGTAACACCCTTCTACATGGCCTCCCAGCAAATACCCTCGCCCCCTCCAGTCCACCTTAAATTACGCCGCTCGTTTAATACACCTCTCCCCCCGGTTCTTCTTCGGCCGGTCCCCTCTGCCAATCCTTTCACTGGCTACCCATTGCCCAGCGAATAGAGTTCAAATTACTAACGCTGACATACAAAGCCATCCACATCCTGTCCCTTCCATATATCTCCAAGCTAATCTCCTGCTACCTGCCCACACGTATCCTCTGATCCTCCAAAGACCTACTCCGCTCTGCTCTTATTCGCTCTTCACACAACCGTCTCCAAGACTACTCCTGTTCATCCACCATACTCTAGAACTCATTACCAAGACACATAAGACTGACTCCCACAATCACAAGCTTCAATAAGGCCCTGAAGACTCACCTATTCAGGAAGGCCAACAAGCTCCAATAACACTACTGTCTCCATACCACCACCTGAACAGCCTCTAACCCCACCTTCTGTATCTTCCCTCATAGATTGTAAGCTCTTGCGGTCAGGGCCCTGTATCCCACTGTGCCAGTTGTTCACTATTAGTATTATCTATTTTGTATATCTTGTGTACTGTATGTTAACCCTCAAATGTAAAGCACCATGGAATTAATGGTACTATATAAACAATAATAATAAATAATAATAATAATACCTCCTCCTCACTGTACAGTGAGCCCACAGCATAGAGTACTTCTCTAGCTGAAGGAACAGAAAAGGACAGAGGCAGGTTGAGGACAGGTGAGGGCACAAGGCCTGCTGCCGAGCCATGCCAACTGATGAACCCACTGACTCTTGGCTGGGGGTGTCTGATGTGACTTGGGATAAAGTGGATGACCGAGTCAACCAGTCTACAACCGTTGGGTTGCTGGTCAAGACATGACCGCTACTTTACACTGGGAGCTCAGGCCTCTGTAACTGACCCCTGCTGCCACGCCCCCTTACTCTGTTGTGACCTGTGCCTGCGTCAGAAACATTTTTAGGCCTGCATCCCTCCACTGTGCATGGCCTCTCGCTTCTCTGTCTGACATACCGTTCGATGAAAAAAGGTAATTGCAAAGGGCAAAAAGGCCTGTTGTTTTCTACTTTGAGGAGAATGGCAAATATGCCCCTTATTTCTTTCCCCACTAATGAACACCTATAACAAAAGCGTGATAAAGGCAGAGATTTGTGGCTCCGAAAGATTGAATTATTGAAAATACTGTATTGATAAATGGACTGCAACTTTATACTGGGAACAAAATGACGAATATGGTCCTCCTTATGGGTCTCCACACTAATAAACACCTTTAAATAAGGTGTATGGTCCTCCAGCATACCACATGTGCAGGGCACAGCGGTGTCACGCTGTTCTATACCTCGTTTGCTTGGCCAAACAAAGTCAAACGGGAGGAACTGGGTCACTGTATGTCCTCCTCATGCTGCTTCCCACTGGGTCACTGTGTCCTCCTTATGCCGCTGACACAGGGTCACTCTGTGTACTCCTCATGCCGGTGCCACTGGGTCACTGTATGCCCTCCTCGTTCCACAGCCACTTGGTCACTGTATGTCCTCCTAATGCCGCTGCCACTGGGTCACTGTATGGCATGCTCATGCTGCTGCCAACTCCACATTATATCGCCTTGCCATTCTGTAGACATCTATGTGGAATCTGCAGACGAGGGTGTAAAAGGAGTGCGCTCTTACACGCTACAGTAGGATGTTGGGCCTCTGCACAGTTCCTTCTACCTGGCACTAACATGGACATGTAAGGCTGGGTTCACACTTGAGTTAGTTGGTCAGTTTTGTCCCCGTAACTGTCCAAATAAGTGAAGTGTGCAGCGGTTCTAAGAGCAACGCCTGTCATGTGCGTGTTATTCTGACTCACAGTATTGTTTCACTACCACAGTAAGCTCCCTATGTGTGTTACTGCAAGGCACAGTGTTCTACACCACTATACAGGTTCTATGAAGCCAGGAAATAGGTATTTTTTAGCGATATTCGCTGCAAATTAATTCGTATCGAACTACATTTTTTTTGAACTTCGAATGGAACTGCAGAATCGAACTTTTGAGAAATTCGCTCATCTCTAAACAATCCTGAGAGTAGTTCCGTTTTGTGTTACTTCTTTTTTTTTTTTTTTCTAAATCACTATCTACCAGTGAAATAATTTGAAGAAAGAACTGGTTTAGAAGAAATAAACTTATGAGTTATGAATAGGACCACACTGATCTTACCTACCCATGTAGGGAAATAAACACTTACTCTGCAGAATAAGCTCAGGGTGCTCTAATGGAGAGAGCATGAACAGTGTTTATAAGCATCCAGGCTTTTATATACAAAGATATATACAGGGTCGGACCGTGCCTTTAGTGGGCCCTACCGGACCCCACTGCTTTTTTTTAATAGACAGTGGAGGTCTGGTAACTGGCGGTGTAAAGATAGCGGTCACAGGAGTTGTGACCGCGATCGAAGTGTGTCGGGGCCCCACAGTACTATGATAGAGGAAAGCCTGGTTCTCTGACCGCTATACATACTGTTAATGGAAAGGGAATTGGCATTGTTTTGGCCCCTTTCCAATAGTGCTAATATTATAAACTGGGGAGGCCCAGGAGAGGTGATTAAATATAACAAATACTTATACTCACCTCTCATGGGACTCCAACAGCTCCCAGCATCATCTTCAAGGCTCTGAGGTCACATGCCCCAGACGTCACTGCTGGGGCTTATGATCGGGCCCCAGCAGTCACGTGGGACGTGCTGGTGTAATGACTCAGTGACGTCTGGGGCGCGTGACCTCAGTCACAGGCAGAAGAGGATGCTGAAGACAGCCAGATGGAGCGAGGATGCCCAGGAGAGGTGAGCTAAGGTAAGTATAAGTGTTTGTTATAGCCCCCATTGGGGCTAAGGGTATAGATCTTAGAAATCCAATAGTCCTCCAAATTAGTATATCTATTAGGATGATCAGGAGGTATCTGGTCTATTGGGGTGAGTGCCAGTCAGGATTACTGGGATGGAAAACCTGGAAATGATGGGACACACTGCTCTAATCCTATTGTTATGGGTATTTATATGGCACCTCAAGGATTGAATGGTACGTTCCACATATTAGAGCCTGCAAGGACACTCAGTGAGATATAAAATAATCTCTGACATAACGTTGAGGAAAGTTTTAATATCGAACATCTCCATAGTGACCATAGAAGCAAAATACAAAATCACAAATACTGTAACAATAGCTATAAATATGAAAGAAGATGGAGAGAACAGGAAGAGAGAATTTTTATATTTCGACCTAGTGCAATAAAATATCCTTTTTATTAGTTTTTTTTCACATACTCTCCTCCTCTTGTTGGTCAACTAACCTTTACTATACCCTGTACTGTAAACACATCTCCCACATGAACACTTGCGAAGTGCAGGAATGCCACCGACACATTTTTTAAATTTAGAATGCGGTATATGAGAAAGAGGTCTTCAAACATGAAAGAGGTCTTCGACCATAAGTTTTTAGACTATTAGTAGTACAGCCTACATATTGCAAGCTGTAGGTTATAAAAGAGATCACACAAATCACAAATGCTATAATTAATGTACTGTCTAATCATTTAATTTTAGAAAAATAATAAAAATGTCTGCCAGTTTCATCACCTTGCACCAAGAGCAAATATTCTGGTCACATTTAAAAGACTTTTTATGTTGAAGTCAAGTATCACGTGAGGTGCGCTTAGTAGAGAAGAAAATAGCAGATAAAAAATTGCCAAATAAGCTTTTTTTTCTGTACAGCCATATCCTCTGCTCAAGGCAACGGACAATTAAGGATCAATTCGTAAAAGAGGCATATTTTCCATATGATGCAACATATTTTTTTGAAAACTCCAAACTATAGGGAGTAGAAAAAAAAAATAGGACAATTTTTTCTTGTATTAGGCTCCCTAAAAATTGGCACCAGCAGTAAACCATCCCTGTTTTATTGGTACTGTCAACAGGTAAGTGGTGAAGTGGTGGATGGTAGGTATCTGCCACTGAGAATTCTGCTCTAAGTGAGGTAATGGCTGGAGTTTGGGTCTTCGACTTGGGAGCTGCAGGCTCACTCCCACACTCCACTCCTCAGGTGTGTGCAGCTTTTAGATTAACCCCTTAAGGACACAGCCCAAAAGTGCGTTAAGAACACGGCCTCATTTTTCAAAACTGACATGTGTCACTTTATATGGCAATAACTTTGAGACACTTTAACTTATACAAGTGATTTAGAGATTGTTTTTTGTGACACATTGTACTTCATGTTAGTGGTAAACACTGATCAATTTTTTTTCTATTTATTTATAAAAAATAGGAAATTTGATGTAAATTTGAAAAAAAAAAATCGCAATTTTCAAAATGTGAAATGTTCTGCTTATCAGACAGTCATACGGCCCAAACACATTAATAAGTATTATCTATCATATCTCTGCTTTATATTGGCATCATCTTTTAATTGTCCTTTAATTTATTTTGGACATTAGAAGGATTACAAATGTAACAGAGATTTTCAAGAATATTTCCCAAACTAATTTCTAAGGGACCACTTCAGTTCTGAAAAGAATTATAAATAATTATAAATTTATAAATTATCTTAGAAACCCCCCATAAATTGCCCCATTTTCAAAACTGCACCCCTCAAATAATTCAAAACAGCATTTCTGAAGTTTGTTTATCTTTTTTGAATTTCATGGGAATTAAAACAATATGGAGGTGAAATTTAGACCATTTTTTTCAATAATACATTCATTTAGCCCTAAAATTAGCACATTCACAAAGGGTTAAAGGAGAAAATGCACAGTTTGTTATGCAATTTCTCCCGAGCACAGAAATACCCCACATGTGGGTGTAAACTGATGTTTGGGCATTCGGCAGTGCACAGAAGGGAAGGAGTGACACTGGACGTTTGAAAAACAGATTTTGCTGGAATAGTTTTCAGGTGCCATGTTGCATTTGCAGAGCCCCCAAAGTACCAAAACAAGGGAAGGAGCAACAGTTGCTGAAAGAGTTTTAGATGCCATGTCTCATTTGCAGAGCCCCTAGAGTCCCAACACAATGGAAACCATCCAAAAGTGACCCCATTTTGGAAACTACACCCCTGACAGAATTTATCAAGGGGTATAGTGAGCATTTTGACCCCACAGTCGTTTCACAGATTTTATTAACATTGGAAAGTGTAAATGAAAAAATACTAAAATACCACTTAATCCCCAAAGTTTTCATTTTCTCAATAGGTTAAAGGAGAAAAAGCACCCCACAGTTTGTTAAACAATTACTCCTGAAAACAGCAATACCTTTATATGTGGTCGTAATCTGCTGTATCGATACATGGTTGGGCTCAGAATGGAAAGAATGCTATTTGGCTTTTGGAGGGCGGATTTTGCTGGAATAGTTTTAGGTGCCATGTTGCATTTGCAGAGCCCCTAGAGTACCAATACAATGGAAACCCCCAAAAGTGACCCCGTTTTGGAAACACCCCTCACAAAACATATCAAGGGGTATATTGAGTATTTTGACGCCACAGCTGTTAAACAGATTTTATTAACATTGGGACGTGAAAATGAAAAATTACCTTTTTTCCAATAAACTGTCAATTTAGTCCCAAATTTTTCATTTTTACAAGGGGTTAATGAAGAAAAAACACACCGCAGTTTGTTACAAAATTTTTCCTGAACACAGGAATACCCCATATGTGGTTGTAAACTGCTGTAAGTGGGGCTCAGAACAGAAAGAGCGCTATTTGGCTTTTGAAGGGCAGATTTTGCTGGAATAGTTTTCCGGTGCCATGTTGAATTTGTATTGAGTACCAATACAATGGAACCCCCCCCCCCCCAAATGTACAAAGTGAAATTTGAAAATTTTATAGAAATATTACATTTCAGTGCCCAATATGTTGCACCCTCTTTGTGTCTTCAAAGACATGCACTCCTAAAACTATTAAGTGGGCTATCCTGGGTACAAAAAAACTTCTGCTTCTGCATACAGCAGGACTCAGAAGGGAATCGCCACTGCGCTTTTTAGCTTTTGGAGTATAGATTTAGAGGGACTTTCTGGACACCATGTTGCTTTTGCAGAGCCCTGGAGGTGCCAGTAAATTGGAATTCTCCAAGAAGTGACCCCTTTTTGTAGGGGCAATTTTAGGGTCTCTGGAAACATGACATAGCATCCAAAAACCAAGAATCTAAATCTGCACTCTTTCACATTTGGACCCTCCTGTGTGCCCAAACGGCAGTTTGTGCCCACATGTATGACACTGTTGTACTCAGGACAGTGTACTTAACAATGTCATATGTGGGTATAAACTGCTGTTCGGTCACAGAAGAGATGGTGCGCCAATTTATTTTTTGGAGCACAGTTTGGTTTTTGGATGTCATGACACTTTTGCAGAGCCACTGGATTTCCAGTAAAGTGGAATCCACAGACACGTGACGCCACTTTGGAAACTACACCCCTGAAGGAATTTATTTAGTGGTGAAGTAGTGGTGTAGAATTTTTAACCCTTGAGCGTTGCATTAATTTAATTTCCAGAAATGAATGTGCAACTGATAATGAAAAGTGAAAACTGCAATTTTTCCAGAGATACTCCATTTCAGTGCCCGATATGTTGTGCCCAACTTATGTCAGCAGAGACACGCACTTCAAAAACTGTTAAGCAGGGGGCGTGGCCTGCTGTGCATAGAGAAAGACGTGTAGTCTCTAGGCTACGCTGCTCACCGGCCATTTCAGCGGCACACACTGGCCAACAGCTATTTCATCTAGTGCAATATCTTCACAAACACTTCAGGCATCTCACTGACTGAGATGGTTTGCAGTAGAAAAAAGAAAAGCCCATTAAAGCTCACAAAGTTCTTTCCCTCGGCTATGGCAGAGAACGCCAAAGATGGCGTGTGCCTTACTTCTTCCTCTGCGCAGAAGGCCTTGCCAGCCATTCTGGAACAGGCTTCGGTGAGTACTATACACCATGCTCGCGATGCGCTTATGCTACTGCCGTCATCAGTCAGCAGCCCGTCATCTCATGCTTCGGTGGATTTGCCCACACACCCGATTATACCTGCCTCACCAGTATTTTCTCCGATTATGGCTTTGTCACCCTGGGTTCCTACAACTTCCAGGCCTCCTCAGGCATAGTAGCAGGGGACTCTTCTAAACCCATCTCGGAAGTGGCAATAAAAGCTTTATTTGTGGACTTTAAGTCAGCTATTCACACTTAGCTGCAGCACCTTACTGGAACTTTGCAATCTGAATTACACACTCTGTTGGACTGTACGTCCCATATTGAAAGCAAGATGGCCGAACTAACAGTGGCGCTTAATGAATTAGTGGATGTATCTAACGACAGGAAGGAGGAAGTAGAGTCTTTAAAATTAAAATTTACTGAGATTGAGGACTGGTCCCACTGAAACAATGTGCGGTTTCCATGGGATCCCTGAATCGGTGAAAGGAGATTAAATTGAGGCTTTTTTTATTGGATTATTTCGCACTGCTCCTTCCTGATGCCTCTACCCAGGACCTGTTAATTGATCGATCACATAGGCTACCCAAGCCGAAGAACTTACCTTTGCTGACTCCAAGAGATGTATTTGCCAGAGTGCATTTTTACCATTCTAAAGAGAAACTTATGGTAGCAACTAGATCACCTCCTGCCTTACCTGACTGCTTCAAAGATATCACCTTATTTGCAGACTTATCTGCAGCTACTATGTCCTGTAGAAGAGCATTTGCACCAGCTACTAGAACCCTGCGTAAACATGGCAACCTGTATAAATGTGGGTTCCCAGTACGTCTTGTCATCTCTCACAACGGCTCCAAGATTGTGGCAAATAGTCCTGAAGACGCCTTGAAACTATGTCAAGAATGGGTTCTGAACCCACTACTGCCAACTGATTCACTAATTTGCAAATAAATTCTTTAAAAATCAGACTGTGATTTTCTAGATATGTTTTCTCATTTTGTCTCTCATAGTTGAGGTCTACCTATGATGTCAATTACAGGCCTCTCTCATCTTTTTAAGTGGGAGAACTTGCACAATTGGTGGCTGACTAAATACTTTTTTCCCCCACTGTATATGTTGGGCTGGCCATCTTTGAGATCATTGTTATGATACCTCAAATTCCCCACCTCTACTGTTCAGTTGTCCTTGCCTACTATGCAAGCTGGTGTCGAAGTCTGGAAGCTCAGCCATCTGTCTACGGCCCCTTTAATACTATTGCAAACTTTCATACCGGACTTAAACGTTAGCCAGTGGATCCATAAGGGGGCTCAAACTTTGAGGGACTTGTTCCAGGGTCAACAGTTAGATTCCTTTTCTCAACTCCGGGTAAAGTATGGAATCCCTAATCACAACTTTTACAAGTATCTGCAAATTAGGCATTTCTCACTCAATATCCCACAACTCTCCCCCAAACCTCATACCCTCTTTACCTTCTATTTTTACAATCCTGATAAGTTGTCTAAGGGTATTTCTCATGTAACCTAATGCCTATACAACTTGGCTTTAAGTCTAAATGGGAAATTGACCTCCAACAGCGTTTTTCAGATGACCAATGGTGGGAGGTTTTTACCTTACCTACCAAGGTGTCTCATTCTATTGATCCTCAAGGAAACTCCTCTATAGATGGTACTACACACCCTCCCAACTAGCCTTTATATTCCCTAATGTGTCCAATACCTGTTGGAGGTGTAGTGACGAAACTGGCATGTTTTTACATGTTTGGTGGTACACGCAGTTATTTTCACTGCGCTAGGAGACAGTATGGGTATACACACACAGTTTACTCAGCAGTCAATGAATCAGCTTTAGGGATGAGCCAAACCAGAACCCGAACTTCACTGTTAAGCAGGTACCCTGGGCGCAACAGCTTTTGAAAGCGTTCATCTCTGATACAAGCTGGCACAACATATTATGCACTGAAATAACATATTCCTGGAAAAATTGTCATTTTCTCCTATCACCATCATCTGCGTACTCATTTCTGGAAAATAAATTATAGAAACACTTGGGGGTTAAAAATGCTCACTATACCCCTGGATAAATTCCTTCAGGGATGTAGTTTTCAGAGTGGGGTCATTTGTCAGGGAATTCCACTTTACTGGCATTTCAGGAGCTCTGCAAAATTGTCATGACGTCCAAAAACCAAACTGTCTAAATCTGTGCTCAAAAACCAAAATAGCGCTCTTTCCCTTCTGCACCTGGTTGTTGGAGTGCAGATTTAGATGTTTGCTATCTGGACGACATGTCATGTTTGCAGAGCCTCTAAAATGCCAGAAAAAAAGTCTGAAATCTGGGATGTACCCTAATATACGCTCGCTAATATATTCCCTTCCTGCCGAAGCCAGTTGTGTTCTAATGATTTGGCGATTTTTGGGGTTTTTGTCTTCACATTGTACAAGATATATTTTTTTTATTTTTTCTGGTGATGAAGCCATATGAGAGCAGTTTTTTTGCGGTATGAGATGCATTTTAAAATGACACCATTTTTGGGTGCCACTATAACTTATTGTCTAAATTTTATTATTAGTGGATTAAAAAAAATCAATTCTGGCATTGCGTTTTACTTTTCAAGTATTTTGCCATAGAGCATAAGTCACATATTACCTTTATTCTGTGGGTCAGTACGATTACAGCGATACATAATTTATATTGCTTTTTTATGCATTACTAATTTTGCAGAACAAAAACTCATTTGGGGACATCAATTATTTTTGCATCACCATTTTCTGAGATGTATAACATTTTTATTTTTCAGTTGACAGAGTTGGTTGAGGGCTTATTTTTTGCGAGACAACCTGTGCTTTTTATTGGTACTGGTTTGGGGTACATATGACTTTTTGATCACTTCTTATAGCATATTTTGTAAGGTGAGATGGCGCAAAATCATTAATTCCAGCATTTTTTTTCCGTTTTTTTTTTTTTCCGACATTCACCGTGTAGGTTAAATTATTTTCAGTTTTATTGTACGGATTGTTACAGATGTGGCAATATGTATTGTTTTTATAAATTTTTAGGGGGGGGTGTATATGTTCTGTCCTCACATGAGGCGAATGAAGATGTGGCTAGTGATTAGGGGCTGGGAGAGGTCCTACCTTCGTTTCCTCAATGCAGGGCAGACAGGACCATGTTGCTCAGCGTCCAGAGAGATGATGCACACCAGGGATTGTGAAGTCCAGACTCGTTTATTTGGAAGACTGTTCATACAGCATATGATGGTAATGCAGTAATTCTTCAGAAATGCAAGTGCAACAAGCAGGGTGTTACAGCAAGTGAGCAATTAAGAATGTGTGTGTGTGTGTGTGTGGTGGTTGAAAACTGATGCTTTGTACAGCCCAGTCCAAAAGCATGTCTCTCCCAGAGAAAATGTAGACTAAAAAGCCTGGTAAACAGGAAGAGGAAGCCGTACTTTGACTCGGCAAGGGAGGGGCATGTACAGAATTAATTAACTGCGGGCTGCCATACAGAAAAAGGACAGATAATACAATCTACATGAAACGGTAGGATTATGTCTAGATGAAACAGTAAACTCCCCGTCTGAAATTCCGTAAGGGATTTCACTATATATATCTTTTAAAAGTTCAATAACCTAGAAAACAAAACACAAATATACAAGCAATGCAATAATAACTTCAAACGAGGTAGATAACAGGCAGTTCCTGAGATAATCCTGAGATACCCATCTTCGGATCAGAGAAGCCGCACTAAGCCAAACTGTCTCCGACCCAACAGTAATCCAATGAACGAAGTACTAGGGCAGTGTTCTGTTCTTTCATTAAAGTGCCGGATCAATAGATCGGTGATATGATGCTTACTGGGAATGATGCAAGGATGTCGCTCTGAAGCCACGATCTTGGGTTGATTTAAACGACCACCGACTCTCAGCAAACCAAAACTGTCCATTACTGGATTTAAATGGGCAATGGGGCTTTTGAGAGGGATTTGCTGTTTGTGGTATAGGCATTTCCATGCAGTACTGAATACGCTTTGCTGGACGTAACGTATTATAAGGAACTCACAGTGAGAAATATCCTCGGCAGAGGGTGGTTTATGGCAAACATGCCAACCATGACAGTCTTTGTCTCCATGTGAGTTGCTATAAGATCTCGCAATGTGGACTAACCTTGCTATAGTCTTGACGAGTTTCATCCAATTGGAGAAGCGCTCAAAGCGCTGGCAACCGAGACTGGAGGTTGTTTTAGTGTTCGTGGCCAAAGCACTGACCTCGGAGCGGACTTCTGGATCGCCATCCGGATCCTGAATGCTGAAGACTTCCTGGACACATTCACCTCCCTTCTGTTCCAACAGAAACTTAGGACCTGAAAGCCAAGAAGAGTTAGCAAAGAAACTTACAGACATACGTCTAGTGGCATGGTCAGCTGGATTAAGTTCGGATGAGATATAGTGCCATTGTTCAGGCTTGGAAGACCTCCTTATTCTCTCGATGCGGTTACTGACGTACACATAGAAGCGCCTTGTTTGGTTGTAGATGTAACCTAAGACAACCTTACTGTCACTGTAGTATTGTACGTCGTCTATGTTGGTGTCCAGCTCATGCTGAATAAAGTCTGCGAGTTCTACTGCAAGCACGGTCCCACAGAGCTCAAGCCTGGGAATAGTGTGTTCAGGCTTGGGAGCCAACTTAGCCTTGCCGAAAACGAACCCAACGTGATCTTGATTGTCGGGTCCCGTCACCTTCAGATAGGCAACTGCTGCAATGGCCTCCGTGGATGCATCCGAGAACACATGGAGTTCCTTCCTAGTGCTAGCAGCAAGTGAGGTTCTGGTGTAACATCTTGGTATATGGATTTCATCCAAGGCACACAAAGACTGCTTCCAGGTTTCCCATTTTGGTTCCTTATCAGGGGGAAGTGGAGCATCCCAGTCCTTGACGGTTTCAGAAAGCTGTCTCAGAAGAGATTTACCTTGTATGGTTATTGGTGCTACGAATCCCAATGGGTCGTATAAGCTGTTCACCACTGACAGGACACCACGTTTAGTGAATGGTTTGTCTGCACAGTTGATTTGGAAACTGAAGGTGTCAATTGACAGGTTCCACCTCAAGCCTAAGATTCTCTGCACAGGCAGACAGTCTGATCCCAGATCTATGTCCTTGAATACTGGAGCGTGGTCACTTGACTCAAAGGCTCTCATGACAGCCGGGCTGTTTGAAACAATTTTGTGCAATCTAAGCTTAGCTCGGTACAGCATACCTTGGGTCCTCTTGAGTAGGTCGATCGCCACTTCTTCTGTGGGTAGAGATTTTAGTCCGTCATCTACGTAGAAGTCTTTCTCTACAAAGTCTCTGGCGTCTATTCCATATTCGGACTCTCCTTCTTGTGCGGTTCTCCGCAGGCCATAGGTTGCCACTGTGGGGGAAGGGCTGTTCCCGAATACGTGCACCCTCATGCGATACGCCACCATCTTTTTGCTGGGGTCGTTGTCCTTGTACCACAGGAACCTGAGGAAATTCCTATGGTCCTCTTTGACTATGAAACAGTGAAACATCTGTTCAATGTCAGCAGTGATGGCAATGGGCTCCTTCCGGAACCTCATCAACACTCCTACTAGGTTGTTTGTTAGATTAGGACCCGCAAGGAGGACATCGTTGAGAGATACGCCTTGATGTTTGGCACTTGAATCAAAGACAACTCTAATTTGCTTAGGTTTCCGTGGGTGATATACTCCGAATGAGGGTAGGTACCAGCACTCCTCGTTTTCCTTTAAGGGAGGCACTGGCTCCGCATGGTTATTCCGGAATATTTTGCTCATAAAGGTGACAATGTGTTCTTTCATCTCCGGTTTGTTGCTAAGTGTACGCTGGAGGGAGTTGAATCTCGACAAGGCTTGTTCACGATTGTTCGGGAGTCTTACCCTGGTAGCTCGGAAGGGTAAGGGAAAAACCCAGTGATCGGTCTCGTCCTTTAGAAACTCATTGTCCATTATTCTGACAAATTCCTTGTCTTCCATTGATGGGGCTACCTTGTTGTCATCCTTAGTTGTATGAAACACCAAATTTCCCAAGTCGTCTGCATAGGGAGAAGGAATGGCATCAGGCAGCTGTACGGAATCTGGAGGCTTTTCTTTCTCATCATAGTGATGAGGGCATGGTTTGCAGAAAGTAGTTCGTCCGTCCCGGCGTACGTAGGTCTTAAAGGAATCGACTCTTGTACGGTCCAAGCACACATTTCCTATGATTACCCACCCTAAGTCAAGTCTCTGTGCGTAGGGGGCGTAGTCAGGACCATTGCACTGTTGGCGGACCTTATGTATCCTTAAGTTGTCTCTGCCAAGCAGAAGTAGGATTTCAGCGTCTGTATCCATAGGTGGGATAACGTTGACTAGGTGCCTTAGGTGTGGTTGGTGGAACGCAGCTCCTCGGTGGTAGTAATCTCATCCCTTTGGTTTCGTATTTGATCGCATTCGATTAGTGTAGGTAGGGGTATTTCTACGCCTCCATTGATGGGAGAAGCGATGAAACCTTGTGCCCTCCTGCCGCTAGTCTCTATGCGGCCTGAGAAAGTGTTCAGGGTATAGGGCGTTGCTGGTCCCTTGATTCCAAAGGCTTCAAAGAACTTAGGTCCAGCTAGGGATCGATTGCTCTGATCGTCAATAATGGCATACATTTTTACTGCGTTCTCTGGTTGCCCTTCTGGATAAACTCTGATTAGGCATATCCTGGCGCAACATTTATCACCTTGGCTCTCCCTACATACCTCTGAGCATGAGCAGGAGACAGCCGTGGTAGACTTGGCGTTATCCTCTGGCTCCCCGCCATGGCTTGTAGCCGGACTAGAGGTAACTGCAACTGCTGGATCGCTGGTGGCTGAGGTTGGATGCAAAGCTGATGGGTGTTTGTCACTATGACACTCTTCACACTTAATGGCAGATTTGCAGTCCTTGGCCATGTGCTCTAATGAGGCACAGCACCTGAAACACACCCCAAGTTCACTGAGGATTTTCTTGCGTTCTTGCATGGTTTTTCACCTGAAGCCTCTACATTTGTTCAACGAGTGTGGTTTTTTGTGAATGGGACACTCACGATTGAAAGATTTATCTCTTGACGTAATAGTGTGCTGTTTATCAGCGGGTACCACAGGTAGTGGCAGGTTAGTCTTTCTGACACTCACACTGCTCCTCAAGTCCTTGCGTTTATGTGTGACGATTTCATACCTTGATGAGGATGTTGCTGGAGCTGTGGTGTTAGACGCCAGGAAGTCTAGGCTAGGGTCATTCCTCATTTGGGCCTGTTCATCGATGAACTTGCAGAATTGAATGAATGGAGGAAAGGTGACATCATGTGACCGTTTGTACCTGGAGGCACACACTGCCCACTTCTCTTGCAGACTATGTGGCAGCTTTGAGACGATTGGGTTCACCCCATGGGCGGTTTCTAGGTAGCACAATCCAGACAGACGAGGATCTCTTTTTGCGAGTTCCAGCTCCATAAGCAGATCACTCAAGTCCAGAAGCTTGTGGGCTTCCTTAAGGTTGATCCTTGGAACGTTCTGCAGTCTCTTGAATAGGGACTTTTCTATGGCTTCAGCGCTGCCATAGGTTCTTTCAAGTCTCAGCCAGGCAGCAGCGAGACCCCACGTAGACAGTCCGAAGACTCTTGATACGGTTTGTGGAGTCAGGACCCAACCATTTAACCATGAGATCGAGCTCCTGATCCGCGGATAGGTTGAGGTCAGCAATGGCGGCCTTGATGGTTGCTTTCCAGGCTCTGTAGTTCTCTGCACGGTCGTCAAACTTTGAGAGGCTGGTACTGATCAACTCTCTGCTCACCATAAATCTGGCAAACTCAGACATGTCTGATCCTTCACTCCTTGTTACCGTGTTAGCTTGTGGTGCCCCTTGGGCGTATAAGCTGTGTGGCATGGAAGGGTGAATTGTTCCCGGGTAGAATGATGTCGCTGCAGGGTTGAGCTGTGGTTTAACCTCTGGAGATGCACTGGAATGTATCTTGTGGTCGTCTTGTGATGATTGCTGCTCCTGAGGGGACATATTATGGCGTTGGTCTTGGGTCTCTGCAGATGCTGTGGGTAACACTGGTGCCGTAAGTTGGGCTGACTTGGATGTTTCCACATTGTTGGGTAGAATGTCACTGGAGAAGGCATGTGCTGCAGATATCTGTTTCTGCACGTAGACACTGGTACGAACAGCTGGATCATCTTCTTCCAGTGGTGGTAGGAAAATCGGGTCGAGGTTTTGCTTCAATGCTTGCTCTAGTATTTTTACTTCAGCTACTGCGATTTTTTCCTCCATTTCTGTTTGAAGGATCTTTGCTTTGGCTTCTGCCTCTGCCTCTGCTTTCTTGGCTTCTGCCTCTGCTTCTGCTTTCTTGGCTTCTGCCTCTGCCTCTGCTTTCTTGGCTTCTGCCTCTGCTTCTGCTTTCTTGGCTTCTGCCTTATCTTTGGCGTCTTGCACAGCGGCATCCCTTTCTCTGTTTGTGTAATCTGCTTTGCTTAACTCTGATGAGGCTTCATCAATATTAGAGTCTTTTAGGAAGGCAGCGTACCTTGTGGATAGCCTCTTGTATCTTCCGTGGGCCGCATCTGGCCGTTTTATAGTGTCCTGTAGACTAGCTGCATCATTTTTGTGGCGTTCGATGCTTGACATGAGGGAGGCGACTCGTTCCCATAGGTCGTCCAGGTTGTCATTGAACTCGTCCTTCATGGAATGGTAGTTCTCGAGGACCTTTACTGTTGGCTTAAGGGAGCGTACAGGTCGTGTGTCTTGGCCTGTCTCTAATGCTGACTCTGCTTCCCGTTCTTCATAGTAGGCAGTATCGGGTTGTATTGGCTCTGTTTCGACACTGGAGAACAATGCAGAGTCTTTTTCAGCCATTTTGGTTTAAGGTGCGCTGTCTCTTTAAGAAACTGAACTTTTGAATTGGGCCTGTAAATCGCAGTGCAGCTTAGTTAAGGTGTCCTGACAAGATTCCCAAGCTGTTTTTGGAGAATCGTGGGGTTTTGCAGTCCGACGATCTGCAGCAATGTGGTATATGAGCAGGCAGATGGGTTGGGGCCGGGCATCAAGGCAGTTTTCGACTGTTCTGTTCCCACATGAGGCGAATGAAGATGTGGCTAGTGATTAGGGGCTGGGAGAGGTCCTACCTTCGTTTCCTCAATGCAGGGCAGACAGGACCATGTTGCTCAGCGTCCAGAGAGATGATGCACACCAGGGATTGTGAAGTCCAGACTCGTTTATTTGGAAGACTGTTCATACAGCATATGATGGTAATGCAGTAATTCTCCAGAAATGCAAGTGCAACAAGCAGGGTGTTACAGCAAGTGAGCAATTAAGAATGTATGTGTGTGTGTGTGTGTGTGTGTGTGTGTGTGTGTGTGGTGGTCGAAAACTGATGCTTTGTACAGCCCAGTCCAAAAGCATGTCTCTCCCAGAGAAAATGTAGACTAAAAAGCCTGGTAAACAGGAAGAGGAAGCCGTACTTTGACTCGGCAAGGGAGGGGCATGTACAGAATTAATTAACTACGGGCTGCCATACAGAAAAAGGACAGTAGGTGGCAGCAGAGGATTACAAATAATACAATCTACATGAAACGGTAGGATTATGTCTAGATGAAACAGTACAGTATATAATTTATTTTATTTAGGAAAAGGGCATTTTTTGGGCTTATTTCATTTATTAATTTTTTTACACACTTTATATTTTATTTTTGCACTTTCCTTTTTACTTTTTTTTTATGTCCCACTAGGAGACCTGAAACAGTGATGCTCTGATCACTACTTGTACTAGTACTATACACTGCAATACACTTGTATACAAGTGTATTGCAGCCTATAGAGGAAGTCAGCCTATGTAGACGCATAGCCTGATTTCCTCACATCTCGGCAGGATCAACCAGGTACTGGAGGCTCCTAGAAGCCAGGGGTCACTAGCCAGACCCTGGGCTGCAGAAAATAGATAATGACACCCCCCCATCTCAACACAGGGGGTGTTGATGGGGCTCATTTTAATGTTGGAACCCCTTGGATGCAACGTGGTCATGTTGACTGCGGCATTCAAGTGGTTAAAACCCCCGATTGGAGCTCTGCATCCGACCAGGGGTTATGGAGCTGGGTGTTAGCTGTCAGTTACAGAGCATACTATTAAGCCCATTTGCGCCAAGTACCTGGCGCCAGGGATGTACTAGTTAAAGGCTGCCAGAGCAGCTTCCAGAGTGTGTAGCTGTCTGCTGGAACACAACTAGCCTGCTAAGCTGCTAGAGCCTCCAGGGACACTACCTTGTCTAAAGGACAAGCCGAGACTGAACCACTGCACTGGTGAGGATCACTAAAAGTTTGAACTGTTTCTATGCACCTGAAGTTAAGAACGTTTTAAGTTACTATTTTTCTTCGGACGTAAGCTGTTTTAAGTTGCCATGTGTGAATTGTGCCCAATAAACCTGGACATTTGAACCGGTACTTATGCTTATGTGTGCCTGTCTTCTGTGGTGACAAGACTAACCAGAGGGTCCAGCATTTACAGTACCATACAAGTCAAATATAGGAAAGAAATGGATCTGGTATCAAAAGCTACCATACAGTCATATGAAAAAGTTTGGGCACCCCTATTAATCTTAATCATTTTTAGTTCTAAATATTTGGGTGTTTGCAACAGCCATTTCAATTTGATATATCTAATAACTGATGGATACAGTAATATTTCAGGATTGAAATGAGGTTTATTGTACTAACAGAAAATGTGCAATATGCATTAAACCAAAATTTGACCGGTGCAAAAATTTGGGTACCCTTATCATTTTATTGATTTGAATACTCCTAACTACTTTTTACTGACTTACTGAAGCACAAAATTGGTTTTGTAACCTCACTGAGCTTTGAACTTCATAGCCAGGTGTATCCAATCATGAGAAAAGGTATTTAAGGTGGCCAATTGCAAGTTGTTCTCCTATTTGAATCTCCTCTGAAGAGTGGCATCATGGGCTCCTCAAAACAACTCTCAAATGATCTGAAAACAAAGATTGTTCAACATAGTTGTTCAGGGGAAGGATACAAAAAGTTGTCTGAGATTTAACCTGTCAGTTTCCACTGTGAGGAACATAGTAAGGAAATGGAAGACCACAGGGACAGTTCTTGTTAAGCCCAGAAGTGGCAGGCCAAGAAAAATATCAGAAAGGCAGAGAAGAAGAATGGTGAGAACAGTCAAGGACAAGCCACAGACCACCTCCAAAGAGCTGCAGCATCATCTTGCAGCAGATGGTGTCACTGTGCATCGGTCAACAATACAGCACACTTTGCACAAGGAGAAGCTGTATGGGAGAGTGATGCGAAAGAAGCCGTTTCTGAAAGCACGCCACAAACAGAGTCGCCTGAGGTATGCAAAAGCACATTTGGACAAGCCAGCTTCATTTTGGAAGAAGGTCCTGTGGACTAATGAAACAAAGATTGAGTTGTTTGGTCATACAAAAAGGCGTTATGCATGGCGTCAAAAAAACACAGCATTCCAAGAAAAACACTTGCTACCCACTGTAAAATTTGGTGGAGGTTCCATCATGCGTTGGGGCTGTGTGGCCAATGCCAGCAGCGGGAATCTTGTTAAAGTTGAGGGTCGCATGGATTCAACTCAGTATCAGCAGATTCTTGAGAATAATGTACAAGAATCAGTGACGAATTTGAAGTTACGCCGGGGATGGATATTTCAGCAAGACAATGATCCAAAACACAGCTCCAAATCTACTCAGGCATTCATGCAGAGGAACAATTACAATGTTCTGGAATGGCTATCCCAGTCCCCAGACCTGAATATCATTGAACATCTGTGGGATCATTTGAAGCGGGCTGTCCATGCTCGGCAACCATCAAACTTAACTGAACTGGAATTGTTTTGTAAAGAGGAATGGTCAAAAATACCTTCATCCAGGATCCAGGAACTGATTAAAAGCTACAGGAAGCGACTAGAGGCTGTTATTTTTGCAAAAGGAGGATCTACTAAATATTAATGTCACTTTTCTGTTGAGGTGCCCATACTTTTGCATCGGTCAAATTTTGGTTTAATGCATATTGCACATTTTCTGTTAGTACAATAAACCTCATTTCAATCCTGAAATATTACTGTGTCCATCAGTTATTAGATATATCAAATTGAAATGGCTGTTGCAAACACCCAAATATTTAGAACTTAAAACTGATTAAGATTAATAGGGGTGCCCAAACTTTTTCATATGACTGTAAATTTCAATCTCATTTCATTATCGTTAAGATGTTGAGCAGCGAAATTCACAACAGGTCATCTATGTAGTGGCCATACCAGAGACAAAAGGATTATCCAAAGCAAACAATATCTATATTTCCTACTAGATCATATAGATCACCGCCCATTAGTGCAAAATTTTGGCCCTCTTGATGCACCAGTGGTCTGAAGGGAAAATTGGTGGTCAAACATGAAATAGTTATGCTACAGTAAAAAAAAAAAAAAAAAAAATCACAGAATTTAATAGAATATAAATAAGTTCTCATTAAGATGCAGTATCAGCCTCTATAGGACAGGATATTGGAATATAACAGTGGGATCTGATGCTAATTTGGTGAAATCTGCGGTCATACACATAAGAAAAAAATGCAGATAGCATTAAAGTAAGCTGAATCTGCCAATGATCTTAAGATATTTGTATGGCCAGTTTTAGTCTAGATAGTCTATATGTGCCTGTAAAGGATCTCGCCTTGCCCCGCTACTTGGCACACCTGCGACCAACCTTCTTTCTTAACCTCCCACTCACACATCGTGATCGGACCGGGTTTATAGGATAATACGAAACGAGCTTTCTAAATTTTATATATTTATTAACCCCCAGTGGGTCGGTACTAAGCATTAACATATACAGAAATATATATCAATTACCAAGCAAATACAGATAAAAGTAAAATACAACACAACCAAATAAAAAGGGAAATAAAAGATAGAAAAATACCAGAACAAGTAGATAGTCCGTTTCTCTGAGCCCATGTGGTAGGCTTCAGGGTTCTTCCTTAAGAAAGTTACAGAGCGGGTGAGCACGTGTCTCTTACATGCTGTCCAGAACAAGAAGAAGACTGCTTCCTCCAGGTGAGACTGTATAATTATCTCCTCCCTGCATGATGTCACTAGGAGGAGGAGCCCCACCCTCCTTCCTAAACTATCTATAACCATATTTCCTTGTACCTCCACGCCCGATGACTGTAGAGTCGGGCAGGAGGTATGATCGGGTTTGTGGCGAGATCCACATCGTGTTGACACCAAGGATGACACCCTAATCCCCTTTGGGTAAGGAGATAAGTGTGTGGACCTTTTCCGGGCTTTGAAGGTATGCAAATGGAGTTATAAATTGGACTACAAAGGGTTGTTGATTAGAGTCGACATACCACATTCCTCAAGCCTATGACCAAATGGCTGATAACAGACAGGAACCACACAATATGAGCAAGTAGTAGTACAAGAAATACAGTGCCTCAGGTTTATCATCCTCAATTCACTGTGATGAAACTGGCATATTTAAAACTGTCTAGTCCAAGTTTTCTATGTCTGAATATTAGATTAATCAATGTGCCCAGATGTTAAATCTCCATTTTGAAATCTATAGGGCAGTTTCTATGTAAAAAAAAGTACCTTTTTGAATATGTTACTAAAGAAATCCACATATGCTTACTTTATTTTGTTTTACAGGCTATGGTTGAGACTGTTAACAATCTTCTACAGCCACAAGCTAAGGAGGCATGGCAAGATTTAACAGAAAAGGACCAAGTACGTGCAGCCACAATGCTTCTTGACACAGTTGAAGAAGGAGCCTTTGTATTAGCTGATAATCTCCTAAAAACGGACATTGTAAGAGAAAATACAGAAAATATCCGTAAGTTAAATGCATTCTACCATTTTTTATGTCATTTTGTTGGTTTGTAAAAATACATATTACTGTTTACTTCAGTTGATACGGGGACATTTTCCATATATATGTCTGGGTGTGTTCATGCTGCTTCTGATTTCATGCTGCAAAAAAACAGCCTCAAAAAAACAGCTCAATTTTTGGAAGTATTTTTTTTAAATTGACATATTTTAAAGCATCTTTTGAGAAATTTTTAAGCTGTCCAATTGATTTCAATTGGATTTGTAGCATATTTTCTTCTTCAAGATAGGACAGGATACTTATTTTTCAGATAGTCCTGTTTTTCAACTAAAAAAAGAAGCTAGCCGACTTTCATTGAAATCAATATAAAAAGATTTCAGGATTTTTTGGAGCTGTTTTGGTGGGAGAAAAGCCTCGCAAACCGCTCCAAAACAAGCAGTATGAACCTACCCTTAGGCTAAGGCCCCACATTGCAAAAAAGCTGTTATTTTTTTTTTTTTTTTTTTTTAAGCCAAAGTCAAGAATGAGTTGAAAAGGAAGAAGAAATATAAAAGGAAGCACTTATATTCCTTCCTTGTGTTAAATCCACTCCAGGCTTTAGCTCAAAACACAGCAAAAAAAAAAAAAAAAAAAAAGCAGCTTTTCTACAATGTGCGGCTTTAGCCTTATGTAGGCTTTCTTCAGGGTAGAGGAAAACAGCAACAGAAACAGCAGACATTTGAAATGTGCTTTTCTCACAATGGATTCAAAGCACAGTCCAGCGGTTAACCAAACAAAATATTGCAATATTACATCAAACTGAATAAATGCATTTTGAGTCAAATTAAAATTGAGTCTTGATTTAAAAGATCTCTCTGATTGGTCAAAGTAGCGAGTTCCGGAGAGTGGGGGCTACATGTACGAAGGGTTGGGCTCAAAACTGTTTGAGGTGAATCCTGGGGATGGACAGTTTATTTGGGCTTGCTGATCTAGGAGGTTGGCAAGGAGTATGAGGTTTTAAGCATTCTTTTAAGTAGTTGGGGCCTAAGCAGTTTATGAATTTAAAGGTAATCAAACTTTAAAATGTACTCTCTATTTTACAAGCAGTCAGTGCAGTGAGGGTGTTATCGGAGTATGTTGGTATTTGGTTATTGTTTGAAATAGCTGAAGGAAATTTATTTCTTTACCTGAAAGTAGTCTTACAGTAGCATACCTTTCAATCGTCACAGATTCTGCAAGACAGTCCCAAATTGTGGGTCCTGTCCCGCTGTCCCAGTCGGCGGGAGGTATGTCTCCAAATGTCACCGAATCCGCTCCTTCCTCACCCCTGAAACTACACCCTCCTCCATGGTCTCCCAGCAAACACTCTCGCCCCCCTCCAGTCCACCTTAAACTGTGCTGCTCGCTTAATACACCTCTCCCCCCGTTCTTTATCGGCCGCCCCCCTCTGCCAATCCATCTACTGGCTACCCATCGCCCAGCGAATAGAGTTCAAACTACTAACGCTGACATACAAAGCCATCCACAACCTTTCCCCTCCATATATCTCCGACCTAAGCTCCCGCTACCTGCCCGCACGTAACCTCCGATCCTCCAAAGACCACCTACTCCGCTCTGCTCTCATCCACTCCTCACACAATCATCTCCAAGACTTCTCCCGTGCATCCCCCATACTCTGAAACTCACTACCAAGACACATAAGACAGACCCCCACAATCACGAGCTTCAAGAAGGCCCTGAAGACTCACCTATTCAGGAAGGCCTACAACCTTCTGTTGAGGTTCCAATAACACTACTGTCACCACATCACCACCTGTACAGCCTCTACCCCCACCTTCTGTCTCTATCCCTCTTCCCTCATAGACTGTAAGCCCTTGGGGGCAGGGCCCTCTATCCCACTGTGCCAGTTGGTCACTGTTTGTATTATCTGTTTTGTATATCTTGTGTACAGTATGTAAATCCGCAAATGTAAAGCATCATGGAATTAATGATGCTATATAAATAAACAATAATAATAATGTCTCGAACTCAACTCATCTGCATCCGGGGAGGGCAGCAGATGAGTTGAATACAATGGTGAAGCAGGAGCCGTCCGCGGACAGCTCTTACTTCATCAATGTTCCCCTCTGCATGCTCCGGCCCTGGGAGCTGTAGGCGCGATGTGATGACGTCACTCACATCACACCTACAGGTCCTTGAACACTCCAGGAGAAGAGACAGCAGGGGAGCAAGGAGAGGTGAGTATCAGTGATTTTATTATGTTAAACTTTGGGGGAGACATTAGACTGGGGAGAGATAAAACAGGTGGCAGATGAAGGAGGACATTACACTGGGGGCAGATTTATGGGGGCAAATAAACTGGGGACAGATTAAAGGGGGCAATTAAATTTGGAGCAGATAAAGGGGAACATTAAGCTGCTGGCAGATGAAGGGGGACATTAAATTGGTGGCACATGAAGTGGGACATTAAACTGGGGACAGATGGAGGTTGACATTAAACTGGGGGCAACTAGAGGAGGACATTAAACCGTGGGGGTAGCTGGAGGGGAACATGTCTTACTCTAGTTGCCCCCAGTTTTATGTCCCACTCTAGTTGCTCCCAGTTTAAACTGGGGCATGAAGAGAGGGACTTCATACTGTGGGGCAATTAGAGGGGAACATTATAATGTGGGGGCATATAATGTTAGGGTGACTGTAGGAGCATTATACTATGTGGGGCTACAAAGAAAAATGGGTGATGATGGGCGGAGTCAACGTAGAAGTGGGTGGAGCTAAATTTGCAGAGGCATGCAAAGCGCGCCACACATTTTGTCCCTCTTTCTGTCCTTTGAAAGTTGAAAGGTATGCAGTAGTCTAGAGGTTAAAGGCATGTATCAGTATGTATAGATCTGCTGGAATAAAGGGTTTAGTTTTTGAAATATTCCCTAGGTGAAAAAAAAGATTTGATAATGGAAGCATGTAAACTGAAAACCACATTGGGGATAGAATCAAGCCCTGTGCTATTCCATATTTTGAGGAGATTGGTGATGACGATAATTAGAGTTGAGCGAATCGAAGCTACAGAAGTGGAATTCGATCCGAATTTCAGGAAATCTTCGATTCGCCACGATTCCAGATTTCCTCACGCTTCAATGTATCGAATGTATCACATTTTTTTATAAAATGGCTGCTGCACATGTTAGGACAAGGGGCAAGGGACTCTGGGAACGTGGGATCACCCACAATGCCAAGCATGCAGCTAATCAGCAGCCAGCCGGACCTGTGATGTCACAGCCCTATAAAAACCCTCGGCAATTTTAGGTTCAGTCATTTCACATCGTACTTAGTGCAGGGAGAGACGTCAGCAGGTGCTAGGAAAAGACTTAGAAAGCAGAAGTTCCGGGAAAGAGGCTGAGCCTTAGAACTGTAGGGGAAGGATAGGGAGGAATTGAGAGAAGAATTTGGGGTGGTTGCAGGGTCATTTACAGCAAGAATTTTAATACACATTGCAGCACTCACTGCCGTTATACTGCTGCTCATTACTGATACCTGTGTCTTCAAGGTAGAACACAACAAGCCTTTTGCAGTACAGTACAGCAAAAAACAGTCAATTATCATCCACTAATATCTGCACTTATCTGTAAAAAAAGCCTTTTTAAAGGCGTTTATTATAAGGGGCTCATTCACTGTTCTTCCAAAGCATAACATTGCAGACCATTTGTCAGTACTACTGTGCCAAAGAAAACTGAATTATCATCCACTAATATCTGCACTTATCTATAATAAACGCCTTTAACGTGGAGAAAGACTTAACGACCATATTCGACATTTTGTTCCCAGTATAAAGTTGCTGTCCATTTATCAATACAGTATTGTCAATAATTGAATAATTCTTAGCGTTTATCACTTATTTAAAAGTGTTTATTAGTGTGGAAACCCATAAAGAGGACCATATTCACCATTTTGTTTCCAATATAAAGTTGCTGGCTATTTATCAATACAGTATTGTCAATAATTCAATAATTCTTAGCGGTTTTTACTTATTTATAGGTGTTAGTGTGCAAACCCATAAGGAGAACCATATTAGCCATTTTGTTCCCATTATAAAGTTGCTGGTCATTTATCAATACAGTATTGTCAATATTTCAATAATTCTTAGCGGTTTTTACTTATTTATAGGTGTTAGTGTGGAAACCCATAAGGAGGACCATATTAGCCATTTTGTTCCCAGTATAAAGTTGCTGGCCATTTATCAATACAGTGTTGTCAATAATTCTTAGCCACAAATCTCTGCCTTTATCACGCTTTTTTTATTGGTGTTCATTAGTGGGGAAAGAAATAAAGGGCATATTTGCCGTTCTCTTCAAAGGAGAAAATTACAGGCCTTTTTGCCCTTTGCAGAGTAAGGGGGCGTGGCAGCAGGGGTCACTTACAGAGGCCTGAGCTCCCAGTGTCAAGTAGCGGTCGTGTCTTGACCAGCAACCCAACGGTTGTATACTGGTTGACTTGGTCATCCACTTCATTCCAAGTCACATCAGACAACCCTAGCCAAGAGTCGGAGGGTTTGTCAGACACAAACCTTAGTTGGCATGGCCCAGGAGCAGGCCCTGTGCCCTCACCTGTCCTCAACCTGCCTCTGTCCTTTTCTGTTCCCTCAGCTAGAGAAATACTCTATGCTGTGAGCTCAGATCCACTATAAAGTGAGAAGGAGGTACTAGAGGACAGTCAGCAGCTACTGCTCAGCCAAGATCTGGAGGAGACATCCACCGCTTCCTCTGGTAGGCGGGCAAATAGTGATGAGGAAAGTGGCGTGGGAGCTGGTGTTGAGGAGGACATCAGTGACCTGCAGACAGTAGTGGATGACAATGTAGCCAATTGTAATTGGGTCAATGTATGTCCTCTTCACGCTGCTGCCACCTCCTCACTCTGCCACTGGGTCACTGTATGGCCTCCTAAGGCATAGTGAAGAAGCTGCTCATCAGCAGCTAGACACAGAGCAGAACTTGAACCAGCAGGTGCTGGCATACTGAGAGTGTATCCTGCCACCCATCATCGAAGATCCGCTGGACTACTGGGCAGCCATACTGGATTTGTGGCAGCAACTGACCAAGTTTGCCCTGGAAAAGCTGTCCTGCCTGGCCAGTAGAGTGGCATCAGAGCAGGTGTTTAGTGCGGCGGGGGCCTCCTAAGGCTGTTGCTACCTACACATTATATCACCTTGCCACTCTGTGGCATCCTCACACTGCTGCCACCTCCGCCCTCTGCCACTGGGTTACTGTATGGCCTCCTCATGCTGTTGTCACCTCCTCACTCTGCCACTGGGTCACTGTATGGCCTACTAAGGCTATTGTTACCTCCACCTCTGCCACTGGGTCACTGTATGTCCTCCTCACGCTGCCGCCACCTCCTCACTCTGCCACAGGGTCACTGTATGGCCCACTGAGGCTAGTGACACCTCAACATTCTGTTATCGGGTCACTGTATGGCCTTCTAAGGCTGTTGCTACCTCCACCTCTGCCACTGGGTCACTGTATGCCCTCCTCATGCCTCCACTGGGTCACTGTATGCCCTCCTCATGCCGCTTCCACTGGGTCACTCTGTGTACTCTTCATGCTGCTGCCACTGGGTCACTGTATGGCCTACTAAGGCTGCTGACACCTCCACACTCTCTTACCGGGTCACTGTATGTCCTCCTCATGCCGCTGCCTCTGGATCACTGTATGCCCTCCTCGTGCCACTATCACCGGGTCACTGTATTGCCTCCTCATGCTGCTGCCAACTCCACATTGTCGCTTTGTCACCAGCAACTTGGCCAGGTGACGCCGCTTCCACCTCCACGTTCTCACACCGTTGGTCCTGCAACAATGTCCACCTCATACTCCACTGTTTCCTCAGCCTCCACTGCAGGGACAATTCACAGTGCTCCTCCAGCATACCACATGTGCAGGGCACAGCGGTGTCACGCTGTTCTATACCTAGTTTGCCTGGGCGAACAAAGTCACATAGGGGAGGAACTGGGTCACTGTATGTCCTCCTCATGCAGCTTCCACTGGGTCCCTCTTACACTGGGTCACTGTATGGCCTCCTAAGGCTGCTGAAACCTCCACAATGTCACTGGGTCACTGTATATCCTCCTCATGCTGCTTCCACTGGGTCACTCTGCATCCTCCTCATGTTCCTGCCACTGGGTCACTGTATAGCCTTTTCATGCTGCTTCCACTGGGTCACTCTACGTCCTCCTCATGCTACTGCTACCGGATCACTGTATGCCCTCCTCATGCTGTTGCCACCGGGTCACTGTATGGCCTCCTCATGCTGCTGCCAACTCCACATTATCCACATCTATGTGGAATCGGCAGACGACGATGTAAAAGGAGGGCGCTCTTTCATGCTACAGTAGGATGTTGGGCCTTTGCACGGTTCTTTCTACCTGACACTGGCATGGACCTGTAAGGCTTGAGTTAGTTGGTCAGTCTTGGCTGCATAGCTGGCCAAATAAGTGAAGTGTGCAGTGGTTCTAAGAGCGACACCTGTCATGTGCGTGTCATACTGACTCAGTATTGTTTCACTACCACAGTAGGCTCCCTATGCGTGTTACTGCAAGGCACAGTGTTCTACACCACTATACAGGCTCTCTGAAGCCAGGAAATAGGTGGTTTTAAGTGATATTCGCCACAAATGAATCCAGATCGAAGCAAATTTTTTTGGAAATTCGAATCGAACTGCAGAATCGAACTTTTGAGAAATTCGCTCATCTCTAACGATAATGTCAGGATTCTCAATCCGGCGGCTTTACCTTTAACGTTACCATGTCAACCTGGGAAGCTTTTGCAGTTTCAGAAGTTTCTTGGGTTGTTCCAATTAGCTGCTCTGGAGGCCTGTATAAGACCCCTCCTTCCTGACACAGGCGCAGACTAATTGTTCAGCTCCCTGTTTGCATACTGACCCTTGGCTTGCTCTCTGTATACTCTGTTTGCCTGCTGATTCTGCCTTTGATGAACTCGCTCAGATTTTGACCCCTTGCCTTTTTCTGTATATCTCTTCAGTCTTCTGATTTTGCCTCTGACGTCCTATCCTGGTTTTGACCTGTGTCTGTAAGACTAATCTTCTATTCTAATTCTACCCAGTAAGTCAATTGCTGGGTTCTGGTTTTTGTTTCAGTTTTGCAGGGTGTTTAATATTTGTACAGAGTTTTGTTTGGTGACAATTCAGACTATCAGATTCTGCTAAAGTCCACCTTGTCTCACGACGGGCTCTGGTTAAGGTATCTGAGGGTTTGTCTTGGCTCGCAGTACTGTGCTGATTTTGAACAGCTGATTCTACTGCTAACTGTTTATCAGCCAGCTCCTGCTTTTGTTTTGTTTGACCTTATATCTGAATCATAACAGATAATGAACCAAGAGATATTCTTTGTGTCTTTCAGCCAGGAAGGAACTAAACCACTGGAGAACTGTGCCATCAATTCCGCAAAACATAACCATATTTTAATTTGTAGACAATTAAAAGTTAAACATTTTTGCAAATATAAGTAATTTAACATTTTGCATAGTTTGAAAGATTTTCTCTAATCATCTCACAGTGTTTTGTCCTGATCAGTTGCCAATGGATAAAACCATGAATGCAGGAACTTTCCTGTATTCATGGTCATATTCAGTGGCAACCGATCAAGACAGAAAACTCTAACCACTAAATTGGTTAGAGAAAATCTTTAAAACTATTCAAAATGTTTAATTACTTATATTTCCAAATAATGTTTAACTTTTAATTGTCACCATTTAATTTAAATGTGGTTATGTTCATGGGAAAGCCCCTTTTAATAATGACAGCTTACAGTAGATCAGGGAAAGTCCCTCTCTGCATAAAATAGACAACATGACGCTTAAAGGGAAGGAGCAACATTGGGTTTTTGGAGAACAGATATTGCTGGAATCGTTTACAGGTGTCATGTTGTATTGGCAGAGCACTTGAGGTATCAGAACAGTAAAAACCCCATTACATGACTCCATTGTAGAAAGTACACCTTTGGAGAAATTTATCAAGGGGTATAGTGAGTATTTTCACCCCAACAGCTGTTTCACAGAATTTATTACCATTGGGATGTGAATATAAAAAATAAATCATTGTTTTAGCCCCCAAATATGAATTTGCACAAGGGATTATAAGGAGAAAAAAACACCTCATAGTTTGTTGGCAGGGCTTGGAACAGAAAGAGTGCTATTTTGCTTTTGGAGGGCAGATCTTGTTGATTGCGAGTAAATAGGTATCATGTCATATTTGCAAAACTCCTTAGGTGCCAGAACAGTGTAATCTGTGAAAAAGTGATCCCATTTTGGAGGCTAAACACCTCAAGGAATTTATCTAGGGGTATAGTGAGCATTATCACACATTAAGTGTTTTATAGAGTTCATTAACACTGAGTTATGAAAATTAAAAATTATGGGGGCATGTCCTGCCATGGTGGAGAGCAGTTACACCTGAACTAAGCTCTCACAATAGCCCGCAGCACTTGGGGACAAAGTACCGTCACGATGGCTAAAACCCGCTTGAGGTAGGTACCTGAAAGCTCCCTCACACATCAGGCACCTGAGGTGCCTATTTCCAACTATTTCCATCCTCTGGGGGACCAGCGCCTCTCCTCCAACAAAGTCCAACTCGGAGTCCGCCGCTATCTTACCGTGCTCCCGTGCTTCATCCTCCATCAGACCAGGAGCTGGACATCGCTTGCAAAAGGCAGCCGACGGGCTACACTCTCCTCTCCCAGCATCTCCATATCGCCTACAGCCGCCTGGACGGCTCCAGTGAGTCAAGTCCCTACAGCGCCAGAGATCCTTGCCCTACTCTCTCTGGACGCATGCAGCGGGCGGTCATCTTTCCCAACCACCCCTCCATCTCATGCTACATCGAGTGACCATGCACATGGTCGCACCAGATACTCAGAAATAAATCCCTCTTCAGATTCTCAGCACTCAAGGGATACCCAGAGGGACTCTCACACTCTTCCCAGAACTCTGACAGTTCTTCAGAGGAGGATGCTACCCCTCCTCTTACATGCCGAAGAGAAAAGACTGGGGTGGCTACCAAAGCCCCCCACCATGCAGCAGGCTCTATGTTTATGCCACAGCTACCACCTTCTGAAGTGATTGATCATGCCCTTTAAGGTCACCCAGAGCTATAGGCCCTGCTTGCTTTCTTGCCTAGCAAGAGATATATGGCCAATCTAGCGGCTAATTTAACGGATATAGCAACTCTATTCCAGGCCTTGGTGTTAGACTCCATACAATCTCTAGTTCAATCAAAGGATAAGGTATCATAGATATCTCAGGAAAAATGTAAAATATAACTATTATTAATCAAAAAGATAAAATAAAGACAAAAAAGGGGGACGAGACATAGAACACATAATGAACCATCAGAATGAGGGATATACACACGTGGACAAAATTGTTGGTACCCCTCGTTTAATGAAAGAAAAAACCACAATGGTCACAGAAATAACTTGAATCTGACAAGTAATATATAAAAATTCTATGAAAATGAACAAATGAAAGTCAGACATTGCTTTTCAACCATGCTTCAACAGATTTTTTTTAAAAAGAAAATTCATGAAACAGGCCTGAACAGAAATGATGGTACCCTTAACTTAATATTTTGTTTTTACAACCTTTTGAAGCAATCATTGCAATCAAATGATTCCTGTAACTGTCAATGAGACTTCTGCGCCTCTCAACAGGTATTTTGGCCACTCCTCATGAGCAAACTGCTCCAGTTTTCTCGGGTTTGAAGGATGCCTTTTCCAGACTACATGTTTCAGCTCCTTCCAAAGATGCTCAATAGGATTTAGGTCAGGGCTTATAGAAGGCCGCTTCAGAATAGTACAATGTTTTCCTCTTAGCCATTCTTGGGTGTTTTTAGCTGTGTGTTTTGGGTCATTATCCTGTTGCAAGACCCATGACCTGCGACTGAGACCAAGCTTTCTGACACCGGGCAGCACATTTCTCTCTAGAATCCCTTGATAGTCTTGAGATTTCATTGTACCCTGCACAGATTCAAGACACCCTGTGCCAGATGCAGCAACGCAGACCCAGAACATAACAGAGCCTCCTCCATGTTTCACAGTAGGGACAGTGTTCTTTTCAAGATATGCTTCATTTTTCCGTCTGTGAACATAGAGCTGATGTACCTTGCCAAAAATTTCGATTTTTGTCTCATCTGTTCATAGAAACATTCTCCCAGAAGCTTTGTGGCTTGTTAACATGTAGTTTGGCAAATTCCAGTTTTGTCAGATTCAAGTTATTTCTGTGACCATTGTGGGTTTTTCTTTCATTAAACGAGGGGTACCAACAATTTTGTCCACGTCTGTATATACTTATATAGTCGGTTGTATCAATTAGATGTAGATACAACCATTTCTGCTTTGCTCAATTCAACACAGAGGTATATATCCTCAGGTAAAAAGTGTCCTATTATAGAATGGACTCTGAAATCCTGTAGTACTGACAGTGGCGTAACTAGGAATGGCTGGGCCCCAAGGCGAACATTTGACATGGGCCCCCCCCCCCCACAAACCGTTGCCCCCAATCGCCCCCTCCCTGGACCGCCCCCCCCCCACCCCCCCCCCAAAAAAAACCGCATTCCTGCACACACTATTATGTCCCATAGTGGCCCCTGCACACAGTATCATGCCCCATAGTGGCCTCTGCACACAGAATCATGTCCCATAGTGGCCCCTGCACACAGTATCATGTCCCATAGTGGCCCCTGCACACAGTATCATGTCCCATAGTGGCCCCTGCACACAGTATCATGTCCCATAGTGGCCCCTGCACACAGTATCATGTCCCATAGTGGCCCCTGCACACAGTATCATGTCCCATAGTGGCCCCTGCACACAGTATCATGTCCCATAGTGGCCCCTGCACACAATATCATGTCCCATAGTGGCCCCTGCACACAGTATCATGTCCCATAGTGGCCCCTGCACACAGTATCATGCCCCATAGTGGTCCCTGCACACAGTATCATGTCCCATAGTGGCCCCTGCACACAGTATCATGTCCCATAGTGGCCCCTGCACACAGTATCATGTCCCATAGTGGCCCCTGCACACAGTATCATGTCCCATAGTGGCCCCTGCACACAGTATCATGTCCCATAGTGGCCCCTGCACACAGTATTTTGCCCCATAGTGGCCCCTGCACACACTATTATATGTCCCATTGTGGCCCCTGCACACAGTATCATGTCCCATAGTGGCCCCTGCACACAGTATCATGTCCCATAGTGGCCCCTGCACACAGTATCATGTCCCATAGTGGCCCCTGCACACAGTATCATGTCCCATAGTGGCCCCTGCACACAGTATTTTGCCCCATAGTGGCCCCTGCACACACTATTATATGTCCCATTGTGGCCCCTGCACACAGTATCATGTCCCATAGTGGCCCCTGCACACAGTATTTTGCCCCATAGTGGCCCCTGCACACACTATTATATGTCCCATTGTGGCCCCTGCACACACTATTATATGTCCCATTGTGGACCACCCATGAACAATTATTATACTCTGGGGTCTTTTCAGACCCCAGAGTATAATGATCGGAGACCCAGGGGAGGATAGAAACATAAAAAAACAACGTTGCTTACCTGTTCCTCGCTTCGGTCCAGTCGTTGCTACTTCGGCCTTCATCAATATTGGACTAGGCCGGCATCACGTGATGCGGGCCGGCGTCGCGACGCAAAATGACGTTCGCTGACGTCTGCGACGTCACCAAACAGGCCCGAAGCCTGGAGAAGCGCAGGAGAGGTAAGTACATTGTTTTTTATGTTCCCTCACCTCTCCTGGGCCTCCGATTATTATACTCCGGGGTCTTTGAAAAGACCCTGGAGTATAATGATAGCAGAGATTGTGGGGTTCGGCCCGCGGCCTTACCTACCGATCCCCGCTCCTGCTCACAGCCGCCTCCGCAGAATCGGAAGCGCAGGCGGCCGTGAGCGGGACCCTGTGGATCGGTAAGTATATAGGGCCCGTTACCTGCTGGGGTAACGGTCTATTAAAAAAAAACAAAAAAAACGCATCGGGGGCCCGCGGGGGCCCCGTAATGTCCCGGGCCCTGTGGCAGCTGCTACCGCTGCTACCCCGATAGTTACGCCCCTGAGTACTGACCATACCCTCTGTTCAGTAAGAGGAAATAAACCAATGCAGAGGCAATAAGTGAGTACTCCACTAAAACGGATAATATGCTCTTAGGAGTTTTAGTCATCAGAGATGACAAGGCACTAGGAGATTCTGACCAAAAATTAAATGGGAGTGAGTATATATATAACCTATGCCTCCACCAGAGTATTTCACTGCATTGGGGGTGAGGCTGGGTACTTCCTTAAGGTCTAATGTCCTAGGCTAAAAAATGATGACAGATGCTACCCTCCCACATCAGAGCTTATCTCTGCCCAGGTTTTCCCAAAATAAATCAGGACATGTCTCTGCCCAGATAAAGTAGTATATTTGTAGAGACAGCCTCCGGGCAAAATTTTGTACACAAATTGATGATATTGCGTGCTAGCCAACAAAGTGCTGCTCAAAATTATACTGATATTATACGATATTTCACTAGCACCCTAAATGGTGCTAGATCAACAAGCATAATGACCTCTCAGTCTGAGCGGTAAGAGGCAGTGGGACAATTTCATACACCTCTTACTAATATTTGTGTCCTCCTCCGTGACTACCACAACCCCAAATAGTTTGGTAACCTAAACCTCAAGTTTACCCCTAGACTTGAGCTCACACACTGTAGTTTCTATTTAGTTTCTATCCTGCGCCTTTTTTGTTCAATCTACACGTCTCTCTTCTCCTCCTCTTTTCCCACTTTATATTCTCTCTACCGCTCCCTCCCCTGCCCTCCTCGTTCTTCCAATTCTTTCCAACCATTCAACCCCAAAAATTGCGGACATCACTGTGTAAAGGGTCTAAACACTCCAGAGAAGCACTCCCAGGTCCTCTGTGACGCCCATAAACGCAGAGTTCACAAGTACCTCGTAAATCACTATCTACTACAGAAAAATATACAAGCCAGGTCCCTGGGGAAACAGTCCCATAAGATATACAGTGAGGAAAAAAAAGTATTTAGTCAGCCACCAATTGTGCAAGTTCCCCCACTTAAAAAGATGAGAGGCCTGTAATTGAAATCATAGATAGACCTCAACTATGAGAGACAAAATGAGAAAACATCTAGAAAATCACATTGTCTGATTTTTTAAGAATTTATTTGCAAATTATGGTGGAAAATAAGTATTTGGTCACCTACAAACAAGCAAGATTTCTGGCTCTCACAGATCTGTAACGTCTTCTTTAAGAGGCTCCTCTGTCCTCCACTCATTACCTGTAGTAATGGCACCTGTTTGAAATTGTTATCAGTATAAAAGACACCTGTCCACAACCTCAAACAGTCACACTCCAAACTCCACTATGGTGAAGACCAAATTGCTGTGGAAGGACACCAGAAACAAAATTGTAGATCTGCACCAGGCTGGGAAGACTGAATCTGCAATAGGCAAGCAGCTTTGTGTGAAGAAATCAACTGTGGGAGCAATAATTAGAAAATGGAAGACATACAAGACCACTGATATTCTCCCCCGATCAGGGGCTCCACGCAAGATCTAACCCCGTGGGGTCAAAATGATCACAAGAACGGTGAGCAAAAATCCCAGAACCACATGGAGGGACCTAGTGAATGACCTGCAGAAAGCTGGGACTAACGTAACAAAGGCTACCGTCAGTAACACACTATGCCGCCAGGGACTCATATCCTGCAGTGCCAGATGTGTCCCCCTGCTTAAGCCAGTACATATCCGGGCCCATCTGAGGTTTGTTAGAGAGCATTTAAATGTTTCAGAAGAGTATTGGGAGAATGTCATATGGTCAGATGAAACCAAAGTAGTACTGTTTGGTGGAAACACAACTCGTCATGTTTGGAGGAGAGTGAATGCTGAGTTGCATCCAAAGAACACCATACCTACTGTGAAGCATGGGGGTGGCAACATCATGCTTTGGGGATGTTTCTCTGCAAAGGGACCAGGACGACTGATCCATGTACATGAAAGAATGAATGGGGCCATGTATGGTGAGATTTTGAGTGCAAACCTCCTTCCATCAGTAAGGGCATTGATGAAACGTGGCTGGGTCTTTCAGCATGACAATGATCCCAAGCACACCGCCAGGGCAACGAAGGAGTGGCTTCTAAGAAGCATTTCAAGGTCCTGGAGTGGCCTAGCCAGTCTCCAGATCTCAACCCCATAGAAAACCTTTGGAGGGAGTTGAAAGTCCGTGTTGCCCAGTGACAGCCCCAAAACATCACTGCTCTAGAGGAGATCTGCATGGAGGAATGGGCCCACATACCGGCAACAGTGTGTGCCAACCTTGTGAAGACTTACAGAAAACGTTTGACCTCTGTCATTGCCAACAAAGGATATATAACAAAGTATTGAGATGAACTTTTGTTATTGACCAAATACTTATTTTCCACCATAATTTGCAAATAAATTCTTTAAAAATCAGACAATGTGATTTTCTGAGTTTGTTTTCTCATTTTGACTGTCATAGTTGAGGTCTACCTATGATGTCAATTACAGGCCTCTCTCATTTTTTAAGTGGGAGAACTTGCACAATTGGTGGCTGACTAAATACTTTTTTTTTTTTAAAGCATTTCACAGGAATTAAAACAATGTGGAGGTGAAATTTAGACATTTCATTTTTACCCAATAATATATTAATTTATCCCTAAAATTAACACATTCACAAAGGGTTGAAGGAAAAAATACATCTCACAGTTTGTTGTGCAATTTCTCCCGAGCGCAAAAATACCCCGCATGTGGGTGTAAACTGATATTTGGGCACACAACAGCGCACGGAAGAGAAGGAGCGACACTTGACATTTGAAAAGCAGATTTTGCTGGAATTGTTTTCAGATGCCATGTCTCATTTGCAGAGCCCCTACAGTACCAAAACATTTGAAACCACCAAAAAGTGAACCCATTTTGGAAACTACACCCCTGACAGAATTTATCAAGGGGTATAGTGAATATTTTGACCCCACAGCCAGTTCACAGATTTTATTAACATTGGGATGTGTAAATGAAAAATTACTAAAACATCACTTTATCCCCAAAATTTTCATTTTCACAAGGGGTTAAAGGAGAAAAAGCTCCCCGCAGTTTGTTAAACAATTGCTTCTGAACACAGCAATACCCCATATGTGATTGTAATCTGCTTTATGGTTACACGGCAGGGCTCAGAATGGAAAGAGCGCTATTTGGCTTTTGAAGGGCAGATTTTGCTGGAATAGTTTTCAGGTACCATGTCGCATTTGCAGAGTCCCTAGAGTACCAATACAGTGGAAATCACCTAAAGTGACCCTATTTTGGAAACTACACCCCTCACAGAACATATCAAGGGGTATAGTGAGCATTTTGACCCCACAGCAGTTTCACAGACTTTATTAACACTGGGACATGAAAATGAAAAATTACTTTCTTTCCAATAAACCGTTAATTTAGCCCCACAAATTTTTCATTTTCACAAGAGGACAAAGGAGAAAAGCACCCCACAGTTTGTTACACAATTTCTCCTGAACACGGCAATACCCCATATGTGGTCATAATCTGCTGTATGTGTACATGGTAGGGCTCAGAATGGAAAGAGCGCTATTTGGCTTTTAGAGGGCAGATTTTGCTGGAATAGTTTTCAGGTGCCAAGTCGCATTTGCAGAGCCCCTAAACTACCAGTACAATGGAAACTCCCAAACAGTGACCCCATTTTGGAAACTACACCCCTCAAGGAATTTCTCAAGGGGTATGGTGAGCATTTTGACCCTACAACTGTTTCACAGATTCTATTAGCATTGGGACGTAAACATTAAAAATTCCTTTTTTTTCCAATAAACGTCCGTTTAGTGCCATATTTTTAATTTTTAAAAATAAAGAAGAAAAACACACCACAGTTTGTTATACAATTTTCCTGAACAGAGAAATGCCCCATATGTGGTCGTAAACTGCTGTAGGGGTACATGGTGCGGCTCAGAATGGAAAGAGCGCTATTTTCTTTTGGAGGGCAGATTTTGCTGGAATAGTTTTCAGGTACCATATTGCATTTGCAGAGCCCCTAGAGTATGAATACAATGTAAACCCCTCAAAAGTGACACCATTTTAGAAACTACACCCCTCACAGAACATATCAAGGAGTATTATCATTTTGAACATAACAATGCTTCTCAAAAATTAATGTACAAAGTGAAAATTTAAATTTTTAAAGAAATTTTGGTCATTTTGGTGCCCAATACATTGTACCCACTTTGAGTTATCAGAGACATGCACTCCTAAAACTATTAAGTGGGCTATCCCGGGTACAAAAAAAAAAATTATATATGTGGGTGTAAATTGCTGCTTGGGCACACAGCAGAGCTCAGAAGGGAAGGAGCACTGCCCTTTTCAGCTTTTGGAGTACAGATTTAGAGGCACTTTATGGATGCCGTGTTGTTTTTGCAGATCCCTGGAGGTGCCAGTAAACTGGAATTCCCCAAGAAGTGACCCCATTTTGTAGGGGCAATTTTAGGGTCTCTGTAAATATAACATGGTGTCAACAATTCAACAATCTAAATCTACGCTCCAAAAGCCACATAGCGCTCCTTCACATCTGCACCCTTCTGTGTGCCCAAACAGCAGTTTACGCCCACATGTATGACACTGGTGTACCCAGGATAACGTACTTAATGCCATATATGGGTATAAACTGCAGTTTAGGCACAGCAGGGCACAGAAGGGAAGAAGCACTATTTTGGTTTTAAAGCGCAGTTTGGTTTTTGGACGTCATGCCACTTTTGCAGAGCCCCTGAATAGCCAATAAAATGGAATCTGCAGACTTGTGACTCCATTTTGGAAACTACACCACTGAAGGGATTTATCAAGTGGGGTAGTGAGCATTTTTAACCCTTGAGTATTACATTCATTTAATTTCAATAAATGAATGCGCAGCTCATAATGAAAAGGGAAAATTGCAATTTTTCCAGAGATTCGCCATTTCATTGCCCGATATTTTGTGCCCAGCTTGTGTCAGCAGACCCAAACATTCCAAAAACTGTTAAGCGGGTATCCCAGGCACAACAGCTTTTGGAGCGTATCTGATACAAGCTGGGCACAATTGAAATTACATTGCCATTGAAAAATTGCCATTTTCACCTTTCACAATCAGCTGCTTATTCATTTCTGGAGAATAAATTATAGCAACACTTGGAGATTAAAAATGCTCACTGTACCCCTGGATAAATTCCTTCAGGGCTATAGTTTCCAAAATGGGGACACATGTCAGGGGATTCCACTTTACTGGAATTTCAGGAGCTCTGCAAATGTGTCATGACTTCCAAAAGCTAAACTGTCTAAATCTGTGCACCAAAAACAAAATATCGCTCATTCCATTCTGTGCCTGGCTGTGCCCAAACAGCAGTTTATATCCACATATGGCATTAAGTCCATTATCCTGGGTACACCAGTGTCATACATGTGGGCATAAACTGCAGTTTTGGCACACAGCAGGGCACAGAAGGGGAGGAGCGCTATGTGGCTTTTGGAGTGCAGATTCAGATGTTTGGTATCTGGACGACATGTCATGTTTGCAGAGCCTCTAAAGTACCAGTGAAGTGGAATCTCCTAGGGAGTGACCCCATTTTAAAAACTGCAGCCCTCAAAGAATTTATCAGGGGTTGTAATAAGCATTAGTATCCCAGGCGCAGAGTACATGGGATACACCAAATTCCCTACTATATCCTCAGTAGCTCCTATGATTGGGGGGGGGGGGGTCACTCTGGGGGACACTTTTAGTTTATTTTCCCTTGTAAGCTCTAAAATTGAAGTGTCCCCTGATATATTCTCACACAGCTTATACATTCCCTTCATGCCACAGCCAGTTGTGTTCTAATGATTTGGTGATTTTTGGGGTTTTTGTCTTCACATTGTACAAGCTATATCTTTTTTATTTTCCTGGTGATGTAGCCATATGAGGGCTGATTTTTTTGTGGTATGAGATGCATTTTTTAATGACACCATTTTTTGGGTGCCTATAACTTATTGAATAAATTATATTAACTCTTTCTGGCTGGATTAAAAAAAACATCAATTCTGGCATTGGTTTTTAGCTTTTAATTTCTTCGCCATGCAGCGTACAGCATAAGTAATATGTTACCTTTATTCTGCGGGTCGGTGCGGTTACAGCGATATTATTTATATTGTTTTTTTATGCGTTACTAATTCTGCAGAACAAAAACCCATTTGTGGACATAAATCAATTGTTTTTGTATCACCATCTTCTGAGATGCGTAACATTTTTATTTTTCAGTTGACAGATTTGGTTTAGGGCTTATTTTTTGCGGGAGGAAATGTGCTTTTTATTGGTATTATTTTGAGGTACATATGAGTTTTTGTTCACTTTTTATAGCATTTTGTTGTAAGCGAGATAGCCAAAAATCATTACTTCCTTCAGTTTTTTTTTACGATGTTCACCGTGTAAAATAAATATTGTTTCAGTTTTATTGTACGGATTGTTCTGGGCGCGGCGATACCAAAAATGTATTGTTTTTATTTATTTATTTTTTTATATATATAATTCATTTTATATAGGAAAAAGGAATTTTTACTTTTTCATATGTCCCTTTAGGACATCTCAACCAGTGATGCTCTGATTTCTGGCTCAGTACTATACACTGCAATACATGAGCAACATGTGTATGTGCAGCCTATACAGGAAGTCAGCCTATGCAGATGCATAGGCTAACTTCCTGAGGTCCCGGCAGGATCAACCAGGAAACGGGGGCTCCAGGCAGCCTGGGGTTACTGGCCAGACCCCGGGCTGAAGATAATAGATATCAGTACCCCCCCCATCTCACCGCGCGCAGGGGGGGGGGGGGCAATATGGTGGTAACATGACCGCGGCATCCAAGGAGTTAAAACCCCTGATCGGAACTCAGTTCCAACCGGGGATTATGGAGCAGGGTGTTAGCTGTCAGTTACAGCTAACACCCGCTCTCGATCCCTCTCACAGTGTCTCTGAAGTGCCGGTTGTAAATTTACTATTCGGTGGACTTCAGAGGCCGGGACCGCTGGCCGTAAATTTATGGTCGTCAACCGGTTAAGTGTACCCATAAATTCTGAGCAAACAGGGCATCTAGTAGCACAACTGCTGTAGTGAACAGCAGGGGGTTGCAAGTGCGCAGCGGGAGTAGGTTGAGGCAACATCGTTGCTGCCGCTGGGGAGTTAGAAACCACTGTGGCAAGAGAAACGGGGGAGGGAGGAGGGGTAATTTGGATTAGCGATTGAAGGCTGGGTCTCAGTGGATGGGTGAAGCCTCTGAGTTTTACAACAAAGGGAAGGGGTGGTAAGTTAACGCTTGTCGAAATTAGCATGGATGGGAGGGGCAGCCACTATGGACTATGAAAAAGTTAATTACAGTTTAGCAACAAGTATGAAGAAATGTAACATTCAAACACAGGCATAAAAAAAAGTATTAGTCAACTGTAAATGTGAGAACCTGGACACAATGCGATCGTGTCGTTTTTTCAAGTAGTGTTCATCAGTAGTGTCTATTCTTTTAGATATCAGTTTACCAAACTTAGTACGGTTCTTAGTGATTTTGCTTTTTCCCACAGTTTCCCAGGGTGTGGGAGGATGGGTGATGCAAGGCAGGATGGTAAGGTCCTGGATGGACAACCAGTCCGGAACAACAAATCAGGTTGGCCAAGGGCGGTTAGGGATTTTGGCAGGTGAGAGTGATAGCGGAGGATGTAGGTTTTACCGTCTAGTTTAAAGGAAATGCATCAGGCATCAGTGAGTGGCTTCACCGTGGTTAAGAGGATCAGGATCTAGCTTTAGCTCTGAAGGCACTGTGGGCTTGTTCTATTGATATTTCCTCAGGATAATCAGCTCCCAATAAATCAGTGAATATTTTTTGACAGTAGTGAGTAAAGTCTCAGGAGCATATGATTCTGTAAGACCTTTCATATGTACAGTAGATTGCTGTGTTGTACTCAATTGTCTTGGTCTTCCATCCAATCAACTAAGTCAGTAATTAAGGTGTTGCAGCGAGGAGGAGGAGATACCTCTGTGTAGGTGATGAGCTGGGCCTGTGTGGCTTCAAGGGTGACCGCTCTGCCACTGATCTGTTTCACATCACATTTGTTCTCTTTACAACTGGTTCTAGAGCTTTTGTGAGGGTGTGACTGAAAAAGGAGCGAGTGATGGGAAAATATCTGTTGATCAAGGATTCCTCATCGTTGCTATGATCTTCTGAGGTAGTAGCTTGGAGGTCTTTGAGGCGCCATTTTAGGAGAAGTGACTTGAGTTGACAGTAATTTTGTAACATTTTGTTGAGATGCTTTGTGAAGGTAAGCATCAAGGTTTCCACTTCTTACACCAGAGGTAGAGTCTGGATGGTGTTACATGGTTGGTTGCATGGGGATAAGGAGATAAGGAGAGCCGCAGATACAAAGTTGCTAACCAAGAGTATTGTGATAAGTTCAGGTTGGATGGAAGCAGGGAAAGAGTGGGGTCCTGAGGAGGTGTGTGGGACTCAAGTGACTGAACCACTAACTTGATGGATGCGTGTTAGTGAGCAGCGTGCCTTCAGAACAGCCAGGAGAGGGTGTGGGAGGTGGAAAAGGAATGTATGGACAAGGTGGATAACCAGCGTCTTGTTTGTCACTGTCCTTTCTTAGTTAGGAAGCAGTGCTCAGGTAGTTTCTACACACAGGGCAGCTTGAGTAGTGCCTCTTCACTCATTCTGGCAAGTGGGGTGGAGGTCCTTGGGAGGGTTAATGCAGGAGAGCAGAGTAATGGTGCAGCTGTAATGGGTCTCCCTAGGAACTCCAAGGCCTGCAGGTTCAGGCTGTCCATAACTCTGGTGTTTATGTATCTAAATCAATAGGCAATGATAGCATGCCATAAACATACCAGCCCTCCTTATCAAAAGGTGTTCCTGTGAAAGCAAACACCCATAGGAACGCTGTGACCTCTTCCTGCAGCCCCAACACGCGTTTCGCCCCCACTTTGGTGCAGCATACAAGAATTTTTTTTTTCTGATTACTTTTTATGTTTGCTGACCATTCAATATAGTGGTTTAGCTGAAATCTATGTTTGGATATTTCCTACATACAGTGGGGAAAAAAAAGTATTTAGTCAGCCACCAATTGTGCAAGTTCCACTTAAAAAGATGAGGCCTGTAATTGACATCATAGGTAAACCTCAACTATGAGAGACAAAATGAGAAAACAAATCCAGAAAATCACATTGTCTGATTTTTAAAGAATTTATTTGCAAATTATGGTGGAAAAAAAGTATTTGGTCAATAACAAAAGTTCATCTCAATACTTTGTTATATAACCTTTGTTGGCAATGACAGAGGTCAAACGTTTTCTGTAAGTCTTCACAAGGTTGGCACACACTGTTGCTGGTATGTTGGCCCATTCCTCCATGCAGATCTCCTCCAGAGCAGTGATGTTTTGGGGCTGTCGCTGGGCAACACGGACTTTCAACTCCCTCCCAAGGTTTTCTATGGGATTGAGATCTGGAGACTGGCTAGGCCACTCCAGGACCTTGAAATGCTTCTTAGAAGCCACTCCTTCGTTGCCCTGGCGGTGTGCTTGGGATCATTGTCATACTGAAAGACCCAGCCACGTTTCATCTTCAATGCTTTTGCTGATGGAAGGAGGTTTGCACTCAAAATCTCACAATACATGGCCCCATTCATTCTTTCGTGTACACCAGTGATTCCCAAAGTGGTCCAGGTGGACCCCACGGGGTCCACGGGAGACTCGACGGGGGTCTACGTTAGATCTAATCTTCACATTTTTTGACGAGTTTTGGGAATATGGTAGAAATGTAGCAGCAGGGAGGTCCACCGAAACCAGTAAAATTTTGAAAGTGGTCTACGAGAAAAAAAAAGTTTGGGAACCTCTGATGTACACGGATCAGTTGTCCTGGTCCCTTTGCAGAGAAACAGCCCCAAAGCATGATGTTGCCCCCCCCATGCTTCACAGTAGGTATGGTGTTCTTTGGATGCAACTCAGCATTCACTCTCCTCCAAACACGAGTTGTGTTTCTACCAAACAGTCCTACTTTGGTTTCATCTGACCATATGACATTCTCCCAATACTCTTCTGGAACATCCAAATCCTCTCTAGTAAATTTCAGACGGGCCCGGATATGTACTGGCTTAAGCAGGGGGACACGTCTGGCACTGCAGGATTTGAGTCCCTGGCGGCGTTGCCTTTGTTACGTTAGTCCCAGCTTTCTGCAGGTCATTCACTAGGTCCCTCCATGTGGTTCTGGGATTTTTGCTCATCATTTTTGTGATCATTTTGACCCCACGGGTTGAGATCTTGTGTGGAGCCCCTGATCGAGGGAGATTATCAGTGGTCATGTATGTCTTCCATTTTCTAATTATTGCTCCCACAGTTGATTTCTTCACACAAAGCTGCTTGCCTATTGCAGATTCAGTCTTTCTAGCCTGGTGCAGGTCTACAATTTTGTTTCTGGTGTCCTTCCACAGCAATTTGGTCTTCACCATAGTGGAGTTTGGAGTGAGACTGTTTGAGGTTGTGGACAGGTGTCTTTTATACTGATAACAATTTCAAACAGGTGCCATTACTACAGGTAATGAGTGGAGGACAGAGGAGCCTCTTAAAGAAGAAGTTACAGGTCTGTGAGAGACAGAAATCTTGCTTGTTTATAGGTGACCAAATACTTATTTTCCACCATAATTTACAAATAAATTCTTAAAAATTCAGACAATGTGATTTTCAAGACATGTTTTCTCATTTTGTCTCTCATAGTTGAGGTCTACCTATGATTTCAATTACAGGCCTCTCATCTTTTTAAGTGGGAGAACTTAAACAATTGGTGGCTGACTAAATACTTTTTTTCCCCACTGTACTTCTGGCTCTGGGCTGTGTTACACAGCCGAGGGCTGGGACCAGCCACCGAAGTCCCGAGATACTCCGACTCCGGCGAATTATCCCCCTGGATACCGTGATCAATAGCGATCACGGCATCCAGAGGGTCCGGGGGCAAGATCGACCTCCCCGTCACCCCTCGGACCCCCCTCGGACCTACCGAGGTTGCCATGGTAGTCAGGAGGCCAGGCCACATAGGACCTAATGTGCGATATTCTGCAATACTATGTGCAATACTGAGATGCCAGCTTTAAGTCATGTAAAAAGTAAAAAAAAAACAAAAAAAAACACACATTGTTTACACACTAATACACAAACAAACAATAAAAAGTTAAATAAAACCCACCTTTATATTTCAAAAATATATAAATGTAAACAAAAATAAATAAACAAACATGTTAGGTATCCCCACGTGCGTATAAGCCCCCACTATCCAAAAATAGCGTTATTTATACCATAAGGTGAACGATGTAAAAAAAAAAAAAAAATACTGCATTGCGCAAATTAACGTATTATAGTCACTTTGCTTTCCCCAAAAAATAACAATAAAAAGTGATCAAAAAGTCATATATACCAAACAATGGTACCAATAGAAAGTATAACTTGTCCTGCAAATAAAGAGCCTTGACATATCTCAGTCAACAGTACAGTAAAAAGAATGTCAGAATGCGGTGACCCCAAAGAAAATCGTTCATTTTCAAAAAGTTACATTTTATTTGTAAAAGCAGTAAAACTTAATAATAGCCAATATAACTATGGTATCCCCGTAATCGTAATGACCCACCAGACAAAGCTGCCTTATCATTTTAAATTCAGAGTGAATGGAGTGAAAACAAAATGCAGAAAATTATGATAGAATTGTGTGTCATTTCACATGGACCCCCCCAAAAAATGTAAAGAAGGTCTAATCAAATCATATGTACCCCAAAATAGTGGCAAATAAAAGTACAACTCATCACGCAAAGAATTAGCACTCACCTAACTATGTCGATAGAAAATTAAAAAAGTTATGAATTTTGGAAGATGGGGAGGCAAGATATGAAAAAAGTCACTGAACATTAACATACAAACTGCCATGGGTCCTTAAGGGGTTAAAGAACTCCTTAAGGAGCTGTACCCCAATTCTTAATTTTTAGGCATTCTCTAGTGACTGGTACAGTGCCAAGGGACTGATGCAAGGCTAATGTGGTGCCTATTTTCAAAAGGGCTCTAGGACTTCCCAGGTAAATACAGACCGGTGTGTTTAACATCCATTGTGGGGAAGCTGTTTGATGGGCTCTTGAGCAGTTACAGTCATATGAAAAAGTTTGGGCACCCCTATTAATCTTAATCATTTTTAGTTCTAAATATTTGGGTGTTTGCAACAGCCATTTCAATTTGATATATCTAATAACTGATGGACACAGTAATATTTCAGGAGTGAAATGAGGTTTATTGTACTAACAGAAAATGTGCAATATGCATTAAACCAAAATTTGACCGGTGCAAAAGTATGGGCACCTCAACAGAAAAGTGACATTAATATTTAGTAGATCCTCCTTTTGCAAAAATAACAGCCTCTAGTCGCTTCCTGTAGCTTTTAATCAGTTCCTGGATCCTGGATGAAGGTATTTTTGACCATTCCTCTTTACAAAACAATTCCAGTTCAGTTAAGTTTGATGGTCGCCGAGCATGGACAGCCCGCTTCAAATTATCCCACAGATGTTCAATGATATTCAGGTCTGGGGACTGGGATGGCCATTCCAGAACATTGTAATTGTTCCTCTGCATGAATGCCTGAGTAGATTTGGAGCTGTGTTTTGGATCATTGTCTTGCTGAAATATCCATCCCCGGCGTAACTTCAAATTCGTCACTGATTCTTGTACATTATTCTCAAGAATCTGCTGATACTGAGTTGAATCCATGCGACCCTCAACTTTAACAAGATTCCCGCTGCCGGCATTGGCCACACAGCCCCAAAGCATGATGGAACCTCCACCAAATTTTACAGTGGGTAGCAAGTGTTTTTCTTGGAATGCTGTGTTTTTTGGACGCCATGCATAACGCCTTTTTGTATGACCAAACAACTCAATCTTTGTTTCATCAGTCCACAGGACCTTCTTCCAAAATGAAGCTGGCTTGTCCAAATGTGCTTTTGCATACCTCAGGCGACTCTGTTTGTGGCGTGCTTTCAGAAACGGCTTCTTTCGCATCACTCTCCCATACAGCTTCTCCTTGTGCAAAGTGTGCTGTATTGTTGACCGATGCACAGTGACACCATCTGCAGCAAGATGATGCTGCAGCTCTTTGGAGGTGGTCTGTGGATTGTCCTTGACTGTTCTCACCATTCTTCTTCTCTGCCTTTCTGATATTTTTCTTGGCCTACCACTTCTGGGCTTAACAAGAACTGTCCCTGTGGTCTTCCATTTCCTTACTATGTTCCTCACAGTGGAAACTGACAGGTTAAATCTCAGACAACTTTTTGTATCCTTCCCCTGAACAACTATGTTGAACAATCTTTGTTTTCAGATCATTTGAGAGTTGTTTTGAGGAGCCCATGATGCCACTCTTCAGAGAAGATTCAAATAGGAGAACAACTTGCAATTGGCCACCTTAAATACCTTTTCTCATGATTGGATACACCTGGCTATGAAGTTCAAAGCTCAGTGAGGTTACAAAACCAATTTTGTGCTTCAGTAAGTCAGTAAAAAGTAGTTAGGAGTATTCAAATCAATAAAATGATAAGGGTACCCAAATTTTTGCACCGGTCAAATTTTGGTTTAATGCATATTGCACATTTTCTGTTAGTACAATAAACCTCATTTCAGTCCTGAAATATTACTAATATCCCAAATATTTAGAACTAAAAATGATTAAGATTAATAGGGGTGCCCAAACTTTTTCATATGACTGTATATACAGGAGTATGTCACTATACATAATATTATAAGTGACAGACAGCATGGTTTTACTGAGGACAGAAGTTCCTGGACTTTGCAAAGGTGTTTGACACTGTCCCTCATAGACGTAATTGGATTGAAAACTGGTTGAAGGATCATATCCAGGGAGTTGTGGTCAATGACGCTACAAAGTATTAACTTAAGGGGGCCAAATAATTTGGCACGCCCCACTTTTCAGTTTTTTATCTTTTACAAAAGATTAAAATATCCAATAAATTTTGTTTCAATTCACGATTGTGTCCCACTTGTTGTTGATTCTTCACCAAAAAAAATTAAAATTTTATATCCTTATGTTTGAAGCCTGAACTATGGCAAAAGGTTGAAAAGTTCAAGGGGGCCGAATACATTTGCAAAGCACTGTAAATAAGGGGAAACTATTATTTATAAGGGGGAGATTGTTATATGTAACAATATTATACATAAGGGGGCTGTTTTATATAAGAGGGGACTGTTATAGGAGAGGAATTATTATATATAAGAGGGCAATTATAAGGGGGAACTATAATATATAAGGGGACTGTTATAAGGGGGCTATTATGTGTAAGGGAGGAAGTATTATATATAAGGAGGCTATTATAGGAGAGGAACTAGTATATACACACATGGACAAAATTGTTGGTACCCACAATGGTCACAGAAATAACTTGAATCTGACAAAAGTAATAATATATAAAAATTCTATGAAAATGAACAAATGAAGGTCAGACATTGCTTTTCAACTATGCCTGCAGCCCGGGGTCTGCCCAGTGACCCCAGGCTGCCTGGAGACCCCACTACCTGAATGATCCTACCGAGACCTGTGGAAGTGAGCGCTATGCGTCTGCATAGCCTCACTTCCTGTATAGACTGCAAGACACTTGCATGCTCATGTCTTGCAGTGTATAGTGCTGAGCCAGCAATCAAAGCATTGCTGGCTCAGGTGTCCTAATGGGACACATGAAAAAATAAAAAAAAAGTGAAAAAAATAAAATAAAGTGTTTGAAAAAAATTAATAAAAGAATAAAGCCCCAAAAATTCCCTTTTCCTATATAAAATGAATTATATAAAAATAAAAATTAATAAAAACAATGCATATTTGGTATCGCCGCGTCCGTAACAACCTGTACAATAAAACTGAAACAATATTTAATGTACACGGTGAACGTCGGTGAAAAAAAACAGAAAAAACTCGCCAAAAGTAATGATTTTTTGCCATCTCACAACTCTGTAAACCGTAAAATAAAAATGTTACGCATCTCAGAAGATGGTGATGCAAAATCAATTAATTTATGTCCCCAAATGGGTTTTTGTTCTGCAAAATTAGTATCGCATAAAAAAAACAGTATAAATGAGGTATCTCTGTAATCGTACCGACCCGTAGAATAAAGGTAACATGTTAATTATGCTTTATGCTGCATGGTGAAAAATTTCAAAGTTAGAACGCAGTGTCAGAATTGATGTTTTTTTTTTTTTAATCCAACAAGAAAGAGTTAATAAAATTTAATCAATAAGTTATAGGAGCCCAAAGAGGATGTCATTACAAAATACATCTCACCTCGCAAACAACAAGCCCTCATATGGCGACATCACCAGAGAAATAAAGAAAATATAGCTCGTACAATGTAAAGACAAAAACCCCAAAAATCGCCAAATCATTAGAACATAACTGGCTGCGTCAGGAAGGGAATGTATAAGCTGTGTGAGCGTATATCAGGGGACACCCCAGATTTAGAGCTTATGAGGGAAAATAAACCAGAAGTGACCCCCAGAGTGACCTCCCCTATAATAGGAACTACTGGGGAAATAGTAGGGAATTTGGTGTTCCCAATGTACTCCACACAGCTTACCTATTAACTCTTCCCTATCCGCTGTGTATTCACGTCTGGGAAACTAATGCTTACTACACCCCTTGATAAATTCTTTGAGGGGTGCAGTTTTCAAAATGGGGTCACTCCTTTGGGGAATCCCCTGTTATGGTACCTTACAGGCTCTGCAAACATGACATGGCGTCCAGATATCAGACATCTGAATCTGCACTCCATAAGCTACATAGCGCTCCTTCTCTTCTGCGCCCTGCTGTGTGCCCAAACTGCAGTTTATGCCCACATGTATGACACTGGTGTACCCAGGGTAATGTACTTAATGTCATATGTGGGTACACTGCTGTTTGGGGACAGCCGGGCACAGAGTGGAATGAGCGCTATTTGGTTTTTGGAGCACAGGCTTGGACGGTTTGGTTTTTGGACGCCATTGCACTTTTGCAGAGCTGAAACGCCAGTAAAGTGGAATCTCCTGACATGTTACCCCATTTTGGAAACTACACCCCTGAAGGAATTTATCCAGGGGTACAGTGAGTATTTTTAACCCCCAAGTGTTGCTATAATTTATTATTCATAAATGAATACGCAGCTGATTGTGAAAGGTGAAAATGACAATTTTTCCAGGAATACATAATTTCAGTGTGTAATATTTTGTGTCCAGCTTGTATCAGAGATGAATGCTCCAAAAGCTGTTGTGCCCGGGACACTCACTTAACAGTTTTTGGAGTGTGTGTCTCTGCAGACATAAGCTGGGCACAACATATCGGGCACTGAAATGGCGTATCTCTGGAAAAATGTTATTTTTAACTTTTCATTATCATCTGCGCATTCATTTCTGGAAATTAAAAGAATGCAACACTTAAGGGTTAATAATGCTCGCTACACCACTTGATAAATCCCTTGAAGGGTGTAGTTTCCAAAATGGGGTCACATGTCTGTGGATTCCACTTTACTGGCAATTCTTGGGCTCTGCAAAAGTGACATGGTGTCCATAAACCAAACTGTGCTCTAAAAACCAAAATAGCGCTCCTTTCCTTCTGTGCCCGGCTGTTCCCAAACAGCAGTTTATACCCACATATGGCATTAAGTACGTTATCCTGGGTACACCAGTGTCATACATGTGGGCATAAACTGCCATTTGGGCACACAGCAGGGTGCAGATGTGAAGGAGCACTATGTACTTTTGGAGCGCAGATTTAGATTGTTGGTTTTTGGACGCCATGTCACATTTGCAGAGACCCTAAAATCGCCCCTACAAAATGGGGGTCACTTCTTGGGGAATTCCAGTTTACTGGCACCTCTAGGGCTCTGCAAAAATAACATGGCGACCAGAAAGTCCCTCTAAATCTGTACTCCAAAAGCTAAAAAAACACAGTGCTCCTTCCTTTCTGAGCCCTGCTGTGTTCCCAAGCAGCAGTTTACACCCACATATATATATTTTTTTCCCCCGGGATAGCCCACTTAATAGTTTTAGGAGTTCACGTCTCTGATGCCACAAAGTGGCCGCAACATATTCTGAAATTGGATATTTCTTCAAAAACTTCAGTTTTCACTTTGTACATTAATCTTTGGGAAGCATTTTTAGGCTCAAAAACATAATACCCCTTGATACATACCTTGGGGGGTGTAGTTTCTAAAATGAGGTCCCTTTTGAGGGGTTTCCATTGTATTGATACTTTAGGGGCTCTGCAAATGCGACATGGCACCTGAAAACTATTCCAACCACATCTGCCCTCCAAAAGCTAAATAGCGCTCTTTCCATTCTGAGCCCCACCATGTTCCCATACAGCAGATTACAACCACATATGGGACATTTCTGTGTTCAGAAGAAATTGTGTAACAAACTGTGGGGAGCTTTTTCTTCTTTAACCACTTGCAAAAATTAAAAATATGTCGCTAAATGGACGGTTTATTGGAAAAAAAAGTAATTTTTCATGTTTACGTCCCAATGATGATAAAATCTGTGAAACAGCTGTGAGGTCAAAATGCTCACTATACCCCTAGATAAATTCTATGAGGGGTGTAGTTTCCAAAATGGGGTCACTTTTGAGGGGTTTCCATTGTATTGGTACTTTAGGGGCTCTGCAAATGCGACATGGCACCCGAAAACTATTCCAGCAAAATCTGCCCTCCAAAAGCTAAATAGCGCTCTTTCCATTCAGAGCCCCACCATGTACCCATGCAGCAGATTACAACCACATATGGGGCATTTCTGTGTTCAGAAGAAATTGTGTAACAAACTTTGGGGAGCTTTTTCTCCTTTGTCCTCTTGTGAAAATGAAAAATTTGGGGCTAAATTGACAGTTTATTGGAAAAAAACAAATTTTTCAATTTCATGTCCCAATGTTAATAAAATCTGTGAAACAGCTGTGGGTTCAAAATGCTCACTATACCCCTTGACATGTTCTGTGAGGGGTGTGGTTTCCAAAATGGGGTCACTTTTAGGGGGTTTTCACTGTTTTGGTACTTTGGGGGCTCTGCAAATGCAACATGGCACCTGAAAACTATTCCAGCAAAATCTGCCCTCTAAAAGCCAAATAGCGCTCTTTCCATTCTGAGCCCCACCATGTACCCATTCAGCAGTTTATGACCACATATGGGGCATTGCTGTGTTCAGGAGAAATTGTGTAACAAACTATGGGGAGCTTTTTCTCCTTTAACCCCTTGTGAAAATGAAAACTTTGGGGATAAAGTGACGTTTTAGTAATTTTTCATTTATACATCCCAATGTTAGTAAAATCTGTGAGACAGCTGTGGGGTCAAAATGCTCACTATACTCCTTGATGAATTCTGTGAGGGGTGTAGTTTCCAAAATGGGGTCACTTTTAGGGGGTTTCCATTCAGGTGCAACATGGCACCTGAAAACTATTCCAGCAAAATCTGCTTTTCATACCCCCAGTCTCGCTCCTTCCCTTCTGTGCACTGCCGACTGCCCAAACATCAGTTTACACCCACATGCGGGGTATTTCTGTGGTCTGGAGAAATTGTATAATAAACTTGGAAATGCATTTTCTCCTTTAACCCTTTGTGAATTTGTTAAATTTAGGGCTAAATGAAGGGATTAGTGGAAAAAAATGAAATGTCTAAATTTCACCTCGATATCGTTTTAATTCTTGTGAAATGCTTAAAGGGTTAACAAACTTCCCAAATGCTGTTTTGAATTATTTCAGGGGTGCAGTTTTGAAAATGGGGTGATTTATGGGGGTTTCTAATATATAGGCCTTTATAATCCCCTTCAGAACTGAAGTGGTCCCTAAAAAATTAGTTTGGGAAATTTTCTCGTAAATCTGGAAAACCGCTGTTACACTTGTAAGCCTTCTAACATCCAAAATAAATTAAAGGATGATTAAAAAGATGATGTCAATATAAAGCAGAGATATGGTAGATAATATTTATTAATGTATTTGGGTGGTATGACTATCTGTCTAAAAAGCAGAGAATTTCTCATTTTGAAAATTGTGATTTTTTTCCAAATTTCCATCAAATATCCTATTTTTTTTATAAATAAATACAAAAATATTGATTAGTGTTTACCACTAACATGAAGTACAATGTGTCACGAGAAAACAATCTCAAAATCACTTGTGTAAGTTAAAGCGTCTCAAAGTTCTTGCCACATAAAGTGACACGTCAGTTTTGAAAAACAAGGCCTGGTCTTTAACGCACTTTTGGGCTGTGTCTTTAAGGGGTTAAAATGGCTTTAAACATGGTGTTGAACGCTCTCTTGGCTACTAGAAACCTATCTATCCAGTTTCTAGCTCTTTAAGGCAAACACAGCCAAAACTGTCATTATTATACTATGGAGTCTCTTCAGTATAATAGATGGAGGACCAGGGGAGGTGTAAAAAAATTAAAAAAAAATTATATTCACATTCCATTACCTCTTTTGGGCATCCTTTCGGCTTCCGGTGCTCTCTCTGCCTCCTCAGTGATATCATGTGTCACCACTGAGTCCTGTGATTGGGCATCAGCGATGACATGGGAACGCCGAGTGTCATGACGCTCGCCATGCCTGTGTGACCGCTGGTGGCCCAATCAAAGGCCTCAGTCATGACACTGAGCGCATGATGTCACCAGGAGTGCACCAGATACTGCAAGGAGGCCAAAAAGATGTGGGAGGTTCATCATAGGGACCCCAAAGGCTTGGTCTTCCAAGGTATCGAGAAAATCCATCTGATTAGAGAGGGAACTGGGATTGGAAAATATTGCAAGAAGAAACCAAGTGGATTTTCAGATTACAATGTATCAAATCCCTTGACTGAGTTGTGACTAGATGCTCTTCTCTCCATGTAACAAGTAAGTTACTTAATCTGTTGCGATCTAGGATAGAAGAAAGCCTTTATATATTTACTTTTATGATTGTATCCATACAGTGGGACATAATTTTATCATTATGTATTATAAATCTTTCCATTATGAGTATTAATTATCTGCTATGTGGATACATTATATGAATTTCACTCAAATAATGTGGCATACTGTCCATATTAATGATTAATATTTACAACCCCCTTTCATTAGTGTGCGACATACATACCTTTATACTATCTATTCCCCTTCTTGTGGGGGTTAACGCACTGATAAGTTGTGCACATCTTGTCTCAACCATGACGGATACTTACCTATACATAGCTATCTTCTCGTTTTGATAAGTACTCTAAACTTTGGTTTCCTAGACTCCGCCAGGACTATCCTAAGTCATAGGGGCACGATGGTTGGAGTCTGAGGATGGAATTTCTCCTTCGCCGGCGGAGGAACGTGTGGAGTGGGCATGTGGTGGATTCACAATCAAAAACCCTTATGACTTATGGGTGGAGCGTTAGGGTCGGCGCCCACTATCAGGGCCCCAGGAAATGCTGTTTTAACTGCAACTATTATCTTTTTAGGGCTTCAGCATTGTCTGCCATTATAAGATTTCTCCTGAGGAATCCCCTCATATAATCAAGGACAGGGGGAAATGCGTGGAGGATAGGAGACATGAGAGTATAGTATATACTCTCTAACAGCATTCTTTATTCTTTTTATTGGGCATATGTCATATGGTGAGTGTAAATTCTTATTCCATATAGGAATGGCTACCTACATCTGATATATACCATACCTTTATGCGTCCATTTATGCATGTATTTGGACTCTCCTTTTGTAAAGAAGCAACTCTTGGTTCCTTTATAATTTGTTTTCACTGTTTAACATGTATAATTAGTCCCCTTGTATTCAATAAGAGTTATACTTTATGTTTAGTTCCACATTCCTTCAGTGAGCTCATTTCCTAACATTTGTGGAATTGTCCCTCTGATTTAGTTTTTTCATTTTAGTTTGCTGACCATTTTTCACAGGTTCACATCTAGGAGACACAAGATCAGAAGGTGTAAGATCATTATCCGTGAAGATGTTGCTTTACCCCAAGAACAAAGGAAAATCATGTCTTATTATGACTGCATGCAATAACTCTTTTTACAATTCCCTCTTTGTGGGAGATATTAGCACACACAGTTTCTATGTTCAGTTAAGCAATAGCCCTAAACATCCCCATGTACCCATCACATCAATATAATTCCTTAGGACGTACAACACATGGGAAAGATTGTCTCTAATAAGGGTTACCAGACTTCTTGTGTCACTGATATTAGTAATACATATTTATCACTCGTCAAAGGCAGGGGTTAATCAGTGGTGTAACTAGGAATGGCTGGGCCCCAAGGCAAACATTTGACATCCCCCGCACAAACCACATTCCCTGCATTCCTGCACACACTATTGTGCCTCATAGTGGCCCCTGCACACACTATTATGCGCCAGAGTGACCCCTGCACACACTATTATGCTCCATAGTGGCCTCTGCACACAGTATTATGCCCCATAGTGGCCCCTGCACATAGTATTATGCCCCATAGTGACCCCTTCACACAGTATTATGCCCCATTGTGGCCCACCCATGAACAATTATTATACTCTGGGGTCTTTTCAGACCCCAGAGTATAATGATCGGAGACCCAGGGGAGCATACAAACATGAAAAACAATGTTACTTACCTCTCCCTGGCTCCGGAACACTCCCCGCTACTTTCGGCCCTCTTCAATGCTGGATCAGACGTCACGTGAGCCAGGCCGGCGTTGCAACGCCTAATGACACCGGCCTGACCCACGTGACGTCTGGGACGTCACCAAAGAGGCCCGAAGACTGCCAGAGCGCAGGAGAGGTAAGTAACAATGTTTTTTATGTTCCCTCACCTCCCCATGGCCTCCGATCAATATACTGATATATAATGATAGCAGTGTTTGTGGTGTGGCCTTACTTACCAATCCCCACTCCTGCTCACAGCCGCCCCCGCTTCTGCAGAAGGGGAAGCGCAGGCGGCCGTGAGCAGGAGCGGCGATCGGTAAGTAAATAGGGCCTGTTACCTGCTGGGGTTACTCCGGGCCCCCTAATGTCCTGGGCCCTGTGGCATCCGCTACCGCTGCTACCTCGGTATTTACTCCACTGGGCTTAATGTAAAGTGACAGTTTCCCCTCACCCAAGCCTGTAAATTACAACCTATGATATACGAATATCATAGACCCCCAAAGCATCCCAGCATTGTACACATAATAGAAATTTTACGTATCCTTAGTATATCCATGCATCCATCCATCCATTTTTATACCTTAAGGGCTATGTGTGTGTTTAGTCAGTGTCACAGGGATAATATAACTGGAAGATATTGGCAAGCTTCAAAGCCAGTGGAATGTATTACACCCCTAGGCAGAAATGTTTATTTGAGACATGTATGTGTGGAGTATATCTCAACATGTCAACAAATGTATATGATCTATATATATTCAATATGACCATTGCCCATACATGTTTTGAAAAATGAGACTAGTACAAAAACACAATGACAATAAGCTACTTTCATTAACAAATTTTTGGCAGGATAACATAAAACAATACATATAGGTGTATAACAGTATTATGCACAATAAAATGTATTTAACCAAGCAGTTTGTTATAGCAGTAAAGTTCTTTTTTTAAGACCCCTGTGTCAAACCTGCGGGTGTAGAAGGTAAAGATTGAATTCTGTATTACAGGGAGGATGTACCAAAAGGTTGATTCAGGTTCATTTTTAAGCCATCCAGAAATTAGGAATATCCACAACAGTTAACAGTTATTTAACTCAGGTTGCCTTTCTGATGGTGATGGCTATCTGGGTATTATATTCCTTTAACCACTTCCATACCAGATGCTTTACCCCCCTTCAAGACCAGGCACATTTTCAAGTTTTAGCCATGTTCCAGTTTAACTGAAAATTGTTTTTCTATTACTGTGCCAACCTACATGTATTTGGTCTCCTTTTTCTCGGAACATAATGGGCTTTCACATTTTATAACAAAATAAGCAATACATTTTACTTTTTACAAAATATAAAGGGAAAAGGGCAAAAAAAAATTAAAAAAAATTATTTTTCCTACATTTAAACATATAACCTCAAAAAAAAAATTATAATAAATATATATATTCTAAAATATATTTTCTTATTTCTTCTGTTTGTATAGATAGCACATTTGCTATAGACAGATAGATATGAGATATATATGAGATAGATATGAGAGATAGTATGGATAGTAGATAGATAGATAGATAGATAGATAGATAGATATGAGATAGATAAATAGATAGATAGATATGAGATAGATATGAGAGATATAGATAGATATGAGATAGATGATAGATAGATATGAGAGATAGATAGATAGATGATAGATAGCTATGAGAGATAGATAGATAGTAGATAGATAGATAGATAGATAGATAGATAGATATGAGATAGATATGAGAGATAGATAGATGATAGATAGATAGATATGAGATAGATATGAGAGATAGATAGATAGAGAGATAGATAGATAGATAGATAGATAGATAGATAGATAGATATGGAAGACAGAAGAGAGGGGGGGGGGGGGGGGAGTGCGTGTGTGTGTGTGTGTAGTGATTTTTACTTGCCAATCTCCCTCTGTCAGGATTTGAGGAGGGGGAGATTGGAAGCCACTTTTATCTTTTGCCCCCCTATTGCTTACTTTATGTGGGCACTGTGGCAGGGGGTCACAGGGCTCACATGCCCCGGGGCCCCCATGGCCCATCGGGGGGGGGGGGGGGGGAAACCCGGGGGGAACGGGGGTGGGGGGCGGGGGGCCGCGGGGGGGGGGGGGGGGGGGGGGGGGGGGGGGGGCCGCCCCCCCCCGGGGGGGGGGGGGGGGGGGGGGGGGGGGTTAAGGGAGATGGTTTTTTTGTTTTTTGTGTGAGAGAGGGGGTTTTTGGTTTTTTTTTTTTTTTTTTTTTTAAAATTTTTTTTTTTTTTTTTTTTTTTTGGATTCTGTTCCTTTAAGACAGCAGCCATTGTAATTGTGACATGATGCTGGAGTGAGACCCCCCCCCCCCTTTTATGTCAGCCTGCCTGTTCTGCAGACAGAGTGTGAGCAGAGCAGCAGGAAGTGACGAGACAGAGAGCAGCAGCCATCTTAGCAAGTGTTGTATTGAACTGGTGTGGAGATTTTTCTGTACAGCTAAGCTGTATCTTGGTCCAGAGACAAACAGAGTGTAAAGAGACAACAGGACTAGTGAGTCCACGTGAAAGGAACTGTGCTCAGTGGCTGATCAGTGAGACTGACATTGTGACTGTGTATATGGATACCACAGATAGAGACTCGCAGTGCTGTTGATGTACTGGACGGCACCTGCTAAATCCCGCTTTACATCCCAGCTCAGTGTATGGATTCGGCAGGACTGTCAGTGTGCTGAGTGGAATCTGCTGTTGGATGACATTGCATTCAGTTGGTTTCCCTGTCTGTTAAAGAGGACTTCATTTCTCCCAAGATCCTGATAACCGTGAGGAGAGGACGCTTCACTATAAAAGAAAGGACTGACTTTGGGCCCCACCGCGCGCTTCTACGGACTGTAAGCGGTCCACCTGGACCACTGGGGAAAAGGGGGTGCACCCAAATGTGAAGTCAGGGTCAGTTAGGGATAGTTTTGAGTATATTGTTCATTCAGTGTCCATACTGCAGAAGTGGACAGAGTAAAAGTAGAAACCATTGCAGAATTTGCCTTGAAATTGTTCATGCTATATTGTATATTTTGCTTGTCTTTAGCCCTGTCATTTTACCTTTAACTAGCCTTTATTAACTTATAGTAAATATATATTTTTTTTCTTGAACTACCGCGTGTGTGTTCATTTCTGGTTGCGGAGTCCAAACCACCTGCCTTGCTCTCGGTTCACAAATTGGCGTAGTCGGCAGGATCCGCTTACCAGAATGGACGGTGACGCACCCGTTCGGGAGAATGGTGCTGGAGGAAGAATGCCAGCAGGGGCTATAATGAGTCAGTTAGCTAAATTTGATGGCAATAATATGTCAGTGAGTATGTGGGTGGAACAGATACGAATGATACAGCGAATGTACCAGACCGCACCAGAAGTACTAGTAGAGCTAGCAATATTGACATTACAAGGGGATGCTAAGACCACGGTGATACTGAGGCCATTTGAACAAAGGCAGACATTTGAGCAAGTAGTCCAGATTCTAGAAACCATCTATGGAGAAACTGCATTGCTGGGGTCTCTGCAGGCTCGGTTCTTCCAGAGGGTACAACAGGAGAATGAAAGCCTTCCCCAATATGCAAATGCCCTACAAGAACTGCTCCGAGATATTCAAAGGAAGGAAAGAGGGGGCTCGCCAGCCTTCTGTAACCCTGATCGGACTCTCCGTGACCAGTTTGTCCTGGGGATACGTGACGGCAGTTTAACTGTGACTATGCAGGATTTTATACGACGAGAGACTGATGCTAAATTCCATGATGTACAGGTAGAGGCCATCTCCCGTGCCAATAGTATGGTCCCGAGGCCGCAGACCGCAGTTGGAGTTACTTTGTCACAGGGGGCTAGTTCTGGCTCAGAGACAGTAGAAAAAGGGACGGTTAAAGAAATTCTCACAGTAATGCAGAAACTGCAAGAACAAATGGAACACTTGCACACTCGTTGTGATGAGCAGTCTATGAAAATTGCAGACTTCCAGAAGACTGGAGATGAAAGGGTGAGCCATCCACACCCAGCAAGTCAGAATCACCCACCACCCCGCTGGAGGGGTGAGGATAGGACCTACCGAAGGGGTCCAAATCATTTAGTGCAGTGCTCAGGAGAAATCGAAGGGGCTTACCGAAGGGGCCCAAACAGATGGCCATAACGACGGGGGGATACGCTGCTGGGAGTGTGGACGGATGGGCCACGTTGCTGCTAGATGTCCAGAGCAGCGACAAACTTATGAGAGACCGCCGTTAAACTGAAGTCCCCTGCTGCTGAAGGGCGTGTAGTAGGGGAGACTGACAAGGAGACTATGTGGGGAGAATGCCCTGATGATGACCTGATCGCTGCAAGTCCTGTCATACAGGTGGAAATGGAGGGTATTCCGGTTACCGGGATGATTGACACGGGTTCCCAAGTAACGACCTTGAGTAGAGACTGTTATGAACGGTACTTCCGGCAACATGTGAAATATGATCCCCATACATTCGTACGAGTGGTCGCAGCTAACCAGTTACCAGTTCCGGTCGTGGGAGTGGCCTGGATGAATGTCCGGGTATGTGGCCAAGATCTAGGTAGGAAAGGCATTGTGGTGGTACAGGAGTCACATGAAGTAAAGGTCCCTGTCATTTTGGGGATGAATGTGTTAAAAGAATTAGATCAGATCCTCTTTGAAAAGAAAGGTCACGGTTATTGGAAAGAAACCACCACCCATCGGCCTACTCAAACAGCTTTCCAGCGGCTGATCCGGACATGTGGCTTACAGAAAAGTTCAGATGCACAGCGTCCTCTGGCTCGAATTTCAGTTCCTTTGCATACAAAAGTTACACTGCCACCCAGTCGGGAGACAATAGTGTCCATGCCCGTAGGCACCTGTCGGAAACTAGAGGGCATAGCTGTGTTGGTAGAACCACTGCAGGCAGCCGAAGGAGGTGTTGATCCGCTAGTGGCCCGTTCCTTGGCAATAGTTCGCAATGGAAGAGTACCACTTCGATGTGTAAACACTCAGGACCAGAGTGTGGACCTGACCCCAGGGAGGCTGCTGGCTAACATCTATGTGACTCCGGAGGAAGTAAGGAAAGTAACTCCAATGCAGCTGAAGCCGACTGAAAGGGATGAGTGGACCGTAACTGTGTCCATGGGAGAAGATGAGGAACCCACCTCTGAATGGAATGGCTGTGCAATTCGAGAACAGATGAAGATGGATGTAAGTTCATGTTCTCTGGAATGGGTGCAGAAGGTAGATGAGCTGTTGTGGGAGAACCAAGCCACCTTTGCACGGTATGCTGAAGATTTTGGATGTACCACAGGGATCTACCATGAGATTCCCACAGGAGACACCCCTCCAATTAGAGAGCGCTACCGACAAATTCCTCCACAGTTGTATCAGGAAGTGAAAGAACTGTTAGCTAAGATGCTACAGGGTGGGATCATCCAAGAAAGCCAGAGTCCCTGGGCGGCTCCTGTGGTGTTAGTAAGAAAAAAAGATGGGTCCATCCGATTTTGCGTAGACTATCGGAAGTTAAACGCTTGCACCGTACGAGATTCCTACCCCTTGCCACGGATTGAGGAGTCCCTCTCAGCGCTAGGGAGAGCCCGGTACTTCTCCTCACTAGATCTGGCTAGTGGGTATTGGCAGGTGCCGATGGCCACAAAAGACAAGGAGAAGACGGCATTCATCTTGCCCATGGGACTATACGAATTTAACCGGATGCCCTTCGGGTTGACAAATGCACCCGGAACGTTTCAGCGGTTGATGGAGAAATGTCTCGGTGACTTCAACTTTGAGTTCACTCTCATCTACTTGGATGACATTATAGTGTATTCTGCGACCTTTGAAGACCATCTCCACCAGTTGGGGCAAGTATTTCGAAGATTGCGGGAACATGGGCTCAAATTGAAACCCAGTAAATGTCGGTTGTTCCAATCTGAAATTGATTACTTGGGTCACCGCGTATCAGGAGAAGGGGTGAGACCATCAAGAGACAAGATAGCGGCTGTTCAAGATTGGCCGATACCGACTACCCTGCGAGAAGTGAGGGCGTTCCTTGGAGTAGCCGGTTACTATCGACGGTTTATTAAGGATTTCGCCAAGGTAGCAGCACCACTTAATGCTCTCCTACGAGGCACATCCGGTGGTCCAAAGAACCGGTCCGTGAAGTGGGGACCTGAACAGGAACAAGCCTTCCAGGCATTGAAGGATGCACTGACAACAGCCCCAATCTTGGCATATGCTGATTACCACTTGCCGTTCCAGCTATATACAGATGCAAGCCTGTATGGTCTTGGAGCAGTGCTTTCCCAGCTTCAGGATGGCCAGGAGAGGGTCATAGCGTACGGCAGCCGGTCTTTGAGAGATTCTGAAAGAAACCCCGAGAATTATAGTTCATTTAAATTGGAGCTGTTGGCACTGGTATGGGCCATGACCGAGAAATTCTCTGAATATTTGACCGGTGCTGAAGTTTTAGTACTGACTGACAACAACCCACTAGCTCACCTGGAAAATGCCAAGCTCGGGGCGTTAGAGCAGAGGTGGATAGCCCGAATGTCTACATTCAATTACCGCATTAAGTATCGGTCCAAGACAGAGAACCAGAATGCTGACGGACTTTCTAGGGTAACTGCCCAGACCCCCACAGAAGACGTGGATCATGAGTTGGAGCATGTGGAGGTGCCCGATTTCAGCAGATTTTCACAGGCCTTGACCGCCACTAATCAGTTTGAGATGGAGGGGACTGAAATGGCTCCTTTCTTTGGTCCCTCACGACAGGAATGGGCACAGATACAACAGACCCATGAGGGGCTGGCGCAGATGATCAAGTGTGTTGAGAAAGGCCAGAAGCCCTGTAGAGAGGAAAGAGAACGACTGACACGTGAGATATTATCTGTTTTGAGTCAGTGGGAAAAGTTGGAGATGAAAAATGGAGTGCTATGCCGAAAGGTCTATTTACCTTCTGAGATCGACATTCGATACCAAATTGTGGTGCCTAGTGAACTGGCTCGCTCCTTGGCAGTTGAGGCTCATAATAAGAATGGACATTTTGGTCATGAGAAGACCTTTCGTTGGTTACAGCGACTGATTTACTGCCCTGGTCTTCGTCAAATGGTCGAAGAAGTATGCCGCAGCTGTCGAACTTGTGAGATCCATAAGGCAATAGAACAGAGAGCTCCCCTGCAAACCATCGTGACCCAGGAACCTTTAGAAATCGTCATGATAGACTATCTAATGGTGGGCCCATCCAATAGCGGACACCAGTATTGCCTCGTAATGGTGGATCACTTCACCAAATTTGCGGTGGTAACCGCCACCAAGGACCAGACAGCTGAGTCAGCAGCTCGTGCTCTGTGCCAAGATTTCATTCGAGTATATGGGTGCCCCCAACGCATCCACTCCGACCAGGGCGCCTGCTTTGAGGGACACGTAATGAAAGAAGTTCAACGTATCTACGGGATAAAGAAGTCGCACACGACTCCATACCACCCTCAGGGAAATGGGGCCTGTGAAAGATTCAACAGAACTCTGCTACAGATGCTGCGGACTCTGGAGGAAGACAAGAAGTTACAGTGGCCTCAGTTCTTGTCTGAAATGGCGTGGGCCTATAACAATCAGGTCCATTCTACAACGGGGTACTCTCCTTATACACTTCTCTTTGGGCGGTCTGGGCGAAGTATAGGAGAATTACAGTTGAATGATGTGGATGGGTTCCCTCCGAGGGATCCAACCTCTTGGGTGCGGGCGCATAGGCAGAGACTTGAGACGATCCATCGATTGGTGCGGCAGCGCCTGCAAGAACATCCCCATCCTGATAAGACCCCAGTGCAAGAGGCACCATTGCAACCAGGCGACCTGGTGCTAGTTCGTGTCAAGAAACCCCAAGGGAAATTGGAAAGCAGATGGGAGGCTTTGCCGTATCGTGTTGTTGGCCGCAAGTATGCGAATGGGCCAGTGTACCAGGTCCAGAAAGAAGGAACTGATTGTGTTCGAGTACTTCACCGAAATATGTTGCGCCTGTGTCATTCTGAAGGGACAAATCACGATGGGCCTGCCAATGTGAATGAGCTCCCACAGTCAGAGAATGGAGGTGCGGAATGGGCCTCCGACGAGGAGGATGATTGTTGGCCGATCCCTGCTCCTGGGGATGTTCCACCTGTGACTACTGTATCTCCGGCCTGTGCCCCCTCTGGTGCGGAATCCGCTGGTCCTTCTCAGCCCACAGCTGCAGCACCCCATATTATACCACCGGTCCTCAGACGGACCACTAGGCCAAATGCTGGTATTCCCCCTGTTCGGTATGCGCAGGATGAGTTTGTTTGGCCTGCCATACATCGGTATACTACCACCCTGTGCATAAAAGTACAACCCTCTGGATATACAGTCATAGGCAGGGACTGCCAATCTTAAAGTGGGGGGGAATATGTAAGAGACAGCCAATGTTGTCTTAAGCTTCATTTGTCTGTATAAACTGTTAATGTTGAATGTATTTCTGTGATTCTGTTCCTTTAAGACAGCAGCCATTGTAATTGTGACATGATGCTGGAGTGAGACCCCCCCCCCTTTTATGTCAGCCTGCCTGTTCTGCAGACAGAGTGTGAGCAGAGCAGCAGGAAGTGACGAGACAGAGAGCAGCAGCCATCTTAGCAAGTGTTGTATTGAACTGGTGTGGAGATTTTTCTGTACAGCTAAGCTGTATCTTGGTCCAGAGACAAACAGAGTGTAAAGAGACAACAGGACTAGTGAGTCCACGTGAAAGGAACTGTGCTCAGTGGCTGATCAGTGAGACTGACATTGTGACTGTGTATATGGATACCACAGATAGAGACTCGCAGTGCTGTTGATGTACTGGACGGCACCTGCTAAATCCCGCTTTACATCCCAGCTCAGTGTATGGATTCGGCAGGACTGTCAGTGTGCTGAGTGGAATCTGCTGTTGGATGACATTGCATTCAGTTGGTTTCCCTGTCTGTTAAAGAGGGCCCCATTTCCCCCAAGGCCCGGGTAACCGGGGGGGGGGGGGGCCCCCCTAAAAAAGGGGGGGGGGGGGGGGGGCCCCGCCCCGCGCTTCTGGGGGTGGTGGGGGGCCGCCGGGGGGGGGGGGGGGGGGGGGGGGGGCGGAGGTGGGGGGGGGGGGGGGGGGGGGGGGTGGTGTGTGTTTTTTTTTTTTTTTTTTTTTGTTGTAGGAGGGGAGGGAAGAAGAAGAGAAAGTATTGGATGTTTTGTTTTATATTTTTTTTTTTTTTTTTGTTTTTTTTTTTTTTTTTTTTTTTTTTTTTTTTTTTTTTTTTTTTTTTTTTTTAATTTATTTAAATTAAAATTTTTTTTTTTTTTTTTTTTTTGTGTGTGTGTTTTTTTTTTGGTGGGGGCCCCCCCCCCCCCCCCTCTTTTTTTTTTTTTTTTGTGGGGGGAACTTCAATGTGATCTCTGTGACTGGCTTTCACAGCGATCACGTCTCCGGGCAAAGCTCTGAGATCCCTACTGTCTATGGACGGCAGAGATTTCGGATTTGTGTGCAAGGGGGATGCAGGGAAAGGCACAGAGGAGCATATTCTGCTCATGCGCAAGACGATGTGATCGCAGTGACTGGCTGTTACAGCGATCTCATGCCCAGAAGCCACACAGAGTGGTCTCTGGGCAAAGTTCTGAGGTCCCTGCTCTCTGTTAACAGCGGGACTTCAGAGCTAAGTACAGGAGGGGTTGGGGGCACAGCGGAGCAATCGGCTCATATGCCGACTGTCATTGCGATCAAAGACCTGGAGACCACACAGAGTGGTCTCTGGGCAAAGCTTTAAGGTCTCCGAGCTCAGAACAGTGGGGGGGACACAGTAGAGCTAGTTCTGCTGGACATATCGGTACGTCCTTGCAGAACTAGACAACCACCACTTGGACATATATAGTCTATGGGCGGTACGGAAGTGGTTAAACTAAAGTGTGGTAGGTAAACTGTAATTTTGTGTTGTGTTTTTTTTTTTTTACCAAGTCTTTGATGTTAGATTCGGTAATTACATTACCCTTGTAAATAAACTCACTTTTATCATTCCATACTGTGATATCAGATTTCTAAAGCATCCTGTTTCAGCATTCTTTTTAACACCTGGCTTATAATTTCACCAATTTTTTCAGTTTCATCAGCACTATATTTGGTAACTGTTGATCATCAGGGACAGGAGAAGGAGTGTAACTAGCAAAGACTGGGCCTCATAGCAAACTTTTGACTTGGGGGACACACCTACACATGGTATAACGCCCCATTTATACACACTATAATGTCCCACAATGGCCTCTCCAGACAGAATAATGTCTTATAGCAGCCCCTGCACCCAGTATAATGTCCTATAGCGGCCCTCCACACGGTATAATTTCCCATCGTGACCCCTTCACAAGGTATAATGTCCCATAGTGGCCTCTTCACACAGTATACAGTCATGGCCAAAAGTTTTGAGAATGACACAAATATTATATTTTCACATGATCTGCTGCCCTCTGGTTTTTATGTGTGTTTGTCAGATGTTTTTATCACATACAGAAATATAATTGCATTCATATTATGAGTAACAGAAGCTTATATTGACAGTTAGAATGAGTTAATGCAGCAAGTCAATATTTGCAGCGTTGACCCTTCTTCTTCAGGACCTCTGCAATTCTCCCTGGCATGCTCTCAATCAACTTCTGGACCAAATCCTGACTGATAGCAGTCCATTCTTGCAGAATCAATGCTTTAATTTTGTCTGAATTTGTTGGTTTTTGTTTGTCCACCCGTCTCTTGATGATTGACCACAAGTTCTCAATGGGATTAAGATCTGGGGAGTTTCCAGGCCATGGACCCAAAATCTCTATGTTTTGTTCCCTGAGCCATTTAGTTATCACCTTTGCTTTATGGCAAGGTGCTCCATCATGCTGGAAAAGGCATTGTTGAGCGCCAAACTGCTCTTGGACGGTTGGGAGAAGTTGCTCTTGGAGGACATTCTGGTACCATTCTTTATTCATGGCTGTGTTTTTAGGCAAGACTGTGAGAGAGCCGATTCCCTTGGCTGAGAAGCAACCCCACACATGAATGGTTTCAGGATGCTTTACAGTTGGCATGAGACAAGACTGGTGGTAGCGCTCACCTCTTCTTCTCCGAATAAGCTGTTTTCCAGATGTTCCAAACAATCGAAAAGGGGATTCATCAGAGAAAATGACTTTACCCCAGTCCTCAGCAGTCCACTCCCTGTACCTTTTGCAGAATATCAGTCTGTCCCTGATGTTTTTTCTGGAGAGAAGTGGCTTCTTTGCTGCCCTCCTTGAGACCAGGCCTTGCTCCAAGAGTCTCCGCCTCACAGTGCGTGCAGATGCACTCATACCTGCCTGCTGCCATTCCTCAGCAAGCTCTGCACTGCTGGTAGCCCGATCCCGCAGCTGAAACACTTTTAAGAGACGGTCCTGCCGCTTGCTGGTCTTTCTTGGGCGCCCTGGAGCCTTTTTGGCACCAATGGAACCTCTCTCCTTGAAGTTCTTGATGATGCGATAGATTGTTGACTGAGGTGCAATCTTTCTAGCTGCAATACTCTTCCCAGTTAGGCCATTTTTGTGCAGTGCAATGATGACTGCACGTGTTTCTTTAGAGATAACCATGGTTAACAGAAGAGAAACAATGATGGCAAGCACCAGCCTCCTTTTAAAGTGTCCAGTGGTGTCATTCTTACTTAATCATGACAGATTGATCTCCAGTCCTCATCAACACCCACACCTGTGTTAATGCAGCAATCACTGAAACGATGTTAGGTGGTCCTTTTAAGGCAGGGCTGCAATGATGTTGAAATGTGTTTTGGGGGATAAAGTTCATTTTCTAGGCAAATATTGACTTTGCAAGTAGTTGCGGTTAAGCTGATCACTCTTTATAACATTCTGGAGTATATGCAAATTGCCATTAGAAAAACTGAAGCAGTAGACTTTGTAAAAATTAATATTTGTATCATTCTCAAAACTTTTGGCCATGACTGTACTGTCCCACAGTGGCTCCTACTGTGTTCGGTGCAAATATTGCAAAAATTTTGGGTTCATCAAAACCCAAAATTTTAGGTGTCCACCGCCTATGTACTTTTATACTCTGGGTTCTCTCTCTTCAGACCTCAGAGTATATGACCGGAGGTCCAGGGGAGGTGATCAAACATAAAAACCAGCCTTACTCATCTCTTCTGGGTCTCTGGAGGAGGTCTTTGGGTTTCTTCAATGTTGTCACAGACGTGGGTCATGCCGGCATCATTATGTGTCGTGACGCCGGCCTGACCCACATGACGTTTGTGATATCAATGAAGAAGCACAAAGACCCATGCCGGTGTTAAGGAAAGTTGAGTGCTACTGTTTTTTTTATGTTTGATCAAATTCTGAGTCTCCGATTATTATACTCCGGGATCTGAAGAGACCCCAGAGTATAATAACAGTTTAGGTTTGGACATGTTCCGTCTGAACGAAATCACCAAGCAAATCTGACAAGTAATCTTGGGGGTTCGCCCAACAAGTACTTTTGCCACGGCCCTACTTACCGATCCCCGCTCCTGCTCACGGCCGACTCCACATTCCCTTCAGGGGGCCCAATTCCATATCCCGTCCCTGTCATCAACACAGGAGGGATGAAGGGGAAGTGGAGGCAACTGAGGGCAGGATCAGTAAGTAAATAGGGGCCTATTTAAAAAAAAAAAAAAAAAAAAGTAGCAGCGGCTCGCCAGGCCTTCTAAGGTCACAAGCGGTAGTTCCAACACTGGACAGGAGGTGTAACAAGGTTTATACTTGCTAGTTTGTTTGCATCCTGTTTAGAAAGAACCAAGTATCTATTTTTATTTTGTCTACGCTGTAAAATGTAAAAATCATCAAGAGCTTGAATAGCGCTTTGACGTATGGTGGGTGTAGATGTAACATTCTGCTTTAACTTGTTAAGCTTGCTTTGGGAACCAGATACATTTTCTCTGAATGCTCCATTATTTGCTAGCAATAAGGCTTGTTATTAATGGAATTGCAAAACTAAGTAGCGGCCCTATAAATCCTCTGGAGTGATTAATTATGCGCTTCTTTTTCTTTATGCCTAGACCTTTATCGCCAAGTTTCCTTTATTGCTTTAGGCCACTTGTTTGCTATATTTTTCTTTTATTCTTTTAGAAGAATTTGTACTTTTAAGATATTTAAAGCGATTTCTTCTATAGCCAATATTAAATCTTTACTGGCAGTGTGTAAAATAGTCTGAGTGGTGGAGGTACTTTTATCAAAGTTTTGAAGAGATTCTAGCTGCATCGTATTTTCTCAGACATCTTTCGGGACATAGTTACAGCTGGTAAAATTCAGGACAGGACATGTGGTTACAGCTGTAAAATTCACTTAGAGTTAATTTTCTTTTGAATATAAATCTAGTGAAAAGTACTTAAATGTAGCTCCTCTGGAGCAGCACCTTTTAAATCTACTGACAAATACCCATAAGGAGCTTGAGTGCCATCCTCAGAAGAAGAAACATGTTTTCCTCAAGTACATTTGTCTGGCTAAATCACAGCTTGTAATTTATCACCAATATTATCACCTCTGCTTCCGCAGAAGGAGAAACGCGCACGGCTGTGTGCATGAGCGTTTTTCGGTAAGTAAGGCCGTGGGCCTGCGAACCCCAAAAACACTGCTATCATTATACTCTGGGGTCTTTTCAGACCCCAGAGTATAATGATCGGAGGCCCAGGGGAGGTGAGGGAACATAAAAAACCAATGTTACTTACCTCTCCTGCCCTTTGGCAGTCTTTGGGCCTCCTTGGTGACGTCCCAGATGTCACCGTAGGCCAGGCCGACGTCATTATGCGTCGCGACGCATGCTTGGCTCACGTGACGTCTGGTCCAAAATTGAAGAAGACTGAAAGTAACGGGGAGTGCGCCGGAGCCAGGGAGGGGTAAGTTACACCAGCAGGTAACGGCCTATTAAAAAAAACAAACATCAGGGGCCCGCCCTAGTGGCAGCCGCTCCCGCTGCTACCCCCGGTATTTACGCCACTGCCTGCTCCTCTGCTCTTATCTATCTTCCCGTCTAAGTTCCAGAAGCATACCCGCAGGCTTTTACGTTTCCTATTGGTTGCGGCGAGATCCATTATCCCTAGATTGTGGAAATCCCCGACGCCTCCCTCTCTACTGTCTTGGCTTAAGGAGATCCTAAGCATACACAGCATGGAGAATCTGTTCACTGAACTGAAACATGACAATAGAGCCCATCAGCAAACGTGGCTCCTGTGGAACCATTTCTACTACGCCACTGAATTTCAGTCTGCCTTTGTGTCTTCTTGATTACTCCTTCACCCCTCCTCCTTATGTTACTTTTTTCTCTTCCCTTCTAACATGATATTAGATATGTTTACCATGGTTTTATTCCTGAATCTAGTATTTGACTCTGCTGCGACAGAGCTTATGTCTCCCCTGTGTTCCCTCACCGCTCCCTAACAGCCATTTCCTGTTCTCCCAACCCTACCCGACTCTTCCCTGATCTTCCCCTGCCATGTATTTCTTTTATTGCTGATGTCTTGTTTGGTCTGTTTTTTTTGGCATTATACGAAAATTTCAATATAATTCATAATGTTAAAAAAATGCTTAGCTTTTTGTGATGTAAAGACTTGGTAAATGCATGTTTGATATCCATCAACAATACTCAAATTTACCTTGTCAGACGGGAATAGCGCAGTTCATGATATAATTTTTGCCAACATACATAAAACCAAACAATATTATTGGGTTTGTGTAATAATTCAGTATTGGCATTATGTAACAGCTGCTTTACAAAATAATTTTTCCCAGAATTTGACACACCTGCTGAAATACGGGAGAAAGGGTGCTGTAAGCAAGTGTCCATCATAACATCCTAATATCCAAGAGGAAGTGTTGTAAATATATTAACTGGCTATATATACAAATTTGGATTTCTGTCTCTGTCATGACCCACTTCGGGTCATGCATTCAGTGCTTCACTGTTCATTGTCATGCATTGTTTACTTCTGCTCTAATTTTGTCCCATTTCTTCCCCCTTACTCACTCTCTGCTCTGCACCTCCTGTCTGTGACATCATCCAGGTTCTGTGAATTGTACTTTATGCAATGCCTCCTCTCAGCCTGGAAAATTATCATCTTTTTTACACCCTGTATTACATTTATTAAGAATTCTACTTAAATAAACCTTCATCTGAATGTCTTCCACGTGTCTTACAGAGGAGTTGAACTACAGTGGCTTGCAAAAGTATTTACATCCTGTAACGTCTCTGCCTGTTCGGGTGTCTGCATCACCCTCCGCCCGCACGCGGCAGCGCAGGAGGCGTGCTCAGTTTGATTCCTTGTTTAAGATTCTTGTTGCTCAGTCTGAACATTGTCCTAGACTATGTAATTGATTTTCTGCCACACCCGCCTCCAGCACCTTGTTTCTTTCGGCTTCTCAATAGTTAATCCCTTGCCTGTGTGATTGACAGCCTGTCTACTAATCCAGTCTGGGGCAGGTCCTGACTTTCTATAAACAGGTTGTCACTCCTCACATGGTCGCTGGCTATTTATTCTGTCTTGTGACTTGTCCCTGCTAGCTCCTTTCCTGCTATTCCCTGTATTCCTATTTCTGACCTCTGGCTCGGTTTTTGACTATTCTCTTGGATTGTGATTTTGTACTGCATTGCTCGACTGTTACCGACCCCTTGGCTAGCCGACCTCCCTTTGTCTGTTGTTTGTCCTGTCTGCATTCTATGTTGTCACCTTATTCAGAGTAGGGACCGGCTCCGAGTTGTCGCCTGTCACCTAGGACAGTCAGGCAAGAGGCAGGGCCAGTGGGGGGTTCAGCTTTAGGGCTCACTGTCTTGTTGTGCCCCTCCCCCAGGCTTCTGCAGCAACACTGGGAATTGCTGAACTGGCAATTCCCTTACACACCCCTTGAACTTTTTCAGATTTTGTCACCTCACAACCAGAAACTTAAATGTATTTTATTGAGATTTTAAGTGATAGACCAACACAAAGTAGCACATAATTTATCTATATCTATGTTCAAGGGCGGCCCCTGGACCGGATTTGATGTAATGTTTTTTTTTTCCTTTTCAGGGTTTTGACCCTAGCAATCCACATTGCTACTGTTGGGGGGGTTGACCATGTTATGTCGCATAAAGTATGGGGATTCAACTCACCTCAGAAATGTCGGAAGACGTTCCTTCAGTATAAAAAGCTGAAACCTGACATTCTGTGTCTACAAGAGACTCACTTCACCCCCACCTCCTTCCCCAAATATTTTCTTTCTCGCTATAACCTTTTAGGCCAGGCCCCAAATCAGACCAAAAGTAGAGGGGTGGTGATCCTACTGAGGACCTCTGTTCCCCTTCAAGTAGTTGATATGATAGCAGACCCCCTAAGCCTAGGGCCATTACATTATTCTCCACTGCAAACTCTATGGCCAACAACTTTGTCTTGTTAATTCCTATGCCCCCACTGAGTCCCCTATCACTTTCTTCCACGAGCTCTGCAACAGTTTAAGCCAACTAGAATTCTCCACGTTGATCTAGTGTGGGGACTTAATTTTACAGTTAACATCATGCTTGACCGGTCCTCCCCATCAGCAGATAAGCACTCCTCCAGGGCCAAGGGTGAGGTGCGGTCTGCCCTGTAGACTCCTTTTGATGTTTAACCATATTCTTCAAGGAGGTAAATTCCCCCAGGATATGTTGTGTGCATCCATTACAGTTATACTCAAACCTGAGAAGGACGCTACCACCCCTGCTAACTACAGACCTATTTCCCTCCTAAATGTGGATATCTTCTATCCTTGCCTCATGCTAACTACCCTACAAACCGAGATATTTAACTTTATATAGGCCTACAAAAAAACACATAAACGACCGTGTCATGTACTTCCATAAGAAAGTAGGAGGCCTATTGGTTGCCCATCTATGTAAATATTATGTAGCCTTCCGACTCTCTCAAATCAGTGCTGTCCATGCTGAACACGACCGTCCCCAATGTGTTACATTGGACTCTGCATTGGTTGCTCCGGCCTTCTTGCAGGCTCTCTTATGGGCCCCTCAGTCAGTAGCTCGTACCCTTCCAGCGGCCGCTAAGGTGACGGTCTACATGCTGCAAGGGTTCCCCCAAATACCATTGTTCCGCAACCCCCTTTTTCCACCTGGTTTCTCCCTGGAGGTGTTTGTTTGGTGAAGGCATGCACGGTTTCGCTGTCTTAACGATTTTGCTCTGCAGCCGGCGGGTTTTCACCGAAGGCCTCTTCATTAGCACATTTTCCCCACCTCCTGCAGAGGCTTTTCGAACTGCACAGGTTTTCCACTTCTTACGTTCTCTCATCCCACTCAGTCCGGAGTTGTCCCCAACTAGCTTCGGGAGATGGTGTCTGTTTAGAGCGGCTGATAGCGGCTTCCTCTCTTTTATATATGGCTTGCTTAACGCCCCACCGCTTGACAGTAAGCTTGACTTTATGGTGGCCTGGGAGTAAGACCTCTACACTACCCTGACCCCAGCCCAATGGGTCGACTGTTGTATGTCAATTAGCAAAGGCAGTTGGCAGGTCACCCTCATGGAATCTTCTTTAAAAGTGCTCCATAGGACATATTTGGTCCCTAATCGACTTAATCACTTTTTTCCAACTGTTTCATCCCTCTGCTTTAGGGGTTGTAATGCTTTAGGCACTACTTTCCATGTGTGGTGGTCCTGACCTCTGACCCGCCGCTATTGGCTAGCTATTCATAGGATGGCGCTCTTTGGACAGTCGTTCTCATTTCAGGCTACCAAATTTCTTCTCAATCTTAAACCCCCTACTTTAAAATATGCCCAATTCAGGCTTTTTCAATACATTTTATTAGCCGCCCAGATTCACATCGCCTCCAACTGGAGTAAATCTTTTCTCTCAGTGGCTGAGGTTGTGCGAAGGGTGGATAACATCATGCTCCATGAAAAGATTAATTCCATTATATCTGATACCCGACCGCTATTTTATAAGGTCTGGGCGCCTTGGGTCGATAGGTCTTGCATCCCGGGCCTTCCATACTATCTTCAGTCCTTTTTTTCCCCCTACCCACTCTCAGGCAGATCTGTGGTTGTTCTACCCTACAGTAGCGTTGCAACTCCCTCCATTTTCTCTCCCGACTTGATTTTCTTTCGATGTATGAAGCTGACTTTTTCTAATACATTTTTGACGATTTATGGCGATGTTTCGTATGATGTGATTTATTCTGTATTTTTCTCCTGTTGTAATTTAATAAATACTTTTGAAACTAAAACTATGTGCTATTTTGTGTTGGTCTATCACTTAAAATCTCAATAAAATACATTTTAAGTTTGTGATTGTAAGGTGACAAAATGTGAAAAAATTCAAGGGGTATGAATACTTTTGCAAGGCACTGTATCTGGTAATGTTTAGTGGTATAACCTCAGTGAAGTCTCTCTCATATCTACAGTCAGATCGTCTTCACAGACTCCATGCAGGTCTGTAGCCTCTACTCTAAGCCAGAATAATAAAAAAGATGCTATATACGCCAAGCTGAGTAACAAGGACCCTGAAATTCATCTGTAACCAGAGCTGCAGCTTCTACAGAGAACACCAGAGCACGGATTCCATCCCTTCTCATCATGGCAGAAGGGCACCCCACGCAATTCTCACAAGATGAAAGCTACTCTCAAACAGAACAAGACCAGGAGACAGATCTTGACCCACAGCCAGTGGCGTAACAAAAGTCTTGTGTGCCCGGGTGCAAACTTTTGTCCGGGGCCCCCTACCACCTCCCTATAGCAAATTTTTGACAGTGATGGTTACGGGTGCTGCAGCGGTATTTCAGATACTTGAAAGGGATAGAGTTGTAATACCGACAACTGCAGTTATCAAGAATATGATGAGTGAGCAGGGCAGCGCCTGGCATATACAAACAATACTGGGAGCTGCGTGCTTTGGGAAACAGCTGATCTGCAGGGTCCTAACAGTCTAAGAGATATAAAGATCAGTGAGGGACCAACACCTGGGGCCTCTGCTGATCAATTCTTTGAAGTTACTGTGGTGCTTTTGTGAGCACCATGACTCCTTCCCTATTTACATTGCACAGCATCAGTTTTATAATCCCCAAACAATGTTATTACAGCCTATATTAATAGTGCACGGCTGCTATAAAACAGATGGCGTGTGATGTGAACAGTGAAGGGGCCCCACACAGTATTATATGCTCCAGAGTGGCCCCCACACAGTATTATATGCTCCACAGTGGCCCCCACACAGTACTATACGCTCCACAGTGGGCTCCCACACAGTATTATACGCGCCACAGTGGCCCCACACAGTATTATACACGCCACAGTGGCCCCCACACAGTATTATATGCCCAGCAGTGTCCCCCACACAGTATTATATGCCCAGCAGTTTCTCCCCACACAGTATTATATGCCCAGCAGTGGCCCCCACACAGTATTATATGCCCAGCAGTGGCCCCCACACAGTACTGTATGCTCCGCAGTAGCCCCCACACAGTATTATATGCCCGATAGTGGCCCCCACACAATATATATGCTCCCAACAGACCCTCTCTGCTCCAGTGCTATTATTATACTCTGGGGTCTCCTCAGATCCCAGAGTATAATAATCGTAGGCCCAGGGAAGGTGAATAAAAATAACTCACCTTTCCTGGGCATCCTGGCTCAGTCAGGCTGTCTTCAGCATCTTCAGACGTCCCTGCTGAAGCCAGTGATTGGTCCTCAGCGGTCACGTGGGGCCTAATCACAGGCCTCAGCGTGGCCTCAGTCACATGACGGAATGGCCCCGGAGAAGATGCAGAGCCCAGGAGAGGTTAGTATAAGTATTTATTATTTTAAGTCACCCCCCCCTGGCCTAGCATCCATTGGAAAGGGGCCCGGCGACATGGGGCCCCTTTTCATTTACAATATGTATAGTGGTTGGGGAAACAGGCTTTCCCCGACCGCTATCATAGTGGCCCTTGTGACCACGATCGTTACGCCACTGCCCACAGCCATAGGTATAAGGGCGAAATGCTCCATCAAACCCACATGGAAAATAATGGAGAACTTACATGATAGAAAACAAACTCTTAACTAATATCTCTCTTATATGGCACAAAATACTAAGCCACATGGCCATCTTTACTGCACCTGCTTCTAGTGTCCCACCACTAGAGGGAGCCCTAAGTCAGCTTTCCTCAGCCTATGAACTGTATACCAAACAAAGCTATGCATATATCAGTGTGTTGGAAAGACTCAACACCAACGAGTCCCTACTTTGAATTACAGTACTTCAAAGTACTTAATTCTGAGCGGGACAGATGTGTACTTAGAGCCAAATCAGAAGCAGAGGCAAGAATTGCGCAGCTGCAGGAAATGCCATCCTAAATCTCCAAGTCCACCAGACGTTCTAAAATGTCATGTAAATCATGGTCTTCCAGATCCTCCATGCTCAGTGAACAACTTATTAGAAAGCATGCAGATGCAGAGGTCGCAAAGGTACAAGCCACCTTTGCGCAAGAGAAAGTAGAGATGGAAGCTGAAGCCACACAAAGGAAGGCAGCGATGGAAGCTGAAGCCACACGAAAGAGATCAGAAATAGAAGCTCTTCAGAAACAGTGTGAGCATGCCATGGCTATGGCAAGGTTGAAAGTTCTGGAATGAGCAGCCAGTGAGAGTTGTAGTAACAGCGATTGTTTAAGCAAGGTGGATGAAGAGGATCCCCTTAAATGCACAAGAGATTATGTGCCAGAATGGCAAATCTTCAAGCATCATCAATGCTCCTAGTGAAACAGACTCCTTCCCAAAACAACAGAACACAGATTACCATACTACAACTCACATCCAAGGCCAGAACAATACACATGTTCTGCCAACCTAAAGCCACTCCACACACTGCAGCTGTCCACGACTGCACACCTAGACAAAGCCTATTCATCGCCATGCAGGTGCAGGCCAGTGTGCAGGCAGGCAATCAAGTTTCTGATAACCACAAGGTACCAGTTGCATGCACAGCCCTGGATCCAGAAGCAGTCCCAAGACTAAGAGAGGATGGACATGTCCGAGTTTGCGAGGCCTGTTGAGATCTCACTAAAACTGGTCTCACCAAGTTCGATGACAAACCTGAAAACTACAGAGGTTGGGAATGTACCTTCCAAACCACTATTGACAAGCTCAACATCTCAGCTAGTGAAGAACTAGACCTGCTAGTCAGATGGCTCAGCCCACAGTCTACCGAGCGTATCAAGAGACTCAGATCTGTCCACATCAGTAACCCTGCTACGGGCCTCATTGCTGGTTGTGAATGACTAGAACAAAGTTATTAGCAGTCCTGAGGCAATAGAGAATGCCCTATTCCAACGACTGCAAGCCTTCCCAAAAATAACAGGTAAGGACAATGAGAAATTCTAGGAGCTCAGCAATCTACTCATGGAGCTTCAATTGGCCAAGGCAGACATTCATCTGCCTGGCCTAAGTTACCTGGACACTGCCCGTGGGGTTAACCCAATTGTTTCTAAACTGCCATATAGCATTCAGGAAAAATGTACAGATCTACAGTCAAAATACAAAAGAGAGAACTACATCTCATTTCCGCCATTTCTTACTTCTGTGAGTTCATAAGAAGCATCGCTGATGCCAAGAATGACCCCAGATTCCTCTACATCAAGTCAAGTGGTCCTGTCTCCCTAGTAAAGCTGACAGTCAGTGCTCCAGTTACAGGAGGTCCAGTGTGAGTGAAAAAGACTGATCTCCTTTCCACGCCCACATTGGGTATAGACAAGGAGAACCAAACGGAAAAGATTGAAAACCCCAATCGACTATGCCCTATACACTAGAAACCACACCCACTCAAGAAGTGCATCGGCTTCAGGAAGAAAAGAGCTTAAAGAGTGCAAGGAGCTTTTAAAAAAGTTTGGAATATGTTTCAGGTGTTGTGCCTCTACTGAACATCCGGCAAAGGATTGCAAGATTGATATTGAGTGTATAGAATGTGATCGTGATGACCATGTTCATGCTCTCCATCCATCTCAACCTGTTCCCACAGTTCACACCCTTTTCTCCCTCATCACAAGGTGTGCCAACAAATCAATGGACCACACAATGCCCCAAAATCTTTCGTTCAATCCCTGCTAACACAAAATACGAGCTGAAGAATCCAGAAATTGATAAGGAAATAAGACTCACAATGTCTACTCTCTGTTGTTCCTTCATCCTCAAGTCAGGACTAGATTCTCAACACTTTGAGCGCTTCTCTACCTGGATGTCCATTGTACGAGCCATTGCCCGCCTAGTTCACATCGGATTCTTCTTCAAAATGGACAGTCAATCAAAGTGCTGTGGCTGGCACACGTGTAAATAACACTGTTCAGCAACAGACATCAAGCATGCCGAAGAAGTAATCATCCGAAGCGTGCAACGAGAGAACTTCCACCAGGAGATTGCCAGTATTACCAAGGGAGACAATTTGTCCAAGAGGAGTGAACTTTTCCAACTGAATCCGGTGATTCATGATCACAAACTAATGAGAGTGGGTGGTCGGATCAGGAAATCTGGTTTATGTGGCAAAGAACAAAATCCTATTATCATACCAGGATGGCATCACATTGCTACGTTGCTTGTCCGGAACTATCATGAACAAGTGGAGCACCAAGGTAGGTAATTTACTGAGGCCACGGTCAGGTCAGCTAGTCTGTGGATCGTGAGAATGAAGAGACTCATCTCCCGTGTACTTCATAAGTGTGTTAACCCCTAGACGTCGCTTTAACTGCTTATTTACATCATTTTATCTGATGCCCCGTGCTGCAGTCACGTTAATTAAAGTCAAACACCTGTGATTTACAGCTGCTCCTGCAATAGTGATAAGTGCCGGCATCTCTACTGTCCGGGAGTTACACTGCAATAAGAGAAGCTTTTAGGACTTTTATCAACAAAGTTTAACCCTTTATAGTGATAATAGTAAAGTGAAATTGACTTTGCATTCACACTGTGCAAGAGTAGAACTTGCTCCTCTGCCAGCCCCCACCATCACCTACTTCCTGGATGTTTGCTCTGTCTCAGCAGGGAGCCTAGCTAGAGATACTATAAGCAGTTTACAGCCCTCTACTATACTAAACAACTGGTTAATTTACACATGGACCAGAGGTCCAGAAAATAAGCCATGCTGGATGTAAAACCATATAAAACCTAATTTTTTGTTGAAAAACTATATAAATGTGTAGCCCCTGTGATCAGAAGAACTAGAATTTCTCATTTTAATATGTTTACATGCAATAGTATATATAAAAACTATTTTGTTTTAGGTAAAAGAGGCAAACTTTACATTTTTTTCACATTTTATAACATTCTTCCACTTCTAGCAGAAACAAATTTAAACTTGGTTAACAAATAATACTACTTATTTTAAGCCTTATGTGTCCTGAAAAAAACATGGTAAAAATAGTTGAGATATGCAAAGCCATTAAAAAGATATTGCGGTGTAAAGCAAAGTGCTAAATTTGGCCTGAGCATTGGGGCATGAATGACGTTTGGTCCTGAAAGGTTTAAGTGCCAATAGTTAAGAGGAAGACAACATCAACTAATGGCAGATCTTCTAAGGACAGATCAATCCAATGTGCCGTATTGTTCACCTGTCTTAGCATCAGAGAAGTGCACATTGAGGTAATTGAATCAATGGATTCTTCTTGCATTATCAATGCTTTACAAAGATTCTTCTCTATTTGCGGACCAGTCAAACATCCACGGTCCGATTGTGGGACAAACTTTGTGGGAGCTTGTAAATAAGTACTGGTAATTGACTTCTTGTCCAAAAATGGCTATACTTAGATATATAATCCTCCACATTTATCCTACATGGGAAGATCCTGGGAGCGGATGATTGGAATAGCACGCAGAATTCTCGATTCAATGCTGCTGGATCATAAGTCACCACTCACCCATGAGATATTGGTTACTTTCCTTGCAGAAGGGTCAACGATCATCAACGACAGACCACTAGTACCCGATCCAGACTCTCCAACCATCTTGACTTCAGCAACACTTCTTACTCAGAAGATTTAGACTGTTCCAATTCCAGTCCAGAGAAAGGATAGCTTGTTTTGGGGCTTGGCAATGCCTTTTACTGAAAGAATGAGGAAAGAATGAGGAGAAAGAATAGTCGCAAATTGATAGTGATTTTGGAATGATCTCATCCCAAAAGGGTTTAAGTGCCTGGCACTTCCACCAAATGCTTATATATGTTCCTTTCTATACTACAATGCCAGAATTTATCTGTAACTCATGGATAGTACAGTTGTGAAATCCCTGGTAATGGAATGCAATTTAGTAATTTCTGAAGCACTGTAAGAAGGGAATAAGAGGGATTGTTTGATACAATGGTCCAGCCATCTTTTAATAGAAAAGGTTGTGTAACTGAAGCTGTATGAGCCCGTCACCAGCCAGTATCTGTGAATAAAGAGATACTAAGTGAAAGGAGTACAGAGTAACGTCTAGATGGAGGGGACAGGATCTGAGGAACAGAGGAGGAAGGATAAAAAATGTTATTGTTCTACTCCTCCGCACGTTATATGATAAGCCTGCCTAAACAGATGTGATTTTAGGGCAGTTTTGAAGCTACTGTAGTTGGCAGGTAATTGGCTTGCTCAGGGTAAAGCATTCCAGAGCACCGGTGCAGCTCAAGAAAAGTCTTGGAGACGGGAGTGGGATGTTTGGATAACAGAGCATGCAAGTCTAATGTCATTGACAGAACAGAGATGACGGTTAGTACAGTAGACAGTGACGAGGGAAGAGATAAAGGGGGGGTGCAGTGCTATGGATGGATTTGTGGGTGAGTGTGATAATTTTATACTGTATTCTGTGATGGAGGGGCAACCAGTACATCGAATGACACACAGTATCTGTGTACCAGTTTGACAGAAAGATGAGTCTGGCGGCTCCTTTCAGGACAGATTGTAGAGGGGAGAGTTTAGTAAGAGGAAGGCCAATTAGAAGAGAATTGCAATAGTGAAGATGAGAGAGAATCAGAGCGACAATAAGGGTTTTTGATGTTTCCACAGTGAAAAAAGGGCGAATTCTAGAGATGTTTTTTAGGTGCAGATGGCAAGAGCGTGCAAATGTCGGAATATTTGGGGTAAAGGTGAGATCTGAGTCAAATACAACCTCCAGACAGCAGGCATGCTGCCTCGGTGTAATAGTAAGGCCACAGACAGAAATGGAGATATCAGGGTTAGGTCGGTTAGTAGATGGAGGGAACACAAGAAGTTCAGTTTTTGAAAGATTCAATTTCAGATAAAGAGAAGACATGATGATAGTGACAGCAGAGAGACAGTCACTGGTGTTCTGTAGTAGTGCAGGGGTGATGTCACGGGATGAAATATATACTGTAGCTGGGTGTAATCAGCATAAAGATGGTATTGAAAGTCAAATCTGCTGATGGTTTGTCCAACTGGGGCTGTGTACAGAGAGAAGTGGAGGGGGCCTAGGACCGAGGAACCCCAACCACAAGGAGCAGAGGAGAAGAAATAGCACCAGCGAATGATACACTAAATGAGTGAATAGGAAGAAAACCAAGAGCGTAGGGCAGCACAGTGGCTCAGTGGTTAGCATTGCAGCCTTGCAGTGCTGGAGTCCTGGGTTCGAACCCTGCCAAGGACAACATCTGCAAGGAGTTTGTATGTTCTCCGTGTGTTTGTGTGGGTTTCCAACCACCACAAGTGACTGTCAATGCCTGTAAAGCGCTGCGGAATAAGATGGTGCTATACAAGTAAGCAAATAAATAAATAAGTAAGAGAGTGATTTTCTGTGAGGGCAATAGAGTTGAGCATAGTGAGGAGGCTTTGGTGATCTACAATGTCATATGCTGCTGAGAGATCCAGAATAATAAGTAGTGAATAGTTTCCTTTAGATTTAGCAGTCAGGAGGTCGTTGGAGACTTTTGTAAGGGTTGTTTCTGTAGAATGTAGTGATCGAAAACCTGATTGTAAAGGGTCCAGAAAAGAGTTAGCAGAGAGATTAGGCGGGAATAGACCAAGCGTTCCAGGAGTTTAACCACTTCCATACCAGATGCTTTACCCCCCTTCCAGACACATTTTCGTTTTTTTTGTATGTGTGGTTTTGAGGGCTATAACATTTTTATCATTTGCGTTATTCAACTATTTTCTGCGTCTTTTTTCGGTGACACATAGGGCTTTATTTTTATGTTGTTTTTATTTTTCCATGTGTTTTCATTTTTTTTATAACCGGGAAAATATAAACAAAAGAGGAGGGAAAACAAGTCTGTTTTTCACTTTTCATTTTTTTTTTTTATTTAATAACACAAAGTGGTACTAAAAACTTTCTAAAATAGTTTTTCCTCTCCATTACAGTAATTTTTAAATTTTATGGTGTCGTGTTATTGGCATATTATTTTTTTTATTTTTTTAATTATTTTATTTACTTTTTTTTTTTTTACATTGTGTCCCCATAAGGTCATAATAGACCTTTGGGGACATCTGAACACTGTTTTTTTTTAGTTGGGGAGGCTGATTTCCCCTGTAACTGAGGCTGGTACGTTTAGCCCCAGTTGCAGGAGAAATATAGCCTCCTGTACGTTACTTACACAATACTATAGAGCTGATCTGGGTCCTGTAGGATCAAGCAGCTCTTGCAGACGCTGCAGCAATTGGATCACATGACCGCCAGCTCAGAGTGCTGTATAGAGTGCTCATTCAGCGCTGTATACAAAGCGATCGGTAAGGCAGGGAAGGTAATAAACCTTCCCTGCCTTCTCTCTGGGAACTCCGGCTGAAGTTACAGCCGGCTCCCCGTTTGAGTTTCCATGCTACTAGTTTAACACACTGTTATCGTCGCACAATATACACAATACACAAACTTATAAAACAGTATAAAATAATTCTTCTTACTACATTACTTCAGTATCAGATCAACAACACGGCATTAACAATGAAAGTAATTTCACACATCTTCTGCTTGGTGGATGGACGAGCCCACATGGCCCCCATTCTCTATAATAGGAGCGCCACAGATAGCTGAGTACTGGACTTCGGCTATCTTTGGCACTCCCATTGAAGTGAATGATAGCCATGCGGGTTCGTCCATCCACCAAGTGACACACCTATATTTATGGCTGCGGTCAGGCTGAATTCCCACTCAGTGGGGGGAAAAAACCCAATTCTCAGGTTCAGCAGACAGACCCCCATCAATCAGGTATTTATCCTCTATCATTTAGGTGAATACAGGGCAGTAACATTTTTAGACTTACGGGTGACGTCTCTGACTAATCCTTTACATTTCCTGTCTCTTCCCTTTGGACCGCCATGGCCATTTCTTCCCGCTGTGACTTGTCTCTGTAAAGTTTGCAACACAGACGTCTTTGGCTCCTCACTTTTCCAGGCATCCAACCCACATTGTCCTCACCTACACAAAGCCCCCATCCTGCTGCTACCCCAATTATAAAATATATGATATAACCCCCCATAATGAATAATACCCCCAAGTGCATCTTTATATTAATAATGTCCGTGTGTACCCTGTATAAATAGTGCCCCTTATTAATAATGCCCCAGGTGTTAAGTAATTAAAAGGTTTTCCAGGTGATTAATAAACTAATCAGTGGGGCTCAAAAACCCAGGACCCCCACTGATCAGCTGTTTGAATGGTACCTGTGTAAGCGTCATGACCGCTTCTTTGTTTACATAGTGTCATTCATCTTATAGTGGCCATGTAATGTAACTACAGCCTTGTCCTGTATATGTCTACAGTATGTGAAAAGGCTGAAATTGCATCACACGGTCACTATAAACAGACAGCGTATAATATAAACAGGCGCCATAGCCCGTTTATAGCGCCCCATTTACACACACTATAATGTTCCACAGCAGCCTCTGCACACGGTATTATGCTCCATAGTGGCCCCTGCACACTGTATTATGCCTCGCAGCGGCTCCTGCACATGGCATTATGTATCATAGTGGCCCCTGCACACGGTATTATGCCCCGCAGTGGCCACTGCACACGATATTATGTTCTACATCAACCCCTGCACACAGTTTTATGCTCCCTAGTGGCCCCTGCACAAGGTATTATGCTCCATATTGTCCCCTGCACACGGTATTATGCTCCATATTGGCCCCTGCACACAGTATTATGCTCCACAGTGGCCACTGCACACGGTATTATGCTCCATAGTGGCCCCTGCACTTGTATTATGCTCCATAGTGCCCCTGCACAGGGTATTATGCCCCATAGTGGCCCACCCATGAACTATTATTATACTCTGGGGTCTTTTCAGCACAGGGGAGGTGACAGTAATAAAAACTAGTGTTACTTACCTATCCTGGACACCAGTGCACTCCTTGCAGCTTTCGGCCCTGTTTAATTGCGCGTGCACGTCACGTGATCAGGCCAGCAATGCGACCTGATGACGTCACCAGAGGCCTCAAGCCTCCTCGGAGTAACACAGATCACAGGAGAGGTAAGTAGGATATGTTTTTCTGTTCTCTCACCTCCCCTGGGCCTCCGATTATTATACTCCAGGGTCTGAAAAGACCCCGGAGTATAATAATAGTAGTATTTGAGGCCCGCGGCCTCACTTACCGATGCCCGCGGCTGCTCACAGCGGCATCCACTTCCCTTTCTGCGTCCCATAGCAGAAGGGGAAGCGAAGGTGGCCACGAACAGACGGGGGGTAGGTAAATAAATAGGTCGTTACCTGCTGGTGTTACTCCAGCAGGTTATGGCCTATTTATATATAAAAAAAAGTTATACTCACCTGCGATGCCTTGATGCGCAGGTGAGTATAGGCGGCGCGATGACGTCATTGTATTGCCTTCTGCGCTGAGATGCGACGTCTCGTAAACCAGCCCAGGACAGGCACCGCTCAGCTCTTTTTTTTTTTTTTTTTTTTAAAGCGGCCTGTCCTGGGCTGGTTTACATTGAATAGTAAAAATGCCGACCCCCAGACAGTGACGGACAGTGCCGCCTGAGGCGGCCGCCTCACTTCGCCTCATTAGTGGTGCGCCCCTGCGTACCGGTACGTCCTTACATAAATAGACAACCACCACTTGGACGTATATACTCTATGGGTGGTACGGAAGTGGTTAAAGATGAAGGGGAGGTTAGAGACGGGTCAGTAGTTAGCAACACAGGATGGGTATTTTCAGTAGTGGGGTTATGACAGCATGTTTGAAGGAGAAGGGAAAGATTCCAGATGAAAGAGGGAGGTTAAAAATATTAGTAAGGTGAGTTGTAACAGCAGGAGACAGAAATCGGAGGAGGTGTGACGGGATAATATCACTTGTGCAAGTAGTAGGGCGAGAAAAAGAAAGGAGCTGGGAGACTTCTTCTGTTACTGGGTCAAACAATGAGGAGCAAGAGAGGGAAGGGGACTGATGTTGCTTGGAGATTGGGTTATCTCCTGGCTGATGTTGCCGATTTTGTCTTTAAAGTAAATGGCTATGTCTTGAGCACTGAGGTCTGTGACAAGTACCCGCACCTATGGCGTAAGGAGGGAGTGAAAGGTGTCAAAGCCTCATTTACGGTTATTGAGGAGAGAAGAGATGAGAGAGGTGAAGTAAGCTTGTTTGGCGAGGTGAAGGGCAGAGTTATAGGCTTTGAGCATAAATATGAAGTGAAGAAAATGTGCAGATGTGTTAGATTTTCGCCCCAGACGTTCATCATTGCTGAAGAAAATGTGTTTGAGGAGTGTGGCAAGGTTGCCGGTGTGTCTGTTCGGATTTTCAGATGGTAAATGGTGATACGTTATCCAGGGTGTTTTTGAGAGTCTCATTGTAATGTTTGGTGGCCAGTTCAGGACAGGAGAGAGAAGAGATGGGAGACAGTAATGACTACAGAGTGTCTGAGAGGTACTGTGTGTTTACAGCCCATAGATTTCTGTATGTGCGGTAGGTTGGTGTTTTTTTGTGAAGAACAAGAGCCTTTGATAGTAAAGGAAAGAAGATTGTGGTCAGAAATTGGTAGGTAAGCGTTAGTAAAGTCAGAGACAGAACAGAGCCGTATGAAGACCAGATCAAGGATATTACTATTACTGGAAGGGTGAGCCAGCTACTCGCAGGGAGAAAGGGCAGAAAAGTCTGATAGTTTGGACCTCAAAAGAGGGGAAGGAGAGTGATGGTACTGGGGGAATGACCTGAAAAGTGCATTGTGGTGATAGAAGGACACCTACCCCTTCACCTTGCCTATCCTCAGATCTAGGGGTGTATGGAAATTGCAGGCCACCATAACAGAGTGCAGCAGGAGAGGCAGTGTTTAATTCAGGTTTCAGTGACAGCCAGCAGGCTAAAAAAAACTTTGAATTGAACAGATCTTGAGTAATTTCAAGTTTGTTGCAGAGTGAGTGGGCGTTCCAGAGAGCACAAGAGAAAGAGACTGGTGGAAGAGAAGGAGACAGCAGACAACAAATATTAATAAGGTTAGTAGGGTTTATTGGTGAGACAGGTACAAAGTTTAGGTTAACAGAAGGAGGACCAGGGTTTGGAGCAGTTAGTAGCAGGAGAATGGAGAGAGACATCAGATGGTTAAGTGACCTGTGAGATCATCTGATTTGTTGCACAGAAGCACAAGGTGGGTTAAGGTGGTTGAGGAAGGTGAACAGAGAATGGTAGCTGCACATAGGTGAGGGAAGGGGAGACGGACTGATGTGGATAGAAGTAAAAGGAGATGGGAATGGGCAGTAAGTTTGTAAAAAAGCAGCAAATAGAATCAAAGGACATGCAGTGAACATGGTGGGACAATTGAAATTAGAAACTTAAAGTTTTTTGGAGTGATAATTCAACTAATTTGTCTTCTGTCCTGTCTAACTGCCATGAGTAAATGCAGCTTCTATACACTTGTGATTGAATCACTTAGAATTGAATTGCATCGTGCCAACCCCAGCACTCGTAGGGTTTAAATTAAGTACCAGTTTTTTGATCTCTAGAGGATTATTAAGAGCTAGAACATGTATGATGTTCAAGACCCTAGTTAAGGGCGATATTCCTGGGCAAAGGATACCTCCGAATTTGTTCCAAGTTTGAAATACCTATTTAGTAAGCTCATTAGAATTTGAATTCTTCTGTAGAGTGTCCTGTGGGAGCATAAGAGGAGTTCATAACGGTTGGAGAGAGGCGAGTTGTTCTAAGGATTTCCAAAGTTTATTTTACCTGATCCAATCTATCGCTTGAATGAGCAGCACTGCTTGATAATAAGCATAAAGATTTGTAGCACCAAAGCCCTCCAGATGACCTAGGCAGGGACACTGTAGCAGCGTTAAAGGGGTATTCCCACAAACAAACATTATTTAGATTTACAGACAATTAAAAGTTGAACATTTTACTGATTATAAATTATTTTTCAGGGACAAATTTCTAATGTCTCTATCTTAGTAGTGATAGTCTGTTGTCTTCATCCATTGCCAATGGATACGACCATGATGCAGGGACTTTCTATGGTCTGGAACTTGTCAGAAACTAAGCAATGTGGCTAGATTATCAGGCAGGGACATGATATATATAAGAAGCTAACCTGGCCACAATAAGGAAATTATGGCTGGGTTTCAGACCATTCATGGTTGTATCCTTTGGCAACCGATCAAGACAACAGACTGTCACCACTGAGATAATTAGAGAAAATCTTTAATCCTGGGTCTTCTTTCTCCCCACATGTAATGTAAAAGGAGTTGCTTTGATTTTACAGAAAGACTCTAGGGATATGTATTGGTAGCATTTGGAAAATATAGGTACATTTCGGTAGGATTAAGCCTTTAACTAAGTTTTTTCCTACCTATCCAGGCGGAGATAAAGGGCACATTCCAAGAAGAGGTATTAGATTTGCAGGAGTGTAGGAGAGGTAGATAATTCAGGGTATAATGATCTGGCCAGTGGTGACAATGTCTAATACCTAGATAGGTTATATATTTTTGGAATTTATCTTGCAGCGCTTTGATTTGGTACCCCTAGCAATTTCCATACGCTATAACTCTGATATTGCCGGTGTACGGATCGGAAAACACAAATACAAAGCTAATCTCTTTGCAGACGGCATGTTACTTACAATCACAAAACCCTTAATGACACTCTTGAACCTCATCAACACCCACTCACAGTGCGCACGGCTCACTGGCCTTAGAATTAACACTTCCAATTCTGAAATCTTACATTGTAATCTTCTCCAAGCTACCAGAAAACTGAAAGCTTTAAATTTTGACTTCCAGACTTGAGATAAATATATCCTGTACTTAGGTGTAAACCTTGGCAGCGCTTTAGATACCCACTTCAAATGGAACTATGCCACATTGATTCCAAAGCTTATGAAAGACCTTGTTACCTGGCATTATCCCACCCTCTCTTGGGTTGGTAGGATCCACACGATTAAAATGGTGACCTTGTCAAGAATTATTTATTACTCCCATACCCTCCCGACCCCAGTGACTTCTTCCTTCATAGCGGGTCTACAAAGGGAAATCTTAAATTGTATATGGGCATATAAAAGGCCATGAATTTGGAGATGTATTATGCACTACCATAAAACTGGGGGTCTTTCAATCCCTAACCTCTTTAAATATTGTATAGCGGCTAGACTTTCACTTTCACAATATGCATTATCTATAATGATGTGGACTTCCCACAGTAGGTAACCTTACTGAGTTGACCTTGATAGACCCGGATTCTCTGCTGGCTCCTTTATGGTCCCCACAATCGACCTACCCAACACCAGCAGCCGTCAATGTGACTAGCTACATGCTGCAGCTATGCAGATTCGTGTTCACTTTGGGTTCCTCATAGAATGTAAGTTCTCGTGAGCATGGCCCTCATTCCAATTGTTTGATATGTTAATTTCTTTATCCCTTTACTATATATAGTTGAATGCTCCACCTCCTGCTCTAAAACTAGACTTTATGACAGCCTGGGAAAGAGACTTGGAAACCACCCTGACCCCAGCTCAATGGACTGATTGTTGTACATTCATTAGCAAAGGCAGTTGGCAAGTCACCCTTAGTCAGATCATACTCACACTTAGTCCATACATCACAGGGTAATCACTGCACTGTCGGCGTCTAGCAGGGACCATGTCATCACATGCTCCCAGGTGTAAACACATATGGCAGCTATATTGCAAAGAATTGTCTGACTGCTGAAAAATCTGGACTATCTTCCAAAACTGATCATCATGACTGAGGTAGAAACTGTTCTTCTCACAGACCAGTCCCACCTGATGTTGAAACTGAGTCTGCCCTGCACCCATGAGGGAACGTCAGTAGTAGTACTAGAAAGCACTAGGCCTTGCTGTGTTTCTAGCCAGTATCTTCTGATGCTCAAAACATTGACTCAATGGGCCAAGACAGCTATGTATTACCCCTGCCAATAAGTGTTGCTCCACATATTGATGGTGTTGTGCACCTTTCCCCACATGCACATTCACAAGGTGAGGCCGACATGGCGATATCAAGCAGGGACATCTTGAGAAATAATGGTGGCTAGGTGGTCTCCCTTGAGACTGCCATCAGTTGGTGAAACACAGATTACACTAATAGGCAAGTTGCAGACCAGTTGGATGACTGTGGGCAGAATGCTGTTTACTGGACACACATTCCTTTATGGATGATGACTAATGTTGGCATGGAGGAGGAAAAGGAAGAAGAGAATGAGAAGTAAATTGTGCAAGTTCTCCCACTTAACCCCTTCACGCATTCTCACGTACATGTACGTGGGAGAATGTGGTTAGTTACCGCATCCCCACGTACAGGTACGTGACGGTGATCGAGCGGGCTCAGAAGCAGAGCCCGTGCGATCACCGCGGGAGCCCGGCTGTATTTGACAGCCAGGCTCCCACTGAAACAGCGGGGACCAGTGATAACACCGATCCCCGCTGCTTAACCCTTAAGATGCCGCGGTCAATAGCGACCGCGGCATTTTAAGTGTTTGCTAGCGGCACTGACTGCCGCGGACTGCATCGGGAGAGGGTATCAGCTGTAACTGACAGCTAACACCCTGCTCCTTGACCTCCAATCGGCGTTGAGCGCCGATCGGGGTTTTAACCCCTTGGATGCCGCGGTCAAACATGACCGCGGCATCCAAGGGGTTCCGCCATGTTGCCGCCCCCGGCACCACCCGCGGCGAGATCAGGGGGTGCCGATATCTATAATATGCAGCCCGGGGTCTGGCCAGTGACCCCAGGCTGCCTGAAGCCCCCACTACCTGGTTGATCCTGCCGGGACCTCTGGAAATCAGCCTATGTCTACATAGGCTGAATTCCTGTATAGACTGCAATACACGTATATTGCAGTCTATAGTGCTGAATCAGCGATTAGACTATCGTTGGTTCAGGTGTCCAAGTGGGACATATAAAAAAAAGATAATATTTATTAACTTATTTGGGTGGTATGACTATCTGTTTGAAAAGCAGAGCTTTTCACATTTTGAAAATTGTGATTTTTTTTTCAAAATTTCCATCAAATTTCCTATTTTTTTATAAATAAATACAAAAATATTGATCAATGTTTACCACTAACATGAAGTACAATGTCTCACGAAAAAACAATCTCAAAATCACTTGTGCAAGTTAAAGCGTCTTAAAGTTATTGCCATGTAAAGTGACATGTGTCAGTTTTAAAAAATGAGGCTTGGTCTTTAACGCACTTTTGGGCTCAGACCTGAAGGGGTTAAACAGATGAGAGAGGCCTGTAATTGACATCTTAGGTATACCTCAACTATGAGAGACAAAATTAGAAAACAAATCCAGAAAATCACAACAAAACATAATTTATTTGCAAATTATGGTGGAAAATAAGTATTTGGTCAATAACAAAAGTTCATCTCAATACTTTGTTATATATCCTTTGTTAGCAATGACAGAGGTGAAACGTCTTCATAAGGTTGGCACACACTGTTGCTGTATGTTGGCCCATTCCTCCATGCAGATCTCCTCTAGAGCAGTGATGTTTTGGGGCTGTCGCTGGGCAACACGGACTTTCAACTCCCTCCAAAGGTTTTCTATGGGGTTGAGATCTGGAGACTGGCTAGGCCACTCCAGGACCTTGAAATGCTTCTTACGAAGCCACTCCTTCGTTTTCCCTGGTGGTGTGCTTGGGATCATTGCCATGCTGAAAGACCCAGCCACGTTTTATCTTCAATGCCCTTGCTGATGGAAGGAGGTTTGCAATCAAAATCTCACAATACTTGGCCCCATTCATTCTTTCATGTACACGGATCAGTCGTCCTGGTCCCTTTGCAGAGAAACAGCCCCAAAGCATGATGTTGCCACCCACATGCTTCACAGTAGGTATGGTGTTCTTTGGATGCAACTCAGCATTCACTCTGCTCCAATCACGACGAGTTGTGTTTCTACCATACAGTTCTACTTTGGTTTCATCTGACCATATGACATTCTCCCAATACTCTACTGGAACATCCAAATGCTCTCTAGCAAACTTCAGACGGTCCCGGATATGTACTGGCTTAAGCAGGGGGACACGTCTGGCACTGCAGGATCTGATTCCCTGGCGGTGTAGTGTGTTACAGACTGTAGCCTTTATTACGTTAGTCCCAGCTTTCTGCATGTCCCTCCCCACTCCCCCCCCCCCCGTGTGGTTCTGGGATTTTTGCTCACCGTTCTTGTGATTATTTTGACTCCACGGGGTGAGATCTTGTGTGGAGCCCCTGATCGAGGAGGATTATCAGTGGTCTTGTATGTCTTCCATTTTCTAATTATTGCTCCCACAGTTGATTTCTTCACACCAAGCTGCTGGCCTATTGCAGATTCAGTCTTCCCAGCCTGGTGCAGGTCTACAATTTTGTTCCTGGTGTCCTTCCACAGCTCTTTGGTCTTCACCATAGTGGAGTTTGGAGTGTGACTGTTTGAGGTTGTGGACAGGTGTCTTTTATACTAATAACTATTTCAAACAGGTGCCAATACTACAGGTAATGAGTGGAGGACAGAGGAGCCTCTTAAAGAAGAAGTTACAGGTCTGTGAGAGCCAGAAATTTTGCTTGTTTGTATGTGACCAAATACTTATTTTCCACCATAATTTGCAAATAAATTCTTAAAAATAAGTATTTAGTCAGCCACCAATTGTGCAAGTTCTCCCACTTAAAAAGATGAGAGAGGCCTGTAATTGACATCATAGGTAGACCTCAACTATGAGAGACAATATGATTGTAGAGATATGTTTTCTCATTTTGTCTCTCATAGTTGAGGTCTACCTATGATGTCAATTACAGGCCTCTCTCATCACAGCAGCATGCGGCCGGATGATGCAGAAATTCGAACAGGTACGGACGTAACAGAGCCCAAATCTGGAAGAGGTGTAATCTGGAAGGGACCATATAGGTTCTATGGACAAATTTCAAAGAAGGTTCCATAAGTTTGACCTCAGATTTGGGCTCTGTTACGTCCGTACCTGTTCGAATTTCTGCATCATCCGGCCGCATGCTGCTGTGATGTGGAAGGGACCATATAGGTTCTATGGACAAATTTCAAAGAAGGTTCCATAAGTTTGACCTCAGATTTGGGCTCTGTTACGTCCGTACCTGTTCGAATTTCTGCATCATCCGGCCGCATGCTGCTGTGATGTATTGTCTTAACACTGTCCTATTCCCTCACCTCTGTAATTGATTTTCCACCACACCCATCTCCTTTACCTTGGTTTCCCTCTGCTCCTCTAATAGTTAATTTTAGTCTTACCTGTGTGATTGACAGCCTATTTTCCTATCAAGTCTGGGGCGGGTTCTTCCTTCCTATTTATTGTTTGCTCACATTCACATTGGTGCTTGCTATTGCCTAGTGTGTGCTGGCTGTTTACTCTTGCTGTTTTGTTACCTGTATTCATATTCCTGACCTCTGGCTTTGACTATTCTCTCGGATTTCGATTCTGTACTGTGTTGCTCGACTGTTACCGACCCCTTGGCTAGCAGACCTCCCTTTTGTTGTTGTTTGTCCTGTCTGCTTTCTGCGTTAGCACTTATATCAAGAAGGGATTGCCGCCCAGTAGCCGGCTGTCGTCTAGGACAGTTCAGGCAAGTAGGAAGGGACAGTAGGGGGTTCAGCTTAGGGCTCACTGTCTTGTCGTGCCCCTCCCCCCAGGGTTCACCAGCAGTTACTGGGGGAATCGCTCCTCTAGCAACTCCCTTACACCATCACAATGTTTTCTCTTCTGGAAAGGAGTCCCCTCCTTCCTATTTGCCTTGATTAGTGGAGCTCATGAAGTCTTCTGAATGTGAATGTGTGCATGCTACTCAGTGTGTCCTAGATTAACTCATTCAGTGCTGACTACAGGAGAGATAAATAATTGCTCTGTGAGCTATGTAGTATTTTACGACCACAGTAAAAAAAACAAATAGCTTCCATGTATCTTCAAAATAGACACTGGGAATGCACTTGGCACATAAATTAAAGGGGTTGTCTGATTTATATTTTTTAATGTTTAAAAGTGCTGCTAAAGGGGCCACAAAAAAAACTACCTCTCTCTAGGTCTCCATATGGGCATCAAGGTGACCATTGTTTCGCATTTTTCAAAACTTCAATTCGGCAGCTTCACCGAATTTTCCAAACTGATTTGTTTTGTTTTTGTTTGTTTGAGTTGGAAGGGACCTCAAGGGCCATCGAGTCCAACCCCCTGCAAAAGCAGGAATTCCTAAAACATCCCAGCTATATACCTATCCAGTTTCCGCTTGAAGATTTCAATTGATGAAGAACTCACCACCTCCCGTGGCAGCCTATTCCACTCTCTCACTACCCTTACTGTTAGAAAGTTTTTCCTAATGTCTAATCTGAATCTCCTTCCCCTTAGTTTCATCCCATTACTTCTCGTGCTTCCTTCTGCTAATGAGAATAGGGTAGATCCCTCTGCACTGTGACAACCTTTCAGATATTTAAATACCGCTATTAAGTCTCCCCTTAGCCTTCTCTTCTGCAAACTAAGCAGTCCCAATTCTTTTAGCCTCTCCTCGTAGGACATGGTTTGTAGACCTTCCACCATTTTGGTTGCTTTGATTGGATCCGAATTAATTTGCGGTGAATAGCGTTAAAAAAAAAGCTATTTCCTAACTGCAGAGATCATGTATAGTGGTGTAGAACACTGTGCCTTGCAGTAATATGCATAGGGAGTCTGCTGTGGTAGGGAAACAATACTGTGAGTCAGTATGACATGAACATGACAGGCGTCGCTCTTAGAACCACTGCACACTTCAATTATTTGGCCAGTTACAGGGCCAAAACTGACCAACTAACTCGTGTGAATTCAGCTTTACAGGTTGATGTTAGTACCAGGTATAATGAACGGTGCAGAGGCCCAAGATACTACTGTAGCGTGAAAGAGCGCACTCCTTTTACATTCCTTTTTTACAAAAAAAACAGGAGTGAATCCAAAAGAGAGATGACACGTGAATGGAATATTTGCATGTCTTCTGTGTTTTGTACCCACTCCTGCTTTTGACTACCAAATCATAAGCCAATTCTGATGGGACCATACAGGCCTTACAGCTGCTACACAGACAGGATCCATTGTGCGTCTCATTTTTCCTTTCTTCTGACAGATCAGAAGAGGGGTCAAATAAATGATAATGTCAACCAGGTCAAAAAGGCAAAATAGTGGCCCAGTCATTGAGTGGGGAGGGTGGGAACAGCATGAGAAGTGACATAGTGTTGAGGTAGCAGTAGCATGAGGAGGCAAGGTGACATAACATGGAGGCGGAAGCGGCGTCACCTGGCCAAGTGTCTGGGCAGGAACCACATTCACCCAGTGGGTTGTAAAGGATATGCAGTAAACTGTCCTTGACTGTAGTTACAGCTCCACATGTCAGTGCTGCCAGGAACTTTGGCAGACACCGACAGGCTCAAGGACTGGCCCACCTTCTGTTCTACATATTTGTGTAGGGGTGGTACTTCCTTTTTGGCAAAGAAATGATGGCTTGGGACTCTCCACCTCGGCTCGGCACAAGCCATCAGTTCTCTGAAAGGAGCAGAGTCCACCACTTGGAAAGGGAAGGACTGCAGCACCAGCAACTTGGACAGTAGCACGTTCAGCTTCTGCACCGTTGGATGAGTGCACGCATACTGTTGTCTCTACGAAATCACTTTGGTGATCGATTGCTGACGCAATGACTGATTAGGAGGAGCAGGAGCATCAGGACCAGCAGATGATGGGAAGGACACACACCTTCCTTCGGCTGAGGTGGTAGAGCCTTGACTGCCTGAAATGGGGTGCTTGCCATTGGGTGATGCAGCGGTTGCTGTGGCAGGTTGGACTACCACATTGTAGCCATGGTTCTCTCAGGCCACTTTATGGTGACGCTGTATATGTTGACGCAGGGCTGTGGTGTCAACATTGGCACCCTGGCCACGCTTCAACTTTTGCACACAGATTTGACATATGGCCATGTTCAACTCCCCCGACAGCTTAACAAAAAACTGCCACATCGCCGAGTAGGTGATTTTACCCCCAACACTCTGCACTGACTGACTGCTACCGTCACTGCCTCTGTGAACCCCTACACCACTGCTTTCCGGGCAGGTATGCTCCTGCGAAACGGGTGGTTTACCCTGGGTACGTTTAGCTCCCGACCTCTCACTGATGTCACTCTGCTGACTCCCGGCGACGCTACCGACTTGCTGGCTCTGCCGCTGCCTCATGCGCAAGCTGCCACCCTCTTCTCCCGATGATGAAGCCCCTTCGTCACCCGGCTCCCAATTGCGATCGGCTACATCATCATCAAGTACTGTCTGCACGTCACTGATCAACGGTCTCTGAGCCAGGAGGCTGACCAATCGCAACACCAGCTCCCACGCCACTCTCCTCATCACTACTTGCCCGCCTACTGGAGGAAGCGGCGGATGTCTCCTCCACATCTTGGCTGGGCAGTAGCTGTTGACTGTCCTCTAGTAGCTCGTCCTCGCTGTATAGTGGAGCTGAGCCCACAGCATAGAGTACTTCTCTGGCTGAGGGAACAGAAAAGGACAGAGGCAGGTTGAGGACAGGTGAAGGCACAGGGCCTGCTCCCGGGCCAGGCCAACTAAGGGTTGTGTCTGACGAACCCACCGACTCTTGGCTGGTGGTGTCTGATGTGACTTGGGATGAAGTGGATGACGGAGTCAACCATTCTAGAACCGCTGGGTTGTTGGTCAAGACACTACCGCTAGCTGACACTGGGAGCTCAGGCCTCTGGAAGTGACCCCTGCTGCCACACCCCCTTACTCTGCTGCGACCTGTGCCTGCACCAGAAACATTTAGGTGTGTGCCCCTCACCTGTGCAGGGCCTGTTGCTTCTATGTCTAACATATTGTTAGATCAAATAAGTAAATGAACAGGAAATTAAGAGAGGACAAAAAGGCCTGTAATTTTCTCCCTTCAACACACAACGGTGAATAAGCCACTTATTTTTTCCCCACTAATAAACGCCAAGAAAAGGCGTTATAACAGATATCTGCGGAGATTAATGGATAACAATCCTTTTTTTTGCCACTAGAACCAAGTTTTTGCTCGTTTACTGGTATGTTTAGGGTCGTTGTCTTGTTGAGACACCCATTTCAAGGGCATTTCCTCTTCAGCGTAAGGCAACATGACCTCTTCAAAGTATTTTGATATATGCAAACTGGTCCATGATCCCTGGTATGCGGTAAATAGGCCTGGCACCATAGTAAGAGAAACATGCCCATATTATGATGCTTGCACCACCATGCTTCACTGTCTTCAGAGTGTATTGTGGTTTGAATTTAGAGTTTGGGGGTCGTCAGACAAACTGTTTGCGGCCCTTGGACCCAAAAAGAACAATTTTACTTTCGTCAGTCCACAAAATGTTTCTCCGTTTATCTTTAGGGCAGTTGATGTGTTCTTTGACAAATTGTATCCGCTTCAGTACATTTTTTTTTTTTTTTTTTAACAGTGGGACTTTGTGGGAACTTCTTGCTAATAGATTAGCTTCACACAGGCGTCTTCTAAGTGTCACAGTACTCACAGGTAACTTGAGACTGTATTTGATCATCCTGGAGCTGATCATTGGCTGAGCCTTTGCCATTCGGCTAGTCTTCGATCCATTCCAATGGTAGTGTTCAGTTTTCTTCCACGTCTCTCTGGTTTTGCTTTCCAATTTAAAGCATTGGAGATTATTTTAGCTGAACAGCCTATAATTGTCTATACTTCTTTATAAGTTTTACCCTCTCCAATCAACTTTTTAATCAAAGTATGCTGTTCTTATGAACAAAGTCTCGAACGACCCATATTTCTAAGGCTTTCAAGGAGAAATGCATGTACAAAATGTGCTGGCTTCACCCTTAAATAAAGGCCACCTGATGCACACCTGTTTCTTCACAGAATGATTGACCTCACTAGTTGACCTCCGCACTGCTATTATTTTGAACACACCCCTTTCAATTAACTACACAGACTCAAAACCTGCATATCCTGAATGCTGAGTCTGGTGATTTTCTAAGAATCTATTGCGGCAACTGGTAAATTGTTTGTCATGTGGTAATATGATGTTGTGAAAGATCCTCATTGCACCAACACCACTTTGGCCACACCCTGAGTCCTCTTTCATATAAAAACCACACTCACCGTTTATCCTAAGATCCCACTGCAGCCACCAATGTGAAAGATCCTCATTGCGCCAACACCGCTTTGGCCACACCCTGAGTCCTCTTTCATATAAAAACCACACTCACCGCCAGTGAGTGCCGGGTTCACAGATAAATACAAGACAAGCCTTCTAAATTTTATATATTTATTAACCCCTAAATGGGTCGGTATTAAAATCTAACATATACAGATCAGAACAGATATGTAGACATATGCAAGCATTACCAGTTACTAGTTGCAAGATATAGTACAAATAAAATAAAAGGGATTAAAGGTGAAATGATTACTTTACCACACATGTCCTTGATGTGGTTCTATAGTCCAACACTCACACATGGCATGTGTGAGTCACCAGTGGAGGCTTTTCAGCATGTGGCATTAAAACGATAATCCCGCCTGCATGCTCTCAAAACAGTCTCTTGTAGGCTCATCATCGTCAGCAGCAGCATTCCAACCTGCCTGCTCATAGTAGCATCTCAGTCAAAATCTCTCTCAGTGGAAGTCTGTGATGGTCTCCTGCATAATCTCCTCCCACAGACCTCTTACCTCATCTTTTATACCCTTTATGCCCCCTCCCAGAATGAGGTCACCGGCGACAGTACTTCTGATGAGTTAATTCAATCACGTTCAGACCCTTTGTATGTAGATGAGACAAAGTGAATTGATACCGTTATCAGTCATATCTGGTCAACAGCCCAGGCTTGAACAATGCACTATTGTTTGATCAGCCAGGGCTATATAGGAATACAATGGAGCCCTATTGTTCCAGCCCAGACGCCACTGCCAATATGCACCTAGGCTTGTAGGTACACAGTATGCAAGCAAGGAAGAGGGGATATCCTATACCCAGAGACCAAAATATAGCTGAGTTATGGCCATATTTAGGCAGAATCATCACACCTCCCCCTTTAGATGGGGCTTGCAGTAAGTAGGGGCCTACGCCCCTCTTCTGAAAGCACCTCCGCCTCCAGCTCCTCAGGCTCTGGCCCCAAGGCTTTCTCACCTTCCCCCCGGGGTCCCAGCAGACTCGGGCCTTGTCAGACTCTAAGGGTGGTTGAGCGCCACGCGCCTTCAATATGTCCAGACTAGGGTCAGCTTGGACAGCCTCTCTGAACTCTTGACTGGAGTGAGACACAAGAGAGGTGCATGTTACATAGCTGCCGGCCCCTTCTGTCTCTCTAGTCTGACTAGGAACACTTCTAAGGCTCAGGTTCTGAGCCACGTACACTTGGCTACCTCCTGCCTGTTCTGGGTTCGCTTTCTGAGTGCTGGCACCTTGTAGCTTTACACTCATGACCTCAGGCCCTTGGGATACCATTCCAGAGATCCCATCCCGGCAATCTCTGCTCTTCTGGCTACCCTTGGCCTGCTTTCTCAGGGTCTTCTCCACACTAGCTGCTAGTTGGGAGAGTTCTAGGGGATTCTGCACCTCCCCCTTTGCTTCCAAACCTAGGGGCACCTCTGGTTCTGGCACAGGCATGTTTGGACCCTGTCCTCCTTCCCAGACGCCTTGCCCCTTTGGGCCTACGTCCTGTTCCTCCTGTACTTGGGTGGGTGATGGTGATACCTTGGGCAAATGACTGAGATCATGCTTCCCCAAACCATCCCCCCACAATACATTGACAGGTAATACATTGGACATACCCTCTTCTTGGATCACATCTCCAGTACCCCATGCCATCTGCACTTGGGCCATGGGCATTCCTGGAATAAAACTGGACAGAAGAGATGTATATGTCTCATACAGGCCGGACTCCTCCGGCTTCAAGGGAGTGAGGCTAGTCATGGCGGTCTCAGCACCGACTCCAGGTGGTGTAGGCAACGGTTCAAGGGTCGGAACGCCCTCCACCCTTGTAGCACTCTGACTGCGGGCTAACACCGCACTACCAGCAGTCCGTCCCTCACCTGGATCGGCCATGAGATCCCCATAGCCTACCTGACCACCTGGCACATGGTCAGTAGTTGGGTGCTTATCGGATACACTGGGCGAAATAATAGAAGTCGCTTCCAGTGACTCAGAAGAGCTACCCTGTACATTTTCACAACAAGCATTGGCAATTACATTGACAGTACCTTCATTAGCAATTGTTAATTCACACCGGGCCTCAATGAGATTTGTGGTAGACAGATTAACAAGCTGGGAGGGCGACGCCCCCGCAGATCTGGGTGTGTCTACAGACTTAGTCTCATTGGCTCCTAGCACGGGGGTGCACAAAGCATTAATAACATTTTTGCTGAGCTGGGTTGCAGGAAGTTCAGTTGCATCTTCCCTGCTCTCAGCTGAAGGCAACTCATTAGCATATACATTGACTGCCAGGGGAAGTATCTCAGAGAGGGGGGTTACGGGCCCTCTCTGCAGATATGACAGACACATTATCAGCATTAATCATAGACAGTTTATCACAGTAAATTGGGTTGCTCCCCACCCCATATTGGGACATCATAGGTCCCAAATCAGTTCCCAACAGTACATTAGCAGGCAAATCAGTCAATAGTCCCACAGTCCGCATTCCTTTTCCTGCACCCCCATCCAGACACACAGATGGGCCACCTGCTGTGGCTTGGGAAGCAGGGAAGTTCTCAGGGTAGTTGGGGCACTCCTTCTTGAAATGTCCTGTCGGGTTACAGGCATGGCCCCTCCGCACCTCCCCTTGGGGTTTGGGGAAGGTCACTAGGGTGCCCAGAGTTCTTGGGACAGGGGAGGGACCACCCGGGGCATAGCTTGTCTCACCCGACTTGACGACAGACGGCTGTGGTGAACTCCGGCCTGGCTTCTCCTTCCAACTGGAGGGTCTGTGCAGGGTTGTTGGAGTTTGCACATGGGCGGTTTGTGCCCGCTGGGAGATTTCCCACCTTTTCAGCTCAAGCTGATACTCCCTCTCGGCCTGTCGCTCAGCAAACTGTCATTCCCATTCTGCAGCTTTCCTCTCTCTCTCTGCCTGTCACTCAGCTGCCTCACGATCAGCCTGCCGTTCTCATTCTGCAGCTTTCCTCTCTCTCTCTGCCTGTCGCTCAGCAGCCTCACGATCAGCCTGCCGTTCTCGTTCTACAGCTTCCTGAAACCAGTGCAACGCCTGCTGCTATATGTTAGGGTCCCTGGTGCTTAAGTGCTGCAGGGCCATTTGCCAGACTGAAGCCATTCCCCCAGCAAGGCTGAGGCTACTGGTTCCTCCTGGTGAAGTAATCCTTGGGACCGGGCTGCTTGCCACACTTCCTGGTCTAGCCCCAAAAACAGGACTCTGCATAGCTGTGGCTGCCTCCATTTCAGCCATACACTCAGGATCTCCAAAAGCCTGGTTCTGCAGTTCTGGAGATCTGCTTCTGAGCCCACTAGCCATCCACTGGTATTTGCCAAATAAAAGATAGGATAGAATACAAAGAATAAGGGAGGGGAACAGCACTGTATCAAACTTTCACTGTATCTTAATGCTTGCTTTAATACCGAGCTTGTCTCATAGGATTACCATAATCCCCAGCATGTGAGTGATATAGGTCACCAACACACACCGTTTATCCTAAGATCCCACCACGCTGCCACCAATGTGAAAGATCCTCCGTGCGCCAAACCGCTTTGGCCACACCCTGAGTCCTCTTTCATATAAAAACCACACTCACCGCCAGTGAGTGCCGGGTTCACCAGATAAATACAAGACAAGCCTTCTAAATTTTATATATTTATTAACCCCTAAATGGGTCGGTATTAAAATCTAACATATACAGATCAGAACAGATATGCAGACATATACAAGCATTAACAGTTACTAGTTGCAAGATACAGTACAAATAAAATAAAAGGGATTAAAGGTGAAATGATTACTTTACCACACATGTCCTTGATGTGGTTCTATAGTCCAACACTCACACATGGCATGTGTGAGTCACCAGTGGAGGCTTTTCAGCATGTGGCATTAAAACGATAATCCCGTCTGCATGCTCTCAAAACAGTCTCTTGTAGGCTCATCATCGTCAGCAGCAGCATTCCAACCTGCCTGCTCATAGTAGCATCTCAGTCAAAATCTCTCTCAGTGGAAGTCTGTGATGGTCTCCTGCATAATCTCCTCCCACAGACCTCTTACCTCATCTTTTATATCCTTTATGCCCCCTCCCAGAATGAGGTCACCAGCGACAGTACTTCTGATGAGTTAATTCAATCACGTTCAGACCCTTTGTATGTAGATGAGACAAAGTGAATTGATACCGTTATCAGTCATATCTGGTCAACAGCCCAGGCTTGAACAATGCACTATTGTTTGATCAGCCAGGGCTGTATAGGAATACAATGGAGCCCTATTGTTCCAGCCCAGACGCCACTGCCAATATGCACCTAGGCTTGTAGGTACACAGTATGCAAGCAAGGAAGAGGGGATATCCTATACCCAGAGAACAAAATATAGCTGAGTTATGGCCATATTTAGGCAGAATCATCACAGATGTATACCAAAAATAGTGATTAATCTGGTTAGTCATATTGGACAGCTATTATTTTGAATGAACACTACTGTATGTCTAACTTATTTTTTCAGCACTAGCACACTTTATTGCACTTCACTTTATTATTTTCAGTTTTATTATTTTTTTCACTTTCACTCACTGTGATGTGTGTTATATATATATATATATATATATATATATATATATATATATATATATACAGTCATATGAAAAAGTTTGGGCACCCCTATTAATCTTAATCATTTTTAGTTCTAAATATTTGGGTGTTTGCAACAGCCATTTCAATTTGATGTATCTAATAACTGATGGACACAGTAATATTTCAGGATTGAAATGAGGTTTATTGTACTAACAGAAAATTAGCAATATGCATTAAACCAAAATTTGACCGGTGCAAAAATTTGGGTACCCTTATCATTTTATTGATTTGAATACTCCTAACTACTTTTTACTGACTTACTGAAGCACAAAATTGGTTTTGTAACCTCACTGAGCTTTGAACTTCATAGCCAGGTGTATCCAATCATGAGAAAAGGTATTTAAGGTGGCCAATTGCAAGTTGTTCTCCTATTTGAATCTCCTCTGAAGAGTGGCATCATGGGCTCCTCAAAACAACTCTCAAATGATCTGAAAACAAAGATTGTTCAACATAGTTGTTCAGGGGAAGGATACAAAAAGTTGTCTCAGAGATTTAACCTGTCAGTTTCCACTGTGAGAAACATAGTAAGGAAATGGAAGACCACAGGGACAGTTCTTGTTAAGCCCAGAAGTGGCAGGCCAAGAAAAATATCAGAAAGGCAGAGAAGAAGAATGGTGAGAACAGTCAAGGACAAGCCACAGACCACCTCCAAAGAGCTGCAGCATCATCTTGCTGCAGATGGTGTCACTGTGCATCGGTCAACAATACAGCACACTTTGCACAAGGAGAAGCTGTATGGGAGAGTGATGCGAAAGAAGCCGTTTCTGAAAGCACGCCACAAACAGAGTCGCCTGAGGTATGCAAAAGCACATTTGGACAAGCCAGCTTCATTTTGGAAGAAGGTCCTGTGGACTGATGAAACAAAGATTGAGTTGTTTGGTCATACAAAAAGGCGTTATGCATGGTGTCAAAAACACACAGCATTCCAAGAAAAACACTTGCTACCCACTGTAAAATTTGGTGGAGGTTCCATCATGCTTTGGGGCTGTGTGGCCAATGCCGGCAGCGGGAATCTTGTTAAAGTTGAGGGTCGCATGGATTCAGCTCAGTATCAGCAGATTCTTGAGAATAATGTACAAGAATCAGTGACGAATTTGAAGTTACGCCAGGGATGGATATTTCAGCAAGACAATGATCCAAAACACAGCTCCAAATCTACTCAGGCATTCATGCAGAGGAACAATTACAATGTTCTGGAATGGCCATCCCAGTCCCCAGACCTGAATATCATTGAACATCTGTGGGATAATTTGAAGCGGGCTGTCCATGCTCGGCGACCATCAAACTTAACTGAACTGGAATTGTTTTGTAAAGAGGAATGGTCAAAAATACCTTCATCCATGATCCAGGAACTGATTAAAAGCTACAGGAAGCGACTAGAGGCTGGTATTTTTGCAAAAGGAGGATCTACTAAATATTAATGTCACTTTTCTGTTGAGGTGCCCATACTTTTGCACCGGTCAAATTTTGGTTTAATGCATATTGCACATTTTCTGTTAGTACAATAAACCTCATTTCAATCCTGAAATATTACTGTGTCCATCAGTTATTAGATATATCAAATTGAAATGGCTGTTGCAAACACCCAAATATTTAGAACTAAAAATGATTAAGATTAATAGGGGTGCCCAAACTTTTTCATATGACTGTATATATATTTAATTTATTAATTTATTTCTTATGCACTTTTCTATATATATATATATATATATATATATATATATATATAATTGTATCACGTTTATCTATGTTTTTATACAGTGTTAATATGTGATATATTTATATTTTCTTAGGATTAGATTTTATGGTCCTTTCTCAGTCTTTATACTTCTGTTTCTGGTTTATTTTTTTTTCTATGTGCACTAACCAAGATACTTCATTAAGTTTATCTTGTTTCTACCATCGCAGTGGTTGTATAGTTTGTATTCCCTGCGCTATTACAGGTTTTTGATCCACCACGCATGTGTGGTTTTTCTTTCCAGTGCGAGTCATATGCAGTCCTTTTTTCCTATATTGGTATGGTGGGTTCGGCGGTGCATATTCTCTCTCTACACATGCATGCGTTTACACATGAGTGGTTGTTTATTCCAGCGCCGTCCCAACAACCACCCCCTTCTCCATACAGGTTAGTTTTTGGTCTATTTGCGATTTTTTTTTTTCTATCAACATTCTGGTAACAATATCCCTGTCTCAATTGTCATAGGTTGAGTGTACAGTTTTATAGATATTCAAACCCAGGTGCTTTTATTTATTCACTCGTGCAGTTTATCGAACTGTTGTCCTTACTTCTTCTAAGGGTTAAGTGTAGCGTGTATCGCTACTGTGCATGTGCAGCACTATGGGCATTTTTCAACTATTACCCATTGTCTGCCCCTGTGCTCATGGAGCGGTATTCCTGTTCCTTGCATGTGATCTAGATGCTCTGCTATGATTGGACCACAACAATATATATATATATATATATATATATATATATATATATATACAGTACAGACCAAAAGTTTGGACACAACTTCTCATTCCAACAGTTTTCTGTATTTTCATGACTATAACAATTGTAGATTCACACTGAAGGCATCAAAACTCTGAATTAACACATGTGGAATTATATACTTAACAAAAAAGTGTGAAACAACTGAAAATATGTCTTATATTCTAGGTTCTTCAAAGTAGCCACCTTTTGCTTTGATTACTGCTTTGCACACTCTTGGCATTCTCTTGATGAGCTTCAAGAGGTAGTCACCTGAAATGGTTTTCACTTCACAGGTGTGCCCTGTCAGGTTTAATAAGTGGGATTTCTTGCCTTATAAATGGGGTTGGGACCATCAGTTGTGTTGTTCAGAAGTCAGGTGGATACACAGCTGATAGTCCTACTGAATGGAGTGTTAGAATTTGTATTATGGCATAGAAAAAAGCAGCTAAGTAAAGAAAAACGAGTGGCCATCATTACTTTAAGAAATGAAGGTCAGTCAGTCCAAAAAATTGGAAAAACTTTGAAAGTGTCCCCAAGTGCAGTGGCCAAAACCATCAAGCGCTACAAAGAAACTGGCTCACATGAGGACTGCCCCAGGAAAGGAAGACCAAGAGTCACCTCTGCTGTGGAGGATAAGTTCATCCGAGTCACCAGCCTCAGAAAGCGCAGGTTAACAGCAGCTTAGATTAGAGACCAGGTCAATGCCACACAGAGTTCCAGCAGCAGACACATCTCTACAACAACTGTTAAGAGGAGACTGTGTGCAGCAGGCATTCATGGACTCTACATGCCTGGTTCCCACCGTGAAGCATGGAGGAGGAGGTGTGATGGTGTGGGGGTGCTTTGCTGGTGACACTTTTGAGGATTTATTCAAAATTGAAGGAATACTGAACCAGCATGGTTACCACAGCATCTTGCCGCGGCATGCTATTCCATCCGGTTTGCGTTTAGTTGGACCATCATTTATTTTTCAACAGGACAATGACCCCAAACACACCTCCAGACTGTGTAAGGGCTATTTGACCAAGAAGGAGAGTGATGGGGTGCTACGCCAGATGACCTGGTTTGGGGTGAGCTGGCCCGCAGACTGAAGGCAAAAGGGCCAACAAGTGCTAAGCATCTCTGGGAACTCCTTCAAGACTGTTGGAAGACCATTTCAGGTGATTACCTCTTGAAGCTCATCAAGAGAATGCCAAGAGTGTGCAAAGCAGTAATCAAAGCAAAAAGGTGGCTACTTTGAAGAACCTAGAATATAAGACATATTTTCAGTTGTTTCACACTTTTTTGTTAAGTATATAATTCCACATGTGTTAATTGATAGTTTTAATGCCTTCAGTGTGAATATACAATTTTTATAGTCATGAAAATACAGAAAACTCTTGGAATGAGAAGTTGTGTCCAAACTTTTGGTCTGTACTGTATATATAGTGACAATTGGGGGTAGTTTAGCATCAAAGGTAGGAGCTTCCTGGACTTAACAGAGGTGTTTGTGGTGCTGGGTGCCAAATAAACAGCAGAGCAGGTAACAGCAATCCAAAAGGAACGGCTTTATTCAGCTAGTAAGTGATAACAGGAACAAAAATAACAAAACAGCCTAGCCCACACACAGGGCAATACCTCACTTCTTGAGCCCTGATTAACTTCTGGGGGCAAGAAGCTTTACTGAGGTTACTTCTATGCAGTCTGGCTCACACTGAGCTTAACCAAGTCCGTTGTGGAATCCAGTTCTCTTGGGACAGACCAGCTGTCTGTCTCCAAATGGTCCACCGTCCACCTGCTCCCTGCAGGTTACCAGCAGCACTCTTCTGCTGTGTGCACTCCCTCTAGAGTGAAACCCCCAGGTATGGGTGTGGTCAAGGTCCTTTTCAACCCTGTTTTTGGGTCGCTCTCCAGCACCCTCTAGGTTCACACCCTCACAATATATATATACTAGGTTATAAACACATGTCCAACACGTGAAGGTGAAACATGCATTGGGGCACATAGATTGTGTTTGGTTAGTATCCTATTATATTATACTATGCATTTACTTCATGTGGTTTTAGGTGGGTCTGTTTAGATATTCCAGCATTTTTTGTCTTATTATACCAATTTGGTAGCTTATGGACTGGTGTTTTCAGACTTTGTTTAGATATATACCGACCCCCTACACCATTTGGACGCTTTATATTTACATATTTATGCTTTATATTTACTATATTTATACTGTATGTGCCAATCCTACACAATGTTTCTTACGTGGTTATCGTCTAAAGTCCTCCTTTTTTGTATGTAATGTTATAAATTTTAGTAATTGTTCAATAAATATGTATTTTATTTGTCTGGTGAGTTTTCTAAGTGAATTGATTCGTTGCTACTCACAGACCTCTATGGGATTTGAGCATTTTCACTTATTTTCTAAGAGTATGTTACCAGTAGAGATGAGCGAATTTTTCAAAAATTCGACTCGGCAGCTTCGCCGAATTTTCCAATATGATTCAATTTGATCCAAATTAATTTGCGGTGAATCGCATTAAACAGCTATTTCCTGGCTGCAGATGGCCTGTATAGTGGTGTAGAACACTGTGTCATGCTACAGCTAACTCCCACTCCCGATGCCGTGGGCGGTCACGAAGGGGTTAAAAGGGCTGTGACATCACAGGGCTGGCAGCACGCATGGCATTGTGGGTGATCCCGCGTTCCCAGAGTTCCTTGCCCTATGTCCTAACGTGCAACAGCCATTTTACACTGTGTTTCAAATTATTATGCAAATAATATTTTCTCATATTTTCCAAAATTACCTATATGAATTGCAGTCATTGTAATTTTCCAGTCATCAACTATTCGAGTATAATTGAAAGGTTTTTGAACAAACTGCCTATGATAACAGTATATTTAAAAAAAAAAAATGCATGTTTTAAATTATTATGCACAGCAGAATTTGCAACCTTTTCATTTTTATTAAGAACAAAAAAATGGTCATTGTGAAATTATAAGCATTAGCAGGTTATTACAAACTGAAATCAAACAGTTTTCAAGCCAAAACTTTATTCGAGGTGATGTTACATTTGCACATAGGACCCCTTGTTCGAAAGAAGCTTCTGAACTCTCTCGTCCATTGAATTTGTCAGTTTTTGGATGGTTTTTGCTTCAACTGTTTTGCATGAGGACAGAATACCCTCCCAGAGCTGTTGCTTAGATGTGAACTACCTCCCGCCATCATAGACACTCCTTTTGATGATGCTCCAGAGGTTCTCAATGGGGTTGAGGTCAGGGGAGCATGGGGGCCACACCATAAGTTTGTCCCCTTTTATGCCCATAGCAGCCAGAGATGCAGATGTGTTATTTGCAGCATGAGACGGTGCATTATCATGCATGAAAATGATCTTTCTGCGGAATGCATATTTCTTCTTCTTGAACCATGGCAGGAAGTGCTGTTTGAGAAACTCCACATACATTATGGAGTTCATCTTTACCACTTCAGGGATCCTAAAGGGGCCGACAATCTCTCTCCCCATGATTCCAGCCCAAAACATTACTCCACCTCCTCCTTGTTGGCGCCGTAGCCGTGTTTGCATGGGGTGTCCATCAACAAGCCATCCTCCACTCCATCCATCTGGACCATCGAGCGTTGCACGGCACTCATCGGTGAACAAAACAGTTTTGAAGTCAGTCTTCATGTATTGTTTGGCCCACTGGAGCCGTTTCTGCTGGTGTGCAGTGGATAGAGGAGGTCGACAGGACAGCTGCAAACCTCTGAATTACCCTGCATCTTGTTGTTCGGGGGGACGTTGGAGGCACCAGCAGCTTCAAAAACTTGTCTGCTGCTATGACAAGGCATTTTTGAAGCTGCTCTTTCAACCTGACGTAATTGCCTGTTGGAAAGAGTCCTCAATTTTCCCTTATCAGCACGCACACGTGTGTGCTGTGAATCAGCTACATACTTCTTGATTGTGCGATGATCACGATGAAGTGTCTTGGCAATGTTGATTGTAGTCATGCCTTGACCTAAACACTCCACAATTTGTTGCTTCTCAGCAGCCGACACATCCTTTTTCTTTCCCATTTTGGCTGAAAATGTAGGCTGCTTAATAATGTGGGACAACCTTCTTAAGTAGTCTTGCCTTTAATTGGACACACCTGCCAAACTAATTAGCACAGGTGTCTGCAATTGCTTTCAGTGATATAAAGAGCCCTGACACACATCACCATCAATGAGTTTAACTGACAAACAAAAAAATTCTTACCTTATCACTCCTAAACACTTTTTGCATAATAATTTGGAACACAGTGTATGAAAAAATGCGATTCGTTACCATGAAGCGTGAGGAAATTCGGATTTGATGCGAATCAAATATTTCCTGAAATTCGGATCGAATTCCACATCGTCAGCTTCGATTCTCTCATCTCTAGTTACCAGTCTAGTCATTCCCTATAGTACTGTGCAGGCCCCAATAGCTCCATGACCGGTTCATGCATAGTTCTGTATGGGGAATGATACTACACGTATGTGCAAGATTATAGTGAGGGAGCTGTGATGCAAAGATAGCACACAGGGCTACCAGCAGGAATTTTGACCCCCCCCACCCCCTCACATGGTATATAATGCTCCACTCAGTATAATATGCTCTCCAGAGCCCTAACACAGTATAATACCCCTTAGTGGCCCTACGCAATATAACATGCCCCACACAGTATAAAAGGTTCCCTACAGTGCCCCTCAGTATAATGCTCCACAGCGGCCCCTCCAGAGCCTCCAGTTGCTTCAGACGAACCCCTCGAAATTTATTTTCATGAATATTTGTGAGGTTCGCCCGATTTCTTTTAGTGCTATTATTAAACCGCAGAGTAAAATAATCGGAGGCCTAGGGGTGGTGAGGGAAAATAAACAGTTATACTCACCTTGCCTTACCTCTCTTGAGCATCCTCACGTTGCTCCGGATGTCAAAGTTGAGGCCTGTGATTGGGCCTCAGAGGTCACGTGGGGCACTCTGACGTTATGACTCGACACGGTGATGTTTGGATGATGTGATGTCAGCTACAGGCCAGAAATGACCAGAAGATGACATCGGATCACCAGACAACCAGGAGAAGTGAGTAAAAATGTTTTATATGTCAAACTTATGAGGGGTCTGATAGGGTTCTAATAGGACTGGTCTTCCTCTGTGTGTGTATGTGTATATATTGTGGGGTCCCACTCAGGTAGATGCTTGGTAGCAGTGCAGGAAACAGGGACACAGAGGCTGGATCACACTCAAGTTTGGAGTTTATTAACTTGGTACATAAACAGTTTGCCTTTACAAAGACATGAGCAGAAAACAACAACAAAAAAAACCCTACTCGGCTGAGAACTAACACAGAAACGTTCTCTTTCTGTACAGGAGCCTGGCTGCCAGACTCCCGCTCTGGTTACTACAAACGGGTGGCACAGAGTTACCTTCATGCAGGTTCAGATACACAGGTCAGTTTCCTCAGTGTAGTGCCACCCCTACTAGTTCAAACACACAACCTATATCAGGCTTTAATTAGTCACGTGACCTCCCTGCTGTGGGCTTCTACCACACACCCTTTAACTGCATGGCTGGAACATACCTGTTCTCCCAAACCACACCCTTCGCTTTCTTTATATATATATATATATATATATATATATATATATGTATATATATATGTGTGTATATATATATATATATATGTGTATATATATATATATATATATATATTTATATATATATAGTAATCGTTGATTATGATGTTAATCTGTTTTCCCTTAGTCTTAACAGCAGCACAATATAGGGTATTTCTGCCCCTGTGTGTTGATAGGACAGGCTGAATTTTTAATTAACATAATTTATGCACGACTATGGTACCCTATAAGAGGGCAAAAGAGTCCTCCCCCTTCATGTTAATTATAAAGAAAATAATCCTATCTTAGGGAGGAAGCTTGTGCTGCTGTTAGGACTAAGGAAAAACAGATTAACATGATAATCAACGATTCGCTTATGTCCTACAGCAGCACAATATGGGGATGTAGCAAGTAATTCCCCTAGGGAGGGTTTCCTCACTATACAGTACCTAGGACTGACTGTCCAAAAGCAGTCGCCTCTGAACTCTGGACATTTAGCCGGTAATGTTTCACAAAGGTCAGCTGAGATGACCAAGAAGCGGCTGCACAAATCTGATCAAGAGGTACCGCACGGCTTTCAGCCCAAGAGGATGACACAGCCCTAGTTGAGTGGGCTATAAATCATTCAGGTGGAGTTAACCCCTGAGCAGAAAGAAGTTTTAATCGCTTCCTTGATCCATCTAGATAAGGTATATTTGGAAGCTCTGAGACCTTTGTCTCTACCATATATATTAATAAGGAGATTCTCGTATTTCCTGAAAGGTCGTGTACGTAGAAGGTAGGTCTGAAGACACCTTACTACATCCAGTGTGTGAAGTCTTTCCTCTTCTTCAGAGGAAGGAGCTGGAAAAAAAACACTGGTAAGGAAACCAGCTAGTTGATATTGGCACGAGAAGGCACCTTAGGGTTAAAGCCAGGGAGAAATCTGAGCTGGACCCTATCCACAAGAACGAAGTATATTGTTCCTCGGAAGAAAAAGCCTGGAGCTCACCCACTCTCTTTGCTGAAGCGATGGATAACAAAAAGGTGGTTTTAAAGGCTAAATACTTAAAATCCACGTTCTCTAATGGCTCAAATGGAGGACCACAAAGACCCGAGAGAATTGTAGCAAGATCCCACTGGGGAACAGGAGTTGAAACCACCAGTGTAAGTCTCATAGCACCCTTAAGGAACCTAGAAATTAAGGGATTCTGAGACAATCGTCTGCCTAAACAGGTGGATAGGGCTGAAACAAGTACCTTGAGTGTGGCAGGGGAAAGGCCCTTATCCAAGCTGTCCTGAAGAAAGTTATAGAATCTCTCCTGTAGTAGGATTTGAACTGTTAACTTCCTGTTTGGAGCACCAGTCTTTGAAGATATTATCTGTCCTTAGCTAGCTCTTATTGGTAGACTCTGCTCTGGTGCAGGAAAGAGTCTTCAAGACGGCTTCTGACAGTCCTCTGGATTGCCATAAGGACTGGTCAACCTCCAGGCTGTCAGGTTGAATCTCCTCAGATTCTGGTACTTTTGAGTTCCTTGGGAAACCAGGTTCTGGGGGTGGGGGGAAGCCTCCAATAGATCCCTCGACTCATGTACATGAGCTGGGAAAACCAACCTATTTTTGGCCAGAATGGTAGAATGGCTATCACAGAGGCTTGGTCCTATCTGACTTTCATCAATACCCTTGGTATCATGGAAAGTGGAGGGAAGATGTATGCCAGCCTGAACCTCCAAGGGATGGACAGGGCATCCACTGCCAAGGGATAGTCCTCCTGATACAGTGAGCAGAACATCTTCACCTTCACGTTGAGTCTGGTCATCATAAGTTCTACTTTTGGAAGACCCCACTACAGGGTAATCTGATGGAAGATCTCTGGATTGAGAAACCGTTCTCCTGTTACGGTGAAAGCCTGACTCAACTGATCCACTACTATGTTCAAGGAGCCCCTGATGTGGACCGCGGATAAGTGGGTCAGATTTTCCTCTGCCCAGGTAAAAATCAGACCTGTCTTCCTGAGGAGAGATAGCGATCTGGTGCCTCCCTGTTTGTTCAGGTACATTTCGGTCATCATTTCATCCTGTCTTTCAGGTGTATCCACCATCTGAGGGAAAGACTGAGGGAAAGTCTGATCCTCTTGTTAAGACCGAGAGGAGTACGATTCCAGGCCTTTAGAGCTTCTATGCCATGAAGCCCAAAGGACTGCCATGGCTGAGGATGACATTAAGCCTAGGACTCTCATAGTTCTCCTGATAGACACCAGGCGTGTTCTGAGAACATACTAGACCGCTGTGGTTATCCTTTCTTTCCTTGCAGGAGTTAAGGAAACTTTCATGCGGTCTGAGTCCAGGAGAAACACCAGGAACTTTCTCTGAGTAGAGGGAATCACCTCTGACTTTTCCCAATTTATTAGCCAACCTAAGTTTTGAAGATAGGACACGGCTATCTGCAAATGCTGGAGGAGGATGGATTTTGACTGAGCTTTTATTAGCCAGTCGTCCAAGTATGGCACTATGAATAGACCTTGAAGTTTCCTGAATGAGGCTGCTACTGGAGCCACCACCTTGATGATGGTGTGGGGAGCTAAGAGGATACCAAAAGAGAGCCGCAAAGTGAAGATGCTTCCTCTGGCTGGAAACTGAGACAGCGATTCTGAGATTCCTACTGTGCGGAGGATAAAACTGGAATGTGTAGCTAGGCATCCTTTAGGTTTAGGGTGACAAGGACCTTGCCCTGCTGTAGAAAGCATGTGATGGATTTCACGGTCTCCATTCGAAAAATGCTTTATCCTTATGATGAGATTCAGGTATCTTAGATCTATAATCCTCCTCCAGTCGCCTGATGATTTTAGCACCAGAAAAGGTGCTAAACAAAAAAGGAGTAAACACTGAATCCTTTTTCTGAGGGGAGAAACTCTTCCAAGGCCCCCTTGTAGATATAATCATGAATGGAACTTACCAGTATAACCTGCCGAGCCGCAGGAAGGGAGCGGGTCATAATGAATCTGTCTTGAGTGGATGAAGAAAATCAATCGCATATCCCCGCTGTACTACTTGCAAGACCCAAGGGTCTTGAATCTTCTCCTGCCAGAAGGTGAAAAATTGGGAGAGTTGTCCTCCAACAGGAGTCTCTGCCACAGGAAGAAAACAGCTGGCATCAATAGTTAGGCTTCTTTTTGTCCCCTTCTTTGGGGAACTTCCGGCCAGAACCCCTAGACTGGAATCTAAGACGCCTCTGGAATTGAAGTCTAGACTGATAACCTCTGCCCCGGCCAGCAGATCTTGCTCTACCTCTAAAAGATTGAGGTAGACACTTACCCTTCTTGTCGGCTAGACCCTCCATGATTTCATCCAGGCCTCTGCTGAAAGGTTTACCCAGCTCAAAAGGCAGGGAACACAAGTTATACTTGGATGCGTTATCAACTCTCCAGGGTTTTAACCATAACGGCCTTCTAGCTGCCGTGGAGAGGGCCATATATTTTGCGGCCAGCTTAAACTGATGTTGGGAGGCCTCGGATAGGTAATCTGCAGACAAGGAGACCGACCTCAAGAATGATAAGAGGTCATCTTCGGAGACTCCATCGTCAATGTCCCTCTCTAGTTGGGCTAAATCAGAGCGCAACTTGTTTGATACCTCATTAGAGGCAATGGCCACCGAGGTCTGAGCAGAGGCCGTAGAATAAGCCTTTCTGGGGGGGCGGAGCCTGACCGCGCATCATGGTGGAAGCAATTTGCTAGTGCTCCATCACATAGAACCCTAAAGATGCCGTTACACCTCATTCAGCGCAGGCAAAATGGTCAAAATAGGCAAAGACAGGCTGGGGGATCTGCCCAGCACCTCAAAAGCTCAGAAACAGCAAGGAGATCTGCAGCGCTATGTTAGAAAGAAGAACTTCTCCTCACCGCCTCCTAAAATGGCGCCGGAGCTCCGACAGGACACGGAGACAGGAGAGGAATCTGAGGCAGACAGTGTCCCTGACGGGGAGTGCTCTGAAACGGGCATCACACAGATCTCCCGCACATTCTTACAAAAGGCTTTGGCTAAGGCTGTTGGCCCAGTACTCACTGAACTAGCAGAGATTAAGACTGAAATACAGTCTGTGGGACGCTGGGTGCAGGCCTGGAAGACACATACTCCTCAGTAAAAGCGCATGCAGATGCAGTAACAGACCAGCTCCAAAACCACAAGGAGCTCATAGACAGATCACTGACATTAATTGAGGACCAGGAAAATGGGAGCCGCCGCCGCAATCTGCGCCTTAAAGGAGTACCAGAATCCTACCTTCCAGAGGAGCTCCCTAAGATGGCGGGTGGTCTCTTCACAGAACTACAGGGCCCAGACCGTGCAGCAGCAGTTGTGGTAGAACGCATCCGTAGGGCTCTAAGACCCAAACCGCGCCAAGGTGACCCACCGCGTGATGTACTCTGTGGCCTCCTCTCATATCTTGACACCCTAGCAATTCTCACAGCAGCTAGAGGTAGGGAGAAAATCTTCTTAGATGGGATAACTGTATCCATATACCAAGACGTTGCACCATCCATACTTGCCAAGAGGAGACTACTGAAGCCACTCGTGGAGGAACTCAGAGCCAGAAATATACAGTACGCTTGGTTGTACCCCTTTGGCTTAGCCATTTTGCAGGGAGGTAAGCGCATAATGGTCCACACGCCTTAGGACCTTCCAGCCGTCTGGTCCCTCCTGGACATGGAACCCCTAGACATCCTGTCTTGGCTACCGTCCCAGCACCTAGACCACGTTCCACAACTCCCTACACTTCAGTCCTGGAATGGCACAACGAGATTCAGATCGCCATAAGGACATTCCTGGTATACCTGAACCAATCGAGATCTAGCTGAGAGTCGGAAGACCCTCAGTTTATAGCCCTTAAATAAGTGCTTAGCACCTATGTTTTTCCTTGATTTGCGGGGCCTAAATTTGCACTGCTAGACTTAGTGGTGATCTCTAACAGAGACACCTGTAATGACCTGTTATCGCATTTGAAATTGTTTAGTTAGAAACTGTAAATAGTTGTCTCCACCTTTTACCCTAGGATTCTGAAAAGCTTACCTATCTCCCGGGACGCTAACTATCCTAACTTTCTTAGCTAGCTCATGACATTAATGTGATTCCTTAGCAAGGATTAGCTGGCTCATCCCGTGCCCCAGTAGACCCACTCTACTTACATTTGCCTCATACCTAGAACAGAATAGTACTAATACTCCATTTGAAAAATGTTTTGGTATAATGTTTGTGATAATTTGACAATGTTTTATTAGCTTAACGTTGCATGACCTTGCCTGCATCACCCACTTTCTTTTCTTCACAATCAAGAACAGTATCTCATGGGTTCACCTCCGATCAGGAACCCACTCCGCACTCACATCAATTCACTGCTCTCCAGTCCTAGTTTATAGTGACAACAGCCCTGTGACGATCAGATAACCGTTGTCCTCTACACCTTATCCTTGTCTTTTCTACTTCCCCATTGCCTTTCTTTTACTTTCCCCCATCCCCCCCCCACCGCCTACCCTATACACCCCCCCCGTGGGGGGCCGCACTCTGCCTTCGCCTATCTTCGCCACTATCTACGAGTGTCGGTAAACGTGTCCAGTCTGTGCCACCTAAAGCCAGTATCACATAGCCCCAGCCCTGATTCAACTATGTCAGCCACAGATAACTCTGAGCCACACCAGACTTGCAACTCCAGCATTAACACCATAACCATCTCCACCTTCAACGTCAATGGGCTGAAGTCCCCCAACAAGAGACACTGGGTTATGAACCTAACCAAATGAATGGGATCAGACATCCTCCTTTTGCAGGAAACTCACTTCAAGCTAGACAAAATTCCAAAGCCCTATAAATCCCCTTATGACAGATGGTACTACTCCTCACACCAGACCTTGGCGTCCAAAGGTGTCACAATAGCATTAAAGCATTCTCTCCCCTTTGTCTTTAAGCAGCAACACTCGGACGCCAAAGGCCGCCTTCTTTTTGTAAAAGGTCATATAGCTTCCAGGCCTATAACACTGGCCTCAATCTATGCACCAAACCAAGACCAGATAGCCTGGATTATCCAGGCCTTGCACAACCTATCCTTGCAGAAGGTGACAACATACTAGGAGGTGACCTTAACCTAGTACTAGACCCTCTTCTAGACTCATCCACGTGAAAGTCGGCTCTCTCGCAAAAAGTGTTGCGACGCCTCCATATCTCCCTACAGAATCTAAGTCTGGTAGACACTTGGTGCCTTCAGAACCCTACCGTGAGGGACTACACTTTCTTTTCAAATCCACATCAGACCCATCAGAGGCTCGACTACATTCGATGTTCCAAGTCTATCGCCCAACATACTTTATACTACACCTTGTCCCTCCCAGACCTCACAACCAGACATTGGTCATGGCGCCTAAATGAATCGATCCTGGATAGGCAAACCACCAAAACCTACCTAGCGAAAGAGTTGGACCTCTTTTTCACACGTAATGACACACCAGAAGTCACTCCCACCATATTGTGGGAATCTCACAAACCCTTCATAAGAGGGCTTCTCATCTCAAAAGCTACGGCGCTTAAACAAGAAAGACAGAAGGAGATAGACTCTATTCTAGCCCAAATTTCAACCCTCAAGAGAGTTCACAAATTGCAAACCCTTAACTCTGTTCATGCTGACCTAGTCGCCCGCCGAGAAAAAAATGAAAAAAGCACTTAATTACACTGCAGCAAAACAGCTCATGTACTCAAGAATGCGCTTATATGCACACGGAAATAAAGGAGGCAAACTAATGTCGGAAATGCTAAAGAAAGAGAAAGCTAAAGCGCTCATTCCAGCAATCAGAACCCCTACAGGACGACTGGTTCACGACACATCTAATATAGCCAAATCTTTTCACTCTTACTATTTTGCACTCAATAACCTGCGAAGAGATCTCTCCCCCCTCCTCTTCTCCATTAACTCGGGATACCATCAGAGAATTTTTTAAAGATCTCTCCTTGCCCTCAATAACAGAATCCATCGGAGCCCAGCTCCTCCAGCCGATCACTTTAGAAGAAGTCCGCCAGACCCTACATAGCTTTGCAACGGATAAAAGCCCAGGTCCGGATGGACTACCACTACTATATTACTCCTCATTCCAAACCCAACAACTCCCGCGTCTCACTGATTTTTGTAATGCCCTTCTTCAAAGTACCCCCATGGCGCCACAGGCCCAGGAGGCCCACATTACGCTTATTCCCAAGGAAGGGAAAGATCTAGCCCAATGCAGTAGTTATAGGCCCATATCCCTTCTAAATGTGGATTTAAAAATATGGGTCAAACTCCTGGCTCTCAGGATTAGAGACCTAATCCCAAACCTTCTTAACGATGAACAATCTGGTTTTGTGAAAGGGAGGGAAGGGAAAGAGAACACCATTCGTCTATTACACGCAATAGACCACACGTCCTCTAATTTTATTGGGAGTGGACGCCGAAAAGGCATTCGACAGGGTGGACTGGGCCTTCATGGACGTCACGTTAGAAACCTTCGGTTTCCCCTGAGATTTTATAAAAGCATTATTCTCCCTCTATTCTCAGTCCCATGCACGACTAAAAGTGAACAGTACCCTATCAGATTACTTCAATATCACAAATGGAACCAGACAAGGATGCCCCCTCTCCCCCACCCTGTTCATCCTCACCCTAGAAGCTTTTCTCCAGGCTGTCCATAAAAATTCCCACATACATGGTTTTTCTGTCTCTAATCAAACCCTGCAATCAGTGGTCTTCGCGTATTGTTTCTAGTCACTAATCCGGCAGAAGGTCTAACGCACCTCACTAAACTAATGGCCCATTATGGCAAGCTCTCCAACTATAGAGTAAATAGCTCGAAGTCCGAAGTCCTTAACATCTCACTACCGTCTCTTCAAGCGCAGAGGCTTAGCACCAACTCACCATATACGTGGAAGAACACATCTATAAAATATCTAGGTGTCCACTTACCGACAACTCTTCAAGAGGTTTACCCAAGAAACTATGTCCCCCTCTTACAGGAAGTAAAAACCTTACTTCAAACATATGATCTTCCGTATCTATCCTGGCTGGGAGAAGAAATCTGCTCCAAACCTACATTGTTCCAAAAATAACATACACTTTCCAGATGCTCCCTATTTCTCTACCGAAAGTCTTCTTCCAATCCCTCCGTAGTATATTTACGGCCTTCCTCTGGAAACACAAGACTCCCTGCTTGGCATACCAGCTTATGATTAAGAGTAAAACAGAGGGAGGTAACAACTATGGCTCCCTGACGCATGAACTAGAAAGAGACAGGCCCTTGACCCCTTGATCCGTGGCCCATGCGAGACGTGGCACCACTACAAGGACAAGCTCTTACCGACAAACCTAGCCCCGGTCTTACTCCACTCCACCAACCCCCCCCCCCTCAAAGATACAAGAGACCCCCTGAGAGCGCCTCAAGAAGATTTTTGGCACAAACTTAGACATATACGGCTTAAAGACCTGACAGATCAGAAACTCACAATTAGTCAACGGGTCCTCCAACACTTGGCCCCTAAGACCCACTTAAATTTTATACATTATGCACAACTGTGCTCTACAATAACGGACATAATTAAGATATCTTCCTTGGATAGGCTGCTCACTCAGTTTGAAAATAGCTTGACTTCAAATCTGTCATTACCCAGAAAGATCCCCTCATGTAAAACTGCTTTGTCTACCATGCCGGAGACCTCGAAGTCAGCTTTCTTACTAGCATGGGAGAAAGAACTGGACTTCACGATACCTGAGAAAGACATCCCATCGATTCTTAAACACTCACATGGCTCCTCCACCTGCATCAGACTACAAGAGTCACACTACAAAATACTAACCAGGTGGTACAGGACGCCAGACTGGCTCTTTAGACACAATCTTTTGGACTCAAACTTGTGTTGGCACTGTCAAAAACTTCCAGGTACCATGCTCCATATCTGGTGGACCTGCGAGAACATCGGGGCTTCTGGAAAGATGTTGAAAACGCCACACTCTCTCATCCCTGATGGAGTACTCCTCGCCAGACAACAACAAGCAGGCCCTCAGCCCTGAGACTCTACCCTAACAACAGACCTCATAGAGGCAGCCAAATCATTAATTTCCTTGTTCTGGCTCCAGAAGACACCTCCCTCACTACAACTATGGATGGAAAAAGTCCACCAAATAGCGAGATTTGAAGAACTGATCAGCTGGAAGAAAAGGAGACACGACCGGTATCAGAGTGTTTGGTCTCCCTGGTGGGATTTCACCAAATAGGCCCTGGCCTCACCTTCCACTACCCCTCCCCCTCCCCCCTCTTCAATACCTTATTCCTTCTTTCAAAATCTTCGTAATACCAACACCAGCCTGCAATACAATACACTACATCACGCAGAATCCCCTCCTACCTGATAACTAAGAAACTCTCATTCTCCAATTCATTAGTCTAATATCTGAACCTATATCAAACTAGGATTGAACTCTATGTCACTGAAGCCATTTGAACTACTCACATCATTAGCAAACTACATACTCAATGTATTTGTTTATCTGACCACCACATGTATTTTCTCTTTTGTGAACAGTTATATGTATGTTTATATATAGAATTGTAAAACTGTAAAAATTCAATAAAAAGAGAATTATAAAAAGAATAAGCCTTTCTGAGGATGCCCTCCATGCGCCTATCCATAGGGTCCTGGAGGTTGGAGCCATCATCCGCAGGGACCACCGTATGGCGGAACAATTTGTCTACTGTCATATCGACTTTAGGTGGGGGACCCCATCGGTCCAGCTGGGATTCCACAGTAGGAAATAAGGCCTTAACCTCCTGGATAAAATAGTGGCTCTTTCAGGATGTTTCCACTCCAATAGCATGAGCTTATCCGTGTCTCGTCCACTTGTGGAAAGAGAGGTCTGCTGGAATTCTCCAAGGTCTCTTCATCCGATGAGAGCATCTCATCAATCACCTGGAAGTTCTCTTAGCGACTAGTGAAAGCGTATGTTTCTCAGATCGGGACTTTTCCGAAATCTGAGAAATGGAGTCCCAGCTCTCCTTTATGGAATCCTGCATGTATTCCTTGACCCATACAACAATGTCTCGTATAGATGGTTCTGATGGCAGCAAGTAATTTCATGCCCACAGTGTGTTATAGTCCACACAAGCTAGGCTTTTTTTTTTTTTCAACCTCCTTGCAGGATTTGAACCCCTCCCCTCCTATAGAAGCCTTCATCTCACTGCAGGAGATGGCTTGTCTCTTAGCTGCAGTGCTAACCACTGAGCCACTATGCTGCCCAGAGCTGCAGCAGCAAGTAAAGTAATCCAAGTGGAGTATTGAGGCCTTTCTCACTAAGACACAAGCCATCTCCTGCAGTGAGATGAAGGCTTCTATAGGAGGGGAGGAGTCATGAGCAAATAGTGCACCACAAAAATCCCCCCCCCCACACAAATTTTGCAAACCTTGATTCCTTGTACACAGAATTAAGCTAAAACCTAAAAATATACAGACCGATGGCAGAAAAAAGGCTCAGCAAATATAACCTTGCAAAAGGAGAAAAAACTAAGCCGCAAAAAGTCCGTCCGAGAATTCAGACCCTGGAAAACCGGAACACAAACAAAAGTTCCCGAGGAACGAAGTGACCGACGTCACTTCTGGCGGCTGTGGAGCTTGAAGGGTAAGTGAAACGGCAATGCTCCACATCAAGGCCGCACAAGTGGCCAGCACTACAGGTCTTTGAACATGCAGCATGCAACTACCGCTTCATGTTCTTCTGAAATCAACCTTTTCAGAGCGAAGGTTGAAAGCTTGGCTAAGCACAAGAAACTGCCTACATAAACCCCCCCTTCTTTTCCACAGAAGCGTCCAGTGGAAGAAAGAAGAGAAGAGAGGTGTAAAGATGACACCCCAAAAGTAAGTTAACAAACTTTAGGGGAAAAAAAAAATATGGGAGGACAAAAAAAGACCACCCTCCACCTGTCCCACCATACAGGACAGAAAAAAAAAACACGAGGGGGGGGGGGAGATCTCTTTTTGCCCTCTTATAGGGTACCATAGTCATGCATAAATTATGTTAATTTAAAATTCTGCCTGTCCTATCAACACACAGGGGCAAAAATGCCCGATATTGTGCTGCTGTAGGACGTAAGGGAACAGTATTAGTAGCTCGGGGATCATCGTCTCCTCAGATAGACGATCAGTTTTGGCAGAGCAATAAGAGTCCACTCCAGTCAAGAGTGGTGCAACTGGCCGCAACCAGTTTTAGCAATACAAAATAAAGGTACCTAACTACAGAGAGCTGGGGCTACTGCACAGCTTCCTAAACACAATTCACAGCAGTTTTACTCACAAGTTCTGTAACCAGGAACAGAGAGAGCCATATACTGCTGTCTGCCCTTATATATACACCTCAGGATACGAAGAATTAACTCCACTCATCCCAAAACCTGAAGTGGCTGAATGGAGTAGAGACACACCCAACTCTCCCTACTCCAGCAGCCAGACCTTTTTACCAGGGTTTTGGTAAAACCCTCCAGCAAGGAACACAGCTTTCTTGCTAGAAGCTTACCCATCTGCTTTTAGAGCGTATATGACAGGAACCTAGGAGAAATGTATACTCCTTCTACCACTTTTCGTGGCACATCTAGTGATAACTACAGAGTCCTAAATTAGTGGGCAGTTAGGAATTGTAAACAGTGCATCAGTGGTAGTAATAGCATCCTCAAATCTTGTCTAGTTAGTAATCCAGAGTTTTCTACTGGGGAAGCAAGTATCGTGTTCTTATATGGTATGCAGGGAATTTCATGATTGGGACAGTGTCTGCTGTCTTAACAGTGTTGATTTGCCGCTGCTCAGTCCCTTTCTAGCTGGAATAGGAACAATTTTTTTTCTTCTGATACTTTTAATTTACTTTCCATTCTAAAGGGGTCATCAGATATAGAAAAATTTGAAGGTAATCATTGTAAACCACTAAGGCTACGATCACATCTACAGTCATATGAAAAAGTTTGGGCACCCCTATTAATCTTAATCATTTTTAGTTCTAAATATTTGGGTGTTTGCAACAGCCATTTCAATTTGATATATCTAATAACTGATGGACACAGTAATATTTCAGGATTGAAATGAGGTTTATTGTACTAACAGAAAATTAGCAATATGCATTAAACCAAAATTTGACCGGTGCAAAAATTTGGGTACCCTTATCATTTTATTGATTTGAATACTCCTAACTACTTTTTACTGACTTACTGAAGCACAAAATTGGTTTTGTAACCTCACTGAGCTTTGAACTTCATAGCCAGGTGTATCCAATCATGAGAAAAGGTATTTAAGGTGGCCAATTGCAAGTTGTTCTCCTATTTGAATCTCCTCTGAAGAGTGGCATCATGGGCTCCTCAAAACAACTCTCAAATGATCTGAAAACAAAGATTGTTCAACATAGTTGTTCAGGGGAAGGATACAAAAAGTTGTCTCAGAGATTTAACCTGTCAGTTTCCACTGTGAGAAACATAGTAAGGAAATGGAAGACCACAGGGACAGTTCTTGTTAAGCCCAGAAGTGGCAGGCCAAGAAAAATATCAGAAAGGCAGAGAAGAAGAATGGTGAGAACAGTCAAGGACAAGCCACAGACCACCTCCAAAGAGCTGCAGCATCATCTTGCTGCAGATGGTGTCACTGTGCATCGGTCAACAATACAGCACACTTTGCACAAGGAGAAGCTGTATGGGAGAGTGATGCGAAAGAAGCCGTTTCTGAAAGCACGCCACAAACAGAGTCGCCTGAGGTATGCAAAAGCACATTTGGACAAGCCAGCTTCATTTTGGAAGAAGGTCCTGTGGACTGATGAAACAAAGATTGAGTTGTTTGGTCATACAAAAAGGCGTTATGCATGGCGTCCAAAAAACACAGCATTCCAAGAAAAACACTTGCTACCCACTGTAAAATTTGGTGGAGGTTCCATCATGCTTTGGGGCTGTGTGGCCAATGCCAGCACCGGGAATCTTGTTAAAGTTGAGGGTCGCATGGATTCAACTCAGTATCAGCAGATTCTTGAGAATAATGTACAAGAATCAGTGACGAATTTGAAGTTACGCCGGGGATGGATATTTCAGCAAGACAATGATCCAAAACACAGCTCCAAATCTACTCAGGCATTCTTGCAGAGGAACAATTACAATGTTCTGGAATGGCCATCCCAGTCCCCAGACCTGAATATCATTGAACATCTGTGGGATAATTTGAAGCGGGCTGTCCATGCTCGGCAACCATCAAACTTAACTGAACTGGAATTGTTTTGTAAAAAGGAATGGTCAAAAATACCTTCATCCAGGATCCAGGAACTGATTAAAAGCTACAGGAAGCGACTAGAGGCTGTTATTTTTGCAAAAGGAGGATCTACTATATATTAATGTCACTTTTCTGTTGAGGTGCCCATACTTTTGCACCGGTCAAATTTTGGTTTAATGCATATTGCGCATTTTCTGTTAGTACAATAAACCTCATTTCAATCCTGAAATATTACTGTGTCCATCAGTTATTAGATATATAATAATAATAATAATAATAATAGTCCTTTAATAGTCCCACAATGGGGAAATTCAGTGTGTTACAGCAGCAAAGATAAGCAGGTACAAATACAAATACAACATGTACAGGAATGTTCCAAGGTAAGAGGCATTACTTTGATAGCCGACAGACAGATAGGAAGTAGCGTGGGGGGGGGGGATTTAACAGGCAGAGAGATATTTCAGTTCTCTGTGTGTATTGATCTCCGCTTAGGTCGGTGTTGGTTGTACAGCCTAACCGCGGTTGAAATGGCTGTTGCAAACACCCAAATATTTAGAACTAAAAATGATTAAGATTAATAGGGGTGCCCAAACTTTTTCATATGACTGTATGTTGCAGTCTTCAAAAAATCTTTTGATCCATTAACAATGAAATGTCTGCCTTTATTTGGCGCTCTAAACACCCACGGATTGCACACAAGATCTTGGTATGGACAGAAAATGAAGGTGGCATACGCCTACCTGTCCCAAGACTGTATCTTAGTGCAATCCAGCTTAGCAGAGTAACTGTCTGGTTGCGTCAACCTCCTCATAAGCTTTGAGTTACAATAGAAGAGGAAACTCAAACCACCCCTCAAGACATATTGTTCTCCTTTACAAACGTGATCCCACACCATGTATTACACATGATTCCCTAGCTGGAGTGACATGGGCAACATGGAAAAAGATGCTGGCCTATTGGAAAAGCCGATCCCACCATAAATTCGTAAAAATCTGGGAGGTGTAGGTAAGATAGACACAACACTAAATGATCTGACCTTTCACTTTGGCTACATCTGCTTTTCACGTTGATCACAGGCATGTAACCTGAACAAGATGACATCCGGATACCATACTCCCCATACCCTACCTCATACTCCTATCTCCCCCTCTCCTACCCCTGGTTAAAGTTACATTTCCCTGAATTATAACATGTCTAAACAAACATCTATACATCCATGTGATACTATATTTTTGTAACTCTTTACATTTATGGAACTTCTGACTTACAAATAACTTCTCTACAAGAAAGCAATGAATACAGTATTTCTCATGTACCTCATTGTATTGACATGCTATACACTTTTCAACTTTGTAACTTTACATTTTGAGAGATGTTATAAAATTATAATCAAAATTAATCAAAAGAATTTAAAAAACAAAAAAAACAAACAAAATATGACGTCTGGAGTTAAGACTAAGGATGACAGATTTATATTGATTTATGAGAAACATGCCAACTTAAGCAGAAGGGCAGTCACAAAATACTAAAAACAATTAACATGGGTTCCAAATATTAGTTTATCTCAGGTGGTCCATGGAGAGCTGGCTATGAATGAGAGTGCTTGTTAATGGGAAATACTCAGACTGGGTCATAGTCACCAGTGGGGTGCCACAGGGGTCAGTATTGGTTCATTTCCTTTTTAATATGTTTATTAATGACCTAGTAGAGACTTTTCAATGGGCTGCACTTAAACACTGCTTTAATATTTTACAACACTGCGGAATCCCCTATCGCTGGGGCTTCCCTTTCTCCTTGCAAATTAAACTGGAGAGAGGCTTCTGACCCTATCAGTGGCGGAAGATCTTTCTGACTTTCTACAGGCCCTTCAGCTACCCCCGATGCAACTTGTCCCTCGTTGTACCAATGATCCAGTTGTCCCTCGTCACCGATCACAGCTGGGTGGGATGTATGATAGCACCAGACCCAACATTCCTCAACCAATGTCAGCGACGCAGACAGAGGAATTCAATTACAAGCAACTGGCTGATTCCAGATGCTGGGACTTCTTGTGCCCATTCACACAGCCAACAGGTGTACTTCAACTCCCTGATATCATACTGCTCTCACTCTTTTCCCTAACTGTTAAGTTACACTAGCAATACTCAGAATTTCCTGGTGTGGGCCTTTAATGACCTAGTTTGGATGGTCTTCTTGTTTTCTCCTTCCCTTGACTTCTGAGAAACCAGATACCTTCCTCAACTTCCCCCATAGGTTTTAGGTGTCGCTTTTTGTAAGACTTCATTTCAGATAATTTCTCCTACTCTTATCAGCCATACCTTGGCATTTGACTTGCCTTTTCTTTTGCTCACTGTCCCACTGACCCTTCTCGCTCTCCTTTTTCCTATCTCAAGCCATTTTTGTATTCCCTTTCCTTTCTTACCATCTCCTCCTTCGTGCCTTTGATTCTTTTGCTCCTTAATACTCCCCTTCCTTGATATTTTTCTTTCTCTACTACGCCGTCCTCATGTCTGAACTCATTATTTCTTCCTTTAATGGTTTAAAGGTTTAAATATTCCTGAAAAGCGCTCTCAGGTTTTCTATAGTTCCCACAAAAATCTTTGTCTTCAAGAGACACACCTTCAGGAAGGTTGCCTTTTCCTATGTAAGAATCGTTATGAACCCTTGTGGTTTCATAGTAGCTGTCCTATAGGGAAAACTAAGGGCATGGTGACCTTCTTCCATAAAAATGTAGATTTTGGAAACTTTAACTAAAGCTAGATACCTATTTATTAAGTGTGAAATTTACAATAACGTTTATACTATTACAAATATATACACCCATTGTAACATCTCTGCCGGTTTGGGTCTCTGCGCCACCCTCCGCTCGCACGCTGCAGCGAAGGAGGCGTGTTCCGTTTGGTTCCTTGCGTAGGTTTCTTGTTGCTCAGTCTGAACACGGTCCTAGACAATGTAATGGATTTCCAGCCACACCCGTGTTCTGAGCATTTCTCTCTGGACCGCATATAGTTAATCTCAGCCTTGCCTGTGTGATTGACAGCCTGTCTACCAATCCAGTCTGGAGCTTGCCCAGACTTTCTATAAACAGGTTGTCAGCCCTCGCATGGTTGCTGGTTATTGCTTTTGCGTTCTGGCTATCATACCTTGCTGCTTTGTTACCTGGTCTTCTGATTTTCTGACCACTGGCTTACCCTTGACTTTTCTTTTGGTTTGTGATTTTGTACTGCTTTGCTCGTTTGTTACCGACCCTTGGCTAGCTGACCTCCCTTTGTTGTGTTTGTCCTGTCTGCATTCTGTGTTATCACTTACTCAGTATAGGGCTCGTCTTCAGGTTGTCCTTTTACCATTTAGGGTAACTGAGGCAATAGGAAGGGACAGTGGCTGGGGTGAGATTAGGGCTCACCTGTCCCTGTCCTTCCTCCCAGACCCCTGCAGTAGTAAAGGGTATTGCTACGTCTGGCAAGACCCTAACACCCCTAGTGCAAATCAGATACCTTTCCTGCTCCACATGCTTTTTTGAATGGCAGACTTTCTCCTAAGTCAAACTGCTTTTATGTGGGGACCTCAATTTGATAATAAAACTCTCTCATAATAGGCTCAACGCACTGAAAAAAAAAATAACACTCCATGTAGTTGTGTGACTCCTGGTGTACGCTTCTTCCAGATACGAAGGACTTTATGTTCTTTGCCCAAGTCCATGGATCTTATAGCAGACTGGATTACATCCTTTTACAACTTGCCCCAATTGAACTCTGCTTCCATAGGCAAAATTTATTTGTGAGTAGTGTCACAGCAAAGTGTCTGAATACTTATGATCATGTGATATTACAGTTTTTCTTTTTTAATAAATTTGCAAAAATATCTACATTTGTTTTTTTCTGCCAAGATGGGGTGATGAGTGTACATTAATGAGAAATAAAATGAACTTTTTTGCTTTTAGCAAATGGCTGCAATGAAACAAAGAGTGAAAAATTTAAAGGGGTCTGAATACTTTCCGTACCCACTGTATGCTGACAACATTTTCCTTTATATTATTCAGCTGTTAACAATCTATACCTTCTCTCATAGAAGAGATCAGGAACTATAGATACTTTAGTAATTACAAACTCAATTTTTCCAGAGCACCGTGTTTAATATATCATTAGACACCCAAATGCTCTGTGTAACACTGCATTTTCTTTCTCATGGTCCCCACATTCACTAAAGTATTTGGGGGTTACCATCTCAGCACACCCAATGGAGACCTTTACTTTAAATTTTATCCCCTTGCTTTGCACTATTCAAAAAGACTTGTCACCATGAGATTCGAGGGGTTTCTCCTGGTTTGGTTGGATAAATATCCTCAAAATGACCATTCTTCCTAGGCTCCTTAAAAAATTTTTAAACAGTTCCCGTTGTCATCCCTAAATATTTTTGTCTCGGTCCAGGGCCTCTTTACCAAATTCATCTGGTTTCCCAGGCCTCCCAGAGTTTTGAAATTTATGCTTTTTAGATCTAAACATTTAGATTTAGCAGCACCAAACTGCCTACACTTTTATATGGTAGCAGTGACTGGACGTACTGTTGACTGACATCATCATAGGCTCACTAACTACAGGTACATCTGTAAAACTTGCTTCTCTCTCCCCCCTTAGAGGTCCTTCCCTGGTTACATAAGAGACATTGGACCCCAATGGCAGTCTCAAACTCCGATAGTAACAAAACAGGTTATTGGAGCATGCACACTCTACCTCCATGCAGTTCATTTATTAAGAAACGATGGCCCCTTCACACCAATATCTCATAACCCTGATTTTCCATCAGCCTGCACCTCCTTTTTCCTGGCTCGCCCTACAAGGCCCACTCCACTCAGATTTTCACATGTTCTCAGCCTCGACTCACTCGTTAGTTTTGAGACCATAGTTCCTCCTGAAATGTGCACAACGCTATCCCTCTGGCACCACTCCCAACTCCAATGCTTTTACTCCAGAATTAAAACGGAACACGATTTACACTGTGAACAACTCTGCATGTTTTTGGATCCACCCCTTTATTCCATCTCCGTCATTTACAATATGATGACCAACCCACTTCCATACATGGCTCCATCTTTTGTATCACATTTGGAGAAGGAATTAGGTTCCACCTACACTATAGAACAATGGTTCACTGTATAGGTGTCAAACTCTGACCCAGTGTATTTCTATTTGGCCCGTGAGAACATACCAAATATCCACTAGAGTGTCTAGTAAAGAAGACCAGAGTGTAGCAAGCTGTATTAAGCTTCTATGTGTAAACACGGGACCACCAGGGAAGGCTGATTATCAGGTAAGATAGGCAGAGGAAGCGTAGGCATCAGTTCGCACTTGCACTTTATTTTGCAACCGTTCACACAGTCCAACTCAAACAGCTTGCTTCAGCATAACGGTACAAAACAAGGTAACATAAATCTCCCTTAGTTCAGGATACCAAAACAGTTCAAAAGAGCTTCCTCACCAATACAGTTGGTTTTCTGGGATTTTCTCCTCCACACAATGCAGTCTGTATAGCAGCTGACCAGGGTCTGTATGACAACACAGCTTACTTCTGTTCTACCGCACCCCCTACTGCTCTGGCAGCTTTCAATTTAAACGCTGCATGCACCTGTCAAGAACACCCGTACTGGAGTGGACCTGCAGCAAGTCCCCAATCCCAGGCTCCAGACTCCAGGCCTTATCTCACTGTGAGTAATATTTTAAGTGGCAGTTATCGGCCAACTACCACTTTACCCTCTGCCTGTCTTCATATGTTTAAGCAAAATTTCAGTTTGTTTCCGCATGAAAAGTTTCATCATTATATCTGATGAGAAGGGAAAACTTCCTTAATTGTAGACTTTGTTCAATAAATCTCAAGGTTGGTCCGCGGCTGCAAAGCACAAGAAACTAACTACAAGATACTTTCGAGGAGGTACAGGGTTCCCGAGGATTTTCAGCATATTTAACCTCAATCCTCTGACCGTTGCTGGAGATGTGTCAGGGAGAAGGGCTCTATAACCCACGTTTGGTGGGAATGCCCACTGGTTTATTGATTCTGGTACGACATTGAAGACCCCGTCAACTTCTTATAGCCATTATACCAAATGACTGATACAACCTACTGTTGCATAACCTTGATCTGTGCAGATGCTGTTTGTCTATCTCATCCTGTACCATGGAGTGGCCAGTTCCAAAGCATCAGATAAGGTAGCCAAAACGACCTTCAGAAAAAGAAAATAGACTCCTGGGTGAGAGAGATCTCATACATTTGTTCACATAGATCTGTGAAATAAACAACATAACTAAGATATCAAAGGTATGCAAGCCTGTGCAATTTTTGAAATTCTGCTTAAGGCACAAAATGGAGTCTATAATACAAAATGGAGACTAGAATATACAAAATGGAGACTAGAATATACTTCAAATATACTTCTTATAAATTTCAACGTGCCTGGCGATTGTAGGACGCTTTCCAATACTCCCCTGATTTCTCTGCATCATGTTAATTTTGATTTATTTGAATTTTCCATTACCATTTGTCTGTGTTTTGCACTCCCTCCCAATTCCCCCTTCCCCCTCCCTTTTCCTCACGACGAACAAATTTGGGGATCTCCGCTACGGGGAGATATAATCACAATGTATAACTAAATGAAGGCACAGAATTTTCAAATGATCTTTTTACACCTAGGCCTGGTACAGTGACAAAGAAACATCCTCTACACTTTGAAGAAAGAACATTTAACCATCATCATAGATGGGGATGAAGCTCACTGCCACAGTTTGATGTGATGGTTAATTCATTCTGCAAGTTCAAAAAGGGCCTGGGTGCCACTTTTTAATGTAGAAATACTACAGGATATGGGTTTTAGGTTTTTGGTAAAGACAAGTTGTTCCAGGGTTTTGTACTGATTGCCAGATTTGAAGTTGGGAAGGAATTTTTTCCCCTGACATGGGGAATTGGCATTAGCCTCATGCAGTATTTTACCATCCTCTGGATCACGACTGTAGGGTTTTAGGTTGGACTTGATGGACCTGTGTCTTCCTCCAACCTCATCTACTATGAGATGTGATTTATGCTTGAGACCAGGAGGGAAACATTCAGATTACCAAGATTTAAAAGGGTACCAGGGTGGGGACCAAAAATGATTGGGCCACCTTGAGGTTGGAAGTAGAGAGTACACAAGGGGGTCTAAGACAGAGAGCTGGTCACTTATGGTTACGCATGTGGACTGGGGCAACTTGTGTACAGTATCACAGCTATTTTATTAGTGCTAGTCTGGTTCAGTGTGATATACTGATGTGAAACAATCATAAAAGACATGATTTGGGTATTTTAGCATAATTATTATTTTTTTAAATAGAGCCATCATACACGCTGTACGTGTATGGTGTATGCTGGTACTCTTATGGTGAAGACATACTATGTATGCTATGTCAGTGTCGGGCTCTGAGAAAATAGAGGAGTTATAGTAGGGGTTGATGGTTTGGCCTACCAACTCCACAGGCCTGTGTGTATACGCTACTTGAGTCCTATTGAGAGACAAATACATTCAGTTTGAGAAATCTGCTGTGAATTAATTACCATGGCAGTAGAAATCTGTTTTGTGATTGTTACAATGTATCACTGTTGAGAAAATAGTTGAAAAATGGATATATACATATATACAGTAGTTATCAAACAATAAAATATTGCAATGAAAGTGACAGGACAAAAATTCTTAAATGGAAAATTCATTCAACAAAGTTGAGAGGCTGTGTAGCAGCCCAAATGTTGCTTGGAAATGTTGCTGCGTTCTTTACAATAATAAAAATTGCAGTAATATACTTAAATTGTGTTATATCAAAAAAAAATTTCTCCTCAACTTGCTTTATTTTTATTCCATTTTCTAAATAGAACTTGAAGTCGCCAGACTAAGCACAGATGTGAATTTGGAAGATCTCCATTTCCCACAGAATATTGGATATGGCAGCTCTATTCAGCTTTCTTCGAATACACTGAGACAAAATGGACGCAATGGTAAAAAAAATAACATTTTTTTTTTAAACAAAATAATGTTTAAGGAACTATACTTAGGTATAAGAAACCCACGGCAACATACAGTAAATAGAGTATATACAATAACTGGCCACTTTATTAGAGAGCAAAGTATCAGAGAACTCGGGTCCAAGAAAACATTCTATAAAACATCACTATTCCACCTCCTCCAGACTGAAGTGTTAATACCTTGACAGGAAGGGTTGATTGATTTATTAATGCGCCAAATTCTGACCCGCCCGTCTGCAAAAATCTTGATTCATTTGACCTGGCATTGTTTTTACTGATCAGTGATCCATTTTGTGCGTTCTTTTCCCACTGGAGTCTTGCCTTTCCGTTGAAAGTATGTGAAAAGTTTTCTCCATAGTGCTGACTAACAAAAGCATCACAGTGTGTAAAAAAACTTATATCTTCATGAGTCAGGAGCTGAAGCCCGTCAAGTCTCTCACTGTCAGGAACTGCAGGACAGCACTTGGAATCCGGGACTATCCCACTAAATTTGGCATGATTATGAGGTATGCTGAAATCCCATAGACTTGACTACAAGACAAAGCAAATGCAGTTTGCATATAATGTAGTCTTAATAAAACTATTCTTCTCCTAAAATACTTGCTTCAACAGTTCTTGTAAAGTTCTATGAGCCTTCATCATTACAGACTACAAACAAACTTTGTGTAGGCTGATCCTGTAGGCATACTTGTGGACTTAACTGTACAATCAACCAATTCAACAGCATCAGTGAACAAATAATAAAAACTAACTTTTACTACCACAGATAAAAACAAGGTTGTCAAAGAAAAACTGGCCCTATTCCAGACCTCATATACATTAATTGAATAGGTAAACAGGTTTGATTTTAGCAGCCTTGAGTTAGGCAAGTCATAGGAAAAAGTTGTGGGTGCCAGTTGATCCACATCAGGGTCTTGTCTGTCCCTTTTTCATACTCTGCACACATACCCTGGCAACCCATATAACTCTGTTCTCTCCCCTCTTCTGCCACGTTTCATAGCGATATTTATGTATACCTGGACTCACAGTAGTGAGTTTCCAAATCACTGCCCATTCACAGTAGTGAGCGTATGTTTCTGGACCACCCTTAGATGATACAGCCTTTGATCATACTAGAAGTGCATCTCATAAATTAGAATATCATCAAAAAGTTTTTTTTTTTTTTAGTAATTCAATTGAAAAAGTGAAACACATATTATATTGAGTCATTACAAACAGAGTGAACTTTTTCAAGTGTTTATTTCTGTTAATGTTGATGATTATGGCTTACAGCCAAGGAAAACCCAAAAGTCATTATCTCAGAAAATTAGAATAATTAACCCAAAACCACCGCAAAGGCTTCCTAAGTGTTTAAAAAGGTCCCTTAGTCTGGTTCAGTAGGTGACACAATCATGGAGAAGACTGCTGACTTGACAGATGTCCAGAAGGCAGTCATTGACACACTCCACAAGGAGGGTAAGCCACAAAAGGTCATCGCTAAAGAATCTGGCTGTTCACAGAGTGCTGTATCAAAGCATATTAATGGAAAGTTGAGTGGAAGGAAAAAGTGTGCTAGAAAAAGGTCCACAAGCAATCGGGGTAACCGCAGCCTTGATGGGATTGTTAAGAAAAGGCCATTCAAAAATTTTGGGGATATTCACAAGCATGGACTTCTGCTGGAGTTAGTGCTTCAAGAGCCACCACACACAGACGTATCCAGGATATGGGCTACAAGTGTCGTATTCCATGCGTCAAGCCACTCATGACCAATAGACAACGCCAGAAGTGTCTTACCTGGGCCAAGGAGAGAAAGAACTGGACTGTTGCTCAGTGGTCAAAGGTGTTGTTTTCAGATGAAAGTAAATTTTGCATTTCATTTGGAAATCAAGGTCCTAGAGTCTGGAGGAAGAGTAGAGAGGCATACAATCCAAGCTGCTTGAGCTCTAATGTGAAGTTTCCACAATCAGTGATGCTTTGGGGAGCCATCTCATCTGCTGTGTAGGTCCACTGTGTTTTATCAAGACCAAAGTCAGCACAGCCATCTACACTTCATGCTTCCCTCTGCCGACAAGCTTTTTGGAGATGGAATTTTCATTTTTCAACAGGACCTGTCACCTGTCCACACTGCCAAAAGTACCAATACCACAGTATCACTTGCTTGATTGGCCAGCAAACTCGCCTGACCTTAACCCCATAGAGAATCTATGGGGTATTGTCAAGAGGAAGATGAGAGACACCAGACCCAACAATGCAACCCAACAATGCAGATGAGCTGAAGGCTGCTATTAAAGCAACCTGGGCTTCCATGACACCTCTGCAGTGCCACGGGCTGATCGCCTGCATGCCACGCTGCATTAATGCAGTCATTCATGCAAAAGAAGCCCCGACCAAGTATTGAGTGCATTTACTGTACATACTTTTCATTTGGCCACCATTTCTGTGTTAAATAATTTTTTTTACAGTTGGTCTTATATAATATTCAAATTTTCTCAGATAATGACTTTTGGGTTTTCATTCGCTGTAAGCCATAATCATCAACATTAACATAAATAAACACTTGAAAAAGTTCACTCTATTTGTAATGATTCAATATAATATATGTGTTTCACTTTTTCAATTGAATTACTAAAAAAAAATAACTTTTTGATGATATTCTAATTCAGGGGTCACCAACCACCGTTCTGCGTACTGGACCAGGCCGGCCTGGGTAAATGTGCCGGGAGCCGCGGCTCCTAGCATAGCTAATGGCGGGGACCTGGTCTACAGCGCTGTACACCGAGGTCCCGCCAGCACGGCCCCGGTCTACAGCGCTGCTTAGCACATAACCCAGCCCCCATATGTCCAAAGCCCCGCTCCTACCCCCCCACCCCCCGCCTGGCCATGGAAAAGGTTGGGGAACTCTGTTCTAATTTATTGAGATGCACTTGTAGATGCTATAGTAGAGGAGCCACAGTGTTCAGCTTTCTCTCAACATGATGGATATTAAAAGGATTATATAATCAGTTTTTGTTTCCTTTCACAGAAAAAAAACAACAAAAAAAAAAAACATTGGTGGTAATTTTGTATGCAGCGCTTTATGTAAAAAAAAAAAAACATATTCTATGTATTCTGCAGCACACTTTTTAGCTTTGCATGTGTAGTCTGAAACAGACTGAGCAGAGGGTAAACTATTATAATATGTCTCTAGATAGCCTTAGAGACCTATCTAAGATCAGATAAGAACGCACAGATAATCGTCTGCAGGCATTTTGTGTGTCCAATACAAGGTCTATGAGGGAGGGGGTCTATTATTCCATCACTTCCTGTAGACTAATTAAAATCATTAAACTAAAATTAAATACATAAGACTCTCTTCCGAATAAACTGATCTTCTGCAATATGCAAATATGAATTTACTGTAATTCACTGAAAAAGGAATAAAACTTATCACTGAAAATATGTCATACTTACGTTAGGTTCTCACTAGCATGGGCATATCCGTTGTTCTGGTTCATTGGGGGACGGGAACAGCAGATAGGTGGTGTGGGGAACCGCTCGGGTAGATGCTTGGTAGCAGTGCAGGAAACAGAGACACAGAGACTGGCTCACACTCAAGTTTAGTATTTATTCACTTGCAAGTGTATAAATAGGTTTTCCTTTACAAAGGCACAAACAAAAACAAAACCTTCTCGGCTGAGAAATAACTAATACAACAAAATGGTTCCTCTCTATACAAGAGCCTGGCTGCCAGACTCTCGCTCTGGTTACTTCAAACGGGTGGCACAGAATTACCTTGATGCAGGTTCAGCTACACAGCTCACACTTTTGCTCAGTGTAGTGCCACACCTCCTAGTTCTGACACACAGCCTATACACAGCCTGTATATATGGTCAGCTGACCTCCCTGCTGTGGGCTTCTACCAGATACCCTTTAACTGCCTGGCTGGAACATACCTGTTCTCCCAAACCACACCCTTCACTTTCTCACATACCCTCCCCCTCAGTTCTGACCCCTTGGGGCGAACTCCAGACATTAAACAATGAGTCTGGGACAAGGCATCCGCATTGCCTTGCAGTTTCCCAGCTCTGTGCTCCACCGAAAAATTTTGAAGGGACAAGAACCACCTAGTGACCCTGGCATTCTTGTCCTTGGATCTGCTCATCCAAGTGAGGGGTGAGTGGTCGGTCACTAGACGGAATTGCCTCCCCAGCAAGTAGTACCTCAGGGTCTCTAACGCCCATTTTATCGCCAGACACTCTTTCTCTACTATGCTGTAGTTTTTCTCTGCTGGCGTGAGTTTCCTGCTAAGGTAGGTAACTGGATGCTCTTCTCCATTCACCTCCTGAGACAGGACAGCTCCCAGCCCTACATCTGATGCGTCTGTTTGTACCACAAACTCTTTGCTGAAGTCGGGCGTTATGAGGACAGGAGATCCACACAAGGCTACCTTTAACGCCTGAAAAGCACTTTCGGCCTGGTCATTCCACTGCACCATAACGGACTTTTTACCCTTTAGAAGGTCCGTCAGGGGAGAAGATACTGTGGCAAAGTTGGGTATAAAGCGTCTGTAGTACCAAACAATGCCCAGGAATGACCTAACTTTTTTGATGCTCACAGGTCGAGGTATTTCTGAATAGCATCGACCTTGTTGACCTGGGGTTTGATTATACCACGGACAATCACATACCCTAAATAGCGTGTTTCTTCCATCCCCAAAGCACACTTCTTGGGGTGAGCGGTCAGGCCAGCTGCTCTTAAAGAATTAACTACAGCTTGTACCTTGGGCAAGTGACTCTCCCTGTCATTACTGAAAATGATGATATCATCCAGATATGCTGAGGCGTATCTTCTATGAGGTTTTAAAACTATGTCCATTAACGGTTGAAATGTGGCTGGGGCCCCGTGGAGCCCAAATGGTAACACAAGATAATGAAAAAGTCCCTTAGGGGTGATAAAGGCAGTTTTTTCTTTGGCACTATCCGTCAGGGGTACCTGCCAGTATCCCTTAGTGAGATCGAGTGTAGTGAAGTACCGGGCCCCTCCCAGTCTCTCAATAAGTTCGTCTACCCGTGGCATGGGGTAAACGTCAAATTTAGACCCCTCATTCAGTTTCCTGAAGTTGTTGCAGAAACACAAAGTCCCATCTGGCTTGGGAACTAGGACAATGGGACTGGCCCATTCACTTTTGGACTCCTCAAAGACCCGTAACTTTACCATTTTCTGCACTTCCTCCGAAATGGCTTGTCGACGAGCCTCAGGGATCTGGTACGGTCTCGACCATACTTTCACCTGGGGCTCGGTAACAATATCATGCTTGATTATAGACGTACAGCTGGGTAGCTCAGAGAACACGTCTGTATTCCTTGCTACAAACTCTCTGGATTCTTGCTGTTGGCTTTTCGTGAGAGACTCTGCTATTGTTACCCCTACTCAGAGGCGTAGCTAGGGGTTCAGCACAGGGGGGCGAACATATCCAAGTGGGCCCCCAACTTGGACATGTTCGTATACCGATACTATCAGTATACAGTGAGCGTATAGTGGTATATAGCAGCTCTACACGGCTCTGCAGACAATTGAATACAGTGCAGTAACATTTAGTGACTTACCGGTGACATCTCTGACTAATGCTTCACATTCCCCGTCTCTTTTATCAGGATGGCCATGACCACTTCTTCCAGTCTCTGTAAAGTTTGAAACGCAGACATCTTTGGCTCCTCACTTTTCCAGGCACCCGACCCACATTATCCTCACCTACACAAAGCCCCCATCCTGCTGCGTCCCCCAATTATAAAATATATAATATAACCCCCCATAATAAATAATACCCCCAAGTGCATCTTTAAATTAATAACTTCCCTGTGCACCCCCTTTAAATAGTGCCCCTTATTAATAATGCCCCAGATGTTTCCTAATTGAAAAGGGAAAAAAAAAAAAAAACAAGGGGAAAAAATTATTGGGGTTCCAATACCCGGAACCCCCAGAATCAGCTGTTTGAATGAACCGTGGTACCTGTGTAAGCGCCATGATACCTTCTCTGTTTACATAGTGTCATTCTTTTCATAGCGGCCATGTAATGTAATGTAACTACAGCCTCGTCCTATACACATCTATGTGACAAGGCTGGAATTACATCACACAGTCACTATAAACAGACAGCGTATGATATAAACAGGCGCCATAGCCCCTTCATACAGCTGATCAGTGGGGAATCACTTATCTCTTATTGATGTTTTATTCTGAGAATAGATCATCAATAAAAATGAGCTGGAAAACTCCTTAAGGCTTAGGCTGTGTTCACACGGAGTTTTTTGGCAGCGGATTTTGACGCGGAATCTGCCTGAAAAAACTCCTCCCATTCATTTCAATGGGAGTCAGTAGCGTTTTTTTTTTCCCTCTAGCGGCTTTTTTCAGCTAGCGGAAAAAAAAAGCAACATGACCTATCTTGCCGTGGATTCCGCCCGCGGTATCCGCGGCTCGAGCCGCACTCCTGATTAGCCCCTTTCATCCGGGCTTAATCAGGAGGGATTAGCCTTGACGGAATGCTGATGCATGGCATCAGAATCCCGTCGCGACTGACCGCGGCGAAAACTCCAGGGACGGAAAATTTACTGCCGTGTAAACACAGCCTAAGGCCTCATGTAGCATCCCGCAGCAAAAAACAGCTGCGGGAAAAACCGCGGCGGCGACGCATCGCGGTTTTTCCTGCAGCACTTTACAAAGAAAGTTCACAGAGGTTTCCTCTGCGGACTTTCTGCTTCAATTATATCTATAGGGAAACCGCTGGCGTTTCCGTAGATATAATCGACATGCTGTGACTGTTTTAGAAATTGCAGCGTCTCCGCTGTGCATATTTTACTGCAAATTCGGGATGGGATGGGGGCCCCATGTGGCGAAAACCCACAGAAAAAAACCATGGCATTCTAGCAAATCCCATCCACACATAGCGGAAAAATATGTGCAGCAGACGCACTGTGATCTCCAAAACCGTTTTGGAAATTGCAGCATGTCAATTATACCTATGGAAACACCGGCGGTTTCCATATAGGTGTATTGAAGGGAAATCTCTGCAGACCTTCTGTGAAAAGCGCTGCGGGAAAAACCACAATGTTACCGCCATGGTTTTTCCTGCACCACTTTTTTTGCTGCAGCCCGCTACGTGGGGCCTTAGTCTTAATAAAGCCCAAGTGCCACTTTAATTAAATTAATTGACCCTCATATTATGCCCCTCATTCCCCCTGACATAAATACTGCACCTCTAATAACCCCTTATATCAATGACCACCCCTTATGTTCATAATGCCTCCTAATATAAATGATGCCCCCAATGGCCCCTTATATAAATAACCTCCCCCTTTGTATTCATAATACCCCCTAATAACCCTTATATAAATGACCCCCCATCGTCATAATGCCCCCTAATGAATCCTCCCTTTATAGTTATATTTCCCCCTCCTAACCACCCCTTATACTATTAATATACCCACAAAAAAAAGTCTTACCTCACCTGCGATGCTGATGAATGGAGCCGACGCCGCTTCCTCCCTGTCCACGCACAGGACGTCTGTGTCTGAGCGCAGGTGGCGCGTTGTTGTGACGTCATCGCGCTGCCCGTGCTGAGAAGCAGACTTCGGTCTATGGTCTCGGCGTTTTGTAAACCGCAGGCCTGTATTGGCTTGCGGTTTACAAGACAGTTAAGCACCAGGAAGCATTGTAACTAGATCAGTGTCTGCAGACACCGATCTAGTTTGAAATAAAGGATGTATTAATGGCGGCCCTGGGGTGGGCCCCTAAAGACTCATTGGGCCCGGGGGAAGCCGCTCCCTCTGCCCCCCGCTAGCTATGCCTCTGCCCCTACTGCTTCCTCTGTACTGTAGTCCTAACCACAGCCTGTGGGGACAGTACAGAAGGCAGTTTAGCCGGACATCTTTCTGTAAGCAGACTCTCTCTGTCTTTCCACGACTTTAGCAGGTTTACATGATAAATCTTCTCTGGTTTTCTCCTACCAGGCTGACGAACTTTGTAGTTCACTTCCCCTATTTTCTCCTTCACCTCATAGGGTCCTTGCCTCTTGGCAAGGAATTTACTCTCCACTGTGGAAATGAGTACGAGAACTCGGTCACCGGGTTTAAAGGTCCTTACCTTCGCTGACCTATTGTAAACCCAGCTTTGAGCCTTTTGGGCCTCCTCCAGATGCTCTCTAACTATGGGCATAACGGCCGCCACCCTGTCCTGCATACCAGCGATGTGTTCAGTAACACTTTTGTGGGGGGTGGGTTCTTGCTCCCACGTTTCTCTGGCAATATCCAACAGACCCCTAGGTTGTCTGCCATAGACCAACTCAAAAGGGGAAAACCCAGTGGAAGATTGTGGCACTTCATGGATGGCAAACATCAAATATGGTAACATAACATCCCAGTCCTTTCCATCCTTGTTTACCACCTTTTTTAACATGCTTTTTAAGGTTTTATTAAACCGTTCTACTAACCCGTCTTTCTGGGGATGGTAAACAGATGTACTCAACTCTTTGATATTAAAGAGTTTGCACAGTTCCTTGGTGACTTTAGACATAAACGGGGTACCCTGATCCGTGAGGATCTCCTTGGGTAGACCCACTCAACAAAACATGGCAAACAACTCTTTGGCAACGACTTTGCCGACGTGTGCCGTAGTGGGATGGCTTCAGGATATCGGGTAGCATAATCCATGACTACCAAAATATGCTGATGCCCCCGTGCGGACTTAACTAAAGGACCTACCAAGTCCTTGGCAATCCTTTCAAAGGGCACCTCAATAATGGGCAAAGGTACCAGGGGGCTTCAAAAATGTGCCTTGGGGGCATGCAACTGACACTCCGGACATGTTTCACAATACACTTTACCCTCATGATATACCCCCGGCCAATAAAAACGCTGCAATATGCGGTCCAGCGTTTTTGTGGCACCTAGGTGTCCCCCTAGCACATGTTTATGTGCTAACTCCAGCACTATCCAGCGATAAGGCTGGGGTACCAGTAACTGCTCTAAGGTCTCTCCTCGCACCCTGTCAACTCGGTATAACAACTCCTGGTTGACAGCCATGCAGGGGAACATCTCATCAGCGCTTGGGCGCTGAGACACAACATTGATAACCATTACATTCTTGAAGGGCCCTTAGAAGAGTGGGGTCCTGGAGTTGTGCAGAACCAAAATCATCACGAGATACCTCTAAATCTGACATTTGAGGTTCGGTACTGGCTGCCTCAGCTTCGCCTGCCATTACCTCTAGGGGAAATACAGAGCTACCATTTCCTTCTAGTATGGTCACCCCTACGGCAGGAACCCTAGAGTCCAAGTCATTGGGTTCAGGCTCGAGGACCTGACCGGACAGTACCTGTGGTAATCTTGGGGGTGGGTTCTCTGATCCTTGTTTTCCCCGCCACAGAGTCCAAAACAGGGGAAAGTCCCATCCCAGAATGAGGTCATGGGGTAAATTCTGGACAACCCCTACCTCGTGTCGGTTCTCCCCACAGGGGGTCTGGATGGCGACAATCACAGTCGGGTAGTCTCTTAAATCGCCATGTATGCACAGAACCCCGACTGTGCGTCTGGTGACAGTCCTGAGGTCGACACAGGACCCATTAACGAGGGTCACCCGACTGCCAGAGTCCAGTAGTGCCACCACTGGGCACCCAGCCATGGTCACTTGGCATAGGTGGTGCCCATCATCAGTGTCCGAGGTGGCAGCAGCATAGGCTGGGGCAGCATAGAGGGACACCCTCTGACCCAGGCTGCAGTCCATGGGCTCTAAGGCACGGGGACAATTATCCGCAATATGGTCTGGCTCGTGGCAATCCCAGCAGACGACAGTCTCCCTCCTCCTCCTCCCCTGGGTCACTCTCTTATCCTGGGGAGCTCGAGGAATGTTGGCCCTCCGGGCCTTGGAGACTTGTGGGATTTGGTGGGGCTCCTTCCTGAGGGACTGTGTAGTCCAGTAACGTTCCACCAACCCCACCAATTCATTGGAGTTAGTTGGGTCTCCATGCCCCAACCACTGCTGGATCTTACCCAGTAAAGCCCTCAGGTACTGGTCTATGACGACCCGCTCCACCACCTGGGCTGGGGTCAACCTCTCCGGCTGGAGCCACTTACGGACAAGCTGTACAAGGTGGTGCATTTGTGACCTCGGTGGTAACTCCTCCTGGTATTCCCAATTGTGGACTCTTTGAGCCCGAACGTGCTGGTCCACACTCAGTCGGGCCAGGATCTCTGTCTTCACCCGCTGGTAGTCGCAAGCATCCTGTTCACTCAGGTCAAAATAGGCTTGCTGGGGCTCAGTGACTAAAAAAGGTGCCAACACCTCGGCCCAGAGCTGTCGTGGAAGCCTCTCTCGGTTGGCCACTCTTTCAAACCCAGTCAGATAGGCCTCTATGTTGTCCTCTGCTGTCATCTTGGTCAGAGCTTTACAGACCTCTTTCCTGATGTCCCGCTCCGGCTTTGGTGTGTCGGCCTTTTGCTGAGCAGCCAGCAATATTGACATCTGCTTGGCCAGAAGTCGGTTGGTCTCTTGTTGCTCTGCATTAGCCTGTATCAGCTGCTTCACAACCTCCTCCATGGTTGTGGCTCTTCATTTCAGTGCCGTCAGCTACAGGACACGCAGCCCGTGTATGTCTCACTGCACATATGCCCACATCCGAAGCACCATATGTGGGGAACCGCTCAGGTAGATGCTTGGTAGCAGTGCAGGAAACAGGGACACAGAGACTGGATCACACTCAAGTTTAGTATTTATTCACTTGCAAGTGTATAAACAGGTTTGCCTTTACAAAGGCACAAACAAAAACAATACCTTCTCGGCTGAGAAATAACTAATACAACAAAATGGTCCCTCTCTATACAAGAGCCTGGCTGCCAGACTCTCGCTCTAGTTACTGCAAACGGGTGGCGCAGAGTTACCTTGATGCAGGTTCAGCTACACAGCTCACACTTTTCCTCAGTGTAGTGCCACACCTTCTAGTACTGACCCACAGCCTATATCAGGCCTTAATTGGTCAGCTGACCTCCCTGCTGTGGGCTTCTACCAGACACCCTTTAATTGCCTGGCTGGAACATACCTGTTCTCCCAAACCACACCCTTCACTTTCTCACAGTGGACTGCTACAACAGTGGTCACATATGGAGCCTGATGGACCCCATTATCCCTATTAATTATGGGGTCCATCAGGTGTTCTCTTTAAACTTGAAACCACTGGAAAAAAGTCGGACTTGCAGTACAAAATAACATCCACTTACATACTTACATTCCATGTTGGGCAGGGTGCTTAGTATTTTAAATACACAAACAAAAGGTTTCTGTAATAAGCAACAGTCTGTAATTTAATTTAACAATTATAATGTTATTCTCCAATTTATAGGTGAGATAAGAGTTGCATTTGTCTTGTACAATAACCTAGGACGCTACCTGTCTACGGAGAATGCCAGCATAAAATTGGGAGTTGAAGCTTTGACCACAAATCACACAGTTGTTGTCAATTCTCCTATCATTACTGCTGCAGTATATAAAGAATCAACAAGCAAGTTATATTTAACTGAACCAGTGACGTTTATTGTTAAACACATTAGGGTGAGTGGTTTTGTTTATCCTGACTAAAGAATGTGCATGGAAAATGATTAATAAGCACTAGAGGGGTATTCAGTACATCCAGTACAAGTGAATGGAGAGACACATACATTAAGATACATTTCTCATTAACTAAGGCTGGGTTCACACCAGTGCTTGTACTCCGTTTAGGGTAACGTGCAAGCAGCACTTTTCTCTCCGCATTTTTCGCCTTTTTCGGGCAGAAACCAGACAGAAACCCGGCAGACCCCATTATCTATGGGGTCTGCGGGTTTCCAAGCGGACCACCCGATCGGAAACCTGAACGCAGGTGTGAACCTAGCGTAACCAGTTAGGGTTCCACTCTCCAGAAAGATTTTTGTTCCAGAGGTGGGAGTTCATAGAGACATTTAAGAAACTGCAGCAACCTAATGGTAGAACATTTTGCAGAAACGGTATACTTTCCATGGTTTAGTTTTATGGCACAGGGTGGGAAGGATTGCGATTTTGCCAAAAAAAAAAAATCTACATTTTTTTTTTTTAAGTTTCTGGCCAATTTTCATTCTTAGGCTGGGGCCCCACGTAGCATAAACGCAACGATTTTGCCACAGTGTTTTACAGTACCTGCAAAGTGGATGGGATTCTGTCTAATCCTATTCACATATTGCAGAAAAATATCCACAGAGAACATGTTGCAATTTCAAAAACCGTTGCATTTTTGTAAATCGCAGCATGTCAATTATACCTACGGAAATGCTGGCATTTTCTGTATCGGTATAATAGAAGCAGAAAGTCTGCAGAGGAAAACTTTCTGTGAAAAGTGCTGCAGGGAAAACCACCATGTGTCTCCGCTGTGGTTTTTCCCATAGTGCTTTTTGGCTGCGGCTGGCTACATGTGGCGTTAGCCTTAATCTTGATTTTCTACTGTGTGTTTTGTTTTTGTTTTTTTTAAAAAAGGAAATAACAAATAAAGCTCAGTGAGCTGGCATTGGGAATAGTCTGATCAATAGTCTGGGGGTGATTTGTTATGAATGGTGTTCTGTGCACCAGCGGTGCTGGGTCCATATTCTGATTTTAATTTGTATTCTGCTCCTAAAGCTAAAAATTCAATCCTCCATTTTGTCATTTGTCTGTTTTTTTTGCAAAAAAGACATAGTAGCCTGCACTATTTTTTTCTGTCAAAAAGCAGACAGGTGATAGAAAGGAGGCAAACAATAGACATTATCAATCCGTCCTTTGAAATTAAACAGCTTTTTAATATACCCTTGTTTTTTCAATTTTATGTTCGTCTGACAGCTCAGGAATCTGAAAACACAGTGCCGATGGCCTTTAATTTCCTCCCACATAGTATATTGTCCCATAAGTGCCCACTCACAATATAAGGCCTCCTCAATGGCCCCTACACAGTATAATGCCCCATTATATCCCACACACAATATAATGCCTCCAGCAGCCATACAGTATAATGCCTTCAGTTCCAACACAATATAATGCCCCCAGTCCCAACAAAGTATTGTGCCCCTACTCCCAATATAATGCTCCTGGCCCAGCAACCATATAGAGTCATGCCTGGGACCCACTGAGAAAGCGATGAGTATGATTCCTCCGAGTACTCACTGCTGTTAGGTCCCAGTCCCAATCTCTGCTGTGGGTGCTAGCACTGAAGTGTTGTGTGCAAACTATGTCATAGCAATGCCGGAAGCAGAACATAGAGAAGGACTGAGGGCCTCAGAATGGTCAGTACTGACCACCATACTCATCACATTCTCATTACTCACTCCCTGGCCCCCTGGTAAGCAGTGGATTCTTTCATTAGTAAGAGATTGAGTTCCTAGTGACAGGTGGCGAAGTGACACTCTAGGCTGCCACACACCCCTGTATTCATTTTGGGGTGTGATGAAGGTGGTCATATTTACAATTTGTGATCCAAATGCCATAGGTTGCAGCTTATCCTATGTCAATGGGCAGTACATAAAGAAAGATTTTGTGCAGTCCACTGTGCCACTTTATATTGCCATCTTTGGAATCCCCTGATGTTCCTTTCAAAAGTTGTCACATACTGTATGGTAATAGGCCAAATAACAATGAAAGTGTGCCCTTATGAATTACATGACTTTTTTGGTATGAAAATACAGTAAAAACTGTGTGAGCATTATAATGATTAAGTTGCTCACAGCACTTTTTGCACGTCAATCCAGCCTAATACATTACACTGCATTTGTGAGTCATCCATGACCTCTTGCTCTGTCACTCTCAAGAGAGCAAGAGAAGAAAATCAGAGCTAGAAATCAGAGACAGGAATGAAGCCCTGAAACTGTCTTCAGTTGTAACTGCAGCTAGAGGTGAAAAAGGTAAGCAGAGTTGCACTATTTAGGATTGCTGAAGATTGAATATTGTTTAAGAGATGGACCAAAGGCTAGTCATATTAGTAAGGTATTTCCTCATGGTTTAATATTAAATTCTGTCCCCCAAATAGTATTTAAAAATAGCTGTAATTACATTTTAATGTTGTTACTTCTTTTTACAGGACTCTGAAGACTTTTTTAATCCTAATTGTACCTTTTGGAGCTATTCAAAAGTCAATTTATCTGGTCATTGGTCAACTCAAGGTTGCAGACTAATAACAACCAACAAAACACACACAAAGTGTTCTTGTAATCATTTAACTAACTTTGCAGTGCTCATGGCTCATGTTACCATTAAGGTAAGTTCTAGCTCATCATAGTAGCACAGCTGAAATTTTTCTTTAAAGGGCTTCCAGGAAACCATACACTATTAGAAGGAACCTTATGCAACCACCTCTTACATTTACCTATGCAGTAGTTTTTAATTATGTAGTGTTTCTCACTAAAGCCAGAAGGGTAGGGAGCGCTCTTTTCAATATCAATGACTTTTTGACCAGTTCTTCATTTTGCTAACAAAGCAGTGGGGAGTCATTCACCATTTCTTACTATCTAGTGGTGAAGGGAATGGTGTAACCCGGGCTAGGCTTTCTCTACAAGGGATGTAGGAGAGCTACATGGCATAGTATGAATGACTTTGTGTGATACCCACTTGATGATACCCCATCAGAGGAAAAATTTCCTTACCAAGTCCAAATATGGCAAGTGGACTGGATCAACAATCCATGCCAAAAATTCTTGTTCTATTAACCTATGATATTTTTACTTTTTAGAAAGTTATCCAGGTCCCTCTTGAACATGTATATATTATCAGCCAGCACCACATATTGTTACATATGTAATTACTGTGTTTGAGTACACTATGTGACTTAACTTCATTATCTGTTTTTACACTGCAAAACAAAGTATTTGAAGGAAGGTTTAACCCTTTTCCTGCCAGTCACGTATCTATACGTCCTCTAAGGGTGGCACTTTTCTAGCTGAGGACATATCTAATACGTCCTTACTACTAATACCGATATCTCAGGATTGGTTAGGGCTATGAAGATGATTTTTGATTCCCTTACAGATCCTGAGTGATTCACTGTTGAAAACGCTATTTGGCATTGAGATCCCATTGCAGATCTCAATTTCCGACAGCGTTTTTAACAGTGATTCACTCCGAATCTGTAAGGGCTATCATGAAGATCATATTTCAAATGAATCCAAAATCATCTTCATAGCCCTAACCAATCTTGAGATATAGGGCTTTAAAGTGAGGAGCAGCCTTGCAGACTGCACAGAGATGTTAAATAATCATGTAAGGGAATTACCAGTTGAGCAATTCCCCAGTGCTGCTGCAGAACCCTGGGGGGAGGGGCACAACAAGAAAGTGAATCCTAAGCTGAAAACCCCCCCACTGTCCCTGGCTAACTTGCCCGATCTGTCCTAGGCGACAGCCAGCAACCGGTCGATAGTCCCTTCCAAATATAGGTGATAACAAAGAACGCAGACAGGACAAACAACAACAAAGGGAGGTCAGCTAGCCAAGGGGTCAGTAACAGTCAAGCAATGCAGTACAAAATCACAATCCAAAAGAATAGTCACAGACAAAGCCAGGGTCCGGAATAGGAATACAGGTAACAAAACAGCACGGTATAAAGGCAGGTACGCAGAAGCAATAGAAAGCGCTAATGTGACTGTTAGCAATGAATAAATAGGAAGGAAAAACCCGCCCCAAACTTGATAGGACGATAGGCTGTCAATCACACAGGCAAGGCTGATATTAACTATTTGAGGAGCAGAGAGAAACAAGGTGCAGAAGACGGGTGTGGTTGAAATTCAATTGCAGACAAGAGGTACTAGGACAGTGTTCAGACTGAGCAACAAGAACCCTATGCAAGGAATTAAACTCACCACGCCTCCTTCGCCACAGCGTGCGTGCGGAGGGTGGCGCACAGACCCGAACAGGTAGAGACGTTAGACATCATCATTTGTGCATAACCTGTATGTGACCCCGGGATTGGGGTAGCAGTGACTTCTGTCCATGTTATCCCCTCTCCTATCAATCAGAGAGCATACTGTATTTTTGCTCTCTGATTGTCACATAGAGGGATAATGTAATTCCCCCCTGAGCCTTATTAGAGTGGTATTCTTGTATAATACCCCTCTGAGCATAACCAGGAAGTTTATTGGCGCTGTGACCCATTGTCCAGGTCACAGTGCCAAAAGAGTTGCACCAAACACTTACACAACACTTACACAAAGTCATCAATAAAGTTTACATTTCACCCTGTCCATACTTGATATTTCTAGAGTAAAATACACCTCTCTAGCGATATCTGTTACACGTTAAAATAATAGTAATAATGATTATCACTATAGATGAATGTATAAGTTGCTACAATTTTTATAGGGGGATAGAAAATTATATTTTTATGTAAACTTTTATTTGTATGTTTGAATTCATCACATATTGCACTTTTTTGTAAAGTACATTTTGTTTGCAGAAAGGGACTGCTTGAGCATGCACTTTAGTTTCAGGTTGTCTACTTTCAAAAAATATATAGGGTTTAAGGAGTTCACTTGTTTTCCACGTTGTGTAAACCCTACATTTTATAGGATGATACTTTTTTAACATTTCCAGCTTCAAAGCAGATTCCCTTAAGTCCAACAGCAGGACAATATGGGGTATTTCTACCCCTGTGTCCTGGTAGGACAGGCGGAATTTTTCATTTACATAATTAATTAAGCGATACTCCCCTTTAAGAGGCAAAAGAGACCTCCCCCCACTGTGTTTTTTTCTGTCCTGTGTGGTGGGACAGATGGAGGGAGGCGCTTTTGTCCTCCTATTTTTTCCTAAAAAGGATTTTGAGGGTTAACTACATTTTAGTAGTTTTCTCTACCTCAACTGTTCATCTCTTTCCTTGGGAGCTTTTTACTCCTGAGGCTTCCTTGTTTTCCCCTGCTGCCTTCTCTGTCAGTGGCTGGTGTGGCGTCTGGGCAGGTTGTGCATGCAGTGCGTGTCTGCTTCTGAGCCTTGGAGGCTGTGTTGCAAGGTTAATATAAACTGCTATGCAGCTTCTGGCCTGGCTGAGCGCTTCAGCAGAGATTATGCTTCAGAGCCGGGGGAAAGTGATATTGTCACTTCAGGCTCCGGAACCTTTTTGTGGGTCCTGTTTTCCTGGGGACCCTTTTTTCTGTTACACATCTGCAGCCTACTTCGCTGTAGCGGTATTAAAGACCCCATTGTTAAAGGTCTCTAAAAGACTTTGTGTATATAAGTTTTATGGGGAAGTATGGTCTCTCCTCCCTACCTATTTAAACTTTCCTCCTGAGACAATGGTTTTCTCTTATAGGGGATGGCCTCTGTATGCTTCTTTTTGTTTGCTACTGTCTGCATTTTTTTCCGATCTCCTGTTACTGTCAAACATACAGTTCTGACTTTCTCTCTTTTATAGATGTCCCCCTCTGCTTCCGGTGGCAGCAGCGAATCCAGGAGGGAAAGGTCCTCCAAGCTAAAACATTTAGCTTATACCGAGTGTGACATCCCTCTGCCTGATGGTATGACTACACTTGCTGTCGCCATTGCCGTGGGACCCCATCTGAGGTTCTGTCCATACGTGACGTAATTGTGGGTTAAGAAGCATGAAGGAGATCTGGGACTTGATTTCTCAGATCTCTAAGAAGCCTCGTACTGAGAGACATTCTCAGTCAGTTCCATCAGAGGAGGAATTTCACGTGCTCAATGAGACGCACTTGTCTGATGAAGTCACTTCGGAAAAATCCCAGCAGGCCTCATTTTCCCTTGGAAAGGATGCATAGGTTGCTGAAGTCCATCTGGTCAGAGACTGTGATGTTGAACTTGGAGAAGCTTCTAGTTCCACCAATAGGGGACCTAGGGCCTTCCAAGTGGACGTGAAACTGGATAAAACTATGACAGGGGAGTGGAGACATCCCAAAAAGGCAACCTATTTTATCCAGGAGGTTTAGGACCCTATTTCCCATTGCTGAGTCTCAGCAGGATCGTTGGGATCCCCCACCTAAGGTGGATATGGCAGTAGCTAAATTGTCCCGCTGTGCGGAGGAAGATGGCTCCAATCTCCAAGTCTCTATACATAGACGCATGGAGTGCACCCTTAGGAGGGCTTATTCCTCGGCCTCTGCTCATGCTTCTGTGGGCATCACCTCTAACGATGTAGCAAATAAGCTGCGCTCCGACCTGGCCCAACTGGAATGGGACACTGACTCCGGAGTCTCCAGACGATCTATTATCCTTTATGGGTGCGGTTCTCTTGGCGACAGACTATCTAGCGGAAGCTTCCGCACACCAAAGCTATGGCACTCTCTACAGCTGCTAGAAGGCTATTATGGTTGAAGCCTTGGAGAGTGGACAATGCGTCCAAGTATAACTTATGTTCCCTACCCTTTTGAGCTGGGTAAACATTTTAGCAGAGGCCTGGACGACATCATGGAAGGTCTTGCGATATAAAGGATAAGTGCCTTCCGCAGTTTTTAGAGGAAAAGCAGGACCTTCTGGCCGGGGCAGAAGTTATCAGCAGCCGACTCAATCTACGCTCCAATATCAGAGGCTTTCTAGATATCCATCTAGATGAGCTGGACGTAAGTTCCCCAAGGAAGGGGACAGAAAGAAGCCTGGCTTTTGACGCCAGCTTCTCGCCTTCTGTAGCGGCAAATACTCCTGTTGGGGGATGCCTCTCCCCTTTTTTTCTCTCCTTCTGGCAGGAGAAGACCCAAGACCTTTGGTCTTACAGGTAATACAGCAGGGTTATGCGGCCGATTTTCTTTGCCCACCACAAGACAGATTAATCGCGACCCACTTTCTTCCTGCACTGAAGCAGGTTATACTGGAAAATTCCATTCTGGAATACCTGGGCAGGGGGGCCTTGAAAAAAGTTCCCCCCTCAGAAGGAGGTTTGGGGTCTACTGTCCAGACTTCCTGCTACCAATCTATGGTTATAGTCCTAATACCTCTAAGTCTCTTCATAGGTAAGATCGTTTTCGAAGGGAAACCGGAAAGTTGGTCACATCATTTCTGCAAAGCGATGTTCTTGTCACTCTCGACCTAAAGGATGTATACTTACATGTTCCAGTTATCCTCCTCCGAGAAGGTATCTGAGAATTGCTGTATCAATTGCCGGCCACAGGTGAAATTTCCAGTTTGCAGCTCTGCCCTTCGGCATTTCCTCATCTCACCACACCTTTACCTAGGTAGTGGCTCCAGTAACAGCCGAGCTCAGACTTCAAGGTCTGTTCATAGTGCCATATTTGGACGACTGGTTAATAAAAGCCTAGTCAGAAGCCATCCTGCTCCAGCACCTACAGACTAGGTGGTCTCCTTACCAATTTTCTTTCCCAGGTCCATCTTCCAAGGAGGGGGAAAAACTCCATACACTGGATATAGTAGGGTGTCTTCAAATTTATCTTCTGCGTTCACGGCCCTTCACGAAATTGGAGAACCTCTTAATTAATATATATGGTAGAGACAAGGTCTCAAGGCTTCCAAACCGTCTTTATCAAGATGGATTAAGGAAGCAATTAAAACTTCTTTTTGCTCGGGTCAACACCACCCGAGTTCATCAGAGCCCATTCAACCAGGACTGTGTCGGTCTCCTGGGCTGACAGTCGGTCTTGCTTTTTCAACAGATTTGTGCAGCCACTTTTTGGTCATCCCAGCTAACCTTTGTTAAACACTATCGGTTAGATGTTCGAAGTTCAGAGGCTACTACCTTTGGACTTTCATACTGTCTTAAGCACTGTAGTGCGAGAGAACCCTCCCTAGGGGATCTACTTGCGACGTCCCCATATTGTGCTGCTGTTGGACGTAAGGGAATCATTAATTATATAGTTAATCTGTTTTCCCTTAGTCCGAACAGCAGCACAAGCTTTCCCCCCTTAAGAAGGATTGTTGTTTTTTCATTGTTCTTTATAACTAACACAGTGGGGGAAGTCTCTTTTGCCTCTTATAGGGAAGTATTGCTTAATTAATTATTGTACATGAAAAATTCTGCTTGTCCTACCAACACACAGGGGCAGAAATACCCCATATTGTGCTGCTGTTCGGACTAAGGGAAAACAGATTAACTATATAATCAACGATTTTTGTTCCTTCCAGTTCTAGTGATTTTCTGAAGACGTGCATGCAGGTGTAGGAATTAATGATATGAATGAACTCTGCACATGTTGAACTCTTATTTTTAGGAGGTTTGGTGCATATAACTTTTTGTTTGGTTTCCACTTTTAATAACTAATATACATTTATTTGTATTTATTTTTTTTTTTTATAAAACATTCACTTTAAATCAAAATTGCATGAAGATGCCTGTTCGCATACAGTACCAAGTGGCATTCTGACAATGCTGCAGGTGTCTACCTTAAGAAGATACAGTGGGGAAAAAAAGTATTTAGTCAGCCACCAATTGTGCAAGTTCTCCCACTTAATATGATGAGAGAGGCCTGTAATTGACATCATAGGTAGACCTCAACTATGAGAGACAAAATGAGAAAACAAATCCAGAAAATCACATTGTCTGATTTTTAAAGAATTTATTTGCAAATTATGGTGGAAAATAAGTATTTGGTCAATAACAAAAGTTCATCACATAACTTTGTTATATATCCTTTGCTGGCAATGACAGAGGTTAAACGTTTTCTGTAAGTCTTCACAAGGTTGGCCATGAGAGGGACTCGCATATGTCATCGGTCACTCTCCAGCGAATGCTGATGCCGCTGATCCGCCTCAGCAATCATGAGGGGAGCAGGGTTTCTGAGGAGCAAGGAATGGCGCGCAACTGACTGCAATTGGGGACACAGATGAGTATGCTTTTCAAACACCTGCTCTGGTCCACTCTGGAGTTTATCCAGTTCCTGGCCAACCCAATTAAATATAATAACTTGAAACACACAGAAATCTGATCTTTAACCCAGTGAGAGACTTATATTTTGAGTCTTCAAGCATCATTTTTTTGCAGCCATCGCTTTTTTTCCATTAATGTAGTTGGGTATGAGAGGATCAATATGGCATAAGTTGCATCCCTGAGGCAGCATAGTTTTGTGCTGAATTCATGAATGTGTACTGTTCTGTCTTCTTACACGTTCTCTCAGTGTGCAGTCTGACATACAGCATAAACCTTCTCTGTCTTCCAAATAAACAGACTGTTTTTTCTGTAGTCTAACTATTTATTGGTCAACGGGTTGTAGATATGGTAATGTGATGATGATAATGATACTGATGTGATGATACTGGTAAAACTATAAGAATACAAATAGTACAGGTATAAGTACTGAGCATGAATCACAGGGCCATGAACAGTGAAAGCACATGGTAAGATAACAGCCTATACATATACACACATAACTAACAGTAATAACTTCCTGAATAAGCTATACATGGCTCATTAACAGTTGTGAACAATACATACATTAACATAGGAATAAGAGAATTCCTACCAGATATGCTTGCACAGGGATAATGGAGCTTAAGTGTGGAGTAGTGCAAGAGATGGCATCCCAATGTCTTGTGGGCAGGTTTCTTACTCTCAGAATGCCTTGCTTTACCCAGAGTGCATTGTGGCTACCATAATGCAATAGCTTCATAAGGGGAATTCAACAGGTAATGTAACTAAAGGACCACTACATGGTGCTATAACCTAATTAGAATAAACATTAACACAAGTATGTCAAATAAGATGACAACACTTTTAGCATCAGATTCTGATCCATTGGGCAGAATACTCCCCGTCTGGTATCAACAGATGCCACTATTAGGCTTCTCTTGTGAAAACAACAGAACAAGCTCACCTACTGGCCTGAGGAATAGCTTACTCTCGCCAAGCTTCCACACTTTGACCTCAGCTTTACGTACATTCCCATCTTTGCTTGGGAACGTTTGAGTGATGAGGCCCAGTGGCCACTCATTCTGGTGCAACTGGCTGTCTTTAATGAGCACGACGTCTCCAGGCCTAATGTTCAGCTTGTTAGTCTGCCACTTCCTCCTTGGTTGTAAGGTGGAGATGTACTGCTTCCTCCATCTGTCCCAGAAAGCATTGGAGAGACTTTGCACTTGCTTCTATTGTCGTCTGTAAAGGTCTTTGTTACCAAAATCTCCAGGTGGTGCACTCAAAACACTGGTTTTCTGGGTCAACAACATGGCAGGAGTGAGAATAGTCAAATCTCCAGAGTCGCTAGATAGCATAGTTAGTGATCTGGCATTCATGATGGCTGAAACTTCTGCAAAGAATGTAGTTCAACTCTCATGAGTGAGTCTTGTACTCCCCACTTGCAAGAATATTGAGTCCAAGATTTTTCGTGCTATCCCTATCATTCTCTCCCAAGCACCTCCCATGTGAGAAGAATGTGGTAGATTGAAAGTCCAGGTGCATCCTTGCTCACTTAAGTATCTCTCCACATTGGTAGTGTCTAAGTTGGAGGGAATTTGAAGTTCTTTCATTGCACCAACAAAATTTGTACCTCTGTCAGAACGAATATGCTTTACAGGCCCTCTGATGGCGATAAACCGTCGAAGTGCATTGATGAAACTTGAAGTGTCCATGGATTCAATCACTTCAATATGGACAGCTCTGCTGGACATACAAGTAAACATGACCGCCCAGCGTTTTGCACTGGCATGGATTCCTCTAGTATGTCATGTAGCTACAGACCAAGGACCGAATACATCCAGACCTACGTTAGTGAAAGGAGGATCTGTACTGAGTCTGTCAGGTGGGAGTCTGTCGGCTTCTGAAACTTGCCGCAAAGTTTGCGACAAGTAACACAATTGAAGACGAGTTTGCTCACACATCTCTTTGCTCCAACTATCCACAGTCCAGCAGCTCGTAGATTCCCCTCAGTAAACAATTGACCCTGGTGCTTCACTTGAATGTGGTGGTGTTGCACGAGCAAAGTTGTGACATGATGATGTACAGGAATTATTAGTGGATGTTTTTCCATAAATTCCACTTTGGCTTCGTGAAGATGACCTCCTATTCTCAGCAACCCATCTTGGTCTATGTTGGATGAAGCTTCTTCAAAGCACTGTCCTTAGGAATGGATTGCCTTTTGTTGAGTTGGTCTATTTCTTTGTCATAACACTCACGTTGTACTGTGCGAATTATCAAGTTCTTGGACCTCTCTAAGTTGGGAACGGTAAAAGCATGTCTACAGTCATGGCCAAAAGTTTTGAGAATGACACAAATATTATATTTTCACATGATCTGCTGCCCTCTGGTTTTTATGTGTGTTTGTCAGATGTTTTTATCACATACAGAAATATAATTGCATTCATATTATGAGTAACAGAAGCTTATATTGACAGTTAGAATGAGTTAATGCAGCAAGTCAATATTTGCAGTGTTGACCCTTCTTCTTCAGGACCTCTGCAATTCTCCCTGGCATGCTCTCAATCAACTTCTGGACCAAATCCTGACTGATAGCAGTCCATTCTTGCAGAATCAATGCTTTAATTTTGTCTGAATTTGTTGGTTTTTGTTTGTCCACCCGTCTCTTGATGATTGACCACAAGTTCTCAATGGGATTAAGATCTGGGGAGTTTCCAGGCCATGGACCCAAAATCTCTATGTTTTGTTCCCTGAGCCATTTAGTTATCACCTTTGCTTTATGGCAAGGTGCTCCATCATGCTGGAAAAGGCATTGTTGAGCGCCAAACTGCTCTTGGACGGTTAGGAGAAGTTGCTCTTGGAGGACATTCTGGTACCATTCTTTATTCATGGCTGTGTTTTTAGGCAAGACTGTGAGAGAGCCGATTCCCTTGGCTGAGAAGCAACCCCACACATGAATGGTTTCAGGATGCTTTACAGTTGGCATGAGACAAGACTGGTGGTAGCGCTCACCTCTTCTTCTCCGAATAAGCTGTTTTCCAGATGTTCCAAACAATCGAAAAGGGGATTCATCAGAGAAAATGACTTTACCCCAGTCCTCAGCAGTCCACTCCCTGTACCTTTTGCAGAATATCAGTCTGTCCCTGATGTTTTTTCTGGAGAGAAGTGGCTTCTTTGCTGCCCTCCTTGAGACCAGGCCTTGCTCCAAGAGTCTCCACCTCACAGTGCGTGCAGATGCACTCACACCTGCCTGCTGCCATTCCTCAGCAAGCTCTGCACTGCTGGTAGCCCGATCCCACAGCTGAAACACTTTTAAGAGACGGTCCTGCCGCTTGCTGGTCTTTCTTGGGCGCCCTGGAGCCTTTTTGGCACCAATGGAACCTCTCTCCTTGAAGTTCTTGATGATGCGATAGATTGTTGACTGAGGTGCAATCTTTCTAGCTGCAATACTCTTCCCAGTTAGGCCATTTTTGTGCAGTGCAATGATGACTGCACGTGTTTCTTTAGAGATAACCATGGTTAACAGAAGAGAAACAATGATGGCAAGCACCAGCCTCCTTTTAAAGTGTCCAGTGGTGTCATTCTTACTTAATCATGACAGATTGATCTCCAGCCCTGTCCTCATCAACACCCACACCTGTGTTAATGGAGCAATCACTGAAACGATGTTAGGTGGTCCTTTTAAGGCAGGGCTGCAATGATGTTGAAATGGGTTTTGGGGGATAAAGTTCATTTTCTAGGCAAATATTGACTTTGCAAGTAATTGCTGTTAAGCTGATCACTCTTTATAACATTCTGGAGTATATGCAAATTGCCATTAGAAAAACTGAAGCAGTAGACTTTGTAAAAATTAATATTTGTATCATTCTCAAAACTTTTGGCCATGACTGTACAGTGATGCCAACCTTTGCAAGGTTTCTGTCCCATAGGTAAGGTCGACTTGTAAGACTCAGCTATATGAACTAAACAAGCAACCACACGAACAAGTGACTTCCAGGTTGAGAACCTGCTGAAACGATGGGATTTGAGTGCATTGTATGTTAAAAAAGATCACATTTCCACGGAAATCACAGTTTTACAAAATGATAACTTATTGGAAAATATTTGGGTAACAATTCAGGGGAAAAACAATGATAAGGACATCATAATAGGTGTTTATTATAGACCACCAGGACAGACAGAAGACATGGATGAGATTTTTTCACAGAAAATGACCACGCTTTCGAAGAAATTTGAAATTGTTATCATGGGAGACTTTAATTACCCAGATATTCATTGGGAAACTCACACAGCTACGAGTAAAAGCTCTATCAAATTTTTATCCTCTCTAGCAGACAACTTCATTGCCCAGTTAGTAGAAAAAAACACGAGAGGAACATCCATTCTGGACCTAGTTTTAACTGAGGAGGACATGGTTAAGGAATTAAGGGTAGCAGGGACATTGGGATTCAGCGACCATGCTATACTCGAGTTTGGGGTTGTAAGAAGAAGAAGACCTGAGAAGACAAAGACTAGAAGGCTCAATTTTAGTAGGGCAGATTTTAGGGGCCTAAAGGTAAGGGTTAGTAGAATTCCATGGCGAAAAATACTTAAGCACAAAAATGCACATGAGGGGTGGGAAATTTTCCGTAGGGAAATCATTAATGCACAGGAACTAACAATACCTAGAAGCAAGAAAAATGGGAATCACCTAAAAACTCCAGGATGGATGACCAAAAAATTACATAACCTACTAAAAAAGAAAAAGGAAACATACAACAAGTGGAAGATGGGAGCTATATCTAAGGGAGAGTATACAGCAGTTTGCAGACTCTGCAAGATAAGCATTAAAAAAGCTAAGGCTGAATACGAATTGAAGCTTGCAAAAGAAGTTAAGAGTAAGGTAAAAGGTTTTTGGGGATATGTTAAGAGCAAAAGAAAAGTGAAGGAAACCATTGGAGTCCTGAAGAACGAAAAGGGTGAAAAAGTTAACATGGTGGATCAGCAGGTGGAGTTACTAAATTCATATTTTGTATCCGTCTTCTCCCAAGAAATGGATGGAAATATCAACATTAATGGTGATAGTGATGAGGGGAATGAGGACTCCAAGCTGATTATAAGTGAAGGTTTGGTAAGAGAACATTTAGCTAAGATTAAGGAAACATAGTCCCCAGGACCGGATGATTTACACCCTAGAGTTTTAAAAGAATTAGCAGAGGAAATAACAGAACCCCTTGCAATAATCTTTAATAAGTCATGGGAAACAGGAGTGGTCCCTCTAGATTGGAAAAGGGCAAATGTGGTCCCCATCTACAAAAAGGGGAATAGGGACGACCCAGGAAATTATAGGCCGGTAAGTCTGACCTCGATAGTAGGAAAAATCTTTGAACAAATCGTTAAAGAACATTTAATTAGGTACCTGGATGGGAAGGCTTTAATTAATCAGAGCCAGCACGGCTTTATGCCTAATAAATCTTGTCAGACTAATCTTATTTCCTTCTATAATAAAGTCACTGAATGGTTGGACCAGGGGAATGCAGTGGACATAGTATATATTGACTTTAGTAAGGCCTTTGATAAAGTATCACATAACATTCTTATTGAAAAAATGATCAAGTATGGCTTTGATAAAATATCAATAAGGTGGGTTCACAATTGGCTAAATGATCGGGCACAACGAGTAATTCTAAATGGCTATACATCAAACTGGAAGAAAGTAAAAAGCGGGGTGCCGCAGGGCTCTGTCCTGGGCCCAGTACTTTTTAATATTTTTATAAATGATCTGGATGATGGGATTAATGGGGAACTAATAAAATTTGCAGATGATACAAAGATAGGAGGAATGGCCAACACTAGAGAGGAGAGAGAGTGCATCCAAAAGGACTTAGACACACTGGAACAATGGGCTGAGGTGAACAAAATGGTATTCAACAGGGACAAATGCAAAGTTCTACATCTGGGTAACAGAAATGCAAGAAGCATATATAGTATGGGAGGAATAGAACTAAGTGAGAGTACAGGGGAAAAGGATCTGGGCATAATAATAGATCACAAATTCAACATGAGTCAACAGTGTGGTGCGGTGGCTAAAAAGGCTAATAAAATTCTAGGATGTATCAAGACGAGCATTGAAGCTAGATCAAGAGAGGTAATTATTCCGCTGTACTCTGCCCTGGTCAGACCCCACCTGGAATACTGTGTACAGTTCTGGGCTCCCCAGTTTAAGAAAGACATCGATTTATTGGAGCAGGTCCAGAGAAGAGCAACCAAAATGGTGGAAGGTCTACAAACCATGTCCTACGAAGAAAGGCTAAAAGAATTGGGACTGCTTAGTTTGCAGAAGAGAAGGCTAAGGGGAGACTTAATAGCGGTATTTAAATATCTGAAAGGTTGTCACAGTGCAGAGGGATTAACCCTATTCTCATTAGCAGAAGGAAGCACGAGAAGTAATGGGATGAAACTAAGGGGAAGGAGATTCAGATTAGACATTAGGAAAAACTTTCTAACAGTAAGGATAGTGAGGGAGTGGAATAGGCTGCCACGGGAGGTGGTGAGTTCTTCATCAATTGAAATCTTCAAGCGGAATCTGGATAGGTATATAGCTGGGATGATCTAGGAATTCCTGCTTTTGCAGGGGGTTGGACTCGATGGCCCTTGAGGTCCCTTCCAACTCAAAAAAAGAAAAAAGAAAGAAAGAAAGAAAGAGGTGTAGGTGCGAAGTCACCGTGAGCAAAACGGATACCTGAGGGCAGATTTCCTCATCGGCATCTGGGTCTATTAGTTCAAATGCATCTGATCTGGCAATGCAGGATGTTGGATGGTATAAGAATCTAGGACCCGTAAACCATGTTGTGTCTTTAAGGTGGCTTGGTGCGACAGATCTGGTCGCGTGGTTCGCCGGATTATGATGTGTAGGCACATAATGCCACTGCTTAGGGCAAGTGGATCTCCTGATCCTTAGCACCCGATTGCTGACATAGACAAAAAAGCGTCGGGTTTCGTTGCAAATATACTCTACGACTACCTTGCTGTACATTGCTGTCGTTATGAGTTCAGCCAACTCCACTGCAAGCACAGCAGCACAGAGTTCTAGCCTGGGTAGTGTGTTCACGGAGTGGCGCCAATTTTGTCCGGCTCATGACGAATCCTATATGGCATTGTTCTTCAACGTCTATAGTTTTTAGGTATGCCACTGCTGCAATCGCTTTGACTATAGCGTCGCAGAAGATGCAAAGTATTTTGACTTCTGTTGATGGCACAGAAGCATAAGGTCGTGTCACATGAAGGCTGGACAAAGCTTCCAGAGACTTCCTCCAACCTGCCCACAGGTCTCTTTTTCCTACAGGAAGCGGATCATCCCAATCAGATTTCTCTTGGGTGAAGTCTCTTAACATCCATTTACCTTGGATAGTAACAGGAACTACAAATCCCAGAGGGTCATATAAGCTGTTTATGATAGACAAGACACCTCTGCATGTGAAGGGCTTTTCTTCCTTGCTGATTTGGAAGGTGAATGCATCTACCTTTAAATCCCAGAGTAATCCAAGGCTCCGCTGCATGGGAAGGGAATCAGTGCTTAGATCTAAGTCCTTTAGGTCACTTGAGTGATCTTGAGAGGGAAAGTCCTCCATTAATTCGTGGCTGTTGGAAGCAATCTTGTGCAACCTCAAATTAGACAGAGCAAGCATTTCCTGAGCCCTTTTGAGGAGACTGATTGTAGACTCACTTGTGGGTGTGGATTTCAGGCAGTCGTCCACATAAAAATTTCTTTCCACAAAGGATCTGACGTCCTACCCATACCTTGTTTCACCCTCTTGGGCTGAATGTCTGAGACTATAGATGGCAACCGCAGAGGAAGGACTGTTTCCGAAGATGTGCACTCTCATTCGATACTCCACAATGTCTTTACAAGGGTCATTGTCACGGTACCAAAAGAACCTCAAGAAGTTTCTGTGTTCCTCCTTGACAAGAAAGCAGTAAAACATCTGTTGTATATCAGCCATAAATGCCACCAAATCTCTGTGGAAGCGGAGAAGCACTCCCAGACATCTGTTGTTGAGGTCTGGACCTGACAGTAGGACATCATAGCGAGACACTGTCACACCTGGCACTTGAGTCAAATGCTACTCTTACCTGACCTGGTTTCTTTGGATGATACACACCGAATATGGGCAAGTACCAACACTCCTCAGAGTCTTGAAGCGCAGGTGCAATTTTTGAATGGTTTTTCTGAAATATCTTCTCCATGAAGGCAGAGAAATGTTGTCTTATCTCTGGTGACCTCTGAAGTTTCTGTTTGAGAGAGACAAATTGATTGTAGACAAGTTCCCTGTTGTTGGGTAAGCGTCGTCTCTGGGGCTTAAATGGTAAAGGTGCCACCCAACTTTTTGACTGGTCTTTCACCATTTCCTGATCCATTATTTCCATTATGTCTTCTATGGACATTGTGACCCTGTTGTCTTCTCTTGTCCTATGGAAAACTGTACACCCTATGTGATCTGGCTCACCATCACAGGTGTGGTCTTCACAAGAAGGGTCTGCAAAAGGACATGGCAGGGGAACACTGTGTGGCAACTCTTTTACCAGGAAACTACTCGGACAAGGCTGGAAGAGAGAAGGATGTCCCTTTTCAAGTGTGCTAGTGAGCATACTGTTGACGGGGGGGGGGGGGGGGGGCCCCCGGGGGGGGCCCCCCCCCCCGCCCCCCCCGGGGGGCCCGGGGGGGGGGGGGGGGGGGGGGGGGCCCCCCCCCCCCGGGGGGCCGCCCCCCGGGGGGGGGGGGGGGGGGGCGGGGGGGGCGGGGGCGGGGGGGGGCCGGCCGGGGGCCCCCCCCCCCCCCCCCCCCCCCCCCCCCCCCCCCGGGGGGCGAGGGTGGCCCCCCCCGGGGCGGCCCCCCCGCCCCCGGGCCCGGCGCGGGGGGGGGGGGGGGGGGGGGCCCCCCCCCCGGGGGGGGGGCCCCCCGGGGGGGGGGGGGGGGGGGGGGGGGGGGGGGGGGGGGGGGGGGGGGGGGGGGGGGGCGGGGGGGGGGGGGGGGGGGGGGCGCCGGGGGGGGGGGGGCCCCCCGGGGGGGGGGGGGGGGGGCGCGGCGGGGGGGGGGGGGGGGGGGGGGGGGGGGGGGGGGGGGGGGCCGCCCCCGCCCGCCCCCCCCCCCGCCCCCCCCGCCGCCCCCGCCGGCGCGGGCGGGGGGGGGGGGGGGGGGGGGGGGGGGGGGGGGGGGGGGGGAGGGGGGGGGGGGGAAACGGGGGGGAAGCAAAAAAAAATTTTTTATATAACTGTAATTTTATTGAAAAATTTTTCATTAACAAGGAATAAAGAAAAAACAAAAAAACAATAATAATCAAACAAACAGGAAGCATTGAGGTAAATAGAGGCTATCTGCCTCCTCCCCCTAAGCAATATGCATTTAAATTAAGCAGTGAACAAGGGAGGGGGGAATGGAGGGATTAAGAAGACAAGGGTAGGACCAAAGGGAAGGGAAGGGGGGGGGAAGGAGAGGACTAGAGATCAGAGACCCTGTAATGTACAATACATGTCCCAGGGTGCCCAAATAGCCCCAAAGGCTTCCCGTGAATTATGTAGGCCAGCAGTCAGGTATTCAAGACTCCTCACATCCTTCATTCTAGCCACAAGCTCAAGACTAGATGGGGGACTCACCTTCTTCCAGTTTCTAGCTATGAGAGTTTTAGCTGCAGTACAAAGATGCAAGAAAAGCCTGGATGACTTATTGCTCAGGTGTCTGGGGGGAAGGTTCAGGAGATAAAGAAGAGGGTCAAGAGGAACCTCTTGCAAAAAGAGAGCAGTCGTCAGAGTCCTGACCTCCCTCCAAAAACCGAGGATGAGAGGGCACGTCCAAAAGATATGGTGCAGGGTACCCACCGCAGCTCCACAGCGCCAGCACCATGGGGGAACTAATGGGTTTAAAGTATGAAGGAGAGCCGGAGTATGATACCAATGCATCAACAGCTTATACTGCGTTTCCCTAAACGTAATGCACTGAGATGATTTCTGGGCCCGAGACCATACAATCCGCCACTGTTCCTGGGAGATGGGTTTACCCACCGCCTCCTCCCATTTAAACATATAGCGATGATTAACAGGAGAGCCTGTAGTTTGTGAGTTAAGAAGTTGGTAAATAGAGGATATAAAGCCCCTAGTGGACGTGCCTGCACGGCAAATCTTTTCAAAAGCGGTGGGGAGTGACACCTTAAGAGACCCATGGAGGGAGCGGACAAAGTGAACCACCTGCAAGTAATGGAACCATTCAGTACTTGGCAGGTTTTGATTAGCTGTAAGATAAGCAAAGGACCTGAGTTCCAAGGTTCCAGGGTCAACCATATCAGCAATCCGGTAAAGGCCAGCTTCAGACCACACTTTAGTCATGGCAGAAGTCAGGCTCTCTGGGAGAAGGGGGTTGTATAGTATGGAGACCATAGATGAGCGCGGGGACATCAGGGAGAATCTAGCACAACAGGTAGACCAGATAGATCTAGTAAACCGAATGGGGCCCAACAGGTACGAGGCAGGGGGGGGTGGGGGGGGAGCTGACCCACAGAAGCGCGTTAGGATGCATGGGTGCCAGCCATAGCTTCTCTACCTGCACCCATCTGGTGTATGCTGGCATAGCCGCCCAGAATGGGATATGGCGTAAGTGGGCCGCCCAGTAATAATGTAACAGATGTGGGACAGCCATACCCCCCAGACCCCCTATCCGCCAGCATAACAGATCTAGGTATTCGGTGTCGTTTTGCTTTCCAGATAAACTGGAAGATAGCTTTCTGTAGGTTCCGTAATTCTCCCCGAGGTATCGCGACTGGGAGAGTCTCGAAAAAATACAGTAGCTTCGGGAGGAGAGTCATCTTGACCGCAGCAATTCTCCCCAAAAGGGAGATAGGCAAGGGTTGCCATTTGTCCAATAGGGCTCTTAGCTCACAAAACAACCGCGGGTAGTTTGCCGAGTAGAGGGTCGCATAGGAAGTGGATATATGGACTCCCAGGTAGCGGATAGAGGACTCCCGCCACTGGAAATCGTAATTACTGCGGAGGAGAAGGAGAAGGTCCCGTGGGATGTTAAGTGGGAGTGCCTCAGTCTTCGCGGGGTTCACCTTATACCCTGAGAGATCACCATAGGTCTCTAGCGAGCGCAGCAAGTTTGGAAGGGTAGTATGAGGGGAGGTGAGAGTGAGGAGTACATCGTCCGCAAAGAGAGATATCTTAAATTCCTTATCTTGGACCATGATGCCCTTGATATTAGGGTCTCGCCTAATCTTGGCCGCTAGCGGTTCAATGCAGAGGGCAAATATGATGGGTGACAGGGGGCAACCCTGCCTAGTGCCATTTCGAATAGGGAAGGAGGGCGAAGATGCATGGGGAAGCTTGATTGCTGCTGAGGGTAAGGAGTAAAGGGCCTGGATAGCTGTGAGAAAAGGTCCCGTAAGCCCGAACGCCTTAAGCGTAGTATGCATAAACGACCAATTTATGCGGTCAAAAGCCTTTTCAGCGTCCAGGCTCAAGAGAAGGGCCGGGGTAGAATAATGATTGGCCACCTCCACCAAATCCACAGTCCTCCTGGTGTTGTCACCACCCTGACGACAGGGGATGAATCCCACCTGGTCCTTATGGACAAGCAGAGGGAGCCAAGCATTCAGTCTATTGGCTAAGAGTTTGGTGAAAAGTTTCAGGTCCGTGTTCAGCAAAGCAATCGGTCGGTAGTTAGCACAATCCTGCAAGTCCTTACCCGGTTTAGGGACCAATGTGAGTAGTGAAGAGAGCATAGTCGGGGGTATAGGGGAACCTGAAAGGAAGGAATTGAAGAGGGACAATAGATGAGCAGAGAGTTCACCCTGGAAAACCTTATAATAATTGTAAGTGAACCCATCTGGGCCTGGGGCTTTCCCATTTGGGAGGTCCCTCAGGACCCCTTCTAGTTCCTCCCTGGTGATGGGGGTGTTCAGGGAGGTTAGGGCCTCAGGAGGAAGGCGTGGGAGACAACAATCCTTTAAATAGTCTTCCAGTAGTGTTGAGTCATCCCCAGGGAGTAGTGCTCGTGGGGGGGGTAAGTCATACAGCTTAGAGTAGTAAGAGTGGAACGCCAGCGCCACAGCATCAGGGTGATGTTGAAGAGTACCCGCGGGGTCACGGACAGAGTGTGGTGTGGAAGAGGCCCGATGATCCCTGAGGGTTCCTGCCAGGAGGGTATGAGATTTATTACCTCGTTCAAAAAACCGCTGACGGGTATAAAGGAGAAGTCGTTCCACATGGCGGGTCTCCAAATCACGGAGGTCCGCCCGGGCCAGGACCAAACGGCGAAGAACCCCCAGGGATGGATGCGCTGCCAAAGTCGTCGTAAGGGACCGAATACGGGCTTGGAGGAGCTGTTCCTGGGCCTGTCTGTCCCTTTTAAGCCTAGAAGCCAATGCGATACAGCATCCTCTCATGACCGCCTTATGGGCTTCCCAGAGAATGGCAAGAGAGTCTACCGAGCCTAAGTTGTCCCTAAAATAATCTATCAAGTGTGTGCGCAGGGTCTCGAGGGAGGTCGGCGAATTGAGCAGTGTTTCGTTAAGACGCCAATGACATTGGCGAGTAGGCACTGGAGTCGTAGATAAGGTAACCACGACTGGGGCATGATCAGACCAGGTGAGAGGGCCAATGTTCGTGTCCCTAAGCAAACGAAGAGCGGGAGCATTTCCAAAGAAGTAGTCAATGCGGGTGTGAGTGTTATGAGGGTGAGAAAAGAAGGTGTAGGAGCGCGCCGTAGGATTGTCCACTCGCCAAAGGTCATACAAAGAGTGGGCGCGGATCAGCCTGCGGAACTCCCTTGCAAGTTGGGCCAACCTATGGGGGGTTGGGCCCTGGGGTAACGCCAGACGATCCGCCCGTTCAGAGAAGACCATGTTAAAGTCTCCCCCCACCAGCCAAGCTGATGGTGGGAGAGCGCGCAGACGGGAGAATACCCGGCGCAAGAACGGGATCTGTGCTGAATTGGGGGCATAGACATTGCATAAAACAATCGGGGCACCATAAAGGAGCCCCTCCAAGATAACAAACCGGCCACCTGGGTCTATGTGGGAAGTCGTCACTGTAATTGGGCAGGATCGAGAAAGAAGGATAGCCACCCCAGCTCTGCGTCGATTGTGGAAGGCTGAAAAAGCTATGGGAAAATAATGCTTAGCGAAGGCAAAAGTACCAGCGCGGTCAAAATGAGTCTCCTGAAGAAACGCCACATCCGCTCGTAAGGAGCGGAGTTCTCTAAGGACATGGCGCCTTTTAATGTTGGAACCCAGGCCCTTGACATTAATTGTCACGCACCTAACCATTGGGACCCAGGATTGGAGGACAGTGGCGGATTGCAATAAGCTCACCCATCTCACATGACGCTGGCAAGTTTCCCTCGGAGAGGCAAAAGGGCAATCCACAAACAGGAACCCAAAGTCGAGGCAGGGTCTCTAGATCAGGGAGGGGGGGGAAAGAGAGGGAGGGAGGGAGGCAAAAGACATCATAAATGACAAAGTAAAAATAAAAACAGTTAAACAATACTTTGTGGGCGAGGCTAAGTCACTCGCCTGGGGACCAATGAGGGCAGCCAGAGGTCCAATCAGGATCAATGGCCGCACAGTCCAAGTATCCCCTTAGGGGGGAGAGCGTGGACAGGAGGTCGGAGGGGGAGGCGGTGGATCCCCAACCACCAGTAAAAAGAAGGAAGGAAGGGGAGTCACCGGAACCCCACCCCGCCCCACTCCGCTAAAACAATCCAATAATAAGCATAATAGATGAGACCCGTAGACCTAAAAAAAAAAAAAAAAAGAAGCAAACATAACATTAAGGCATGCAGATTCCAAAGCACCACCGAGAAAAGGGAGAACGTCTCAAGGGGGGGGCAGCCTCCTCAGGGATCAGTCTCCAGCCGGGGCCTCCGAGTGGTCACCACCGCGGAGGATGCATGACGTCGTCTGGGCTCCAATCGTTGCCAAACCGGTGGTGGGGGAGGGGGTGGAGAGAATAGCTCCCAGTCTGTTAAATCCGGCAGGGGAACATCCAATAGGTCACAGAAGAGAGGCAAATCCGCAAAGGAGCGAAGCGTAGCGGAGCGACCATCCCTACGAGCAATGAGAGCAAACGGAAATCCCCACCGGTAAGGAATTTGGTGCTCCTGAAGAATCTGGAGGAGGGGTCGGAGATGGCGGCGTTTCTGGAGGGTGATTAGCGACAGATCCTGATAGAATTGTAGTGGAGCTCCCTGAAACTCGAAGTCTTTGAGTTTGCGCACTTTGCTCATTATAGCCTCTTTAAGGGTGAAGTCGTGGAGGCAGCAGATGACATCACGGGGTGTGGCGGAAGATCCTCTGGGTCGAAGGGCTCGATGTGCCCTATCAAACTTAATTTTGTGGGACGGGGGCTCCTGCAGTATAGTGTTGAAGACAGCCTCCAGCAGAACAGGCAGATCCTCAGATTGGTCAGCCTCTGGGAGTCCCTTGATGCGTATATTGTTGCGCCGGCCCCTGTTGTCAAGATCCTCCAAGTGGCGTTGCATGTCCCGTATAGCTGAACCCTGTTCAGTGGTAGTATCATGCAGTGAGGCAACATAGTCCCTGGTAGTGTCATGGTCATTCTCCAGCGTGTCCATTCGGTTAGCAATGGAGTGTAAATCAGTGCGGAGGGTAGCAATTTCAGATCGGAAGGACGCTGTGATTTCCGCAACCATACTTTTAAGGTCTTGTTTAGTAGGAAGTTGAAGAAGAAGGTCCGCCATGGATGATGGTGCTGAAGATGGGCCTGGAATGCAGCTCTGGGGGTGCAGGACTGGAGGGGGGGAGGCATAATCCTTGGGAGTGTGGGGCGGAGGAGCCCCTACGCCAGCGCCTTCCACCGCGCCATCCCCCCCTGAGCTATGGAGGGGAGGGGCGATGGGGGAAGATAGTAGATGGGGGGCCACAGAGACCAGCTCTGTGGCCACAGGCTGCAACTCATCAGCGGTGTAGGAGGGAGCAGAGCCACTGACCTCAGAACTCCTTGAGAAGCTGGAGACATCCGGGGTCCTCTCATGCCGCTCTGCCAGGAGTGCTGGTGAAGCAGAATGTAGTTGCTGGGACATCCCAGGGTGAGGAGACTGTGGGAGTACTCGTGCTGGGGAAACTCTGGGTTGCCCAGGCGCCGACAGGGATCTCTGTTGAAGCGGCGCTCCGCTGGCTGACAGGGGGAGCGCGGGAGGAGAGAAGCTGCGCTGCGACCCCTGTGCCTGGAGAGCGGAGGAAATCCAAGATGGCCGCCCCGCAGCAGCCTGGCCCGGTAGAGAAGGCCGCTGGGCCAGAAAGGCGTCCAGGGTGGCCCCCCCAGACCTCTCCACGGGCGCTGGGGTGCCCGGGGCCACCTTCCTCGGTAAGCGCTTGCCCATACTGCGCCTGCTGAGGGGTCCACGGGTCTCAGTAGCGAGCGGAGGAGCGGAGAAGGACCTGCGCGCGTGCTACTCCATGCGCGTCCAGGCCACGCCCCCGGTGGGTTATATTTTAATTGCCTGGTGGGGGGGGGGGGGGGGGGGGGGCCCCCCCAGGGGGGTTTTTGGGGGGGGGTTTCCCCCCTCAAACCCTTTTCTGGTCTCTGCGCGGGGGGGGGGGGGCGGGGGGGGGGGTGTGTGGGTGGGGCCCCGCCGCGGGGGGGCGGGCCCCCCGGGCGGGGGGGGGGGTGGGGGGGGGGGGGGGGGGGGTGGGGGGTGTTGTGTGTTGTGCGCCGCCCCTTGCTGTGGGGTTGGGGCGGGCCGCGGCGGGGGGGGGGGGGGGGGGGGGGGGGGGGGGGGGGGGGGGGGGTGGTGGTGTTTGGGGGGGGGGGGGGGGGGGGGGGGGGGGGGGCCGGGGGGGGTGGGGTTTGTTGTTGGGGGGGGGGGGGGGTGTGTGGGGGGGGGGGGGGGGGGGGGGGGGGGGGTGGGTCCGGTCTGTGGTGGGGGGGGGGGGGGGTTTGGGGGGGGGGGGGGGGGGGGGTGGGTTTGGGGTGGGGGGTGGGGGGTGTGTTGTGTTTGGTGTTGGGGGGGGGGGGGGGGGGGGAGAAAAAAAAAAAAAAAAAGGAAGGAGGTATCCTCGCCTGTTGTCTGACAAAGTCTACAAACAGAGAAAGGAGGAAATGGTACATTGTTAGCCTGTTTATAATGGGAACCATGCACGATCCACTTCCCCTGTAGGTTATATGGGAGCTTTTGAACAATTGGATTGACACCCCTGGCAGTGTCCAGAAATGCCAACCCTGGTAGATCTCCTTCTGCTTGAGCAACCCATATCTCCATTAACAAGTCACTCAGCTCCCTGAGATTCTGGTAACCTTTACTCACTATTCTGGGAAAATTATCAATTCTCTTAAATAAAGCATTTTCTATAGCTTCTATTGACCCATAACACTCATTAAGCCTTTCCCATACCATCCTTAGGCCCGTGTCAAGATAATTTACGTTAATGTCTCTTATTCTTTTGGCATGTTCAAAAGGTGTATCACCATACCTTTTGGGAGCTTCTGGCCTAGGATAGTCTGCATAATACCGTTCTGAAGTGAAGGGTGACCCTTTTAATCGTAGCTGAGGCTGTGTCTTCTGATCTGTAGAACGGTAGTTGTGGTCGACATCGCTTTGTTGCATACTTTCCTGTTTGCGGTACTGCAGTTCATCAGGTTTGGATCTCTGGTAATCTGCATAGGCTGGTTGATGAAGTGAATCATGGTTGTTGTCTGTTCCGGAATGCTGGTGGATGTATTCTGAGACGCGCTGTGCTGGATCTTGTTGATCTAGGTCTGGCCCCAGTACACTGCTGTGTTTCTCAGATTTGGGAAACTCCATGGCTTCCAGGAACTCTGCTTTGGCTATTGCGGCTGCTGCCTCTTTCTCTGCTGCCAGTTTTTCCAGAGTCGCCTGCAGGCGTGCTCTCTCTGCCTCTCGATCTGCTTGCAGACGTGCACCTTCTGCTTGCAAACGTGCACCTTCTGCTTGCAAATGTGCGCTTTCTGCTTGCAAATGTGCTTTCTCTGCTTCATGATCTGCTTGCAAGCGTGCTTTCTCTGCTTCTTGATCTGCTTGTCTTAGCTTCAGTTGCATTTCTTGTGAAGCAAAGGACGATCTTACTTTTTCCACCTCAGCTTCTGCACGACCGAGAGCAGCAGATTCTTTTATTGAAGACTTGTTGGAACAGCTTGTTCGGGACCTCGTCCTGAGTGAAGATGCCCTGCTGGTAGACATTGCATGTCTGCTTGTGGACCACTGAATGTCTCTGTGCGCACCTCAATCTAGGTAGAAACAGATTTCAGCGTGGTCTGAATTGTGTTGGAGGGTTGCACACTTGTTACTTGTGACTGTATGATGGCTGCTGCAATACCCGTATGTACGACCATGTGGGTGATAGCGGCTCTGTATAGTCTAATCCACTATCGCTTGTGACTAGCATCTGTTTTACTGTTCTGTCTTCTTACATGTTCTCTCAGTGTGCAGTCTGACATACAGCATAAACCTTCTCTGTCTTCCAAATAAACAGACTGTTTTTTCTGTAGTCTAACTATTTATTGGTCAACAGGTTGTAGATATGGTAATGTGATGATGATAATGAAACTGATGTGATGATACTGGTAAAACTATAAGAATACAAATAGTACAGGTATAAGTATTGAGCATGAATCACAGGGCCATGACACTTAAAATCAACAGTGAAAGCACATGGTAAGATGGCAGCCTATACATATACACTCATAACTAACAGTAATAACTTCCAGAATAAGGTATACATGGCTCACTAACAGTTGTGAACAATACATACATTAACATAGGAATAAGAGAATTCCTACCAGATATGCTTGCACAGGGATAATGGAGCTTAAGTGTGGAGTAGTGCAAGAGATGGCATCCCAATGTCTTGTGGGCAGGTTTCTTACTCTCAGAATGCCTTGCTTTACCCAGAGTGCATTGTGGCTCCCATAATGCAATAGCTTCATAAGGGGAATTCAACAGGTAATGTAACTAAAGGAAGACTACATGGTGCTATAACCTAATTAGAATAAACATTAACACAAGTATGTCAAATGAGATGACAACACTTTTAGCATCAGATTCTGATCCATTGGGCAGAACATGTATTAATGTGAGTTAAACTCTGTACTGTATAGCCAGTGCTGCCAGAGAGGAGTTCAATGATATGTGCAATATACAGGTAAGAAGAGACCTGTAAATCAATAACTTAAAGGAGTTATCCGGTTTCTAACATTGATGGCCATTCCTTAGGATTTCCCAGACATCATGGCTCTCTCTATTGTTTACATACTGCGAGCCGCGCTGCTCACTCACCATACAAACTGTTCTGCCCCATTAATTTCACTACCAACACTTGTCGCTACAGTTTATATGGTGCATGAGCATTGCGGCTTGTGGTATGTTAACAATACTGAAAGCTGCGCTGTCTGGGTACCAGTGATCTGCAGTGATATCCTAAGGATAGGCCATCAATGTTAGAAACCAGATAACCCATTTAAGGGCAGGAGTTTTTATATACAGGTGCATCTCAATAAATTAAAATATTTTTGAAACATTCATTCATTTCAGTGATTCAGTAATTCAATTCATAATCAGCAGTCTTCCATGATTGTGTGTCCTACTAAACCAGAATGAGGGACCATTTAAAAGCTTAGGAAACCTTGGCAGGTGACACACTGAATTTACAATACTGAACTTTTTTACAATATTCAAATTTTCTTAGATTTTGGTTTTCATTACCTGTAATCCATAATCAACATTTACAGAAATAAAACACTTGAAATAGAACACTCTGTGTGTAAAGAATCTAGAAAATATAGGAGGTCACTTTTTTAATTCAATTACTGAAAGAAATAAACATTTCAAAGATATTCTAATTTATTGAGATGCACCTGTAATGTACATATCATTGGACTTTGTGTCTGTCATAACACTATGCTGCCCTCAAAATGGGACTTCAATAATTTTTTATTGACAGGTTTCACAACAATAAAAAAGGAAACAAAACAGTTTGCACTTCAAGGGCCATGTGGCACCTTACCAGCCTTACACCAATCAATATTCTGCATAATCATCAGCATCCTGTAGGGATCATGATGTATCCCCAACAGTGATGCCCCACCATCTTAATTCAGTATCGGTAAGGAACTAATCGTCTTAACCAGTATAGCAAATAAACATAATGGCAATACTGTATTCTTCTTCTGCTGTAATTTGATACAGCAATTGGAACACTGAGAAGGGAAGGGTGGCTGCACTAATGTTCTAAGTCTATCCATGCAAATATTTTTATTCTATTCCATCGGATCCATCTGTAAATGTGTAAACTGTGTTTATTTTATATATAAGTATACAGTGGGTACGGAAAGTATTCAGACCCCTTTAAATTTTTCACTCTTTGTTTCATTAATGCCATTTGCTAAAAGCAAAAAAGTTCATTTTATTTCTTATTAATGTATACTAAGCACTCCATCTTGACAGAAAAAAAAAACAGAAATGTAGATATTTTTGCAAATTTATTAAAAAAGAAAACCTGAAATATCACATGGTCACAAGTATTCAGTGTTAGGAAACAGATGCAGTGTTGAGCTAAACAGTGAGTCCCAGCACCAGTCAAACCGGATCAAAATGGTAAAAACCGCGCTTAACGTCCCGCGCTCTCCCAACCGCACCCAACCCCCAGAGATGTTCACCAGGGCCCCTGATGGTGGGGATGGACTTGAAGCTATTGAATGGCAGAGCGGTACGGGCCAGAGAGCGCCGGCCACACAGCACACCACCAGACACAGCAGAACAGAAACCGGAATCACTTACAAGTAGTAGCAGGAGTAGGGATGTCAGTCTGCAGAGTAGAAAAGCAGCGGATGGCGGCAGGCAGTAGATGGCAGCAGAGCTCCAAAGAGTAGTCATACGGTCCGAGTTGTCAGCGTCAGGTAGCAAAGTACAAAAGGGAAATCCAAATAGATGAGTCAAACGAGCTGGGTCGGTAACAGGAGTGCAGAGCGGTACCAAATCGGAGTTCAGGAGGACGAAGTCTGAAGGCAAGCCAGGGTCATTATCAGGAGAGGAGAACAAGGTACAAAATCAGGAGGCCAGAAGGAAAGTCAAACAACAGAAGCAGGTGGTCTAGGCAGGAGGTAACAGGACAGAAAATATGTAGCGCTTACTACCAGGGAAAACTGAATAGCCAGCGATTACCTGGAGCGGAAGTCCCGAATAAGCAGGTTCCGACCGAGCGCCTGCTCCGCAAGGGAATCCCGTGTCCCGAGTGGAGAAGGACCGGCAATCCTTGCATACCATCACGGAGGTTCCGGTCTACCTCTCTAGGGGCCAGAAGGAGCATCTAAAGGAGAGGACCGGCAACCCCCGCGTGCAGCCGCGGAGGCTCCGGTCCGGCTCCTTACATTCAGACCCTTTGCTCAGTATTGAGTAGAAGCACCCTTTGGAGCTAGTACAGCCATGAGTCTTCTTGGGAATGATGCAACAAGTTTTTCACATCTGGATTTGGGGATCTTCTGCCATTCTTCCTTGCAGATCCTCTCCAGTTCCGTCAGGTTGGATGGTGAACGTTGGTGGACAGCCATTTTCAGGTCTCTCCAGAGATGCTCAATTGGGTTGAGGTCAGGGCTCTGGCTGGGCCAGTCAAGAATGGTCACAGAGTTGTTTCGAAGCCTCTCCTTTGCTATTTTAGCTATGTGCTTACGGTCATTGTCTTGTTGGAAGGTGAACCTTCGGCCCAGTCTGAGGTCCAGAGCACTCTGGAAGAGGTTTTCTTCCTGGATATCTCTATACTTGGCCACATTCATCTTTCCTTCAATTGCAACCAGTTGTTCTGTCCCTGCAGCTGAAAAACACCCCCATAGCTTGATGCTGCCACCACCATGTTTCACTGTTGGGATTGTATTGGGCAGGTGATGAGCAGTGCCTGGTTTTCTCCACACATACTGCTTAGAATTAACGCCAAAAAGTTCATTCAGACCAGAGAATCTTATTTCTCATAGTCTGGGAGTCCTTCATGTGTTTTTTGGCAAACTCTATGCGGGTTTTCATATGTCTTGCACTGAGGAGAGGCTTCCTTCGGGCCACTCTGCCATAAAGCCCCGACTGGTGGAGGGCTGCAGTGATAGTTGACTTTGTGGAACTTTCTCACATCTCCCTACTGCATCTCTGGAGCTCAGCCACAGTGATCTTTTGTTTTTTCTTTTTGTTTTTTTCCTCTCTCACCAAGGCTGTTCTCCCACGATTGCTCAGTTTGGCTGGACGGCCAGGTCTAGGAAGAGTACTGGTCATCCAAAACTTCTTCCATTTAAGGATTATGGAGGCCACTGTGCTCTAAGGAACCTTGAGTGCTGCAGAAATTCTTTTGTAACCTTGGCCAGATCTGTGCTATGCCACAATTCTGTCTCTGAGCTCTTTGGGCAGTTCCTTTGACCTCATGATTCTCATTTGCTCTGACATGCACTGCGAGCTGTGAGGTCTTATATAGACAGGTGTGTGCCTTTCCTAATCAAGTCCAATCAGTTTAATTAAACACAGCTGGACTCCAATGAAGGAGTAGAACCATCTCAAGGAGGATCAGAAGGAAATGGACAGCATGTGAGTTAAAAAGTGTCCCAGCAAAGGGTCTGAATACTTATAACCATGTGATATTTCAGTTTTTCTTTTTTAATAAATTTGCAAAAATATCTACATTTCTGTTTTTTTTTCTGTCAAGATGGGGTGCTGAGTGTTCATTAATGAGAGATAAAATAAATTTTTTTGCTTTTAGCAAATGGTTGCAATGAAACAAAGAGTGAAAAATTTAAAGGGGTCTGAATACTTTCTGTACCCACTGTATATACAGTGCCTTGCGAAAGTATTCGGCCCCCTTGAACTTTTCAACCTTTTGCCACATTTCAGGCTTCAAACACAAAGATATAAAATTTTATTTTTTTGGTGAAAAATCAACAAGTGGGACACAATCGTGAAGTGGAACGAAATTTATTGGATATTTTAAACTTTTGTAAAAAATAAAAAACTGAAAAGTGGGGCGTGCAATATTATTCGGCCCCCTTAAGTTAATACTTTGTAGCGCCACCTTTTGCTTCGATTACAGCTGCAAGTCGCTTGGGGTATGTCTCTGTCAGTTTTGCACATCGAGAGACTGAAATTCTTGCCCATTCTTCCTTGGAAAACAGCTCGAGCTCAGTGAGGTTGGATGGAGAGCGTTTGTGAACAGCAGTTTTCAGCTCTTTCCACAGATTCTCGATTGGATTCAGGTCTGGACTTTGACTTGGCCATTCTAACACCTGGATACGTTTATTTGTGAACCATTCCATTGTAGATTTTGCTTTATGTTTGGGATCATTGTCTTGTTGGAAGATAAATCTCCGTCCCAGTCTCAGGTCTTTTGCAGACTCCAACAGGTTTTCTTCCAGAATGGTCCTGTGGTCCTGTATTTGGCTCCATCCATCTTCCCATCAATTTTAACCATCCTCCCTGTCCCTGCTGAAGAAAAGCAGGCCCAAACCATGATGCTGCCACCACCATGTTTGACAGTGGGGATGGTGTGTTCAGGGTGATGAGCTGTGTTGCTTTTACGCCAAACATATCGTTTTGCATTGTGGCCAAAAAGTTCGATTTTGGTTTCATCTGACCAGAGCACCTTCTTCCACATGTTTGGTGTGTCTCCCAGGTGGCTTGTGTCAAACTTTAAACGAGACTTTTTATGGATATCTTTGAGAAATGGCTTTCTTCTTGCCACTCTTCCATAAAGGCCAGATTTGTGCAGTGCACGACTGATTGTTGTCCTATGGACAGTCTCTCCCACCTCAGCTGTAGATCTCTGCAGTTCATTCAGAGTGATCATGGGCCTCTTGGCTGCATCTCTGATCAGTCTTCTCCTTGTTTGAGAAGAAAGTTTAGAGGGACGGCCGGGTCTTGATAGATTTGCAGTGGTCTGATACTCCTTCCATTTCAATATGATCACTTGCACAGTGCTCCTTGGGATGTTTAAAGTTTGGGAAATCTTTTTGTATCCAAATCCGGCTTTAAACTTCTCCACAACAGTATCACGGACCTGCCTGCTTTGTTCCTTGGTCTTCATGATGCTCTCTGCGCTTTAAACAGAACCCTAAGACTGTCACAGAGCAGGTGCATTTATACGGAGACTTGATTACACACAGGTGGATTATATTTATCATCATCAGTCATTTAGGACAACATTGGATCATTCAGAGATCCTCACTGAATTTCTGGAGTGAGATTGCTGCACTGAAAGTAAAGGGGCCGAATAATATTGCACACCCCACTTTTCAGTTTTTTATTTTTTACAAAAGTTTAAAATAACTAATAAATTTCGTTCCACTTCACAATTGTGTCCCACTTGTTGTTGATTCTTCACCCAAAAATTTAAATTTTATATCTTTATGTTTGAAGCCTGAAATGTGGCAAAAGGTTGAAAAGTTCAAAGGGGCCGAATACTTTCACAAGGCACTGTAGTATATACTGGATCTATTCGTTCACAAATTTTCAAATATAGGAATACCTAATATGTGTATATTTTTTATTGTGAAACTATTTTTAACATGTTTTTTATTAAAAAAAAAACAAAAAACTTTTTTTTGCCAAAACTCTTTTTATTGACACATTGATAGGGTGTACAAATGTAGTTACAAAGAACTTGTCAAGTCAGAGTGATGCAGATTAAGATACATAACCTAATCAGAAATAAACAAGTGGTGTTGGACCCAAGGCACTCATGCATTCAATAAGAGAAGTGCATATCCCAGCCTAGCAAAAACATTTAAAAAATCTGTGAGAAAAAAATTGCTAGTTACATAGTTACAATAAATCTGTGAAGTTACGAAAAATACCTAATTATATACTTTCCTCATGGTTGTGTGTGTGTGTGAAATGTAAATTGCTAACCCACTGTTCAGTAAGGAATCCAGGGAAAATAACATAAAATGATAGCTAATGGGAGAGATGGTATTCAATGGACACATTGAAGATAATGGAGGATGTTTGTTTAGCCATTGTGGAATAAGGAGTTTAGCTGCTTGAACTAGTTGGGTAGGCAGGTTGCTGGGATCTGAGATCCAAGTTTTGTTGGGCAGCCATAGGAGCACAGACTCAGGTGTTAGACTTATCTTTGGATCAGAGATCATTTGAAGTGTTTGTTCAATGTGGGGCCAATAGGGCCTAATTTTAAGGCAGTACCAAAAAATATGTCCCATCCTCCCGTTTCTCCACACCTCCAGCAATGGTCATTTGGTTTCAGACCTATTCTCACTAGATCACTGGAAGATTTATACCATCTTGTTATTGTTCCGAATTCTGACACAGGCCATGTGATCTTGAGTGTATGCGTGCGATGTCAGGTTCATAAAAAGTCTTCCCTAAGTCTTTTTCCCAGCAGCTTGTTGGGAAGTTGGAGAGAGCGGATGAAATTATAAGACTTTGTTAATCTCTGGGGGGTTTGTCTTGGGAAAGAAGAGCTTCAAACCAGGTGGAGGTGGGAAGATTGGGAATCTTACATTTTAATTGAGTTCAAGTGAGATTGATATCTGATACTTGAATAAAATCAAATTTTACACCACATTCCTTGCTGGATCTAAGGAGATTATCAATTAAATTGGCATTCTCTACAATATCTCTTAGATTGTGAATTCTCAATTTACCCCAAAAGCTAGAGACAGTGGAGTTAAGTCAAAGGGAGTTAAGTCTTCAGGAAGCATAGGCGAAAGGGAATTGGGCCAGCATACCTGTCCTGTTCAGTTCCAAAAAGATCTGAACAGAAGCAGAGGGTATGCAATTTGGTATTTACTTGGGTGGTTCCACGCCCCAGAGACCTGGTCTTTGCTTTATATCTAGTGAGACCAATTCAGTAAGTCCGTCTAAAGTTAGGAGCTATGGATTATGTAAAGAAAACCACCTCTTTAAAAGTATCACTTTATTGTAAGGGGCTATGTCTGGCATACCAAGATGGGAGGGTTGCCAATGGAAAGCGTAGAATTTTTGGAAGTGTTCTAGTTTGAGTCTGGACATGGAAATTTTCATTGCTTCTGATTTAGTGTAATTAATTTTAAAGTTAAACAATGCACCAAAATATTATAATAGTTCAAGTATATGAGGGAATGACTGGCTAGGTTTTGAGATAAATATAAATAGATCATCAGCAAATGCTGCATTGTAATGAGTCATGTTAACAGTGTGGATGCCTTAAATATGAGGATAATCTCTAATGGCCTGCAGCAGGGATTCCATAACTAGAATGAACAGAGTGGGAGACTCTGATCCTCGCACTCAGCCCACTATAAAGCAAGAAAATGGCTCTAATAAATGAATGGGGATAAGCTGAATCAGATAAGAATCCTTTCCATAAATTGACAATTTATTCTATCAAAGGCCTTCTCAGCATCAGTGCAAAATAACCCTTATTTCCCAACTATGTTGTGTCAAAATAAAATATAACTTTTATTAAATCCCTAAGATAAATCTAAAAACTGTGGTATCCAGGAAGCTTGAAATAGTGCAAAGTCTTTATGGCATCCAGGAAGTCTTTATATTAACTAGTTTGTCATATATAGCATAACTAATTAACAATCCTGCAGAACTAGACCATACATGTATGCTGCTAGTCTGCAAAGAACTACTAAAAATAAATGGAGCGTCACAGCCACCCAACAACGTTTCACCACGTCAGTGGCCATGAGGCCAGACATATTTGGCTCTTTTTCCAATAAAAAAAAAATCTGTGGTGTTCCGAACCTCCACTGATCAGCTGTTTGAAGGGGACCACAGCACTTGTGCAAGCACCGTGACCCCTTCTCATTACATTGTATTATTCTTTTCATAGTGGCCATATAATGTAAACACAGCCTCGTCCTATACATTTCTATACAACAAGGCTGTAATTATATGAAATGGTTACTATAAAACAGACAGTGTGTGATATAAACAGAGAAGGGGCCACCGTGCCTACATGTTCGCCTTGGAGGTCAAAGTGTCATAACCCTGCTGATTTCCTATTGATGATGTATACTGATCATCAAAAAAAATGAACTGGAAAACTCCTTTAACCCCTTCCCAACATCCACTGTAATAGTACGCCGCAGCTAGGAAGGACTTCCCACAAATCGCCAGGTGTTATATACAGCTGACACTTTCCTCTAACACTCTAGCTGAGCTCCGATCGTGGGTGTTAATCCTTGAAATGCCGCGGTAATGTTTTGCTATATCTTGGGGCCCCGATGGCCCCACCCCCCTGCCATATGTCCAGGGGGTGCCAGTGTTCCTATTTGGTAGCACGGGGTCTGATCAGTTACCCTGTGTCTGCCCTGCCGCTTCCCTGCCACTTACCTAGTTGATCCTGTCCATAATGGAGGCTATTTGGGTTTTGGAGACGGTTTGGTTTTTGGTCGTCATGCCAATTTTGCAGAGTTCCTGAAATTCCAGTAAAGTGGAATCGGTTGACAAGTGACCCCATTTTGGTAACTACACCCCTCAAGGAATTTATCCCATGTTACAGGGAGCATTTTTACCCTCCAAGTGTTGCATTCATTTATTTTCCAGAAAGCTGTGCAAAGTGAAAATGACAATTTTTCCACAAATACTTCATTTCAGTGAACAATATGCTGTGCCCAGCTTGTGTCAGAGACAAACGCTCCAAACACTGTACCAAGGATAACCCGCTTAAGGTTAAGGCCCCACGTAGCTTGTGAAGGCCCCCAGGCATGTGAACACGGTGTTGGCTAGACTCCTCCACCAGGGGTCGATTTGGGAGAGCACCTATAGCCTACCTGTAGTTTCACTTTTATGAATGACTGTAGTAAGTCAAAACAAACCACACCTACAAGATGTAACCTTTTCTTAAGATGTGTACTAATAACTAGAACCAAGGATGCAATGCATATAATACTGCAATGAACAGTGTACAAAAGCATACAGCACTTATGGTGTATACAGTATTAATTGCCTCTGACTCTATAAGGGCAAATGTTAAACTATAGAAGACTAGGTATGCAAGAAACAATTTGTTAAATTCAAAGCTTAGATGATTTAACTTACATACAGGCGCCCATTCACACTATGACCTTGTATAACTTTCAGAATGGCAGTACAAGATAAACAAATTAACACTTTTCACAAGCACCCATCACTGGCCAGGAGGGATTTTTAGGAAACCTACAGGAGAGAGGGAGAGAGGGAAAAATGTCCTCTTAGGAGCAGGTTCTCATTGATAACAGGGTTAACCAGTTGCAATGTCCTCCTTAATGTGATGTGTTAATAAAGAAGTGTGATAGCAAAGCTTTGCTCTGGAAGTTATCCACACATATATAATAATGCAGATGTCCTGCAAGTAACTTCTCCTCTTAGTGCTTAGCTCACTGTTATATTAGCTCTGGTCAGAGCAGGTTAGTGTTTTCACTTCTGAGGGGAGATCTCTGTGGCTTAATAGCAAGTGTCTTCAAAACAAAATTGAGGAGGCTCTATCTCTGGGGTTACCTCAGGTAAAATGGTGACTGTGCTTTCTCACTGTGCCTCAGGTGAAACTGTTGGAGCCTGACTTGCGTCTCTCTCTTCTCTCGTGAAATGGAGGGGTCTCTTTATTCCTCTCTTTCTCCCTCAGCTATGATGAAACAGTCGTCACAGCTCTTCCACTGCAGTCTCCTCTTCCTTCTGCCAGCCTCCTCCTCCTTCCTCCCTCTGCTTCAAACCAGACCAAAAGTTTGGACACACCTTCTCATTCCAAGAGTTTTCTGTATTTTCATGACTATAAAAATTGTAGATTCACACTGAAGGCATCAAAACTATGAATTAACACATGTGGAATTATATACTTAACAAAAATGTGTGAAACAACTGAAAATATGTCTTATATTCTAGGTTCTTCAAAGTAGCCACCTTTTGCTTTGATTACTGCTTTGCACACTCTTGGCATTCTCTTGAAGAGCTTCAAGAGGTAGTCACCTGAAATGGTTTTCACTTCACAGGTGTGCCCTGTCAGGTTTAATAAGTGGGATTTCTTGCCTTATAAATGGGGTTGGGACCATCAGTTGTGTTGTTCAGAAGTCAGGTGGATACACAGCTGATAGTCCTACTGAATGGAGTGCTAGAATTTGTATTATGGCAAGAAAAAAGCAGCTAAGTAAAGAAAAACGAGTAGCCATCATTACTTTAAGAAATGAAGGTCAGTCAGTACGAAAAATTGAAAAAACTTTGAAAGTGTCCCCAAGTGCAGTGGTCAAAACCATTAAACGCTACAAAGAACCTAGCTCACATGAGGACCGACCCAGGAAAGGAAGACCAAGAGTCACCTCTGCTGAGGAGGATAAGTTCATCCGAGTCACCAGCCTCAGAAATCGCAGGTTAACAGCAGCTCAGATTAGAGACCAGGTCAATGCCACACAGAGTTCTAGCAGCAGAGACATCTCTACAACAACTGTTAAGAGGAGACTGTGTGCAGTAGGCCTTCATGGTAAAATAGCTGCTAGGAAACCACTGCTAAGGACAGGCAACAAGGAGAAGAGACTTGTTTGGGCTAAAGAACACAAGGAATGGACATTAGAACTGTGGAAATCTGTGCTTTGGTCTGATGAGTCCAAATTTGAGATCTTTGGTTCCAACCACCATGTCGTTGTGCGACGCAGAAAAGGTGAACGAATGGACTCTACATGCCTGGTTCCCACCGTGAAGCATGGAGGAGGAGGTGTGATGGTGTGGGGGTGCTTTGCTGGTGACACTGTTGGGGATTTATTCAAAATTGAAGGAATACTGAACCAGCATGGTTACCACAGCATCTTGCAGCGGCATGCTATTCCATCCAGTTTGCGTTTAGTTGGACCATCATTTATTTTTCAACAGGACAATGACCCCCTCCAGACTGTGTAAGATCTATTTGACCGAGAAGGAGAGTGATGGGGTGCTACGCCAGATGACCTGGCCTCCACAGTCACCAGACCTGAACCCAATCGAGATGGTTTGGGGTGAGCTGGACCGCAGCGTGAAGGCAAAAGGGCCAACAAGTGCTAAACATCTCTGGGAACTCCTTCAAGACTGTTAGAAGACCATTTCAGGTGACTACCTCTTGAAGCTCATCAAGAGAATGCCAAGAGTGTGCAAAGCAGTAATCAAAGCAAAAGGTGGCTACTTTGAAGAACCTAGAATATAAGACATACTTTCAGTAGTTTCACACAACAAGTGGGACACAATTGTGAAGTGGAAGAAATTTATTGGTTATTTTAAACTTTTGTAAAAAATAAAAAACTGAAAAGTGGGACGTGCAATATTATTCGGCCCCTTTACTTTCAGTGCAGCAATCTCACTCCAGAAGTTCAGTGAGGATCTCTGAATGATCCAATGTTGTCCTAAATGACTGATGATGATAAATATAATCCACCTGTGTGTAATCAAGTCTCCGTATAAATGCACCTGCTCTGTGATAGTCTCAGGGTTCTGTTTAAAGCGCAGAGAGCATCTTGAAGACCAAGGAACACACGAGGCAGGTCCATGATACTGTTGTGGAGAGGTTTAAAGCCGGATTTGGATACAAAAAGATTTCCCAAACTTTAAACATCCCAAGGAGCACTGTGCAAGCGATCATATTGAAATGGAAGGAGTATCAGACCACTGCAAATCTACCAAGACCCGGCCGTCCCGCTAAACTTTCTTCTCAAACAAGAAGAAGACTGATCAGAGATGCAGCCAAGAGGCCCATGATCACTCTGAATGAACTGCAGAGATCTACAGCTGAGGTGGGAGAGTCTGTCCATAGGACAACAATCAGTTGTACACTGCACAAATCTGGCCTTTATGGAAGAGTGGCAAGAAGAAAGCCATTTCTCAAAGATGTCCATAAAAAGTCTTGTTTAAAGTTTGCCACAAGCCACCTGGGAGACACACCAAACATGTGGAAGAAGGTGCTCTGGTCAGATGAAACCAAAATCGAACTTTTTGGCCACAATGCAAAACGATATGTTTGGCGTAAAAGCAACACAGCTCATCACCCTGAACACACCATCCCCACTGTCAAACATGGTGGTGGCAGCATTATGGTTTGGGCCTGCTTCAGCAGGGACAGGGAAGATGGTTAAAATTGATGGGAAGATGGATGGAGCCAAATACAGGACCATTTTGGAAGAAAACCTGTTGGAGTCTGCAAAAGACCTGAGACTGGGACGGAGATTTATCTTCCAACAAGACAATGATCCCAAACATAAAGCAAAATCTACAATGGAATGGTTCACAAATAAACGTATCCAGGTGTTAGAATGGCCAAGTCAAAGTCCAAACCTGAATCCAATCGAGAATCTGTGGAAAGAGCTGAAAACTGCTGTTCACAAACGCTCTCCATCCAACCTCACTGAGCTCCAGCTGTTTTCCAAGGAAGAATGGGCAAGAATTTCAGTCTCTCGATGTGCAAAACTGATAGAGACATACCCCAAGCGACTTGCAGCTGTAATCGCAGCAAAAGGTGGCGCTACAAAGTATTTACTTAAGGGGGCCGAATAATTTGGCACGCCCCACTTTTCAGTTTTTTATTTTTTACAAAAGTTTAAAATAACCAATAAATTTCGTTCCACTTCACGATTGTGTCCCACTTGTTGTTGATTCTTCACCAAAAAATTAAAATTTTATATCCTTATGTTTGAAGCCTGAAATGTGGCAAAAGGTTGAAAAGTTCAAGGGGGCTGAATACTTTCGCAAGGCACTGTGTATATATATTGTGGGGGAATAAGGTCAGAGGTAGCTGCAGCGGACCCAGACAGTCAGAGACAGACACAAAGGTTCAGTCCAACAGGTATTATCCTGTGTGTTTATTTTTTTCAGGAAAAAACAGCAAAGCAAATAAGCCTTAACTTTCAGGCAAAAAAATAACAGAACTCCTGCTCGTCTGAGCAACTAGCTATACAGGAGGCTCTCCTATCTGCCCGTGTGGCTTACTTCAGCCACCCGGTCAATAAATAGCGCAGAGCAATGGCAGAAATTCACTCCAGAGTCTCACCAGGCTTTTCAATGTGAGGACAGAACCCGGCTCCTCCTTTCTCCCCCAGGAACTGCTCAGGACCGAGAACTTAGCAACCTTTTATAGGCCTTTGATGAGGCCAAGCTCCCACCTGTGTTCCCTAGTAAGACAAGAAGCAGTTAACAAAATGATTTCTCACAACTGAGGTTTTGTTACCTGTGTTGTAAACCCACTTACCACACATATGTGAGGAATCTGGGAGAGACATAGCGACCCTTCAGAACCTTACCAGTCACTTTCTCACAATATATACAGTATATATATAGATATAGATATTGTGAGAGTATGAACCTAGAGGGCGCTAGGGAGAGACCCAAGGCCAGCCCTGAAAAGGCCCTCAGCCACACCTTTGGGTGGGGGCATAACTCCAAAGGGAGTGGTTACAGCGGCAGAGCTGCTGTCGAGTCCTGCTGGAAGCAGGGACTGTGGAACCAGCCAAGGACAGACAGGCGGTCTGTCCCAGGAAGGCTGGGGTCCAAAAGAGGACTTTTTGGCTCAAGCGGAGCATAAGTCAGGCTGCTTGTTGTCCCTAGGATAGATAGGGGTCAAGCAGTGAGTTAGGGCCTATGCGTGGCCTAGGTTTTTGTTTTGTTATGTTGCACTTAAGCTGAATAAAAAAGCCATTTTGTTTTAAATTGGCACCGTCTGAACGCTGTCTCTCCGGCGCCCAGTACCACGGACCACTGCTGTCGGGACCAGGAATCTGCTGCCATTTGAGACTAATCCCCCCCAAAGTGTCGCATATGGTGCTACGGATTCGGGCATAAAGAGATCCACGCAAGTCCTGGAAGACAAGTGTTTGGTGACTGCAGTACTGCTAAGTGTGCATTGTGGCCTACAGCTGGAGGAAATCTGTGATTTCAACTGAGAAACCCAGGAAGGGGTGAGTGGAATTGCAACATAGCAAAGTGTGTGCAAAAACTGGTGAAAGTAAAACTCTGGAAGAGGAATCCAGGGAATGGACTTTGTGTATACTGTGGCACAGAAGTCTGTAAAGTGCTTGCTGATGGCAAGAAAGTAAGCAATGTGTGTAGAAGCTGGATATTGCAAACAATCTATGTGAAAGGCTATGGTGCCATGTTTGTGTTTTCTGTGGAAGACAGAAGAAAATGCTGGTTGTTGTAGTGCCACACAAGTTAACTGTTTGAATACATGTGAATGCAGAAGATAGCAAAAAAAAAAAAGTTGCTGCCAGTTGAACCCAAGAAAAACCCGGAACAGAGCATATGGAGTGCAAGTTAAGATAATGGGTTGCATGACGGTGACTCAGTTTTTCTAAAGCACCTCTGTTCTTTGATTGAATATGTCCCTGCTGACTGTATGTATCATACTGGTGTGCATCAAAGCGCCAAAGATGAAAATATTATGGTGCTGCAGCTTCAAGATGAGATTAAAACCATCAGGTTCATTTATGAAGATGAAATATCTGATTGGAAGTGGCAACTTGAGGTATCAGAGAAAGAGAACCTGAAGTTAAAGAAAGAACTTGAATCTATGAGGAGTTCATATCCTAGTCGTTGTGAAAATGTGGTGCTGGGTTTGCCTGGAATGGACTGTGTCACTAAGAAGGAGTTTGCAGAAATGAAATGTGCTCTATCTAATAAAGTTATACAGAGTGTAGAGCAAAAGAAAGTGCTTGAGAAGCAATTGCAGGATTTAAAGGAACAGCATGTTCAAGACTCCTTTGCCAAAGAGAGTGTCATTGAAAAATTAAGAGATGACCTTGAAACTGCTAAACATGAGAGAAGTGAATTTTTGCAGTGTCAGTCAGAATGTCTGGATGACAAAGTCAGGAAGTGTGAAAAACTTTCGGCTGCATTAACTGACAAAGAAAATGAAATTGCAGAGCTGAGGAAGCATGTGTCTGACCGAGAGAGTGATTTAGAATCTGTGGTGCAGACATTGCAGTCAGAGCAAAACTTGCATGAACTAAAGCAGGTTCGCCTAAATAGTGAAGTCAACGTATGGCGGAGCAGAGCTGAAGTTCTGGAACAAAGAGAAAGGGAACTCAAAGCCTGGAGCGGGCGCTGTCAGGATCTTGTGAAGATAATGAGAAATTGTCTGTTTTGGTGCAAAATAAAGACAAAGAATTGATGGAGATGTCGTCTGTCCATGCTCAGAAAGTGCAAACCTTTCAGGAGAGTCACAAAAGAGTAGAGACTCAACTTCAAGAGCTGCAACTAAAAGTCACAGAAGGGGACAGGTTTCAAGCAGAGCTGCTAGACAAGGCAAACAGACTGCAGGTGGAATTGGATAATGTCACAGGGCTTCTTTCTCAAGCAGACAGCAAGTTTATCAAACTTTCCAAAGATTTTTCTACACTAGAATCTCAGCTTCAGGACACTCAGGAACTTTTGCAAGAAGAAACTCATCAAAAGCTTGACCTTAGTACGAAACTAAAACAAATGGAAGATGAGAAAAATGGTTTCCTTGAGCAACTAGAGGAAGAGGAGGAAGCAAAAAGAGATTTGACAAAGCAGATTTCAACACTCAGGCAAAGGATATGAAGAAAAAAATGGAGGATAGTATTGGGTCCTTGGACTCTGTTGAAGAACTAAAGGAGAAGTTGCAAAAGGAGCTGGAAGCTACAAATCAACGGTTTGAAGAGAAGGCTGCTGCTTATGACAAACTTGAGAAGACGAAAATTAGACTGCAGCAGGAACTAGAAGATGTCGAATTGTGTCAAATTTGGAAAAGAAGCAGAAAAAGTTTGATCAGCTGCTTGGTGAAGAGAAGGCTCTTTCTGCTAGATATGCAGAAGAACGTGACCGTGTTGAAGCAGAGGCTCGTGGAAAAGAGACCAAAGCTCTTGCCTTGGCTCGCTCCCTAGAAGAGGCCCTTGAATTGAAGGCCGAGTTAGAAAGGCTCAACAAGCAACTGCGCACTGAAAAAGAGGATTTGGTTAGCTCCAAGGATGAAGTTGAGAAAAACCTGGAATCTGTGCAGATATTGTATGAGAACAAAGCTAATGCTTATGACAAGCTGGAAAAGGCCAAGAGAGAATTGGACCTCCAGATAGGAGACATGAGGATTCAGTTTGAAGGAAACCTGTCTAATTTATCTGCTGAGATTGTAGATCTAAAAATGCTTGTTGCTAAACTAAAGCTGCAAGTGGACAAACAGGAGGAAGTTGTACGCATCAAGGAACAGCTGGAGTTTCAGATGGTTCAAGTGAAGTGCGAGTCAGAAATAAAGTTGGAAGAACACACTTTTCAGATAGAACAGTTAAAAACCGAAGTTGAATCTAAAAGAGAAGAATTGGATCAATTGCAGCATTCTTTATCCAATACTGAACAGTCGGGATCTGCACTATCTTCCAAGCTGGCAGCACTAGAAGCTGAGAAGGATTCGCTGCAGAGCCTGTTAATCTCTAAAGAATCAGAGCTGCTATCCCTGAAAAACGTGACTCAAGAGACAGAGTCTTTATTCAACCAAGAGCAAGATAAGAGAGCCACTGAGATACGGGACTTGAATGAAAGACTTGACAAAGCTTCTGCTCATCGGCACACTTTTTATCAGAAGATGTTGGAGGATCAGTTCAATATAATTCAGGGAACAGTGAGGGGAGCAGAAAATATCATCCAGGTGTGAACCGAGAGCAAGGCAGGTGGTTTGGACTCCGCAACCAGAAATGAACGCACACGCGGTAGTTAAGTTCAAGAAAAAGATATATATTTACTATAAATTAATAAAGGCTAGTTGAAGGTAACATGACAGGGATAAAGACAAGCAAAATATACAATATAGCATGAACAATTTCAAGGCAAATTCTGCAATGGTTTCTACTTTCACTCTGTCCACTTCTGCAGTATGGACACTGAATGAACAATATACTCAAAACTATCCCTAACTGACCCTGACTTCCCATTTGGGTGCACCCCCTTTTCCCCAGTGGTCCAGGTGGACCGCTTACAGTCCGTAGAAGCGCGCGGTGGGGCCCAAAGTCGGTCCTTTCTTTTATAGTGAAGCGTCCTCTCCTCACGGTTATCAGGATCTCGGGAGAAATGAAGTCCTCTTTAACAGACAGGGAAACCAAATGAATGCAATGTAATCCAACAGCAGATTCCACTCAGCACACTGACAGTCCTGCCGAATCCATACACTGAGCTGGGATGTGAGCCGGGATTTAGCAGTTACTGTCCAGTACGTCAACAGCACTGCGAGTCTCTATCTGTGGTATCCATATACACAGTCACAATGTCAGTCTCACTGATCAGCCACTGAGCACAGTTCCTTTCACGTGGACTCACTAGTCCTGTTGTCTCTTTACACTCTGTTTGTCTCTGGACCAAGATACAGCTTAGCTGTACAGAAAAATCTCCACACCAGTTCAATACAGCACAGGCACCTGTCTTCTGTCTTGCCAAGATGGCTGCTGCTCTCTGTCTCGTCATTTCCTGCTTCTCTGCTCACACTCTGTCTGCAGAACAGGCAGGCTGACATAAAAGGGGGGGGGGGTGTCACTCCAGCATCATGTCACAATTACAATGGCTGCTGTCTTAAAGGAACAGAATCACAGAAACACATTCAGCATTAACACTTTATACAGACAAATGAAGCTTAGGACAACATTGGCTGTCTCTTACACAGGATGCAGTGCGAAGGATTGAGGAAGATCTGCAAGTTGCAATAGTAAAAACTGAGATGGAGGCTGTACAGAAAAATGTGGCAATGAAGAAATTTCTGGAGCTGGAATCAGAGATTTGTGCGCTACAGAAGGCATTAGAATTGGAGAAAGCTGCCAGCATAGAGGCAGAGAAAGCAGAACCCTTAAGGCAGCCAGAACATGTAACCAAAAAGCATCTGGGTAGTGACAGTAAAGACTGTGATGTTGGAAACTTGGTATCCCAGTCCTCCGGTATTAGCACAGGGAATGAAAATAACTTGGAGAATGTTGAGATGACGATATCACCAGCTCCTGTACTGTCAGAAAGGGGTTGGCACGAAAATTCTTGCAATCTATCACAGTACCGCAACATGCCTCCAGGAAGTTATGCTTATGAGAAAGAGGAGGTAAGACTAGAGTATGGAAGTGGTTCTCCTGCTGCCGTATAGGTGTGGAAGCATTATAAAGAAACCATTCCAATATATGATGTGGCAGTTGTTAAAGACATAACAGAAATTGTAGTTCAGCATGAGCTATTTTGTGAGGGTGTACTGTATGGCCCTTGTGCAGAAGGAGAAGCTATTGCAGTACAGAGCTTGTGTATCTCAAACAAAGAGGAGAGCAAGCCGCCTATGTCTCCTAAATTTCTAAGACTTGATAGTGATGGCAAAGTTTGTTTTGAGATGAAGGTTACAGAAAAGGTACCCGTGAAACGTTTATACTCTAAAGACATTGATGTGCATGAAGTACGTGTTTAGTTGGTCTCTGAGCTTCTGTGGATTCATGATAGGAGAAGATGAAGATTCTTACGGCTATTCACTAAAGGAATCAAAGTCATGCAATGGGATGGCTGAAGACTATGGCGAGAAATGTGATGAAAATGATGTGATCTCCTGTATGGCGAATTGTGAAGGTGATGAAGTAAAACTTGCCTTTGCACAGAATGGCCAGAATCTTGGCGTAGCATTTAAAGTGATGAGAAAACGGAAAACTCGACGGAGCGGAATTTAAAAGAAAAGACCGCCAGATTGGGACTTCTGGAGAGACACTGGACAGGCATACATGGTTGAAGAGGGACTTCGACATAGGATGTCTCGTCCCATTGTAGCTCACCCCATGGGTAGTGAGCTGAGGGGGAGGGTATGTGAGAGTATGAACCTAGAGGGCGCTAGGGAGCGACCCAAGGCCAGCCCTGAAAAGGCCCTCAGCCACACCTTTGAGTGGGGGCGTAACTCCAAGGGGAGTGGTTACACCGGCAGAGCTGCTGTCGAGTCCTGCTGGAAGCAGGGACTGTGGAACCAGCCAATGACAGACAGGCGGTCTGTCCCAGGAAGACTGGGGTCCAAAAGAGGACTTTTTGGCTCAAGCGGAGCATAAGTCAGGCTGTTTGTTGCCCCTAGGATAGATAGGGGTCAAGCAGTGAGTTAGGGCCTATGCGTGGCCTAGGTTTTTGTTTTGTTATGTTGCACTTAAGCTGGATAAAAAAGCCATTTTGTTTTAAATTGGCACCGTCTGAACGCTGTCTCTCCGGCGCCCAGTACCACGAACCACTGCTGTCGGGACCAGGAATCTGCCGCCATTTGAGACTAATCCCCCCAAATTGTCACAATATATATGTGTATGTATATCTCAAACATTGTGGATCAGGTTGCATATTATTTGCGTTACTTTTCCTAACTTGGATATAACACTTGCTTTTGCTCTTTCCAGGTATTTTCATTAATAGAGACATAATTAAGGAGAAAAATAAAAATATTTATTTCCAACAAGTAAAGTGCATAAAACTATCAAAGCAGCCTTGGTAGTCTTAAGTATTTCAAAACCGTATTTTATAACTATATAGTTATTATTTGTCACCTCGATACCCAATATAAACAGCTGAATATTACACCTTACAGGACAGGTTTACTCTACTACAACAGCATATTACAGGGATAGGTCCACTCTTCTATGTAAAGTCAATATATTACAGGGACAGGTTAGATATCACCCATGTAGATATCACCCTCTCTTTAGTAAGCCCCCTCCAATTTATGCAGTCCCATGCATAAAAAAAGCACCACCCTCTCCCCCTTCATCCCACTACAACCCCCAGTTTGATGTCCCTCCTCCATCTGTTCCCAGTTTATTATCCCCCTTCATGATCTGCCACCAATTTAATGCCCCCTTCATCTACCACCAGTTCCCCCTCTTGTTCCCACAAGCTGTCTCTTCTTTCTTCATCTTTCAGTAATCGTTCCTTCCTAGCAGCTTCCTCTACTGTGTATGGGTAGGTTCACATATGTCAGTTGCATCAGCATCAGTTTTTTTGTCCCTTAGTCATTATAACTGATGCCAAAACTGATGCGAAAATGCATCAGTTGTCATCAGGCTTTTTTTATCAATTTCTACTCCAAAACCATCAGTTGTCATCAGTTGTCATCAGTTTTTTACTATCAGCTTTTGCCAAGATGGTCCACAAGGCATGATGGGCTGCCGAGGCCAATACAGGAGGGGTAGTCAACTACTTAATTACTACTAGTAAATTTCCATTGACTGGGATCCACCATCAAGTAAAGGTCCAAGCTGAACACGTCCACTATTTACGGTATTTTTAGGACAAAAATACATGTCTGACTATAAGACGCACACCAGGTTTAAACAAGAAAAATAAGGATTAGATCGGGGGTGACTAACGTGGCATTACACTGTGCGTGGTGACTAACATAGCATTATACTGTGCAGGGGGCACTAACGTGGCATTATACTGTGTAGGGGGCACTAACATGACATTACATGGTGTGGGGGGCAACTATTGTGGCATTATACTGTAGCGGGGCATTAAGGAACATTATATTGTGGGTATTGACATTAGTGCTCCCATTATTGTTCCTCCTCAGTATGCTCCTTAGCAGGGCTGCTTTAACACATTGGTGGGTTCAGTGCAATGATTTCATAAGTAGCCCCCCCCATCGCCACCACTTAGGAATACCCGACTTGCACAAATTAGAGGTCCTAACACATTATAATGCCCCCCTAGTGGCGCCTTACACTATAATGTCCCCCTCCAGCTATCCCCACAGTTAATGTCCCCATCCATCTGTCCCCAGTTCAACCCTGTGCATGCAAATTAAATAGGAGCTTACATAAGAATAAAATTTTCTATCCCCCTATAAAAATTGTATCTCTAATGAATAATTATAATCCCTACACCTAACTAATGTGATAACTAGGGCCGTGTTCAGATTGGTGTAACGCGACCACTTTATTGCTCACGTATTATGGACACAACCTCTGAATTTCCTGCGGTTCATCATTACTGGTGATAGAGAGTCTGATGACCTACTGGAGGTGCAGGTATTTCATTTGTACTGTGGGTGCAAAAAAAAAAAAAAAAAAAAGCACCCATCTGAAAACTGCCAAAAACTAGGATTTTATATGGTGACATTTAATGGGTAAAAATTATCTGACTGACGGAACTGCCGTTTGTCAGAAATGTTTTATATGTTCATCGCTAGTGATAATCGCTATTGCTATTATTTTAGCGTGTAACGGATATCACTAGAGAGGCGGGCGGCGTATTTTACTCTATAAAGATCAGGTATGGACAGAACAGGGACAGTGAAAAAATATAAACTTTATTGGTGACTTTGTGCATGTGTTGTGTAAGTGTTTGGTGCGACACTTTTGGCGCTGCGACCTGGACAATGGTAAATGTCTGGGTCACAGCACCAATAAACTTCCTGGTTATGTGATTAAGCTCAGAGGGGTATTACATTATCCCTCTGTGTGACTATCAGAGAGCAGAAGTATAGTATGCTCTCTGATTGATAGGAGAGGGGATAACATGGACAGAAGTCCCTGCTACCCCCCCCCCCCCCCCCGTCATCTGCAGCTTATGCACAGACAATGAGTTATCATTGTCTCTGCAGTCTCCCCCTCCTTCCTTAGCTCTAAGATGCTGCCTGAGGCAGGAGGGGGGGACACTTTTAGAGCCCCATTTCTAAGGATCTGTTAGGGCCACAAATCTGGATACCAAGATCGCCATGATAGACCTTATAGATTCAGAGCGATTCACGATGTCAGGAATTGAGATCTGCATTGGGATTTCAATGCCGAACATCGTTTTCACCAGCGAATGGCTCAGGATGTTTAAGGACGATCATGGTGATCTTGGTATAATTTTAAAGATGAGATCCAAGTGTTTTTTTTATAGCTTTAACCAATCCTGGGCAATTCTCTCAGGTACAGTAGTGAAGCCAGCAATAGCGGCATAGCGGGACAAACAGCAAGCTATGTGGGAGAGGGAGACACCAGTGTCAAAGCGGGACAGTCCCCCCAGATGCGGGATGTTTGGGAGCTATAGTCTGGCAGGTTAACAGTGGGGGTTACATATATAAAAAAATATATAAAAAATTCAAATCATCCCCCTTTCCCTAGAACACATATAAAAGTACTTAAATACTGTGAAACACATACACATTAGGTATCCCTGTGTCCGAAAATGCCTGGTCTACAAACCTATGAAAATATCAAAAGTGCCAAATTGCCGTTTTGCCTCTAATAAAAATTTGAATAAAAAGTGATCAAAGCAATAAACAGTCCCCAAAATGGTATAACTAAAGTTTTTTTGGATTTTTGTTAAATTTTAAATAAAACTATATAAATTTGATATCCCCGGCACTGTACCGAAACATAGACTACAGGTAACATGTCATTTTTGCTGCAGAGTGAATGCTGTAAAAACGAAGCCCGTAAGAAAGTTGCACAAATGCACTTTTTTCTCCAATTCTACCCCATTCAGAATTTTTTTCCAGCTTCCCAGTACATGGTACAGAATAATAAATGGCACCATTATGAAGAACAATTTCTCCTGCAAACATTAAAATTTCATGTGGCTCTGTGAACAGAAAAATAAAAAAGTTATGGGGTTTGGAAGGTGGAGAGTCAAAAACTAAAATCAAAAATCGAAAAAATGTCACCGGTGGGAAGGGGTTAAGGGAACTGAATGTAAAGACTTTGGGTGAAGAAAATATTGACACTGTGGGGCCATGAAAAGCTAAAATGCTTTGTGGGACCAATAAGATGTTTTCAGTGCCATGAATTGGGTGATATTGTTGTCAACTGTCCTATAACTAATGAACCTATGCAATATGATGCTTCTTCCTTGAGGAAACTTATGCCTGTGTTTGCTAAAATAGTCTGTACTGTTGCATGCTTAGACAATTGTCAAAAACATTTGTGTGAATTCACAGTAAAAGTGATGGTACAATTCCCAGCATTAATGCAAGATGTTATCCTTGGAAGAGATTTTCCACATTTTTGGAAGTTATGGTAAAATAATTTGTTGTCACAGGAATATGATTTTTCCATAAAATAGAGGGTAGCTGAATGATCCGCAGATGGCTTCCCACCCTCCTGGACACTTCCTTGAGGGAAAACGTAAAAGTAGTGAATGGGATGCCTCTAGAGCATGGTGTTAGAATTGCATATATGGCCCTGAAGGATGATTTACTGTATCGTATTGATAAGGGGAAAAAGCAGCTAGTTGTTCCAAAGCCCTATAGGAGAACAGTTCTTGATCTGGTACATGGACACATTTTGCGGGGCCATTTGGGGATCCAGAAAACCACTGAATGAATTCCACATTTCCACAGTCATTTACTGGGTTTTCACCTATTGGGCTTGTGTATGGTAGACAACCCTGGAGTTTACTAGATGTTGCAATAGAAACTTGGAAACGTTAATAATAATAATAATAATAATAGTCCTTTAATAGTCCTACAGTGGGGAAATTCAGTGTGTTACAGCAGCAAAGATAAGCAGATTCAAATACAAATACAACATGTACAGGAATGTTCCAAGGTAAGAGGCATTACATTGATAGTAGACAGACAGGACGTAGCAGAGGGGGGGGGGGGGGGATTTAACATGCAGAAAGATATTTCAGTTCTCTGTGTGTATTGATCACCGCTTAGGTCGGTGTTGGTTGTGCAGCCTAACCGCGGTGGGGAGGAAAGACTTCCGATAGCGCTCCTTCTCACACTTAGGGTGGAGCAGTCGGTCACTGACAGTACTGCCCAGCGCGATCAAAGTCTCATGCATGGGATGGGACTTCTTCTTCTGCATGGAGCTCACCACGGACAGTATCCTTTTGTCACTCACCACCTGCACTGGGTCCAGTGGGCTCCCCAGGACAGAGCTGGCCCTTCTAATCAGCTTGTCAAGTTTATTTCTGTCCCTGGTTGATATACTGCTCCCCCAGCAGGCCACTCCAAAGAAGATGGCTGATGCCACTACCGAGTTGAAGAAAGTCCTAAGTGCCCCCCGGATTCCAAAGGCTCTCAGCTTCAAGCAGGTAGAGTCTGCTGTTGCCCTTCCTGTACAGGACCTCCATATGATCTGCCCAGTCCAGCTTATTATTAAGGAGCAAACCCAGGTACTTATAGGTGTTCACAATCTCGATGCCCGTCCCCAGGATGTCCACTGGTTTAGGAGGGCATCTGCCTTTACGGAAGTCCACCACCATCTCCTTGGTCTTCAGGTGGTTCCGCTGGCACCAGTCCACAAAATCCCGGTTCAGTTCTCTGTACTCCCTATCATCATCGTCTGTGATGAGACCTACTATTGCAGAGTCATCAGAATACTTCTGTAGATAGCAGCTAGATGAGTTGCACCTAAAATCTGCAGTGTACAGTGTGAAGAGGACAGGGGCGAGAACCATACCCTGAGGTGCCCCCGTATTACAGATCACGGTATCTGACACACAATCTTGGATTCTTACGTATTAAGGTCGATTTGTGAGGTAGTCTAGGATCCAGTTAGAGAGGTGGTGGTCCACTCCAGCAAGGCCCAGCTTGTCTCTCAGTAACCTGGGCTTTATGGTGTTAAAAGCACTGGAGAAATCAAAGAACATTATTCTCACCGTGTTCCCTGGTTTCTCCAGGTGAGACAGAGCCCCGTGCAGAAGGTGGATGATGGCATCATCTACCCCAATGCCCGGCTGTGATGATTCTGCTGAAATATGGCTGTAACTCAAAGTTATATTTTGGTCTCTGGGTATAGTGTCTCCCTTCTTGCTTGCACTCATTCATAATGTGCACAACCCACTCATAGGTATATTGGCAGTAGTGGCCGGGCTGGAACAATAGGGCATTGTATCCATCACAGCAGGGACCCATTCTATTCCTACACAGCTCTGAGGGATCAAACAAACATGCATTGTTCAAGCCTGGGCTGTTGATCAGACCTGCCTGATAACATTGTATCATGTCACTTGGTCTCATCTACATACAAAGGGTCTGGACTTGAGTGGATTATTCAATCAGACTTGCTGCCGCCGATGACCTCATTCTGGGAGGTGGCATAAAGGGTATAAAAGATGAGGTAAGAGGCCTGTGGGGAGAGATTATGCTATGGAGATGATGCTATGGAGTTGAGACAGACCATCACAGACTACAAGAGAACACCATGAGGAGATTTTTTGTAATGAGACTACTGGACTAATGCTGAGAGACTGTGATGAGAGCATGCAGGCTGGATTATTGTATTAATGCCACATGCTAAACAGCCTCCACTGGTTATTCACACATGACAGAGCATGTGTGAGTGTTGGACTACAGAACCACATCAAGGACATGTGTGGTAAAGTAATCATTTCACCTTTATCCCTTTTATTTTATTTGTACTGTATCTTGTAACTAGTAACTGTTAATGCTTGCATACATCTGCATATCTGTTCTGAACTGCATGTGTTAGATGTTAATACCGACCCATTTAGGGGTTAATAAATATATAAAATTTAGAAGGCTTGTCTTGTATTTATCTGTGAACCCAACATTCACTGGCGGTGAGTGTGGTTTTTATATGAAAGAGGACTCAGAGGTGGGAGCCAAAGCGGTTTGGCGCACTGAGGATCTTTCACACCGGCCGATAAGCAAACTGGAGAGGGTCCATAGCGGGGCTCACTAGAGGGCGAGAACCAATCTCTCTAAGATCTTCATCAGGTGGGATGTCAGTGCTACAGGTCTGTAGTCATTGAGGTCCATAGGCTGAGGTTTCTTTGGAACTGGTACCACACAAGAAGATTTCCATAATTCAGGGACTATTTCCTGCCTCAGGCTCATATTATACATATATGTAATTATACAACACAGCTGGTCCCCACAAGTCTTAATTAGCCTTGCACTGATGTCATCTGGCCCTGCGGCTTTCCTCGCCTTGATCTTTTTCATCTCCTTCCTCACCTGGGCCCGTGTGAAGGTCAGACTGTGGTCAGGTAAAGACGGATTTCTGAATTTACTGGTCTTTTGGGAAGTAGCCGCATGGGGAGAAGTCATTGTGGTGGGGGGAACTGAAGGACATGCTGGGGTGGGAGGAGCTGGTATGTGATCAAATCTGTTGAAGAATAGGTTTAGTTCATTAAGCCAATTAACATCTGCCTCAATCTGGCAGACAGACTGTTTATGACCCGAAATTGACTTAAGCCCCTCCCAGACCCCCCTTATGTCTTTTCTTTCCATTTGCTTTTTCATCTTTTCCTTATAACTGGCTTTTCCCTGCCTGATTTGATGCCTCAGCTCCTTTTGTACTTCCCTCAACCCCTCCTTATCTCTTGTCCTGAATGCCATCTTTTTCTTTTTAAGTAGTGTTTTTATATCAGAGTTAATCCATGGTTTGTTGTTGGAGAAGCACCTCACCACTTTTGTGGGTACTGTGTTGTCCACACAAACATTAATGTAGTCCGTTATGCAGTGTGTGAGTCCTTCTATATCTTCTCCATAAGAATCCTGCAGAACTTCCCATGCAGTTGTGTCAAAACAATCCCTCAGAGCCTCATCACTCTCCTCGGACCATATCCTCACTGTGCGGGTGACAGCTGGTTCTCTACGTACAAGTGGCTTGTACACAGGTCGGAGATGCACTAGGTTGTGATCCGATCTTCCCAGGGGCGGTAGGGCTGATGAGTTATATGCCTCCCTCGCGTTGGCAAAGAACAAGTCCAGTGTTTTGTTGTCTCTTGTGTGGCAGGTTACATACTGTGTGAAACTGGGCAGTGTGGATGATGGAGAGGCATGGTTGAAGTCTCCAGACACAAGAAAGAGAGCCTGGGGGTGTTTCAACTGCAAATGGCTTACCGTGGCTTGTAGGACCTCGCAGGCATCGTCAGCTTTCGCAGAGAGGGGACATATGCAGCTATCACGATGACATGCAATAGTTCCCTTGGTAGATAGAAAGGTCTCATGCTCACAGCTAATAGTTCAATGTCCTTACATCAAGTTTGCTCCTTAATCACAATGTGCCTAGGATTACACCATCTATTATTCACAAACATTGCCAGCCCTCCTCCTTTCCTCTTACCGCTTTCCCTTGTCCTGTCTGCCCGAAGGAGTTTAAAACCATCCAAGGAGATCAGAGGGTCAGGAGTAACTTCAGTGAGCCAAGTCTCTGTAAGTAGCATCATTCTGCACACCCGAAACTCCTGATTATGCCTGGTGAGCGCTGTTATTTCGTCCATCTTGTTTGCAAGAGATCTCACATTGCCCATAATGATGGAGGAGAGAGTTGGTCTGTAACGTCTCTTTTTAATCCTCTGAAGAATTCCAGCTCTGCACCCCCTCCCCCCTCTTTTTCCTTCTCCAGAGCTCTTGGGGGATGTGTGGGCAAATGGTAAGCAGCCCTGCTGTGTCTCTAAGCTGCAAAAGGTTCTCCCTGGAGTAGACAAAAGAATTGTCTGCAGGCACAATAGTTCCCATTTCAAGCAGAACAAAAAGACAGATAAAAAAAAAGTATCACAGAGGTCCAATTCCAAGTCTTTGTGTGTTTCTTCATAGTCCCTTAAGTAGAGAGATAAAAAACAAGACAAAGAAAGAAAAATAAGAGAGAGACTCAGAGCTGCTGAGACAGGCTGCCACTCCAGCGGTGCCATCTTGGAAACCTTACAAAAGTGTGATAGAGCATGTTTCACAGATGCAGAACAGAATTTCAGCTGTAAAGCCAATTTATAAAGAGCATATGGAAAGGGCTCAAGGAGCCCATTAAATGATTTATGATAGGGGGGCCCACGACTGCATATTTGAGATCAAGTTTTAGAGTATTAGTCCTTATTAGAGATGGGTGAACCTCCCAAAATTCATTTAGTTTTGGGTTGAACAAGTTTGTTATTAACCACACCTTAAATCGGTTTAAAACGTAGTGTAGAACACTCATAGGGCTCCTAGAAACCTATTTATCCAGTTTCTACCTCTCTAAGACAATCTCAGCCGCGGTTATGTCAAAGTGGAGGTTAAAAGTGGGTCCATGGAAAAATGAATGGTAAGCAGTGTATATAAAATACTACTTTAACCTGCCACTCGCTTTTACACTTTTAATGCTCCAAAATTGCCCTTTTTGGGGGAAAAAGTACTTGCCTGCGTTTTTTTTAGACACACATTGTGGTTATATTGCAAAAAGCAATGGATTTGTAGAAAAATTAGCTTCTTTTGATGGCTTGTGATTGCTACAGGGGATTGTTATTTGGAAGACAAATGTGTGACTGTGAGCCACTTGAAAAGTGATGAAGAATTTGCTTTTTTTTTTTAATTTTTCAAAGGAAAACATGCATAAAGTTCTGTAAAAACAGACTGAAAAGAGCAATATATCCTTCAAAACAGACAATAAAACAAGCAAAGATAAGCGGAGGCGTATCATGTAACATCTTGAGGACCTGGCATAAATAACAAATTAACAAATTAACAAGAGGGTGGAGGAAAGTAAGGATCGACCTGTAAAATAAAATGTCAGTACAAGAAAATATATGTATACATAGCTACAAAGGAGTAGAAGTGGGTGTGTAACCTAGGTTCAGGGAATCTGAGCCGTATTGTTAACTGTAAGGAATTGGATGATGAGATAGCCAGGGGGAGATCATTGGAAGTAAAAGGAATTGAGCTTACCATTTTGACAAGCAATCATATGTTCTTGCATGCAGTTAGTAGAGATAATAGATTTAAGTTCTGCTAGGGACGGGATAGTAGAGGATTTCCAAAGGCGAGCAATTAGTAACCGGGCTGCATGGAGGAAGTGACATGTGAGAGTTCTAAAAGGAGTAGGAATATTACTGATCCTAAGAAGGAGGAGAGCCAGGGAGGCTGAAGGGGTAACAGTAAATCGTATGTAGCCACTAAATAATTTGAGGGTGGCATGCCAGAATGAAACAATGCGCGGGCAACTCCAAAAGATATGAAAAAGTGATCCTGTTTGCCCACAGCCTCTCCAACAATAGGAGGAAGATGTTGGGTAGATTTTTGAGAGTCTCAGTGGGGTGTAATACCATCGTAAGAGAAGCTTGTGATATTGTTCCCAATGAGAAGCACAAGAAGTAGACTTGTGAGCCCATTATTCCAGTCCGACACGCCAAAGTTTCTAGCGAATTCAGACTCCCACTTCCAAAGAGGTAATTTAGTAATTTGGTGGTCGTTGGCTACTAGGAGGTAAAGAGGTTTGACACCCCTAGATTTCAAGGCAATCGAACTTTGTAGAAAATCCCCTAGGATGGCTGGAATGGAGGAGGTGATAGAAGGTTTAGATGACAAAAGTTCTCTAATTTGGATGTTTCTGAACACCTCCTGCGAAGGGAGTAGGAATTTAGATTGAAGTTGTGCAAATGATAAAATGGAATGGTTGTGGAATAGGTCAGAGATGTGACACAATCCGCTAGAAATCCAAGATGATAAAGAAATATTGGGAATATGATGCATCAGAGCTTGGATTGGAATAGCCATGTGTACCCTGGGAAGAGAAGAGTGATGAGAGGAACACCCCACCCACCAGGCCTCAAGGAAGCTTCGTCATTGTAGAGAAGGAGATGCGTGGTTTCATCTGTTGCCAAATGTACGCATTAATTTATTTGTGGAGAGATGAAAATGTGGAAGTGGGAATAGGAATTAATAATGTTCTAAGAAAATATAAAATCCGTGGAAGTATAAGCATTTTATAAAGGACTATTCTGCCCATCCAAGAGTGTTCAAATTTAGCCAATCTGTTCAGTTCAAATTGAAGAGTAGAAATTAAAGGGGGGAAATTGGCTGCTGCTAGAGACTTTACCAAAGGCGTTAAGTTAATCCCCAAGTACGGAGTTAGGATTCCATTGGAAGGAAAAATGACTGCTCAAAAATTTCCGAGTATGAGGGGAAATATGGATGCCTAATAGTTGGGATTTGGCTTCATTGATCTTATAGTAGGAAATTTGACCAAAAGAGTTCAGAACGTCTAACACTGCTGGGAGGGATTCCAGGGGACGCGTCAGTGTGAGAATCACGTCATCAGCAAATAGGTTCAGTTTGTGAGAGTGTTGTCCATCATAGAGACCATGAATCCCTTGATTTGTTCTAATACACTCAGCCAAAGGTTCCATAACTATAGAAAAAATGAGAGAGGAGAGGGGGCAACCCTGGCGAGTCCCATTTGTTATTTGAAACGTTTCAGAAAAAACTCCGTTGACCAATACGGGTGCCGAGGGGACCGTATAAAGGGCAGATATTGCTGAGAATATGGGACCAGAGAAACCAAGCCTCCGGAGGGCCTCAAAAGCGAAGAATTTGCTTTTCAGAAAAAAAAAAGCCACCAAAAATTATCTTATGATGGGAGCAGATGTTAAATCAAAATTATTATTGTTATTTTTTTTATACCACATAGCACTGTGGCAGCGGCACCAACAGTGTGCTATAATGGAATTTGATGGTGGATCAGGCTACAGGACATGTCTGTCTGAGTTTTGGCAGTTATGGTAGCTGTGGCAACATGTGTGGCAGTGCAGCAGGGTATAATATGATGGACCAGGTTGCAGGACATTTCTGCCTGACTGGTGGCATTGCTGGTAGAAACTAGGCAGTTGTAGCAACATCTGTGGCAGTGCAGCAGTGAATAATATGATGGATCAGGCCACAGGACATTGACTCCTGCTGAAACTGACGCTCCAGCATGTGCAACACTGCCACTCAATGTGCTCTTCACCTTGCAAGCAAGTAGTGGAGTGACAATTGACATAATTTCAAAAAAAATTTGGGGCACACAACCAAAAGTACCTTACAACCATGAAATGAAGGAGGGGAAATGGAACCAAAGACTTGTCCTGGTGAAGTTGAGGTGGGAAATGGTCCAGTGTGTAGGAACTGGAGGAGGTGGATTGAAGCCACTTGGTGTTGAAATTGTGCCTGCCCTGCACCTGTGAGGTGATGTCAGTACTAGAAAGCACTGGGCCTTTCTAGACTATGGCCTCTGATGCTCAAAACATTGACTCAGTGGACCATTTGTGGGCCATGACAGCTGATGTATTGTCTTTTACCAATAGTTTATGCTCCACATATTGAGGGTGGTATGCACCTTTCCCCACATGGACATTTACAAGGAGAGGCCTGTCAAGCAGGAAAATTTTCCTTGAGAAATAATGGTGGCTAGGTATTCTTCATGGACTGTGCCCTGCCATCAGATGGTGAAACGCAGTGGATTCCACTAAGTGGCATGGCAGCGACCACCAAACTTGCAGATCATCCAGATGACTGGATGCTAGTAGGATGTGACATTGCCCTGGATGTGCTAGGTGTGGAATAGATGTGGCCTGCTGACAAATGGGGGAAGGAGTGGAATGGTCTTGCTCCCTTAGTGCAACTGCTAATTTGCTTTTGCCAAATATGCTGATGATGCATTTCATGTTAGTATGGAGAGACCTAGTTCCTAATGTGTGCCTTGACTAATGCCTAATTATCAGTGGTGAACCTAGCCTCTTTGCTGCCTGAGGTGGACTATAGAAAGACGCCCCCACTGATCAGCTGTTTGAATGGTACCTGTGTAAGCGCCATGACCGCTTCTCTGTTTACATAGTGTCATTCATCTCATAGCGGCCATGTAATGTAACTACAACCTTGTCCTATACATGTCTATGTGACAAGGCTGTAATTACATCACACGGCCACTATAAACACACAGCTTATAATATAAACAGGCGCTATAGCCCCTGTTTATAGCGCCCCATTTCACACACTATAATTTCCGCAGCAGCCCCTGCACACTGTATTATGTCTCGCAGCGGCCCCTGCACATGGTATTATGTCTCACAGCGGCCCCTGCATATGGTATTATGCTCCATAGTGGCCCCTGCATACTTTATTATGCCTCGCAGCAGCCCCTGTACACAGTATTATGTTCCACAGCAACCCCTGCACACAGTTTTATGCTCCCTAGTGGCCTCTGCACACGGTATTATGCTCCATATTGGCCCCTGAACACGGTATTATGCTCCACAGTGGCCCCTGCACACAGTATTATGCTCAATAGTGGCCCCTGCACTGGTATTATGCTCCATAGTAGCCCCTGCACTGGTATTATGCTCCATAGTGGCCCCTGTACTTGTATTATGCTCCATAGTGGCCCCTGCACTTGTATTATGCTCCATAGTGGCCCCTGCACAGGGTATTATGCTCCATAGTGGCCCCTGCACAGGGTATTATGCTCCACAGTGGCCCCTGCACAGGGTATTGTGCTCCACAGTGGCCCCTGCACACGGTATCCTGGACACCGGTGCACTCCTTGCAGCTTTCGGCCCTGTTTAATTGCGCACACACGTCACGTGATCAGGCCGGCGACGCGACCTGATGACGTCACCAGAGGCCCCAAGCATACTCGGAGTAACATCGGATTGCAGGCAACGTGAGTAGCATTGGTTTTTATGTTCCCTCACCTCCCCTGGGCCTCTTATTATAATACTCTGGGATCTGAAAAGACCGCAGAGTATAATAATAGTAGTATTTGAAGCCCGCGGCCTCAATTACCGATGCATACGGCTGCTCACAGCGGCATCCACTTCCCCTTCGGCGTCCCATAGCAGAAGGGGAAGCAGAGGTGGCCACGAGCAGATGCGGGGTAGGTAAATAAATAGACCGTTACCTGCTGGGGATGTGTGATCACATCATCCTTTTTATACATGTTGTCCTACTCCAAGCGGTATAGGCTTGAAAGCCAACTACCAATTAAGTAAATCTGGTGATGTGCATCTCTGTAATGAGGAGGGGTGTGGTCTAATGGCATCAACACCCAATATAAGGTGTGCTTAATTATTAGGCAACTTCCTTTCCTTTGGCAAAATGGGTCAGAAGAGAGATTTGACGGACTCTGAAAAGTCAAAAATTGTGAGATGTCTTGCAGAGGAATGCAGCAGTCTTGAAATTGCCAAACTTTTGAAGCGTGATCACCGAACAATCAAGCGTTTCATGGCAAATAGCCAACAGGGTCGCAAGAAGGGTGTTGAAAAAAAAAAGGCGCAAAATAACTGCTAATGAATTGAGGAAAATCAAGTGTGAAGCTGCCAAGATGTCATTAGCCACCACCATCTTATAATTGAACCTATTCTATTTGGGGGGAGTGAATATAAATCAAGTAGCCTCCTCTCACTCCTTTTATAGGTACAAAAACCGCAGCAAAATACCATGAAACTGCGGTAAGTATATTGGAAACACTGCAGGATGATATTCTAAAGCTGCAGTAAGTTTCAATAAAACGCTAGATATATCCAATTACTATCAGTACTAGAGATGGTATATAGAATGTATATAGTGGAGTTTCAAATCGCCAATGTGAAGCTCTAAACACCACACCCAGACTCTATCTTATCAGAAATAAGGAAGGAAATGATCTTTGACTCCAACAGGAGCATGATACACCAGATACTGAATCAAGTCCTCCCATTCACTAAGACATATATATCTCCTCTCTCCCTCATTTTCCTACGCGTTTCCCCTAGTGGATAATCATAGCACCAGGTTCATCCGGGGAGATTTTCTAACTTCATGGAGAAGAAATGCATAGATAGCGCAAAAAATGCGGTAAGAACCACAGTTCCCGACGCCCAGATGGTAGGCGCCGGTACTTCAATGTTAAGCCTCCGCACACTACACTGTGATCAGGTCACGTGATAAGTCTGACCATACAGATGTGATTTTAGGGCAGTTTTAAAGCTGTTGTAGTTGGGGATTAATCGGATTGTCTAGGGTAAAGCATTCCAGAGCACCGGTGCAGCTCAAGAAAAGTCTTGGAGACGGGAGTAGGATGATCGGATAACAGGGGATGCAAGTCTAAGGTCATTGGCAGAACGGAGAGGATGGTTAGGGCGGTAGACAGTGACGAGAGAGGAGATATAGGGGGGCGCAGTGCTATGGATGGATTTTTGGGTCAGTGTGATAATTTTATACTGTATTCTGTGATGGATGGGCAACCAATATAGCGACTGACACAAGGTAGATGCATCTGTATACCGGTTTAACAGAAAGATGAGTCTGGCGGTTGCATTTAGGACAGATTGTAGTGGGGACAGTTTAGTAAGAGGAAGCCCAATTAGAAGAGAATTGCAATCGTGAAGACGAGAGAGAATCAGAGCGACAATGAGGGTTTTTAATGTTTCCACGGTGAGAAAAGGGCAAATTCTAGAGATGTTTTTAAGATGCAGGTGACAAGAGTGTGCAAGTGTCTGAATATGTGGGGTAAAGGTGAGATCTGAATCAATTACAACCCCCAGACAGCAGGCATGCCACCTCGGGGTAATAGTAAGGCCACATACAGAAATGGAGATATCAGGGGGGGCGTGGCTAACTGCTGAAGCAGCAGGACGCATATTTTCAGAGCTCCAGCGACACCGTGTCTATCCACCGCAGCTCTCACCCATCTTAGGCGCCATGAGCTCCAGAAGTCCCAGGGGTCTTCCCCCAGACCCCAGTGTATAGCATCGGAGGCTCTGATTGCGGGCACAGGCAAATTCCCGGAGGTGCTGCTGCGAGGCCTACAGCGCTGATCTTTGCCGCCGCCATCTTCAAACCTCGGCCTACCAGAGGGGGATTCTCTATCGCCAGATCATCGCTGCCATCCTTGATCCCTCTGGCCCCATTAGGCCTCAGGGGTGTCCCCCACCCCAGTCGGTTACTTCTGAGGCCCCGGGGCTAATATATCACGCCGCTACCCGGAGGACCTGCTGAGGCCTACCGCTGCAGAAGGCGCAGCTGCCATCTTGGATTTTTGGAGCTCCCTATTCTTGCAGCCTGCTATAGCCTCCTCTGCTCCCCTCGCATACCTACCTGCCGGCATCCTCTTCAACGTGCTCCCCGCTCCGCTTCTCTTCTGCCTGGAGCCACTGGGGGATGTATACCGCTGGTCTGCACGGCATGCTGCTGCCATCTTGGGGCCTACTCCGGGAGGAAGCCTGCTCTACAGGGGTGATAGTAAGCCTGACATATAGCTCCAGCTGCTCCGCTTCTGTCATCCCTCCATCAGAATCACATATCAACTACTACAGTAGAGGTAGAGATATACGGATGTATGTCCATTGTCTACAAACTTCCCTGACCCTCTATAACTCTTCCGGGTTGGGCCGCCGCCAGTGTCCTGTCTTGGGGAGGGGAGTGCCGAGCCCCTACATATCCACCAGGGGGGCTCCTCACCTTCCCCTAGACGTACAGCAAGTGGACTTCTCCTAGTGCCATTGCTCAGGATCGTATATCAACTTCTTCTATCCCTCATTAAGCCGTAGATTTATATGTAGACTTTAAACAAAAAGGCGAATCTCTCGGGGGCGCAACCTGACCGCAAAGAGTGATGGAGTGCTGAGCCTGCAGCTCCGTCACAGGGGGAATTAGAAAGTTACTCTACTTGTTCTACATGGTGTAGTTATGGTTAAGATTGGAAGAGATAAACCTGGTGACCCACCTGGTACGCCTACAACCACTCGTCAAGAAGCAGATATGCACAAATTTTTATGAAAAACTAGCCCTCACCCCAGACCTGGTGCACCCAAGATGGCGTCAAGTACGGCACGCGCTAAAGGACAATGTGAGGAAACGGATCTGGATAGCGAGGTAGAAGAAGAGAACACCGCTTCCTCGCAGGCTGGTATTTCAAAAAGCTTCATCAAAAAAGCTCTCTCTCAGGCTCTACAACCAGTTCTGGCAGATCTGGCAGATATAAAGGCGGACCTATCCACTTTAGGGAGACGGGTGGAGGCTACAGAGAATGCGTGCTCAGATTTAGCTCAGTGCTCAGTAGCTCTAGCTACACAGGCGGCAACGCAGAAAGAACACATTGACAGAGCGCTCACTCTCCTAAAAGATCAAGAGAATCGTAGCAGAAGAAGAAATATCAGAGTGAAAGGCTTACCTGAAACTTGTACACCTGATTCTCTTCGTATGGTGATGATGGGCCTTTTCACCACCCTTCTTGGTGCAGAGAGAGTGACAACAGTCTCAGTGGAAAGAGTAAATCGAGCTTTATGTCCAAAACATAGGGCTCTAAGGTAGCTCTGAGGTTCACCGCAGTCACATAACATGCCCCGCGTGTTGGTTTCTGAGACCTCTGGCGGAGACCGCACTTTTGGTGCTCTTTGCATAACTGCCCTAACTACCGAACAAAATGTAGTATTGTTCACTAAAACCTGCCCCACATGGTTGTCTGTTGATGGCCTTGCTGGTTTCTTACACCTTTCTGCACCCTATTGGAGATGTCTTTTAACTTTTTATAGCATCTCTTCCATAACACAAAACAAATATCCTTCTTCCGCATGTGCGTAATATCGCAAAGATTTATCGCTCATACCTATTAGTGACGTGCTGTTATCTCATTACGCCTGCAAACATCCTCTCCATTTTGTAGAATATTCAATAGCGTATTTAGCTACTTTTATGAGTACTTACATACTTAATACCCCCATAGATCAGGTTTGTTTGTTGTACATATAACACCCCGGTGGTAGTGAGGAGGAAGTATCTGACCTCCACACTAGTTTCCTGACCGGAACACAGTTGTACATTCACGTAGCAAGCCTTACAGGCAAGGCTTGCCCTTCTCTCTCATAACACAATTTGCTTGACACTATTTTTGAAATACCTTGAGTGTTTACTTTAAGCATTGATTAAACAGTTGCTGTTATATATTTCAACTGCATTTGTACCCTCCCACCTTCCCCCGGTTTTCCCTACTAACTTTCTACTTCCTTAGCTCTTCTTCTTCTGATAAGTTTCTCCATCTCCTATGCTGAATATAGAGAATGGCTAAGGCATTGATAACAACCTTCAACATTCATGGCCTCAACGCTCCACAGAAGAGACATAGTCTCCTACTACTCATTAAGAAGCTGCAATCCAAGATCCTCTTCCTACAAGAGACACATTTTAAGAAAGGTCGCATTTCTAAATTACCAACAAACTACTTCGCCCAGTGGTTCCATGGTGAGAGCACCTCTTCCTCCTCACGAGGAGTCTCCACAGCTATACACCATTCTATTTCTTTCAAGTGCCAGCACAAATATAGTGATGAGGAGGGGCATATCTTGTTCATTAAAGGCACCATTGCCTCGACTACATACAGTCATATGAAAAAGTTTGGGCACCCCTATTAATCTTAATCATTTTTAGTTCTAAATATTTGGGTGTTTGCAACAGCCATTTCAATTTGATATATCTAATAACTGATGGACACAGTAATATTTCAGGAGTGAAATGAGGTTTATTGTACTAACAGAAAATGTGCAATATGCATTAAACCAAAATTTGACCGGTGCAATAATTTGGGTACCCTTATCATTTTATTGATTTGAATACTCCTAACTACTTTTTACTGACTTACTGAAGCACAAAATTGGTTTTGTAACCTCACTGAGCTTTGAACTTCATAGCCAGGTGTATCCAATCATGAGAAAAGGTATTTAAGGTGGCCAATTGCAAGTTGTTCTCCTATTTGAATCTCCTCTGAAGAGTGGCATCATGGGCTCCTCAAAACAACTCTCAAATGATCTGAAAACAAAGATTGTTCAAAATAGTTGTTCAGGGGAAGGATACAAAAAGTTGTCTCAGAGATTTAACCTGTCAGTTTCCACTGTGAGGAACATAGTAAGGAAATGGAAGACCACAGGGACAGTTTTTGTTAAGCCCAGAAGTGGCAGGCCAAGAAAAATATCAGAAAGGCAGAGAAGAAGAATGGTGAGAACAGTCAAGGACAATCCACAGACCACCTCCAAAGAGCTGCAGCATCATCTTGCTGCAGATGGTGTCACTGTGCATCGGTCAACAATACAGCACACTTTGCACAAGGAGAAGCTGTATGGGAGAGTGATGCGAAAGAAGCCGTTTCTGAAAGCACGCCACAAACAGAGTCGCCTGAGGTATGCAAAAGCACATTTGGACAAGCCAGCTTCATTTTGGAAGAAGGTCCTGTGGACTGATGAAACAAAGATTGAGTTGTTTGGTCATACAAAAAGGCGTCATGCATGGCGTCCAAAAAACACAGCATTCCAAGAAAAACACTTGCTACCCACTGTAAAATTTGGTGGAGGTTCCATCATGCTTTGGGGCTGTGTGGCCAATGCCGGCACCGGGAATCTTGTTAAAGTTGAGGGTCGCATGGATTCAACTCAGTATCAGCAGATTCTTGAGAATAATGTACAAGAATCAGTGACGAATTTGAAGTTACGCCGGGGATGGATATTTCAGCAAGACAATGATCCAAAACACAGCTCCAAATCTACTCAGGCATTCATGCAGAGGAACAATTACAATGTTCTGGAATGGCCATCCCAGTCCCCAGACCTGAATATCATTGAACATCTGTGGGATAATTTTGAAGCGGGCTGTCCATGCTCGGCGACCATCAAACTTAACTGAACTGGAATTGCTTTGTAAAGAGGAATGGTCAAAAATACCTTCATCCAGGATCCAGGAACTAATTAAAAGCTACAGGAAGCGACTAGAGGCTGTTATTTTTGCAAAAGGAGGATCTACTAAATATTAATGTCACTTTTCTGTTGAGGTGCCCATACTTTTGCACCGGTCAAATTTTGGTTTAATGCATATTGCACATTTTCTGTTAGTACAATAAACCTCATTTCAATCCTGAAATATTACTGTCCATTGTGTCCATCAGTTATTAGATATATCAAATTGAAATGGCTATTGCAAACACCCAAATATTTAGAACTAAAAATGATTAAGATTAATAGGGATGCCCAAACTTTTTCATATGACTGTATACATTAGCTAACATCTATGGCCTTATGGTGAATCAGATCCCCTGGCTACTGAAGATTCTAGATGATCTCAGTTTATTCGCTGAGGGAGCAGTGATTTTAGGTGGAGACCTGAATGTAACTTTAAATCCCTTATTAGACATGTCCGCTGGGAAAACTCACATCTCACAGGCCGCTCTCCGGAAACTACACTCTAAATTGGAGGACCTTCAACTGTTAGACATATGGCGCCTACACTCTCCATCTGTGAAAGACTTAACTTCCTTTTCGAACCCCAGACAATCCTTTCAGAGATTGGACTATCTTCTGTTGTCAAGATCTCTGTTGCTGCTCTGATCTGTGCTGCCAGCTGCAAGAGAAGGTCTCATTGAAAAATTCCTCTCTTCCATACAGCTGCCACATCTTACCACTGACCAAACGACCACGCTACTAAACCTGATCTCTGATGATGAATTAAGAAAGACTATCCTTAGTTTTCCCCCTAACAAAAGCCCTGGCCCAGATGGCTTTCCGTTAAAATATTCTAAGATGTTCTTACATATTGTATTGCCGCATTTGCAACAATCACTCAACGCTCTTATGCAAGGTGATACCTTACCCAAGCAGGCTCAGGAGGCCTTTGTCACCCTGATTGCCAAGGAGGGGAAAGATCTTACCCTATGTGGTAGTTATAGACCAATCTCACTGTTGAATTTGGACGCAAAGTTTTGGGCGAAGTTGCTGGCTTTGAGGATGCAACAGCTTCTTCCCTCACTCATTCACGAAGAACAGACAAGTTTTATTAAATCAAGAGAAGGCAAGGACAATTCAGCCAACTCCTTCAGGCCATAGATTATGCACAATCCACCGGAACTACATTGACGTTCCTGGGAGTAGACGCCGAAAAGGCATTTGATAGGGTAGACTGGGACTTCCTGATAGCAACTCTTTGCAAATTTGGTTTCCCTGATCCCTTCATCTCTGCCATATGGACACTATATTCAAATCCACACGCTAGATTAAAAATTAATGGCACCCTATCACCAGCTTTTGATATTTCCAACGGAACTAGACAAGGATGCCCACTCTCACCATCTCTCTTCATACTATCTCTTGAACCCTTGCTACAAATGGTGAGACAAGACCCAGACGTGGTGGGCCTTTGGATGGGGGACACAGTGCTGACCGCAGAGGCATTTACAGATGATATCCTTTTTGTAGTTTCCAACCCTGAAAGAGGACTACTTCGACTGCAAGAATTGATGTCCAAATATGGAGAAGTTTCAAATTGTAAGGTTAATGACGGCAAGTCTGAAAACTAGTTCCCTTCAACAGACATGGTGTGATACAAAAACTGAAAATTCACAGATTTTTATACACATGGTTTTTCAAAGGATTTTAGAGTCCTTAAAAAAACCAAAACAAAATGCAATCTAAGTAGAGAAGTTATTTACAACAGGTCAAAAAACAATCTGGAAAGTTGTGGTGCGTGACAGAGGGATCTGTTATCTGTTTCTCTACTTAGATTGCATTTTGTTTTGGTTTTTTTAAGGACTCTAAAATCCTTTGAAAACCATGTGTATAAAAATCTGTGACTTTTCAGTTCTTGTATCACACCATGTCTGATGAAGGGAGCTAGTACTCCTGAAAGCTTACTTATAAATATACTCATTTAGCCTCTAAAAGGTATTGCCTGATTTCTTCACTCTTCCACTACTTTCAATGGCTAACACGGTACAACATTATACTACTAGCAGGTCTGAAATACTACCTGTCAATATCCCACTGGCATTGAAAGAGCGCCTTAAAAGGTCACTCCCCTTCACCTGGGTAACGCACTCCATTAACTATTTGAGAGTAAAACTAACACCTCATATCGACCAAATCTATGCTGCAAATTTCACACCGTTGCTTCAGGAGATTCAAACGCTGCTTAAGACATATGATATTCCATTCCTTTCCTGGTTCAGCAGGAGGAATTTGCTGCAAGCCTATATTGTCCCTAAAATTTTGTATAAATTACAGATGCTCCCGATCTCATTACAATCTTCATTCTTTAAGACAGTGAGAACTTTATTTTCCCGCTATGTCTGGAAACAAAAGAGACCGAGATTGGCACACTCTGCGCTTACTCGCCCGAGAGCAGAGGGCGGAAAAGGTCTGCCTGATATGAGGAATTACTATGTGGCAATACAGCTTCAGCTATGGCTGGAACTAGTCAGCCCATCTAAATCTCCAATTTCCAAAATTGTTATGGCAACTCATACATCAGATGTCCTAAGAAATTTATGGCTACCGGATCCAAGTCGCTTCCTCCTCCCGAAGTTTAGTCTACTCCTGAGAGGTGTATGTGAAGTTTGGCACACTATGCAGCCCTGAATTGCACCCACACCATCTTTATGCTTGCCGATGGGCCTACCCACCCATTTGATGAGTGAAATAAAGCACCCTCTCAAGGATTTTTGGACCCAGCTTCTGCCCTACCCACTATGCCATTACAAGATCTTGACCAGATGGTACAGAACCCCTGATTGGCTTTATTCCCACGGTCTTGCGCAATCTATCATCTGCTGGAGATATAAAAATGATACTGGTTCTATTCTTCATATATTGTGGTCCTGCCCGATTATTTCTATCTTCTGGAAAGCAGTGGAGGCGGAGGTACGGAGAATTGGATTCTCCTCCTTCTGTCTCTCTCCAGATTTATTGGTGTTTATTAGGCCCCTACCTTCATTTTCCAAAGCCTCACAATATCTCATTTACCACTTAATTGCAGCTGCAAAGTCGCTGATCGCACCGCTCTGGTTGCAACGCACTGCGCCATCTCTAGACCAATGGAAAAAACAAAGTGAACCAAATTGCTAGATTTGAAGAGCTCACCAGCTGGATAAAACGTATGCACACCCGCTATCTAAAAACATAGGACCCCTGGCTAAATGGTTTGTTGAATATAGCTCTCTTATATACGTATGTAGTACTTGTTGTGAACATATTTTGTATTCTGTAAGACGTTCTTACTCTGTGCTAGATGCCAAGTATGTACTTCTTGTTCAAAAAAGAAATGGAGATATCAGGGTTAGGTCGGTTAGTAGATGGAGGGAACACAAGAAGTTCAGTTTTTGAAAGATTCAATTTCAGATAAAGAGAAGACATGATGTTAGAGACAGCAGAGAGACAGTCACTGGTGTTCTGTAGTAGTGCAGGAGTAATGTCACAGGATGAGGTATACAGTTGGGTATCATCTGCATAAAGATGGTATTGAAAGCTAAATTTGCGAATGGTTTGTCCAACTGGGGCTGTGTACAGAGAGAAGAGGAGGGGACCTAGGACCGAGCCTTGAGGAACCCCAACTGCAAGGGGCAGAGGAGAAGAAATAGCACCAGCGAATGATACACTAAATGAGTGGTTAGAGAGATAGGAAGAAAACCAAGAGAGAGCGGTATCTCTGAGGCCAATAAAATGGAGCATAGTGAGGAGGAGTTTGTGGTCTACAGTGTCAAATGCTGCTGAGAGATCCAGAAGAATAAGTAGTGAATAGTTCCCTATAGATTTAGCCATAAAGAGATCGTTGGAGACCTTTGTGAGGGCTGTTTCTGTAGAGTGTAGTGCACGAAAACCTGACTGTAAGGGGTGCAGAAGGGAGTTGGCAGAGAGATAGCAGATTAGGTGGGAGTAGACCAAGCGTTCCAGGAGTTTAGAGATGAAGAGGAGGTACGAGACAGGTCGGTAGTTAGCAGCACAGGATGGGTCAAGGGAAGGTTTTTTCAGTAGTGGGGTTATGACCGCATGTTTGAAAGAGGAGGGAAAGAGTCCAGAAGAAAGAGAGAGGTTGAAAATTTTAGTAAGGTGAGTTTTAACAGTAGGGGACAGAGACCGAAGGAGGTGTGATGGGATAGGATCGCTTGTGCAAAGTAGTGGGGCGAGAAGAAGAAAGGAACTGGGAAACTTCTTCTTTTGTTGCCAGGTCAAATAATGAGAGTTCACAATGAGGAGCAAGGGAAGGAAGGGGACTGATGCTGCTTGGAGAATGGGTTATTTCCTGATGGATGTTGTCGATTTTGTCTTTAAAGTACGTGGCCATGTCTTAAGCCCTGAGTTCTGTGACAGGTACCCGCACCTTTGGCTTGAGGAGGGAGTGAAAGGTGTCAAAGAGTCGTTTAGGGTTATTGGAGAGAGAAGAGATGAGAGAGGTGAAGTAAGCTTGTTTGGCGAGGTGAAGGGCAGAGTTATAGGCTTTGAGCATAAACATGAAGTGAAGAAAATCTGCAGATGTGTGAGATTTTCGCCATAACCATTCGGCACATCTTGAGCATCGCTGAAGAAAACATGTTTGAGGAGTGTGTTTGAGGAGACACCAAGGTTGCTGGTGTCTGTGTTGGGATTTTTGGACAGTCAAGGGTGCTACTTTATCCAGGATGGCTTTGAGAGTCTCATTGTAGTGTTTGGTGGCCAGTTCAGGACAGGAGAGAAAAGAGATGGGAGAAAGTGATGACTGTAGGGTTTCTGAGAGGTGATGTGTGTTTACAGCCCATAGATTTCTGCATGTGTGGTAAGTCAGTGTGTTTTGTGAAGGACAAGAAGTTTTAATGTTAAAGGAAATAAGGCTGTGGTCGGAAATTGGTAGGTGAGCAAAGAACAAACAGGTTTCTTCAATGGCATAATGGTCAAGGCTGCAGAACATGGCCAGAAAGTCAAGGGTTCAAGACCCAGTGAGCTCAGTTCCTGACATTACTCCCCCTTCTCCAGGAGCATCCTCTGGACGGTACTTGGCTTGGCTTGCCTGGATAGCGCTGATGGAATTCTCTTACCAGTTGTGGAGCATGAATGTTGTTTACTGGTTCCCATGAGTTATCTTCAGGACCATATCCTTGCCACTTTATCAAGCACTGTAACTGATTTCGAAAAATTCTAGAATCCAAAATATTTTCAATAATATATTCCTCTTCTCCTTCAACAATAGCTGAGTCAGGTGGAGGCAAGTTACATCCCGGGAATGGATTTTTCACAAAAGGCTTGAGAAGGGAAGAATGAAAAACAGAGTTAATCCGCATAGAGTCTGGAAGTTTTAAACGAAACGCTACAGAATTAATTTGAACCACAATTTCAAATGATCCAATACATTTCTGACCTAGCTTGGTTGAAAGTATCTTGAGCTGCAAGTTTTTTGTAGAGAGCCATACCTTTTCCCTATACCAAAGGAAGGGAAAGACTTGCGATGTCTATCAGCAGTTTTCTTATAGTGATCCTGAGCTTCATGCAGGGTGTTTGTTAATTTTTCTTGAACTTGCTTCAAGGTAGACAGTCTGTCGGTGACAGCAGAAACTGAAGAAGAAATTGGAAGATTAGGAATAAATGTAGGATGGAAACCCATATTGGCAAAAAATGGACTCTGAGATGTAGAAGAATGCTTGGAGTTGTTATAAGCAGATTCCGCCGTAGGAAGAAAATTAACCCAATCATCTTGGAGATAACTTGTATAACACTGAAAATACTGTTCAAGGGTTTGGTTAGTACACTTTGGCCATTAGACTGTGGATAAAAAGCAGAAGATAAGTTCACTTCAATTCCTAGTGTGGCACAAAAACTCTTCCAGAACTTTGAGATAAACTGTACCCCACGGTCAGAAACTACATTGTCGGTATGCCATGTAGGCGGAAAACTTCTCGAATGACCAATTCTGCAGTCTCTTCAGCAGAGGGTACTCCCTTTGTTGGTATAAAATGAGCCATTTTGGTAAGACGGTCTACCACAACTAGAATTGTGCGCATATCTTTTGAAGATGGTAGTTCAACAATAAAGTCCATAGAGACAAAACCCCAAGGACGAGATGGAATAGGAAGAGTCTGAAGTAATTCTACTGGTGAGGAACGAGGCGTCTTATTCCTAGCACAGGTTTGACAGTAAGAAACATACTTCTTGACATCCATCTGGTATTTAAGCCACCAAAATGAGCGGGACAAAAGTTCTTTGGTCTTTTTAACTCCCATGTGACCTGCGGGTCTAGAGTCATGAACACAGTGCAGAATTTCTAATCGAGTAGTCTCAGGAAGATAAACACACTGATCAAGAGTCCAAACCCTGTCTTTGAATGCCAAATCTATATCTGTAGGGGGATGACTAAGAAAAGGGTCTCCACTATAACCTTCTTTAATCCTCTGAAGTATACCTTTGGAAATGGTTGCCCCCACAAAATTCTTAGCAGGTAAGATGGTGGTTTCGGGTGTGTCATCTTGCTTTATTTTGGAAAACATCCAGGATAAGGCATCTGCTTTTGCATTGTGGGATCCAGGTCTGTAGGAAATTATGAAATTAAATCTTGAGAAAAATAAAGACCATCTAGCCTATCTACCAGAAAGTCTCTTGGCTGATCTGATAAATTCAAGATTTTGGTGATCCGTAAGATGCTCCTTCAAGAAGATGCCTCCATTCCGTGAATGCTTTTTTAATTGCCAGTAATTCTTTATTTCCAATGTCATAGTTTCTTTCAGGAGGTGACATCAGGCAGGCGAAAAAAGCACAAGGATAATGAAGCAACTGTTTATCCCCAACTCTTTGGGACAATACTGCTCCTACTGCCGAATCTGAAGCATCCACTTTAACTATAAATGGGAGGTCTGGATTAGGATGAACTAAGATAGGAGCAAAAGTAAAAAGTATCTTTAATTGGATAAATGCTTCGTCTACACTTGAAGACCATTTAAAAAGAATTCCTTTCTAGGTTAGTTGTGTTATTGGACTAATAACCTTTGAGAAATTCCTAATAAATTTGTGGTAGAAATTTGCAATGCCAACAAATCTTTGGACCTCCTTGACATTCTTGGGCGAAAGCCAGTCTAAAATAGCTTGGCTCATACTAGGGTACATGCGTAATTCTTCTGTAGAAATGATGTACCCCAAAAACTGAATTTCTTTCTTTTCAAATTCAAACTTTTCCAGTTTAATATATAGTTTCTTCTCTTAGATGGCTCAAAAACATGGTAACCTGCTGTAGCGTGTTCAAAATGCTGTCTTCCACTCGTCCCCAGGTCATATACAGACAAGATTGTATGCCCCTTGTAGATCCAACTTGGTAAAGATCTTTGCTGACCATAATTTCTCGAAGAGTGAAGAAATCAGGCAATACCTTTTAGAGGCTAACTGAGTATATTTGATATACTTTCGAGAGTGCTAGCTCTCTTCTTCAGACATGGTGTAATACAAGAAACTGAAAATTCACAGACTTTTTATACACACACAAGACATGGATTTTCAAAGGATCTTGGAATAACAAAATGCAATATAAGTAGAAAAGTTATTTACAACAGGTCAGGAAATAAACAGTCTGGAAAATATTTCCTGACCTGTTGTAAATAACTTCTCTTCTTATATTGCATTTTGTTATTCCAAGATCCTTTGAAGACCCATGTCTTGTGTCTAGCATATCTTCTAAGTCCTCAACTCTGGAGCCGATACCCTGGACATCTTGCGTTATATGAGCAGGTCCTTTCATTACCGGTTGTAAAGTTTTTCAATAAGTTTCTGGAGACCCTTAGAAGAGATGGTAACCATGGAGGTGAAATCTGAGGTATTGCCATTGTCCATAAGGCTTTCAGAATCACACGATTCTGCAGGGTCAGGTATAACGAGGGAACGTTTTGCTGCAGGTATATAGTTCAGTGGTGAGCACTTTTTTTTTTAGATATTTATCAATGTCTGCCTGAGATTTTTTCGACTGTTTTAAACATTAAGAGTTTATTGAAATTTTTGTAACAAGTCTGTGATGAACCAACCCTCAGTTGTACATCTTTCTTAGAAATGTATTTTTACTTGCTCATGTCCGTCCTCCCCCTACCTGTTGGAATGTTGTGGTTAACTTGGGTTTTACATTGCTGGACGATACGCTTCACTGGTTTTATGTGTGTTGATTGGAGATGGCTTGCTATAGCCAGGCACTTTTATTATCCCTGGCCAGATGGCGATGGGGGGGATAGCAAGCCAGTGACCTTAACTTCACCCATCTCTCCGAGGGTTCTGCAAAGGGGGGAGAAGGGGGGCTGCCTGGGTGCAAGGGGTGGGTGGAGCACTAGCCATATGCTGTGGGCAGACCTGGATTCTGGGGTCATTCAGCAAAGAGGCAGTAAGGAGCTCTGATCTGGGAGAAGATGAGAGAGCTTGCCCTACTGAGGAATGCATTGAGGGCCTAGCATTGAGGCCTGAAGCCTTTCCCTATGTTCTGGACAACATGTAGAAGGATTGTTCTATGCAACTTGCTTAAGCTTGCGCCCTAGGCCCAAAACTCTGCTGTGGCCTAGAGAAACGGACTACGAGCATATGCCGGTATTTTCTCTATCTTTTATTTCCATTTTTGTTTTGTGCCGTATCATTGCTCTTTTGCTTGTATGTCTATGCTTGATCGTATTAATATTGTATATTTCTGTATATGCTATTAATTCATACCGACCCACTTGGGCTATTAAACATATAAAATTTATACAGCTCGTTTCGCTTTATCCTATGACCCGGTCTACTCACGGTGTGTGAGTGGGAGGTTAAGAAAGAAGTTTGATCGCAGGCGTGCCAGGCGGCTGGGCGAGGCGATATTCTTCACAAAGTCAAACAAGGTATCAACAAAGGAAGAAAAAGGGGGGTACACTTGTTGGATTGAGGGGAGGGAAATGAAGAGGATGGTAGGGAAAACAAGAAGTGGTAGGTGGGGAACAGGGAGGAACAAAGGGGGTTGAAGGGAAACAGTAGCTCTGTCGCAGCAGAGTCAGATACTTAAATCTGAGACAATAACAATGGTAAACATACCTCGTGTCAATGTGAAAAAGGAAAAGGAAAGGAAACGAGAGCAGTGAGGGAAAGGAAAAATCAAGAGGACACAGAAGGGAAGGCAGACTGGAATTCAGCAGAGTAGTAAAAGTGATCCCACAGGAGCCACATTTGCTGGTAGGCTCTATTGTCAAGCTTCAGTTCTGCTAGCAGGTTTTCTATGTTCCGTATGCATAGGACCACCTGTAGCCAAGACAGCAGATAGGGGGCGTCGGGGATTTCCACAGTCTAGGGATAACGAACCTTGCTGCTATCAACAAAAAACCAAATAGCTTGCAGGTGTGCTTCTTAAACTTACGTGGAAATATAGAGAGGAGCAGGGGGGCAGGGTCATCTTCCAAAGCAATGCCAGTGACCGTCTTAATAATATGAGGGACACCCAACCCAAAGGAGCGCAGCAGTGTACATCCCCTCCAGACGTGTGCCATCGTGCCCTGGTCGATGCTACACCTCCAACATCGGTCTGAAGTGGAGGGGAAAAACTTATGAAGGACAGAGGGGACTCTGTACCATCTGGATAGGATCTTATAGTTCGTCTCTTGTGCTTTGCAAGATATAGAGAACTTGTAAAGAGCCCTGGAAAGCCGAAGACCACATGTCTGGTGATGAACAAGACTACCAATTCCCTTTCCCAACTACCTGTGAACGCTGGTAGACTATTGGCGGAATCCTCCATGGGCATGCCATAGATAAGTGAGATAGTATGGGTCAGAGCATTAGGTGAGAGGCACAAATGCACGAAAGGTGACAAAGCCCTGTGAAGATTATGAGACGTCTTAAGAATACTATAAAAATGGGTAAGCTGAGTGTACTGCCAATGAGAGGCAGTGGAGTCAGGGTTTGGGTTCGTAGTGAGTAGCTCAGATGGGGGGAGTAGGGAAGAGGCTGACATTACTCGATGGAATCTAAGGGTAGATTGACCCACAGAGTGGAAGAGGAAAGAGGAGTGAAGTGCGGCAGGAAAGTCTGGGTTGCCTGAGATTGGAATCATAAGGCCATCATTTTGGAAGAGTCTCCGCACAGCACCATAGAGTTGGCAAGACCCGAGTATCTGGCGTGTGACAAAAGGGAGCACTTGAGTCTTACTGTCTGACCAAAATGCTTAGGAAGGCATGGGAGAGCAGTGAGAGGGTGTGGGCTCAGAGACCCCTCCAGGGCAACCCAGAATTTAACATGTGCCGAGTGATGCCAGTCAAGTATGCGACCCATGACCGTGGCCAGGAAGTAGCTAGAGCAATCAGGGACTGCCAAACCCCCTCCCTGCTTGGACCTAACGAGAGTGCTTTTCGCAATTCATGGGGGCTTCGACGCCCAGATAAACCTAGTAAAGGTTTTCCGGACCGTATTGAAAAAATGTTTTCGTAGAATCATAGGGAAGAGGTAGAGGAGGCAGGGGAGTACATTAATTTTCAGCAGGTTAATACGACCTAGCCAGGAAAAGCCCTTGGTATCCCAGCGTGCAAGATCAGTCTGGAGGGTGTGCATAATCGGGAGGAAATTCAGCAAATATGTATCAGATAGATTATTAGTGAGCTGCACGCCCAGGTACTTTATCGATTTTGAGGACCATCTAAAGGGAAAGGCGAATTGGAGGCTACTGAGCAAAGGCGTGGGTAATGAAACATTGAGGGCGGTGCTTTTGGATGGATTAATTTTAGAATTACTGTAGTAACTATAGGTGCCGATTTCACGGAGGAGAGAAGGGATAGTCGTGAGTGGTTGGGTAACAAAGAGCAAAACATCATATGCTGATATTTTCAAATGCAGATCGCGGACACGGAGACCCTGAATATCTGGTTAATCTCTAATGGCCACCAGTAGGTGTTCCATCACTAATGCATATAGCTACAGGAATAATGGACAGCCTTGCTGAGTACCATTATCAATAGTGAGAGGGAAGGAGAGTGTACCATTCACTCGTATTTGCGCACGTGGGGAGCTATATAGAGAGTGAATACGAGTGAGCATAGCAGGGCCAAGACCAATCTGAGTAAGGGTAGCCTCCAGAAACCTCCAGTCCACTTTATAAAAGGCCTTCTCCGCGTCATCATGGGAGTCCGAGAGCGCTGAACCGAGTGTGATGAATCGCCGAGAAGGCCTTTAGCATATTCATCCCTCTAGCCTCCCTACGAGGAATGAATCCCACCTGATCTAGGTGTACAAGGTACTCCATGTGTGGGCCCAATCAATTGGCTATTAATTTGGCATAGAGCTTTGCATCGGTTTTTATTAGGGAAATCGGTCTGTAACTAAGGCAGAGCAGGTGGTCTTTACCCTCTTTAGGGATAACCGTGATGTGAGCGTGCAGGAAGGACAGGGGGAAGGGAATAGCAGGTGAGATGGAGTTGAAGGATTTCAACAAGAGGGATGCTAGGTCTGATTGCATGAGATTTCAAGCTCCCCATTTCAAGCTCTTGCACCGAAAACGGTGACTCAAGAAGAGCAATGTCGTCGGACCCAAGCGAGGGGAGATCCGTGCTAGCTAGATACTGGGGAAGGGTGAGCGGTGGGCCTGACGTGGGATTTACAGTGTGTGGGGGAGGGAGATTGTAGAGGGAATCATAGTAATCACGGAATGCAGCAGCAATATCCGTAGTAAGGTGAGAAGTGGTGCCTGAGGGACCCCTAATGGCCATAATATGAGAAGCGACATGTCTTTCCCTCACTGCGCGGGCCAGAGGACAACCCGCCTTATTACCCCATTCATAAAATAAGCGCTTACCCAGTAGTTGGAGCCGCTGTTGCTTGTCCTCAAGCAAGGATCTTATCTCCTGACGCGTTGCTGTCAGAGAGGTTAGAGTAGACTGCTGAAGCATATTGGGCGCCTGTCAGAGCCCAGGAGAGCAGATTTCTCCTTTAATATGAAAGAAGGGTTAGAAGAGGAGTCCCGGAATGGAGCCAAAATCAGTGGCTGGCGGCAAATATGAAATTATCAGTCCCCTTTGTGGGACGTAGAGCAGAGCAGGAGGTACAGCATTCCAAATCCGCCAGAATTTGCAGGACAGGAGAGCTAGTGGAGGAGTGGAGAAGTAGATAATCTGTTATCAGCCAACCAGGAGAGAGGATTGAGGTCCAGCTCTATGGAGGGGATGAGGTAGAAAGGTGTAGTAAGATGACTGCCAGTGGACACCTGGTAGTAGATCTGGAGGAGCAAGATGGTCACTGTGAGGTGTATGTGAATGCATCTGGAGCATCAAGATGGCCACCATAGAGTTGAGAGAAGGGTACCTTGGTGTACCAAGATGATTGCCGCTCCAGCTTATTGCGGCCAGGGAGAAGAAAATGCAGTATTTGATGGAGTGGGGTCATGGACAGGTCCCCTGTACCTGGTAGATCTGGGAGCTGTGTGAGTCCAGGAGAGAAGTATCAGGTTCCACAGTGCTGAGGTAAGTGTGCTACCAAGTCGGACTCCGGTGTCAGGGAATCCGTGGGAGGACCAGCAGACAGGCGGGTTGGAGCTGATGTCAGTGAGCTCAGCTGGAAGCCAAGACTTGTTGGCAGTGTGGCGGTGCTCCGATGGTGCGGTTAGGCTGTGGTCTAGCCATGTGTAGTGGGTGCTGTGGAGGGGCAGCGATCTCGTGGTCCCAGGAGTGGGTGGTAAGGCTGCAGCGGTGCAGGGAGTTGCGCAGGCCTGCAACTTTAAAAGTAGGCTATCCAGGTAGTAGGTCGCACCAGAGGGTTGTGAGGGGACCAGCCCCAAGGTGCAGGAATATGGAGAGGGGGTGCAAAGGGCACAGTGTGGAGAAGTTCAAGCCCTAGGGTGGCTAGTTTAAGCCAAAAACAGACAATTTAGACTGTTCTGGGACAGGAGCATAGGCAAGGCATGTCTGGTCCACTCCGTTGCTAGACCCTGCTATACCTTTTAAGGTGAAATTTAAAAATGTAAATTTTTCTCAATAATACATTCATTTATCCCTTAAATAAAAAAAAAAACCAAAAACATACTGATCTGTCCCCGATGCTCTGGTCTCCCAACACGGTCCAGTCCTACTCCGGTTTTTCTAGAAGTGAAACTACTCGCCGGCTGTGACTTCCCGGATCCCTTCTGATGAAGCTGCTAAAGGCCACTCAACAGCATCAGGAAGTGACCCCGAGACGTCACAGATAGTGACGTCACGTGTCCTTCGCTGAGGCCGCTGATTGGCCAACAATGGAGCAACAGGACCGTACTGCGATGGGAGGCACCAGAGCATCGGGGAAAAGTGATTGTGATTTTTTTTTCACCTCCCTGGCCTATTTAAAATATAAAATTTTTGCCCAGACAACCCCTTTAATTTCCAGAAATAAAGCAGCTGCTGAGCAATTTTTCTAGAAATAAGCCATTTCGGTGACCAATATGTGTCTAATTTGTTTCAGTACAAACACACCTAATTTGTGTCAACAGAAAAACTGTTAAGTGGGTTGGCTTGGGTACAACTTTTGATATGTTTCAACATCTTTGCATTCATTTTTGGAAAATAAATTAATGAAATGAAAGTACAAAAACACACTAAACCCTTTGATAGATTACTGGAGGGATATAGTTCAAACATTTCTGGGAATTTGACTTTACTGACACTTCAGGGTGCCAGAAGGCAACACACTTCCCTCATGAGCCTCCAATGGTGGATTTCAAAGCATTAATTCAGTCAGCTATGAATGCCACATAATGTTCCCACTCCAAATTGCTGCTTCGCTTGTCGATGATAGTGTGCATCTTTCCTAACATCTCCAAGGATAGGCCCACATGGCGATATCAAACAGGGAAACCAAGACTGATTGCATGTCATCAGTTGGCAAAATGCAGTGGGAACCATCGACTGCACCAGCAGCTTGGTCACATGTGAGTTAAAGTTGCAGACCAGACTTGCTTTGCATCATAGTGGTTAGGGTGGGGGAGTACAAATTTGAAAGTAGTTTTGTGTATAAATACACATTTTGGTTGGAGGACAGGGTTATCTGGGTTTTCCACAGACTTCAATATCAGACCAACTAGGAGTGACCTCTCTCAGGTTTTCTGAGTGTATCCAGACCTGCTGACATCAAGGCCTAACATCTAGTGCTCTACTTACAAGATGCATTTGTGATTGGGAGAAATTTGCACTTATAATTGTGAGGCAACAGTTAGGTTGCAAGATCTCACCCCGTGGGGTCAAAATAATCACAAAAACGGTGAGCAAAAATCCCAGAACCACACAGGGGGACCAAGTGAATGACCTGAAGAAAGCTGGGACTAACGTAACAAAGGCTACCGTCAGTAACACACTACGCTGCCAGGGACTCAGATCCTGCAGTGCCAGACGTGTCCCCCTGCTTAAGCCAGCACATATCTGGGCCCGTCTGAAGTTTTCTAGAGAGCATTTGGATGTTTCAGAAGAGTATTGGGAGAATGTCATATGGTCAGATGAAACCAAAGTAGAACTGTTTGGTAGAAACACAACTCGTCGTGTTTGGAGGAGAGTGAATGCTGAGTTGCATCCAAAGAACACCATATCTACTGTGAAGCATGGGGGTGGCAACATCATGCTTTGAGGCTGTTTCTCTGCAAAGGGACCAGGACGACTGATCCGTGTACATGAAAGAATGAATGGGGCATGTATCATGAGATTTTGAGTGAAACCTCCTTCCATCAGCAAGGGCATTGAAGATGAAACGTGGCTGCTTCTTTCAACATGACAATGATCCCAAGCACACCGCCAGGGCAACAAAGGAGTGGCTTCGTAAGAAGCATTTCAAGGTCCTGGAGTGGCCTAGCCAGTCTCCAGATCTCAACCCCATAGAAAACCTTTGGAGGGAGTTGAAAGTCTGTGTTGCCCAGCGACAGCCCCAAAACATCACTGCTCTAGAGGAGATCTGCATGGAGGAATGGACCAACATACTAGCAACAGTGTGTGCCAACCTTGTGAAGATTTACAGAAAACGTTTGACCTCTGTCATTGCCAACAAAGGATATATAACAAAGTACTGAGATGAACTTTTGTTATTGACCAATACTTATTTTCCACCATAATTTGCAAATAAATTCTTAAAAAATCAGCCAATGTGATTTTCTGGATTTGTTTTCTCATTTTGTCTCTCATAGTTGAGGTCTACCTATGATGTCAATTACAGGCCTCTCTCATCTTTTTAAGTGGGAGAACTTGCACAATTGGTGGCTAACTAAATACTTTTTTTTCCCCACTGTATTTACTTTTTCCTAACTTCTAGCATATGGTACACATTACTCTTGCGAGTGCATCTCAAGGTGCTGATGATTTCCCTAGACTGGTAAGGACTCTTCTCACTGCAGTGGAAGCCCTCTTAGAACTTTCTATTGGGCTATGCAGGCAGGTAGGGGCAGCCATCAGGTGATGATGATAATCTTGGCTGCAGAAAGCAAAGGAGGTGTTCTGTGCTGAATTAGAGGTCCTTCGATGTTAAAATTAGGTGGGTTTCAGCAATGTGGAGCATTGGTTTGGGAGTCATTCAGTGACCAACTGTGCCCCCCATAATAAAGCATTAATAACAGGAATAACTATTGTAGCTTAGAAAATTTTCAAAATAATTCTTGATATAAACCTTTGTCAAGTAGCTGGTATGAATTAATTACTTGCTATTATAATTATTATAACTATCTGATACTGTCAATGTCAGAAGAAGCTAACCAACATGAAATATAATACTGGGTTATAGTATGTCTTCCTTGAGGACTGAAGAGATGATATTGAGAGTTATTCTATTTGTACATTGGCATTAAACTTGGTTTTACTTTTTCTTTTTCTCTTTATTTTCTATTTTATTTCAGTTGGGCAAGGTTGACTAATCTACTTGTTGGTAGAATGGGTGTTGTAATAGAGAGAAGCTAGAAAACCCCAAATGTGCTGTGATGTTTTTCTTTCCCTTTTACTCAGCATTTATACAAAATGTCAACTGCTTTTGGCCAGGTACACACAGTGAGAGCACATTGCAGAATTTTAAAGATTGAAATCAGAGGCAAAGCATAGCTATAGGGGTCGCAGTGATAGTCTGGATCCTGGGGGGGCCCCAAAAGTCCTTCTGCTGCATAAAATATGCTACTGTTGCTGTTATTTTTTTTTGGTGAGTGGCATGGTGGTAAGCCTGCTCTGATCACACACTGTTTGGTCTTGGTTACAGGCTGATTCATCATGACTTGTGCAACAGAAAACCAGCCATGAAGTCACAATTTTTGAGCAAGTCTGTGTTCTTGTGTAAAAATTACTTTTTAAGTCCTTCACCCCACATGCCACTTTCCTCAAAAGAGGCTTGGTGGGACTTGCTCCATTGGCCTTGTCTGATTTATCACCTTTATGCTAGTCTTCTGGTATAAATGGTGCCATAATAGGCTTATGAACCCCAGAGAATGTAACTAATTTATGTTGAAGCGTGCACCCGTCATAAATTAGGCACAAACTTCTATGATTTTTTAAGCAAATGTCCTTAATTTTTAATGCCTTGAAACGATGATAAATAGAAAGCACATGGGTAGCATCGACGTGCTGACCTCAATTTTCATGGACCCATAGACGTCAAGGGTGTGTGTGTGTGGGGAGGGGGGGATTAATCCGCCAAAAAAAGACCAAATTAGTGCATGTCATGGTTTTTTGCACCGATTAATGATCTGTGAAAAAAAAATGTCTTCATATGCCTGTTAAAATCGATGGGACTGTGTGATGTCCATGGAGAACATGCATAGTTGTAGTATTTATGTTGAACACCTTGATTTGATTTGATTTGATTTAAACACCTTGATTAGCATTACCTAAAACAGTATACAGCTTTTTACTGTGTTCCTAAATTAAATCTCAAAAACCCTACAAAAAATAATTATATTTGTGAACTAATAGAAATATAAAGTATAAATTCAGTAGTAACCAAACTGAACTATGTATTTTTCATTTCTTTATTTTTCAGCACACCGATATGGACCATGACCTTCTTTTAAATGTGATTACATGGGTTGGAATCCTGCTTTCTCTAGTTTGTCTTTTGATATGTATTTTTACATTCTGCTTTTTCCGTGGCCTCCAAAGTGACCGTAATACAATCCATAAAAATCTTTGTATTAGTCTGTTTGTGGCAGAGCTGCTGTTTTTAATTGGAATCAACCGCACTGATCAGCCGGTAAGAATTATTTTGTCAATTTATTTTTAGTATTAGATTTTGTGGGCAATGGTTAGGATCCATTGTAGTAAAATGTTTTATGTGAAATGCTTATGATTTATATAAGGCTAAATACACACATGACAATAAAATTAAAATCTCACTTAAAATACATTGTGATTCTGTATAATAGGCATAGGTTACATTTTATCAGTGCATTATGTGAATTTTCCTAAAATGAAAGCGAACCTATGGGAAAATATTTGCTAACGAAACATTAAAGGGAGCCTGTCTAATTTAGCATGCAGTTAAATCTACCAGCATCAAGTAATAGAGTATAAGAAGCTGAGCAGATACACAGTTTTGTTGGAAAAGATTCAGTAGAACTTTGATTTTATTCACTTATAGTAAATCTCTGTCAGGCTGGGCTTAGGAGTCCAGTTGGAGTTTTTACTCATTGATTGACAGCTTTCCCTGTATGAGCATGCATACAGAGATAGCTGTCAATCACTGAGTAAGACTGTTCACATGATTATTATGCGTAGAATGGAAGGAAATTTAAATAAAATCTCCTACTCTATAACGTTGCAACAGATTGAACCTGTTCTCGTAGTTTTAAAATTGATTTTCCATACTTTATTGCAGTATTGTTAAAAGTCCATTGAATATAAAACAAAAAACACCCCAGTACGTTTCTGATGCCTCACATGTCTTGTGTACTGACACAAGCTCACAACATGTATTTTCATACAGCTGTCTCTTTACTTATATTGCAGAATTATTGCACCACTTTCCGTTCTGGTATTTTCTGGAGGAACAGTGGCGCATTGATTATGCCCGAAACTGGTGTAAAGTGCGGTGCAGTACCAGCCCTGGGTAGCATTACACTCAAATAACTTCTGTAAATCCCCCAAATGACAAATACAATAATAGAACTGAACATTACAGGACATTTCCTGTACTCTGTGGACTCTAAAAATATTTACTGCGACTAATTAGGGGTGTCATGTGGCTTTTGATTCAGTGACTTGAGATTAATTGGACCTAGAAGGTACTTTTTTTTTTTCTTTCAAATTATTTTGCTGTACATATCCCCATTAGGATGAACTACATTGATGTCATCGCAGCTCAGTGCACCTCTTGTGCAGTGTATGCTTTTCTTCAAAAGCAGTTTGAAGGGGCCTATTGTTGTAAGAATTGTTCATCTAGGAGCCAAGATTCTGGATCTAAATGAGCAACTCTCAACGCTGTGTGTAATTGACAACATGGAGAGGAGTTTGCTGATCACTGGGCAGAAGCTCTTTTGGGAAGATGGGGATGGAGAGCGGAATGGAAGTCAGAATGGACAGGCAGAGGGCTGGGTAACTGTTAGGAAGAAGAATTGAGTGTCAGGGAGGCTATCCCTGACCTGGAACAAGTTGGTGGATAAGGGGATATCTGCTCAGGGGTAGTATACCTGCAGCAGGATACTTCCTCTACCAACCAGGCGAATGTCTGCTCCAGTAAGAAGGGAAATGGGAGTATAGCAAAGATCAGACAGGTGCTGGTAGTGGGATACAGATAGGGAAATCTAGCACAAATACTGGGAATACCGAACAGTTTGTCATTGCTCAGATTCAGAAAGCAAAGACCTCAAAGATAGTATTTTTGAATAGTACCTTTGCACGGGCCACACAGGAGAGGCAGCAGGAGTTAAAGGGAGTCTATCATTCGCAAAAACAGTTTTAAGCTAATGGCACGTTGGAATGGCCTTTAAAAAGGCCATTCTTCTCCTACATTTCCTTGTTTTCTTCTCCCACCCGATTCCAAGATAATTTGTTTCATATATGTAAATGAGGAGCACCTGGGGCGTTCCTTCTCTCTGGCGAGCACCCATTGCGTTATCACTTCTTACCACCCCTTTGGCCATTGCGGTGACTCCCCTCTTGGCTTTCTTTCTTCTTACTTCTTGCTCTCAGCGAATTTTCACGACTGCGCATGCGCAATCGGCCGCCATTTTCCGGGGGGTCTGTCACAAGAGCGTGGCAGAACCTATTGCGCATGCGCAGTCGCGAAAATTCGCTGAGAGCGAGAAGTAAGAAGAAAGAAGGCCAAGAGGGGAGTCACCGCAATGGCTGAAGGGGCGGTAAGAAGTGATGACGCGATAGGTGCTTGCAGAAGAGAAGGTGCTCCGTGGTGCTCATTTACATACATAAAGAAACAAATTATCTTGGAATCGGTTGGGAGCAGAAAACAAGGAAATGTAGGAGAAGAATGGCCTTTTTAAAGGCCATTCAAACGTGCCATTAGTTTAAAACTGTTTTTGCGAATGATAGACTTCCTTTAAAGGAGGTAAACAAATGGCTGAAGAGCTGATGAAGGAAGTTGGGTTTTGGGTAATGGGAGGGGTGGGAATAATTAATAAAAATAATACAGTCCCTAGAAAAAGAGGCAGCCATATATTACAGAGCACTGTAATATTAAAGGAGTTTTCCCATCTCTCCCTCTCAGGAACTTTGCCTGATGTCTCTTCTCACTTCCTGTATTATTCAGCAAACTGAGGAGGAGGCGGCTTTGACTGTTTGATGAACAGGACACTATATCACAATATAGACTTTGCCTTTACCAGGAGAGATTATTTATTATGATATACTAGAGAACTAATATAAATGCAGATGAAATAATATGCTAAGTAAATATATTTACTAAGTATATTACATTACACAGGTTTGTATAGAACACTTATTATGCTTCTAGAGAATGGACTTGGTGTTATCTTTGTGTTTACATAGAGAGACAATAGACATGGCTCCCGAAGTCTTTATCAGCAATTAGCTTCACTGATTACACTGGTGTACAGTCAAATTGATTCAGATATGAAAACAGTTGATCTTAACTAATTTTGGGGTGCTGAGATCGAAAATGATGCTCAAATTTTGAAATTGGCTCTAATTTTCATGATACAGAGGTTCTTTTGATATTTCTCACAGTCTTTAATACAATACTGGGAAAAGTTTGCATCATAAGTATTGCATCATCTACTAGAATTGCATCATCTCAGAATGACTAATAGAAAGATGCCAATAAAGGCCAGGTGATGCAATTCTAATTAAGCTTGCATCACACAACTTTATAGATTTTCTCTCTATCAGCGATCCAGCACTTGTTACAGTTCGGCTTAGGGTGGGTTCACATTTGCACCGGCACTCCGTCCACCGCGAATCCAACCTAAATGTCAGAAAACTGGATAGGGAAAGATTTGCGACACTTTGCTTAAAAACCCATTCACTTGGATGGGTTTTTAAAGCAGTGCGTGGGTGTGCGCTTACACCCTCTACACCGTGAAGCCAGTTTTTTTCGTCGGACACAAAGTCCTGCATGTCCAACTTTGTTTCCAACCGCGCATTGCTTTAAAAACCCATTCAAGTGAAAAATATACTGTGGGGATGAACGCCTGTATGGGAGCCACTAACGCCCCTAATCCACAATACTCCCTGCACTTTGAGTCTCTGTGAGTAAACGCATTACAAAAGATTGTCATTGTGTAAGCCGTGACAGGGGTGGGCTTCCCAGAATATAGCGAAGTCACAGACGAGAAGGACGACCCAATACCAGTTCAGCTAAAAACGTATTTTACTAAGACCATGGTAAAGAACCACACAGAATTTCACACACACTCGACTGGATAGCCGAGACCCCTGTGCTGCATAACCTGGTAGGCTCTATATGTCCAAACTACCTCACTATAGTTTGCCTACTGACGGACCCGCCTAGGACAGCTGCCCCAAATTACCTATTAATACCTCTGATAAAGAAAGGAGACTTTTGTGTGTAATGCCGGCTTACCGGTGATGCAGCACGGTGGCTGACAAACTTATAGCAAACTCTAAACCCAGACCTCTCTGGTAACCCCTAGTGAATATCAGTATCCGTCCTGAGCAAGTGGAAACAGGCAAGTTGATGAACTTGCCTGTTTCCACATAATTAACTGAAGATGCTGTCTTTAACTGATAGCAACAGGCCGAACTGAGTGTCAATAGAAAGTGCTAACACCCTAATACAATACTTTGGCGACAAAGCTAACTGTCATTGCGTGCATGTTGTAGACCACCACCGCGCAGCGGACCTGAGCTCAGGCTTACCAACTCGGGTTGTGGACCTTTCCGGCTGAAACAGCTGTGAGCAGCTGCAAGCAGCACTGCCTCTGGACTGTCATACGTTCAGTTGCAATTCCCAATGCGGCTCCTCACAAGGCCCGGCTTTCGTTGCTCCCCAGCGGCACTCTCCTGCGTGATCTTCTCCCATCTAAGATGAGGAGTGTAGAAGAGGTCGTCTCTGTTCACCCAGAGCTGTTCTCGGTTCTGGCAGAATGTTCTCTAGAGCTGATGGCGACAGATCCTATGCCAGCATCTCTGCCTTTCACAGATGCTTGGAGACTAACCAACTAACATGGCCACATGAGAGCTTCCTGTGAAGCACTTCCAACAAGTCTCTAACAAAGTCTGTGGAGGAATAGCAGGGGGGAAACAGGGGCATTTTGTGGCCAAAGGGCAATACTGCGGGCATTGGTCCATACAATATAATGTAATCAGCAAACATTGTTCAACTATATACAATGGTACTCATTCAGGATATACAGGTTGTCAAACATGGGCAAGTGCGGTGTATTTGCCTGCCTCTCACAATTGTCATACAGAGCTGTTATTCCTAAACTCTTCCTCTAATTAGGAAGAAACCAAAACCTCTGTCACTGTCTAAATATTTCTAGACCTAACTATCACATAGTGAGGATAAGTGAGACATGGCTGGATGACAGTAATGGCTGGGGTGTAAGTATACAGGGATACAGTCTATTCAGAAGAGACCAGATAAATAAGAGAGGAGGAGGAATTTGTTTATATATAAAATCCTGCCTAAAGCCCATACTGCAAGACGACATCTGTGAGGAAAATGAACAAATAGAGTCCCAATGGGAAATAAGGGGAGGGAAAAATAAAAATATAAACAGCTACTAGTGGACCAAATAGAGGAGTCAGATAAATATAATAAGGTAGTTATTATGAGAGATTTCAACTACCCTGATTTAAAGTGGGAAACCAAAACATGGAGCTCGACTAGTCCGAGTCCCAACATGAGATGTAATTCTAACCAACAGATCTGATAGAATTACCATGAATTGTGATCAGTACAAGGACATGCCTCTTGTCCTCATACTTGACCAGAAACCTGTTCTCTTTGCACAGTGCCCTGCTCTCTCCCCTTATGACTGGTTGTGTAACCTGTGCCCTAGGGAGGCGCCTCTGATTTTTGTGCACTGTTCCATAAGTTGCAGTTTCTCTGGAACTGAGGCACTTAGAATGGGATGCTGGTGTAGATGTTATCAGTGTTGGACTGGGATGTCTAGGGCCCACCAGTGGAATTGTTTCTAGGGGCCCACCATCAGGACCTCTGCAGATCAGCGGTACAGAGACAGGGTGGCTAAAGGTAATAACATGCCGAGAGCCATGCTGCTCACCCATTATACCATGTGCACCACTGCACTACCTAAACCTACTGCTACACCTTGTATGGCAAGTGAACAGCATGGCTCCAAGAATTGTTACCTTTACCTGTAGCCGCACTGTCCTGGAAAAGCTGATCTGCAGAGGTCCTGGCTGTTGTATCATCGCAGATGTAATATTGATGGCCTATACTAAGGACAGGCCATCAATATTAGAAAGATGGATAAATCCTTTAAAGAGGTTGTCCAGGAATTGGAACTATTTTATTAGAAAAGTAGAAAAAGTTCACAAACACTGTCACATACGAAAATACAATATAAAAACTATAAACAGAGACAATACATAAATCTAAAACATAGCATAAAACCATCAACAAATAAAATACAAGACAACACCGGGACAAAAAAAAAAACCAATCGCGAACCAGCCCCATCCATTCTGCCTTTCACTCCGCCTTTCACTCTTCTCCCGTCTTTCTCCAGTCATCCGTCAGTCAAAAACTCTAACAAAAGAAAATCTAAATGAGCAATATACAATGGAAACATATAACGGAAACTTATAACGGAAACTTATAACACTAACAAAATCCCCAACTGAAACTTACTAAAATTTTTTTTTTTTTTTTTATTTTTTTATTTTATTTTTTTCCCCTCACCACACCCGGCCAGCACCACGCCCCATGTCCTCCCATGTCCGCATAGTCCTGGTGCTGGCACCACCCACCACCAAGCCCCTGAAACCCAACCTGGCTCTCCGCCTCATGTCCTCCCATGTCTGCGTAGTCCAGAGCCAGGCCGGGCACACGAAAACTTATAAACCAAACCCTCCACCCCCAAAAAGAAACCCCCCTCCCAAACAACCTACCCCCCTGAAAAACCCCTTAACTACTAACAAACAAATGGAATTATGGAATATGGAAAATGAAATATGGGATATGGAAATGGATATGAAAAATGGAAATGGAAAATGAATATGGGATATGGAAAAATGGAAAATGGGAAAATGGACACAACATATGAACGACAACAATAACAAATAACAAATACCAGACAAGTAACAAAAACCCACCATCCTACATAACCTGTTAAATTACCTTCCCTCCCATGAACCTCCCATGGGCCTAGGGTCGGTTATCCTCAAGCCTCTTACCCTTCCATCTGATTTCCAAAACAAAAATGTCTATGTGGTGACACGCCAGCCCTCCACCAGGAAGAGAGCACAGGAGGCCCATCCCTGTCTACTCGCCCTACCGCTATATCCCTATCTATCATTCTGTCCCTACCCTGTCCCTACCTGTCCCTCCCTATCAGAAAATAATAAACCCCACCCCTCGTGCAAACCTTGCCCTACCTATCCCTATCTGGCCCTAACCTAACTAACCTACTTTAAATCCCTTATCTAACCCTCAGGGAACAGAAAAAGTGAACCCCCTCCAGAGGGTACCAGCCCTTTCTGCGCCCAGCCCCTCGTACTCCCGAGAGCGCACCCTCACCAGGTCCACCATGATGTTTTTAACCACCTCCACCTCCGGGAGGATTTTGCCTCTCGTCGATACTAAACACCGTGCTGACCATAGGTGAAACCTGACCACTGCACTAACTACAAAAAGTGTTTGGCAGTCCCTGCCCTCCGGGTGTTTGAATGCCCCATAGGCCCACTCGGTGTAGGAAAGGCCAGCCAGCCGCAGCCAACCGGTGGAGGTCCCCACCAATTTGCAAACCCTTATATTGAAGGGGCACTGAAGCAGGAAGTGCTCCATGCTTTCCAGCATGTCGCCACACTCCTCCCGAGGGCAGCCTCGCTCGTCGGAGTTCCGGTACTTCAAGTTCCCCCTCACATATAACTTACCTAGGAGGCAGCGCCAGGTCAGATCCCAAAACTTCCGAGGAAACCTTTTGGAGTTAAGAAAACGCAACCCTCCCTCTAAGGTTTCTCCTGGTCAATCTTTGAGCGCCAGAGGCTTCTGGAAGCGGGTCAACAGGACCTTGTCGTCAAGAAAACGTCTTGACTGAGTCCTGATCTCCCACGCCCCCAGACCCCACCGACAAATCACTTTCAGGACCAGGGAAGCATAGGCCGGGAGATATCCATGGGGTGCACGAAGATCTTTCACTTGCCCTCCTGACTCCCATTTCTGGAAGAAGGGCCGAAACCACCCCTGGCAGGAGGCTACCCACGAAGGAGCCCCCTCGGAGGAGAGGTTTGGTAAATTGATCTTAAGAAAGGTGTTCATTAAGAACACCACGGGTTTAACCATATTTAACCCCCCTAGCCTCCTTGTGCGGTATGTAACCTCCCTCCTGATTAGGTTGAGCCTGTTCCCCCATAAAGTTGGAAGAACAGGCAACAGATCCTACTCCAACAAGACTCTGGCAAGGCACAGACGCTACCTAGATAGATCACCAACGGGAGCAGGAAGGCTTTGGCAAGATGAACCCTTTCTCTCAGGGTCAAAGACCAACCCTTCCAGCAATCAACTCTCTGGGCGACATCCTTAAGCCTACCTTCCCAATTTTGGAGTGGGTAATCACCCTGGCCAAAATGGATGCCTAATATCTTTACAGACCCCTGGGGTTCTGGGAGGGTGTCCGGGAGAGAAAAACCAGGCTCTCCCCCTCCCAGCCAGAGGCTTCCACACTTATTCCTGTTTACAGCTGATCCGGAAGCCTCCGAGTAACTGTCCACTTCAGACATCACCCATTCAAGCTCCTCCCGTGACGAGACAAGAACGGTGACATCATCCGCGTAGGCTACTGTCCTCAAAGGGGAGCCGGTGCCCTCCAGGTCCATCCTGACTCCCGCCACCGGCCCACCATTAATCCGTCTAATCAGGGGATCAATGGCGAACACATACAGTAGCGGGCTCAAGGGACATCCCTGTCGGACGCCCGACCCCACCTCAAAAGGACGACCAACCCAACCATTCACAAGCGGGAAAGACTCAGCCCCAGCGTATAAGGTCTGCAGCCACTGAATGAATCCCCCAGGCAGGCCATACCTCGAGAGAGTTGACCACAAATACTCATGATTCACCCTGTCAAAAGCCTTAGCCTGATCTAGGGACAGCAAGTACCCCTTCCACCGACCTGCCCTACTCTGCTCCACAGCCTCCCTGACACTCAGGACCGCACTTAAGGTGCTACGACCGGGAACAGAGCAGTGCTGAGCCGGCGAGAGGGGCCGGGGCGCAAACTGTACCAGCCGGTTGAAAAGTACCTTCGCCAGAATCTTTCGGTCCGTATTGAGAAGTGCTATGGGCCGCCAGTTCTCAATATGGCTCGGATCCTTACCCTTTGACAGAACTATAAGGGCGGACCTCCTCATTGACTTCGGCAGAGTGCCCGAGGATAGACACTCATTAAGCACGTCAGTCAAGAGGGGAGCCAAAGCTCCTTTAAAGGTCCGATAGAACTCAGATGTTAAGCCATCTGGGCCAGGTGACTTCTTGAGGGCAAGACCCTCAATAGCCCTGACGACTTCCTCTTCCCTTATAGGTTCTATCAAAACACCAAGAGAAGGGTCTTCTGCTGACTCAGGAATGGCTTCAGCCAAGAAACCTGAAATCCGATCCCGATTCAGTTCCTTCTTTGCCAAAAGGTTCGAGTAGAAGGACCTGACGACCTCCAAGATCCCTGACCTGGATCTTGTCAGGGATCCTGTACTGTCAATCAGGCCTGTTACTGTCTTACAAGTCACTGACATCTTACAGTTCCTGTAGGGGTCGGGCGAGCGGTATTTCCCGAAATCCCTCTCAAGAACCAAAGATGCGTGCCTATCGTACTGACACCTTTTGAGCAAAGCCTTCACATCGGAGATATCCTCCTGGCTACCTCCGGTCGAGACCAGATGTCCAAGTCTCTTCCTCAGTGCAGTGTACATGCGGTACATGTCCAGTGACCTGAGGCTTGAGAGCCGGCGGAAAAATCCCGCCACCCTTTTTTTGAATATCTCCCACCACTCTGACCTAGTACCTTCAAGACCCAGTAATAGTACCTGATCCTGAAGAAACTCCTCAAAGGCTTGTCTTACAGCTGCCTCCTCAAGGAGTGACGAATTCAGCCTCCACAAACCTCTTCCTCTCCGGAGGGTCTCTGAAATATTCAAAGAAAACAAAATTAGACAGTGATCGGAGAACTCCATCTCCACCACGGACACAGGGGTGGTGACGGAATTCTCCTTCAAAAAAAACCTATCTATCCTAGACCTAACACTACCTCTCTGAAAGGTGAACCCACGGTGACCTGGGGAATGCCTGATGTGGATATCCTCCAGGCGAGCTTCACTCACTATGCTATTTAACGCGGCGCCATCATAGGGCAGTCTATCTCTGGTACCTCCTCGGTCTTGGGGTCTAGTTATGGTATTAAAATCCCCACCAAAGATGACTTGTTTGCCCGTAAAAAGAAAAGGCTTAATCTTCATAAAGAGGCTTTTACGGTCCCACTTTGTCTGGGGACCGTAGATGTTAATGAGGTGCAGGCTTTGCCCCTTCATGAAGACGTCTAAGACTAGGCACCTTCCCATTTCGAGCTCGATCAGTCGCTGGCATTTCACCTCTGCGGTAAAAAGCACCGCCACTCCACTATACGGCTCAGCCGCAAGAGACCAGTAGGAGGGCCCCCTGCGCCACTCCCTCCTTGCTCTGTTTATCTCTGATAGAGTACAGAGCCTGGTCTCCTGCAAAAACAAAATGTCAGCTTCAACCCGGCCAAGAAAATCAAAGGCTGCAAACCTAGCCGTATCAGACTTAATGCTGGCCACATTAATGGTGGCCAGCGTCAGTGGAGTGGGGACTGCCATTAAGACCGATTGAGCTCAATGACCTTCAGCTTCCCACCCCCTTTCCTCCTATCACCACCACCCCTAGATGAGTCTGAAGAGGACCCGCGACTTCTCCTCGTCTTGCGGGTCCTCTTTTTACATTGGGATTGGTCATTGGTCCATCACCTCCCCCGGTGCGGTTTGGCCAGAGGAGGGATGGACCTCCCCCGCAACTTCTCCCTGAGGAGTTACAGTGGTCGCAGAGACATTAGCAACTTCGGCCCTGGGTGCATCATCTCCTCCTCCAGACTCCAGGCCAGCCTCCCCCCCCAGAGGGCAGGGGGCCCCTCCCGGAGGGAGACTCAGCAGCCCCTGACGGCTCCACCTCTCCCTCTGAAGCCTCCCCTGAGGCCGACGCATCCTCACAGAGGGATTGGTACCGGTTGGGACCTACCACTAGAGGGCCGTCGAGTCTGCGTTCCTTCGTCGGGGGGGGGGGGGGGGGCAGATGTTTTTGCCCTCACTTTACTCGGTGACTTTCTCCGCTTGACCGTCTCTCCCTCCCCAGCACTGACGTACTGAGAAGAAGACGACTGGTCAGCCTCTTCCTCCCTCTGCAGTCTCCTCATCTCCTCAACCAGGGTCGTGCCCACTGCTGCCTCGGCATTGGGATCCAGCCCAGCAGAGCCAGGGGCAGAAGGAAGGCACATAACTCCCTCCCTCTGCTCCCTCCTCCTCTCGCGCCTCCTTGCCCTTGATGGTGGCTGGGCCTTCTCCTTTTGCCTTGGCAGACTAGTCTCTCCTCCCCCACTCACCCCCTCCGCAGCAGGGACAGCCTCCTCAACTGCCCCCGCTTGCCGAAGGGTGGTGTTGGCGAAAGACCGTGGACACGCCCCGATCGGGTGCCCAAGGACACCACACAGGTGGCAACGCACCCTGCCACAGGTCGCCACGAGATGGCCCACCTCCCCACACATGGCGCACTTCTGCACACGGCAGGAGGCGCTCAAGTGTGAGGGGTCACCGCACCTGTGACAGAGTTTTGGCTGCCCCTGGTAGAAGACAAGGATCCTGTCTTTCCCAAGGAAGGTTGAGGACGGGATATGCATCACCGAGTTATCCTCGTGTCGCAATTTGACCATGAAGGTCCAGGCCCCCGACCATATCCCGAACTCGTCGAGATTTTTCTTTGGGAAGTCCTTGACCTCCCCAAACCTGTTCAGCCAGGTCATGATGTCCATATAAGAAAGTGACTCGTTACGAGTTAAAACGGTCACTTTCTTAATGTTATCCTGGCGTGACACCGCCCACACCATAAAGTCACGCCAGGCGGGCTCGTCCTTCACCAGCCTATAGTTTCCCCAGAAGGTTTCTAAGCCCTCCGGGGTAACAAAGCTGATGTCAAACTCCGAGGAGCCGACAGGATGAATCAGGGCAAAGATGTCGCTTGCCCTGAAACCCATCCCGAGTAGGAGTTCCACGACCCCCCTCCTCTGGGGACAAGGGCCGGCTCCCCCCCCACATGAGACGGGCCACGTTCCTCCGTGTCGGCCCCCTACGCCCGGGTGTAGGGAGAGTCCATCTGGTCTCACCTCCTTCCTCTCGGAACTTCCCTAGGCCAAAACGCTCGATCCAGAACCTAAGGTCTCTCGACTGCCCATCTATGGTCATTGTGGACTGGCCCGCCCGTAAAGCCTCCAGGAGCTGCCGTTGCAAATCGCCGTCCCTGGAGCCGGGCGGAAGACATGATGCACCCCCAGGGGCCCCAGAAGCGACGCTGGCATAGGAGCGTGGGGGCCCGGAGGCCGCAGCAACCTCCGCTGCCGGAGTACCAGCGCCACTCCCAGGGACCCCCGCAGAACTACTTAGCCCAGCCACGGCAACCGGAGCACCAGAGGCGGCAACAGTCCGCCCTGGCATAGCCGCCGCGGACCGGGTCACTCCAACTGCAGCAGAAGGAACAGCGGCAGAGAGGACAACAGGAGCAACAATATCAGGAGCAGTGACAGGAGTAACAACAGGAGCAACGACAGCATCAGGAACAGCATCAGGAACAGCAGCAGAAACAACACAGGACAACAGCAGGGACAACAGCAGGGACAACAGCAGAAATACCAGAGACAACAGGGGCCACAACAGAAATATTACCAGCAGTAGAAACACTTTTTTTAGCAGCAATGGTAATAGCCCCTCCTCCCGCAGCCTCCCCGACTACAGGCTCTTGGACCCCCATGCATACTACACCACCTTCTTCAGGAATACTACTAATTACCCCTTTTGTCCCACCCGCTTTCCCCTTTACCTTACCTGTCTGCTTAACTAGCTTCTCCACTCGTCCATCATTCACACCTGCAGTCTTCCTTCTTACAGCGGGGCCGGCTGCACCACTCGCTGATGGCTTCCCCGCTTTTACCTCGGCCTCCGCATCCACAGTCACCCCGGCACCTGATGTTGTAGGAGGACACGCCCCCTTAGCCCCGGAAGTGACCTCCGCATCACCGGCTTCATCAGCACTGGAGGAGGATGAGCCACGCCCACCTGCCACTCCCCCTTTCCTACACCTTACTCTGGGGGAAGCCATCGATATTTTAAAACCTCCTACCAGGGAGGGAGGTTTCCCTACGCCACTCCCCTCCGCAGGGGGGGCTTCTTTGCCTTTGCCCTTGTCCGCAACTATGAGCGCCTTGTCCGCAACCATGAGCTCCTTGTCCGCCACCACCTGAAAGGTACTATCAGGCGCCATTTTGACTGCTGGCACCCCGGGCACCCCGCCACTTGTCGTGACCCGAGGTGCCTGCGCCTCCCCTTTCTCTCCTGGAGGCATCGCAACCTGGGCTGAGGTCCCGGCACGATGCTCCCCAGGCAACGACCTGACAAATTTAAATGTCTCTATTTCTCTTTTTTTTTTCCTTCCTTGCCTTCTTCCTGGTCTTGGCTCCTTTTCCCGCCTCCTCCCCGTCCAGATCTGACATGCTGAATGCTAATTGGTCCATTCTGGACGGGGACTCTAATTGGTAGATTTGCCTCATCAGCTTCCCGCCTTCTCCCGAGGCTCCGCCCTCCTCCTCCTCCGTCTCGGGCAGTGGTTGGTTCTCTGGGAGTGTGGGAGATTGCGTCACTTCCTGCCCTGTCATTCTGACTTCCTGTCTTGTCATTCTGACTTCCTGCTTCACTGCCGGCACTGATGCCTGCGTATACGTGGGTATCAGGCTGCCGCTACTAGGGACGGCTGCCCGACTATACTGTCCCGCCATGCTGTCATCTGATTCCAGGTCTGACTCGCAATAGTCGTCCTCTCCCGAGCTGTCTGAGGACGCGGGGCCATCCTTCAACAACCGCTCCTGCTGTTTGCGGAAGAAGCGGTCATCGTTCAGTAGCTTCTCTCTGAACGGCCCCGCGCCCTCCAGAATCTCCGTGCACCTGGCTTCCAGGGCCTTTATTTGTTTTTTCAGGCTCCTTACCTGCTTACTGAAAACCGGGCGGTCCTTCCTTGAGGCCCCGTCGCTACGGGCGCGAGCGCTCTGAAGCTCCCCACTCATTGCGAACAGGGACCTCCGGGCCCGGTCATACTCCTCCAGGACCGCCTCGATCCTCCGGCTGTAGATGGCAACCTCTTCTCCAGCTTTCCGGATGCCCCATCCTGCGGGTGATTGCGGCAGCGATGACGGTAAGCTTGTGTCATTTCTCCTGCTTGCAGGGACCCTTCCAGAGGGAACCGCATATCCTGCGGCCGTAGCCCCCTTCGGACCGGCTTCACCCGCCACTGCCGCTGATGTTACCGCCGTGGCTGATGTCGCCGTTTTCACGGATCCACCTGCCGGGACTGCTGACACCCCTGTCGCCACCGCTACTCCTGCCGGCGTCGCCCGCTCTACGGACGTCGCTGCTCCTGATGCTGTTCCTGATGCTGCAGCCGCCAATGTCGCTGCTGCTGCTCCCGATGCCGTTGTCCTGGTCGCCAGTCTCATTGAGGCTTGCTGCCTCAGCGACCTCCGCCTGCCCTGCTCTGCTGGTGCTGTGTCGGCAGACATTCTCCTGCCCCCCCGCCTGTAAGGTCCGGGGGGCAGGAGCTCCACACTCCATGATAAGGCTCCCTTCCGCACGGGGAAGGGAGTCGGAGCTACGGTCTGTAACACAAAGACCGAAAACCACACCCAATAATCGGTCTCCAAGTATCCAAAAGCCACGTAAGCCTCTGAAGCTAGGAGCTCAAACAGACAAGTCTGACTCCCACGGTTGCCCCGAAGGAATTGGAACTATTTTTTATTAGAAAAGTAAAAATTCACAAACAGTGTCACATACGAAAATACAATATAAAACCCATAAACAGAAACAATACATAAATCCAAAACATAGTATAAACAACATCAATAAATAAGATACAAGAAACCGGGACAAAATTAAAGACCAAAAAGAAAATCCAGCCGCAAACCAGCCCCCATCCATTCTGCCTTTCACTCCGCCTTTCACTCTCCAGTCTTTCTTCAGTCATCCGCCAGTCAAAACTCTACCTATCTTGGAAACAAAAGAAAATCCAAATAAGTAATATACAATTGAAAACATATAACACTAACAGAAAACTAACAAAAACCCCAACTGAAACTTATTAGAATTTTTTTTTTTTTTTTTTTTTTTTATTATAATTATTATTATTTTTTTTTTTTTTTTTTTTTTTTTTTTTTCCCCTTCACCACACCCGGCCAGCACCACGCCCCATGTCCTCCCATGTCCGCATAGTCCTGGTGCTGGCACCACCCGCCACCAAGCCCCTGAAAACCGACCTGGCTCTCCGCCTCATGTCCTCCCATGTCCGCATAGTCCAGAGCCAGGCCGGACACACGAAACCTATATATCAAACCCTCCACCCCCAAAAGAAACCCCCCTCCCAAACAACCTACCCCCCTAAGAAAAAAAAACCCTTTTAACTACATACAATGGGAAATAGAAAAAAATGGAAATGAACAAAAAAAATATGTTTAGTGGCAAAAGCAAATAACAAAATACCAGACAAGAAAACCAGACAAAATACAATAACAAAACCCACAATCTTATATAAACCGTTGACACCCCCTTCCCTCCCATAAACCTCCCACAGGCCTAGGGTCGGTTATCCTCAAGCCTCTTACCCTTTCATCCTATTTCCAAAACAAAATGCCTATGTGGTGACAACCAGCCCTCCACCAGGAAGAGAGCACAAGAGGCCCGTCCCTACCTACTTGCCCTACCACTATGTCCCTATCTATCAATCTATCCCTACCCTATCCCTACCTGTCCCTCCCTACCCAAAAAAACAAACAAACCCCACCTCTTGTGCAAAACCTTGCCCTCCCTTTCCCTATCTGGCCCTAACCTAACTACCTTTTAATCCCTTATTCTATCCCTCAGGGAACAGAAAAGGTGAAACCCCTCCAGAGGGTACCAGCCCTTTTTGCGCCCAACCCCTCATACTCCCGAGAGCGCACCCTCACCAGGTCCACCATGATGTTTTTAACCACCTCCACCTCCGGGAGGATTTTGCCTCGCGTCGACACTAGACACCGGGATGACCACAAGTGGAACCTAACCACTGCGCTAACTATAAAAAGTGTCTGGCAGTCCCTGCCCTCCGGGTGTTTGAATGCCCCATAGGCCCACTCGGCGTAGGAAAGGCCAGCCAGCCGCAGCCAACCGGTGGAGGTCCCCACCAATTTGCAAACCCTTATATTGAAGGGGCACTGAAGCAGGAAGTGCTCCATGCTTTCCAGCATGTCGCCACACTCCTCCCGAGGGCAGCCTCGCTCGTCGGAGTTCCGGTACTTCAAGTTCCCCCTCACATATAACTTACCTAGGAGGCAGCGCCAGGTCAGATCCCAAAACTTCCGAGGAAACCTTTTGGAGTTAAGAAAATGCAACCCTTCCTCTAAGGTTTCTCCTGGGCAATCTTTGAGCGCCAGAGGCTTCTGGAAGCGGGTCAACAGGACTTTGTCATCAAGAAAACGTCTTGACTGAGTCCTGATCTCCCACGCCCCCAGACCCCACCGACGAATCACTTTCAAGACCAGGGAAGCATAGGCCGGGAGATATCCATGGGGTGCACGAAGATCTTTCACTTGCCCTCCTGACTCCCATTTCTGGAAGAAGGGCCGAAACCACCCCTGGCAGGAGGCTACCCACGAAGGAGCCCCCTCGGCGGAGAGGTTTGGTAAATTGATCTTAAGAAAGGTGTTCATTAAGAACACCACGGGGTTAACCATATTTAACCCCCCTAGCCTCCTTGTGCGGTATGTAACCTCCCTCCTGATTAGGTTGAGCCTGTTCCCCCATAACAGTTGGAAGAACAGGCAACAGATCCTACTCCAACAAGACTCTGGCAAGGCACAGACGCTACCTAGATAGATCACCAACGGGAGCAGGAAGGCTTTGGCAAGGTGAACCCTTTCTCTCAGGGTCAAGGACCAACCCTTCCAGCAATCAACTCTCTGGGCGACATCCTTAAGCCTACCTTCCCAATTTTGGAGTGGGTAATCACCCTGGCCAAAATGGATGCCTAAGATCTTTACAGACCCCTGGGGTTCTGGGAGGGTGTCCGGGAGAGAAAAACCAGGCTCTCCCCCTCCCAGCCAGAGGCTTCCACACTTGTTCTTGTTCACAGCTGATCCGGAAGCCTCCGAGTAACTGTCCACTTCAGACATCACCCATTCAATCTCCTCCCGCGACGAGACAAGAGCGGTGACATCATCCGCGTAGGCTACTGTCCTCAAAGGGGAGCCGGTGCCCTCCAGGTCCATCCTGACTCCCGCCACCGGCCCACCATTAATCCGTCTAATCAGGGGATCAATGGCGAACACATACAGTAGCGGGCTCAAGGGACATCCCTGTCGGACGCCCGACCCCACCTCAAAAGGACGACCAACCCAACCATTCACAAGTGGGAAAGACTCAGCCCCAGCGTATAAGGTCTGCAGCCACTGAATGAACCCCCCAGGTAGGCCATACCTCGAGAGAGTTGACCACAAATACTCATGATTCACCCTGTCAAAAGCCTTAGCCTGATCTAGGGACAGCAAGTACCCCTTCCACCGACCTGCCCTACTCTGCTCCACAGCCTCCCTGACACTCAGGACCGCACTTAAGGTGCTACGACCGGGAACAGAGCAGTGCTGAGCCGGCGAGAGGAGCCGGGGCGCAAACTGTACCAGCCGGTTGAAAAGTACCTTCGCCAGAATCTTTCGGTCCGTATTGAGAAGTGCTATGGGCCGCCAGTTCTCAATACGGCTCGGATCCTTACCCTTTGACAGAACTATAAGGGCGGACCTCCTCATTGACTTAGGCAGAGTGCCCGAGGATAGACACTCATTAAGCACGTCAGTCAAGAGGGGAGCCAACGCTCCTTTAAAGGTCCGATAGAACTCAGATGTTAAGCCATCTGGGCCAGGTGACTTCTTGAGGGCAAGACCCTCAATAGCCCTGACGACTTCCTCTTCCCTTATAGGTTCTATCAAAACACCAAGAGAAGGGTCTTCTGCTGACTCAGGAATGGCTTCAGCCAAGAAACCTGAAATCCGATCCCGATTCAGTTCCTTCTTTGCCAAAAGGTTCGAGTAGAAAGACCTGACGACCTCCAAGATCCCTGACCTGGATCTTGTCAGGGATCCTGTACTGTCAATCAGGCCTGTTACTGTCTTACAAGTCACTGACATCTTACAGTTCCTGTAGGGGTCGGGCGAGCGGTATTTCCCGAAATCCCTCTCAAGAACCAAGGATGCGTGCCTATCATACTGACACCCTTTAAGCAAAGCCTTCACACCGGAGATATCCTCCTGGCTACCTCCGGTCGAGACCAGATGTTCAAGTCTCTTCCTCAGTGCACTGTACATGCGGTACATGTCCAGTGACCTGAGGCTTGAGAGCCGGCGGAAAAATCCCGCCACCCTTTTTTTTGAATATCTCCCACCACTCTGACCTAGTGCCCTCAAGACCCAGTAATAGTACCTGATCCTGAAGAAACTCCTCAAAGGCTTGTCTTACAGCTGCCTCCTCAAGGAGTGACAAATTCAGCCTCCACAAACCTCTTCCTCTCCGGAGGGTTTCTGAAATATTCAAAGAAAATAAAATTAGGCAGTGATCGGAGAACTCCACCTCCACCACGGACACAGGGGTGGTGACGGAATTCTCCTTCAAAAAAAACCTATCTATCCTGGACCTAACACTTCCTCTCTGAAAGGTGAACCCACGGTGACCTGGGGAATGCCTGATGTGGATATCCTCCAGGCGAGCTTCACTCACTATGCTATTTAACGCGACGCCATCATAGGGCAGTCTATCTCTGGTACCTCCTCGGTCTTGGGGTCTAGTTATGGTATTAAAATCCCCACCAAAGATGACTTGTTTGCCCGTAAAAAGAAAAGGCTTGATCTTCATAAAGAGGCTTTTACGGTCCCACTTTGACTGGGGACCGTAGATGTTAATGAGGCGCAGGCTTTGCCCCTTCATGAGGACGTCTAAGACTAGGCACCTTCCCATTTCGAGTTCGATCAGCCGCTGGCATTTCACCTCTGCGGTAAAAAGCACCGCCACTCCACTATACGGCTCAGCCGCAAGAGACCAGTAGGAGGGCCCCCTGCGCCACTCCCTCCTTGCTCTGTTTATCTCTGATAGAGTACAGAGCCTGGTCTCCTGCAAAAACAAAATGTCAGCTTCAACTCGGCCAAGAAAATCAAAGGCTGCAAACCTAGCCGTATCAGACTTAATGCTGGCCACATTAATGGTGGCCAGCGTCAGTGGAGAGGGGACTGCCATTAAGACCGATTGAGCTCAATGACCTTCAGTTTCCCACCCCCTTTCCTCCTACCACCTCCACCCCTTGATGAGTCAGAAGAGGACCCGCGACTTTTCCTCGTCTTACGGGTCCTCTTCTTACATTGGGATTGGTCCATCACCTCACCTCGTGCGGTTTGGCCAGGCAAGGGATGGACTTCCCCCGTAGTTTCTCCCTGGGGAGTATTGGTAACATTTTTTACTACGGTTTCCAAAACAGCTTGAGGTGCATCGTCTCCATCTCTGGGTACCAGGCCAGCCTCCTCCACTGAAGGCAGGGGGCCCTTGCCTGAGGGAGACTCAGCAGCCCCCGACGGTCCCACCTCCCCCTCTGAAGCCTCCCCTGAGGCTGATGCGTCCTCGCAGAGGGTTTGGTACCGGTTAGGGCTGATCACTGAAAGGTCCTCGAGTCTCCGTTCCTTTGCCGGGGGGGGGGGGCAGATGTTTTTACCCTCGCTTTACTCGGTGACTTTCTCCTCCTGACCGTCTGTTCCTCCCCAGCACTAACGTACTGGGAAGATGAAGACAGGTCAGCCTCTTCCTCCCTCTGCAGTCTTCTCATCTCCTCAATCAGGGCCGTGCCCGTCGCTACTTCAGCATTAGAATCCAACCCAGCGGGATCAGGGGCAGAGGGGAGACACATAATACCTTCCCTCTGCTCCCTTCTCCTATCTCTCCTTCTCGCCCTTGATGGTGGCTGGGTTTTCTCCCTCCGCGTCGGCAACCTGGTCTCTCCACCTCCGACCCCCTCCTCGGTGACAGGGACAGTCTCCTCACCTGCCCCTGCCTGTCGGAGGGTGACATTAGCGAACGACCTCGGACACGCCCCGATTGGGTGACCAAGGTCACCACACAGGTGGCACCGAATCCTATCACAGGTTGCAGCTAGATGACCTAATCCCCCACACATGGCACACTTCTGCACCCTGCAGGAGGCACTCAAGTGCGAGGGATCACCACACCTGTGACAGAGCTTCGGCTGCCCCTGGTAGAAGACAAGAATCCTGTCTTTCCCGAGGAAGGTTGAGGACGGGATATGCATCACCGAGTTATCCTCATGCTTCAATTTGACCATAAATGTCCAGGCCCCCGACCAAATGCCAAACTCATCAAGGTTCTTCCCGGGGAAGTCTTTCACTTCCCCATACCTGTTGAGCCAGGTCATAATGTCCATGTAAGAAAGCGACTCGTTACGAGTCAAAACGGTCACTTTCTTAATTGCATCCTGGCGCGACACCGCCCACACATTGAAGTCGCGCCAGCCGGGCTCGTTCTTTGCCAACTCATAATTACCCCAGAAGGTTTCTAAGCCCCCCGGGGTAACAAAGCTGACATCAAACTCTGAGGAGCCGACCGGGTGAATGAGGGCAAAGATGTCACTTGCCCTAAAGCCCATCCCGAGCAGAAGTTCGACGACCCTCCTCCTCTGAGGACAAGGGTCTTCTCCCCCCCACCCGAGACGGACTACATTCCTCCGGACCGGCCGCTGCCCGGGTGTCGGGAGAGTCCACCTGGTCTCACCCCCCTCATCTCGGAACTTCCCTAGGCCAAAACGTTCAATCCAAAACCTAAGGTCCCTCGATTGACCATCCACTATCATCGTTCTCTGCCCTGCTCGTAAGGCCGCCAGGAGCTGCTGTTGTAATTCACCGTCCCTGGCCCCCAGTGATGGACACGAGGCACCCCTTGGGACCCCCGAGGCGACACTGGCATAGGAACGTACCAAGCTTGAGGCCGCAGTCCCAGCCCCCGCAACTCCAGTGCCACCTTCGGGCGCCCCCTGAAGCCCGCTCGGCCCGGCCACCACCGCGGCCACCGGGACACCAGAGACAGGAGCGGTCGTTCCCAGCGTCGCAGGCGTGGACCGGGCAAACACATTTGGCAAAGCTACTTCTGCAGCAGCCATGCCTACATTTTCCAAAGTCCTAGGAACCTCCACTACCGCATCTTTAACAAAAGGGACAGCAGTAGCAGCAGCAGCAGCAGCAACACAAGGGGTGACAGCCTCCATAGCCCCCCTCCCCTTTCCCTCACAAGGAACATCTAAGTCACTCTCTGGAACCACAGTTTTTTCCCCCTCCTCCGCCCTCCTCTCCTGACGCCTGCTTTTCCTACTCCCCAGTCTGCTCTTACTCACCGCTTTCTTACCCACGCTCACCATTACCTCATTCACACCGGGGCTTGCGGCCTTGGGCGGCTCCACGAGCGGGATTGGCCTATTCCGGGCCTCCGCTTCACTCTCCTCCCGCTTAGCTGGGGCGACTTGTGCCTCTGCCTCGACCTCCGCATCGTCAGCTGTCGCAGCGCTCAATGCTTTAGGAGCGGACTTGCTCCTAGCGCTGACGGCAGCCTCCGCATCACCGGTCTCATTGGCTTCCTCGGCACCTGAAACCGGAAGGGAGGGACAAGCCGCATGCCCCTTCCCCTTACGATGGACCTGGGGAGGGGCCGGCGCTACTTTGACCCTGCCCACAGGGGCAGGCTTCACCGCTTCTCTACCTCCCTTCGTGGGAGGTGCTTTTCCGACCTTGTCCGCTGCAGTTTCGGGCGCCATTTTCAATACTGCACCCAGCTCCCCAGCCACACCGCTACTTAGAGAAAGCGGGGGTCTGGGGAGTCTGCGCCCCCCTTATCTCACCCGCGGGCAACACCCCAGATTCAGCCTGTGCTAGAGTCAATGGGGGGTTGCCCTGCGGGAACAGTTATACCTGCTGCGACACTCACATATTTCAGGGTGCCGACTTCTTGCGGCTTAGCCTTCTTCTTTTTCCTTTTTTTTGATTCCTCCTCGTTTGCAAGGTCGTCTACGGAAAAAGCCATCTTCTCCATTCTTGCCGGGGATTCTAGCATGCATATTTCGTGGATTAGCCTCCCCGCAGCAGAACCCATATCGTCTTCTGATGTTGCCGGTAATGGTGGTAAATTCTCCGGTAGCTGGGGTAAACTTGCCAATTTCTCTGGGGGCGTATAGGTCGGAATACCTGAACTCACCCTCGTAGACTTCCGGCTACTGCCGTACTCTGCCAGCAGGCTCCCCTCTGAGTCAGTATCTGTCTCATATTCCGGATCCGAGCTTTCGGAGGACGCGAGGTCTTCCCGCAGCAGCCGCCCCTGCTGCTTGCGGTAAAAACGGTCATCATTCAGGAGTTTCTCCCTGAAAGGCCCCGCGCCCTCCAGGATCTCTCGGCATCTTTGGTCAAGCCCTTTAATTTGTTCCTTCAGCTTTTTGACCTGCTTACTCAGTGCCGGTCTCTCATGCCTTGAGGCCCTGTCACTACGGGCACGGACACTCTGAAGCTCCGCACCCATAGCGAACAGGGACCTCCTGGCTTTATCATATTCCTCAAGGGTAGTGTTAATACGCTTACTGTATGCAAGCACATCCTCGCCAGCCTTCCGAATCCCCCAACCTGATGATGGCAAGGAAGGAGGGGGGGGCTTCGCTGGCCTTTTTACTTGTACAGGGCTCAGCCTCCGCCGGGGTTTTCTGACCTAGACGTCCCTTGCTGCGGGTTGCCATACCTTTTTCCACTGGAGCCTGCTGCCTCTCCAATCTTCTCCTGCTGCTGCTGCTACTGCCGTCCATTGAGAGCCTCCTGCCCCCCGCCAAGCTGGCTCGGGGGGCAGGAGCACCTTGCTCCATGGTGAAAAAACCCCAACCTTGGAAAAGGAAAGGGGTTGGAGCCTCCAACTATGACTGGAAAAACTGCTGCTGTTGCACAAACACCACACACCAAGCCTCTCTTCTGAGCTGACAAACAGACTATAGCCTCTGGTCTCAGGAGCTCAGACAGGCGTGTCTGATTCCCACAGCTGCCCCGAAGGAATTGGAACTATTTTTATTAGAAAAGTAAAAATTCACAAACAGTGTCACATACGAAAATACAATATAAAACCCATAAACAGAAACAATACATAAATCCAAAACATAGCATAAACAACATCAATAAATAAGATACAAGAAACCGGGACAAAATTAAAGACCAAAAAGAAAATCCAGCCGCAAATCAGCCCCCATCCATTCTGCCTTTCACTCCGCCTTTCACTCTCCAGTCTTTCTTCAGTCATCCGCCAGTCAAAACTCTACCTATCTTGGAAACAAAAGAAAATCCAAATAAGTAATATACAATGGAAAACATATAACACTAACAGAAAACTAACAAAAAAAACCCCAACTGAAACTTATTAGAAATTTTTTTTTTTTTTTTTTTTTTTCCCTTCACCACACCCGGCCAGCACCACGCCCCATGTCCTCCCATGTCCGCATAGTCCTGGTGCTGGCACCACCCGCCACCGAGCCCCTGAAAACCGACCTGGCTCTCCGCCTCATGTCCTCCCATGTCCGCATAGTCCAGAGCCAGGCCGGACACACGAAACCTATATATCAAACCCTCCACCCCCAAAAGAAACCCCCCTCCCAAACAACCTACCCCCCTAAGAAAAAAAAACCCTTTTAACTACATACAATGGGAAATAGAAAAAAAATGGAAATGAACAAAAAAAATATGTTTAGTGGCAAAAGCAAATAACAAAATACCAGACAAGAAAACCAGACAAAATACAATAACAAAACCCACAATCTTATATAAACCGTTGACACCCCCTTCCCTCCCATAAACCTCCCACAGGCCTAGGGTCGGTTATCCTCAAGCCTCTTACCCTTTCATCCTATTTCCAAAACAAAATGCCTATGTGGTGACACACCAGCCCTCCACCAGGAAGAGAGCACAAGAGGCCCGTCCCTACCTACTTGCCCTACCACTATGTCCCTATCTATCAATCTATCCCTACCCCATCCCTACCTGTCCCTCCCTACCCAAAAAAAACAAACAAACCCCACCTCTTGTGCAAAACCTTGCCCTCCCTTTCCCTATCTGGCCCTAACCTAACTACCTTTTAATCCCTTATTCTATCCCTCAGGGAACAGAAAAGGTGAAACCCCTCCAGAGGGTACCAGCCCTTTTTGCGCCCAACCCCTCATACTCCCGAGAGCGCACCCTCACCAGGTCCACCATGATGTTTTTAACCACCTCCACCTCCGGGAGGATTTTGCCTCGCGTCGACACTAGACACCGGGATGACCACAAGTGGAACCTAACCACTGCGCTAACTATAAAAAGTGTCTGGCAGTCCCTGCCCTCCGGGTGTTTGAATGCCCCATAGGCCCACTCGGCGTAGGAAAGGCCAGCCAGCCGCAGCCAACCGGTGGAGGTCCCCACCAATTTGCAAACCCTTATATTGAAGGGGCACTGAAGCAGGAAGTGCTCCATGCTTTCCAGCATGTCGCCACACTCCTCCCGAGGGCAGCCTCGCTCGTCGGAGTTCCGGTACTTCAAGTTCCCCCTCACATATAACTTACCTAGGAGGCAGCGCCAGGTCAGATCCCAAAACTTCCGAGGAAACCTTTTGGAGTTAAGAAAATGCAACCCTCCCTCTAAGGTTTCTCCTGGGCAATCTTTGAGCGCCAGAGGCTTCTGGAAGCGGGTCAACAGGACTTTGTCATCAAGAAAACGTCTTGACTGAGTCCTGATCTCCCACGCCCCCAGACCCCACCGACGAATCACTTTCAAGACCAGGGAAGCATAGGCCGGGAGATATCCATGGGGTGCACGAAGATCTTTCACTTGCCCTCCTGCCTCCCATTTCTGGAAGAAGGGCCGAAACCACCCCTGGCAGGAGGCTACCCACGAAGGAGCCCCCTCGGAGGAGAGGTTTGGTAAATTGATCTTAAGAAAGGTGTTCATTAAGAACACCACGGGGTTAACCATATTTAACCCCCCTAGCCTCCTTGTGCGGTATGTAACCTCCCTCTTGATTAGGTTGAGCCTGTTCCCCCATAACAGTTGGAAGAACAGGCAACAGATCCTACTCCAACAAGACTCTGGCAAGGCACAGACGCTACCTAGATAGATCACCAACGGGAGCAGGAAGGCTTTGGCAAGGTGAACCCTTTCTCTCAGGGTCAAGGACCAACCCTTCCAGCAATCAACTCTCTGGGCGACATCCTTAAGCCTACCTTCCCAATTTTGGAGTGGGTAATCACCCTGGCCAAAATGGATGCCTAAGATCTTTACAGACCCCTGGGGTTCTGGGAGGGTGTCCGGGAGAGAAAAACCAGGCTCTCCCCCTCCCAGCCAGAGGCTTCCACACTTGTTCTTGTTCACAGCTGATCCGGAAGCCTCCGAGTAACTGTCCACTTCAGACATCACCCATTCAATCTCCTCCCGCGACGAGACAAGAGCGGTGACATCATCCGCGTAGGCTACTGTCCTCAAAGGGGAGCAGGTGCCCTCCAGGTCCATCCTGACTCCCGCCACCGGCCCACCATTAATCCGTCTAATCAGGGGATCAATGGCGAACACATACAGTAGCGGGCTCAAGGGACATCCCTGTCGGACGCCCGACCCCACCTCAAAAGGACGACCAACCCAACCATTCACAAGTGGGAAAGACTCAGCCCCAGCATATAAGGTCTGCAGCCACTGAATGAACCCCCCAGGTAGGCCATACCTCGAGAGAGTTGACCACAAATACTCATGATTCACCCTGTCAAAAGCCTTAGCCTGATCTAGGGACAGCAAGTACCCCTTCCACCGACCTGCCCTACTCTGCTCCACAGCCTCCCTGACACTCAGGACCGCACTTAAGGTGCTACGACCGGGAACAGAGCAGTGCTGAGCCGGCGAGAGGAGCCGGGGCGCAAACTGTACCAGCCGGTTGAAAAGTACCTTCGCCAGAATCTTTCGGTCCGTATTGAGAAGTGCTATGGGCCGCCAGTTCTCAATACGGCTCGGATCCTTACCCTTTGACAGAACTATAAGGGCGGACCTCCTCATTGACTTTGGCAGAGTGCCCGAGGATAGACACTCATTAAGCACGTCAGTCAAGAGGGGAGCCAACGCTCCTTTAAAGGTCCGATAGAACTCAGATGTTAAGCCATCTGGGCCAGGTGACTTCTTGAGGGCAAGACCCTCAATAGCCCTGACGACTTCCTCTTCCCTTATAGGTTCTATCAAAACACCAAGAGAAGGGTCTTCTGCTGACTCAGGAATGGCTTCAGCCAAGAAACCTGAAATCCGATCCCGATTCAGTTCCTTCTTTGCCAAAAGGTTCGAGTAGAAAGACCTGACGACCTCCAAGATCCCTGACCTGGATCTTGTCAGGGATCCTGTACTGTCAATCAGGCCTGTTACTGTCTTACAAGTCACTGACATCTTACAGTTCCTGTAGGGGTCGGGCGAGCGGTATTTCCCGAAATCCCTCTCAAGAACCAAGGATGCGTGCCTATCATACTGACACCCTTTAAGCAAAGCCTTCACACCGGAGATATCCTCCTGGCTACCTCCGGTCGAGACCAGATGTTCAAGTCTCTTCCTCAGTGCACTGTACATGCGGTACATGTCCAGTGACCTGAGGCTTGAGAGCCGGCGGAAAAATCCCGCCACCCTTTTTTTGAATATCTCCCACCACTCTGACCTAGTGCCCTCAAGACCCAGTAATAGTACCTGATCCTGAAGAAACTCCTCAAAGGCTTGTCTTACAGCTGCCTCCTCAAGGAGTGACGAATTCAGCCTCCACAAACCTCTTCCTCTCCGGAGGGTTTCTGAAATATTCAAAGAAAATAAAATTAGGCAGTGATCGGAGAACTCCACCTCCACCACGGACACAGGGGTGGTGACGGAATTCTCCTTCAAAAAAAAACCTATCTATCCTGGACCTAACACTTCCTCTCTGAAAGGTGAACCCACGGTGACCTGGGGAATGCCTGATGTGGATATCCTCCAGGCGAGCTTCACTCACTATGCTATTTAACGCGACGCCATCATAGGGCAGTCTATCTCTGGTACCTCCTCGGTCTTGGGGTCTAGTTATGGTATTAAAATCCCCACCAAAGATGACTTGTTTGCCCGTAAAAAGAAAAGGCTTGATCTTCATAAAGAGGCTTTTACGGTCCCACTTTGACTGGGGACCGTAGATGTTAATGAGGCGCAGGCTTTGCCCCTTCATGAGGACGTCTAAGACTAGGCACCTTCCCATTTCGAGTTCGATCAGCCGCTGGCATTTCACCTCTGCGGTAAAAAGCACCGCCACTCCACTATACGGCTCAGCCGCAAGAGACCAGTAGGAGGGCCCCCTGCGCCACTCCCTCCTTGCTCTGTTTATCTCTGATAGAGTACAGAGCCTGGTCTCCTGCAAAAACAAAATGTCAGCTTCAACTCGGCCAAGAAAATCAAAGGCTGCAAATCTAGCCGTATCAGACTTAATGCTGGCCACATTAATGGTGGCCAGCGTCAGTGGAGAGGGGACTGCCATTAAGACCGATTGAGCTCAATGACCTTCAGTTTCCCACCCCCTTTCCTCCTACCACCTCCACCCCTTGATGAGTCAGAAGAGGACCCGCGACTTTTCCTCGTCTTACGGGTCCTCTTCTTACATTGGGATTGGTCCATCACCTCACCTCGTGCGGTGTGGCCAGGCAAGGGATGGACTTCCCCCGTAGTTTCTCCCTGGGGAGTATTGGTAACATTTTTTACAACGGTTTCCAAAACAGCTTGAGGTGCATCGTCTCCATCTCTGGGTACCAGGCCAGCCTCCTCCACTGAAGGCAGGGGGCCCTTCCCTGAGGGAGACTCAGCAGCCCCCGACGGTCCCACCTCCCCCTCTGAAGCCTCCCCTGAGGCTGATGCGTCCTCGCAACGGGTTTGGTACCGGTTAGGGCTGATCACTGAAAGGTCCTCGAGTCTCCGTTCCTTTGCCGGGGGGGGAGCAGATGTTTTTACCCTCGCTTTACTCGGTGACTTTCTCCTCCTGACCGTCTGTTCCTCCCCAGCACTAACGTACTGGGAAGATGAAGACAGGTCAGCCTCTTCCCTCCCTCTGCAGTCTTCTCATCTCCTCAATCAGGGCCGTGCCCGTCGCTACTTCAGCATTAGAATCCAACCCAGCGGGATCAGGGGCAGAGGGGAGACACATAATACCCTCCCTCTGCTCCCTTCTCCTATCTCTCCTTCTCGCCCTGGATGGTGGCTGGGTTTTCTCCCTCCGCGTCGGCAACCTGGTCTCTCCACCTCCGACCCCCTCCTCGGTGACAGGGACAGTCTCCTCACCTGCCCCTGCCCGTCGGAGGGTGACATTAGCGAACGACCTCGGGCACGCCCCGATTGGGTGACCAAGGTCACCACACAGGTGGCACCGAATCCTATCACAGGTTGCAGCTAGATGACCTAATCCCCCACACATGGCACACTTCTGCACCCTGCAGGAGGCACTCAAGTGCGAGGGATCACCACACCTGTGACAGAGCTTCGGCTGCCCCTGGTAGAAGACAAGAATCCTGTCTTTCCCGAGGAAGGTTGAGGACGGGATATGCATCACCGAGTTATCCTCATGCTTCAATTTGACCATAAAGGTCCAGGCCCCCGACCAAATGCCAAACTCATCAAGGTTCTTCCGGGGGAAGTCCTTTCACTTCCCCATACCTGTTGAGCCAGGTCATAATGTCCATGTAAGAAAGTGACTCGTTACGAGTCAAAACGGTCACTTTCTTAATTGCATCCTGGCGCGACACCGCCCACACATTGAAGTCGCGCCAGCCGGGCTCGTTCTTTGCCAACTCATAATTACCCCAGAAGGTTTCTAAGCCCCCCGGGGTAACAAAGCTGACATCAAACTCTGAGGAGCCGACCGGGTGAATGAGGGCAAAGATGTCACTTGCCCTAAAGCCCATCCCGAGCAGAAGTTCGACGACCCTCCTCCTCTGAGGACAAGGGCCTTCTCCCCCCCACCCGAGACGGACTACATTCCTCCGGACCGGCCGCTGCCCGGGTGTCGGGAGAGTCCACCTGGTCTCACCCCCCTCATCTCGGAACTTCCCTAGGCCAAAACGTTCAATCCAAAACCTAAGGTCCCTCGATTGACCATCCACTATCATCGTTCTCTGCCCTGCTCGTAAGGCCGCCAGGAGCTGCTGTTGTAATTCACCGTCCCTGGCCCCCAGTGATGGACACGAGGCACCCCTTGGGACCCCCGAGGCGACACTGGCATAGGAACGTACCAAGCTTGAGGCCGCAGTCCCAGCCCCCGCAACTCCAGTGCCACCTTCGGGCGCCCCCTGAAGCCCGCTCGGCCCGGCCACCACCGCGGCCACCGGGACACCAGAGACAGGAGCGGTCGTTCCCAGCGTCGCAGGCGTGGACCGGGCAAACACATTTGGCAAAGCTACTTCTGCAGCAGCCATGCCTACATTTTCCAAAGTCCTAGGAACCTCCACTACCCCATCTTTAACAAAAGGGACAGCAGTAGCAGCAGCAGCAGCAGCAACACAAGGGGTGGCAGCCTCCATAGCCCCCCTCCCCTTTCCCTCACAAGGAACATCTAAGTCACTCTCTGGAACCACAGTTTTTTCCCCCTCCTCCGCCCTCCTCTCCTGACGCCTGCTTTTCCTACTCCCCAGTCTGCTCTTACTCACCGCTTTCTTACCCACGCTCACCATTACCTCATTCACACCGGGGCTTGCGGCCTTGGGCGGCTCCACGAGCGGGATTGGCCTATTCCGGGCCTCCGCTTCACTCTCCTCCCGCTTAGCTGGGGCGACTTGTGCCTCTGCCTCGACCTCCGCATCGTCAGCTGTCGCAGCGCTCAATGCTTTAGGAGCGGACTTGCTCCTAGCGCTGACGGCAGCCTCCGCATCACCGGTCTCATTGGCTTCCTCGGCACCTGAAACCGGAAGGGAGGGACAAGCCGCACGCCCCTTCCCCTTACGATGGACCTGGGGAGGGGCCGGCGCTACTTTGACCCTGCCCACAGGGGCAGGCTTCACCGCTTCTCTACCTCCCTTCGTGGGAGGTGCTTTTCCGACCTTGTCCGCTGCAGTTTCGGGCGCCATTTTCAATACTGCACCCAGCTCCCCAGCCACACCGCTACTTAGAGAAAGCGGGGTCTGGGGAGTCTGCGCCCCCTTATCTCACCCGCGGGCAACACCCCAGATTCAGCCTGTGCTAGAGTCAATGGGGGTTGCCCTGCGGGAACAGTTATACCTGCTGCGACACTCACATATTTCAGGGTGCCGACTTCTTGCGGCTTAGCCTTCTTCTTTTTCCTTTTTTTTGATTCCTCCTCGTTTGCAAGGTCGTCTACGGAAAAAGCCATCTTCTCCATTCTTGCCGGGGATTCTAGCATGCATATTTCGTGGATTAGCCTCCCCGCAGCAGAACCCATATCGTCTTCTGATGTTGCCGGTAATGGTGGTAAATTCTCCGGTAGCTGGGGTAAACTTGCCAATTTCTCTGGGGGCGTATAGGTCGGAATACCTGAACTCACCCTCGTAGGCTTCCGGCTACTGCCGTACTCTGCCAGCAGGCTCCCCTCTGAGTCAGTATCTGTCTCATATTCTGGATCCGAGCTTTCGGAGGACGCGAGGTCTTCCCGCAGCAGCCGCCCCTGCTGCTTGCGGTAAAAACGGTCATCATTCAGGAGTTTCTCCCTGAAAGGCCCCGCGCCCTCCAGGATCTCTCGGCATCTTTGGTCAAGCCCTTTAATTTGTTCCTTCAGCTTTTTGACCTGCTTACTCAGTGCAGGTCTCTCATGCCTTGAGGCCCTGTCACTACGGGCACGGACACTCTGAAGCTCCGCACCCATAGCGAACAGGGACCTCCTGGCTTTATCATATTCCTCAAGGGTAGTGTTAATACGCTTACTGTATGCAAGCACATCCTCGCCAGCCTTCCGAATCCCCCAACCTGATGATGGCAAGGAAGGAGGGGGGGCTTCGCTGGCCTTTTTACTTGTACAGGGCTCAGCCTCCGCCGGGGTTTTCTGACCTAGACGTCCCTTGCTGCGGGTTGCCATACCTTTTTCCATTGGAGCCTGCTGCCTCTCCAATCTTCTCCTGCTGCTGCTGCTACTGCCGTCCATTGAGAGCCTCCTGCCCCCCGCCAAGCTGGCTCGGGGGGCAGGAGCACCTTGCTCCATGGTGAAAAAACCCCAACCTTGGAAAAGGAAAGGGGTTGGAGCCTCCAACTATGACTGGAAAAACTGCTGCTGTTGCACAAACACCACACACCAAGCCTCTCTTCTGAGCTGACAAACAGACTATAGCCTCTGGTCTCAGGAGCTCAGACAGGCGTGTCTGATTCCCACAGCTGCCCCGAAGGAATTGGAGCAACCCATGTAGCTGGCGGGAGGTGTAAAGTAAAATATAAGTAAATTAAAAAGCATACTCACCTGTCCCCGGCGCTCCGTTGTCCGCTGCCAGTGTCCATTCAGTCTCATGCCGGCGACTCCTTGTTGGGAGTCCTGCACCTCATGTGATCGCTAAGACCAATTAGGCACCGGATTTCCAGAAATGAGGCGCCTCCATGAGACCGAACAGACACAGGCAGGGGACAATGGGGTGCTGGGGACAGGTGAGTATGCTTTTTTTAAAATTTTCTTATTTTTACACCTCCCTGGTGGCCAACACAGTGGTCGCTCCAGTTTACGGACAACCTCTTTTAAGGGGTTGTCTGGGCCAAATTTTTCTATGGTCACTTCACTGGTCCCCTCACATAGTGGCCTCTTCACTGGTCCCCCATACTGTATGTCTTCTTTTTGCCGGAGGTCCTCACTGGCTGTGACGTCCCAGGTCCCTTCCCTTAGGCCGCTGATTGGCCTCAGGGGTCACGTGACGTCACAGGTAGTCATGTGCAGAGGGAACTTCAGCTGGAAGAAAACAACAGAACTGCAGGACCGAACTGTGCTGGGAGACACTGGGGACAGGAAAGAAAGTTTGGGGGGGGGGGGGTTTGTTTTGTTTTTTTCACCTGCCCCGGCGTAATTAAAAAAAAAAATGAAGGAGCCACTGTATGGAGTATAAGCTCCACAGTGTCCCCCACCCAGTATTATAAGCTCCACAGTGGCCCCCACACAGTATTATAAGCTCCACAGTGGCCCCCACACAGTATTATAAGCTACACAGTGTCCCCCACACAGTATTATAAGCTCCACAGTGTCCCCCACACAGTATTATATGCCCCCCACAGTGGCCCCCACCCAGTATTATATGTGCCCCACAGTATTATAAGCGCCACAGTGGCCCCCACACAGTATTATATGCGCCCAATAGCCTCCCTCCGCTTCAGTGCTATTATTATACTCTGGGGTCTCCTCAGACCCCAGAGTATAATAATCGGAGGCCCAGGGAAGGTGATTAATAATAACAAACACTCATACTCACCTTGCCTTACCTTTCCTTGGCATCCTCGCTCCATCCTGTCGTCTTCAGCGTCTTCAGGCTCTTTTCCAACGTCGCTGCTGAGGCCTGTGATTGGGCCTCAGCGGTCACGTGGGGGCACACTGACGTCATTACGCGGCCGCGCCCAATGTGACCGCCGGGGCCTAATCACAGACCTCAGTCACATGACTGAAGAGCGCTGGAGAGAACGCTGTGCCCAGGAGAGGTGAGAATATGTGTTTATTGTTTTCTGTCACCTCCCCTGGGTGCCCTGCCCTGCCATCTATTGGAAAGGGTCCTGCAATATGCCAGGGTCCCTTTCCAATAACAGTATGTATAGCGGTCGGGGAACCAGGCTTTCCCCGACCGCTATCATAGTGGTCCGGGGCCCTGGCCATCTCCAGCTGGCCACGGGCACCATACCCCCGCGACCGCGATCGTTACGCCACTGGTCAGGGGCCCGATCGGGATGGTCAGGATCCGATCGGTCCCCCATGATATGAGGACTAATAGTCGGGGCTCGGGGCCCACCGGTGGATTCACCGGTTCCCTGGTAGGCCAGTCCGACCCTGGATGTTATCCACTTAGAGGTCCAGCAGCGGGTACAACAAATTCCACAACATTTTCCTACTAGCTCTTAGGATTGGGGGCAGAAGTGTAGCTAGGGGTTCGGCATGGGGGGATGGGGAGCAATCATATCCAAGTGGGCCCCCAACACAGTTATACCGATATTATCACTATTCGGTGACTGTATAGTGGTATATACCAATATACCGACTATAAACAGGGCTCTGAAGACCATTTAGGTGAATACAGTGCAGTTACATTTAGTGACTTATAGGTGACGTCTCTGACTGTAATTGTTCACATTTCTCGTCTCTTCCCGTCTGGAGTGCCATGACCACTTCTTCGAGCTGTCACTTGACTCTGTAGAGTTTGCAGCACAGACATCTTTGGCTCCTCACTTTTCCAGGAACCCAAACCATTTTGTCCTCACCTACATAAAGTCCCCATCCTGCTGCTACCCTCAATTATAAAATAAATAGTACGAAAATCCCCTGCAAATGAACAATACCCCTTTATGTATCTTTAAATTAATGACCCCGTGTGCCCCCTCCGTTAATAATAACTCGTGTATGCCTTCTTAGAGATTTCCAGGATCAGACATTTTAATGCATGCAGCAGGAGAGGCTTCTAAAATAAAAATGCACTGAAACTTACCTGCATCCTCCCCTCCATTCCTGTCTTGGACCACCAGTCACCTTCACTGCTCTGTATACGGAGCAGCTGCAGCAGTGATGTCAAGTTAATGGGACCACTACAGCCAATCACTGCTCTTAATACATTGTATTCTTAATATAATGGGACAGCTGACCCAGCGCAGGTAAGAAGGGGAGAATAAATTAAAGTGCCTTTTAAAAGTATTCATACCCCTGGAACTTTCTCACATTTTGTCACCTTACAACCACAAACTTAAATGTATTTTATTGAGATTTATTGAGATTCAGGCGATACCTTTTAGAGGCTAACTGAGTATATTTGATAGTAAGCTTTCGAGAGTCTAGCTCTCTTCTTCAGACATACAAGAAACTGAAAATTCACAGACTTTTTATACACACAAGACCTGGATCTTCAAAGGGTCTTAGAATCTTTAAAAATAACAAAATGCAATATAAGTAGAGAAGTTATTTACAACAGGTCAGGAAATAAACAATCTGGAAACTTGTGGGGCGTGACGGAGGGATCAGTAATTCTTGGTGTTATCTGTTTGCAATGAGGTTGTGATTTGTGACCCTCACAGTTCATACATACTGTGACATGAAACTGGCATGAATATTAAGTCTAAATTGCAGAGTTTGAAATTTTTGCATTAATTTATATTCCCATTCCTTTCTTTCCCTCTGCGTCTTAAAATATCCCATTAAAACCACAACCCGCAAATCTTCAATAGAGTGGTCTTCTCCAGAGAAATGTGCGGCCACTGGGAGATCTGTTCTGCTGTTATTAATGGTGAATCTGTGTGAGTTCATGCGCTGACTGAGTCTCTGCCCTGTATCCCCCACATAGAGGCCTGTGGTGGGACATTGCATACACATTATGAGATACACCACATTGGAATACGCCTCAGGTTTGGTGGTTGTCGAAAGGAAAGGAGAGGGGGGACTGGAAATATGTCTTTGAGTCTGAGTCTGTAGCACAGGTTGGAGCTCCTTGGCAATCCTTCGTAGGATCTCCAGCTGTGGGTTGTAGGTGACAACTAGGGGCACTCGCGCTTCATTCTAAGATTTTAAGTGATAGACCAGCACAAAGTAGCACATAATTGTGAAGTGGAACGACAATGATACATGGTTTTCAAAATTTTAATCAAATAAAAATCTGAAAAGTGTAATGTGCAAAAGTATTCAGCCCCCTGTACTCTGATACCCCTAAATAAAATCCAGTGCAACCAATTGCCTTCAGATGGTTTTCTTCTTGCCACTCTTCCATAAAGACCAGATTTGTGGAGTGTGTAGGCACTGTAGGTCTAAAGTTAAAAACACATAAAGGAATAAAAAAAACAGGTCGGCGCTACTTATCTTTTGCTGGTTGAATTAGGAGGTCTGCATGAGGAGGCCACAGAGTGGCAAGGTGACATAATGTGGAGGTGGCAGCAGCATGGGGAGACCATAGAGTGACTTGGTGAGTGGGTGAAACAAACAGTACACACTGACGATGGTGGCTGTAAGAAGGAGCACTTGGCATCAGATGTGTGGCATCAGGCGGGAGGCAGCATCAGTATAGTAGCTGAGGCAGGTAGCCAGAAGAAACTGGTCTATTTTGTAAAGGTTTGGGTGAGGCAGCATGGATGATTTAATCTGATGCATCAGGCATTGGTGTGTGGAAATCCTGGCTGATCCACGCCTGATTCATCTTGACAAAGGTCAGTCTCTCCACATTTTGGGTGGACAGGCGAGTTCTCCCTGAGGTAACTATGGCCCCCGCCGCACTAAACACCCACTCTGATGCCACACTACTGGCCGGGAAGGACAGCTTTTCCAGGGCAAACTCGGCCAGTTGTGGCCACAAATCCAGTTTGGCTGCCCAATGGTCCAGCGGATCTTCAAGTATGCAACCTGCTGGTTCAGGTTCTAGCTGCTGGTGAGTAGTTTCTTCACTATGCAGGTGAAGAAAGCTGCTCATCAGCGACTCTAGGCTCAGGCTGCTTCTGATGGAGCTGATACTGCTCCTGCCTCTCCACCCCCCCACAACAGCCATGGCAGTGCAAGGTGAGCGCCCAGGGCCCCCCAGTCAGACCTGCAAGAGGATGGATGCTGGCGCAGATAGACAGACAGCGGCCAACTGAATACATAGGATGTCTCAATAGTAGTTCAGTTTGTCCTCCCTCTCAGTGGGTGTAAAAAAGGCCCCCATTTTTGACCGGCAAGGGTCTAACATGTTGGAGAGCCAGTAGTCATCCCTCTGCCAAATGGCACTACGCAAGCAAGTAAGCATGCATCGGGCCATTTGCGCAAGTGACTCGGAGGGACTCCCTGCATCCATCTCCACTGCATACTGCCATAGTGTGTCTGAGTCATCTGCCTCGTCTTCCTCATCTCCCTCTTGCTCTTTCGGCTGCTCCTGCTCCTCCTCTTCTGTCACCTGTGTAGAAAAACCACCCATTTCGCTACACATTGCTTGTGCTCCAATGTCCTCCTTCTCCTCCAGTTCAGCTCCCACAGGGCTCATGTGGCCGTGAGATGTAGGCGCCATGTCTCCAGTCCCCTGACCAGCTACATTTACCAGCACCTTTTCTAGGATATGAATCAGTGAAATGACATTGTTCATCCCATAGTCCTGGCAACTGACAAAGTGGCCTCCTCAAAGGGTATGAGCAAACGGCAGGTGTCATGCACGAGCTGCCACTGGCTAACATCAAAGCTACACAGTGGAGTACCTCTGCTTGGATCATGAAGAAATCATTTATGGCCTTTCTGTTCGTACAGTCGGTCCAACATATGGAGGGTGGAATTCCACCACCCTCCATATGTTGGGGGACACCATTCTGCCGCTGCAGCTCAAGGAGGGTGTGCTTGGCAGTGTACGAGTGACAGAAGTGCATGCAAAGTTTCCTGGCCATTTTTTGGATGTCTTGCAGACGGGTGGAAGACTTAAGGAAATGCTTGACAACCAGATTGAACACGTGCGCCATGCAGGGCGCATGACTCAGCCCTACTTGACGCAGCGCCGACACCATTGTTCCAATTTTAAGTTCTCTTGTAGAAAGCCAGGATTCGATTTCTTGATTGAGGACACAGAGCAGTTCCTCCACTGTGTGACTTTGTTCACCCAGGCAAATGAGGTGAAGAACAGCGTGACACCACTGTGCCCTCCTTGATGCTGCGCCGACACCAAGTCACGATGGTTCCGATTTTGAGTTTTCGCAGAGAAAGCCAGGATTAGATTTCTTGATGAAAGACACAGAGCAGTTCCTTCCCTGTGTGACTCCGTTCGCTCAGGCAAACGAGGTGTAGAACAGTGTGACACCACCGTGCCCTGCACATGTGGTATGCTGGAGGAGCACTGTGAATTGTCCCTGCAGTGGAGGCTGAGGACACAGTGGAGGATGAGGCGGACATTGTTGCAGGACCAATAGCGTGAGAACGTGGAGGTGGAAGCGGCGTCACCTGTTCAAGTTGCTGGTGTGTCTGGGCAGGAACCAGATTCACCCAGTGGGCCATAAAGGACATATATTGTCCTTGACCGTAGTTACAGCTCCACACGTCAGCGCTGCCATGCACTTTGGCAGACACTGACAGGCTCAAGGACTGGACCACCTTCTGTTCTACATATTTGTGCAGGGTTGGTACTACTCTTGGATCCAATCACGTGTTGTGGGAGCAGAAGTGGTTATACATAATCTAGGAATAACTGTGTGGGCTGCAATTAACATAAAAAACCAATGAGGGATCGGAGTCGTTTGTTAAGTTTGCGAGTAACGATGGAAAGCAATAGAGTTGCAGGAGTGTCATCCAGTTGGACGCCAGTGAATTTGTGGATGGTCTCTATGACCTTAGACCTGATTGGACGAAGAGCCGAACATCTCCACCAAATGTGTGACATCGTGGAGATGTCAGCCACATCTCCAGTATAAATCAGAGGTATTCGGAAACATGGAGCAGAGCACAGCAGGGAACATAAGTGGCATTTCTTTCAAACCATACTACATACCAGACTCTGTGAAACAGACATATGGTTTAAAAGGAGACAGGAATTAGCAATACATGTGGCCAGATTCCCCCCCCCCCTCTCCCAAAGAGATGTCTAGCTGGACACAGATCAAACTGTCATGACAGAAGCCTAAACAGATCCTGCTTTTTTAAAGGGAGTCTATAACTGCCCCTAGCTACTTTAAACCGCTACCATAGTACGGTAGATGCTGTTAGCAGAATAAAAACAATACCTTTCTTATGTTTCAGAGCCCCAGGGATGCATAGAAAAAGCACTTTTATTCTTTATACAAATGAGGATCTTGGAGCACAGGGGGAGTTTTATTCTATTACTGAGCACTGATAGCACCACTGGAGTGGCAGCCTGTGACAGCAGCTCCTGTTCACCTCGTGCTTTCTCTTCTTTTCCTTTCTTTTTTTTTTGTATTATCACTCTACTTAGCCACTTCCATACCAGATGCTTTAACCCCCTTCCAGACCAGACACATTTTCGGGTTTTTTGGATGTGCGCTTTTTAGTGCTGTGACATTTTTATCATTTGCGTTATTCAACTAATTTCTGCGACTTTTTTCGGTGACACATACCGCTTTATTTTTATGTTGTTTTTATTTTTGCATGTGTTTTAATTTTTTTTATATCCGGGAAAATATAAACAAAAGAGGAGGGAAAGCGTGTCATGTTTTTAACTTTAAATTTTTTTTTTTTTAATTTAATAACACCAAGTACTACTAAAAAACTTTTTTTTAGTCTCCGTTACGGTAATTTTTATTTTGTATGGTGTTGTTGAGGTTGGGGCTATAACCTTTAATAAGGGCGTGTTATTGGTGTATTATTTTATTTATGTTTTTAATTATTTTATTTACATTTTTTTTTTTTTTTTTACATTGTGTCCCCATACGGTCATAATAGTCCTTTGGGGACATCTAATCACTTTTTTTTTAGGGGGGAGGCTGATTTCCCCTGTAACTGGGGCTGGTATATTTAGCCTCAGTTGTAGGAGGAATGCAGCCTCCTGCCCGTTACTATAGAGCTGATCTGGGTCCTGTAGGATCTAACACACACTGATCCCGTCGGATTAATAAACCTTCCCTGCCTTCTCTCTGGGAGCACCGGCTGAAGTTACAACCAGATCCCTGTTTAAGCAGCTGCACAATTTTGCAACTGCTGAATTCTGCTTGGATGTACTGGTACGTCCTTGGAGAAATAGACAACCACTATCTGGACATACAGTATATAGTCTATGGGCGGTACGGAAGTGGTTAAGGGGCATTGCACTATGGAGAACCATATGAGAACTTGGACTTTTGTAATACTTTTTTTGTGCTGTCACTGGGAACTATTGTGTCTGGAGATCTGCTCCAGCTTAGGGACACAGCAGGGCTGCATGCTACTAGACCAGACATCCCCCAGGAACTAAGGAAAAAGAAGAGAAGAGGGTGTAGAGCTGGTGCCCTACAGAGGACTAGAAGGAGATGTTTTAGACCTGCTCTCCCCTCCATCATTATGGGTAATGTGAGATCTCTTGCAAATAAAATGGACGTGGAAATGGTGGACTTTTGTAAATGCAGATACCCTCCTAAACCAGTGGACATCCAGGGGCCGGGCATTGAGATTGTCAAAACCTATAAGTACCTGGGTGTGCTCCTCAATAATAAGCTGGACTGGGCAGATCACATGAATGTCCTGTACAGGAAGGGCCACAGCAGGCTCTACCTGCTTAGGAGGCTGAGAGCCTTTGGAGTCCAGGACAACACTTCTTAGGCCCTTTCTCAACTTAGTAGTGGCATCAGCCATCTTCTTCGGAGTGGCCTGCTGAGGGAGTACCATATCAACCAGGGATAGGAATAAACTTGACAAGCTAATTAGAAGGGCCAGCTCTGTCCTTGTGAGTCCCCTGGACCCTGTGCAGGTGGTGGGTGACAGAAGGATACTGTCCTAGGTGAGTTCCATGTGGGAGAATAACTCCCATCCCATGCATGAGACCGTGATAGCTCTGGGCAGTACTGTCAGTGACCGACTACTTCACCTAAAGTGTGAGAAGGAGCGCTATCGGAAGTCTTTTTCCCCCCGCTGCGGTTAGGCTGTACAACCAACATCGACCTAAGCGGCGATCACTCCATACAGAGAACTGAAAGATCTTTAAGTTGTGATATCCCCTCTGCCGGGTTTTTTTTTTTTTTTAACCTGTACCTCTCTATTTATACCTACTGTCTCTGTAATGCCACTACCTTGGAGCGTTTTTTGTATTGAATTGTATTTATATTGCATATCTTTGCTGCTGTAACAAACTGAATTTCCCCATGGTGGGACTATTAAAGGATTATCTTATCTTATCTCATCATCACTAAACAAGCCCATCATGCATTCAGCTCGTCCCCCTGGGTAGTGTGAGTTGATCCAGTATGAGTTGACTCTCCCACTGCCCAGGGGGACGAGCTGAATGCAGGATGGGCATGTTTAGTGATGATGCAGCAGTGCTCAGTAATAGAAGAAAACTCCCCCTGTCCTCCCAGATCCCTCGGGCTCTGAAACATAAGAAAGGTATCGTTTTTATTCTGCTAACTGCATCTACAGTACTATGGGAGAGATTTAAAGTAGCTGGGGCAGTGATAGACTCCCTTTACATGGGTTTCTTGGATGCACAAAACATCAGAACTTGAAGGTTGAGCTTCCCTCCATAGTAGAGACCTTTTGAAGTGCGAGTTTAGACCCTTAACGTTGAGAGATGTTATTTTAAGCACCATTCATTAGAGCAGATCAAAAAAGCTGTGAAGCCGTGTCAAACTCCAGTGAAAAGTCTCTGGCCACCAAAAACACAGCCAATATGCATAAGTGTTACAGAGGGACCATTACTTTCTAGGAAGCAATCCTTTAAGAACATTAAACAGTAACACAGAACAAAAGTGTGCACACCTAACTGGTAAAGAAAAATGTGTAAGACAAGAGTATAACCTGCAAAAAATAGCATACCAGAGCCAGCTATTGTAGACTCTCAAATGCTAGAAAAAAAAAAAAGGTTAACATTTCAGAATGAGTATGCTAACTAAAGGCTCCCATCAAGATAAATGAAAGTAGACAGAGAGGAAAGCCCGCAGAACAATTGACTGTGGGATGGATTAAGTGTGGGGTAGATGGCGGCAGATAAGCATTCAGTGGAGCTGAATGCAGCCAGCCCGCACATACTTACCTGAAACAAAACCGGCTCCGATCTTCTGACTTCTTCTGGTCACAGAGATGTCTTGAATGACGTCAGAAACCGTCGGCATAAATGACGTCATTTGATGCAAAAGATGCATAACATCTTGTGCGTTAAGCCACTGTCATTTTGCATCATGACGCAACGTGATTGAGCTTCAGTGGTCTCTGATATAATTCATGATGTCTTTGTGACCAGAAGAGGCCGGAAGATCACCACTGGAGCCCAGGAGAGGGGAGTAACACTATTTATTGTGTTTGATGACCTCCCCTGAGCCTCCACTCTTCTTCCCTACCCCAGAGTATGATAATGGTTTGTGGGTGGCAAACCCCAAAAATTCATAAAGAAAACTATATGGGCCATTATAGGAAATTATAGTGAAACATTATACTGTGTGGAGGCCACTGTAAGACATACTGTGTGGAGGGGCCACTTTAGTGCATTATAGTGTATGGAGGCCAGTATGGGACATTATACCGTGTGGAGGCTACTATGGGATATTATATCAACTTTGTGAGTGGGTGAAAAAAATTTTCAATTCAGTTTATTTGGTTTTTCAAAATATAGCACAAATGAAAAATAGCAATACAATAAACAAATAAAACAAATAAATAAATAAAAAATACAAACAAAGTCCGCATACAGTTAGAGTAACAAAACTGGGCATACAAACAGAGTCAAGATAAGCACAGAGTCCACGAAATGAACGCTTCCAAGGAGAGGGTTCACCCGGTCACGGTTGTCAAGTAGCAACATCAATAGCTATGACAAAGTCCATGAGAAATACACAATACAGCTTACTGTATGCAGCAAGAGGTGGGGGGGAGGTGAGGGGGAGTTAGTCAGGTTAGAGCAAAAAAACACAAAGAGATGAAAGACCAGTTCACCAGTTTGACGTCAAGTCATAAGTTTCAGCCATGGGGACCAGAGTTCCAAATATTTGGTATGCGGAATTTCCAGCTAAGGAGTTCTTCAAAGCAATTGAGTTGGTGGATCTTGTTCAGCCAAAGTTGCACAGCTGGGGTGGTTGTTTGGAGCCAAAATTGCGGAATAATTGATTTGGCAGCAGCCAGTAAATGCTCCAGTAGAAAGGCAGTTACACCAGTTCTGTCAGGAGGAATGGGCCAAAATTCCTACCAACTATTGTGAGAAGCTTGTGAAAGGATATTCAAAATGTTTGACCCAAGTCATACAGTTTAAGGGCAATGGTACCAAATACTAATGAAATGTATGAGATCTTTTGACTTTGCAAAAAGTAATAAAAATGTCTTAAAAAAATTCTCTCTCTCTCATTATTCTGGCATTTGGCAAATATAAATAATTTTGGTAATCCTAATTGACCTAAAACGGGAAAGGTTTATTCTGATTTTATGTCAGATAGTGAGAAAAACATGCATATGTGTCTTTTATATAGTGCATGTAAATTTCTGGTTTCAACTGTATCAATCACTTTACCAATTGACTGTTTACAATTGCCCCCTTGACTTACAGCAGTCAAACTGTGGACCCATGACAGGGCATCTGCATTTACATGGAATTTACCTGGTCTATGTTCAATTACAAAATCAAAATTCTTTAATGCCAGGAACTTGTTACTCTAGCATTATTTCCCTTATTTTGAGGCATCTATTTTTGAAACCTCATTAAGTTTCTGAAAATCACTGCAGAAATGCCAAGTTCCATTTGGTTTGAGGACTAGTACAATTGGACTAGACCATTCCCTTTTTGATTTTTCAATTACTAATAAAGTAAACATTCTTTGGACCTCTTCTGACACAGTCTGTCTATGGGCCTCTGGAATTCTGTAAGGTTTTAACTTCTTTCACCTGCGGCTCAGTACTGATCTTATCTTCAATAGCATTAGTGAACCTGGAAAGCTAATGAACATGTCTTTTTTGTTTTGCAAAACACCATATTCCTGTTTATGTGAACAAGATAAGGTATCAGCAACTATAGAACTCTGGTTCAGGAACTGAAGGACAATCTTTTGCTCTAATGACTCCCTTTCTCTCAAAGACTTAAAGGAGTTGTACAGGATATTTTAGTATTGCGGAAGGAGGTCGGAGAAGGTGAAAAATAGTAATAATAAAAACATACTCACCTGTCCCAGGTGCTCTGGTGTCCCAGGTGCGACGCTTTTCTGGCAGAAGTCCTTACCGCACGTGACCGCTGTGGCCAATCAGCGGCCTAAGCAGTCTAAGGCTAGGTTCACACCTGCGCCCAGGATTTCCATCCCCGAATCTGCTTAAAGAATGTGGAGAGAGAAGTCCTGCAAGCAGGACTTTTCTCTCCGCATTTTTCAGGCAGAAACCGGTCAGACCACATTACAGTCTATGGGGTCCGCGGGTAACCGCTTTTTTAAGCGGATTAGGTTTCCTTTCGTGGGGTCCCCAAGCGGACCCCATGAATAGAAAACTGAACGCAGGTGTGAACCTAGCGTAAGGAAAGGAATTGGGATGTCATTCGCATACGTCACCTGTGACATCTTGGTTCCTTTCTTGAGGCCACTGATTGGCCTCAGCGGTCATGTGGCTGAGACATACAGGTGAATGTGTTTGTTTTTTGTTTTTCAACTTCCACGGCCTCCTTCCGCAATACTAAAAATCCTGGACAACACCTTTAAATATATTTCAAAACATTGATATATTTCATTAATTAAATCTGTGTCAATATAAATCAGGTTTGTCGAGACTCGAGAGAGGGGGAGCTGTGTGTTTTTTTTTTTTTAATTTGTGCAGAAAAGCATCTCAATATACCTCCATATATTAATAAATTTGTATGGTATGTTATAAATGTGTATGGTAATTTCTATCTTCACCACATTCAGTCTTCCTATAATGTTATATTCGTTATTATAATATTCAAAAACTATGGCCCCACTAGAGTCCAGATTCCTGCCTCTCACAAAAAATATTCAATATCCAAACTTTTAAGTTTCTCTCCCTTAATCCATCCCACATAATAAAGTTAGTGCTCATACCACGAATCAGCATTAGTTTACATATACAGTATATCACACTGATATTCAAAACACCAATAAGCAAGAACATCCCAGACGCTAATAAGCAGTAGCGTCCCAACAGTGCAATATCTAAAAAAATCAGTACTCTTAGCATGCTACCATATTTTAATAAATGGCCATTTCTTATCTCTGCTGTCTTCAATCCTTAGATAAAGTTACATTCATTAAAGGTAAGGATTGCATCTGTTAATACTTGGCTTGTTGTAGTAATGCTTTGTCCGGATTCCAACCACCCAAAACAACCCTGACCGGCAATGCAACCTTCAAGCTTCTCTCTGCTCCGTTTCACTCCACTGATATATTTCTTTCAGCAGGTACACAGATTAGGTTAAGCAGAAAGGAAGGGGAGTTAAACACTATGTTACCTCGATCATCACAGGAAATGTGTATTCCATTGTCAATAAGATGGACAAACTGCATGCATTAGTCTTAAAAGGGAAGGAGTTTCAGTAGTCTAGTCTAATGTATTTCACAGAATCTTGTTTAGATAATGACATCCCAGACTCATTTGCAATTTATCCCAGGTTTTAATTCTGTTAGGGGCCACAGTTGTAGGGACATGGAGATCCTAGCAGTGATACTGCGACCATTTTATCTTCCAAGAGAATTCTCTGCAGTGCTCTTGGTGGCAGTGTATGTCCCGCCATCTGCATCATGTGATATTGCAAGTGAGGTTCTCACTAGGATGGTAGTGGAGCTACAGAATAGGAAGTCCAATGCTTTTCTGGTAGTAACAGGTGATTTCAACCATGCTTGTGACTCAGTTTCTCTCACAAAATTTTATCAATGTACAGTATGCAGTGTGCAACCAGAGAAGAAAAAACAATTGACTTGCTATTTGTGAATGTCAAGGATGCTTATAGGTCTGCAGCGGTCCTACTTTGAGACTATTATGTGGGATGTGCTTCTCAACCAGGTTGGGGATGATGTTGATCTGGCTACTGGGGTTAGTAACTGACTACATTAACTTTTGTGTTGACAATATGGTGTGGTGCGAAGGGCCTTATCTTAAATGTGGCCAAAACTAAGGAGATAATAGACTTTGGAAAGGTTTGCAATGATGTTACATCGGTCAACTTCGAGGAGCAAGAGGTAGAAAGGGTTAAGTCATTCAAGTACTTGGGTATATATCTGGACAATCAACTGGACTGGAGACTGAAAGCTGAAAAGATGTTCAAGAAGGAGGCAAGTAGATTATTTTTTCTTAGGCAACTGGTAGGCATCACCAGCTTATTTGGCAAAGGGGAAGTGGGCACGACAGTCCTATTCCTTCTCCCTGTGATCTTCCTTGTAGGCAAGTTCTACAACTTAACTCGTATCTGGTCAAGTTTGCTGGCAGTACAGTCATTGCTGTGCCACTTAGTAGATTACACTGCATTTTGCCAATTCACGGCATGTTCTCAACATTGATGCAGCAGCAATTATTGACAAGGAAAATACATAGCTTTCACAATCCATTGGGCCAATGTTTTGAGCGGAGGCGGCCACAGCCCAGAAACACAATAAAGACCATGTGCTAATTCCTCCATTTGTGCAGGCCCACTGCCAACACCATGCAGGCCCAATCCACCTCCTTTGCATCCTCCTCTCTGAACTGTCTCCTGCTCCCATTTTCACCAGTGCAATTCGTTGCTTCCACTTCTCCCTCATTTCATGGGTGTAAGGTAAAGCACTACCATACAGTTTTACAGATAATGAGCCTGGATCAGAGGAGCCACACAATGAAGCTGCTCCACTGTATACTGCAGCAAGTATCTGGCTGGATGGCACATCACCAAGTACTACAGGACAGTATTGCCAGCGACAACGGCACAAATACTGTTGGTGCGCTGCAGTTGGGTCAAATAATACATTGCCCCTACATGGAACATATGCTGAATTTGGAGGTACGCCTCTTTATTAACATATATAGTGGTTTACAGGAGGTGCTACTCATGGACAATAAAGTGTTAAGGACTTTCAGCCATTTTTATGTGACTAAAAACACCCTGCTGGATTTGCAACGACATAGCAGTCTGCCCTTGTACTGTTTTTATCTGTGATGTTTCAACTCAGTGGAATTCCAACTTGCACATGTTGGAGCGTCTGAGTGAGCAGCAGAAGGTGGCAAATGATTACTACATGCAGCAGGCCACAGGGACAATGTGTTATTTTGAGATCTTCCATTGGCAGGTGTGGGGAACTGCTCAGGTAGATGCTTTCCTCGCCACAGATTACAAAACAGGGGAAAGTCCCATCCCAGAATGAGGTCATGGGGTAAGTTCTTGACAACCCCTACCTCTTGTCGGCTCTCCCCACAGGGGGTCTGGATGGCAACAATCACAGTCAGGGACAGTCCCGAGGTAAACACAGGACCCATTAATGAGGGTCACCCAACTGCCAGAGTCCAGTAGTGCCACCACTGGGCACCCAGCCACAGTCACTTGGCATAGGTGGCGCCCGTCAGCAGTGTCAGAGGTGGCAGCAGCATAGGCTGGGGCAGCGTGGAGGGACACCCTCTGACCCATGCTGCAGTCCATGGGCTTCAAGGCATGGGGACAACTAGCAGCAATATGGCCCGGTTCATGGCAATCCCAGAAGATAACAGTCTCTCCCCTCCTCCTCCCCTGGGTCACTATCTTATCTCAAGGAATGTCCACCATCTGGGCTGGGGTCAACGTTTCCGTCTGTAGTCACTTACGGACAAGTTGTACAAAGTGGTGCATTTGTGACCTTGGTGGTAACGCCTCCTGGTATTCCCAACTGTGGAATCTTTGAGCCCGAACATGCTGGTCCACACCCCCACACCCAGTTGGGCCAGGATTTCCGCCTTCACCCGCTGGTAGTCGCATGCATCCTGTTCACTCATGTCAAAATAGGCTTGCTGGGGCTCAGTCACTAAAAAAGGTGCCAACACCTCGGGCCAGAGGTGTCGTGGAAGCCTCTCATGGTTGACCACTCTTTCAAACCCAGTCAAATAGGCCTCTATGTCGTTCTCTGCTGTCATCTTGGTCAACGCTTTACGGACCTCTTTCCTGATGTCCTGCTCTGGCTTTGGTGGGTTAGCCTTTTGCTGAGCGGCCAGCAACATTGACATCTGCTGAGCCAAGAGTCGGTTGGTCTCTTGTTGCGCTACATTAGGCTGTGGCTCTCTATTTCAGCGCCGTCAGCTACCAGGACACGCAGTCCGTGTATGTCTCACTGCACTTATGCCCACATCCGAAGCACCATATGTGGGGAACCACTCAGGTAGATGCTTGGTAGCAGTGCAGGAAACAGGGACACAGAGGCTGGATCACACTCAGGTTTGGAGTTTATTTGGTTTCAATGCATAACAGTTTTCCTTTACAAAGGCACAAACAAAAATAAAACCTTCTCAGCTGAGAACTAACTAATACAGAAACAGACCCTATCTATACAAGAGTCTGGCTGCCAGACTCTCGCTCTGGTTACTACAGATGGGTGGCGCAGAGTTACCTTGATGCAGGTTCAGATACACAGGTCAGTTTTCCTCAGTGTAGTGCCACACTTCCTAGTTCTGACACTCAGCCTATATCAGGTGACCTCCCTGCTGTGGGCTTCTACCACACACCCTTTAACTGCCTGGCTGGAACATACCTGTTCTCCCAAACCACACCCTTCACTTTCTCACACAGGCTGTATGCTTCTCTGCTTACACAGTAACAAGTATATTATTAGCATCAGGCAGATCTGTTAGGATTTTCATACACCTCCAGCTGATGCCACCAAATAGATCTGCCACTATCTCCCTGAATCAATTCCCATTTACTGTACTAATGATGCTGCCTGATACTCCAGCCAGACATCCAGCTGGACATCATCTCTTGCAGCCTGGTCCATCATCTTAATCCATACTGTATTGCCACTTATGTTACTACAGCTACCACTAGGTCCATAACATTCTACTACACCACAATATTGGCGCCACAGTGTTTGCATAAAATACCCCACAAAGTTATACTGAAAAAGGTTCCCATGTCAAAAAAAACCTTTGCTGGGAGGCTTTGGTTAGCCGACCTAGCTATCAGACGTCTGGTGCAGAGCTCCACTACCTACTAACGTCTGATCCACCGTTTATCAGAGCCATCCACAACTTTAACTACATATACCAACTTAGAGGTTCCCCCTAGAGACCCACAGCTTACTATTGGGGCGTCTTTGTGAAATCTGAGAGACTCCTGCCGTCTTCTCCATCTGCGGCCTGCTCCTGATCCCCGCATGGCCGCCATCTTGTGCTGCCAGATCCTGTACTCCTACGTTCTCAAGCCTCCTGGACCTGAGATAAGCCAAACTGCAACCCCAACCTAACAGCACAGGAGACAGCGCTTCTCTCTCCTGGACTCCGGTGAGTCCCGTACAGCAACATACCAGAGTGTGACTATTCTCCCTCGGGGGGCCCCACATTAGGCCATACTGCTTTCCCCAATTCCTCTCTTATCGGGGCCTGCAAGTACTCCCACCCCGTCTTCCCTACATAGAGCCACAGCTGCTGCCTTGGACCCTTACCCCTACTATAGTAAACAATTGTAGAGTAACTAATCGCGCTCAAGTATACTATCAAGAGAAAAAACAAACTACCACTAAAAACTAAAATATAACCTTTAATAATCTGATTAAAAAGTGTACAATGCACTACAAAAAAAATGACGTCTGTAGTGTTGCTGACCTGATGGAATCAGACAAATGTTTCATCAGATTTGCTGCATAGAGCGCTCACTAAAGCAACAATAATCTAATTGTCCCTAGAAAATAAATAAAATAAACATGACTCCTAAATCCTCTCATAGATAAAGATAGGGTTATGAATGTAATACACCTATAATTATAGAGCACTATGGGGGTAAACACAAGACTTCATAAGCCTGCTACTGAATATCAAAGATGGATGCTGAATGGATTCTAGATAAAGTAATTAAAGCTTCATACATATACAGACCAAACTAACAGGGCCCAGTAAGAAGTAGCAGACTAAATTTCTGAATAGAAAAAACCTCCCTTAAAGGCTCAATAGGTGTGGAGGCACATATGTAATCAAGGGAGTTGAATGAAACATGTGGCGTTCAGTAGTCAACAGCACATAAGTAGCTTATCACAATGTCCATAAAACCTCTGTTTGAATAAAGCTAAACTCAGTGCTCAACAGTCAGCAACATGTGAGAGGCTTTATCACAATGTCAATAAAGCCCCTATTTGAATAAAGCTATCCAAAGAGGCTTATCACAATATCAACAAAGCCCCTGTTTGTATAAAGCTATCCTCTAAGAGGCTTATCTCAATGTAAACAAAGCCCCTGTTTGTATATAACTATCCTCAAAATTATTCTCAACGCGTTTCCCCCAGAGATAAGCAGGGTTCATCAGGAGAAAGTAAAGATAAAGATAATATCTAGCCTACTGAGATAATTTGCAGTAATAACTGCAATTCCCAGTGTCCTGATGGTGGACACTGGTACTAAGAGAGCCGACGCCATTCACTGTGTCCCGCCGGGTTAATAAACCCGTAGCCCCACCCCCCATGATACTCCCCCCTCATGACGTCATCGGCCCGAGGCTCCGCCCACCTCGTCCGGAGGTTTGTCATGCAGAAATTTAGTCTGCTACTTCTTACTGGGCCCTGTTAGTTTGGTCTGTATATGTATGAAGCTTTAATTACTTTATCTAGAATCCATTCAGCATCCATCTTTGATATTCAGTAGCAGGCTTATGAAGTCTTGTGTTTACCCCCATAGTGCTCTATAATTATAGGTGTATTACATTCATAACCCTATCTTTATCTATGAGAGGATTTAGGAGTCATGTTTATTTTATTTATTTTCTAGGGACAATTAGATTATTGTTGCTTTAGTGAGTGCTCTATTCAGCAAATCTGATGAAACATTTGTCTGATTCCATCAGGTCAGCAACACTACAGACGTCATTTTTTTTGTAGTGCATTGTACACTTTTTAATCAGATTATTAAAGGTTATATTTTAGTTTTTAGTGCTAGTTTGTTTTTTACCTTACCCCTACTATACATCATCATTGATTATCAGAGGATCACCAAGGTGATTCCTCCTTATCACATCTACCATCTCCCCGCCATCCTGCTGCTGTACAGTCCAGTGACCCTCCATCTACTTTTCCTCGCAGGGCCCATTTTGTTGCACACAGCTTGGGGAAGGAAGTGTTGAGCCTCTACATCAGGGAGGCTCCTCGCCTTCCCCTTGCTTGCCTACAGCTTTTTGCGAAGTCGCCTGTGCCCTTGCTGTTTGTTAACACAGCTCTCAAACCACGGCCCTGGGATTACTCCTCCTGGCACAGCATATTCCAGCCTCCCCGTTCCCTGGCAGCGACCACTGAGATTCTACACTGTCACCAGACTGATTCCCTGATAAGCTACTGATATTATCCTTCCACAGAAATCCCTTTTCAAGCTATTTGTCTTCGGGGTTAAACCCACCCAACTCAGGATGGCGGCATAACTCCTAGGCCTTACAGCAACGTGAATCGACAATAAGCTACTACAGTCTCTTTCCATACCTTCACCATATAATATCTGTTAGTACTTGACATTTTATTATGGGGAAAGGCAAGAAACAACTCAAACGGCCAGATAACCACTTTGACTTGGACCGCAGCTGGGATGGAGATCTTGGTGGTAACACTTCTAGTCCTGCTGAACACACTTCTCCATCTCCAACATCAAATGTTGCAACTGCAGAGGTCTATTCCAATAATGCTATCTCTGACAACCTTAACAATACATCAGAGTTACACCTACCTCCTACTCAAGAAGACATCCAGTGCGCAGTTCAGAATTAGAAATGAGCAAATCGAAGCTGACGGGGTGAAATTTCATCCAAATTTCTGGAAATATTCGATTCCCATCGAATCCGGATTTCCTCACGCTTTGTGGTAACAAATCGCATTTTTTCATAAAATGGCTGCTGCACGTTAGGACATGGGGCAAGGAACTCTGAGAACACAGGATCACCCACAATGCCATGCGTGCAGCCAATCGGCAGCCAGCCCTGTGATGTCACAGCCCTTTAACCCCTTCGTGACTGCCCACAGCATCAGGAGCAAGTGTTAGCTGTAACTGACAGCTAACACCCTGCTCCATAACCCCCGGTCGGAGCACAGCTCCGATCGCGGATTTTAACCCTTTGGATGCCGCAGTCAAACATGACTGCAGCATCCATGGGGTTCCGCCATGCTATATGTCCCCCTCTTCATGTATCTTCTGCTAAAAGACCCCAGTACCTGGTTGATCCTGCCCAGAAGTGAGGAATTCAGCCTATGCGTCTTGTGACAACTGGGGGTAATTTAGCTTCAAAGGTGGCAGCTTCCTGGACTTACAGAGGTGATTGTGGCGATGGGTGCCAAATAAACAGCATATCAGGTAGTGGCAATCCGAAATAAATGGCTTTATTCAGCTTGTAAGTGATAACAGGAGCAAAATAAAAAAAACAGCCTAGCCCACACACAGGGCAATAGCTCACTACTTAAACCCTGACTCACTTCTCACTTCTGAGGGCAAGATTTACTGAGGTTTCTTCTTAACAGACTGGCTCACACTAGAGCTTAACTAAGTCTGTTGTGGAACCCAGTTCTCTTGGGACAGACCACCTGTCTGTCTCTAACTGGTCCACAGTTACCTGCTCTCTGCAGGTCACCAGCAGCACGGTTCTGCCGTCTGCACTCCCTCTGGAGTGACGCCCCCCTATGGATGTGGTTGAGGACCTATTAACCCTGGTTTTGGGTCGCTCACCAGCGCCCTCTAAGTTCACACTCTAACAGTCTGCATAGGCTGACTTCCTTTATAGACTGCAATACACGTGTATTGCAGTCTATAGTGCTGAACCAGCGATCAGTGCATCGTTAGTTCAGGTCCCCTAGTGGGACATCACTAAAAACCACAGCAAGGCACAGTGCTCTACACCACTATACAGGCTCTCTGCAGCCATGAAAAAGCTGTTTTTTAACGTGATTCGCCGCAAATGAATTCGGATCGAATCATATCGCAAGATTCGGCATAGGTGCCATATCGTAGTTTTGAAAAATTCGCTCATCTCTATTCAGAACCTCAGCAAAAACCGAACTATGTGGAGCCTAAGCTCAAACACCAGCTTCATCATCCCCCATCACCAGCCCAGTTAAACAAAGACCTCACCTTGATCCACCACTACCACTGAAGACCACTAACGGTCATACACCTTCCATAATATCTGCACCAATTGTGGACGGTGGCATTGACACATTTAATGCTTCCAATGGACCCGTGTCTGAAAGTACTTTGAAAGATATGCTTCTGGCCTTCCGCAATTCTCTTCAAGCAGACATGTCAAAATTACTGTTGCCTCTCCAGACTTCTGTCACAGCACTAGACAGAATAGGAAACCAAAATGGGAGACTTTGCAACATCACATAACAAACTTGTGGACACACACAATGACCTTGCGGAAGATTTTGAGAAATTAAAAAACAAAATTAGTGGACATAGAAGACCAATCCTGCAGAAATAACATCAAATTTAGTGGCATAGCTGAACAGGTCCTACCCACAGACCTTCACTCCTACTTACAAGGCTTTGTTAAATTCTTACTCCCAGACTGCTCTCCATCAGACCTCATCATCGACAGAACTCACAGAATACCACATCCGTGCCACCTCAGTGACAATGTCCTACGGGACACATAGAGACAAAACAAATCGCCAAAAGGATATCATCGACACTATAACTAACCTGTCCACCTTGGAACGGTCTAACAAAGAGAAATCTACTCCTGACCTAACTGACCAGATATATCGCACCAGACACCACCTATGCCTCCTCCTTATCCAGGACTATGAGAAAGCACTTAAGAAGCGTAAGGCCAAATATTACTCTTAAAGGAACAAGGCTGGCAAACTCTTAGCCCAACAACTGAAAGCTAGGGTAGCGAAAGCCAGGGTAGCGAAAGCCAAAATTCCATACCTCACGAACCCAGTCAACAACACAAAATTGACAGATCCCCGGGACATAGCTAATCCCCTTAAGTACTATTATGCATGCCTGTACAACTTGCAGGATCAGTCACCCCTGCCACCCAACCACTCGACTCTAACATTAGATTTTCTGGATCGTTTACATTTACCAACCTTCTCACAGGATCAGTTGGCTACTCTAAACGCATCGGTCACCCTCCCTGAAATGCAACAAATGCTCAAAACTCTACCTAAAGGCAAATCCAGATGTCTTTTCCAATTAATATGAATATGATTAGAATTTCAACTTATCCTGATCCTGCATATTTTAAATTTCTTTAACCAAGCAATGTCAGGTTCGCCTCTTCCAAAGGAATCTCTAGCAGCACTAACACTGTTACTTTACCCAAACCTGGCAAAACTCCTGATGCTGATGATATTATTCTCTCCCTAACACAACCTGAAATATCTCTAGTTCACACAATCTACTTGATCAAGCATTATGGCATGCTCTCCTAAAAAATCAATGAAAATAAAACTCAAATTCTCCCACTTTATATCTTTCCTCCTACCTTGTCAAAATATGAGCAGACTTCCCATTTGACTGGAGAACTGATGACCTGGATTACCTTGGAAGAGAAATTACTCCCTCACTCGCACAGACTTCTAAAGAAAATTTCAGGACACGTCTGTCAGATCTTGAAAAATACCTCCAAGACTATACTAAACACAATCTGTCCTGGCTTGGTATGTAATCTTGGTCCCATAGTGAATCAAACCTGATCCCCAAACATAACTTAAGGGCTTAGCTATTCCACTCTTTTTGGATGGACGCTTCACATAAGCCCTCTTCTCCAATCAATGGCTCCTCTGGATCTTCTAGAATTATGCATCTCAGACCTAAATCTGATGACCTGGAAGTCTTTGGGCATCCATTCCATAACACAATTGTGGCATCAGGGAGAAATGCTTCCCTTTCAATCCTTACTAGAGCTATACCATCTACCACCGAATTGCTTATTCACCTACCTAAGATTGAAACACTTCCTGTCAACTCATCACTCCTCTGTCTTCTTCAATTACAACAAAGCTCTCCTGGATTTGCTCAAAATTCCCAATCAGTCTGCTAAAATCCTAAGCTCCATATACAATCTGATAGGATCCAAAGACTGCTTCACTAAGATGTCCCCTATCCACAGCTGGGAAATTTCTCTTGCAAAAACTTACTCCTCAACACAATAGAAGAGTGCACTGTACTTTGCCAGGAAAACTTTTAAATGTGTGACATGCTATGAGACTACAAACCAAGATTCTCCTTAAATGGTATTACACACCGGAAAGAATCCACCGCATGTTCCCCCAATCCTCAAAAATGTGTTGGAGAGGCTGTGGTGAAAATGAAACTCTTTACCACATTCTCTGGTCCTGCTCCATTCTTTGCCCCTATTGGAGAGAGGTCTTCCACTGGCTGCCTCTGATAGTGGGCCTTAGAATTACCCCATCTCCAAAGTTGGCTCTATTGCTTCTGACTATCGATACCTATCCTCTGACTCTTCAGCTATTCCAATTGTTCAAGACCTACACACCATAGTTGACCAAACATTTCAATATGAAAAAACATTATCACATGGTGTCTTTGGTGATGTGCATTTTGACAAGAACTGGCTTCATTGGGTATCATACAACCACTCCATCTCAACACACTTACTATCCCGAGGATCTACTTCTCCCTCCTTCTGGTCAACTAACACTCTCGTAAAGCCCCTTTATCATTCCTGTGATGTGTAGTAATGACTTGATTTAATTATTATGTACTCCAAAATCAGCTGTATATATATATATATACAGTCATATGAAAAAGTTTGGGCACCCCTATTAATCTTAATCATTTTTAGTTCTAAATATTTGGGAGTTTGCAACAGCCATTTCAATTTGATATATCTAATAACTGATGGACACAGTAATATTTCAGGATTGAAATGAGGTTTATTGTACTAACAGAAAATGTGCAATATGCATTGAACCAAAATTTGACCGGTGCAAAAGTATGGGCACCTCAACAGAAAAGTGACATTAATATTTAGTAGATCCTCCTTTTGCAAAAATAACAGCCTCTAGTCGCTTCCTGTAGCTTTTAATCAGTTCCTGGATCCTGGATGAAGGTATTTTTGACCATTCCTCTTTACAAAACAATTCCAGTTCAGTTAAGTTTGATGGTCGCCGAGCATGGACAGCCCGCTTCAAATTATCCCACAGATGTTCAATGATATTCAGGTCTGGGGACTGGGATGGCCATTCCAGAACATTGTAATTGTTCCTCTGCATGAATACCTGAGTAGATTTGGAGCTGTGTTTTGGATCATTGTCTTGCTGAAATATCCATCCCCGGCGTAACTTCAAATTCGTCACTGATTCTTGTACATTATTCTCAAGAATCTGCTGATACTGAGTTGAATCCATGCGACCCTCAACTTTAACAAGATTCCCGGTGCCGGCATTGGCCACACAGCCCCAAAGCATGATGGAACCTCCACCAAATTTTACAGTGGGTAGAAAGTGTTTTTCTTGGAATGCTGTGTTTTTTGGACGCCATGCATAACGCCTTTTTGTATGACCAAACAACTCAATCTTTGTTTCATCAGTCCACAGGACCTTCTTCCAAAATGAAGCTGGCTTGTCCAAATGTGCTTTTGCATACCTCAGGCGACTCTGTTTGTGGCGTGCTTTCAGAAATGGCTTCTTTCGCATCACTCTCCCATACAGCTTCTCCTTTTGCAAAGTGTGCTGTATTGTTGACCGATGCACAGTGACACCATCTGCAGCAAGATGATGCTGCAGCTCTTTGGAGGTGGTCTGTGGATTGTCCTTGACTGTTCTCACCATTCTTCTTCTCTGCCTTTCTGATATTTTTCTTGGCCTGCCACTTCTGGGCTTAACAAGAACTGTCCCTGTGGTCTTCCATTTCCTTACCTATGTTCCTCACAGTGGAAACTGACAGGTTAAATCTCTGAGACAACTTTTTGTATCCTTCCCCTGAACAACTATGTTGAACAATCTTTGTTTTCAGATCATTTGAGAGTTGTTTTGAGGAGCCCATGATGCCACTCTTCAGAGGAGATTCAAATAGGAGAACAACTTGCAATTGGCCACCTTAAATACCTTTTCTCATGATTGGATACACCTGGCTATGAAGTTCAAAGCTCAGTGAGGTTACAAAACCAATTTTGTGCTTCAGTAAGTTAGTAAAAAGTAGTTAGGAGTATTCAAATCAATAAAATGATAAGGGTACCCAAATTTTTGCACCGGTCAAATTTTGGTTTAATACATATTGCACATTTTCTGTTAGTACAATAAACCTCATTTCAATCCTGAAATATTACTGTGTCCATCAGTTATTAGATATATCAAATTGAAATGGCTGTTGCAAACACCCAAATATTTAGAACTAAAAATGATTAAGATTAATAGGGGTGCCCAAACTTTTTCATATGACTGTATATATATATATATATATATATATATATATATATATATATAGTGATACTCAATAAGTTGTACATTTGTGGTTTACTTATCTTTTAAAAAAAATTTATAAAAATTATTGAAAAGAAAAAAAAACAAAAACTTGTGTGTAAGGGAGTTGCCAGCTGAGCAATACCTTAGTGCTGCCGCTAAAACCCGGGAGGAAGGGAATGACAGAGACAGTGTGCCCTAAACTCGACCGAGCCCCTGTCTCTGTCTACTTGTCTCACTTTCCTAATGACAAGAACAACTTGGCGGTGATCCCCCTGTAGAAGAGATATACACACAAGTGGACAAAATTGTTGGTACCCCTAGTTTAATGAAAGAAAAACCCACATGGGTCACAGAAATAACTTGAATCTGACAAAAGTAATAATATATAAAAATTCTATGAAAATTAACAAATGAAAGTCAGACATTGCTTTTCAACCATGCTTCAACAGAATTTTTTTTAAAAAGAAAACTCATGAAACAGGCCTGGACAGAAATGATGGTACTCTTAACTTAATATTTTGTTTCACAACTTTTTGAGGCAATCACTGCAATCAAATGATTCCTGTAACTGTCAATGAGACTTCTGCACCTCTCAACAGGCCCACTCCTCATGAGCAAACTGCTCCAGTTGTCTCGGGTTTGAAGGGTGCCTTTTCCAGACGACATGTTTCAGCTCCTTCCAAAGATGCTCCATAGGATTTAGGTCAGGGCTCATAGAAGGCCACTTCAGAATAGTCCAATGTTTTCCTCTTAACCATTCTTGGGTGTTTTTAGCTGTGTGTTTTGGGTCATTATCCTGTTGCAAGACACATGACCTGCGACTGAGACCAAGCTTTCTGACACTGGGCAGCACATTTCTCTCTAGAATCCCTTGATAGTCTTGAGATTTCATTGTACCCTGCACAGATTCAATACCAGATGCAGCAATGCAGCCCCAGAACATAACAGAGCCACCTCCATGTTTCACAGTAGAGACAGTGTTCTTTTCAAGATATGCTTCATTTTTCCATCTGTGAACATAGAGCTGATGTGCCTTGCCAAAAATTTTGATTTTTGTCTCATCTGTACATAGGACATTCTCTCAGAAGCTTTGTGGCTTGTCAACATGTAGTTTGGCAAATTCCAGTCTGTCAGATTCAAGTTATTTCTGTGACCATTGTGGGCTTTTCTTTCATTAAAAGAGGGGTACCAACAATTTTGTACACATGTGTAACTATTCCCACCATTTGGGCCTGGGATACATGTACATTAATCCGGAGATACAGACGGCAAGACTCCCAGAAAGTCTCAAATTTTTCTTGGTTCCCCGAGAAACGATCTGGGAGTAACATCTTAACCCTGAAAGGGGCAGAAACAACCAGGGATGATGCAGCAGCCTCAGTAAGGGAATGAACCTGTTTAGCTAGCTCAGCTACCAGGCCTGCCAAACCCTCCATCTTGGCTGCAAGGCCCTGAATAGGATCCATGCTTATCCAGAGGGAAGCAATGGCAGAAGGTTATTTGGGCTGGCTATTCTGTAAGGGAATTGCTAGTTGTGCACTTCCCTAGTGCTGCTGCAGAAACAAGGGAAGAAGGGAATGACAGAGACAGTGAACCCTAAACTCGACCCAGCCCGTCCCTGCCTACTTGCCAGACTGTCCTAGGTGACAGCCAACAACTTGGAGGTGATCCCTTCTCTGAATAAATGACACACAGAACAAGACAAGACAAAACACCACAGAAGCGAAGTCAGCAAGCCAAGGGTCACAGACAGAGAGACAAAGCAGTACCAAATCAAAATCCAAAGGAGTAGTCACAAGGGAAGCCAAGGTCAGAGGTCAGAAATAATACAGTAAGAGCAAGTAGGAAGCTAGCAAGGACAAAGTCATAGGACAGAGTACAATAGTCAGCAAACCTGTGTGGGTTGATGACCTGTATATAGGAAGTCCAGGACCTGCTCCAGACTTGATTGGTAGACAGGCTGTCAATCACACAGGCAAGGCTAAGATTAACTGTTTGAGGAGCAGAGAGAAACAAAGGTGCAGATGAAGGGTGTGGCTGAAATTCAATTACAGAAGACAGTGTTCAGACTGAGCAACAAGAACCTTAAGCACGGAATCAAACTGAACACGCCTCCTGCGCCACAGCATGCAAGCGGAGGGTGGCGCAGAGACCAAAACAGGCAGAGACTTTACACTGTGTCATTGCATCTTTCAATACTAGCGCCATTTTGATTCACATCTGGTCTCATGAAGGGGTAATTTTTGATGGCATTTTGTTTTGTTTCAACTCAGCACAAAATCACAAATATTTCTCCAAAACAAGAAGCCTGTAGCACTAAGTCATCAAAACGTGCTAATTTTTATGTAAAACCTAACCACCATGTGTGCTTAAAAAAACATGGGTAAGCACCTTTTTGCCAAAAAGAGTAATTTTTAAAGTTCTTTAAATGTTAAAATGCGTAAATGCAAGTGGCAGTGCAGTGTATGAGTAACCTAGGAGCTTGTATGCACTGCTTGCCATCCATTTTTCCATAGATATACATGTATACATATACTTTTACATAACTTTGGCTGGATTTGTCTTTAATCCAATTTAAGCTCTGGTTCATAAACAATTCTTTGGACTGAGCCACCCAAACCTGAACCTGAACAAATCTACAGAGGTTCACCCATCTGTAGTGCTAACATCATAAGCATTCTGTTGCACTTTTAAGTAGTTAGCAGCAGTGGAGATTAAATCCAACAAGGTAGGTGCCTATTCAGCTCAGCAGTCAACGGGTTAACTCAACAGTAAGAGGTATGAACAACTGTAAAGTCCAAAAACTCAGTGACTTATATGCTTTAACATCTAACAAGGAAATGATACAGGTAGAACATATTGTCGCTCAATAAAGACTCACGTGTGAGAGGTTATTTACCATTAAGGTAAACTTCAGGTATGATCGTGATGCCAAAGAAAGAACAATCTCATCTGGATCTAATCTTAGAGGTAGTGCCTATGATTGTCACTACTTCTAAGGGAGGTAGTGGTATTTCCTCAATGATAGGCCACCCATAGAATAGCGGCAGTGTCCAGGAAGCAAAGCACACTATAGATCACATCTTGTGGAGGCTTATTTGCCTTAGGCCAGATGACCATGTGAATTCTCTCAAAGGTGATGGAGGAAGAGTGCTCTTGGCCTAGTAAATGTGTATGGCCACTTTATGAAGTGATTCTGCAGCCCATTGTTCTTCTAGTAAGCCTTTGATTCTGATATATATTTTTTTTGACTGCAGTTCTCCATCTTCAATTTGAAGTAATTCCTTGTTCAAATTGTCTGTATTGTGTGTGACTTGTTCTGCAAGGATTGCAGTAAAAGTGATGGTCTTAGAATACGAATGCCCATTAGTTGTAGGTCATTTTTTATGTCTGCCAATTCTTGTATTACTTAGGTAAAAAACACACAGCGCCTCGGGAGGACTTGATAAGATGTAGCGGTAGTCAGGCTGGGTGATTGCAAAGACAGCTGCTGTATAGCCTGGAGGGCCAAACAACAAGGTTGTTGGTATATTAAATGCCAGAAAAAAAAAAAAAAATAAATAAAAAAGTAACAGGACTTAATAATGCGCTGCTGACATATAAAAGTGATATTGATCCTTTATTGGGGAATGGCAACGCGATTCGACAGCTTAAACTGGCGTCTTCATCAGGCCAACTGTACAAATATACAATAAAACAACAAGGAAAATATAGTGAATGAATATACAATAGAAAACATGAAATCAATGGTGCTGCACAAATAAACAACAATAATATTATACAGTGCCTTGCGAGAGTATTCGGCCCCCTTGAACTTTTCAACCTTTTGCCACATTTCAGGCTTCAAACATAAGGATATAAAATTTTATTTTTTTGGTGAAGAATAAACAAGTGGGACACAATCGTGAAGTGGAACGAAATTTATTGGATATTTTAAACTTTTGTAAAAAATAAAAAACTGAAAAGTGGGGCGTGCCAAATTATTCGGCCCCCTTAAGTTAATACTTTGTAGCGCCACCTTTTGCTGCAATTACAGCTGCAAGTCGCTTGGGGTATATCTCTATCAGTTTTGCACATCGAGAGACTGAAATTCTTGCCCATTCTTCCTTGGAAAACAGCTCGAGCTCAGTGAGGTTGGATGGAGAGCGTTTGTGAACAGCAGTTTTCAGCTCTTTCCACAGATTCTCGATTGGATTCAGGTCTGGACTTTGACTTAGCCATTCTAACACCTGGATACGTTTATTTGTGAACCATTCCATTGTAGATTTTGCTTTATGTTTGGGATCATTGTCTTGTTGGAAGATAAATCTCCGTCCCAGTCTCAGGTCTTTTGCAGACTCCAACAGGTTTTCTTCCAGAATGGTCCTGTATTTGGCTCCATCCATCTTCCCATCAATTTTAACCATCTTCCCTGTCCCTGCTGAAGAAAAGCAAGCCCAAACCATGATGCTGCCACCACCATGTTTGACAGTGGGGATGGTGTTATCAGGGTGATGAGCTGTGTTGCTTTTACGCCAAACATATAGTTTTGCATTGTGGCCAAAAAGTTCGATTTTGGTTTCATCTGACCAGAGCACCTTCTTCCACATGTTTGGTGTGTCTCCCAGGTGGCTTGTGGCAAACTTTAAACAAGACTTTTTATGGATATCTTTGAGAAATGGCTTTCTTCTTGCCACTCTTCCATAAAGGCCAGATTTGTGCAGTGTACGACTGATTGTTGTCCTATGGACAGACTCTCCCACCTCAGCTGTAGATCTCTGCAGTTCATTCAGAGTGATCATGGACCTCTTGGCTGCATCTCTGATCAGTCTTCTCCTTGTTTGAGATGAAAGTTTAGAGGGACAGCCGGGTCTTGGTAGATTTGCAGTGGTCTGATACGCCTTCCATTTCAATATGATCACTTGCACAGTGCTCTTTGGGATGTTTAAAGTTTGGGAAATTTTTTTGTATTGAAATCCGGCTTTAAACTTCTCCACAATAGTATCACGGACCTGCCTGGTGTGTTCCTTGGTCTTCATGATGCTCTCTGTGCTTTAAACAGAACCCTGAGACTATCACAGAGCAGGTGCATTTATACGGAGACTTGATTACACACAGGTGGATTATATTTATCATCATCAGTCATTTAGGACAACATTGAATCATTCAAAGATCCTCAGTGAACTTCGGGAGTGAGTTTGCTGCACTGAAAGTAAAGGGGCCGAATAATATTGCACGCCCCACTTTTCAGTTTTTTATTTTTTACAAAAGTTTAAAATAACCAATAAATTTTGTTCCACTTCACAATTGTGTCCCACTTGTTGTTGATTCTTCACCAAGAAATTAAAATTTTATATCTTTATGTTTGAAGCCTTAAATGTGGCAAAAGGTTGAAAAGTTCAAGGGGGCCGAATACTTTTGCAAGGCACTGTACGATCTAATTTCATGTCTAGAGGGTAGGGTACCTTAAAAATTAAATAAATAAATACTTGAACATGGGTAGAGATCTTAGTTGATGAGGTAATAATATATAGATAGGGAACTGGGTACATACGTAGTTATATAAATACATAAAAGAGTGCGTGGATAAATAGAGAAATAAATAAATAGATAAATGAATGAATATGTACTAAAAACACCTTGAGAAGTGTCTGTAAAGGTTATAATGAATGAAAGCAGAATAGGTGATTGGCTGAATACTTAGATAAATAAATGCATAAATAAATAAGGAAATGCATACATGGAAGTATAAACAGAAAACAAAAAGCAGTGGTCCAACATAACAATGGTAGTGGTGGATATGGAGAGGGAGAAAACCTAGGTGAACAGGGGAAAAAGCTTTTAAAGCAACAGATCCTGGAGATTGTGAGTAGGTAGGAGGAAGGGAGAATTATGAGCTTACCATGTGTGGTCAGAAGATCTACATAAGGTGAATGAGAAAGAACAAAGGACCGGGGGGATTAAATAGATAGACGCTGAGGTCAGCGTGTGGGCGGGTATCGGAAGGGAAGAGAGAAAATAAAAAGAGAAAGAGGAATGTTGTTACGATATATGTAAGGGAAGTAGAGGATAATGATTGATTACATATGCAAAGCTTATGAATATGAAGAAGTGCAGAGGGTACAAGTATTGAAAAATGAGGAGGAGAGAGATGGTTAATAAATAAATATATGGGTGAATGAATGAAAGATGATTTAGATATAGAATATGATGATTGAATGTAGAAACCTTAGGGTTATGACAAATGAAGAGAATAAGAAGAAGATAAAGATAATAATAATGGAGAGGGTGATAATGAATAGATATATGAATGAATGATAAAAGATAGACACTAAAAATAAAGATGGGATAAATGACTGAAATAGAGGGAGAAAGGAGAAAGAAAGAAAGAAAGAAAGAAAGAAAGAAAGAAAGAAAGAAAGAAAGAAAGAAAGGAAAGAAAGAAAAGAAAAAAAGGGATAGCATGTGCGAGCCATTTACTGCTAGCGCTGCAAGACATAGAGAAAAGGGAACGGAAGATGTTTCTGGCCTAAAAACAAGCAAGGAGATTACCATGAGACTCGACATGAGCGGGTTAGATAGAGTGAAAGGAACCTGCAGCACGTAAAAGCGAACATCGCTCGTGAAGGAGGGGTAGCGGTAGGGACAATTGAGACTGGTAAGAGAAAGAGGAGGGAGAAGAAGACAGTGTTGTTGCGATATATGTAAGGGAGGTAGAGGATAATGATAAATTAGATATGCAAAGCTTATGAATATGAAGAAATGCAGAGGGTACAAGTATTGAAAAATGAGGAGGAAAGAGATGGTTAATGAATAAATAAATAAATAAATAAATAAATAAATATATGGGTGAATGAATGAAAGATGATTGAGATATAGAATATGATGATTGAAAGTATAAACCTTAGGGATATGACAAATGAAGAGGATAAGAAGAAGATAATGATAATAATAATGGAGAGGGTGATAATGAATAGATATATGAATGATTGATAAAAGATAAACACTAAAAATAAAGATGGGATAATTGACTGAAATAGAGGAGAAAAAAAAAAGGGAAAATGTGGTAATCGATAAGATTATGGAATAAAAATTGTGACAGTTAAAGGTTAATAATCAAAAGCATAATACATTTAATACAAAAGCATAATATTATGAAAATTTTAAAATATACAAACAAAACGTCTGTCATGGGTCATTCAAAATGATGATTTGACTGTTTCATTGAAGCTGTTTGGGTGTAAAGTTACCAACTTGCATATCCAAAATGCCTAACGTTGACGTAGTTTCAGAAAGCGGTTAGGGTTGGAAGCAGAAATTTGCTCTATTGGCAGACTGTGTGTCAGATACCGTGATCTGTAATACGGGGGCACCTCAGGGTACGGTTCTCGCCCCTTTCCTCTTCACACTGTACACAGCAGATTTTAGGTGCAACTCATCTAGCTGCTACCTACAGAAGTATTCTGACGACTCTGCAATAGTAGGTCTCATCACAGACGATGATGACAGGGAGTACAGAGAACTGAACCGGGATTTTGTGGACTGGTGCCAGCGGAACCACCTGAAGATCAACGCGGGGAAGACCAAGGAGATGGTGGTGGACTTCCGTAAAGGCAGATGCCCTCCTAAACCAGTGGACATCCTGGGCACGGGCATCGAGATTATGAACACCTATAAGTACCTGGGTTTGCTCCTTAATAATAAGCTGGACTGGGCAGATCATATGGAGGTCCTGTACAGGAAGGGCCACAGCAGGCTCTACCTGCTTAGGAAGCTGAGAGCCTTTGGAATCCGGGGGGCACTTCTTAGGACTTTCTTCAACTCGGTAGTGGCATCAGCCATCTTCTTTGGAGTGGCCTGCTGGGGGGCAGTATATCAACCAGGGACAGAAATAAACTTGACAAGCTGATTAGAAGGGCCAGCTATGTCCTGGGGAGCCCACTGGACCCAGTGCAGGTGGTGAGTGACAAAAGGATACTGTCCGTGGTGAGCTCCATGCAGAAGAAGAAGTCCCATCCCATGCATGAGACTGTGATTGCGCTGGGCAGTACTGTCAGTGACCGACTGCTCCACCCTAAGTGTGAGAAGGAGCGCTATCGGAAGTCTTTCCTCCCCACCGCGGTTAGGCTGTACAACCAACACTGACCTAAGCGGTGATCAATACACACAGAGAACTGAAATATCTTTCTGCCTGTTAAATCCCCCCCCCCTCCTCTGCTATGTCCTATCTGTCTGTCTACTATCTATGTAATGCCTCTTACCTTGGAACATTCCTGTACATGTTGTATTTGAATCTGCTTATCTTTGCTGCTGTAAACACACTGAATTTCCCCATTGTGGGACTAGTAAAGGACTATTATTATTATTATTATTATTATTATTATCAACGAACAATGTTGGGATAGGCTGTGTTTTTGGAAATCTTTATTTTCATTTGAACGATGGCCGTTCATTCTCTTGTGTAATGCTTGTATAGTTCTTCCCACATACTGCAAATTGCAAGAACATTCAAGTAGGTAAATCACATAATCGGAATTACAGTTCAATTTGGTCTTTATCGGAAATTCCTCCCTTGTCACCCTTGAGGTAAAGGAAATAGAATTGTGCTTAATATTACAGCAGCATAAACATCGGGAGTAACCACATTTAAAGATACCTTTGATGAGCAACAGAGATTCTTGGTTTTTTAAAGATGGTGTTGTAAGCCTACTAGGGGCTAGAATATTTCGTAACGTGGTAGATCTACGAAAGGTTAGTGACGGTAAGGAGGGAAGAAATTTGCTTAGATGAGGGTTATCCAATAGTATGTTTCAATGATTAATGAGGATGGATCGGATTTTTTTGTGTCCAGTATTATAAGTTGTAATGAAGTTAGTATTGTTTTTATTGAATGCATGAGAATAGTTGGTGGTTTTATCTGTTAGACAGTCATTCTGTGATAGTTTCGAGGTTCTCATATAGGCATTTTGTATAATGGACCGTGGGTATAGTTTGTCCTTAAATCTTTTTTTGAGAATATTTGCTTGATTTTTGAAGGTCTGGTCGTCATCACAGTTCTTTCTGATCCTCTTAAATTGTCTATAGGGGATATTGTTGAGCCATGTACCAAAGTGTGCACTCTGGTAGTTAAGGTAGCTGTTCACATCCACAGATTTAAAATATGTGGAGGTGGAAAAAGAACCATCTTCAGTTATTGAGATTAATAAAATTCAATTGAAACTTCTGAAAAATGATGGGTGAATGATAATCCCAAGTTATTTTTGTTGAGTTGAGAAATGAAATTGAAAGCTGATGGTTCGTCTCCTTCCCATATGAAAAAGAGGTCGTCTATATAACGTCTATAGAAAATAATTTGCGGATAGAGTTGATCTTGATTGTAAATGTAATTTTCTTCCAAGTATCCCATAAACAAATTTGCATAAGAAGGTGCGAAACGGATTCCCATTGCACAACCCTTTACCTGTCTGAAGATCTGGTCCTGAAAGGAGAAAATATTGTGCTCCAATATAAAACTAATTCCATCAAGTAGAAGCTTTTGTTTGCTTTTTGTTTTTTGTTTATACTTCCATGTATGCATTTCCTTATTTATTTATGCATTTATTTAAGTATTCAGCCAATCACCTATTCTGCTTTCATTCATTATAACCTTTACAGACACTTCTCAAGGTGTTTTTAGTACATATTCATTCATTTATCTATTTATTTATTTATCTATTTATCCACACACTCTTTTATGTATTTATATAACCACATACAGTACAGACCAAAAGTTTGGACACACCTTCTCATTCCAAGAGTTTTCTGTATTTTCATGACTATAAAAATTGTAGATTCACACTGAAGGCATCAAAACTATGAATTAACACATGTGGAATTATATATGTAACAAAAAAGTGTGAAACAACTGAAAATATGTCTTATATTCTAGGTTTTTCAAAGCAGCCACCTTTTGCTTTGATTACTGCTTTGCACACTCTTGGCATTCTCTTGATGAGCTTCAAGAGGTAGTCACCTGAAATGGTTTTCACTTCACAGGTGTGCCCTGTCAGGTTTAATAAGTGGGATTTCTTGCCACCAGTTTAACATAATAAAACACTGATACTCACCCCTCCTCGCTCCACTGCCGCTCTGTGAGGTCTCTTCTTTCAGACTGTTCAGGGAGCTGCAAGCGCGATGTGAGTGAGGTCATCACATCGTGCCCGCAGCTCCAGGGACCGCAGCACACAAGGATGTGCTTCACACACAATGGTGAAGCAGGGGCTGTCAGCGGACGGCTCCTGCTTTATCACTGTATTTAACTCATCTGCGTCCGGAGCGGCCCTGCATATAGCTGAAAGAAGCGATCACTCACTAACGGGGAATCCTGTACCGGATTCCCCATTAGTGAGCGATCAAGGCGACGGCGCGCATGCCAACTGAGAGGGCTCTGCGTGTCCTCTCTGGAACGCGTGCCATAGGTTCGCCAACACGGGTCTATACCATTATAGATGGAGCACATTTGGGATACTCAGGCTGCAATATAATATTTAAAGAGATTGGGGACAGAGAGTCCCCCTATGCGCTAATGAAGGTACATAATGCATCTCTGTATCCATGGTTCATGTAGGCCCATATGAAACAAACAATTTCTCTCTGTGGTCCCTTCAGGTAGGAGGCTGTGACTGGCTTGGGTAGAGTATGGAAATAATAAAGGATTCTAGGTAGTTTGACCATTTTAATTGCAATAATTTTGCCTACCCAGGAAAGAGAATGGTAATGCCAAGATAGGAGTTCCTGCATAAGCTTAGGAATCAGGGAGGTATAGTTCCATTTAAAATAACTATCAAGAGTATTACATAAATTAATTCCTAGGTAGGGAATATACTTGGCCTCCTTTTTTGGATTTCAGTCACGGGGTATCAGTTTACGAATATTTTGAGATACATTGTAGTGCAGAATTTCGGATTTGGATGTGATAGTGCTGAGTAAGTTGGCATGCTCTCAATTTAGCAGCTAGTATTTTGTTCAGCTTATTGGCATGTCTATAAAATTTAGCCTTGGTCCATCGAGCTGTAGTTTGGTGTTATGGGTCAGGACTGCGTCAAGTTGGAGTTTAACGTCTCTGATACTTTTTAGATAGGGTTGTTTTTGGATCAGCAAATTCTAGTTTGAGAAGTTTGAATCGCCTTGGAGATTCGCTGGTGAACTCCGGGATCTTTAAGGAGAGACTCAATAAGGCACCACGAATAGGGGGTTTAAACAGGAATATGTAAGTGGCAAATCTGTCACACCCTTACCTCGTCTAGCCCTTCTCTCCATTATACCAGTGAATGTCTCCGCTGTTAAGAGAGACCTCCTGTGACATTTTCTCACTGCCACCAGAACAGTCATTCCCAGGCATTGGCGTAGTACTGCTGTGCCCACCCTGGTTGAGCTCCTACAGGAGCTTCTCCTTATTAAGAGAATGGAAGCCCTGGTGGCTGAGGACTCGCCTTGTAAATTTGAGTCCCTCTGGCGGCCGTGGGTGATGTTCCAGGAGACTTCAGAGTTCTCTTCTTTCTTTTCCTGAACTGGGTGAGCCTTGCTCCCCTTCCCGTAAGGGGTCTGTCCGTCCCCTTCTGTACCATCCCTCTCTCCCCCTTCCCTTTCCCTCTCTCCTCAGTGTGCCCTGTCCCATCCCGGTCTTGTACGTGGTTTTATGTGTTTCTGTTCACCCGTGTCTTCCCCAAGTTCCCCTTTCCCTCCAGCATTTGTCTTTTTCTTCTAGTGCGCAAGTGGCACAGTGGTGGCCCTCCACAGCCGTACTTTTCCCTCTGTCCTATAGTGTTCCCTGCCATCACCCCCCAATGATGCTTTTCCCCATGTTGTTATAGTGCTACCTGTTACTGGTTTCTCTGTTGCGGGCGTCAGCAGCCCTCTACCCTGGTTGTTCCTCAGTGACTTCTCCACGATTGGGTGGCCTGCGTGCCTCCTACTGCCTTATTTGATGCCTTTGTATTGGTTTTGTTTCCTTTTGTTATTATTTGCAAAAACCTCAATAAAAACTGATTAAACAAAAACAGGAATATCTAAGATAAGGTCAGTGAGCACTAGGTCATGGTCTGCTCAAGCACAAGGGACACGACGAGCATAAACTAAAGATAGAAGTGACGCTGTAGATATAAATATCCAGTCAATCCTATTATAGTGCTGGTGAGCGGGGTAGAAGTAGGTGTAACCCTGTTTAGTGCCATTGAACTCAACAATTGGCAATAGCAAGGGACTAGAATGCACACCAGATTTCACTTTTGGCCTTAGAGGAGACTTTGTCTGCTGTGGTTAAGCGATCTCATAGTGCATTAAGTGAAAAATGAAAGTCTCCGCTCCAGATCAAGCTGTCAAAGGTAAACTGTCCCAGGGTGGTGCTTCCTTTTATTCTTGAAAAAAGGAAGTCATTGGGAGCATAATAGTAAAATAATGTATCGACTCTGAGGATCAGCATTGAGAGAGTCGACATGTATGCGGGTCAATATGTGTGCAAAAATACCCACACCCTTACTTCTTATTAGTTCCATGGTCTAAAAGAGTGTAGCGTGAATGGAAAAATTTAGGGATCGAAGTAGCAGTAAAATGTGATTCCTGGATACTTATTACTTGTCTAATTACAACTTATCATACTGTAAGAAGGATTTAGGGCACTTTTGTGGGGAGTTAAAGCCCCTAAGATCATGGGAGATGATCTTACACATGGAGACAACATGGTGTGATGCTAATAGGCATGCTAAGGAGTAAGATTGGGAAGCCCAGCTTCTAGAAAGGGGCTAGATAGGGCCCCTTTAAGAGACATACAAAAACAAGGTCATGGGAGCAGTTCCAACAATAAAAACATGAAAAAAAATCATAAGTAAACAATGTAGTCAAACGTTGGGGTGTACATGCTGTGGATAGGAAGGCACGAAACTAACCCCAAGATGCATAAAGCGTAGGGAAGACATGGGAACCTTTTGCCACGGCCAAACACTCAGTGTTCTGACTCAATAGCTTGGCTGCAAGTGTTAGGTTGTGAGAGTGTCCTGTAGTCTCTATGCTAACCAGCAATTTACACCAAGATATTTATTAGATAGTGTTCAACTCAACTGAGGAGGCGTAGATAAGATTCCAGATGCTTTAATCCAGGGTAAATCTTGTAAAACCTCATACAGCAGTAGGTGAAAAATGATGAAATACCAGGAGCTGAGCAGACATGTTGCTTACAAAGAAGTGAAACTAAACTGAGAGAGAGAGAGAGAGGAGAAGCTACTGCATCACAGCTAAGGATACAGAGAGAGAGAAGGGACAAACTACAAAGACAAACAGTATCACAGATACATGTCAGTGAATTAAACCAAGTCCTGGGACATGACACTCCCCGCCTGAAATCTTTAGATTTCACTGAAAACAAACATTAATAATGTCCTGAAATGTCCATAAAGTCCTCTTCAAACCCGAAAACAAAAAAGAAACATGCACAACAAACAATAATCAACAGTTAGTCCAAATAAACCAATCTTCTGGTCGGGAAGCCGCAATTTGCCAACACCTCCACCGACCCACACTGTAATCCACAAGAACACGGTTTTAGTTCATGGAAGGAAGCTCCCTGCCATGAGCTGTGAATGGTGTCCTTATCTTCTTTTATGTGACGTCTCCTCTTGGAAGAAGAAGCACCAGTTCATTAATTGGGCGGAAGAAAACTCGCACTGAGCCTCCCTTGGTTACCTTGACCTCCACTTTCCGAGTCTTCCCGTCATCACTAGGGACAACTTTAGTGATGAGACCCATAGGCCATTAATTCCGATGGACTTCTTTATCCCTTAGAAGGACGAGGTCACCCACCTGGAGATTAGGTTTTGAGGTCTGCCATTTGTGACGGCTCTGTAGCATGTGGAGGTACTCTGTTTTCCAGCGGTGCCAGAACACATTGGACAGGTGTTGAACTTGTTTCCATTGGCGTCTGTAAATGTCACTGTGATCTAAGGTACGTGGAGAGGTAGCAGCGGTACCAATTTTCTGAGTAAGAAGCGTTGCTGGGGTTAAGATAATTGGAGATTCAGGGTCTGAAGATACTGGGACAAGTGGCCTTGCATTGATTATCGCAGACACTTCAGCAAGAAAGGTTATTAACGTCTCATGGGTAAGCAGTGTCGACTTGTGGTCCATCAACATAGAGTCAAGGATTCTGCGTGTGATCCCAATCATACATTCCCAGGAACCTCCCATATGGGATGAATGTGGAGGGTTAAACGTCCAAGTGCACCCATTGTTGGACAAGAAGTTGTCTAACTGCAGTTCTTTGCAGGCTCCAACGAAGTTAGTGCCACAGTCAGACCTCAGTTGTTTGGCAGGTACACGAATGGAGAAGAATCTTCGGAGGGCGTTGATAAAGCAAGATGAATCCATAGATTCAATTACTTCAATGTGTACTGCTCGAATGCTGAGACAGGTGAACAGCACAGCCCACCGTTTACTGTTTGCAGCTCCACCACGGGTTCTTCGTGTGATAACTGACCATGGACCAAAGACGTCCAACCCAACGTAAGTAAAGGGCGGATCAGTACTTAGACGGTCTGGAGGAAGGTTTGCCATTTGCTGCTGTTGGTGTCTTCCCCTTAACTTGTGGCACTTAACACATTTATGGATCACGGAGGAGATGTGTCTCTTCATTCCCACAATCCAGAAACCGGCTGACCTGATGGCACCTTCAGTAAAATGTCTTCCTTGGTGCTGTACCTTCTCATGGTAATGTCGGATCAGCAGAGCAGAAATGTAATGTCCACCTGGAATGATCACTGGGTTCTGTTCCTTGCTACACAAGTCAGACTTTCCAATCCGGCCGCCCACTCTCAATAATTCGTGGTGGTCGATTACGGGGTTTAGTTTGTAAAGTGCACTGTTCCTGGACAGATTGATGCTCCGTGAGATACTGTCAATCTCTTGATGATATACCTCTTGTTGAACACTCCAGATGATAACTTGCTCAGCGTGTTCAATGTCCGCTGCGGTAGGGTGTTTCATACACATATGCCAGTCTTGACACTCCGTTGATCTGTCCTTCGCAAAGCACTGAGCGATGTGAAACAGTCGGGCGACAGCTCTCACAACGGATGACCAGGTTGAGAAACGTTCAAAGCGATGTGGCTCCAGCTTTGCCTTTGGAATCACAGAAGTGTAGAGTGTGGAGGTCATAGGCCTGATTTCCTTGTCAGACTCGAGATCCACTAAATCGTAGACAGCATTGTTAGGAGTCAAGCAGGGATCTTCATACAGGAAACTTGGAGGCGACAACCACATTTGGTCTAAAAGGTGCGCTGTCGGTGCAGGCCTTGTACCACGGTCAGCTGGGTTAAGTTGTGTGGAGACGTAATGCCACTGATCAGGGGCAGAGAAACTTCGGATACGTTCCACTCTGTTTCCAACATACACATAAAATTGTCTTGTTTGATTGTGTATATAGCCAAGGACAACTCTGCTATCAGTGTAGAATGTAAATGAATCAATGGCGATGTCCATTTCATCTCTTATTGCTTCAGCAATCTCTACTGCAAGCACAGCTGCACAAAGTTCGAGTCGCGGAATGGAGTGTGCAGGTTTTGGGGTCAGTTTGGCCTTACCTAGAACAAATCCACAGTGTAGCTCATGAGTGGCTCCTAATATCCTCAGATAGGCCACTGGAGCTATAGCTTCCACTGACGCATCGGAGAAGATGTGGATTTCCTTCCTTACTGCCGCTGAAAGGGAGCTGGGTACATAACAACGTGGAACGTGGAGTTGTTCCAATACTTTCAAAGAGGTTTTCCATTTTTCCCACCTTTGTTGTTTCTCAGCAGGCAGTGGAGTGTCCCAGTCCATGTTCTCAGTGGTAAGCTGTCTTAGTAGTAGCTTGCCTTGAATGGTGATGGGAGCAATGAAACCAAGAGGATCATAAATGCTGTTCACAACAGATAAAACTCCTCGTTTGGTGAAAGGTTTGTCACAAGAAGACACTTGGAATGTGAATGTGTCTTGTTCAGTGTTCCATAGCAATCCTAGGCTGCGTTGCATAGGAGGAGTATCAGAACTGAGATCAAGATCCTTCAAGTTGATTGCATGATCATCAGAGGGAAATGCCTTCATTACTTCCATATTGTTGGAGATGATCTTGTGAAGTCTGAGGTTAGCTACAGACAGCATTTCCTGTGTTCTACAGAGGAGATCAATCACTTCTTCACTTGCAGGTAAGGATTTAAGACCATCATCAACATAGAAGTTCCTCTCAACAAATTGACGAGCATCAGAGCCATACTCTTTCTCACCTTCATGGGCGGTCCTTCTCAGTCCATAGATCACTACTGCAGGAGATGGGCTATTGCCAAAGACATGTACCTTCATCCGGTAATCTATGACTTCATTGTTGACATCATTGTCCTTATGCCATAGGAACCTGAGATAGTTTCTGTCATCATCCTTAACGATGAAGCAATGAAACATCTGTTGGATGTTGGCCATCACTGCAACTGGTTCCTGTCTGAAACGGATTAAGACTCCTATGAGGCTGTTGTTTAAGTTAGGACCAGTGAGGAGCAGGTTGTTGAGAGAGACGCCTTCATACTGAGCGCTAGAATCGAACACGACCCTGATTTGGTCAGGTTTGCGAGGGTGATACACGCCAAATGATGGAAGGTACCAGCATTCTTCTCCTTCCTTTAGTGGAGGTGCAGGTTCTGCATGATCTCTCTCAAATACCTTCTGCATGAAACCTACAAAGTGTTTCTCCATCTCTGGTTTCCTCTTGAGGGTACGTTTTAAAGAGGAAAATCTAGAAACTGCTTGCTTCAGATTGTTTGGTAGTTTTGATCTTGGGGAGCGGAAAGGTAAGGGTGCTACCCAGCTGTTGGAATCATCTTGAATGAATTCCTTGTCCATAAGTTTGAGAAATTCTTTGTCAGCTATAGCTGGTGCCAGCTTGTTGTCATCACTTGTTGTATTAAACACTGTTAATCCAAGGGTGTCGTCCCCAGGCAGGAAAGTATTCACGTTGTCTCGGTGATTATGCAGCCACTTACTGTTGCTTATCTTCTCTTTCACTTGGTAGTGATGTGGACATGGCTGAAAACAAGTGCTGCGACCATTTGGTAACATATGCGTCTTAAATGAAGAAATATTGGTGGGCCTTTTCATCCTACCTATGCAGACGTTGCCAATGATAACCCATCCTAGATCGAGGCGCTGGGCAAATGGTGCATCATGTGGTCCATTAATTTGCTGGTGTATTTTGTGCAGTCTGAGAATGTCTCTACCTAGTAGAACTAGAATGTCTGCATTTTTGTCAAGGGATGGTATTTCACTGGCTATAGCCCTTAGATGAGGGTGCTGGAAAGCCACCTCTGGTGTGGGTATCTCTTCTCTGTTTGATGGTATCTGGTTGCACTCAACAAGTGTGGGCAAGGGTATCTCCAAATTGCCCTTGAGAGAAGCTATTATGAGACCACAGGCCCTTCTTCCAGAAACCTCTGATATGCCACTACAAGTACCCAAGGTATACGGATAAGTATCACCCTTTAAGTTAAACAGATCAAAAAGTTCTGACCTTGCAAGTGAGTGGTTGCTCTGGTCGTCCAAAATGGCGTACACCCTCAGAGCCCTTTCTGGTTGGCCCTTGGGGTATATATCGACTAGGCATATCCTTGCACAGGACTTGTCACAAAGGTCTTCTCCGCAGACTTCTGTACATGAGGAAGATACTGTGGTAGTATTTGCTGCTTGATCTGTGTTCTCCCCACCATGCTTAGTTGGGGAAGGTGAACCTCTAGGTGGTGTGGCACTAGGCTGGGATGGATGAAGAGCTTGTACATGGTCCTCACTGCCACACTCTATACACTTAATAGCAATTTTACAGTCTCTAGCAACATGTTCAGTAGAGGAACAACATTTGAAACATATCCCTAGTTTCTTTAGAATCTCTCTACGTTCCTGGATTGGTTTCCTCCTGAAGCCAATACACTTCTTGAGGGGATGAGGCTTCTTGTGAATAGGACACAGATGGTTAGGATTTTCTACCTTTTCATCTTGGTTGTTGCAACTGCTTTCTTCTGGTGCTGATGTAGGTGTAGGAAGAATATCAGTCTTTTTCACTGAAACTGGGCCTTTGCGGTTTCTGTAGTTAGAATGTGAGCGGTCATACTTAATAGGAGGTGAACCAGGAACACTGGGATCCCCATAGGAAAAGCTTGGGTCATTCTTGGATTCTGCAATGTTCTTAATAAACTCACAGAAGTAGGAAAATGGAGGAAAGGAGACTTGATTCTCATTTTTGTATCTTGACCCAACTGTGGTCCACCTTTCTTGAATATTATATGGCAACTTGGAGACTATGGGGTTTACCCCACGAGCAGTGTCCAGATAACTGAGGCCCGGTAGGAGAGTGTCCGCCTTAGCCAGTAGGAGCTCCAAGAGTAGGTCACTAAGTTCTTGAAATTTCTGATGATCCTTACCAGATATCTTTGGAAACCCTTGCAATCGTTTGAACAGAGCATTCTCTATTGCTTCAGGACTGCCATAGGTTTTCTCCAGTCTTTCCCAAGCAGCGGTAAGGCCTGCTGTGGGGTTGTAAATGTGGACGGATCTGAGTCTTTTAGCACGTTCTGTGGACTGTGGGCCAAGCCACCGGATAAGCAAGTCTAGTTCTTCAGCTGCAGTAATGCCAAGGTCACTGATTGCAGTTTTGAAGGCACATTTCCAGCCTCTGTAGTTCTCAGGTTGGTCATCGAACCTTGTGAGTCCAGTCTTAGTAAGCTCATGGCGAACCATGTACCTTGCAAACTCTGACATGTCTGTTCTCTCTGACTTTAAATATTGAGTTGCTGGCTGAGTAGCGGTGATTACGTTGTTAGTGGGGTTCTGGTTAACAGAGGTAGGTAGCATAGGGGCTGCGTAGGCATTCAGCCTAGGAGCTAGCTTAAAGTCCATAGGTTTAGCCACATATGGATTTGAAACTGGACCGTTGCTTGCAGTCTGGTGGTATGGTGTCACATTGGTGTTTACCTGAGTATCAGTATATTGCATTTGCTGAGGTGCAAGGCTTTGGGAATCCAAGAAGGAAGAAGAAACTGGATGCTGGACAGGCAGGGCATTGTACTGACCTTGAATGCGGTGTGCTGCAGAAGATACTGTGCCCTGTTGCTCTGGAGAAATGTCGTCCCTGACAGGAACATTTGTGGCAAATAGGGATTCACTGCTTTGGCTTAGTACATAGTCTCTTGTGCGCTTAAGGGGATCCTCTGTTTCCACATCACACAAACTGGTGCTGTCTCTTTCACTTCCACTGATGGCTTGTTCTAAAATGCTTAACCTTGCCATGGCTGCAGTGTGCTCATACTGTTTCTCTAGAGCTTCTAGTTCTGCCCTTTTTTGAGCTGCATTAGCTTCCATTTCTGCTTTCTGTTGTGCAAAGGCTGCCTTTATCTTAGTAGCTTCCGCCTCTGCACGTGCTTTTATAAGTTGCTCACTGAGTGTGGAAGATTTTGAGGAACGTGACTTAGATGTACGCTTTGAACGCTTGGTAGACTCAGAAACATGGGATGCCATTTCCTGCAGTTGCACAATTCTTGCCTCTGTCCTTAACTTAGTTTCATGTACTAAGCTGTCTCGTTCTGAATTGAGATGCTGGAAGCTTTGCAATTCAGCTAAAGAATTGTCTGTATGTTGTTTTCTCAATATGCTTTCATACTCCTCAGCTTTCATTTTATAATGTCCATGCATAGCACAAAGCTGTCGCAGAGCTCCCTCTAGTGGTGATACATGGTATGCAGGCAAGCACATGGCAGATATCTTAGTCTGTATTTTCTGCTACCATTTTGAGAGTTCACAGGAAAGTTCATGCTTTAAACCTTCTAGATTGTCTCTAACCTGTTTAATTGAGCGTCTAGCCTTCTCACTGGGCTGCAGACTGAGGTCCATGCTACCTTGTGCTTCAGGGTGCCCTTCAGCCATGATGCAACTCAAACAGGATAAATATAACTTTGCTGGAGTAAGATGGCTGCTTGCTAGAATCTTCTTATGCTGAGGGAGTCTGAGCTGCAGATGCAACTTACACAATGCTGATTCCTTCTGGCTTCAGGTAACTTGCTGTGACTGACTGTATGTCAGAAGTTGGTGAACTGTCTTACAGCCGTATCTGGCAGTCTTTATGCATCATTTTTCACTGTTCTGACTCAATAGCTTGGCTGCAAGTGTTAGGTTGTGAGAGTGTCCTGTAGTCTCTATGCTAACCAGCAATTTACACCAAGATATTTATCAGATAGTGTTCAACTCAACTGAGGAGGCGTAGATAAGATTCCAGATGCTTTAATCCAGGGTAAATCTTGTAAAACCTCATACAGCAGTAGGTGAAAAATGATGAAATACCAGGAGCTGAGCAGACATGTTGCTTACAAAGAAGTGAAACTAAACTGGAGAGAGAGAGAGGAGAAGCTACTGCATCACAGCTAAGGATACAGAGAGAGAGAAGGGACAAAATACAAAGACAAACAGTATCACAGATACATGTCAGTGAATTAAACCAAGTCCTGGGACATGACACTCAGATAAGGGGGGGGGGTAGGATAAACCCACAAAACATGGTCTAACAGTGTGGGTAAAGTCCAGGAAGCAGTAATTCTAAAAGTATGGTAGCTGTGTAAGCCCTGACAGGGGTGGGCGCCCCAGAATACCACAAAGTCACAGACGAGATGGATGACCCAATACCAGTTCAGCTAAAAACGTATTTCACTAAGACCACGGAAAAAAAGAACCACACAGAATTGCACACACACTCGACTGGATAGTCGAGACCCCTGTGCTGCATAACCTAGTAGGCTCTATATGTCCAAACTACCTCACTATAGTTTGCCTACCGATGAGTCCGTCTAGGACGGCCACCCCAATTACCTATTAATATCACTGATAAAGGAGGAAGACTTTTGTGTGTAAAGCCAGCTTACCGGTGATGCAACATGGGGGCTACCAAACTTATAGAAAACTCTAAACCCAGACCTCCCTGGTCACCCCTAGTGAATATCAGTACCCATTCCTGAGCAAGTGGAAACAGGCAATTTGATGGACTTGGTAATATTTCAGAAATGCGCAAGATCCTCTGAGGTTAGGTTGCAACAAGAAACGATGAAGAATCCAGTCCTTAATAATAATAATAATAATAATAATAATGATAATCCTTTAATAGCCCCACCATGGGGAAATTCGGTGTCTTACAGCAGGAAAGATATGCAATGCAAAGATAAACAATACAAATACAATATATACAAAAACGTTCCAAGGTAAAGAGGCATTCCAGTGATAGTAGACAGTCAGATAGAAAGGTACAGGTAAAAATAAGCAGATGGGGGTATCACAACAGAAAGATATTTTGGTTCTCCGTATGGCCTGATCTATAATGCAAATAATCAACTGAAGATGCTGTGGGGGTCTCCTCCACTGCGAGCGGCACTGCCTCTGGACTGTCATACGTTCAGTCACAGCTCCTGATGCAGCTGCTCACAAGGCCCTGCTTTCGTAACTCCCCAGCGGCGCTCTCCTGCGCGATCTTCTCCCATATAAGGTGAGGAGTGTAGAAGAGGTCGTCTCTGTTCAATCAGCGCTACTCTCGGTTCCGGCAGAAAGTTCCCCAGCGCGAATGGCGACAGCTCCTATCCCAGCATATCTGTCTTTCACCAATCCTTGGAGACTAACTCACTAAAATGGCCACATCAGTGCTTCCTATGAAGCACTTTCTCCTACCAACAAGTCTCTAACAAAGTCTGTGGAGGAACAATGGGGAAGGGGGGATGGGGGGGACGGGAAAGTGGCATCTTGTGACCAAAGGGCAATACTGCAGGCATTAGTCCATACAATATAATGTGCAACAATATAAAATTGTACAGCTCAAAACAAACTCCTGGGTACTCATTCAGAATATACAGTGCCTTGCGAAAGTATTCGGCCCCCTTGAACTTTTCAACCTTTTGCCACATTTCAGGCTTCAAACATAAGGATATAAAATTTAAATTTTTTGGTTAAGAATCAACAACAAGTGGGACACAAATATGAAGTGGAACGAAATTTATTGGTTATTTTAAACTTTTGTAAAAAATAAAAAACTGAAAAGTGGGGCATGCAATATTATTCGGCCCCTTTACTTTCAGTGCAGCAAACTCACTCCAGAGGTTCAGAGAGGATCTCTGAATGATCCAATGTTGTCCTAAATGACTGATGATGATAAATATAATCCACCTGTGTGTAATCAAGTCTCCGTATAAATGCACCTGCTCTGTGATAGTCTCAGGGTTCTGTTTAAAGCGCAGAGAGCATCATGAAGACCAAGGAACACACCAGGCAGGTCCGTGATACTGTTGTGGAGAAGTTTAAAGCTGGATTTGGATACAAAAAGATTTCCCAAACTTTAAACATCCCAAGGAGCACTGTGCAAGCGATCATATTGAAATGGAAGGAGTATCAGACCACTGCAAATCTACCAAGACCCGGCTGTCCCTCTAAACTTTCATCTCAAACAAGGAGAAGACTGATCAGAGATGCAGCCAAGAGGCCCATGATCACTCTGGATGAACTGCAGAGATCTACAGCTGAGGTGGGAGAGTCTGTCCATAGGACAACAATCAGTCGTACACTGCACAAATCTGGCCTTTATGGAAGAGTGGCAAGAAGAAAGCCATTTCTCAAAGTTATCCATAAAAAGTCTCGTATAAAGTTTGCCACAAGCCACCTGGGAGACACACCAAACATGTGGAAGAAGGTGCTCTGGTCAGATGAAACCAAAATCGAACTTTTTGGCCACAATGCAAAACAATATGTTTGGCGAAAAAGCAACACAGCTCATCACCCTGAACACACCATCCCCACTGTCAAACATGGGGGCCAAATAATTTGGCACGCCCCACTTTTCAGTTTTTTATTTTTTACAAAAGTTTAAAATATCCAATAAATTTCGTTCCACTTCACGATTGTGTCCCACTTGTTGTTGATTCTTCACCAAAAAAATTTAAATTTTATATCCTTATGTTTGAAGCCTGAAATGTGGTAAAAGGTTGAAAAGTTCAAGGGGGCCGAATACTTTCGCAAGGCACTGTATAGGTTGTCAAACATGAGCAAGTGTGGTGTATTTGCCTGCTTCGCACATGCCACCCCATTAGAGGTTGACGTCCTCGGCATACCTCCCCACACAAACTCGTCTTGTGCATAGCGCTGTGGGGGTACACCTGCATTGGACCTAGTCATCCTACGTAAAGTTGGGGCATCAGTCAGGTCAGACACATTGTTTATTGCGGGAGTTGCCTGTGGTGCAACTCTCTCCCGAGGAAGCAAGATTACCTCAGCCGGGTTTTCCGTAGCTGTGGGGACAGGAACAGCCCACCAATCGTCATCAAATTGGGGTTCCCTCCTGGTTGGTACAAAAGTGAATCGCCCCCTCTGCTGCCTCCATAAACTCAAAATTAGATCGCCTCAACATGTTACAGTGCAGGTTCCTCGATCGTCCCCCTGTCCCCATGGGTTCTACTTCATACACAGGGATGTCGGGATGCACCCTCCTCTTTACCACATATGGTACTGCTTCCCACCTCCCATCCAACTTTCCTGAGGACCGTTTGGACTTAACCATCACACGGTCATCAGGGGCATACGCATCCCACTGAACTGGCCTTGGGTTGGGGTGCTCCACTTGTCTCCCACTACCTTGTGCACAGTCCTGAATCGACGACGATGCTCCTGGGCCCAGGCGGAAGCATTCCTTGGTGGAAGTTCCATGGGATTGGGCATATGAAGATCCTCGATCTCTTGTCCTGCTCTCCCAAACATGAGCATGTGGGGAGAGTAGACAGTGGTGCTATGGACCCTCTTGTTATATGCCCACATCAACTCTGGCAGGTATTCTGGCCAGCGAGCCTTTTGGCTATCTTCTAAAGTCCACAACATCTGGAGGGTGCAATTGAACCGCTCGCATGCCCCATTACTCTGTGGATGGTACGGGGTCATGCGAGAATGTTCTATCCCGTACAGCTGGTACAACGCACTCATTAAGGCACCCTGGAAGCAGGCTCCTTGAACGGAATGGATCTGCCGTGGGCAACCAAACACTTGGATGAAGTGTTTGCATACAACCTCTGCGGCCGACTCAGCTGTCTGGTCTTTGGCGGGCACCGCCACAGCGTACTTTGTAAAGTGATCTGTCATCACCAGACAGTACGAGTGTCCTGAGCTAGAATATCCAATCTGCACATAATCTATCATCAAAAGTTCCAAAGGTGTGGACTTCCTAATGGTCTGAACAGGGGCTCGCTGTTCAGTGCTTTTGCTCAAGTCATACGGCCGACACTTCTGACATGCTTCAGCCACCATGTTCTCTAATTCAGGGCAATACACCAATCTCTGAAGCCATTTATAAGTTTTCTCACTTCCGAAATGGGCTCCTTTCTCATGGGCCTCACGAGCAGCCTCCGATCCCATCGTTATAGGGATTACCATCTGTTGCCGGTACTTTAGCTCAGACTGTAGGTACACTGTCCGACAAAGGAAACCCTGGACTACACTTAGTTTGTCACACTGCCTCAGCAACTTTTGACCTTCTGAGGTCAGACTTGCACTCTCCTCCTGCCGGTGCCTGGTTCCGGCTTGGACCCACTGCTTCACTCTCCGTAGGTCCTGGCAGCCATTCTGGACCTGTACCCAGTCCAACAACATCCTCCCTAACACCAGGAGCATCCCAGAGGCCACCCCACTTGAGTGTGCCGAACCCCTAAACACAGGTAACCAGCTGAGGTCTGGGGTCTCTGTGTCTTCCAACTCTTCTTCGACATTCTGGGTTGACAGCCCCACAGGGACTCGAGAAAGCGTGTCAGTATTGCTGTTCTCCTTTCCTGAATGGAATTTAATGTGGTAGTTGTACTTGGAGAGACGAGCCATCCACCTTTGCTCGAGAGCCCCTAGCTTAGCGTTCTCCAGGTGAGCGAGTGGGTTGTTGTCTGTCATGACAGTCACTTCTGCTCCCGTCAGATACGCCACAAACTGTTCCATCATTGCCCAGACCTTGGCCAGGAGCTCCAGCCTGAACGAGCTATAATTGTCAGGATTATGTTTTTGACTCAATCAGGGAATGGCTCCCATAGGCGATCACCCTTTCCCGACCACCCTGAATTTGGGGCAGAACAGCACCTAGACCATGCAGACTCCCGTTGGTATACAGCAAGAATGGAGCATCAAAACAGGCATAGGCCAAAATCGGGGCACTGGTCAAGGCATCTTTCACCGCTTTGAAAGCCCTTTGCTGACGGGGCCCCACTCATTAGGACGATTCTTTGGTCCTCCGGCTGTGCCCCTCAGCAACTCGTTCAAGGGGTCAACCAGATTGGCGAATTTTGGGATGAACCTCTGATAGTACCTGGCCAGTCCCAGGAAAGCCCTCAACTCACTCAAGGTGTTCGGTCGGGGCCACTTCTGAACGGCTTCCTTAATGGCTGGCTTCACCCCCTCTGGGGTAATCACGTGTCCCAGGTACTCAATCCGCTGTTGGAAAAGTTGTCATTTCTTAGGCTTTATCTTGAGTCCGTGGTTTCGTAGTCGTCTCAAGACCTGCTGTAACTTTTGGAGATGGTCATCAAAAGAAGTCCCGAATACCACCACATCGTCCAGATAAATCAATACGGACTCTTAATTGAGATCGCTCAAATAATGTTCCATCAGCCTTTGGAACGTCCCCAGTGCATTGGAAAGGACAAATGGCATCCGGTTGAACTCAGAGTCCCATGGGGAGGATAAACGCTGTCTTTGCCTTGTTTTTTCAGCTACCGGCACCTGCCAGTACCCACTGGCCAGATCTAGGGTGGAGAAGTATCTGGCATTACTCAAAGCGGACAGGGATTCTTCAATCCGTGGCAGTGGGTAGGCATCTCATACCGTGTGCGCATTCAGTGTTCTATAGTCTACGCAGAAGCGAAGAGTTCCATCTTTCTTTCACACCATGGTTGCGGCCCAGAGGCTTTGGCTCTCCCGTATCTCTAGGTTATCAAGCATACTAGCCACCATGTTTTTCACCTCTTGATACATCCATGGTGGGATCTGCCGGTAACACTCCCAGATCGGGACGGTGTCTCCTGTCGGGATTTCATGCTTGATGGCGGTGGAGCATCCAAAATCCTCATTGTGCCGAGAGAACGCTTCTTGAAACTCCCATAGGGTGTCTTCCAAGAGCCTCTGTTGCGCTGGAGTCAGGGTTCTGCAATCTATACCCATTAGTCCCATGATGACTCATGGCTCATCATGACCCATTCCAATGGACGGTTGGATTCTCCCACTTCACCGTGTCAATGGCGTACGTCCATGCTGACCTCTCATCTGGCTGCAGGGTAAAACCTTCCTGCTAGAGGATTTCTCCATCAGGTATGTAAACCTCAGATAAGAGTGTGCCCCCAGTAACAATCACTTCTTCATCCAGTATATTTATATAGCAAAAGGGCACACACCCATCTCTCACGGTGCTTAACGTCCGGGCTACCAATGGTCTGGCTCGTGTCTCTGCCTGCGGAGTAGGTTCTATCAACACTTCGAGTCCATTCAATTTCCGTCTGGACCCCTCCGGGAGCATCAGGATCTGTTCTCATTTTGGGGCAATTTTCACCAGGACATGCAGTGGCACCTTAAGCCCAATCGGACGGCACTCTTTTGCATACTGCAGCTCCTCAGCATCTGTTGTAAGGCCCTTTGGGTTGGACGGTGGGTGGTGGCACGCTGCCAATACTTGGATCCCTCTTTGGCGTACAGATGGTGATCTAAGTCTCTCAGGACATTCATCCCCAGGGTCACTTCCATTCCTCTCCCGGCAGGGTGATCCACTATTACAATCCCCTCGATGCCTATATCCTGGCCAAACAGTTTAACTCGCATCCAGGCTATCCCTTTCACACTCATCTCGCTGTTATTGGCCGCCGTCAGGCGGATGACGCTCCCGTCTTCCGGTTCCGAAGTGAATCTCAAAGTATTCAAGATACATCAGGGTACAGTCCGATCCGGTGTCAACCAGGCACTGGACTCTCTGTCCTTCAAGCTCAGCCTCCATGATGGGGCTGCTGGAGTAAAGGTCGTGCTCTTCATGCTGTGAGCTGTAAGGTTTTCGGATCGCCACAGTAGCTGGGCGTCGGTAGTTTAAAGCCGGGTCAGTTCCTATCTGTACAGCGCACTCTCTTGCGATGTGCCCATACCGCTGGCAGCGCCAGCACAATGGTCCCCATTGATGTCGAGGCCCCAGCCCATTTGGGTTCACTGGTCCTTGCTCTCACGCAATGGCAGGTGAAGGAGTGTGATGCATTGGAGCGGTTATTGGTGGGGGAAGTGACCTGGCTCTCATTTGTGCCACTTCCAGCCACAGATCACGCATTTCGGCAGTCAGCGCTTGGACCACTTCTCTCAGGGCCTCAGTCTCTCCAGATTCAGCCTGACCTCCTGTGACTTGGGCGCTGTTCACTGCCCTCTGAACAACGGGTGCTGTCTCTTCTTCCCGCTCTATGGCAGCCAGGTAAATAGTGTAGAAAGTCATCTCTCCATCTGCTCGGGCCATCTCTTGCAGTTTATCTTGCAGTAACTTATTGGCCAAGCCGGCAATGAATTGATCACGCAGCAGTTGGTCCACATTACGGAAGGCTACCATGTCCATAGGATCTCATGGGGGTTACTGGCGGGGTTATCAAGACCAGAAGTAGTGTTGCTGTTGCCAACCACATTCCACGTTCTTATTGTTAGTAGTAGTACTTCCACAAATGCCCCCCCCCTCCAGTTTGTTTTGCCTATCCCTTGCCCCGATTTTTCCAGGAATTTTACTGTACACTGCTAGGTGACAGCAATTGTGACAATTTTTTTTTTTTTTTTAGCAAAAAATATTTTAAGAAAAAAAAGCAAAGTACTAAAAGGGTCAGTGAATATTAGACTAGAACTGTGTCAGTCAGTTTATATTTCTCTGCAGAATTTCTGCTTCAATTATACCTATAGGGAAACTGCATTTCCGTAGGTATAATTGACATGCTGCGATTTCCAAAATCGCAACGGTTTTGGAAATTGCAGCATCTCTGCTGCGCATAATTTACCGCAAAGTAGGGAGTCTTGTGACTATAAAACGCTTCATTTTATTCTGTGGCGTTTCCACCGCGGGCAAACAGCAGTGTTTACGCCACGTTTGGCAACACAAGGTCTCTGTGGCAGGCATGATAGTGGGGACCCCAGAGTATAATTAGTGGAGGCCCAAAGGGGGTGAATATAAACAGTGTTACTCACCTTCCCCTGTATGTGGGTCTCTGTCCTCTTTGGGCCTCTTCCGGCCTCCTGAATGATGTCAGGGACTGCTGAGCATACCTCCCAACCGTCCCGGATTTTGAGTCCTGTCCTGCAGTCCCGGTCGGTGGGAGGTATGTCCTGAATTCAACTCATCTGCGTCCGGAGAGGACGCAGATAAGTTGAATACAGTGGTGAAGCAGGAGCGGAGAGCAGCTCCCTTAACACTCTGGGACAAGAGACTGCAGGGGAGCAAGGAGAGGTGAGTATCAGTGTTTTTTTATGTTAAACTTTGGCAGATGAAGAGGGACATTAAACTGTGGGAGTAGATGGAGGGGGGGACAATAAACTGGGGGGGCATATGAGGAGGAGATTAAACTGGGGGGTATATGAGGGGGACATTAAACTTTTGGGGTAGATGAAGAAGGACATTAAACTGGGGGCAACTGGAGGGGGGCATTAAACTGGGGGCAGCTGGAGCGCATAGCACATTTTGTCCCTCTTTCTGTCCTCTAAAAGTTGGGAGGTATGGCTGATGCCCAATCACTGTATCCTATCACCTGAATATATCATATCATCTGAATGACTCATTGGATACAGTAAAAAAAATTGCTTATGATTTCAATTATCGGTGCATATTATGTTTAGGGGAGTCCTTTAGTCTAAAAAAAATACAGCAAATAAGAGGGCTTTTACACTTCCATTTTGTACAGCTGTAAAATAAATCATTAGAATTTGATAATGACTCAATCTTTGAGTTTAACCTAATTTTAAATGATATCTATTACAACATATGTTCTTCATAACCACATAAAAAGAAAGTACAAGAAAACCTAGAACACACATCCACATGAATACTGCACACATTTCATATTCCTTTTTCACAATACAGATCACATCAATTCTTCTAGATACAAGACACTGGCCAAGGAGGTTGCTCTAAACATCTCAGATGAACGAACCACAGATCTTCTGTGGTTCTAAGCTTGCTCAAAACCTTTTGTCTCTTAAAACATACTTTCAACTGTAACAAACTTTTCATAAATTAATAGTGCATGTGAATATAAGAAACTTTGTAATATATCTTATTAAGGAGATCTGATTCCATCGCCATTTATTAAGCTGATTTCTTCCTTCTTATCTTAAATCAGGCTGTTAACATAAATCCAAAATAAATTGTTCCCTTAGTGGCCACAACACAGAAGCCTTGCCATTGCCATAAAAATTTGAAAAAAGTAGTACTGATTTCATCTGGTTCCCACTGAGCATATTACATAGTTAGTGCAGTTGAAAAAAAGACATATGTCCATCAAGTTCATCCATGAATGGGAAAAGCCATGACATACTATACATTTATATAAGCATCAATGCTATTTAGATCTAAAAAGTTATCTAATACTTTTTGAAGTTGTCAGCTGTGACTTCTGTAACTAGCTCCTGGGGTAGGCTATTCCACACATTCATAGTCCTTACAGTGAAGAAGCCTCGTCAGCTCTTGAGATTAAACATTTTTGTTTTTTCTCCATATGGAGGGAGTGCACCCTTGTCTTTTGAGGGGATTTTATGTGGAATAGCTTTTCCCCATATTTCTTGTATGGGCCATTTATATATTTCTATAGGTTTATCATATATCCACTTAAATGCCTCATAACTGAGGTCATCCACGTCTTTATCAGTTTTGTGGCCACTGTTGAACCTTTTCCAACTCTAGGACATCCTTTCTATGAACTGGTGTCCAGAACTGAACTGCATAATCCAGATGGGGCCGCACCAATGACTTATAAAGAGGTAATATTACATCCCTGTATTGTGAGACCATACCCCTTTTAATACTTGACAATATCCTGCTGGCCTTAGAAACAGTTGATTGACATTGCATGCTGTAATTTGGTCTGTGATCTACAAGTACACCCAGGTCCTTCTCCACCAGTGACTCACCCAGCTTTATTCCCCCTAGGACATATCTTGCATGTGGATTATTTTTACCCAGATGCATAACTTTACATTTATCCACACTGAACTTCATTTGTCATGTGGATGCCCAAGCACTTAGTCTATCCTATCCATGCTTGTAACCTATGTACATCCTCTATGGACCGCACTGTACTACATAGCTTGGTGTCATCTGCAAAAAAAGAGACAGTGCTATTAATCCCATCTTCTATATTGTCGATAAATAAGTTAAATAATAGTGGACCTAGCACTGAACCCTGGGATACACCAATTATAACAAAGGACCAATTTGAGCTGCAGCCATTGACCACATCTCTCTGGATATGATCCTTCTACCAGTTTTCAATTCAATTACAAATTATATTTTCCAAGCCAATGTACCTGATTTTACCCATTAAAAGTCTATGAGGGACAGTGTCAAATGCCTTTTCAAAGTCCAGGAACACTATACCCCCAGCCTTCCTTTCCCCGTCCAGACTTCTACTCTCCTCTTCATAAAAAAAATCTTTAGTAAAACTATGCTGTCTGTCACTTATTATATTATGTATAGTGACATACTCCTGTATATAGTAGCTTAAGAGTCCCTCAATGTTTCAACAGTTTCCCCACAATGGATGTTAAACTCTCCGGTCTGTAATTACCTGAGGTACAGTCATGGCCAAAAGTTTTGAGAATGACACAAATATTATATTTTTACATGATCTGCTGCCCTCTGGTTTTTATGTGTGTTTGTCAGATGTTTTTATCACATACAGAAATATAATTGCATTCATATTATGAGTAACAGAAGCTTATATTGACAGTTAGAATGAGTTAATGCAGCAAGTCAATATTTGCAGTGTTGACCCTTTTTCTTCAGGACCTCTGCAATTCTCCCTGGCATGCTCTCAATCAACTTCTGGACCAAATCCTGACTGATAGCAGTCCATTCTTGCAGAATCAATGCTTTAATTTTGTCTGAATTTGTTGGTTTTTGTTTGTCCACCCGTCTCTTGATGATTGACCACAAGTTCTCAATGGGATTAAGATCTGGGGGAGTTTCCAGGCCATGGACCCAAAATCTCTATGTTTTGTTCCCTGAGCCATTTAGTTATCACCTTTGCTTTATGGCAAGGTGCTCCATCATGCTGGAAAAGGCATTGTTGAGCGCCAAACTGCTCTTGGACGGTTGGGAGAAGTTGCTCTTGGAGGACATTCTGGTACCATTCTTTATTCATGGCTGTGTTTTTAGGCAAGACTGTGAGAGAGCCGATTCCCTTGGCTGAGAAGCAACCCCACACATGAATGGTTGGTTTCAGGATGCTTTACAGTTGGCATGAGACAAGACTGGTGGTAGCGCTCACCTCTTCTTCTCCGAATAAGCTGTTTTCCAGATGTTCCAAACAATCGAAAAGGGGATTCATCAGAGAAAATGACTTTACCCCAGTCCTCAGCAGTCCACTCCCTGTACCTTTTGCAGAATATCAGTCTGTCCCTGATGTTTTTTCTGGAGAGAAGTGGCTTCTTTGCTGCCCTCCTTGAGACCAGGCCTTGCTCCAAGAGTCTCCGCCTCACAGTGCGTGCAGATGCACTCACACCTGCCTGCTGCCATTCCTCAGCAAGCTCTGCACTGCTGGTAGCCCGATCCCGCAGCTGAAACACTTTTAAGAGACGGTCCTGCCGCTTGCTGGTCTTTCTTGGGCGTCCTGGAGCCTTTTTGGCACCAATGAAGTTCTTGATGATGCGATAGATTGTTGACTGAGGTGCAATCTTTCTAGCTGCAATACTCTTCCCAGTTAGGCCATTTTTGTGCAGTGCAATGATGACTGCACGTGTTTCTTTAGAGATAACCATGGTTAACAGAAGAGAAACAATGATGGCAAGCACCAGCCTCCTTTTAAAGTGTCCAGTGGTGTCATTCTTACTTAATCATGACAGATTGATCTCCAGCCCTGTCCTCATCAACACCCACACCTGTGTTAATGGAGCAATCACTGAAACGATGTTAGGTGGTCCTTTTAAGGCAGGGCTGCAATGATGTTGAAATGTGTTTTGGGGGATAAAGTTCATTTTCTAGGCAAATATTGACTTTGCAAGTAGTTGCTGTTAAGCTGATCACTCTTTATAACATTCTGGAGTATATGCAAATTGCCATTAGAAAAACTGAAGCAGTAGACTTTGTAAAAATTAATATTTGTATCATTCTCAAAACTTTTGGCCATGACTGTAGACCTAGAGCCCTTTTTGAAAATAGGCACCATCAACCTTGTGCCTGTCCCTAGGCACCAATCACTAGAGAATCCCTAAAAATTAAGAATAGGGGTACAGAGCAATGGCTGGACTGAGTTATTTAACCCCTTAAGGACGCATGGTGGTTTGGGCCTTAATGCTCAGACTCCATTTTTCAAAAATACTTTATGTGAGAATAGCTTCATTATCAATTACCTATCCAGGTGATTCCAAGATTGTTTTTTCGCGACACATTTTATATATTTTATGTTGGTGGTAAATGTTGGTCATTATACTTTGTGTTTGTTAAAAAAAAGGATAGTTTACTGAAAATTTCATAAAATTATCAATTTTGAAAATTTCTGTTATTCTGGTAAAAACACAGATACAGTAGTCATATCACACAAAATTCTTAATTAATATTTACCACATATCTACTTTATATTGGCCTTGTTTCTTTAATGTCCTTTTACTTTTCTAGGATGTTAGAAGGCTTATAAATTTAGTAGCAAATTCTAAGATTTTCAAGAAAATTTCAAGATTCTGTTTTCTACGGACCTATTCAGTTGTGAAGTAACTTTGAGGGGCCTATATAATAGAAAACACCCATAAATGACCCCATTTTAGAAACTGTACTCCTAAGTTTATTCAAACAGTGTATAGGAACTTTGTTAACTCTTTAGGTGTCCCACAGGAATTAATTGAAAATGGAGGTGAAATTTCCAAATGTCATTTTTTTATGCACATTTTCCATTTCAAACCAGATTTTCCTGTAAGAAGACAGGGTTAACAGCAAAACATACCATAATATGTATTACTATGATTCTTCAGTTTATAGAAATATCCCATATGTGGCCGTACTGTGCAACTTAACTCAAACACAGTCCTCAGAAATGAAAAAACACCTTTATGGATTTTGGTGCAGTGATTTATTTAGGATAAGTTTAGAAAAAATTATAATTTCTCCAGTTATATGTACATTTTCATAATTTTTTTCCCCTTTTACCAGGGAATAAAATAGCCCATCTTGTTACACAATTTCTCCCAAGTACAGAAATGCCCCATTTGTGGTCAAGAACCGCTGTTTGGGCACAGAGGAGACCTCAGAAGTGAAGGAGCGTTATTTGTCTTTTGGAGCTCTGGAATAGTTTATAGGTACCATGTCACATTTGCAGAGCCCTAGTGGTTCCACAACAGTGGAAAACCCTGAAAAGTAACCACATTTTGGAAACTAGATCCCTTAAAGAATTAATTTAGGGGTATAGTGAGCATTTTGACCCCACAAGCTTTTCAAAATGGTACTGCACAGCAGATGGTGCAGAAGGAGAATTGCAATTTTCGAATCTTATATGCCATTCCAGTGCCCAATATAATGTGCCCAGCATGTGCCACCAGATACCAAGACCCCATAAAGTGTAATGTGGGTTCTCGTCCTGGATATGGCAATATCCTACATGTGGCTGTTGTGTGATGCCTGACCACACGGCAGGGCTCAGAATGGAAAAGGAACATGGATTTGGCAGCATAAAATAATTTTTTATGGCATGTATGTAAGGCCCCTTAGGTACCAGTACAGTTGAGACTCCAAAGAAGTGACCCCATTTTAAAAATGTTACCCCTTTAGGTATTCAGTGAGCATTTTGACCCCACAGGCTTTTTGAAATGGTACTGCACAGCAAATGGTACAGAAGGAGAATTGCAATTTCAAATGGTATATGCCATTTCAGTGCCCGATATATTAGGCTCACTTTGTGTCATCAGAGACACGCACTCGTAAAACTATTAAGTGGGCTATCCCTGGTACAAAAAAGTTGTATATGTAGGCGCAAACTGCTGCTTGGGCACACAGCAGGGCTCAGAAGGGAAGGAGCAGTGTGCTTTTTAGCTTTTGGAGTAAAGATTTACAGGGCCTTTCAGGACGCCATGTTGTTTTTGCAGAGCCCTGGAGGTGCCAGAAGTGACCCCATTTTGTAGGGGCAACTATAGGGTCGTGACATGGCGTCCAAAAACCAACAATCTACGCTCCAAAAGCACATAGCGCTCCTTCACATCTCCACCCTGCTGTGTGCCAAAGTTTAAGAGTCGCTGAATTGCCAGTAAAGTGAAATCCGCAGACACGTGACCCCATTTTGAAAAATAGACCACTGAAGGGATTTATCAAGTGGGGTAGCAAGCATTTTTATCCCTTGAGTTTTGCATTATTTTAATTTCCAGAAATGAATGCGCAGCTGATAATGAAAAGTGAAAATTGCAATTTTTCCAGTTCCTGATCAGTTGTGCCCATCTTGTGTCAGCAGAGATACACACTGCAAAAACTGGTAAGAGGGTATACCGGGCGCAAAAGTTTATGGAGCATTTGTCTCTGATACAAGCCAGGCGCAACATATTATGCACCGAAATAACATATTCCTTGAAAAATTGCCATTTTCACCTTTCATCATCATCTGCATATTCATTTCTGGAAAACAAATTATAGCAACACTTGGGGGTTAAAAATGCTCACTGTACACCTAGATACATTCCTTCAGGGGTGTAGTTTCCAAAATGGGGTCATATGTAAGGGGATTCCACTTTACTGGCATTTCAGGAGCTGTGCAAAAGTGTCATGGCGTTCAAAAACCAAACTGTCTAAATCTGAGCTCCAAAAACCAAATAGCGCTCCTTCCCTTTTGTGCCTGGCTGTGGACAAATATCAGTTTATACCCACATATGACATTAAGTATGTTACCCTGGGTACAACCGTGTCATACATGAGGACATAAACTGCATTTTGGGCACACAGCAGGCAGGGCCGTTTTAACACATTGGTGGGCTCAGTGCAAAGGTTTCATAAGTGGGCCCCCCCATAATCAACACTTAAATACCTGACTTGTGCCGCAACCCAGTCGGATGAGACCAGAGGATGGGAGTAGTAGTGGCGGATGCTGTGCCACCTAGCAGGCTGAGCACGCTCCCAAACAGCTCCAGTCCCACTCCTAGGCAGGACAAAGTCGAGGGGGGTCCTGCAGCACTACCGGATGGTGGTGGTAGTAGTTCTTTCCCCCGGGGCACTTCCAGTTGAAGAGGGGGACTTCTCCTACCTGAGCCGGTGTGGTGTTGGTTGGAAGAGCTGGTGATGGTTGGTGATGGTAAAGCAGGCACGACTCAGGGGTCAGCGTTACAGGTAAACCAAACAGCCGTTTATTAAGGCAACTTGAACAGAAAGTCAACAGCAGCTTCCAGATGGGGGTAGTAGTCCTACAGTGTCCAACCCCCAGCCTTGGTTCTAGGAGGGAGCACAAAGATAGTATAGGCACCACAATATGGCCTTCTCTACTCCACCTCTGTGCCTCTCCCAGCTAGGTACACTGGGGATGGAGTTACAGGGAGTCCTGACAGGGATCTGGTTACCTGGAGACTAGGCACGAATACGACTCTCCTATCAGGGTCCTCTCCTGCTCCTCCTGGCACAATACCGAATAAGTCCAGCCACTTTGAAATCTTTACTCCCTTGCTCTGGGCTGTCTTCAGATGAGCCTGGGGTTGATGATATCCCTCCTGAGGCTGTGAGAGTGGCAGTTGGCCTTCAGTCCAGAGGCTGGTGGCAGGTCAGCTCTGCACACCTAGTCTGGCTTGCTGCATGCACTGTCTTCCAACTGTCACCTGGGAGATGATATCTCCTCACAACCCTGCCCAGTGGCCTGTGATAGGCCAGGGCTGAAGCAAGTCTGGGTCTGAACACTGCAGGGGGAAACATATAAGGTAAAAGCTGCACATCAAAACACTTAACATAGAACAAAACTTACAGACATAAAACCCAGAGGCACTCAAGACAAACACATAAAAGCAGTAGCACTCTGGGATGCCGCACTTGCACAAATTATAATACCCCCTTAGTGGCCCTCACATAGTATAATGCCTCCCTAGTGGCCCCATACAATATAATATCCCCCTCCAAGTGCACCCACAGTATAACTTCCCCCTCCAGTTGCCCCCAGTTTAATTTCCCCCTCCTGCTGCACCCACAATATTATGTCCTTATCCTACCAAACAAAAATTTAAAAAAAAACAGCAATACTCACCTTTCCTCGCTCCCCTGCTGTTCTAGTCCAGAGTCTTCAGGGAGTGGAGAGCTCCCTGCTTCATCATTGTCTTCAACCTGAGGCATAAACTATAGTGGTAACTAAAGAGCTAAAGGGCTCTGCAGACAATTTAGGTGAATACAGCGCAGGAAACATTTCATGACTTACAGGCGACGTCCATCAGCCCTTCTCTATTTACATTGTATCGTTCGTTTCACAGTGGCCATGCAATGTAACTATAGCCTCATCCTATATATCACACGGTCACTATAAAACAGTACAGCGTGCAATATAAACAGAGAAGAGGTTACCGTGCCAGCACATGCGCCATGGACCCTTCAAACAGTTGATCAGTGGGCTCCCAAGTGTCATAACCCCTGATCTCTTATTGATGATCTATCCTGAGGACTGATCAGCACTAAAAATTAGCTGGAAGACCCCTGTAATAAAGCCCAAGTTCTTCTTAATTTAATACTGCCCAATTGCCCCCTTATATTATACCCCCTGACATAAATACTGCTCCCCTAATGCCTCCTTATATTAATTAACACAATTATAAAATAAAAGTTATACTCACCTACCTGCGATCCCTTGCTGCTCTGCTGCCACCGTCTCTCTTCTCTGCAAGGTGCACAGACAGGACGTCTCACCACAGGAAGCGCAATGCTATGACGTCATTGTGCCGTCCTGTGTGCAAACGTCTTGTCTTAGATCCTATTGCCCTGTAAGCCAACTGTAGTGGCTTGCAGAATGTCAGAGCAGGAAGCTCTACCGTGCACTTGAACTGTATTGATGTCCTTCAGACACCGATACAGTTGGGAGAAAAAAAAAAATCGCATGTGTTTATGGTGGGCCACACAGTGTCAGGCCGCTGTCCCCCCCGCCGTCCCCCCGTTAACTACATCACTGTCTTCAACTCATCGGCGTCCTGAGAGGACGCCAGGAGCTGATGTTGCGGTAGCGTGGAACAGTGGGACAGCAAATGCAAGACTGTACCAAAGAGGCCCCCCACTCTCATAGCTCATAGGGCCCGGTGCAAATGCACCGTTGGCCCTATGGTTAAAGCGACCCTGACGGCAGGGCGAAAGGTGTGAAGTAACACTATGTGGCTTTTGGAGTGCAGATTCAAATATTTTCTATCTAGACGACATGTCATATGTGCAGAGCCGCTAAGATGCCAGAAAAGTGGAATAACCATTTTAAAAACTGCACCCCTCAAAGAATTTATAAAGGAGTGTAGTGAGCATTAGTATCCCAGACATGAATGCAAAGTGGATGGTGAAGAGTAAATATGTAAGCTGTGCAGAGTACATTGGGAACACCAAATTCCCTACTATATCTCCAGTAGCTCCTATGATTGGAAGGGGGGGGGGGGGTCACTCTGGGCTTCACTTCTGGTTTCTTTTCCCTCCTAAGCTCTAAATCTGGTTTGTACCCTGATATACGCTCACACCGCATATACATTCCCTTCCTGCCGCAGCCAGATATGTTCTAATGATTTGGCGATTTCTGGGGTTTTTGTCTTCACATTGTACAAGCTATAGCTATATTTTTTTTTTTTTTCTGGTGATGTAGCCATATAAGGGCTGTTTTTTTTTTGTGGGATGAGATGCATTTTGTAATGACACCATTTTTGTGTGCCTATAATTTATTTGGGTGGCAACTTTTTTTTTTGGTGGATTAAATAAATAAATAAATAAATAAATTCTGACATTGCTTTTTAAATGTTTTTCGTGCAGTGTACAACATAAGTAACTTGTTACCTTTTTTCTGCGGGTCGGTACGATTACGGCGATATTTATTAATATTGTGTTTTTATGCGATACTAAATTTGCAGAACAAAAACCCATTTGGGGACATAAATCAATTATATTTGCATCGCCATCTTCTGAAATGCGTAACTTTTTTTATTTTTTTGGTTGACAGAGTTGGTTTAGGGCTTATTTTTTGCAGGACAATCTGTGCTTTTTATTGGTACTGTTTTGGGGTACATATGACTTTTGATCACTTTTTATAGAATATTTTGTAAGGTGAGATGGCGAAAGTTCATTACTTCTGGCATTTTTTCCGACCTTCACCGTGTAGGTTAAATGTTTCAGTTTTATTGTACAGGTTGTTACGGACACAGCAATACCAAATATGTATTGTTTTTATAATTTTTTAGTTTTTTTTTTTTTTTATATATAATTTATTTGATATAGGAAAAGGGCATTTGGGCTTTATTCATTTATTTATTTATTTCACACACCTTTTTTTTTATGTCTCCCTTGGACACCTGGACCAGTGATGCTCTTATCACTGGTTCTGTACTATAGACTGCAATAAACGTGCATACACATGTATTGCAGTCTATAGAGGAAATCAGCCTATGCAGACGCAGAACCTGACATTTTTGAGGTACACCACCCACAAACTATTATTATACTCTAGGGTCTTTTCAGTCCCCAGAGTATAATGATGAGTGGCCCAGGGGAGGTGAGAAACTTAAAAACCAGTGGTACTCACCTCTCCTGCACTCCAGCAGGCCTCCCTGCTGTTTTCGGGCCTCTTCAATGACATCACAGATGTCGCAATGTTGGCCTGACCACGTGACATCTGTGATGTCACTACAGAGGCCTAAAGACAGGAGAGAGTCGCACCGGATCCCAGGAGAGGTTTTTACACTGGTAACACTGGTTTTTATGTTTGCTCACCTGCCTTGGGACTCTGATCATTATACTCTAGGGTTTGAAGAGACCCAATAATAGCAGTATATGTTGGGGTTCGCCCAACAAATACTCTTGTTGCGGGCCCGCGGCTTTACTTACCGCTCCTGCTCACGGCTACCTCCACTTCCCCTTCTTCCCCCGGCCATCCCATATCACGTCGCTGGGATCCCCTGGAGGTCAGTAGTGAACGGGAGATGGTAGTGAACAGGAACTGGGTTCAGTAAGTAAATAGGGCCCATTACCTGCTGGGATTACTCCAGCAGGTAATAGCCTATTTAAAAAAAAAAAAAAGCAGCATGGGCTCACTCACTGGCCCCCTAAAGTCGTGGGCAGTGCTGCTTTAACCATAAGGCCAACGGTGCATTTGCACCTATGAGAGAGGGCCCCATTGGGACAGCGTGAGACAGTCCTGCATTTGCTGTCCTGCTCTGTCCTAACTTCAGCTGATCGGTGTCCCCACGCCGACGAGTTTAAGACCGTGATGCATGCATCTAGTGGGGGGCTGGAGGGACGGTGGCCAGACTCTGTGGGGCCCCCCATCAACACATGTGTTGCCATTCTGCAAGGGTTAAACGCTAAATACTATGATAAAGGGTAAATACTACACTTGGTAAGGACCTTCTGATGTCATAAGGTCACGTGACATTCATTCTCTAGTCATGTGAATGGGTAGGCATGTCTTTGCTTGTAAGAAGATCCTTTCACCTGAAGAACATGGAGAGATGTGGGATGCATGGTGTACTGTGGGGGGGGGGAGATGTGGGGTACAGGGTGTACTGTGGGGGGGATGTGGGATGCAGAGTGTACTGTGGGGGGATATGGGGTGCAGGGTTTACTGTGGGGGGGAAAGATGTGGGGTGCAGGGTGTACTGTGGGGGGGAGAGAGATGTGGGGTGCAGGGTGTACTGTGGGGGGGGAGAGAGAGATGTGGAGTGCAGGGTGTACTGTGGAGGGGGAGAGATGTGGGCTGCAGGGTGTACTGTGGAGGGGGGAGAGATGTGGGGTGGAGGGGGGAGAGATGTGGGATGCAGGGTGTACTGTGGAGGAGGGAGAGATGTGGGGTGCAGCGTGTACTGTGGAGGGGGGAGAGATGTGGGATGCAGGGTGTACTGTGGAGGGGGAGAGATGTGGGGTGCAGGGTGTACTGTGGAGGGGGGAGAGATGTGGGGTGCAGGGTGTAATGTGGGGGGGGATTGACTCTGTGGGGCCCACCATCAACACATGCATGTGTTGCCATTCTGCAAGCTGTCTGCACACAGGATGGCGCAATGATGTCATTGCATTGCACTTTCTGTGGTGAGACGTCTTGTCTGTGCTCACGCACCTTGCAGAGAAGAGAGATGGCGCTAGCGGAGCAGCAAGGTGAGTAAAAGTTTAATTTTTTTTTTTTTTGTGTGCAGTTCTTATATATGGCATAAACGGTACATTAGGGGACATTATTACTGTAAGGGGTAGATAAGTTATATAAGGGGCATAGAGAATTTAAGGGGTCATTGGAAGTATTATTACTATAGGGGGAAGATCATTTATGTAAGGGGGCTTAAAGAATATAAGGAGCTGCATTATATCTATTAAATGCAGCCCCTTATATTCTTTCAGCCCCCTTATGTAAATGATCTCCTCCCCTAGTAATAAGGCTCCTAATGACCCCTTATAGTGGGCATTATTACTGGGGGAGATTATTATTATTATTTATATAGCGCCATCATATTCCACAGCGCTTTACAGACATTGACAGTCACTGTCCCGTATAGGGCTCACAATCTACATTCCCTATCAGTATATCTTTGGAGTGTGGGAGGAAACCGGAGTACCCCCACGCAAACACGGGGAGAACATAAAAACTCCTTGCAGATGTTGTCCTTGGTAGGATTCAAACCCAGGACTCCAGCGCTGCAAGGTTGCAGTGCTAACCACTGAGCCACCGTGCTGCCCAGAGAGGTTATTTACATAAAGGGGCTTAAAGAATATAAGGGACATTTTTTTTTATAAAAGGTGTCATTGGGGACATTGTGAATATAAAGGGTCATTAGATGACTTTATGAATATAACTGGGGTCATTAACCACTTCCGTACCGCCCATAGACTATATACGTCCAATGCGTGGTTGTCTAGCTGGCTGTAACTTCAGCCGGAGCTCCCAGAGAGAAGACAGGGAAGGTTTATTACCTTCCATGCCTTCCCGATCACTGTGTATACAGTGCTCAATGAGCGCTGTATAAAACGCTATGGGCGGGTGCAGCGTCTGCAAGAGCTGCTGGGTTCTACAGGACCTAGATCAGCTCTATGGTATTTTTGAAGTAATGTGCAGGAGGCTGTATCCCTCTTTCAACTGGGGCTAAATGTACCAGCCCCAGTTACAGGGGAAATCAGCCTCCCCAAGAGTAAAAAAAAGTAATCAGATGTCCCCAAAGGTCTATTATGACCTTATGGGGACACAATGTAAAATAAATAAATAAAAATAAATAAAAGAAAAGTAAAAAAAAAAAATGTAAATAAAATAATTAAAAAAATAAATAAAATAATACACCAATAAAAAAAGGTGTCAGAACTTCAGTGATTTTTTTATTGAAAAAGGAGCCAAAGATGTTTGTATTGCAAACTTTACAAAGACGAGTCACAACTGGAAGAAAAAGTAGTCATGGAGGTCCAGTCCAGATAGAGACAGAATGTGAATAATTACAGTCACAGACGTCACCTGTAAGTCATGAAATGTTTCCTGTACTGTATTCACCTAAATTATCTGCAGAGCCCTGTGCAGAGTTTGTAGTTACCACTATACGGTCACCGTATATTGATAATATTGGAATACCAGAGTTGGGAGCCCAATGTGTTAAAACAGCCCTGGTCGTGGGGCCCTGTGGCAGCAACTACGGCTGCTACGGTGGTGCTTACACCACTGATCCGATCCCACTCCACCATTTGTATTCAACTTGATCTTCATTCTGAGGATGCAGATGTAGTTAGTCAGGACATACTGCTGCACCGACAGCAGGGCAGCACTGTGCTTCAACCCTTCAGTGTTGCCCTGTCGACTGGGAAACACTGAGCCTGTGCAAGTGAATTCTGATCAATCCCCAGCCAACCTGGATCAAGCAGGACTGTCCAGATTATCTGGTGCTGTCCCACTGTTCTGGATGGCAGAGCAATTTCAATTCTATCTGCGCCTAAAGTTGAATAGAATGGTGGGGCATGGAGCTATCAGCTCCATTCTAAACCATTTAAGTTTTGATTGATTATGTCTGTGGCCAGCAGGCACACAAAGGAATGGCCTAGGTGTGTATATTTTTTTTATCTCTTTTAATTTGCATATTATACTGATTGAACGTTCACTGAGGGGGCATTATGTGGGGTCCATTGTATTATGGGGGACACTTGAGGGGACATTAAATTATATGGGTCACCTACTTATAAAAAACCATTGCACTGGGCCCATTATGTGTTAAAGCAGGCCTGCCTACAGGTACAATAATCAGAATGTCCATCACATTCATAATCTGATGACAGGCACATATCTCCACTTAGCTTCATGGTGGGTGAGAAGGGTTAACTAAACTTTTCTGTATATACTCTGTATAGAGGCTGTGCCTGTGATAAGATGAAGATAACTACGCATAGAGAAGGGGGAGGTTATGTGAATTGGTTAACTCTCCTGACCCAGCACAGAACTGAGAGGAGAGAGAGGTATCTCAGGATACCCAGCTTACTTCCTGTTCCATCTTGTCGTCATAACCTGTTAAATACATAATATATTTAGTAACAGATTGTGGATTGCAGATTAGAAGGATAGAAACCCCCTAGTGGTAGGAATTTTTTAAACCAAAACTTTTGGGTGGTATGTCTGATTCTTTTTAATAGAACGATTTACAGCTATGTTCAGGATGGGGTTCAGGATGAGCATGAATTGTGTAAAAGATTAGTGGCCTTATAAAGACCAAGAGGAGGTTTATGAAATATTAGCACAGAACACAAGTTCAGTAGTTGCAAAAAAAAAAAAAAATCAGATTGCGGTTTTCATTTCTTATAATCTCACATTTTTTCTACTTTTCTTTTGCATTAGTTTGTTATAAATCTTCCTCCAAGCTATTTGGTTCTATGCACACATGTACTGTTTAACTTGTAACTATTTGATTATTTTTCATCTATGCATTCTCTTTTCCAGATTGCCTGTGCTGTGTTTGCTGCACTTCTCCATTTTTTCTTCTTGGCTGCTTTTACATGGATGTTCCTTGAGGGAGTTCAGCTATACATCATGCTAGTTGAGGTTTTTGAAAGTGAAAATTCTAAAAGAAAGTATTTCTATCTAGTGGGTTATGGGATGCCTGCTCTTATTGTGTCTGTGTCTGCAGCAGTAGATTATAAAAGTTATGGAACAGATAAAGTGTAAGTATGATACTAAAACATTTTCCTATATTTTTATTGTTTTTTTATTCAGATTTGGGTTCAATTTTCTAAGTACAGTCCTGTGAAAAAGTATTTGCCCCCTTACTTAAATGTTTCAGAATATCAAACATAAACTGAGTAAATAAAAAAAGCAGTTTGATGATTTCATTTATAAAGGGAAAAGGCTACCCCAAACAACCTGGCCCTATGTGAAAAAATTATTGCACACACATGAATTAAATGTGATTAGCCACATTTGTTTTGGAAAGCTGAGTTCAATTTCAATAACCACACCCAGGGCTGATTACTGCTGGAATTAACCCCTTAATGACCGGGCCATTTTTTGTTTTTGCATTTTCGTTTTTCCACATTCCAAGAGCAATAACTTTTTCATTTTTCAATTCACAGAGTCACATGATGGCTTATTGTTTGCGAAACAAATTGTACTTTGTAATGTCACTATTCAATATGCTGTGCAATGTACTGGGAAGCTGGAAAAAAATTCAGAATGAGGTGCAATTGGAGAAAAACTGCATTTGCGCCAAATTCATATGGGTTTAATTTTTACAGCATTCACTGTGTGGTAAAAATGACATGTTACCTGTATTCTGAGGGTCAGTACGAACACGGCGATACCAAATTTATATAGTATTTGTAATGTTTGGATACCTTTTAAAAAATTAAAAACTTTGCTAAATAGAAAAAAAAATTTTGCCTCGCCATATTGTGTCACCTGTAACTTTTTCATATTTACATGTATGGAGCTGGGTAAGGCGTCTTTTTATGCGGGACAACATGATGTTTTTATTGATACCATTTGGGGAAAGATCTGATGGTTTGATCACTTTTTATTCAATTTTTTATAGGAGGCAAAGTGTTGAAAAAAACATTATTTGGCCATTTTGATTTTTTTTTCCCCGCTACGCCGTTCACCGTATGGGATAAATATTTTAATATTTTAATAGTTCGGGCATTTTGGAGCGCGGGGACACCTAATGTGTTTATGTTTACTTTTGTTTATTTACTTTTATATCTGATCTAGGGAAAGGGGGGTGATTTGAACTTTTGTGTTTTATTTTTTCATACTTTTAAAACCTTTTTTTTTCAACTTTTACCTGTATGATCAGACTCCCTAGGGACCTTGAAACCTAGGGAGTCTGATCGATCATACTATTCACTGTGATACTACTGTATCGCAATGAATAGCAAAATGCCTTCACTGCTATTACACGATGCCTCTGGTGTAATGACAGGCCTGGGAGCCTTCAATAGGCTCCCGGCTGTCATGGCGGCGCCCGTGGCGGCTACGCAATTTAGACGCCGCGGTCCCGTTTGACCGCGGCATCTAAAGGGTTAATAGCCGCGATCGGTACAGGCACAGATCGCTGCTGTATTATACAGCCAGCACCTGCGGTGTATGGAGAGCACTCAGCTCCTGAGCGCTCTCCATACATCGTCATGCGACTCAGGACATACTATTACGCCCTGGGTTGTTAAGGGGTTAAGAAATCACTTAAAGGGAGTATGTCATTAGAAAAATACATTTTTAACTAATGGCATGTTGGAATAGCCTTTAAAAAGGCCATTCTACTCCTACCTTCCATTCTAAGCTTCTCCCCCGCCGTTTCTGATAAAATCGGTTTCTTCTGTTATGCAAATTAGGATCAAGGAGCATCGGGGGCGTTCCCCCTGTGCCCCGAGCACCCTCCGTGTTATAACTCTCCACAGCCCCTTAGCTGCTTATGTTCACCCCCCTCCTCCTCTTCGCCGGAACTTCTGCCTTTCGCAGGCACAAATCCGGGCGGCCATTTTCCGGTGGTCTGCTACACCAGCATACTGCGGTGCAGTACATAAGCATGTCCGGACGGCCATTTTCCGGTGTTCTGCTACATAGTACGATCGTGTAGCAGACCACCGGAAAATGGCCGCCCGGGTATGTGCAGTCCGATGCCTGCGAAAGGCAGAAGTTTAGAATGGAAGGTAGGAGTAGAATGGCCTTTTTAAAGACTATTCCAACATGCCATTAGTTAAAAATGTGTTTTTCTAATGATAGACTCACTTTAAAATAGAACCTGACTGACAACATGAAGTAGGCTAAAAAATCTCAAAAAGCAACATATTATGCCCTGATATGAAGAAATTCAAGATCAGATGAGAAACAAAGTCATTAACATCTATCAGTCTGCAAAAGGTTACAAAGCCATTTCTAAGGCTTTGGAACTCCTGTGAACCACAGTGAGAGCTATTATTCACAAATGGAGAAAACATAGAGCTGTAGTGAACCTTCCCAGATGTGGCCAGCCTACCAAAATTACTTCAAGAGTGCAGTGATGACTAATCCAGGAGGTCACAAAAGAACCCTGAACAACATCTAAAGCACTGCAGACCTCGCTTTGAAACGCATTGGAAATAAGTCAAATGATAAAAAAAAGCAGAGTTATTGGCAGAAAATGGAGATAATGATACAAACACAGATAAAAGTAAACTGTTTGACAAGTTCGGTAGTTCATTTATTACTACTTGTAACACTGAAAGAAATAAGATTATGAATATACTTCGAAAACAGTGGCCAATTTTGTTATCTGATCCATTACTCAGAGATTCAATACCTTCATGTCCTAATATTATTTACAGACGTACTAAAAATATTGGAAATATTATAGCTCCAACTGTTGTTACAAATATTACTTCTAAAAACAAAAATAGGAATCAAAGACAACATGCAGGTATTTTTCGATGTAATCATCCCCTTTGTATATGATGTGAAATCATACAAAATAAGTTGATTCATTTCCACATCAACAGGGTGAAACTTTTTATGTAAAAGATCATTTTGATTGTAATTCTGAATATATCATTTATATGATTCAGTGCCAATGTGGCTAGCAATATGTAGGTCGTACTATTAATACAATGAAGGTACATCTTAACCAGTACAAGTATAATATAAATAACACAATTATGACCCATAGTTCATCTTGCCATGTCATTACAACTAGAGATGAGTGAATCGAAGCTGCAGAAGTGGAATTCGATCCGAATTTCAGGAAATATTCGATTCACATCGAATCCGAATTTCCTCACGCTTCATGGTAAGGATTTGCATTTAGTTCAAAATGGTTGTTGTACATATTAGGACATGGGGCAAGGAACTCTGGGAACGCGGGATCGCCCACAATGCCATGCGTGCAGCCAATCAGCACAGCCCTTTAACTCCTTCACGAGCGCACACGGCATGTTTGACCGCTGCATCCAAGGTGTTAAATCCCCCGATCGGTTATGGAGCAGGATGTCAGCTAACACACTGCTCCATAACCGATCGGGGTTTTTTCAGCTTGGATGCTGCGGTCAAACATGACCACGGAATCCAAGGGGTTCCACCATTTTGACGCCCACCCCAGCTCTCTGCAGCCAATAAATAGCTGTTTTTGTTACTCGATTCGCCGGGATTTAATTCGGATCGAATAGAATTGTATAGCGAAATTCAGCGAAGTTGCCAAATCGAATTTTTGAATACATTGCTCATCTCTAATTACAACTCATGTAGCAACTGATGTTAAAGGGGTTGTCCAGAATAATTATAAAACCCTACACTAATCTAAACGCCCTCCCCCCTCCTACTTTCTAAATTACATAATTAATCAAAAATGTATATTTACCCATATCCCTGGGTTGGACATGAGACTGCCCCAGGGACCTTTTCTGATTATCTGGTGACGATCCGTTTCCCCATTTCCTTAAATAGATCGTCACTACTACTCCCCCCCCCCATCCACTATGTATTGAAGGCTATGGCAACAGTGCTGCGTGCTTACAGTCAAAAAAGAGGAGGAGCCGTTCCCCGCAAAAGGAAGACAGGAAGAAAAGTAAAGTATAACAGGGTATGGGGGTGGGCTGAGTGAGTTGGGAAGGACTAAAAGTCAGAGGAATAGCTAGGGAGACAGGGAGGAGGTGTTAGAGAGGGGGAGGAGTGAGAGGGAGATCCTACAACAACCAGAATGCATTGCATCAGCTAAGGCAGCAGGAAGCTACACCATGTAAACAAATGCAGAAGATGCTAGGCGCTCCCAGAGAAACCCAGAAATCACTCAAAACACTGCTAAAGATATTTGGGTGCACTTATTAACCCATTAATAGCACTAACAGACCTTTTTTAAAAAAAATAATTTTTGTCCGTAAAAAACCCCTTTAACTTAAAATTATTTATTATAGATCAAATTCTGTCCACTGTCCATAACAGATCTCAGAATCTTTTTGGATTTTTAAATTACATACTCTAACACCCTTTGGTTTAAACATATTAATTGATAACATTTAATAAGATTTATATACAGCCCTTTTTTTTTAACATTTTAGATTTAATTTACCTTCACACCTTTCAAATGAAAGGACGATTATTTACCTTTAACACATATAAGTTTCACTAACTTGTTTTATGTATATATAAATATAACTCTATTTTCCTTGTTTACCTTTGTTATTCTATACTTCCTGGTTTCTGCCTATAGGTTGTTGACACTTCTGACTAGCCAGGACCTAGGTCCTCCTTTATTTTTTGTTTGTTCAGTAAATGCTGTTTTCCAGCTTATACACCTTCTCTTAATATTGTAATTGGTTATCTATTATTGAGACCTATACATCAGTTATGTGTTAAAATGATAATATAATAGATTCACTATAAATATTTATTCATTTATTATATATATTCTCATATATTTGTTGTTTTGTGATTCACATATATCATGACTGTTCACACCTATACATTTTTAGTACTGTTTTTTTGTTTTGTTTTTTTAGATATATATTTAAATCATAATGACTGCATATAAAAAAAACTGGGAATAATTTATGTTTTGATATTTCTTTTGGTTTAATATTTAGATATAATATTATTCTGCTGTTTTAATGAAATACCATCTAGGAAAGTGTTAAACTATTGACTTTCTGGACCCACCCTGTTTTACATGTGTTCCCTGTGTGCTATATATAGCCCATGTATGCTATGATTTTCTAGGCTTGAGAAAGGGAGTAGTTTTTCTGCAGAAACACGTTGCCATTTTATCCTTTTTTATGTTAATTGTTTTTTTAAATAAATTGTATTTTGGCAGCGCTTGTTTTAAGGCCTTTTTTTTTACTTCATTTTAATATACTTCAAGAGTGCAGTGATGACTCATCCAGGAGGTCACAAAAGAACCCAGAAAAATATCTAAAGCACTGCAGACCTCGCTTGCCTCAGTTATGGCCAGTGTTCATAATTCAACAATAAGAAAGAGACTGAGCAAAAATGGTATCAATGGGAGAGTTACAAGGCAAAAACCACTGCTGACCAAAAAGAACACAAAGTCCAGTCTCACATTTGCCAAAAAACATCTTGATAATCCCCAAGACTTTTGGGGAAATAATCTGTGGACTGACAAGACAAAAGTGGAACTTTTTGAAAGGTGTTCGTTCCATTACATCTGGCATAAAACTAACACAGCTTTTTTGAAAAAGAAAATTAACAACATTGGACTTGGACAATGTGCTGTAATTGATGGAACCATGAATTCTGGCCTATACCAGAAAATCCTGAAGAAGAATGTCTTGCCATCATTTATCACCTTGCGATACCAATTGAGAAGCTATGCTATGACCTTAGGCAGTTCATGCTTGAAAACCCTCCAATGTGGCTGAATTAAAACAATTCTGCAAAAGAGTAGTAGGCCAAAATTCCTCTACAGTGATGAAAGACAACCAATTATAAGGTTTGGGGGCAATTTCTTTTTCCCATAGGGTCAGCTTGGTTTGGATAGATGTTTTACCTTAATAAATAAAATCCTCATTGAAAAACTACATTTTTTATTCACTCAGGTTATCTTTTTCTGATATTGAAATTTGTTAGAGAATCTGAAAAACTTAAATATGACCAAAAAGCAAAAAACAAAGAAATCTCTAAGGGGCCAAATACTTTTATAGAACTGTAAAATTCAATCTATTTACTTGATCACATTAAAAGCAGGGTACATCCAAATACTGTACACTGTAGAATAAACAAGCTGGGCCTTGCTGGAGTGGACCACCACCTCTCCAACTGGATCCTAGACTACCTCACAAATCGACCTCAATATGTGAGAGCCCAAGACTGTGTGTCAGGTACCGTGATCTGTAATACGGGGGCACCTCAGGGTACGGTTCTCGCCCCTTTCCTCTTCACACTGTACACTGCAGATTTTAGGTGCAACTCATCCAGCTGCTACCTACAGAAGTATTCTGACGACTCTGCAATAGTGGGTCTCATCACAGATGATGATGACAGGGAGTACAGAGAACTGAACCGGGATTTTGTGGACTGGTGCCACCGGAACCACCTGAAGATTAACGCGGGGAAGACCAAGGAGATGGTGGTGGACTTCCGCAAAGGCAGAAGCCCTCCTAAACCAGTGGACATCCTGGGGACGGGCATCGAGATTGTGAACATCTATAAGTACCTGGGTTTGCTCCTTAATAATAAGCTGGACTGGGCAGATCATATGGAGGCCCTGTACAGGAAGGGCCACAGCAGGCTCTACCTGCTTAGGAAACTGAAAGCCTTTGGAATCCGGGGGGCACTTCTTAGAACTTTCTTCAACTTGGTAGTGGCATCAGCCATCTTCTTTGGAGTGGCCTGCTGGGGGAGCAGTATATCAACCAGGGACAGAAAGAAACTTGACAAGCTGATTAGAAGGGCCAGCTCTGTCCTGGGGAGCCCACTGGACCCAGTGCAGGTGGTGGGTGACAGAAGGATACTGTCCGTGGTGAGATCCATGCAGAAGAAGAAGTCCCATCCCATGCATGAGACTGTGATCGCGCTGAGCAGTACTGTCAGTGACCGACTGCTCCACCCTAGGTCTGAGAAGGAGCGCTATCGGAAGTCTTTCCTCCCCACCGCGGTTAGGCTGTACAACCAACACCGACCTAAGCGGAGATCATTACACACAGAGAACTGAAATATCTCTCTGCCTGTTAAATCCCCCCCCCCCCCTCCTCTGCTACGTCCTATCTGTCTGTCTGCTATCAAAGTAATGCCTCTCACCTTGGAACATTCCTGTACATGTTGTATTTGTATTTGTATCTGCTTATCTTATCTTATCTTTGCTGCTGTAACACACTGAATTTCCCCATTGTGGGACTATTAAAGGACTATTATTATTATTATTATTATTATTATTATTAAAAAGTCCATTGTTACACCTGTTTCTAACGTAAATGTCCTTCCTTATAGCATGAGGTTATAACATGGAGTGTAACTAACCCCCAAAACACTAGAGGGCACTAGTCTTTCCATCATGGATGGCATGTCAAGTGCAGGAGTCCAAAGAGGGTGGAGCACTGAGGTTCTAAAACCTCGGGTGTTGATTCAGTTCAGTTGCCATGCAGAGACTCAAGGCCCACAGAGTACCCACGCAGGTGAGAAAAACTGAGGAGACATCAGACAACAAAGCCACTGAAACAAGGCAGTCCTTACTGTATGGGATCAGTTTCTTCGATCAAGTTTCTTTCAATCAATATTCCTGCCTTTCCACCAGCTGTAGGGGTACCTCAGTTTTTCTGTTGGGACTTAGTGACTTAGCCTTATAATCTAAAAAAATAGATGGGCACCACCAATCCAATGTATATATTGGAGTGCTGTAAACACCAGCACCAGACGACCATTAAAACCAGATTAAAAAATGAATGACTAGGGTTGGCCAAAAATAATACTCCCCATGATAGGACCACATTAGAATGTCTAAATTTAGCCCCCGAAAAGAAGCCCAAGAAAAAAATAATTCCTATTGGTCTAAAAAGATAATCCATGTATAAATACAGCACATCATATGTTGTCATCTCGGTGGATGTGGCTATGTCCGCACCCCACCCAGCGATGTGGCTGACTCTATAGCATTGCCAGGGGAGGCTGAGCGTTCCCTCCTAGGTGGGCGGAGTTAAGCAGCCGACATCATCACTGACTCCACATGCTGTGGAGCGTCTAGGTTGTCGTTTTCTCGCCTACATGGCACACCTGTTTGTTTTAAAGTTAGGGGCCTAGTTAAAGACTAGGATCACTGTAGTGGCTGGCTCACTCATTCTATGCAAGTTTAGCAACACACAACTGCTTTTTCAGGAAGACCATTTACTTTGACTCCCTTGGACCCTATTAATAGTTCAGTCCCCCTGCAATCACCTTACAGAGTGGGGGCTTTCTGCTATTCTTATGAGCACCCATTAATCTGGGTTTCCCTTTTTGACTGTTCCTGTTTTGTTTTGTGTAGATACACCTTGCTGAAGTTTGGTGTGTTGTATGCTCTTGAATGAGGCAATGGATTTTGGTCTAGGGGTTATAATGTGAGTGTCAGCGGCATAGACATTTTTAATGGTAATTTATTACAAGTCATATTTTAGGCCTTTTTTGCTATTTGTTCATTGTCTTTGGGCCTCCAGGTGATATTTTGCTGGATCAATATCTTGATCTTCCCTCACCTGGGGCAACCCGGGCCTCCAGTTGAGTATTTATACCTCAATAAAAACCTATTATGCAAAAAAAGGTGTTCAAGCCAGCCACAGGGGAGCTTGGCAACTTTTATTATTTATTAGGGAAGCTTATTGGATTCTACATTATAAATACTCAAAAGTCTGTTGGTCTAAGCTAGAGGAATGATTTATTTTATGTTTATTAGATATTTAATACACTGTTTTCACTATATTCTTATTCTATTGTAGGTGTTGCGGTTATAATTTGATTTACGTGTCTGTTCACACTGACAGTTTATACCTTGTGTATATTTAGTCAGTACTGTATCCAACTAGAAGGTACACACTTGTAAAAGCTGCTTGGTCTGTTTTGATTTTAAAATCTCTCACTAGACCATGTGACTTCATGCTATGAGTCACAATGGATTTTTTTATTCTATATGTATGCATTCTGCTTAATAGAAACTACAAATAAAGGGATTAAATTTTATTTGGATTGTGCAAGAGCATTTGTGTTTGTCTGTATTCACATGGCTGAGTGAATGGCTTCTCCCTGGCATTCTAGGATTGAAGGTGAGCAGTTGATTGCAGTTAATGTACAACCATGTACAGATAGCTAGAATGGAAAATGTATAAAATATTAATAAATGGCCTGACTTGCACCAGGACCAAAAGATTTATAAAGAGGCTAAGGCCTCTGTCTGCTGTCACTGTGCCAGAATGGAAATCTACACCAGTCTGTTAGAAACTGGCATAGATTTCCATTGTATTTCAATTCAATTGAAAAACCCTCTTTTTTATTTGCAGATTTAAAATTTATGGCACAAGTAAATATTGTGGGCACATAACTCTGGTGCCTTACATGCATTATAACTCTTTTGCAATCTAAGTCATTTTAGACTTAAAATAACATTTTAACCTCTCTGTGTTCCAATAATGTTCAAAATTTAATTTCAGTGTACATTTATATTCAGGCAGGAGTCAAGCAAATCTGTTAGGAGTTTAAAGTAGTTGTCCAGGGGTTGTACTTGCTGTCCTTCATTGTTTAATTACATTGAATAGAAATCAGTCCATGGTCATGTGATGGACATACAGGTGTGTCTCTCACATGACTTTGTTGGTTAATTGGTATGGTTAATTGCTATCCTGCACTATTCCTGGAGGAATAGGGGGAGCATATGAATAACCTGTGCTGATGGTTAAAACTTCTATTACAAAGTTTAATGCACTCTCCCTTATGGTGAAGTTAGCGTTCCATTTATTAACTCATTCCAGACATCCTCCGTAATAATATGGCGGATGTTGGGTATTTAAATTCGGTGGCTGCTCAGAAACTGAGCAAAACTGCCCACAATCAGTGCTCACCATTTTGCTGTGGATCGCCGGCCATGATGGGGGAGCCTATTGAAGGCTGTTAGGCTTGTCTGCCATTATCTACCATTGCGTGGCATGTACCATTTGCTATGTCAACTTTGGCGACAGGGTCCCATTTATTTTATGAGGTTGTGCATAAAACGTGAAAATTGCCTTAACCCCTTCCCACCGGAGCCAGTTTTTTAATTCCTGATTTTTCAAATCTGACGTGTCACTTTATGTGGTAATAATTTTTGAACATTTTAACTTACCAAAGTGATTTTGAGCTTGCTTTTTCGTGACACGTTGTAGTTCATGTTAGCAGTAAATTTTAGTCAATATGTTTTGTGTTTTATTATGAAAAAATAAGAAATTTGTGAAAATTGGGAACATTATGCAATATTCAAAGTTTGAAATTATCTGCTTTTCATACAGATAGATATACCACCCAACGTAGGTCATAAATCTAATTTACCATATCTCTGCTTTATGTTGGCATCAAACTTTAAACATCCTTTAATTTCTTTTGAACATTATAAAGCTTACAAGTCAAACAGCAATTTTCCAAATTTTCAAGAGCAATTGAAAGAGACTAATTCTGTTCTGAAAGGGCTTTGAAAGACCTCTGTATTAGGAACCCCCAAAAGTCACCCCATTTTCAAAACTACACCCCTTAAAAAAGTCAAAACAGTTTATAGGAAGTTTATTAACCCTTTAAGTGTTTCACAGGAATTAAAACAAAATGGAGGGAAAATATACACATTTTAATTTCTTTCACTAATACTTTTATTTAACCCTAAAATGTTATCGGAAACCCAACTGGGTTCAATATTCTAATTCTCAAGTGATGCCAAATTCTAGAAATATATAATCATGAGCTCACAGAAATGACTAGTCAAACACAGGTTCTGTGTTTAAGGCTATTTTCTCTTTATTTGGCGTACAACATAAACCTTTATATTAATCAAAAGTAGACGTGGCTAAAACATAAGATTGTGCCCAGCAACATACATCATACAATCATGATTGGTTGTTTGTTATCTACAACCCCCAAGTGCTTAACTGCAAGCTAGCATTCTATTTCACTGTTTTGCATTGTCTGGCATGTTGCAAGAGATCATAAGTTCTAATATTAAAATAGAATAAACAACATCTCAAAAGCAGAACTAAATGCAAACATTATTGCGACATAAGCTTGAAGATAAAATATATTTCTCAAATCTTAAAGATGTTAAAGAGACAGCATATTTCTATAACATTTACCACCTTTTGTGATTTCAACACAATATCCTGTTCAATGCCTGTACTTTAGTCCTTGAGAACTGCCGGACTTTACGCATGCGACCACCCCGGGAGAACCGAGCGGGAAGCTGGACAGTCACGGTGACCTTATAGGCACCAGAACTCCCAGGAGAGGTGCACAGGGTAATAGGGAGAGTCAGTTAGATGTGACGCCAGTTGGTGTAAGAGGACACCCTCAGGTCCCTGGGCTGAGATGGTGAGTGGGTGTCAGTACTCCTCTCCAGCTAGGAGCTGGAGCCCAGGGCATAGCTGTAAGGAAGACAATGTCCAGGCCAGGATCAGTTGAACTACTCACTGCTTTATTGGAACAGGCATCTGCTGGTACACCTGTCCTGTAGCGGTGAGCTGTGGCAAAGCGGCTTTTAGTTGGCTGAAACCTCCCCATGAATTAGCAGAGAGTCTCAAATGTCTGCAGGTCCAGCTTCTGGTCCACTGCAGAAGTTCAGGTAACTTGTAGAGGTAGGTGCAGGCTTCCAGGGTTGTAGTTCTTCTCAGCCTGATATAATCCTGTCCTCCTACTGATAGTAATGCAGGGCGCTGTCACACAGCTTCTCTCCCCTGCTGGGGCACTTCCTTACAGCACACAGTGTCTATACCACAAAATGTCTACAGCCACACTACAACTTGCTACTTCTTCCTAGGCTGTATGCTTACAGAATACTACTTTCTCTCTCTGCTTTGACTATTTCCTGTTTCAGCTACAGATCTGTCAACCATACTGTGTGGTGCTATATTTAACCTTATGAGAACCACAACTCATTAGGACAAGTGATACCAGAGAACAATAGCTTGAAAACTTTTCACAACTGAATACAGTATGAACATGACAACATATACTAACAATCATAACATGTAAGGCACTTTTATGACCAAATAACCATTAGTAATTCCTGTAAGGGGGTTACACACATTTCTTCTGTTCACCGGATTCCAGGTCATTTGAACATTCTATTGTGTAGAACAGGGGTCGGCAACCCCTGGCACGCGTGCCAAGAGTGGCACGCGAGGCTTATTTCACTGGCACGGCGGCGGAGTCCTCACCCAGCAGATTCAATTGGACCAAACACAGCCGAAACGAAACTGCTATTATTATACTGTGGGGTCTCTTCAGACCCCCAGTATAATAAGCGGAGACTCAGGAGAAGTGATGAAACATAAAAAACAATGATACTCACCTTGCTCCCTGCGCTCTGCGGCGGCTGTGCGATCTGCCGGCACAGCTGACAGGGCCTCAGAGGTCGCATCTGCGTCTGACGTCATTACGCATAATGACGCGACGTGACCCCTGAGACTCAATCAGCGGTCGCTGACGTCAGGCAGAAGCGCCAAAGAGAACACAGAGCAGCTGTGGAGCGTGGAATGGTGAGTACATTGTTTTTTTTATGTTTGTCACCTCTGAAGAGAACTATGGGACCTAATACCGTGTGCAGGGACCGCTATGGGACCTAATACCGTGTGCAGGGAACGCTTTGTGACATAATACCGTGTGCAGGGGCCACTATGGGACCTAATACCGTGTGCAGGGGCCGCTATGGGACCTAATACCGTGTGCAGGGGCCGCTATGGGACCTAATACCGTGTGCAGGGACCGCTATGGGACCTAATACCGTGTGCAGGGACCGCTATGGGATCTAATACCGTGTGCAGAGACCGCTATGGGACCTAATACCTTGTGCAGGGGCCGCTATGGGACATAATACCGTGTGCAGGGGCCGCTATGGGACATTATTCTGTATAACGGTGTGTTTTCTGCATTAAGGATGTGTTTTTGCACAGAAAACACAGGCATTTTTTTGTGTGCAAAAATGCACCATGTGAACGCCGTTTTACATTGAAGTAAAAGTTCCAGTGGCCTAAGGGTGCTGCCATACGGTGCTCCTGGACACATTTACCACTAATTGGCGGCTGCACATGGACTTTCATTGCTTCTAATCGGAAAGTACAGGAGCACCCCAGGAAATAGCAGTAAACGCATGTGTCCTAAAGCATCTGGTGGCAGCACTTCTGTGTTATGGTTTGTGGTGTATAACTTTAGTTTAGGGGTCGTCAGACTTACAATTATTGCCCGGCACTCCGAGTACCTCATCTTTGATTTTTTAATTAAAATCGGCACGCCGAACAAAAAAGGTTGCCTACCCCTGGTGTAGAACATCACAGGTGCAGGTACCTTGCACCTGTTGCCCGGGATTCACGTGTGCATACGTGTGATCATATGCTCCCTGATTGGGATTCATGTGCACATATGTCTCTTTCTTATGAATACATTTCTTGATAACACAAGCAATTAATCTGTATGTCACATAACAGCATAAACAAAGCAATAGTATTTGAAAGATACCTTGTAAAATCCCCATCCTCCCAACGTGTATTATCCTTAGCCCTTTTCCTTATTGTGTGTCCAGGAAACGTTTCTAACTTAACTGAGCTGTGAGATATTATAAAGGTTGCACGGGTAAATCTTGCCAATGTGCATGTTCCACTGCCGCCTGAGGGTATCCATTTATAAGCAATTCCTTCGCACATCCAAAATATATCTTTTGGCAACTTCCACAAAAAATAGGAATGTCCCAATGCACCTCTGTGTGTACAATCAACCAGTTTAGTGACATTTGCCAAAATACACCACTCATATATTGTCCCTAGTGGGGAACAATAGCCTACATCTGGATTACTGCAAACTGTGGTGTTGGGTGTGTAAGGCTAGGTTCACATCACCTAATCCACATAAAAAACCTTAGGAAATCTGCGGATCCCATAGACTATAATGGGGTCCATGTGGTTTACGCCCGAAAAGGGCGAAAAATGCAGAAAGAAAAGCAAACATAGTGCAAGCACTCTATGTTGTTAATATGCTTTTTACAGCCATCCTCAGTTCCACTTGGGAACAGACTAGCATAAGGCCATGAAGCGTTGGGTATGGGTTTAAAGGTGTCTGCTGTTTTTCTGGCTCTGGAAGTTCTGTCAAAGCTAATCTGGATCCTCTCCTCTGGTATCTTTCCCATTTTCAGAGTTTCAACAAAATATCTGGGTACCCACTCAGTTCCCTTGTACACAAGGACCTGAGAGTGTCCTGGAATCGTGGTTAGGTTTACCTGTCACCATGGTAAGGTCACCCATCCTGCTATTGGCAAAGGGACACTTGTGTTTGCTACCTCTTTCCATTTGGGATCATTAAGGTAAAATACATCATCATCGCATTTAGCCTTAAACAACACAGTTTCAGTCAGGGGTGCGGCTAAATAAGGCATAGTGGCAGCAGATACCGGGCTATGGATGCAGATCCAACAGTCTTTAGGTTTCTTCTCAGGATCCATATTTTTTATCAAGACTTGGTGGTATTTAATCAGTTCATTGTCCCATTTCTCTTTAAGAACGTCATTCAAGGGGGACACCACCGAGACAATAATCAGGATCATCAGGTAGAATTTCTTCAACATCCTTTATCTTGGGCACCCAGTTAGGCTTCCCTTGTAGTTTCACAGCTGTACTCGTTGTCAGCAGAACCTGGAATGGAATGGAATTCTTATTGAGAAGCTTGTTTCTGTAATGTCTTAAGTAAAGCAGGGAGCAGCTACCATTACCTGTGGTATAGTGCAGGTTGCTGCTCTCTTAGCCGTCTGGTCAGTCTGGTCATTCCCCCTCCTGCACAGTGTCGGACTGGGATGTCTAGGGCCCACCAGTGGAATTGTTTCTAGGGGCCCACCATCAGGACCCCTGCATATCAGTGGTACCAAGACAGGGCGGCTAAAGATAATAACATGATGGGAGCCATGCTGCTTACCCGACATACAATGTGCACCACTGCACTACCTAAACCCACTGCTACACCCTGTATGGCAAGTGAACAGCGTGGCTCCTAGAATTGTTATCATTACCTGTAGCTGCACTGTACTGGAAAAGCTGATCTGCAGAGGTCCTGGCTGTTGTATCATTGCAGATGTAATATTGATGGCCTATCCTAATGACAGGCCATCGATATTAGAAAGATGGATAAATCCTTTAAAGAGGTTGTCCAGGAATTGGAGCAATCCATGTGCCATGCAGGAGATGTAAAATGAAAAATAAATAAATAAAAAAGCATACTCATCTGTCTCTGGCGCTCAATTGTCTGCTGCCAGTGTCCATTCAGTCTCATGCTCCTTGCTGGGAGTCCACTGATGTGGCCACTAAGACCAATTAGGTACAGGATTTCCAGAGATTAGGCTAACAGACACAGGCAGGGGATAATGGGGTGCTGGGGCCAGGAGAGTATGTTTTTTTTTTTTAAATTTTTTTTATTTTTACACTTCTCTGGCGGCTGCCACAGCGGTCGTTCTAATTTATGGACAACCTCTTTTAAGGGGCTGTCTGGGCCAAATTTTTCTATGGCTACTTCACTGGTCCCCCCCATACAGTGGCTTCTTCACTGGGCCCCCATACTGTATGGGGAGCAGTGATAGGGCTAACATTCTGTGGGGGGGGGGGGACATTAACCTGTGTGATGCATATTAAAGGGGTTGTGCAGGGTTAATCTTTTTTATGGCCTATGCTCAGGATAGGCCATAAATACCTGATCAGTATTGGGCTGACACACGGCCCCATCAGCTGTATGGAGCCACTTCCAGCGCCCGTTCTGTACACAACTCAGGGCCGGAAGCAGAAAGCTCCATCCGCTGTATAGCAGCCCGATGCCTTCACTGCAGCTCAGCTCCTACTGACTTCAATAAGTGCTGAGATGCAGTGAAGGTGCCCGGCTAAAACACAGTGGACAGAGCTTTCTGCTTCTGGCCCTATATTGTGTACAGGACGGGCACTAGAAGTGGCTCCGTGCAGCTGATCGGTTCGGGGTTGGCCCCCTACAGATCAGGTATTTATGGCCTATCCTGAGGATAAACCATAACAAATTATGCCTGGACAACCCCTTTAATATAATGCGCCACACTTTAAGTTATCCTGCACAACCACTTTAATATCCCCCAGGCTATTAGCCTCCATCAGTGCCCCCCCTCCCCCACAATATAATGGGCATATCAATGGTCCCCATACAGTACAGGTGATCAGTGAAGGGGCCACTGTATGGGGGGGGATAGTGAAGGGGCCACTGTATGGGAGTGAAGGGGACACTGTATGGGGGGGAATATTGAAGGGGCCACTGTATGCCCATACAGTGGCCCCTTCACTGGTCTCCCCTATAGCAGTATTGGAGTTTCTGTGACTTAGGTATTGTTATGCTGGAGCCCTAAAGCAGACAACAGCATAACAATACGGTGGGAAAAAAGCTGGGGTGGGGGGGGGGGGTTACAGACCCAGAGCATCTGGAGCTGCTGGGGGTTGTAGTTATCAGAGTGGTCAGTGAAATTGAAAGATGGGGGGGGGGAAATGTTGTTTTTTTTGTTTGCGTGGTTAAGTTGTACTTAACTTTCATACTGCTGGTTTGGGCTCCTATGCATAAACCCGCCACCGCGCACAGCGTCAGTACATCAGTGACGCTTGCAGCAACAAGCTGCAACTGGATTGATTCCAACCAGAGGTGTAGGTAGGGGTTCGGCAAAGGGAGCGCAAACATGTCCAAGTGGGCCCCCAACCCAAGTTATACCAATATTATCACTATACAGTAGTAGTATAGTACAGTAGTAGTAGTATATACTGGCTCTGCAGACCATTTAGGTGAATACAGTGTAGTTACATATAGTGACTTACAGGTGACGTCTCTGACTAATTGTTCACATTTCCTGTCTCTTCCCTGTGGACCGCCATGACCACTTCTTCCAGCTGTGACTTGTCTCTGTAAAGTTTGCAGCACAGACATCTTTGGCTCTTCACTTTTCCAGGCACCTGACCCACGGTGTATATTTCATTTTTTGTTTGTGTAGTGACCCCATAAGAATTGTCCAGTTTTGCACTTGACATCTAGTATGGCAGTCCAGTATAGGTATAGTCTATTTATGGCTGTGTTGCTATGGAAACCTGGTAAATGAAATGTGAACTTAAATTGGCTGATGCACGTCATATGACTGAATATTTAAGGACCTGCGAACTAATATTGACTCATACAGGTCATAAATAGCTTGGTTGCTATGGAAACCTGGTGTAAAGCTGTGTGTATGTCAAGACTGAAGAACCTGCAATTTTCCATTGGTCCATAAGCATCATGTGATCATGTGTATCTCAGTTTGGATATCAGTGAAAGACCTGCGATCGGTTGTTATGGAAAACCTGGAGTAAAGCTGTGTGTATGTGATCTTGTGTAACAGTGTCATCCACAGCGCCCTGCCCCTTTAAAGCTGACCTACAGCAGTGAAGAAAAATAGCTGGGTTGTTATTGAAACATGGAGTGAAGCTGTGTGCATGTGGCTGACAATGCTTTGTCAGATTGGAGACGGGCTTGGGTCTGCTGGGTTGTTTCAGCAGCTCGCTGTTGTCTGTGACATACCTAGTTTTCATTAGCTCACGCAGCAGCCATGCGTTTTGCTGCAGGGGCATGAGTAGTTTAAAAACGTTTCAATTTATAAGAATGCTGACATCCAGTATGGCAGTCCAGTCAGTGGCATAAATACCGGGGTCCTGATGTTTTTTTATTTTAATAGGCCGTTACCTGCTGGTGTAAAACTAGCATGTAACGGGCCCTATTTACTTACCGATCCCCGCTCCTGCTCACGGCCGTGGGCCGTGAACCCCACAAACACTGCTATCATTATACTTTGGGGTCTTTTCAGCAGGCTTCGGGCCTCCTCGGTGACGTCCCAGATGTCGGTGGGCCAGTCCGACGTCATTATGCGTCGCGATGCATGCCTGGCTCACGTGACATCTGGTCCAACATTGAAGAGATAGCGGGGAGTGCGCATAATGCTATATGAAGGGGCCACTATGATACTGAGTGCAGGGGCCACTATGGAGCATAATACAGTAGTGTGTGTAGGAATGCAGTTTGTGTGGGGGGGGGGCGGTTGCCGGAGGGGTCCCATGTCGAATGTTTGCCTTGGGGCCCAGCCATTGCTAGTTACGCCACTGAGTCCAGTATAGGTACAGTCTATTTATGGCTGTGTTGTTATGGAAACCTGGTAAATTAAATGTGAACTTATATTGGCTGATACACGTGATATGACTGAATATTTAAGGACCTGTGAACTGCTATTGACTAATACAGATCGTAAATAGCTTGGTTGCTATGGAAACCTGTGTGTCTGAGGAGAGTAAGCGCCTGTGAGCTCTTATTGGCTTATAAGGGACATGTGACTGTGTGTATGGCAGTTGAAATATGAGTGAAAGACTTCCAGGCTTGTATTAGCTAATGTTGGTCATGTTTTGGGAATACTGTATCTCAGGAACAGTACGTCCAAGAGAGTTGAGACCCAGTCTAAAATATTCCTGGACACCTGATATACATGTGTGCCAAATTTGGAGAGGATCAGTCTAGTCTTTTGGTCGCGCGTAAAGAACAGACAGACAGACAGACAGACACTAATTTTTTATATATATATATATATATATATATATATATATATATATATACAGTACAGACCAAAAGTTTGGACACACCTTCTCATTCCAAGAGTTTTCTGTATTTTCATGACTCTAAAAATTGTAGATTCACACTGAAGGCATCAAAACTATGAATTAACACATGTGGAATTATATACTTAACAAAAAAGTGTGAAACAACTGAAAATATGTCTTATATTCTAAGTTCTTCAAAGTAGCCACCTTTTGCTTTGATTACTGCTTTGCAGACTCTTGGTATTCTCTTGATGAGCTTCAAGAGGTAGTCACCTGAAATGGTTTTCACTTCACAGGTGTGCCCTGTCAGGTTTAATAAGTGGGATTTCTTGCCTTATAAATGGGGTTGGGACCATCAGTTGTGTTGTTCAGAAGTCAGATGGATACACAGCTGATAGTCCTACTGAATGGACTGAATTTGTATTATGGCAAGAAAAAAGCAGCTAAGTAAAGAAAAACAAGTGGCCATCATTACTTTAAGTAATGAAGGTCAGTCAGTCCGAAAAATTGGGAAAACTTTGAAAGTGTCCCCAAGTGCAGTGGCCAAAACCATCAAGCGCTACAAAGAAACTGGCTCATATGAGGACCGCCCCAGGAAAGGAAGACCAAGAGTCACCTCTGCTGCGGAGGATAAGTTCATCCGAGTCACCAGCCTCAGAAATCGCAGGTTAATAGCAGCTCAGATTAGAGACCAGGTCAATGCCACACAGAGTTCTAGCAGCAGAGACATCTCTACAACAACTGTTAAGAGGAGACTGTGTGCAGCAGGCTTTCATGGTAAAATAGCTGCTAGGAAACCACTGCTAAGGACAGGCAACAAGCAGAAGAGACTTGTTTGGGCTAAAGAACACAAGGAATGGACATTAGACCTGTGGAAATCTGTGCTTTGGTCTGATGAGTCCAAATTTGAGATCTTTGGTTCCAACCACCGTGTCTTTGTGCGACGCAGAAAAGGTGAACGAATGGACTCTACATGCCTGGTTCCCACCGTGGAGGAGGAGGTGTGATGGTGTGGGGGTGCTTTGCTGGTGACACTGTTGGGGATTTATTCAAAATTGAAGGAATACTGAACCAGCATGGTTACCACAGCATCTTGCAGCGGCATGCTATTCCATCCGGTTTGCGTTTAGTTGGACCATCATTTATTTTTCAACAGGATAATGACCCCAAACACACCTCCAGACTGTGTAAGGGATATTTGACCAAGAAGGAGAGTGATGGGGTGCTACGCCAGATGACCTGGCCTCCACAGTCACCAGACCTAAACCCAATCGAGATGGTTTGGGGTGAGCTGGACCGCAGAGTGAAGGCAAAAGGGCCAACAAGTGCTAAGCATCTCTGGGAACTCCTTCAAGATTGTTGGAAGACCATTTCAGGTGACTACCTCTTGAAGCTCATCAAGAGAATGCCAAGAGTGTGCAAAGCAGTAATCAAAGCAAAAGGTGGCTATTTTGAAGAACCTAGAATATAAGACATATTTTCAGTTGTTTCACACTTTTTTGTTAAGTATATAATTCCACATGTGTTAATTCATAGTTTTGATGCCTTCAGTGTGAATCTACAATTTTTATAGTCATGAAAATATAGAAAACTCTTGGAATGAGAAGGTGTGTCCAAACTTTTGGTCTGTACTGTATATAAGAGATAAAAATCTCCTATAAATGAATAATACCCCTGTATGTATCTTTAAATGAATGCTGCTGTGTGCCACTTCAGTTAATAATACCGCCTGCTGTCTTAGAGGTTGTCCAGGATCAGACATTTTAATGTATGCATCAGGGAAGAGGTATAAAATAAAAATGCCTTTTTTATTCAGTCCTAGATAAAAACATATCCATAGGATCTGATAGGGAGAGAGGAACTGCACATAGAATTCCTAGGCAACGTCCGTTTCACGCAGGGCGCGCTTTTTCAAGCCTCAAGTATGCTGTCCAATCACACCTGGCTTGAAAGGGGGGTTAAAAGTGGAAGGGTGGAAGGTACACCGCCCTTAAAAGGTTCCAGTGTTTGCAATGTTTCATCTGACCAATCTATTAGATCCAGGAGAATATCCTTCTCCTGATCTTCAAATACATCGCTAACAAAAAAAACCTAGAGGGCCTATTTCACATGGAATTTCTCCAATCATCTTGGGAAATTCCATGACAGTTTTTTGAGAAAAATGTTTAAATAAATTCAACTTTCTAATACATTTGAACAAATCAATCTCGAACTCAACGGGGTCAAAACATCTTTTGGAGAATAAATGTAAGAAAATTAAGAGATTTAACTTTTCATTTAGATTTAGGACTGCCATACATAAAATTTGGGGTATTATTGAGGCAGATCCTATTCTTGTCGTTAAAGCATCAAATAAGCCATTGATAACTTTCAGAAAATGTAGAACAATAAAAGATTCGCTGGTGTCCAGCCGTTTTTCTGAACATGTAGATACCTGGCTGGAAAAAGGAGCACCAGCAGGGAACTTTAGATGCAATAATTGTGCATTTTGTAAATATAATAGTAGAAAAAATACACTGTCTTTTGGAGATGTTAGACATAAACTTTCTCAGTTTATAACATGTAAAACAAATTTCGTAGTTTACACTATTTTTTGCCCTTGTGGCTTTTTTTATATAGGGGAAACAATCAGACATTTGTATGTGAGATTTCGTGAACATTTTAAGTCAGTTAGGTCAGGTGAGGGGTCACCGCGACTCATTGAACATATCAATGAGTCTCATGGAGGTGATGCTAATTGTATGACCTTTGCTGGAATTGAACAGGTCCCGATACCCCCTTATGGAGGGGATAGGAAAAAAATGCTTCTACAAAAAGAAGCAAGATGGATTATAAAAACTAACGCCCTGGGACCCCTCGGTCTGAATGACCGTAATGATATGAGTGAGTTTCTTTAGATGTCTTCTTAATTTGAAAGTCTATACCTGCCTGCCGCTGTTGGAAACTTACACTTGATAGGGGATTTTTAATATTGAGGTCCAGTTATGAAAGAGTTAAAATTAATAATAATTATAAAAAAATAACATAATAATTGAATAAAATAATAATTTAGTTATATAAATATATATTGTGCCACCGTTTTTTTTTTTTTCTATTTAAAATAAAAATGTGCTAACAGTTACCTGTATCCTCCCCTCTGTTCCTGTGCTGGGCCGCCTGTCACCTTCACTGCTCTGTATACGGAGTGGCTTCAGCAGTGACGTCAAGTTAACCGGACCGCTACAGCCAATCCCTGTGCTCAGCAGTACAGCAGTATACAGTGTTTGGCTGCCCATGGTCTTGTTGATATCACTGCTGTAGCTGTTCTGTATACATACAAGGTGACAGCCAACCCTGCGCCGGTAAGGAGGGGAAGATGCATTATAACCCTCCCCTGCTGTCTGCATTAAAAGTTTAAACCTTTAAATTAAGAGTGTCCATCAATTAATAATGCCCCTTGTGTTCCCCTAATAATAATACTCCTGCATATCCCATTAAAGGGGTTGTCCAGGCAAAAATGGACTCAAATATTATTTTTTAAATCGGCTGGGGGTGGTGTAAAAAAACAAACAAAAAAAAAACATACTCACCTGTCCCTGAAACTCCGGTGCCTCCCTGTGCGGTCCGGTCCTGCTGCTCTGTTGTTGTCTTCCGGTGAAAGTACCCACCGCACGTGAACGCTGAGGGAACGTCGCAACCGGCGACAAATTCCACAGCAAGAAAGCAGCCAAGCTGCAGGACTGGACCACCCTGGTAGGACACCAGAGCACTGGGACAGGTTAGTATGTTTTTTTTTTTTTTGTTTTTTTTTGTTTTTTCACCTTCCCTGGCCTAATTAGAAATATATGTTTAGCCTGAACAACCTCTTTGAAGGGCAACACGGTGGCTCAGTGGTTAGCACTGCAACTTTGTAGTGCTGGAGTCCTGGGTTGAAATCCTGCCAAGGACCATATATGTAAGGAGTTTGTATGTTCTCCCCATGTTTGTGTGGGTTTCTTTTGGTTTCCTTCCACTCCAAAGACATAATGATAAGGAATGCAGATTGTGAGCCCTATATGGGAGAGTGACTGCATGTGCTGTTCCTTTAGCGGCAGAAGTTCAGCACTGCACTTGACTGATGAGGCCAATCAACGGTCACAAGAAAGGAACCGGTGATGTATGTAAGTAACATCATCAGCTCTTTTACTGTGGTCACTGATTGGCCTCAGCAGTCATGTGTGGCAAAGGGGCTTCCACCGGCAAAGCCATGGTTTGCGCTGGACCGGTCAGTGGACGCAGACACTGGGGATGGGTATGTTTTTGGTTTTTTTTTATGTTTCACTATCTCCTCCCTGACTTCTGAAATTCCTGGACAACCCCTTTAAATCAATAATGCTCACCATAAATTAATATAGCCCCATAAGTTAATATCCCTTTACATCAATGCTGCCTGCCAATAACCTCCCTTGTATTAATAATTCCCCTTAATGAGTTGTTTTTAATACCACTGCCTGCCACAATGATCCCTTTATATTGTTATTGCCCCCTAATATTAAGACACCCCCCTGACCCCCCCAATTAAAAAAATAAATAAAAAATACTTACCTGCCTTCAATTCCGTGATGCACCTGACTTGCCACCATCACTTCTTCACAACCTGCTTCACGCACCATCAGTGTCCCGGCTCAGGAGACGCAATGTAGTGATGTCATCGCACCCTGGGTGAGGACACTGACTTCATCAGCGGTTGCCAGGAGCCCCCGAGCCTGTGGCCCCCGAGGTTACCGATCCGGTCCCTGACCACTATTAGTCCTCATTTTGCCAATGCAAATGCCGATTGGGCCCCTGACCAATGTATCTGCATTGGCAAAGTGAACCGGGGGATTCACCAGTTCCCTAGTGGGCCAGTCCGACCCTGCTCCTGCAAGAAGTATCTGCTTTGCTGTGACTTTTGACTTTCACCACAGCTACTTGCTCTGGTAAGGATAAACAGTCCATTAAATATTTTACACCTTCAGCGTTTTTAATTGGCTTACCTCTGGATGTCAGGAAGGATCTGTCACAGGATCTGATGTCACAGAAAGAGAAGAAAGTCTGGACAGGAAGAAAATAGGTAAGCATGATGGGGTGGGGGAATAGTAGTGACGTTCCGTTTCCGGAAATGGGGAAACGGATCATCACCGGATAATCAGATGACCGCCCCAGGGATATGGGTAATTATACATTTTTGCTTAATTATGTCATTTAGAAAGTAGGTGGGGGGAGGGTGTTTAGATTAGCGTAGGAATTTAATTTTATCCCGGACAACCATTTAAGTTTTGCCTCCTGTGCTGACATGTGAGGCTGTAGAGGTTCAGCTTGTAACACATCATGTTCTGTTACCACAGCATATCCTGTGTAAAACTTCCCCTCAATACCATACCTAGATCCATCCACAAAGAGTTCAAAATCAGGGTTTGTTAATGGCTGGTCTGATACATGTGAGAATCCCAGCATCTCCTGTGCCATAAGGTCTAGACCAGGGGTCGGCAACCCCTGGCACGCGTGCCAAGAGTGGCACGCGAGGCTTATTCCCCTGGCACGGCAGCGGAGTCCTCACCCAGCAGCTTCGATCGGACCAAACACGGCCGAAACCAAACTGCTATTATTATACTGTGGGGTCTCTTCAGACCCCCAGTATAATAAGCGGAGACTTAGGAGAAGTGAAGAAACATAAAAAACAATGATACTCACCTTGTTCCCTGCGCTACGCGGCTGCTGTGCGATCTGCCGGCACTTCTGACAGCTGACAGGGGTCACGTCTGGCGTCATTACACATACGTCATTACGCGACGTGACCCCAGAGACTCAATCAGCGGCAGAAGCGCCGAAGAGAACAGAGCGGCTGCGGAGCATGGAATGGTGAGTTCATTGTTTTTTTTATGTTTGTCTCCTCTCTTGGTCCTGCACTTACTGTACTCGGAATTCTGAGAGCTATGGAACATAATAACGTGTGCGGGGACCGCTATGGGACCTAATACCGTGTGCGGGGACCACTATAGGACATAATACTGTGTGCGGGGACCGCTATGGGACCTAATACCGTGTGCGGGGACCGCTATGGGACCTAATACCATGTGCGGGGACTGCTATGGGACCTAATACCGTGTGTGGGGACCGCTATGGGACATAATACCGTGTGGGGACCGCTATGGGACATAATACCGTGTGCAGGGACCGCTATGGGACATAATACCGTGTGCGGGGACCGCTATAGGACATAATACCGTGTGCGGGGACCGCGGTATATGACTTTAGTTTAGGGGTCGTCAGACTTACAATTATTGAGCGGCACTCCAAGTACCTCAGCTTCGATTTTTTAATTAAAATCGGCACGCCGAACAAGAAAGGTTGCCTACCCCTGGTCTAGACAATCATGGGGCTCTGAAATTTTATGGTCTATCTCATCTCCCTCCCCTTGCTCCATAGGCAATAGGTTTGACGGATTAGTTGTGGTGCACCGTGCCAATGTAACGTGAGAAATTTTCAACTGCTTGTGATGAGAGCTCAAATGGGTCTGTTTTCATGCAGTCATAGACAGGCTGCATGAGTATGGAGGCGTTCGGGTTCCATGGCCTACAGTATGACACAAGGCTAAGAAATGCCCTGAGCTGCCCTATGTTTCTCAGTAAAGGTATAGCCTGGATGGCTTTATTCTGCCCTGCAAGAACAGAAGGCTATTACTTCACTGAAAGAAAATCAGGATATAATAATAAAACTGGCTGACAAAGGGGGCGCAATAGTCATAATGAACACCTCAGACTATATCCAGGAAGCAAACAGGCAACTGTCAAATCCCATCCATTACTCCAAACTTGGAAGTGATCCCACAGAGGCCTATATGAAAGAACTAAAGAGTATGATCAAGAAGTTTCCAGTCCAGATCCAGAATCAGGTAAAAGGACTTATCCCACAAGATCCCAGACCGGGCTGCTTCTATATGCTCCCAAAGATACACAAAGATGGCAACCCTGGGAGGCCTATCATTTCTGGCATTGGGACACTGACAGAAAACATCTCAGGTTGGGTGGAAAATCTCCTAAAACCCCTTGTCAGGGATACTCCAAGCTATATCCAGGACACCACTGACCTTCTTAACAAACTGAATGCCCTGGGCCCTCTACCTGAGGGTACCATTTTGGCCACCATGGATGTGGAATCCCTGTATACCAACATTCCCCACAAGGATGGAGTTGCAGCATGTCGGGTACACCTGGCAAAACAAAACCTCCCAACAGAACCAGTAACGCAACTCATACAATTCATCCTTAGCCACAACTATTTTACCTTTGGAGAGGATCTATATCTACAGCGAATGGGAACTTCAATGGGGACCAGATGTGCACCCCAATATGCAAATCTCTTTATGGCAGAAATGGAAGGAACATATTTATCAACATGCGCCACCAAACCTATGATTTACCTTCGTTATATCGATGATATCCTTGTCATCTGGACTGCAGGTGAGGAGGCCCTACTTCAATTCCATAATGACTTCAATGACTTTCACCCGACCATCAACCTTAAACTTAGCTATTCAGGGAGTGAAATTCACTTTCTGGATACCACAATATACATTAAAGACCACCGGCTACTCACATCAATATACCACAAACCCACAGACAGAACGGCCTACCTGAGAAACGACAGCTTCCACCCCAAGCACACAAGACAATCTATAATCTACAGCCAGGCTATACGATACAATCGTATTTGCTCCGACAAAACAGACCTGGACAAGCACCTCCTGGATCTGAGGATGAAATTTCTCAGATTGGGATACAAACCAAAAGTAACAGACAACCAATTGAACAAAGCGGCAGCCATTAACAGAGACAGTCTGCTCACATATAGAGAGACCCAGAAAGAATCCCGAGTGCCCCTAGTAGTCACCTACAACCCACAGCTGGAGATCCTACGAAGGATTGCCAAGGAGCTCCAACCTGTGCTACATAGGAACAACAGGCTCAAGGACATATTTCCAGTCCCCCCTCTCCTTTCCTTTCGACAACCACCAAACCTGAGGCGTATTATCGTCCGGAGTGCCCTGAAGGCCCCAACTGAAAATGGCACCTCACCTTGCCTACATAAAAGGTGCATGACCTGCAAGCACATCCACACCACTGACAGTGTACCTATCCCACAGTCACAACAGGTGCACAGAATTAGGGGGACATTTTCCTGCAGGTCTTCCAATGTGGTGTACCTCATAATGTGTGTGCAATGTCCCACCACAGGCCTCTATGTGGGGGAAACAGGGCAGAGACTCAGTCAACGAATGAACTCACACAGATCCAATATTAATAACAGCAGAACAGATCTGCCAGTGGCCGCACATTTCTCCGGAGAAAACCACTCTATTGAAGATTTGCGGGTTGTGGTTTTAATGGGACATTTTAAGACGCAGGAGAAAAGAAAAGAATGGGAGTATAAATTTATGCAAAAATTTCAAACTCTGCAATTTGGACTTAATATTCATGCCAGCTTCATGTCACACTATGTATGAACCATGAACTGAACTCAATATTCATGCCAGCTTCAAATCACACTATGTATGACCTGTGAGGGACACAAATCACCTCCTGATAGCAAACAGATAACAGCAAGAATTACTGATCCCTCCGTCACGCACCACAAGTTTCCAGACTGTTTTTTTGACCTGTTGTAAATAACTTCTCTTAGATTGCATTTTTTTAAAAGAATCTAAAATGCTTTGAAAACCATGTGTATAAAAATCTGTGAATTTTCAGTTCTTGTATCACACCATGTCTGATGAAGGGAGCTAGTACTCCTGAAAGCTTACTTATAAATATACTCAGTTAGCCTCTAAAAGGTATCGCCTGATTCCTGATGCTATTATACATAGCGTATCCTCTACAACTTTCCCACAAATGGTGACAGTGCCATTGTATGTTTGCCTGAATTTCCTGTAAAACGTCTGCTCCCAACAGATTAACAGGAGTAGTGGGGCTGACAACTACTTTTGTAATAGTTCAGGTTTTTGTCCTGCGACTCCCTGAATTGTCACTGTAGTAAGGATTGATACCTGCTACCTGCCTGCGAGGCTTAAAATTCAGTTCTACTCCTTGTGCTACCTTGAATAAGATGGCTGGATCTATTCTCCATTCTGGTCTAGATTTTTGTACTGCATCCCTTAATTGTCTCCCTGCCATAAAGGCGGAGGCTAGTAGTCTCAGATACATCTTATTATTTATTTCATACCCCATATCTTTCCAAGCAGTGTACAATTTTTCTTCATTTTCTCCTTTATCCTGTGTCATGTCTGTTAAACTGATAATTCACTTTGTCTGTTTTTCGCCCATTTCTGCAATTGAGCAATGTCTTGTCCTGAAACTTTATATGTGAAATTATCTTGGGTCTGGTAAGGTCTAAAGCAAATGCATCATATCAGTTGGGAACCATGTACATCTGATACTGTCATATTGGCTCACCTGGAGGCTGAGCCATTTTCCGCAAAGAGTCTGCAATGCTTGCAACCACATGTTTCATATACTCACTCTCCCCACTTATATCAATTATTTCAGGTGACCCTACTGACTCTTGAATCTCTCTGTTGTTACCCATATTAGTCAGTTCACCTCCACCTCCTAGCAGAGTATACTGGGGAAAATCTTCGGAAAAACTAGGTGACACATGTGTCTTCACCCTTTCTTTTTGGGGAGTTTTCATTTCAGACTCTTGTGGAGGGGCACCCGTGGGTATTTTGGGAGAGTCAGAGAAATTAGTCGAAGTCTAGCCTATCTGTCCTGGTGAACTATTTGGTTCCTTTGTCTCATGTCTGTCACTATCGTTAGGATTGGGAACTCCTGTCCCTGCGTCTTTTTCGTTTTATCAGATTCAGATTTAGATTTAACCCTAGTCCTGGTTGTCACTGGAACCACGATGACTGGGGCTGATTGCTGAGAAGTAGTCACAAAGGGATTATTGGGTGAATACCCTGGCCCTGTTCATGTGATGACCGCATACATTCCCGGTAGGCTTTGAACTGCCACAATTTATACAATTGTCCCTCCAACTGGGATTCTGCTGTCCACACACCAGACACACCCAACCTCCTGGATTATTTACTGATGATGGTACATCGGGATATCTAGGGGGCACTACCTCTGGTTCTTTAAATTAAATTTTTTTTGTCTGTGTTTCCACGGTATCTGATCACATCTCTGTGTTGTTTATGGAAACATACATAGTAATATTTCTCACCTTCTTTTATGCCTTTGTAACCTTCAACCTGAATTTCTCGTGACACCTTACATCACATCCTGGCTTGTTCACTCAAGTCACTAATCTTTCAACCACCCCTTGTATTGCTTCACAATCTGCTACCATTTTCTGGGTTAAGCCTCCCTCCTCGGGCATTTCCACTCCTGCTATTAGCTTATGCATATTCTTAATGGCTTCTTTCCCTTCCCTCTGCATTACCATATCTGCAGGGGCTAAACCTGGTTGGGGCTGTTTACTGGAGGAACCCCTCATCTTTGCTGAACTTCACACTCTGGCCAGATAATTTTTCCTCAGCAAAGACTAAACCTGGGCCCGACAACCTTAGATTTCCTAAGCAATTAATTTCCATCCTGACCCACCAAATACTGAAAGATAACCAAAGATATACAAAGCAAAATCAACCATCCCAATACTTCTTCCTCAGTTCTCATCACTATCACCTAATCCTTCATCCTCTATGTCTAAGGGTGTTGTACAAATAAATTCTGGTTTTTGTGCTATGTGGTCTCTCCTTTTTTCCAATTCCTCAAATGACTTCTTCTGCCAATGTTTTGGGTGTGGTACAGCATGTAAGCTGCAAGTATAATAAGTCCATGCATCAAAATCAGTTACTCGACCAGCTTGGCCATGTCTCACAGAGTAGTGTGTCTGGCTAATCCACCACTTCCCATTAAAACTTTATGTCCTCTGAACTTTGTCCACTGTTTCAATACTACTGTACATATACAATACGGACAAGGCATTTATCCAGAACAAGGATCTTTTAAAACAACCATTCATTGCACTCGAGACTTGTGGCTTTATTTCCTGACCAAGAAAACCACTTGACAATCACTCTTTTATCTGAAGGGAAATACAGATTATTTTACGAAGGACCACATCCCAAGTATAACTTCCCTTTTTCCATACCACTATATCCAACATCTTGAGCTGACACAACTGAAGGGACAGAGTGTTACAAGTTTCCAAAATGGCGCCGCTGGAGTGGCAGCCTGTTTCAGCAGCTCTGAGTCTTTCTCTTATTTTTCTTTCTTTGTCTTGTTTTATCACTCTACTTAAGGGACTTTTCACTATGAAGAAACACATGAAGACTTGGAATTGGACCTTTGTGATACTTTTTGTTTATTTTGTTCTGCTTCAAATGGGAACTATTGTGTCTGCAGACAATTCTTTTGCCTACTATAGAAAGGAACTTTTGCAGCTTAGAGACACAGCAGGGCGGCATTCCAATAGCCCAGACATCCCCCAGGAGATCTGGAGAAGGAAAAGGGAGGGGGAGGGGGGCGTAAAGCTGGAGTCCGACAGAGGATTAAAAAGAGACGTTTCAGACCAGCTCTCCCCTCCATCATTATGGGCAATGTGAGATCTCTTGCAAACAAGATGGACGAACTAACGGCGCTCACCAGGCATCATCAGGAGTTTCAGGTGTGCAGCATGATGCTGCCTACAGAGACTTGGCTCACTGAAGTTACTCCGGACACTCTTGTCTCCTTGGATGGCTTTAAACTCCTTCGAGTGGACAGGACAAGGGAGAGTGGTAAGAGGAAAGGAGGAGGGCTGGCAATATTTGTGAATGATAGATGGTGTAATCCTAGGCACATTGTGATTAAGGAGCAAACTTGATGTAAGGACATTGAACTATTAGCTGTGCGCATGAGACCTTTCTATCTACCAAGGGAACTATCACATGTCATCATGATAGCTGCATATGTCCCCCCCTCTGCGAAAGCTGACGCTGCCTGCGAGGTCCTACAAGCCACGGTGAGCCAACTGCAGTTGCGACAACCCCAGGCCCTCCTTCTTGTGTTGGGTGACTTCAACCATGTCTCTCCATCATCCACACTGCCCAGTTTCACACAGTATGTAACCTGCCACACAAGAGACAACAAAACACTGGACTTGTTCTTTGCCAACACGAGGGAGGCATATAACTCATCAGCCCTACCGCCCCTGGGAAGACCGGATCACAACCTAGTACATCTCTGACCTGTGTACAAGCCACTTGTACGTAGAGAACCAGCTGTCACCCGCACAGTGAGGATATGGTCCAAGGAGAGTGATGAGGCTCTGAGGGATTGTTTTGACACAACCGCATGGGAAGTTCTGCAGGATTCTTATGGAGAAGATATAGAAGGACTCACACACTGCATAACGGAGTACATTAATTTTTGTGTGAACAACACAGTACCCACAAAAGTGGTGAGGTGCTTTTCCAACAACAAACCATGGATTAATTCTGATATAAAAACACTACTTAAGGAGAAAAAGATTGGATTCAGGACAAGAGATAAGGAGGGGCTGAGGGAAGTACAAAAGGCATCAAATCAGGCAGGGAACGCGCTGGTTGCGGCGGCCTGGGCCCAGCGGACGCCTTCTCTGCTCCTGTCCTTGGACGTGGAGAAGGCGTTCGATAGGGTTCATTGGGGTTATCTTTTTGAAGTTTTAGGCAGGTTTGGCTTTTCGGGCCCCATAGCTACTGCGATCTCCGCACTCTATTCTGACCCGTCCGCACGGGTGCTGGTGAACGGGGTCCTTTCCCGCCCCTTCCCTATCACTAACGGCACGAGACAGGGATGCCCGCTGTCCCCCCTAATATTTTCCTTAATGATGGAGCCTTTAGCGGAAAAAAATTAGGTCGCACCCTGGTCTTACTGGTATTAAGTTGGGCCATGTGGACCATAGAATTAATTTATTCGCAGATGATGTAATTCTTTCCCTTTCTTATTCTGACAACATGCTTTGCACGGTTGCCCGGACGTTGTCGGACTTTGGAGCGTTGTCATACTATAAAGTCAACGAATCTAAGTCCCAGATTTTGGGACTTGCTCTGTCTCAAAGTCATATACGTTATATTAAAGACTCTTCATCGTATCAATGGTGCCCACTATCGTTACCCTATCTCGGAATTCAGCTGACTCCGGACCCAAAAGATCTAGTTAAAGCCAACTTCCCAGGTTTGTTAGTTTCCCTTCAGAAAGAACTGGATGTGATGACTAAATTTGAACACGGATGGATGGGGAGGATAGTATTATATAAAATGTTGATTCTTCCTAGAATACTCTAGGAAGAATCAAGAAGTATTCCTAGTTGTTCCGATACCTAGGTCTGTTTTTCAGAGCTTCCAAAAGCAGATGCCGGCTTTCATTTGGAGCGGCTGCAAACCCAGAGTAGCATTACATACACTCTTTAAATCTAGAGAAAATGGCGGTATGGGAATACCTAATCTGTACCATTACCACTTAGCTATAACTTTAGGGCAACTTAAATTCTGGCTTACATCGAACCATGATAAACTATGGCCAGATGTGGAGACCAAAATGGCTCAGATTACCGACTGGGAAGGCTTCTTGTTAGCATCCAGGCCCGCTGAGCGCTTACCACCTTCTGTACCACCGGCTGTACTAGCTACAGTTAAGGCGTGGCACGCTTTCTGTGACATCTCAGATAGCAATATCCCTGGTGTCACCCTGAATTTGCCTCTCACAGTGCTCCCTCATAAGATCCCGCATTTGTCCCTAGACACTTGGAGCAGCTGTGGGATAAAGTATATCTCTGATTTATACATAGGTGACACTATGGTACCCTTCTCCACGCTAGAGGAGAAATATAACCTACCTACAAAAGAGACATTTACTTATGTTAGATTAGCTTCCTATTTATCCGCCGCCCCCTTGGTTCAGATAAGTCTGCCACAGCCGTCCGCTGACCTATTGCACTCCCGGACCACCCCGGCTACTTATGCCACTAAAACTTTGTATTACGCTGAACATGGATTGTACCTTTCAAAAAACAAAACACATGCTTCTCTGGGAGGAAGATTTGGGCTGAGGCTTTGAGGTTCACTGTTGGCGGGAGGCGGTTAGGTGGGCTAAGCAATCCACGGTATGTGCCTCACACTGGGAGCAATACAGCAAATTGCTCTTGCGCTGGTATTACCCGCCTCTCCGTTTGGCTAAGTTCTTTCCTTCATGCTCTTCATGTTGTTGGAGAGGTTGCGAAGGGATTGTCTCTTTGCTCCATGTGTTTTGGCACTGCCCACTCATTCAGCCTTTCTGGGTATCCGTGTTTTCCCTGATCAACACATTGTGTGGAGGAGGGGTGAGAGCGGCGCCCGAGATGGTGTTACTCCTGCTGGGCATCCATGAGGTGCTGCGCAGATATAGAACTGTTGTGTGCCAGGTACTGGGAGCCGCTCGCCTACTTATTGCGCGCAGATGGAAATCCACCTCTTGTCCATCACTGTCAGAATTGATCTTAGTCGTATCGTTGAACTATCAATTTGAACATATCTATGCATGCAATGGTGGGAGCTTAGATAAGTTTAGGAGAAACTGGGAGTTATGGTCGACAGCTTTGCCCCCATCCAGTGCCCACTGACAGACCATATGTTTTGGCTACTTTCAACCCCGGGATATACGGTGTCTCCCTTCCACCCACCTATGGTACACTACACTAGACTATTTCTAGGGTATTTATTTGACTCTCTCTATGCTTCAGCAATTCTTGTCTACAGCTGGCACAGGTAGGTCTGCGCGCGTGTTTACGGGACAGGCCTCCAGTGTTTTTCTACCGGTTGCTACAGAGTGGTGCGCTCCCTCTCCCTTTGTTCTTCGGGCCTGTTGTGTTGTATTGTGTGGTGTTGAGTCAAGTTTGCGTTAACTTATTTGGTGGACTTGACTTCGCATTACATTGCTATACTTTACTTTTCCCGCTTGTTCCGACCTCTCCCCCCCCCCCTCATGGCCACGATGTGCGTACTGTTTGTGCACAATACTCTGCCAAGTCTAGCTAATTATCTACGTGTTTTATTTTACAGAATACTAGGATGTAATTTACTATATATTTGTGTGTATGCTGTATGTATATAGAGTATTTTGTACTCCTGTGTACTGGCGACTTGTAATGCCATGACTATGTTTTGTATTTTACATTCCTTATGTTAACCTTTTGTATGATATCAATGCAAAAATTTCAATAAAAACTATTGACATAAAAAAAAAAAAAAAAATCAGGCAGAGAAAAGCCAGTTATAAGGAAAAAAATGGAAAAGCAAATGGAAGGGAAAGACATAAGGGGTGTCTGGGAGGGGCTTAAGTCAATTTCGGGTCATAAACAGTCTGTCTGTCAGATTGAGGCAGATGTTAATTGGCTTAATGAACTAAACCTATTCTTCAACAGATTTGATCACACACCAGCTCCTCCTACCCCAGCATGTCCTTCAGTCCCCCCCACCACAATGACTTCACCCCATGCGGCTACTCCCCAACAGACCAGTAAATCCAGAAATCCGTCTATATCTGACCACAGTCTGACCTTCACAAGTGCCCAGGTGAGGAAGGAGATGAAAAAGATCAAGGCGAGGAAAGCCGCAGGGCCAGATGACATCAGTGCAAGGCTAATTAAGACTTGTGGGGACCAGCTGTGTGGTATAATTACATACATGTTTAATATGAGCCCGAGGCAGGAAATAGTCCCTGAATTATGGAAATCTTCTTGTGTGGTACCAGTTCCAAATAAATCTCACCCTATGGACCTCAACGACTACAGACCTGTAGCACTGACATCCCACTTGATGAAGATCTTAGAGAGATTGGTTCTCACATCTCCGCCCTCTAGTGAGCCCCGCTATGGACCCTCTCCAGTTTGCTTATCGGCCGGGCATTGGGGTAGATGATGCATTCATCCACCTTCTGCATAGGGCTCTGTCTCACCTGGAGAAACCAGGGAACATGGTGAGAATAATGTTCTTTGATTTCTCCAGTGCTTTTAACACCATACCGCCTGGGTTACTGAGAGACAAGCTGGGCCTTGCTGGAGTGGACCACCACCTCTCCAACTGGATCCTTGACTACCTCACAAATCGACCTCAATACGTGAGAGCCCGAGACTGTGTGTCAGATACTGTGATATGTAATACGGGGGGCACCTCAGGGTACAGCTCTTGCCCCTTTCCTCTTCACACTGTGCACTGCAGATTTTTGGTGCAACTCATCTAGCTGCTACCTACAGAAGTATTCTGATGACTCTGCAATAGTAGGTCTCATCACAGATGATGATGACAGGGAGTACAGGGAACTGAACCGGGATTTTGTGCACTGGTGCCAGCGGAACCACCTGAAGATTAACGCGGGGAAGACCAAGGAGATGGTGGTGGACTTCCATAAATGCAGATGCCCTCCTAAACCAGTGGACATCCTGGGGACGGGCATCGAGATTGTGAACACCTATAAGTACCTGGGTTTGCTCCTTAATAATAAGCTGGACTGGGCAGATCACATGGAGGCCCTGTACAGGAAGGGCCACAGCAGGCTCTACCTGCATAGGAGGCTGAGAGCCTTTGGAATCCGGAGGGCACTTCTTAGGACTTTCTTCAACTCGGTAGTGGCATCAGCCATCTTCTTCGGAGTGGTCTGCTGGGGGAGCAGTATATCAACCAGGGACAGAAAGAAACTTGACAAGCTGATTAGAAGGGCCAGCTCTGTCCTGGGGAGCCCCCTGGACCCAGTGCAGGTGGTGAGTGACAGAAGGATAATCTCCATGGTGAGCTCCATGCGGGAGAAGAAGTCCCATCCAATGCATGAGACCGTGATCGCGCTGCGCAGTACTGTCAGTGACCGACTGCTCCACCCTAAGTGTGAGAAGGCGCGCTATCGGAAGTCTTTCCTTCCCACCGCGGTTAGGCTGTACAACCAACACCGACCTAAGCGGAGATCAATACACACAGAGAACTGAAATATCTTTCTGCCTGTTAAATCCTCCCCCCTCTCCTCTGCTACTTCCTATCTGTTTGTCTACTATCAATGTAATGCCTCTTACCTTGGAACATTCCTGTTCATGTATTTGTATTTGTATCTGCTTATCTTTGCTGCTGTAACACACTGAATTTCCCCATTGTGGGACTATTAAAGGACTATTATTATTATTATTAAGTATGTAAGAAAAGTTCTTACCGTATTGCAGCTGATTGTCTGTCCGTTCATGTGTCCAGATCTCCTAGCAGATCTCGGGTTTAGCGGGTTACAGGTTGGTCCTTGATCTCAGCAGTGCCTCCAATTTGTTATCGGAACCCAACTGGGTTCAATATTCTGATTGTCAAGTGATGCCAAATTATAGAATATATTATATATATATTATATATCGTGAGCTCACAGAAATGAGCAGTCAAACACATAAAGTAAGTTTAAGGATATTTTCCCTATATTTGGCGTACAACATAAACCTTTATATTAATCAAAAGTAGACGTGGCTAAAATATAAGATTGTGACCAGCAACATACATCATACAATCATGATTGGTTGTTGGTTATCTACAACCCCCAAGTGATTAACTGCAAGCTAGCATTCTATTTCACTGTTTTGCATTGTCTGGCATGTTGCAAGAGATCATAAGTTCTGATGTTCTGATATTAAAATAGAATAAACAACATCTCAAAAGCAGAACTAAATGCAGACATTATTGCGACATGGTATCTTTCCATAAGCATGAAGATAAAATATATTTCTCCATCTTAACCCCTTCCCGCCGGTGACATTTTTCGATTTTCGTTTTTGACTCCCCCCCCTTCCAAACCCAATAACTTTTTTATTTTTCTATTCTCAGAGCCATATTAGGTCTTAATGTTTGCGGGACAAATTTTTTTTTCATGATGTTACCATTTATTATTTTGTACAATGTACTGGGAAGCTGGAAAAAAAATTCAGAATGGGGTGGATTTGAAGAAAAAGTGCATTTGTGCGACTTTCTTACGGGCTTCATTTTTACGGCGTTCGCTCTACAGCCAAAATGACATGTCACCTGTATTCTATGTTTCGGTACGATTCCGGAGATACCACATTTATATGGTTTTATTTTTTATTTACATTTTAACTCCTTAACAAAAATCTAAAACTGTGCAAAAATATATATATTTTTTTAAAAATCGCTATATTCTGACACCCGTAACTTTTTTATACTTCCGTGTGCGGGGATGCATAGGGCGTCTTTTTTTGCGGGACCAGGTGTACTTTTTAGTTATACCATTTTGGGGAGTTACTATTGCTTTGATAACTGTTTATTAAAATTTTTATCAGAGGCAAAACAGTGAAAAAACAGCGGTTTGGCACTTTTGAGTTTTTATCCCACTACAGCGTCTACCGTATGGGAAAAATCCCAGGGGGTTTGATCACTAATGCAATGCATTACAATGATAATACAATGCATTGCAAAAAACCAGTGCTTCTATTACAGGCTACATAGAGTAGCCTGCAATAGAAGTTAATGAAAGACAGGCCTGGGGGCCTTCACAAGGCTCCCAGCTGTCATAGCAACAGGGCGCCAGCCCTGGAGCTTGCACAGGGTTACGGCGATCCCCAGGCAAAATGGCGCGTCAGTCAGCTTTAACCGAGGCGCCAGAGGGGTTAATGCCCACGATCATTGCGGGCACTGATCGCGGGCATTAGCGCCGGGTGTCTGCTGTATATTTAACAGAGTTAAAGATGTTAAAGAGACAGCATATTTCTATAACAAAAGTACACATTCAAAAGCGGTTAAAGACGAAAATGCATCACACCATTTGTTGTGCAAGTTCTCCTGACTACATAAATTCACCAAATGTGGATGTAAACTGATGTATGAGCACACTGTAGGTGTAACGTCTCTGCCTGCTCGGGTCTCTGCGCCACCCTCCGCTCGCATGCTGTGGCGCAGGAGGCATATTCAGCTTGATTCCTTGCTTAAGGTTCTTGATGCTCAGTCTGAACTCTGTCCTATGTAATTGAATTTCAGCCACACCCGTCTCCTGCACCTTGCTTCTCTCTTCTCCTCTAACAGTTTATCTTAGCCTTGCCTGTGTGATTGATGGCCTGTCTTCCAATCAGGTTTGGGGCAGGTCCTTACTTGCTATAAACAGGTCATCAGTTCACACATGGGTGCTGGCTATTGAGATTCTGTCTTGTGACTTTATCCCTGCTAGCTCCTTTTCTGCTATTATGTGTATTCCTGTTCCTGACCTCTGGCTTTGACTTTGACTATTCTCTTGGATTGTGATTCTGTTCTGCATTGCTCAACTGTTACCGACCCCTTGGCTAGCTGACCTCCCTTTTTTGTTGTTTGTCATGTCTGCGTTCTGTGTTGTCACTTATATTAAGAAGAGATTGTCGACCAGCTGCTGGCTGTCGCCTAGGACAGATCAGGCAAATTAGCCAGGGACAGTGGGAGGTTCAGCTTTAGGGCTCACTGTCTTGTTGTGCCCCTCCCCCCCAGGGTTCTGCAGCATCACTGGGGAATTGCTCAACTGGCAATTCCCTTACAGTAGGGTCCAGAACAGAAGGAGCGCTATTGGGATTTTGGAGGGCAGATTTTGCTGGAGTTTGTTTCAGGAACTATGTTGCATTTGCAGAGCCCCTGGAGTGCCAGAATAGTGGAACCCCTCCCTTTCCCAAAATTATGTGGTTGGAACTGCTGTATATACTATATATTTTGGACACTACATCCCTTAAGAAATTTATAAAGGCATATAGTGAGCATTTGGACGCCCCAGGTGTACCACAGAATTGGGCCAGAAAATGAAAAATTAATTTTTTTCCATTAAAATATCACTTTAACGGCAAGTTTTTTTTCATTTTCACAAGGTTTTAAAAGAAAAAGAGAACTCATAATTAGTTAAGCAATTTATCCTGACTACAGAAATGCCACATGTGTGGATGTAAACTACTGTATGAGCACATGGCAGCTATTTGGAGGGAAGATTTGTTGAAATAGTTTCCAGGTTCCATGTTGCATTTTCAGAAACCCTGAGGTAGCAGTACAGTGAAAAACCCCAAAATGTGATCATTTTGAAAACGACACCCCTCAAGAAATTAATCTAGAAGAATAATGAGAGGTAGTAGTTTTGTTTGGGATTTTATAGTACCAAGAATAATGAATTAATTAATGGATGTGTGTATAGTTTGAAACATTCCTTCATACAGAAGCCAGGTTTTTCGGCCAAGAAACTGCTGTGGCCTAGAGAAACGGACTACAAGATTGTGCCGGTATTTTTTCTATCTTTTATTTCCCTTTTTATTTTGTGTGCTGTATTTTACTTTATCTGTAATCTGCTTGTTTAGTCATTGATATATATTTCTGTATATGTTAATGCTTAGTACCGACCCACTTGGGTTAATAAATATATAAAGTTTAAAAAGTTTGTCTTTGTATCATCCTATCGGCCCATAACACTCACTGGAGGTGGGTGTGTGGTAATTGAAGTGATCTCAGGTGTGCTGAACGCGGGTTCAGCAGGATGAGATCCTTCACAGTGGTGGCAGCGTTGTGGGATATAGGTTAAACAGAGTGTGGGTGTGTGGTATCACGCAGATGCTGGGGACTTGCGGCAAGTCCTACTAAGCAAGCTCGGTACTAGAAAGCTTAAAAGATTCGGTGAAAGTTGGTACGGTGCTGTCCCCTTCCCTTTCTCTTTGTTTTCTATTCTGTCTTTTATTTGGCAATGGCTTACAGTGGATGGCTAGTGGGCTCAGAAGCAGAACCAGGGGTCTGCAGCAACTGGCTTCTAGTGAACTCCCGGAGAGGGCTGATATGGAATGTATCACAGCCATGCAAGAGGAGGAGCAAAGTCCTGTGGTGTTGGGGCAAGAACTTATTGCCAGGCCAGAAGGTCCAGTAGCCCCAGCCCTGGGGGAAAAATGGACTTATATTTGCAACTGGCCTTACAGGAGCTAGGCCCCAATGACTCTAACGCTCACCTACAGTTGATCCTCCAATTTCAGAAGGCCGAGATGGAGGCCCAGGAATGTGAATGTGAACAGTAGGTTGAGCGGGAGCATCAGCTTGAGCTAAAGAGGCTGGAAATCTCCCAGCAGGCGCAATCTTCCCCTGCGCAAACTTCAGCAGCCCAAGCACCAAGACCCTGATGTGAGGACTTTCCAGTCTTAGAACCAAACAGGGACTTGGACTCTTTCTTGCGGGGATTTGAGAAGGTGTGAGGACTTTACCAGCTACCACAGACAGACTGGGTCTGTTACCTGGCTCCCTGGCTGAGGGGAAAAGCTCTGGATACTTACAAACTTACCAGCTGACAAGGACAAGGATTATAAGATATCTGGAGATACCAGCTCACCCCTGAGGTGTACCGTCTAAAGTTTTGGGGCTTGCAGAAAAATCCTGTGGAGAGCCATGAGGATGTGGTGGCTCAGCTGTGGATGTGGTTCCAGCAGTGGACGGATGGCAAATCCGCCACCACCAGAGAGGGCCTTGTGGACCTTATGCTCCAAGAACAGTTCACGCGGCTGCAGCAATGTCGGATCGTTATGTCGCCAACCAGATGTCGTGGAAACCTGCCAGCGATGGCTGGAGGGGGGGTAAGACAAACTCTGTCCCGGGGGGCTCTTCTACAGCCCGGAGGTCCCTACAACCTCCTGTTTCCAAGTGGGTTAAGACAAACTCTGTCCCAGGTGGCCCCTCTACTCCCCCTGTCCCTAGAACTCTGGGCTCCCCGGCGACCTACCACAAGCCCCAAGGGGAGGTCCGGTGGTGACATTCCTGTAACCAGCCAGGACATTTCAAGGCGGAGTGCCCCAACCGCCCTAAGAACTCCCCTGCTCCCCAAGCCACATCAGGTGGCTCATTTGTGTATTTGGTTGGAAGGGTGGGGGCTCAATCCAATGCCAACTGTCGACAGGTCACTGTGGGGGATAAAGTGGTCATGGGATTTTGGGACACTGGGGCAGATGTTACTCTGGTGCAACCTGATTTGGTCCCTCTGGACAATATTAGTCCGAAAACTCTGACCCTGAGGGGAATTGGACAGGAACGCTTAACTGTACCCATGGCTTGTGTCCATCTGGACTGGGGTGCGGGAAAAGGAATGCAAGACGTGAGACTGATGTCCGATTTGCCTTCTAACATACTGTTGGGCACAGATCTAGGATCCATGGTGTCCCAATATGGGCTGGGGAGCACCCCAACTTACTGCAATAAACTGTTGGTGCATGATGTGGATTTTGTTGATTTGTCCCAATCTGTCATGTCTGCAGAGGGGGCCCAACCCCCCCTCTCTGGGCTGCTGTCCACTGCGGTCAGTTTAAATGCTAAGGAGCTGTCTGCAGCTGGAAACAGGGAAAATGCCAATGATGCTTTGTTTACTCCTGTGCCAGGAGCTGCTGAACTGGCTGTAGACATGCCCACAGCTGCGGGTGGTGATAACTCCCTCACTGTGACCCTGTCCACTGAAGCTCGGTGAGAATTAACAATTGCTAATGAAAGTAATGTCAATGTAATTGCCAATACTTGTTGTGAAAATGTACAGGGTAGCTCCTCTGAGACACTGGAGCCAACTTCAATTACTTCACCCAGTGCCTCAGATCAGCGCCCCACTGTTGGCCAGATGGGCAGGTGGGTCATGGGGATCTCATGGTCAATCCAGGTGAGGGACGGACAGCTAGTATTGCGGTAGTAAAACGCAGCCATAGTGCTAGAGGGGTGGAAAGCACTCCGACCCTTGAACTGTTCCCTATAGCACTTGGAATCGGTACTGAGACCGCCGTGACCAGCCTCCCCGCACTGGAGCCGGAGGAGTCCGGTGGGTATGGGACATGCACGTCTCTTCTGTCTAGTTCTAGTCAGAAGTTCAGGAACGTTGTTCAAGCTGACCACAGTCTGGACATATTGAAGGAGCGTGCCGCTCAACCTCCCTTGGAGTCGGACAAGGACCATGTGTACTGGGAGCAAGGGAGGTTGTACCGGGAAACGGTCCCCACTGAGGGACAGGAAGGTTGGTGTAGGGAGAAAGTTTGTGGTACCCTAACCCTTCCGGGTGGAGTTGTTGCGGATTGCTCATGATATTCCACTGGCAGGCCACCTGGGGATCGCTAAGACCAAGGCTAGCCTCAGCCACTTATTCTACTGTCCCAAGATGGGGAAAGATGTAGCTAAATACTGCCGTTCATGGGACACTTGTCAGAGGATGGGCAAGGCAGGCAAGGCTCCAATGATACCTATGCCCATCATAGCCGAGCCTTGCATCCAGCGGGTGGCTGTGGATCTCATTGGACCCCTGTCCATTCCCAGCCACACCGGGAAACGTTTCATATTAACGGTAGTAGACTACGCTACTAGGTACCCGGAAGCTGTTGCCCTGTCCTCCACCCGGGCTTATGTAGTGGCCAAGGCTCTGGTAGGCATCTTCTCCCGTGTTGGGTTTCCCCGAGAGATGCTCACGGACCAAGGTACCCAGTTCATGTCTGCCTTGATGCAAGACCTGTGTAAGGTAACCGAGGTGCAACATCTGGTGTCCAGCCCGTATCACCCACAGACCAATGGCTTGTGTGAACGGTTCAATGGCACTCTGAAACACATGCTCAAGATGTTAGTCGAGTCCCATGGGCGCGACTGGGAGCCTTATCTCCCACACCTACTGTTTGCTTACCGGGAGGTGCCTCAAGCCTCGGCAGGGTTCTCCCCCTTTGAGCCCTTGTATGGGAGGCGTGTACGTGGGCCCCTAGCTCTCATGAAAGAGTCCTGGGAAGGAGAAACAGCCATCCAAGGTGTGTCAGTCATGGAGTATGTCCTGTGATTCCATGACCAAATGCAGACTATGGCGCAGCTGGTGCATGACAACTTGGTCCAGGCTCAGGTCGACCAGAAACACTGGTATGATCAGAATGCCCGCGAGAGAACATTCCAGCCGGGGCAGACGGTATGGGTCCTAGTCCCTGAGCCCCACGACAAGCTTCAGACCTAGTGGACTGGTCCATACGGCATGCACCAGCAGGTCACAGTTGACCCAGGCCGGAGCAGGCATAAGGTCTTTCATGTCAACATGATGAAGGATCATCATGACTGGGAAGCTAGTGCCTTTCCAGTGTGCAGTCTGCTAGAGGAGGGGGAAGAGGAAGACCTTGTTGACTTTCTGGCTCACTTTAAGGAGGAGGGGTCCAACAAGGAGGCCCAGGTGAACCCCCTGCTGACTGAGGCCCAGAGGTCCCAACTGAACGAGGTTCTGTGCCCCCTCCCCGGTCTGTTCTCCGGGAAGCCTGGGAGAACTAAACAGGCCATTTGCCACGTGGAAACTGGGAATCATACCCCTATCCGGCAGTCTCCATATCGCGTCTCCTCAGAGGTACAGGCCCAGATGCGGAAGGAGATTGACGAGATGCTGGAACTGGGGGTGATTCAGCCATCTCACAGCGCATGGTCTTTGCCTGTAGTCCTTGTCCCCAAAAAGGACTGGACTACCCAGTTCTGTGTGGACTACAGGGAGCTCAATGTGGTTACAGTCAATGACGGGTACCCCATGCCACACATCGACGACTTACTGGACACGTTAGGTAAGGCCCAGTACCTGTCCATCATGGACTTGAGCCGGGGATACTGGCAGATCCCCCTGTCCCTCCAGGCACGGGAGCAGTCGGCCTTTATCACCCCTTTCGGACTGTACGAGTCCACTGCTATTCGGCATGAAGAATGCCCCTGCCACTTTCAAGTGGATGGTCAACTCCCTGCTGTCGGGATACGAAGGGTTCGCTACTGCGTACCTGGATGACATCGCCGTCTTCAGCTCTACTTGGGAGGAACACCTACAGCAACTGGCGCAGGTGCTGGGGTGGATCCACCGCTCGGGCTTGACCATCAAACCGGAAAAGTGTCAGCTGGGCATGAGCGAGGTCCAATACCTTGGACACCGGATAGGTGGGGGAACCCTGAAACCAGAACCTGAAAAGATGGATGTTACCATGTCCTGGCCAACCCCCCGGACCAAGCAACAGGTGATGTCTTTCTTGGGCACGGCCTGGGTACTATAGGAAGTTCATACCGAACTATAGAGCTCTGGCTGCTCCCTTGACAGACCTCACCAAGAAGAAGTTGCTGCAAACCGTCCAATGGACGGCTGGCTGCGAGCACTCCTTCCAGGCCCTGAAAGTGGCCCTAGTGAACGCACCTGTGCTTCAAGCATACGATGAGTCACGTCCGCTTGTACTACAGACTGACGCCAGCACCTACGGTCTCGGTGCCATGCTGAGCCAGCTTGACTTTGCAGGGCAAGAGCACTCGGTGCAATACCTCAGTCGGAAACTTCTGCCGCGGGAAGTGGCCTACGCCACGGTGGAGAAGGAATGCCTAGAAATTGTTTGGGCCCTGCAGCATCTGCAGCCTTACTTGTATGGGCGCCTCTTCACCGTGGTGATGGATCACAACCCTCTGATCTGGATAAAACGGGTCGCAGGCCAGAACGGACGGTTGTTATGTTGGAGCCTGGTGCTTCAGCAATACAATTATGACATCCGGCACAAAACCGGCAGGGCTCACGGCAATGCCGATGGCCTGTCCCGGTAGGGTGAGGCCGCAGAGGTGCGGAAGGAAGAGGTACGGAGGGTCCTCCTCCTTCCCGACACGCTCTAAAAGGGGGAGGTGTGATGAACAGACCTTCAGTTATATATCTTTTTGTAAATGTATTTTCACTTGCTCATATCACTCCTACCTACTTTCAGGAATGCCATGGGGGAGGGAGCCCCCCCAGCTCAACCCCAGACACATCTTCTTCTAGCTAGGCAGTGCCTGGGGGGGAGATGTGGCTGGACACTCCTTTATACTACAAGGGAGGCAAAGTCCTTTGTTTTGTAGGAGCCTGGCTAGCATGAAGGAAAGACATGTTTCTGTAACTCACTGAATAAAGTGCCCTAGGCCCAAGAAACTGCTGTGGCCTAGAGAAACGGACTACAAGATTGTGCCGGTATTTTTTCTATCTTTTATTTCCCTTTTTATTTTGTGTGCTGTATTTTAATTTATCCGTAATCTGCTTGTTTATTTGCATTGATATATATTTCTGTATATGTTAATACATAGTACCGACCTACTTGGGTTAATAAATATATAAAATTTAAAAAGCTCGTCTTTGTATTATCCTATCTGTCCGGAACACTCACTGGAGGTGGGTGTGAGGTAATTGAAGTGATCTCAGGTGTGCTGAACGCAGGTTCGGCAGAATGAGATCCTTCACATGCCCCTTCTTGGCTTCCAAAAATTAGGGCCTTGATGACTATCTCTTGAAAATTAAGGAATGTCCCTGCCCTGCCTGCACATTGGAATAGCACATAAGCGTTATACATTGCCATTTGTACAATGTGCATAGCCAGCTTTTTGTACCATATCTTTTCCGCATGGCACTGTACAGCTTCAGCACTTGATCTGGAAGATCAACCTCTTCCATGTACTTATTATATGCCAGGATGCAGTCTGGCTTTGGGGTGGGGGTATCAGTACCTCATACAGGGACAGGGATGCTTCCATTTCCATGAATTGTGGTCATTTCGAGGACATCCCTCTTGTCTTTATACCTGACCAACAACATGTTCTTAATACATAGTGCCCTCCTCTCACCCCTTCTGAGTGGTTGGCCAATCAGGGACCTAGGGAGGCCTCTCTAGTTTTTAAGTACAGTGCTGCATGCTACAGTAACTCTGGAAGAAAGGGACTTAAAAAGTGGGATGCTGATATAGAGGTTATCCACATAGAGGTGGTAACCCTGGTTCAGCAGTGGGTGCAGTAACTCCCACACAATTTCCCCACTAACACCTAGAATGGGCGGACATTCTGGGGTCTCAATTTTGGTGTCCCTTCCCTCATAAACCCGAAACCTGTGGGTGTACCCTGAGATGCTTTCACACAGCTTATGCATTTTAATGCCATACCTTGCCCTTTTGCTGGGCAGGTATTGGCGGAATTTAAGCCTCCCTTTAAAATGTATAAGTGACTCATCTATACTAATCATTATTGGGGGGTGTATACCTTGGCAAATTTGGCAATATACTCGAGGACTGGCCTAATTTTGCATAGATTGTCAAATCTTGGGTCAGTTTGGGGGCAGACATTATGCATCTCAGCACCAATCACATCCATTCCCTATGCCACCTGGCTAGTAGGGCTAGAAAATACTGTCACTGGCTGGTCTGATTTGACCAGACGATCACAGCGATTGCCTATGGGGGGTTCACCTAAAGGTGACATGTCGCTAGTCACCTTTAGATGAACCCCCCAGAGTCCACTCCTACCCTATCAGCCCCCCCCCCATTTTACTGTATACATGCTGCAACTGACTGGTCTAATTAGACCAGCCTGTCGCAGCGATCGCTGCTGCAGGGGGACCCCCTAAAGGTGACATGCTGTTAGGGTACAGCTGTCACCTTTAGCTGACCATCCCCAGAGTTTTCATCAGCCCCTACAGTCCTTGGAGCCACCCCTCCCCCAAGCTGCCGATGTCATTTTATAAAAGCTTCAAATGACTGGTCTAATTAGACCAGCCAGTCGCAGCAATTGCCGCTTCTGGAGGGTTCCCCTATTGAATCACAAGCTGTTAGGGTACAGCAGTCACCTTTAGGAGACCCCCCCAGACTCACCCGGCATTGCGCTGTACGATCACCGTCATTTGGTGACGTACTTATGCTGTGACTGGCTGGTCTGCATTGACCAGTCTGTCTCAGCGATCATCGATGCGGGGGTGAGTTATCATCCTCCTCGGGGATGAGTAGAGATGGCCTGCTGTCAGGGACAGCAGCCATCTCTACCTGGTCAAGATGCCAATAGACACGGTGGCCCCTTCCCACAGTGCTGTACTAGTACGGTGGTTTGCGGGAAGTCCTTCCCGGCAGCGCCGTACTATTACAGCAGATGTCGGGAAGGGGTTAATGAATTCTGGTGGTAGACCAAACTTTTGTAGTGCCTTTCTCATGAAATCCCAATTTACCCTATCAAAGGCCTTCTTTGCATCAATGCAGGCATCTTGGTGGTGGTGGCGTGATATATAGCTTGGAATACCCATTGTGAGTTATCTTTGCCCTCTCTATTTTTAACAAATCCTTATTGTTCATGCTGTATTAGTTAGGGGATTATGTCTTTCAATTCAATCTAGAGGACGAGTTTAGCCCAAATCTCCAGTTCAGGTTTAGGAGGGATATGGATCTATAGCTATCGCAGTGGCTTGGGTCTTTACCTTCTTTTGGTATAAGGGATATGTGCACCTCCTGTGGCTGTCTCCATGATTGTCCACCAATAAGTAGGGAATTGTGTACTGTGGTTAAGTGGGCAAAAAGGATGTGCAAGAATTTCTTGTAATACACTAGGGACTGGCCATCTGGTCCTGGACTTTTACCTGGGGGAAAGCTATTTATGATGTCTCAGATCTCATCTGGTGTTATAGAGGATGTTAAAGCAGTAGCTGTCTGGGAGTCGATTAAGGCAGAGTTAAGAGTTGAGAAAAGTTGCTTCTTTTCTATCTTGGTGAGAGGCTTTGTTTGCAACACATCCAGATTATAGAAATCTCAATAAAAATCTGGGAAGGCCTGCGCTATCTCAGGTGTTTTCCCTTGTTTTCCTGTAATTGTATGGATGTGAGATTTTTCCCTAGCCTTCTTTTCTGCTGTGTTTTTAGCTGCATATCACTACATGGGGCATAAGGCAGATGCTAACTGTCCCACATTAGGGGAAAATAATTACTTATTTTCTCCAAATATGGCAGAATAAATTCTGGATCAGCGTTCAATCTCCATAAATCTAGTACCCTTGTAGTACTCCTGAGACTCTTCTGTAAGTGATCCTCACTTGTAGTCACCCCTCACTTGCAGTTCTCCTTTTTAGAGACAGATTCGACCCAAATGGTTTCTAACAAAACAAAAATTTTGAGGTTCATTTTGCTATTGGAAGAAAAGGTCACCAGTTAAAAAGCACCTGGCCAAATTTAACACACAGTTTTGCATATCATAAACACTAATTTCTTGCAGTTAAGTGCCAGTTGTGTAGGATGCATGTTAGAAAATTTTGCATACAAGTAATTCATAATAAAAACATAACTAGTAAAAGTGGGTGGCAATAGAAACATTACTTTTGGTATTGGCAGCACTTCCACAGGGAAGTGAATGAAGTTTTTGGTGACTTAGCTCGCTCATCTCAGTCACATCAGGATACTACGTCGGTTGTGATTTTTAGTCAGAGTTCTATGTGTTCTCTGATGTCATAACACTTTATTTTACCAAATGTCCTCTTTTCTCTGTCAACCCTTTTATCATGTTTACTGACACTGATCCCTAGTGACTTGCCCCAAAGAGACAACAGTCAGGCAGTGGAAAAAGATATTCCTCCTACTTGTAGTTTTCCTGATCTTGATGAGCTGAATGAGAAGATTTAGCGTTTTTTCATGAAAGAGACAGAGGTGGAAGACATGACTGTTGGTGGTGATGGTAATAGTGGCAGGGGGTGTGCTACAAGCAGCTGTGCGGGTAGGTACAGTTGGTAGAAATCTAGAGGTAGGAACTATGATGGGTAAAAGAATCCCAAGGCCATGATGTTATTTCAGAAATAGTGGCAGGAAAGATGAAAGACATTGCTGATGTTCATTCTGTTGCTGGCAGTCAGGTCAGGGCAACACTGACAACATGATGACATCAGAGGAAGAGAGAGCTGGCAGCGGTGAAAGTAGCAAGATGGTGACATGTGAAGCAACAATCATGATCAGTGATGATACATGGCTTTCACAGCCCACTGGTTCAATGTTTTAAGTGGCAGCAGTGACCATCCACATCAACAAGGCCAAGTACTAGTACTGAACCACCCCATTTGTACAGGCTCAATTCTAACACAATGCAGTGCCTTCTAATTCTTCCTCATTTAACCACTTCCTTCCACATCTACCCCAGGGCAAGCTGTTGCTTTCACTACCTATCCCTAATTTCTTGGGTGTAAGGTGAAGCAGTGCAGTTATACAGCTAATAAACTGGGATCACAGAAACCACACAGTGGAGGAGCTGCTACACTGTATCCAGCAGCAAATATCCCTGGATGTTTCTTTGTCATCTACAACTGAGGAGTGTTGTCGGTGACAGTTACACAAATATTGTGGCTGCATTGCAGTTGGGTGAAATAACTCATTGTTCCTGCATGGCACATGTGCACAATTTGGTGGTATGTGGCTAAAAACACCTTGCTAGACTTGTAGCAACATAAATGCCTACCCTTGCACTACCTCATCTGTTATGTTCCAACTCGCTGGAATTCCACATTGCACATGCTAAAGCATCTGTGTGAGCAGAAAAAGGTGGTGAATAATTACATCATGCAGAAGACTACAGGGAAGTGTATTGCCTACTGAGACCCTTTTGGGAAGGTCACCAAATTTATCAGCAGGGATAACTACAGCCAGTGATGTTATCCCTTTAGGGACTCCAAGATTTAAGGAGGAGGATGATGAATTTGTTGTAGAATTATAGGGGAAGCTGATATGTTACAGTGGCTGAGGCTGACAAATAATGTGTGGAGATCATGATGACAACCATACTGGTCAAGACCAAGCATGGCATCACCATGCTTTTAGACCCTCAATATAAAGTGAAAATGGGCAATTTTTTTCTCTGCTAAAGTGGTGTATTATCAGAATAAGCTGTATACTTAACTTGTCATGACTTTTAGGCAGATGACTGCCAGTGCCAGCTTTATGTCTACACAGGGGGACCCTGCCCATTTCCAGTCCTCCCCCTCACTCAGTCAGCATTCTACCACCTCTGCCAGCACCACCACTACAAGTAGCAGAAGTAAAACAAGCAGCACCAGCAGCATTAAATACAGTATCTGAAACATGATGAACCCAAGTTTTTTATTTTTTAACTTGACACTGCTGACTGGACACACAACAGCGATCTGACACCCAACATCTGCACAACCAGGTACAGTTGTACCTATACTTTTCAATAACTCTGGCAGATAACCTTGACTCCATGGATGTCTGGACCAGCAGATTAGATTAGTGGCAAAAGCTGGTGAAGTTTGCAATGGGTGTTTTGTCCAGTACCAAGCATAATGGCTGAGAGGGTTTCAGAGTTGCACATGGTGTCATAACACCTAGTCAGACCAAACTGTCCACTACAAGCACAGAAATTTTTTTTTTTAGCTAGTAGAGATGGGCAAGCCAGGTTCGACCCGAATATTCAAAATTGTTTTGTTTTTTAACAAAACTGAACAAATGGAGATTCATCTCGTACAAACTAAAATGGGCACAGCATTAAACCCCAGATATAATAGCTGGAGGTCCAGGGGAGGTGAAAAAAAATTAAAAAACACTCAGCGGTAACCTGGACACGCCAAGTATCATGACGTCATGATGCTCGGTGTGCCCATGTGACTGCTGGTGGCATAATCACAGGCCTCAGGCATAACCCCTGGGCTGATGATGTCACAGAAGAGCACTGGGCATCACCAGGAGAGCGCTGCAAACAACGAGGAAGCCTTCACCTAACATACTCTGGGGTCTGAAGAGACCCCAGAGTATAATAATGTCACTTTTCACTTTAAGATAACTCCTGCTGTGTTTGCCTTAGAGAGCTAGAAATTAAATAGGTTCCTTGGAGCCCTAAGATTATTAGACACTATTGTTTAAGCCAATTTGAAGTGTGATTTGTACTGAACTTGTTTGTCCTTCTTCTCCTCCTTCTCCCTCTTCTTCTCCTCCTTCTTCAGCTAGTTTGCCACAAATGCGTTTTTTTTAAATTCTGTATTAGTCTCCTTACCACTGCAACAATGTTGTCATAATAAAAAGAAAGCAAAGCCTATTGCCTCTGCTCATAAAAAAATGATCATTTTGGGGATTTTTTTTTTTCCAAAAAGTCACTTGTTCCATTTTCAACCAGGCATACTGGGGGGTTCTTTACCATCGGCCACTTTTTTAGCCATATTTTTTGCAGGCCACGCACCTTTTTCCCCAACAAAAAGCAAAAGTATAGCATAACATCAAGAAAAAAATGTGCAAATGCTTTATAAATAAAGCGCAGGACAGAAATATACCACAAAAAGATGCAATTTCTGCCAAATAAAAGCACAAGTAGTTCAATAAATGTGTCCCACTGAGTTTGCCATACATTTTTCTTCAAGTTCTATATTTGCAATATCACCACTGACACACTGTCATAATAAAAACAAAATAAAAACCAATTGCTCCTTCAAATACCATCTTGGTGCAACATCTGCTCACAAAAACAGATACATTTTGGTGAGTTTTTCTTTTTAAAAAGTTACTTCACTTTTCAACCAGGCACACTGCCATAATAAAAACAAATTACAACCCATTTCTTTTTCCAGTGTCATGTTTGTACAGCATTTGCTCTCAAAAAGTGATAAGTTTTAAAAGCCACTTCTTTTTACAACCAAGCACACTGCCAGTCTGCCAAATATTGTTCTTTAATCTCTCTATAGATCACCTAACCACTGCCACACTTTTGGTATAATAAAAAAAATAAAGCCCATTGATTCTTTTAATTCCAATGCTTCTGTTACTGATTCGGATACACCTGTGTTGTCATGGTTTTGACCCTGTTTGTATGTTTAATCTCTGCTGCAGGTTTGCTGGTTTGTTATTTGTCTAAAACGGCACCTATTTTCTTACACTAACTCCGGTATCGTAACCTGGGTCCAGATTCTGCTAAAGTCCAACCAACCTTGCGGCAGTCTCTAGTGAAAACTTCAGGGATGTTTTAGACTCTATGAGCCAGAGCAGTGTAGGATTTTAGGTAGCTAGCTTTTCTTGCTATCTGATCTGCCAGTTCCTTCAGTGTATCTGAAAACTCCTTAAAGAGGACCCTTCATCACATCCAACATTTCCAGTTCTTTACATCATTTAATAGGCGCTGCTCCACTTATTCTGGCACAGTTGGATTTTTTTCCTCTAGCCCTCACCATTCCAAGGCAATCAAAGTTGTTAGTTGTGGTGCCTAACATGTTACTTATGCTCAGCACTGTCAGAAGGATGGTGTCAGGCAGAAGCAGGCAAGAGATGTGATTCTGAGCCCTTAAATGGTCTGCCTCTGATTGGAGCTCTGAATCATGCCCCCTTGTCTGACACTGCCCTTCTGACATTACAGAGCTTAAATATCACATCAGGCACCAAAACTATATGTGCTTGTTGGTTGGGAATGATGAGGGCTGGAACTGGAATCAGTGGAGCAGTGACTATTAACAGATGCTAAGAATTTGAATTGGTGAAGGTGGTGAAAGGTCCTTGTTGGCAGCGGATTAATCTTTGACTGTCCAGGCGTTCAACAGTAAACAGATATTTATTGAGGAACAAGAATAATACACTGTATTCTGTAACTTATGATCTCAGCTACTTGTCTGTGAGCTCCATGTGCTCTGCTCTATGCTGTAGCTACAAAAAAAAAAAAAAAAAAAACAGAGAGGAACTACCTGGTCTTGTTACTCTAGCCCCCACCTTTTTAACAGAGCTTTATTAACAACTTAACACTATGCCTAGAGACAGAAGCTTATGCAGTTATAAACGTATAAACATTAGTTGTCGCAATACAGGCAATAATAAACATTATTCCAACACCCCCCACTCAACAACTACTTATCTAGTTAGTCCCATTGAGGTTCTGAACTCTTCAAACTTGGTTCTTGGCAATGGCTTTGTCATAATATCAGCCACCATCTTGTCAGTTTCACAATAAACAAATTCGATGATACCACGTTCTATCAAATCACGCAGGTGGTGATGTTTAACGTCGATGTGCTTGGTTCTTGCATTGATCTTTTCACTGCTTGCAAGTTTACTGCATCCCTGGTTATCTTCATACATCGTCGTTGGCTGAGTTGACGGCTTGCCAAGATCCTTCAACAACTGGTTTACCCAAATGATCTCTTGACTGCGTAGGCCGCAGACACATATTCTGCTTCTGTAGATGATAAGGCAACAGATACCTGTTTTCTGCTGGACCAAGAGATAGAACTTTCTCCAAGCTTGAACTAGTACCCACTTGTTGACTTACGATCACTTGAATCATTAGCCCAGTCTGCATCCACATAGCCTGTGAGTTTTAGATCTCCTGTTGAAGACATTCTTAAACTTATGTCTTGAGTTTCTTTCAAATATCGGAGAATTCTCTTAACAGCATTCCAGTCTCTTTGGCGCGGTTTTTCCACATGTCTGCAGAGAATACCAACTGCTGCTGCAATATCTGGTCGAGTCATAGTTGTTATGTATAGAAGTGCCCTGTATTTCTCATTGTTTGGTAACAGATCAACTTCTCCTTCCAATCTTAGGTAGGATGACTCCATTGGGGTTGATATACCTTTTGCTTAAGACATTCCAAACTGGTTGAGGATTGAGCTGATTTTTGCACTTTGGTTTAGAAGAAAACTTCCATCTTCTTCTCTCTGGATCTGGATGCCTAAATAATATGTAACAATTCCAAGGTCTTTTGTTTCAAAATGCTGATTCAGAATTTCAGTCATTTTTGCAATTTCTGTCTCTTTCATGTACGACAATCACATCGTCTACATATAAGAGAATATACATCCACTTTCCATCTGTACACTTTGTGTATAGGCATGGGTCTTCTTGACCTCTCTTAAATCCTTCTTCCAATAAGACTTTGTTTATTTTGGTATTCCATGCTCTTGCCGATTGCTTAAGACCATAGAGAGATTTTTGTAGCTTACAAACGAGGTTTTCTTCACCTTTTCTGATATAACCCTCAGGTTGAGTCATGTACAAATCCTCCTCAATGTCACCATCTAGAAAGGCAGTTTTGATATCCAAATGTCTGACAGACATCCTTTGTATAGCAGATACAGCTAATAGAGTCCTTAACGTGGTCTGCTTAGCAACTGGAGAAAATGTAGCATCATAATCTTCACCATATTTCTGAGAATATCCTTTTGCAAATAATCTTGCTTTAAATCTGTGAACTTTGCTTTCAGAGTCATATTTGGTCCTAAACACCCACTGGTGAGTTTCCAGGTTTGAAGTTGGTGAAGCGATTTCATTTCCTCATTAGCAGCATTAATCCACTTCGTTTTTTCTTGGGCAGGTAGTCGTTGCATCTCATCCCATGACTGTGGCTCTAGTTCGGGTAGTGTTTTAGCAATGTAGGATAGACGCTTAGCTGGTATACCCTTGTTTGATCTTGACGATCTTCTTATTTCAGGTTCACTTGATGTTTCCATTGCTTCTTCAATGGTTGAAGAATCTAACCAAACTTCTACATCTTTCTCTTTGTCATTTTGTAACTGTGAGTTAGGTTGTTGTTGCTTCATCTGGACTACTGGTATCATGTCATAAAACTTGAGCAAGATGAAGTTCTCATCAATCATTACATCTCTGCTTATTGTGACCTTGTTCATTTCTGGGTGCAGGATTCTATATCCTTTCTGGGTTTCACTGTAGCCCACCAGGATACCTTCTTTGGCATGGGATTCCCACTTGGTACGTTTTTCCTTAGGGACATGCACAAATATTTTACTTCTAAATACTCTTATGTGTTGAAGATTAGGCTTTTTGCTGTTCCATACCTTAAATGGAGTTTTCTCTGTAGCTTTACCTGGTAACCTGTTTTGAAGATAGCATGCTGTCATGATTGCTTCACCCCAATATGTTGTAGGCAAATCTGCGTCAAATAGCATACTTCTTCCACTTTCACAGAGTGTCCGGTTTCTTCTTTCCGTTACACCATTTTGTTCAGGATTGTATGGTACAGTGGTCTGAAACACGATTCCATTTTTCTTTAAAATGCTTTGTGTCTCACTGCTTTTATATTCAGTTCCATTATCTGCACGCAGGATTTTTGTCATTCTCCCAAATTTGTTATATACTTCAGCTAGATATGTTTCAAGTTTCCCTGGGACTTCATCTTTGCTGTGAAGTAGATTGACAACCGTATATCTTGAATAGTCATCGATAAATGTGAGAAAATATCTCTTCTTTCCAGGAGTTAGCGTATTCATTGGACCACAAACATCAGTATGTATTAAATACAGTGGCTGTTCTGATTTTGTAGTACTATTCTTAGGAAAAGATTTTCGGGACATTTTTCCTTTAAGACAGCTTGTACACTTCATTGTATGATTGCACTGATCAATTGTAATGCCTTCAGCAAGTTGTTTTTGAACTAACTTTCTTATTGCTTCTGGGTCTCTATGTGCAAGACGCCTGTGCCATAGATGGATACAATTTGTGTGTTTTTCTTGTTTAGCAGTATATGCGTTTTCTTTGCAATTTAACTGATATAGCTCATCTTTGATCTTTCCTTCTGCTAGTATACGGCCCCTTTTTGAGATGCAGTGCAGTACAGCAAAAAACAGTGAATTATCATACACTAATATCACCTTTTTAAAGGTGTTTATTATAAGGGACTTATTCACTGTTCTTCCAAAGCATAACATTACCTTTGTCAGTAGTACTATAAAGTTGCAGGCCATTTTTAAAAACAGTATTGTCAATAATAATTCAATAATTCTTAGCGGTTATTATCACTTATTTAAAGGTGTTTATTAGTGTCTAAACCCATAAGGAGGACCATATTCGTCATTTTGTTACCAGTATAAAGTTGCAGGCCATTTTTAAAAACAGTATTGTCAATATAATTTAATAATTCTTAGCGGGTATCACTTATTTAAAGGTGTTTATTACTGTCTAAACCCATAAGGAGAACCATATTCGCCATTTTGTTACCAGTATTAAGTTGCTGGCCATTTATCAATAAAGTATTGTCAATAATTCTGAGCCACAAATCTGAGGGGTCGCTGCATTGCGTTAGCTTCTAGGCTTAAGAGGGATAGGCAGGCAGTACCTCCGGGCTCGCATTCACTCCCTTTCATCTATCCTAGCAGCGCGTCCATCCCTGGGGGTACTACGCCGCTTGGTTCTGGACCGGGCGGATCTCCGTGATCTGGAGACCCGTCATGTGCAGCGACTTCTCTTGTATTCCCGTCAATGATACTTTGAACGAGGTAACAAATTCCACACCTTTCTGGTGAGGACTCTCAGGGATCATCGTGTAGCTTCCACTCCGCATTCTGTCCGAGATTCCTCCGGCATTCTTCACCATCACCCTGACACCGTAGCACTGGCGTTCCACTCTTATTATTCTAAACTATATAACCTGCCCCCCCAACGGGCATTGTGCCCCACTGATGGTCACTCCCAGTTGGCGGACTACCTGGCCGACTGCTGCTTGCCGCATCTAACCTCTGATGCCTCTCTGAACTCTCCTATTACTAATGAGGAGTTGGAGGGGGTCCTGAAGGACCTTCCTAACGGTAAGGCCCTGGGACCAGACGGCTTTACTTATTATTATTACAAGGTTTTACAAGGCAACTTGTTCTGTCACCTCCTTAATCTCTTCAATTCCTTGCTCACGGGTTCTGTGATCCCCCCGACTATGCTACACTCCCTCCTCACACTGGTCCCCAAACCGGGTAAGGATCTACAGGACTGCGCTAATTATCGTCCAATAGCCTTATTAAATACAGACCTGAAACTGTTCACTAAACTATTGGCTAATAGGTTGAATGCTTGACTCCCCCTTCTTGTCCATAAGGACCAGGTGGGTTTCGTTCCCTGTCGTCAGGGCTGTGACAACACCAGAAGGACTGTGGACTTAGTGGAGGTAGCCAATCATCACTCTACCCCGGCCCTCCTTCTGAGCCTGGAGGCTGAGAAGGCTTTTGATCACCTAGATTGGTCGTTTATGCAGGCTACGCTGAGGGCCTTTAGGTTCTCGGGGCCCTTCTTCACGGCGATGCAGGCTCTTTACTCCTACCCCTTGGCAGCGGTTAAACTCCCTCATTCTTCCTCCCCCTCCTTCTCTATTCGTAAAAGGACTAGGCAGGGCTGTCCCTTCTCTCCCCTTATCTTCGCTCTCTGTATTAAACCCCTTGCAGCTAAGATACGGCGGGACCCTGATGTTAGGGGAATTAAAGTCCGAGACAGGGAATTTAAAGTCTCCTTTTTGCTGACAATGTACTCCTCACTCTTACCTCCCCTCATACTACCCTCCCTAACTTACTGCGCCTACTTGAGGCTTATAGCAACTTTTCCGAATATAAGGTGAACCCCTCGAAAACTGCTTCCTCTTAATATCCCGCAAGATCTCCTTGTTCTCCTTCACAGGAATTATGACTTTCAGTGGCGGACTACTTCAATTCGCTATCTAGGGATCCAGATATCTCCTTCCTATGCGACCCTTTACTCGGCAAACTACCCACAGCTGTTTCGCGAATTGAGAGCCCTCTTAGACAAGTGGCAGCCTCTGCCTTTCTCTCTTCTGGGAAGAATTGCCGCAGTCAAGATGACTCTCCTTCCGAAGCTATTATACTATTTTGAGACACTTCCTGTTGCAGTCCCTGGGGTAGACCTATTTAACTTACAGAAGGCTATTTTTCAGTTTATATGGTGGGCCAAACGCCATCGTATTCCCCGCTCTGTCATGTTAGCGGGGAGGGGGTGCGGGGGGTCTGGCCGTCCTGCAGCTATTGCATTACTACTGTGCAGCCCATCTGCGCTGTATCCTATTTTGGGCAGCTATGCATATACCAAATGGGTTGAGATTGAGAAGCTTTGCCAGGCGCCCATGTATCCCAATGTGCTATTGTGGGTTGGCTCCCCCCCCTGCCCCCTTCCCCCTATTTGCTTGGCCCTATTCGTTTCACTAGGTCTATTTGGTCTATCTGCTGTGTTAAGTTTTCCCCGCGCCCCCAGATAACCCCCTTCTCCCAGAGAATCTGTCTTCTATGGTCAAGGTGTGGTCTGAGGCGGGCCTCTTCTGGATTTCTGACATGGTTGATCCCGCTACATTGAAGCTCAGGCCTTTTGCTTTTCTTACGACCAATTTGAATCTTCTGGCCACTGAATGGCTTCACTACTCTCAGGTGGTTTATTTTGTCTGCTCTCTCCATGGGTCCCTTAAGGTATCACTCCCCACTGCCTTTGAGAAGATTTTCCACGCAGGCGCGTCCACCAAGAACCTTATCTCCTCGGTCTACCAGCTTCTTTCCTCCCAAGCTTCTGGCTCTTCCATTTGTCACTGTTACATATCCAGATGGGAGGAGGCGGTGGGTAGATCTATATCCCCGGGACAGTGGCAGATTGTGTGCTCTCATGCTCAGAAGTCCTTTCAATGTGTGACCTTTAGAGAGACTCAGTACAAATTGTTGATGCACTGGTATCACACCTCCGCTCTCCTTCATTCCTTGAATCCGGCAATTCCCTCGGGATGCTGGCACTGCGGTACTCTGGTGGGAACTCTGTATCACATTTCCTGGACATGTCCCCTCATTCTGGGCTTCTGGAGGGCTTTCACGGTTGCTCTTTTCCTACAGGGGGTCCCCCTTGACTCTCTCGTCTATCTCCTGAACCTCCCTCCTAGACACTTAGGTAGAAAGGCATCCAGATTCTTCGTGTACCTCTGCATTGCGGCAAAGATCCTCATTGCTAGAAACTGAGATTGTGAATCCTCCTTCTGGTCCTGAGCTCCTGGCTAGAATGAAGGATGTGAGGAGCCTTGAATTCCTGACTGCTAGCCTTAATAATACTCTGGATGCCTTCCAATCCATCTAGACCCCTTGGGACACGTATTGTATTTTACAGGGTCTCTGATCCTTGACTTCCCTCCTTTCCCTTACCTGCTCTTTCCCCTTTGTCCCTTCCCTGTCTCTTGTGGTTGTCTCCCCCCACTCATCCTTTTTGCCTTGTTGCTTGGTTTGTGTTATTGATTTCCATTTATTTGGGGATATGGTGGGTAGCCTTCCCCCCATTGTTGTTTTCATTTTGTTCGGTTTTTAACTTTGTATCGGAAAAATTTTCAATAAAATTTAGTTATAAAAAAAGAGCTGGGTAGGGTGATAAAGAGCTGGTATCGGCATGTGGAGCCGATGTTGGATGTGTGGTGTCGGACAGGTCATTCAGAGCGCAAATAGGTGTCACAGACAGGGGATCAGCACGGCCAGGAAGAGAATATGGCGGCAATAGCGGCATATCAGAACCAGAGGTGCTGTTGTCCATCCGGATGTCTTGAAGCGGAAGAAAGTAGTTGCAGGTCAGGTGGACCCTATTTCACTGAATGCTCGGATGTTTTTCTAGTTTTCCCCATGAAACTTAGTGAAAGCTGCCATAAAGCCAAGGCCTGGGATAGAGCTCAGCTCACAGATGTCCTCTTGCCATTGTAGAAGGCCACGCCCCCGATTTAGTAGGTTTTGATGTGGGATGTATTCATGTTTGCATCAACTAATTTGAGTAAACTGAATATTTTTTAATCTATGTTATACTACTAACCTTATTTTCATATTATGGGTTAAACAAATGTTCTATGAAACTCAAGGGGCGTGGCTAGCGCGCGACATGGACGGTCGCATGTGAGCGGAGCTCCGGCTAGAGCCGCTCATCCATCCTGAAATCCATCCTTGCTTACCGGTGCCCGGGTTCGCTGTCCGCTGGAACGCACTTCTGAGGCCCTCCTCCTGGTTCCAGAGCTCCCGTTCTGCCGGTGTCCTTCTCCGTTGGGTAGTAGTCGGTGATCGCTACACGTGGCCGGCGGCCATACACTCCCGCTGCCGGAGCCGCTCTGTCCCGCGCTGCTGTGGCCTGGAGCTGGGGTGGAGCTGCTGTTCTGGGGCTGCGCTCGTGGGCCGGCCTGGGCTGTGCAGGCACCGCTGGGGCCGCTGGTCCTGCTGGCACCCGGACGGCGGTCTCCCCTCTCTCCACGTGGCGGGCGGCCATTTTAACCCTGACCGGTTTGGCCATCTGCTGATGAGGGGGCGCTGAGTCTGGCGTTCCTGGCGAGCTGAGCCTATCTCTGACGGTTCCCTCTATCCCTGCCTGGAAGTTTGGGAGCCGGCATTCCTCTCTCCTCCTTGCTGCTGGGCACGATAGGACCATCCCCTGGCTCCTCTGGGCAGTAGTGCAAGGCAATATCTGTGGCAGCCATCAACTGTCTCTGACCCATTGAAGGTGTGTGCCTCTGTACGATTTATCGTCCTGCTGACTGCTTCTCTGGAAGGCTTTACTTATAATCCAGTGACGGTTGCTGTATGTGCTATTGGACTGTTGAGTTACCATCTGTCCTCCTCTAGTTCCTCCTGGCAATCTATCTACTCCATCACTTCGCTACTGGCCTTCTTGGAGGCCTTACTTATAATCCAGTGACTGTTGCTATCGGCACTATTGGATCGCTGAGTTGCCATCCGTTCCCTCTTAGTTCCTCCTGGCAATCTATTTATTTCATTACTCTGCTGACGGCTCTCTCTTGGAGACATCGCTTATAATCCAGAGTCTGTTGCCATCGATACTATTGGACTGTTGAGTTACTGTCTGTCCTCGGCTGGCTTATTGGCCCTGGTGGCCTGACATAGAGGCTCCTACTGTGCAACTGCTATTAGCCAGAGACCTTGTCTATAATCCTCTGGGGCCGGACAGGTCTTGCTACAATCACACCTCCTCCTCTGCCAACATATCCACCCGTACGGAACGCAGGAAGAGCGGCCGCCGACTCTCTAAAATGAGTCGCCCGCAATCAACCTCTGTCTCTGATCGCCTGAGGGGGTTCTCCAGGGCGACATCCTCTTCTACATCATCATCGCTTGAGGCAGCCTCTCCTGCCCTTCCAGAGGAGGACCCCGAGCCCACTTTAAAGCAAGTTACTGGACAGCTACTGGAGGCGATCCATGCCGGCACTTCCTCGCTGACCGGGAAAATTGAGGAGGTAAAAATCGACCTGGGCCTGCTCCGTCAGGACTTTCAGACCTTGCGAGGCAGGGTGTGTGAGGTGGAGGATCGGGTCTCTCAGGTAGAGGACACTGTTAACCCACTTCCTGACAAACTCCAGGAGCTGGAGAGAGCTGCAAGTTTGTGGACCCAGCGTGCGGATGACTTGGAGAATAGATTGCGACGAAACAACCTCCGTATCCTGGGCCTGCCGGAGCGGGCGGAGGGTGAAGATCCTCGGGCCTTTGTGGAGGGGTGGCTGAAAAATGTCCTGCCGGAGGCTCACTTCTCACCAATATTTGCAGTGGAACGGGCCCATAGGGTTCCGGCTAAACCGCCGCCTCAGGGCGCACCTCCTCGACCCTTGTTGGCCCGTCTGATTAACAGCACGGATCGGGATACGGCGTTGCGGGCTGCGCGCCAGGCCGGCGAGCTTAAGTACAACGGAGCAGCAGTGGCCATGTTTCCAGATTTCTCGGCGGCTCTCCAGAAGACCCGAGCATCCTTCGTGGCCGTTAAGAGGCGGATGAGAGAAAAGGCTATACAATACTCCATGATTTACCCAGCACGTCTTCGGGTCGTCCATGACGGCAGGTCCCTTTTCTTTACTTCACCGAGGGATGTGGAGGACTGGCTATCTCTTCTTCCTCGATCTCCGAGACGATGATCCTGACGGCGTGTGGTGAGAGGTCCGATCGGACCATACATAAGGACTTATGTATTACGGGATGCTCTTGTTTATTGCATAAGTAGTTTTATGAAAAGTGCGGTTCTGTTATTATAGTATCCTGTAGTCTTATAGTTACCTGGGCTGGCGACCCCCGGGGCGCCGGTGTATCTCATTTACTCATGTGAACCTGGCTCTGTTGAATAGTATATCTCCTAGCCTAGTGATTATCCATACCTTTAAGACAGTGCCCCGTATACCAACCACTGTGGGTGCACTTCTTCCCCCGTTAATTGTAGCCACGGTTAATTTAACAAATATTGTTTGTTTATGCCAGTAGTATGTCTCACACCCTTTAGGGGTGTAATGGTTCATTTCGTTTGTATATGGTTCTTAGGTTGCTGCACACCACTTTGTGTTTCACTCAGCCACGTGCTACACACTCATAGGCGGGTCACTTTTGGGGTCCTGAATTGCCATGATTACATTACATTCTTAGACGACCATGGCGTCCTTTAGTGTACTATCTTGGAATGTGAGGGGCCTGGGTAGCCCACGAAAGAGGTCGTTGGTTTTCTCTCAGATTAGGAGGGCTGACCCACACCTCATATGCCTTCAGGAAACTCATTTGGTTCCAGATAATTCCAGGCGACTTCAGAAGCCATGGGTTCAGTGGGCGGCTCACTCTACACACACTTCCTATTCCAGGGGGGTGTCCATCTTGGTGCATCGTAGACTCAGGTGGGAGCCAGGCCTCATTGTAAGGGACCCCGAGGGACGATACGTTTTTGTCCAGGCCTGGGTTGACTCTGTCCTGTATGTTATCCTGGGTGTGTACTTGCCACCGGCGTCTGATCTTGCTGTGCTCCAGCAGGCTGCGCAGTTTGCGACCCGATTCCCTGGGGCTATTGCATTATGTTTGGGTGACTTTAACAAAGTTATGGATATTGCATTGGATCGGTTCTCCGCGGAGCCAGGTTCCCCCTCTCTGCCTCGCCCTACTACAATGGCCGGAGTGATCCGTGAATTGGGGTGGTTGGATTTGTGGCGGGTCCGGTTTCCGGAGGCCCGCACCTTTTCCTGTCACTCTGCCAACAGACATACTCTGTCCAGGATTGACCATGCTTTTGGAAATACTAAAGCATATTCTTTGTTGCAGACCATATCCTATTTACCCAGGGCAGTGTCTGATCATTCCCCGTTGTTGGTCCAATTAAATAGTAGTACGGCTGCTAAGCCACGACAGGGTTGGCGAATCCACCCATTTTGGTTGAAACTATTTGTACCACATGATCGAATACCTGATCAACTTCAGACGTTTTTGACCATTAATTCCCCAAACACTTCTCCGCTCCTCTTATGGGAAACTATGAAGGCATATCTTAGGGGTTGTATTAAGTCCTCCATTTCCTTTGTAAAGAGGGAATCCTCGCTGTTGGAGACCACCTTGGCGACCCAGTGTGCCTCGCTCGAAGCCGCATACGTGGCTAATCCAACTGATGAGGCTAGGTCTCAATGGTTGCAGACGGGTAGACAATATCTGCATATACTGCATGACAAGGCACGTAGGTCTCTGTTTTTTAGCAAACAGAAGTTTTACGAACTCGGCAACCAGTCGAGCAGCTTTCTAGCTCAACTGATACATCAAAACACAGCCTCACCTGCAATACTACGAGTACATTCAGAGACGGGGGAGGTACTGTCCAATAGCTTGGCCATTAGTGACAGATTTTATAGGTATTACAGTGAGTTATACCTCTCCAAGCTTAGAGTCACTGACGGAGAGCTTGCCACCTATTTGGGCTTGATCCCCCTTCCTACATTGTCAGAAGACCAACGTGAATTTTTAGATTCCCCTTTTACGCTAGAGGAGCTATCGGGTGCCCTGGCAGATATGGCAAGGGGCAAATCGCCGGGTCCGGACGGCATCCCGGTGGAGGTTTATGCCCAGTATGGGGGCCTGCTTCTCCCGGTGTTGCTTGACTGTTATAACGCTGCCTTTGTGGGTCCCAGTCTCCCGGAGTCCTTTTATGACGCCACCATTATCCTGTTACTTAAGCCTGACAAGGATCCGCTGGACTGTGGCTCATATAGGCCTATATCACTGCTTAATATAGATTATAAACTCCTTACTAAAATGTTGGCGAAAAGGCTAAATTCTGTTGTTCTCGACCTTGTCCATCCGGATCAGACAGGCTTTATGCCTGGAAAATCCACATCGGATAATCTTAGAAGGGCTCAGGTGATAACTCAGATTGGGGCATCATCCTCACATGACTGGGCGATGGCTTCTTTAGATGCAACAAAGGCGTTCGACTCTGTCGAGTGGCCTTTTCTATTGCAGGTGTTGCGAGGATACGGATTTGGAGAGGGGTTTGTTACCTGGATTTCCCTTCTATACTGTTCCCCTAGAGCGGCACTGTCCATTAATGGCGCGTTGTCTTCCTACTTTCCTTTGGGTAGGGGTACAAGACAAGGATGTCCATTGTCACCGCTACTGTTTGCTGTGGCGGTGGAACCCTTGGCAATACTGCTTCGGAATGACCCCATATATAAAGGCATAGTGATAGGCACCCGGGAGGAGAGAACAGCACTATATGCCGATGACTTACTCCTGTTTATGAGCGACCCCTCCCGGTCTCTGCCCAGAGCCATGGCTATAATTGATGAATTTGGTAATTATTCTGGCCTACGGACCAATTGGACTAAGTCCTCATACATGCATATTGGCCGTGCGTCAAGTGTAGCTGAGGGGAATGTGGTATGTGGATTGACTACAGTCTCAACCTGCAAATATCTGGGCATCTTTATATCTAGGGACCATAGGTGTTTTTTGGAACAGAACATCTTTCCGCTCATCTCGCACTTTAGGGTTAAGTTTAATCTTTGGGCTACACTGCCTTTGTCGGTGGCTGGTAGAATCAACCTAGTTAAAATGATAGTACTACCCAAATGTCTATATGCTATAAGCCATTCTGCTGTGTCCGTGCCCCTTAGATTTTTTAAACAAATGGACTCCCTCATTATCTCCTTTATATGGGGAAACTCTAGATCTAAGCTTAGGTTGTCATCTCTACAACGACCAAAGCAGCTCGGGGGCACATCACTCCCTGATCTGTTTCTTTACTACCTGGCAGGACAGCTCCGTTTTATTAGGAAGTGGCTCTCATCTGATCCCCTACCGAGGTCCGAGGCACATCTGGCTCACCACCTGGGTCTGCATAATCTGTGGCCGGTGTTGGAACACCCGGCCTTGTTTAGGGGGAAATTGTTGCCCATCCATGCCCTGGCGGGACAGGTCTGGCGTCAGGCGAAAAAGGTGTCCACTTATTCTGATATACCTGCGGAGACCCCGCTTTGGCACAACCCTGGTCTGCCGACGTTATTTGCCCTGCCTGGCGCCCGGGCCTGGTCGCAGTATGGCGTGTCCTCTCTTAGTGACCTGTACATACAAGGGGTTTTTAAAACGTTTGACTCGCTAAGCTCCTCCTATGGCATCCCTAGAACGCAGTTCTTTAGATATCTACAGATTAGACATGCACTTTCTTCTCAGTTCCCGGATCGATTGGACAATATATCTGAGTATCCGCTTATCGGCATACTTCGCTCACAGGGCCCTGGGGGTTTGATATCTACTTTATATGCACATCTGATACAGGCCAAGGTGTCCACTTTGGACGCCCCGGCCTTGACGCGATGGAGCATAAATATCCCAACTCTCACAGATGAGATGTTTCAAGATATCCTTGAATCTCCTCAACATGTGTCACCTTCAGCTAACAACAAACTGATTCAAACGTATATTCTACACCAATGTTACTTGACACCTTCCCGTCTATACAAAATGGGACGTCTGCCCAACCCCGGATGCCTTAGGTGTCTTTGTCCACAGGCAGACTTTTGGCATATGATTTGGGAATGTCCGATCATACAATGTTTTTGGAAAGGGGTCGTGGATCTCCTGGCGGAAGTTCTGGCTAAACCTATACCATTAACCCCAGAGATATGCCTTTTCGGCGTATTAGATGAAGAAATATGGCAACACCATGTTAGAATCCTTTTGAGGGAGTCTTTATTTTATGCTAGGAAAGCTATCGCACTGCGATGGATGGCTCCGAAACCCCCATCAGTATCTCAGTGGAAGAAACTTGTTAATACTGTTCTTCCTTATAACCAGATTGTGTATAAAGGGAGAGGGTGCCCTCAGAAATTCCATAAGGTGTGGGGAACATGGTGCAATTCTCCGGTAACCCAATATACGGCTCCCTCATTGCGCTCTGCCATTAATTTACTCATGCCGTGAGGGGTGCGAGACACCAGGAGTATCCACGACCTCTCATTTTGGAGTGTATCCTTGTTGTTACCCTTGACTTATTGACTGCATGTTTTGTACATGATAACTGATGTATACAGTATTACGCATGTCCTGATTATATTCTTTCTGTACCGAGTCTACGTTATATGGTCCGGATGGGACGAGGACCTGGCGAGGTGGGATGTGGTGCGTTGAGTGAATTTACATTGAAATTCTCGTTTTTTGGTGCGCAACATGTTATGTATTTGTTTTGATTTCTTTTCCTTTGTCTGATACGCAATTTTCAATAAAACGAGTTTAAAAAAAAAAAAAATGTTCTATGAAACTCAGTTTTGTCAAAATTTTGGAAATTGTTCTTGTGTTCAGTTAGATATTGATTAAATCTTACTCAAAGGGGGTGTACTCCTGTATGCACTGTGTATTTGGATCCCAGTGTCCCTGGATCTCCTATATTATGTTTATTTGGGTTTTTCATGGCTATTTTATTTTATTTGCTATTTTATAGCTACTTCTGGCAGAATTGCATGTAAAGAAACCAGTATGTCAGGAATCCAGGGATACTAGCTCCTACTTACACTTGCTGCCTTAAGGTTTCCATGACCACCAAATAAACCCTGCAAAACCTGTCAGAACTTTAAGGTGCAGAACCAATCAGAGAATTGCCAATTCATGCAATTAAAAATATGTGGGGTATTTAAACCTTTCTGGAATTCTGTCATATGCCTGTGATTGTCTTACTCTGCTAGTGAATGCTCGTACTCTGACTCTCCCCTCGTTTTTGACTTCTCTTGTTGTCTCATATGTGTCATGCCTTGCGTCCTGGATCCCGAGCGGACAAGTCCATCCTGACACTCGTGGAGCTTTAGACTCCGCATTCTAGGATAGAGTTGGATAATAGGTAGTAGTTTACTTGCAGATTTAAGACCTAAATTATTCTTAGGGTATTTTGGGGAATACCTCTACCGAGAATTGCATACATTGCTATTCCATAATACTGTAATGATAATAATGTTTAGTGGGCAGTGGATCATGGACCCACTGTGCTACCAGACTAGTTTGGCTTGGGGCCACCTCTAAGGCGGTTGCTGTAGTAAACTCTCCAGTTTTCACCCATTACCTCAATAAGGAGATCTGATCTTCACTGTTGGGAGTCTGCCAAGCTAGTCCCTCTGAGGTGGACCTGGTTTGTAGCAGTTGACCTGGCGGGTCAGAACTATGGTGGAAAGCACCACAGAAAACACATACAGGTGCATCTCAATAAATTATAATATCTTTGAAACGTTCATTCATTTCAGTAATTCAATTCATAATCAGCAGTCTTCCATGATTGTGTGTCCTACTGAACCAGACTGAGGGACCATTTTAGGCTTAGGAAACCTTGGCAGGTGACACACTGAATTTAAAATACTGAACTGTTTTACAGTATTCTAATTTTCTTAGATTTGGGTTTTCATTACCTGTAATCCATAATCAACATTTACAGAAATAAAACACTTGAAATAGAACACTCTGTGTGTAAAGAATCTAGAAAATATAGGAGGTCACTTTTTAATTTAATTACTGAAATAAATAAATGTTTCAACGATATTCTAATTTATTGAGATGCACCTGTAATAATAATAATAATAATAATAATAATAATAATAATAGTCCTTTAATAGTCCCACAATGGGGAAATTCAGTGTGTTACAGCAGCAAAGATAAGATAAGATAAGCAGATACAAATACAAATACAACATGTACAGGAATGTTCCAAGGTGAGAGGCATTACATTAATAGCAGACAGGCAGATAGGACGTAGCGGGGGGGGGGGGGGGGGGGGGGATTTAACAGGCAGAGAGATATTTCAGTTCTCTGTATGTAATGATCTCCGCTTAGGTCGGTGTTGGTTGTACAGCCTAACCGCGGTGGGGAGGAAAGACTTCCAATAGCGCTCCTTCTCACACCTAGGGTGGAGCAGTCGGTCACTGGCAGTACTGCCCAGCACAATCACAGTCTCATGCATGGGATGGGACTTCTTCTTCTGCATGGAGCTCACCACGGACAGTACCCTTCTGTCACCCACCACCTGCACTGGGTCCAGTGGGCCCCCCAGGACAGAGCTGGCCCTTCTAATCAGCTTGTCAAGTTTATTTCTGTCCCTGGTTGATATGCTGCTCCCCCAGCAGGCCACTCCAAAGAAGATGGCTGATGCCACTACCGAGTTGAAGAAAGTCCTAAGAAGTGCCCCCCGGATTCCAAAGGCTCTCAGCTTCCTAAGCAGGTAGCGCCTGCTGTGGCCCTTCCTGTACAGGGCCTCCATATGATCTGCCCAGTCCAGCTTATTATTAAGGAGAAAACCCAGGTACTTATAGGTGTTCACAATCTCGATGCCCGTCCCCAGGATGTCCACTGGTTTTGGAGGGCATCTGCCTTTACGGAAGTCCACCACCATCTCCTTGGTCTTCCCCGCGTTAATCTTTAGGTGGTTCTGGAGGCACCAGTCCACAAAAAACTGGTTCAGTTCTCTGTACTCCCTGTCATCATCGTCTGTGATGAGGCCTACTATTGCAGAGTTGTCAGAATACTTCTGTAGGTAGCAGCTAGATAAGTTGCACCTAAAATTAGCAGTGTACAGTGTGAAGAGGAAAGGGGCGAGAACCGTACCCTGAGGTGCCCCCGTATTACAGATCACGGTACCTGACACACAGTCTTGGGCTCTCACGTATTGAGGTCAATTTGTGAGGTAGTCTTCGATCCAGTTGGAGAGGTGGTGGTCCACTCCAGCAAGGCCCAGCTTGTCTCTCAGTAACCTGGGCTGTATGGTGTTAAAAGCACTGGAGAAATCAAAGAACATTATTCTCACCGTGTTCCCTGGTTTTTCCAGGTGAGACAGAGCCCTGTGCAGAAGGTGGATGATGGCATCATCTACCCCAATGCCCGGTCGATAAGCAAACTGGAGAGGGTCCATAGAGGGTGAAGATGTGTGAGAACCAATCTCTCTAAGATCTTCATCAAGTGGGATGTCAGTGCTACAGGTCTGTAGTCGTTGAGGTCCATAGGGTGAGGTTTCTTTGGAACTGGTACCACACAAGAAGATTTCCATAATTCAGGGACTATTTCCTGCCTCAGGCTCATATTATACATATATGTAATTATACCACACAGCTGGTCCCCACAAGTCTTAATTAGCCTTGCACTGATGTCATCTGGCCCTGCGGCTTTCCTCGCATTGATCTTTTTCATCTCCTTCCTCACCTGGGCCCGTGTGAAGGTCAGACTGTGGTCAGATAAAGACAGATTTCTGGATTTACTGGTCTGTTGGGAAGTAGCCACATGGGGTGAATGGGGTGAAGTCATTGTGGTGAGGGGAGCTGAAGGACATGCTGGGGTGGGAGGAGCTGGTGTGTGATCAAATCTGTTGAAGAATAGGTTTAATTCATTAAGCCAGTTAACATCTGCCTCAATCTGGCAGACAGACTGTTTATGACCCGAAATTGACTTAAGCCCCTCCCAGACCCCCCTTATGTCTTTTCTTTCCATTTGCTTTTCCATTTTTTTCCTTATAACTGGCTTTTCCTTGCCTGATTAGATGCCTCAGCTCCTTTTGTACTTTCCTCAACCCCTCCTTATCTCTTGTCCTGAATGCCATCTTTTTCTCCTTAAGTAGTGTTTTTATCTCAGAGTTAATCCATGGTTTGTTGTTGGAGAAGCACCTCACCACTTTTGTGGGTACTGTGTTGTAAGAACCAAGACAGACATAACAGGTGTACAGGCTAAAAACAGTCCAGGAAACAGGACTGAACAGATTATACAGATAACTGCTATACAGATAACTTCTATTTTTAAACAGGAATCCAGGACAAGACATAATATGGGTAACAGGTACAGAGATCAAAAACCACAGGTAGCAAGGACAGAAGCAAAAAGGTTCACAGGAAAAGAAGCAAACTAGGACTTAAACAGAAATGAAAGACAGAGACTATATCAAAACAGACAAAACAGAAGCATGCCTGCAAACAGAACAAGACCAGGAACTGAACACAACACAAAGCTCAGTGAGACTAAGAGAGAAGACTTTTTTAAATTCGGTTTATTGAAATTTAAACACAGAATATACAATGACACTATAGTGGAATACATGCACACAAGCAAAATAAAAATCAATACCACATAGTATAAGTTCAAAGTATAAAATCAAGTACATAACATAACCCAAGCCCTGCTTCCTCCCATGCGGCTACCAGATACAAGTGAATGAATCAGTCAAATCAGAAAAGTGGGCTGAAACCCTTTCAAGAGTTCCAAAAGTACCATGCAGTATACTTAACAGTCATACAATGACCTAATGGGTAGGTGTCTCTTGTTTATAAATGGACTACATGATTGAAAAAAAAACGCTTTGCCAACTTATCTTTGTTTAAGGTCATGTTTAGCCAATCCATACTAAATAGGTGTTCCCCTTTTGTAAGAACTAGGGTGAAAGGGACTGAGGCTGGATTTGCCCACTGCTCCGTATTATAAAAAACCCCTGTCTCTGAGAGAAATATAAAAAGTGCAGCAGCCATAATGGAGACAAATTGATAGAATGTCAGGAATCTCAGCTGCTGTTGCTTTAAGGTTACCATGTTGATATGTGAAGCTTCTGCAGTATTCAGGGTTCTCATAGGCTTATCAAATTAGCAGGTGAGGAGGCTTATTTAAACCCACTTCCTTCTCTGCCAGATGCCTAATATTTGGCTGTACTTAGTGTGGCTTCCATATGCTGATCATTTGTACTGGACTGCTCTATATTGACCTATTCCTTGTTACTGGAAATCCGCTTGTCTTCTGATTTTGGCTTTGATGTTACCTCTTGGAACTGTCCTTTGGATTGTTACTGGAAATCCACTTTTCTTTTGATTTTTGATTGTAACGTTACCTCTTGGACTGACTTTTTGTTTGGAGGTTCACTCTCCTTATTTATCCTTCTGGTTCTGATTTGCCTTTATTAAGTTTATTGTGGGTTTTGGTTTGACTGATTGTGGAGCGTTTACTTCTTGTACCAGTTTCTGTGGTGATAACTTGGGCCCCGAATTCAGCACAAGTCCATCTGGCTTCGCGGCTGGCACAGCTGAAGGATTGTGGGTATCTGGGATCTATTTCACTGTGCTGTATAAGATTTAAACAGCTAGTTCTACTGCTCTCTGTTATCAGCCAGTTCCCTCAATTTATGATATTTGCTCCAGAGACTCTATCATAACATAGGACATTTGAAGGCCTATATAGCCAGAGAACAGACTGTCCAGCAAGTCCCTGAAGATATTTTGACTTTTGATGAAAACTCAGGTACCTTTTAAGAGGGACATATGTGCTCATGACTAGGTAACAGTATTGCCTCTATATAAGTCACTATATAAGTCAGACCACATATGGAATACTGCTCACAATTTTTGGTATCTGTTTATAAGAAAAACATACCTGAACTAGAGCGAGTGCAGAGGATGGACACCAAAGTAATTAAGGAATGAGTGGATTAGAGTACAAAAACAGGTTATCAAATTTGGGATTATTTAATTTGAACAAAATACCGCTTAGGGGCAACCTAATTACAACTACACTACTAAATACAATGTACAAATACATGAATGGAAAGTACAGAGTCTCTTTACACCTAAGCCAGTAACCATGACATCTGCTACATGAGATGAGATTAGGGAATTGCTGCCACAAGGGACTGAATGCTAAATTCAAGAAGGGACTGTATGCCTTTCTTAAAAGTGAAAATCTCACAACAGTTTTGACTCCAACATGATTTAATCTTGACTGGGCATTGCTGATAACGGGGTCCCCCTATGAACCCCACCACCACCTTTGATACCCAAACTGCTGGGCCTAAATGCCTTCCCCCTCTTTTCCAGCCTCGACCCCTGCCCCCCAGCTCTCAAACCCCCCACCCCTTAGAAATAAACCAAGACCAAAGGGTTGGATTAAATCGGCCACAGCAGCCGTATTTATTAACAAACAACAAATAAATAACAACAAGTATAACTTATTATAATTTGCATAACTTAAAATAATTTAACAATAAACGCTTAACCTGGGTAAGAGTCCTTGGAGCTACAAAAAAACTATCAATCCCCCGGCCTGGCGCTAACATAACCACACCATAAATTTACCACCAGCCGCGACCACCGGCTCGGCGGCACCATGAATAAAGACGAACTCCTTCTTCCATGTACCAGCTCCCAGGGCCAATTTACCCTGTAACCGTTCACCGTGCGCCAGGCCATCCACCAAAATGTGCAATTACCACCAAATGTATAGGTGGAGCCTACCTTTGACTCCACCCTTTTAGCCAATTGACCACCAACTCCAAGGACCCCACCCGCCACTGCGAGCACGCCTTAATCCCTTAAGCGTGAGAGACCCGCCACACTTCCAGGGCCCTCTCAACACCCTCCTGGATACCTAGTGTCCACAAATCTATACCCACCGCATTCAGATGGACCCTGTCCCGCAACCAAAACTCCCCCTCCCCAGACTCCAACTCCTTGTGCCGCACGCACACACCGCCGTTCCTGGACACAAACCCCGCAACAGCCCGGTTAACCTTAATCCTGGCCTTGTTGAGCCTTTCAACAGACCTAGCCTCCCGCCATGTTTTTCTCGGTACAATATCGGACCACACGGTAACAATCCCCGGAAACATGGACCACAACCTCAACAGGTCATACTTTATGTCCCTCACTAAATCGCGAAAGGGACGAACCCCCAGGTCATTGCCACCAGCATGTATCACGATAATGTCCGGAGACCGATCCAACCTCGTGCACCTGTGGATTTCGGGCATGACCCGACTCCACACCATACCTCGGACTCCAATCCAACGTACAACGACCGCAGCCCTGTCAAACCCCAGTTGCCGACCATTCCGCCGCACGCCGGCCCTCTCCGCGCCCCAGAACACAAAAGAATGGCCGAAGATCCAGACTAACCGAGCAGGAGGGCCTACGAAAGAAGAAATAAAGTAGGGGGAGGGCGGAGAAAATACCCAATAACACAATGATTCACATTTGGGCAAGGTGTGGACGTATGTATGATCTATACCTCTGCGATTCCCACCTACCGATACGTCGGACCACCTCCGAGCTCAACCCCCAACTAGCTGCTTCAGTCGCTGCGCCAATGCGAAAAGAGTGTGGAGCATATCGAGAGGCGTCAAGGCCCAGCGAGTCCAAACAACCCCTAAAAACAGCCGAGAACTGATAACGGGAAAGGAACGAACCATCCTCATGACGCAGGAGGGGAACGCCCGCAGAAGCTGGAACCAACCCCCGAAAAACAAGCAAACAACGCACCGGGCACATATCTGACCCTACAACCGCACCCAGGCGCAGATACTTCCCTGCCCCCGCCTGATCCGTCTTAGACCTGCGAACCCTGACCACTAGGACCCCTTCCTCCATGTACACATCATCCACCTGTAAACCACCCGGCCGCTTAGTCGACACGGACACCAACTCACCCACCCTGAGAGCCCCGAAAAAAGCTAGAGAAAAAGCCAGGTGAAACAAAACGCATTCATAGTGCGAAGAACAAAAACGGCCCAGTTCCAACCCCAAACGCTCCAAAAGCTGAAATGTAACCGGGCGCCGTGTGTCACTACTTCCCCTGCCCCTGCGGAACCCCTTAAGCGCATGTTGAACCAAGAAATGTTTGGTAAAGTCCGCCGAACCCCTCAACTTGAAACCAAATGCCAACGCCGCTACCGCACCATTAACTTTCGCCACGGACCATCCATCTGAAGACCAACGGCTTAACAAGAACAATAAAGCCCCAACCCTATCCTCATCAGTATGTACCTGACCTAAATCTCCCACCCAATCCTCCCAAAGCTGCCAAGCCCTTGAATACTTATCCCAGGTGCCGGGGGCCAACGATGCCTGAATCAATGTCCCTGCTTTTCGCAAACCAAGTCCCATAATTCTGGAGGACATGGAATCCCTTCCACTTCCGCCTCCGGAGCCAGGGTACGAAACCGCTCCCACTGGAAACGAGACAAAGAATCAGCAACGTCATTTTTAACCCCCGTAACATGCACTGCCACCACCCATGCATTCAGGCACAAGCAACGCAATACTAAACGCTGAAGCAACTTGATAACTGGAGGAGAAGACGCAGTCACATTATTAATGGCCGACACAACTGACATGTTATCACAATGAAACCTAACTTTTTTATCCTGGAACGCCCCACCCCATATGGACACCGCGACTAAAATCGGGAATAACTCAAGTACAGTCAAATTCCGCGTCAGACCTTGTTCACGCCACGACGCAGGCCAAGGAGCGGCGCACCACTGCCCCCTGTAATAGGCCCCAAAACCGTGGCCCCCTGCCGCATCCGTAAAGAGGTCACAATCGAACACATCGATCACTGCTGACTGGACCAGTGATCTACCATTGAACTGGTCTAAAAATGTATCCCATACTGCCAGGTCCTCCCGATGTATCACCCCCAGCCGAATAAAGTGTCGTGGATTTGACACCCCTTTCATGGCCCCTGCCAGCCGGCGACAAAAAATCCTAACCATGGGGATAATGCGGCAGGCAAAATTTAAACTGCCTAACAATGACTGGAGGTCGCGCAACGTAATTTTTCGCATGTGACGAGCACGCCTCACCCTCTCCCTAAGATCAACCAGCTTGTCACCAGGCAACCGGAACTCCATTGCCACAGTGTCAAGCTCTATGCCCAAGAAACTCAATCTAGTGCACGGACCCTCAGTCTTTTCCGGTGACAACGGTACCCCAAACTTACCGGCGACCCACTGCGTGGTTGCCAGCAAAACCGCGCATACATCGGAGCCTGCCGGACCTATACAGAGGAAATCATCGAGGTAGTGTATCACTGACTCAACCCCCGACACCTCCCGAATTACCGACTCTAAAAAGGTGCTGAACGCCTCAAAGTATGCGCACGATATTGAGCAACCCATAGGAAGGCAACGATCCACGTAATACCCGCCGTCCCAGTAGCAGCCCAGTAACCTAACGCTGTCAGGGTGTACCGGCAGCAACCTGAACGCCGCCTCCACATCCGTCTTAGCTAAGAGGGCCCCTGGACCGCAACGCCGTACCCAATGCACAGCTGCATCAAACGAGGTATATACTACCGAACAAAGCTCGGGTGCAATACCATCGTTGACCGACGCTCCTTTGGGATAAGACAAATGATGTATGAGCCGAAACTGATTCGGCTCCTTCTTCGGCACCACCCCCAAAGGAGATACAATTAAACCTTCCAAAGGGGGTGATGCGAAGGGGCCCGCCATGCGCCCCAAGGCCACCTCCTTCCCCAGTTTTTTGGACACCACCCCCGAGTGTTCCGCTGCCGACCTCAAGTTAGTTATACAAAAGGGGACTGTGTGCGTCGGCAGGGGAATCCTAAAACCCTCCCTAAAACCTTCTACCAGAAACTTTGCACTCTCCCTGTTAACATAACTATTTAGGTACGGAAGCATGGCTTCCAGCTTCACCGGCGTCTGCCCCTTGTCCACTATTAGGCAAGGCCTTGGTCCTTTGTTTGCGCAAGCAACGTGCCGCACCATGGGACACCCCTCCGCAGAATGAACAGGCATGTTTGAATCTACAGTTGAAGCCAAATTTACATTGGGTTTCATTGAACTGCCAACACAGCCCGTAACGTTGCTGGGCCTGTGCACCTGCCCCCCCCTGAGCCGTAACTGAGACCACCATGGCCGGTTCCACCGGCCGCCCCGGGAAAGGACTGGCCAAAGCGAGCTGGCGCCATAACCCGAAGCCACAAACCTATATCTTTCTGGTCCCACCGTATGCTGGGCCGAACCGCCTTACGCTGACGGAACTGCTCATCATACCGCAGCCATGTCTGACCCCCATACACCCGATACGCCTCACCTATAGAGTCCTGATAGCAAAAAAGCCCCGAACAGTTGTCAGGAGCCTTTTCACCAATGACACTCGCTAAAATGGCAAAGGCCTGAAGCCAATTAGCAAAAGTCTGTGGAATCAGGCGCCACCTACGTTTTTCTTCCTCCTCTTTTTTGCTATCCTCCTTCTTACTCTTGTCTAAGTTAAATTTAGCTAAAGGGAGCAAGGAGAAGATTTCGACGTACTCGTCCTTCCAAATCTTCTCCCTCACTTCCTTTTTTAAATGCGCCCCTAGAGGACCCTCAAAACACACATAAACCTCCCCCCGAGCCCTGTCGTCTAGCCTCACCGAATCAACCTTCTCTTTATCTGTCTGGACAGACACTGTGACACCCGCCGGAGCCCCTACCACCGGCGCACTCTGTGACGCTACTGACTGAACCGCAGGAGGGACCCACGCCGCCACCGGGGAACCGCTAACACTCTGTTCGCAGCACGACAGTAGCTCCCTCACGCTACCCAATAGCTCCCTAATCCCCTCAGAAGCTACACCACCACCCACTGGGGACTCCGGCCTATCTATCCCTAACCCCTGGGACATTAGAATAGGAGGAAACGGACACGACAATGAATGGTACTCACCAGACTGCGTAGGTGCTGTGGGCCCACCAGTCGACGGTCCTGCATCCTGCTGACCTGGGTCGCTGTACAGGAGAACGCTGGCGCCTGTTGATTGTTGAGAACCATCCCGCTGACAGCTGCAGAACGACCGACATCCCTGGGAAGGTTGACCTGCACCCGCGTATGCACTTGAAACCACTGGATGCACCTCGGACCGGGGCTGTGGTGCCGTGAAGGAGGGGCCAGCGCCGTGCTGCTCGTCGTTCAGAATTTCCCGCTGCTGTACCGAGGGCACTTGGAAAGCCGGAACCGACGGGACTTGAAGACACGGTCCCCCTCCCGCTGGAGCATCACAGGAGGGGACCGCTGCACCACGTGCTGTAGCCATATGGAGACTGGATGTGGAGGTCCCCCCACTAAGGCCAGTGGCAGGGATCTCCACCTCCGCAGGGGCCAGGCGACTGGCAGGATTCCTCCCAGACCGGGACCTCCGCCCCTGAGCAGTGGAGCGGGGTGCCCGGCCTGGAGGGGCCCGAGAGGGACTCCTATGTCGCCGGGCCCTAGGGGGCTCATCAGGGCTCAAACGTGCTGGCGGGCGAGTCCTGCGTGGCCGCCGCCGCTCAGACGCCTCCGGGGGTAGTGAAGGGTTAATGGGGGGGGCGGCAGGCTGCATAATATCAGCCAGCCGCTCCTGCAGCCAGGCCTCACCATGGACGCCGGCAGCAGCTCTGATCTGCTCCAGGATGGTATCGAGGGATGCCATTACAGTGAAAAGGTGGGGGGAGGGAGCTGACCGCTCGTTAGCATGCCGCGCAGCTCCCGGAATGGCCGCTTCCCGGGCTGCGCGGCATAGTCAATTCGAACGGGGTTAAGCCCCCGCCCCCAATTATTCGCGCCCTAGCGCGTTATTGGTCCCCCTACAGCCCGCCCCCAGTCAAGATCCCTGCGCTTTACTGCGCAGCGCTCCGGTCTCCCCGGACTCAGGTAAGACATGGGTCAATTGGCATCTCCTGGGAATTTTGCCTTCTTTTGGATCAACACTGTGATGAGTTATGTATAAATTGTAGTGTGTGTGAATTTTATTCATTATTGCAGTCTGGTCATGATTGTACTGTGTGTGTGAATGTCAAATTTACAATATACATCTGAGGATGGAGATAATTAACTAGGTCCAAGATGTTAATTCAGTTGCAAGCAATCAAACTAAATGCCAAACGGCCACATGGCTTTATGTGGGGGATAGGTGAGAAATCCCAGCTAGATAGTTGGAGTCTGGATTGGTGTCATAATTCATATTTATAACTCCTGCGTGCAGGATTATGGTTAGGGCACCCATACCTGTCTATGATACTGAATATGTGGGCTGTTAACGTTCATAACTGCCCCAAATTACATATCAGCTAAAGGGATTATGATTTCATCTTCATGTTTTGTATGCCCGGGCTTTGTAAAAATATTTGCCATCACTTACCAGGCATATCATCCCTATTGGAGGTACCCACCCAGAGTTATACTCTAAAAAGAATCTGTTTCTTTTTTTTTTTTTTCTAGACTATTTGCTTGTATGTTATTACATTATTTTCTTTTGTAACTAAGTACTGTACTTTATGTGTATATTAAGTCTTAAAATTTAATAAGATTTCACTGTGTTGTTCCAGAGAGTGCAGGTGTGAGTGGTCTGGGTATAAGTGGCAGCTGGTTTTAGCTATTTATGTGGATGACTGTATGTTGGGGATGGTTCACTCTTTTGTAGCCTAGTGTGATAGGTGTGTGGAAGCGGAGTCCCCTTTATGATTGTGCAGGTTGGTGGGTTGTTTGGATCCATGAAAAACATGATTACATGCTAACTATACACATATTACACCTTAAAATAAACAAGAAAATGTCTCAAAATAGAATACTATCCCTCTTAATTATTGTAGTTCTAAAAGTGTTGCCCAAACCACTACAGTTAGTAGATAGCTATTTATCTCTCAGTTTTACACCATCTCACCTTTTCTGCTGAGCTACCTATAAACATTCAAACCTTCTACCACAGATGCACACAACTACGTAAAACTCTTTTTTACTTACACCTGACATTTTTCTCTCTATTTCCCACTGTTAGATCTCCTTTCTGTCACCAGACAACCGTGCTAATGTATATAAGCCCTTAAATCTGAAATCAATGTACCTCATATCTGCCCCTCAAAGCCCTCTCTCCTGGAACACTGCACTATGGAATGCATGCTCCATCTGTAACAAACTACACTCACAAGTTCTTACAAACTTTCTTTTCTGGGTCTGACTGAGACATGGTTGACACTACCAGCCCTGCTGTATTCTCTTATGGCAGCCTCCAGTTTTCCTATACTCGCCTGAGCAACAAATATGAGAAGGAGTTGGCCTTCTCTTATCCTATACCTGCTCATTCAGAAATGGACCCAGAGACCTTAATTGTCTTGACATTCAAATACTCTCTCTACCAGTTATCCACAATATGTATCCTGCTGAGCTATCCCTGAGATGACATCCACCTGTCCAACAACTTGGCAAACTTATTGGGGTATTCCAGATCAGGAATAGCCTCCCTGACACTCTTCTCTCTACCCCTCTTCCTTAAGCTGGTTGCACACGACCGTGTGCTAACCGGCTGCCGTGAATGAACGGCATGGACGGTGCACTGCCTAATGCAGTGTCCATCTTAAACTAAGTGCATATTAAACAAAATGCATTTACTCATGGCATGAATCTGATCTTCACTCTTCTTCTCATCATACAGGTACATATTCTCTTCAACCCAACTCTGCTTGCTGTGTATCTACCTTCAACTGATCCTGTATCTACCTGCAACTGATCCTATAACTTTAAATAGTACATATTATCTTCAACCCATCTCTGTCTGTTTAGTGAACCCTATCCTAGCATTTCATCCAGGCTGTATTTTTTCAATTCCATGTGTCCTTATCTTTCCTAGTGTCAGTCTTTTGATGCTCAGTGATTTTATGGTAGTTCCTTGGTCAGTGTTTATTGGAATCTACACAGGCCAGTCTCCTCATGTGCCACAATTTGTTGATTAATTGGTTAACAACTTAAATTAGTGCTAGTTATGAAGCTCTGCATCCCTATATAAGTAGATACAGCTTATGGGGGAAGCATTTCCAATGCAGGAGGGCATTTCCTAATGCAGTGTCCATCTTAAACTAAGTGCATATTAAACAAAGTGCACTTACACATGACATTTAGACAGGGCAGGAGACAAACCATGGAAGAACATCAGGTAAACTTATACCCAAAACAACAAGCTTTAACACATGGTAAGACAGAGCTGCACTGTCACTTACTATGTTAGAAATTGTCTTCCTGCAGACCTCCCCTCCATCTCTACCACCAGTGCACACTATCCACATCAGTCCTTGTCTTCTTCCTTTTCCATGTACAGTTCTCACACACTTTTCACTCTCTTTACCCACCCTAATCCCTATACTTCTTTTAGCAGTGAAACCAAACATAAACATCCACATAAATCACTGAACCACCTTCTGTCTCTGTCCATTTTGCTCCTCCTAGCTGCTGGGGACATCTCTCCAAACCCTGGCCCTCCATATTTCCCTAATTTATTCTCTTCCTGCACGCATAGAAATCCTACAAACCTCATCAATATTTACCATGTTCCCTCTCCTTATCTTTCTCCTGTCTCTTTTAACTGTTCTCTCTGGAACGCCCACTCAGTGTGTAACAAACTAGAATACTACATTAATGACTTATTCCTCAGTAAATCTCTCAACCTGCTCGCCCTTACTGAAACCTGGATCCAGCAGTCTGATACAGTGTCCCTTGCTGCTATGTTTCATGGTAGCCTACAATTCTCACACACTTCTAGGCCTGACAACAGGAAAGGTGGAGGGATAGGGATACTTCTGTAACCACAGTGCACTTTTCAGGCCATCCCACTGGTACCCTCACTTACATTCCCCTCATTTGAAGTCCATGCTATCAGACTTTTCCGCCCACTCTCCTTACGTGTAGCTATGCTCTACCATCCACCTGGCTCACCCTACCAATTTCTGGATCACTCCGCTTCTTGGCTTCCCCTCTTTTTATCCAGTAAAATTCCTACCCTCATCATGGGTGACTTTAACATCCACACTAACACCCCTGTCTCCCCAGCTGCCTCATAGTTTCTCTCAATAACCACTTATTTTGGTCTTTCACAACTTTTCTCTTCCACCACACATGTAGATGGCAACACCATTGATCTTGTCTTCCATCGACTCCTCACAGTTTCTAAATCTACTAACTCATCTCTGACATTCTCTGACCATAACCTTCTGTCTCTCACCATCAGTGATTCCTCTCCTTTACAGGACACACCTACTCATCATACATATAGGAATTTACGTGCTATTAACACTCAGCACCTCTCAGACACTCTACAGTCCTCTCTGTCCCCCATCTCTTCACTCTCCTGTCCCAATCTGGCCACCAGTCACTATAATGAAACCCTTAAGAGTGTATTGGATGAGGTGGCTCCCCCCTCGAAAAGTTAGACACAGGAAGCAGCAACCCTGGCACACGCCACAGACACGTTTTCTTCAGTGGTGCTCTAGGTGTGCCGAACGTCTGTGGAGAAAATCACGTACACCTGCAGACTTCCTCCACTTCAAATTTATGCTTAAATCCTATAGCTCTGCTCTAATTTTCCCATCCTCTTTCAAACATACTGTCATAACCCCACTATTGAAGAAATCCTCCCTTGACCCGTCCTGCGCTGCTAACTATCGACCTGTATCTAACCTCCCCTTCATCTCCAAATTCTTGCAACGCTTGGTCTATTCTCATTTAATCCGCTATCTTTCTGCTAACTCTCTTCTTGACCCCTTACAATATGGCTTCCGCACTCTGCACTCTACTGAAACGACCCTCACAAAAGTCTCCAATGATCTCCTGACAGCTAAATCCAAAGGTGACTTCTCTCTTCTTATTCTTCTAGATCTCTCAGCAGCATTTGACACTGTTGACCATCAACTCCTCCTCACTATGCTCCGTTCTGTCGGCCTCACGGACAACGCACTCTCCTGGTTCTCCTCTTATCTCTCTCACCGCACTTTCTGTGTAACATTTGCAGGCTCTGTTTCTTCCCCTCTTCCTCTTGCTGTCGGGGTTCCTCAGGGCCTAGGCCTAGGCCCCATGCTCTTCTCCCTCTACCCGGCCCCCATTGGACAAACTATCACCAGATTTGGCTTCCGGTACCATCTTTATGCTGATGACACCCAATTATATACGTCATCCCGTGACATCACCCCTGCACTAATACAGAACACCAGTGACTGTCTCAAATATCATGTCTTCACTCTATCTGAAACGGAATCTCTCAAAGTCTGAACTACTGCTGTTTCCACCATCTAATAGATCTGTCCCTGATATCTTCATTCATTGTCTCCGGCTTTAACATAACTGCTAGGCAGTATGCCCGCTGCCTTGGGGTTATGTTTTACTCAGACATTTCCTTCACCCCCCCCCCATATCCAATCACTCGCACGCTCATGTCATCTCCACCTCAAAAATTTCTCCAGAATACGCCCTTTCCTTACCAGAGATACACTAAAGACACTTATTGTTCCCCTATATTGACTCTCGCCTTGACTACTGTAACTCCTTACTAATCGGTCTTCCCCTTACTAAACTCTCCCCTCTCCTGGCCAGGCTCATCTATCAGTCTAGACGGTACAGCGATGCCTCCGGTCTGTGCCGGTCACTACATTGGCTGCCTATGCAATACAGAATACAATATAATCTTATCACCCTCATACACAAGGCTCTCTATAATGCTGTACCTCCCGACATTTCCTCCCTCATCTCTATCTATCGCCCAAACCTTGCTTTCCGTTCACTCAAAGACCTAAGACTAACATCCTCCCACTCCCATATCCAAGACTTCTCCCGAGTTGCACCACTTCTCTGGAATACTCTATCCCGGACTATCAGATTAATCCCCAATTTCTACAGCTTCAAGCGCAAACTAAAGACATATCTTTTCAGACAGGCCTATCACAACTCCTAATGTAAACCCTTCTGTAGTTAGAATCCCTAAAATGTACCCTCCTCTGTTCACGCTCCCACATTGCCTGACAGGATATGATGCCGTTTCAGACTTTATATGTCCAGACACCATCTACACGTTGAAGGACACGACTGGTGATGGCTCATACAACTTTATATATGTGTAATGACAGTAACCTCTATTACAAAATTGTCTGACCATTGTATAAGCAATGCTACCTCCAATGCTGCACCTGCTACCTCTTGTGTCACCCACTCGACCTCATAGATTGTAAGCTCTTGCAAGCAGGGCCCTCAGTCCCATTGTGTGAATTGACTATTTCTTTGTAATGTATCTTTTATGTCTGTACTTGAATCCTACAAATTGTACAGTGCTGCGGAATATGTTGGCGCTATATAAATAAAATGTATTATTATTATTATCGCACGGGGGGACACAAGGATATCATCCGTGTGCCGCCCGTGCACCCGCCATGCTTCTGCGGCCCCTTTCATTAAATGAATAGGAGCTGCGGAAGCAGGGCCACAAAATCGGACAGGAATAGGACCTGTTCCATATTTTGTGGCTTGGACTGTCAGTCCGCACACGTGTTCGGGTCCAAAAACCCGGATAGCACACGGTTGTGTGCAAGGGGGCTAACAGTTATCCAGCTCTCTGCTTGTCCATCCGGAACACCCAGGCTTCCATCCCCATCTCCATCACCATCTGCCCCAGTGAGAATCTGCTCATTTAGATCAAGAATCTGAGCATCAAGATGAGCATTTCTCTTACATCCTGCGTAACAATAGTTCCCCTCAAATGGCTGTTCCAGGAAGGCATACATTGCACAAGATGTACTCTGAGTTACATTGTCACCAAAGGAGTTCATCCTATTGGGGGTATGTTAGAGAAACAATTAAAAAAAAAAAGTTAATTATCTGCCAGGTGTGCTTAATTTAAAGTCACTGAATCAAAAGTCACACTTAAGACACTTCACACTTTAGACAAATGCACACTCTCATGCTCCCACACTCACTTAGATGCTTGTTTTAAATAGGCTTTTGCCAGTGCTCCTGCACTCCAAGTTTGTGCTTTGGTAGCAAACCCATGCATGCTTCAAGAGTTGATGATTGTCACTGAAAGAAAAGCCAATCCAAGGAAAATTTCAGCAGTTACAAACAAGCGGCTCTAAACTGCAAGAATGCACTCACCTCTGCAAAACTTCCTGCAGTTTTCTTTGCATGTAACATTGATGGTGACCACGTGGTGGAAGCTGTTCTTCTTTCAGACCTTGTTGCATGTCTGTAAGTGTTTCTGGTAATATACTGTATGTCCAAACAAAGACAACACCAGCCGTATTAAGAGTGCCAGCCCAAGGATACAAGCAGGTCCAGTATAAAAAATATCAAAATAGACAAAAATAGGTGGCACTCCAAAGAATTGGTGTAAAAAAGTGTTTGTTTTTTTTTTGTTTTTTTTACTCCATACACAAAAGCAACATTTCACCTCATACCTGACCATTTTTCAAGCAGTGACTGGCATATACAAACAGCTTTTTATAGTGTTCAGAACAATTGATAATTAAATAGCAATCATGTAAAAAAGTGACAAATCTCAAAATGACATATAGTGTGTAATAGAATTTCATATACTGTATAATATATAGTGTAATAAGTGTCAATACAAAAACATAAAATCTGCGTACAAAAACATACATATACATATGTAAAAATTGCATAAAATTACCTAAGTACCAATAATATATTATAATTTAAGACAGGTGCAATAATATTAGGGATCATTAGAATACCTTTAGGAATGCAGTTGTTAGGGAATCGGCTGTTGCGCAATTCCCCTGTAGCTGCTGCTGAAACCTGGGAGGAAGGGAATGACAGAGACGGTGAGTCCTAAACTCAACCCAGCCCCTGTCCCTATCTACTTGCCTCACTGTCCTAATGACAGGGACAACTGGGCGACAGTCCCTTCTCTAGCTAAGTGTAAACACAAAACCCAGACAAGACAACACAACACAGAAGAGGAGTCAGCAAGCCAAGGGTCAAAGCCAGAGAGACAAAGCAGTACCAATCGCAATCCAAAAGAGTAGTCAAAAGCCAAAAAGCAGAGGTCAGTAATGCAATAAAGAGCAAGGAGAAACGCTTAGCAAGGACAGAGTCACAATAGCCAGCAACTATGTGTGGACTGATGGTCAGTTTAAGGAAGTCCAGAACCTGCCTCAGGCTTGATTGGCAGATAGGCTGTCAATCACAAGCACACAAAAGTTAACTCCATGTCCTTACCAGAGGACAATAGCACTGGCTGAGCTGACACACTGCAATGAATCCTCAGCAGTGCTATAACAACAGGAGTAGAGGATTATATATGGACACACCTCCTGCGCTGTAGCATGCAGCGGGAGGATGGCACAGAGGTCCGAACAGGCAGGGATGTTACACCAGTATAGGGCATAAACATTCACATGTTTCTGTCAGCGTCTCAAACGATCAACCGCGCATACGTGAATAGTACAAAAGAATCATAGATCCTCATAGTCACGTGACATACCGCGCACACACAATAGCCAATCTGAGGTTGAGAAAGCCATTTTGGTATAGTATAATAGAGCGGATATTCACGCATGGGTACTAAATGGTTGAAGTTATAATCGCCACCTTGAAACAGTAAATGAACCAGCAACTCTCGGTCTATATATATTCCAAGTTGTATAAACCATATAGAAAAGGGAGAGAGAGAGTTTTTCAAAGGGATCATAGTTGTTTAGACTAAGGCTAGGTTCACATCCGCGTTTGATAACAGTTCGGGGATTCCATCCCCTATTCCGCTTGAAAATAGTAAAATCTTTCAATGCAAAGTATATATGAAACTTGCATAAAATCTCACTACTGTTTAAAATGTATGCACATAAAATTATGTAACACCATTATAGTCTATGAGGCCCGTGGGTTTCCGCAGATAAGTGCTTTTTAAGCGGATTGGGTTTCCATTTTTCGGGTCCCCAAGCGACTGCCATCCACAACCTGTCTCCTCCATATATCTCCGACCTAATCTCCCGCTACCTGCCTGCACGTAACCTCCGATCCTCCAAAGACCTCCTACTCCGCTCTGCTCTTATCCGCTCTTCACACAATCGTCTCCAAGACTTCTCCCGTGCATCCCCATACTCTGGAACTCATTACCAAGACACATAAGACTGACCCCCACAATCACAAGCTTCAAGAAGGCCCTGAAGACTCACCTATTCAGGAAGGCCTACAACCTCTAATAATGCTACTGTCACCACACCACCATCTGTACAGCCTCTACCCCCACCTTCTGTCTCTATCCCTCTTCCCTCATAGATTGTAAGCCCTTGCGGGCAGGGCCCTCTATCCCACTGTGCCAGTTGGTCACTGTTAGTATTATCTGTTTTGTACATCTTGTGTACCATATGTAAATCCTCAAATGTAAAGCACCATGGATATATTATAGACAAGCAGAGGCCAAAGTGGTAGATGGCAGGTACCTACTACTGAGGTGGCTGTTATCTACAAGGTGACTGCCTGGAGTATGGGTCCAGGATTTGGGAGTTATTGTAGACCCAAGCCTATACTCCAGTCCTGGTCTTGCCGGGTGACCCAGGTGCAGCCATAAGAGCTGAAGTTGCCCATGGGAAGAGGGGTGTGGCCATCTCTTGCATGTGAAAGCTGTTGAACACACTGCCCTGTGTGTCTGGAGGAGAAAGCCCAAAATTACCTGGTGTGATGGTGAGAAAACTCTGGGGAATTATTTTCTTTGTATCCTGAATTAAGGACAATTTATGTTACTTGACTTTTGCCCTCATGCTGAAGCAAGCTGTTTGATTTATGAACTGGTGGACTGTATGAACTGCTACTAATAAAACTACAACTGTGAACTGGTACCTACGCCTCCATGTGCCTGACTTACCCAGTAACCAGCCTACCCTGAGGATCCGTGTTTAATATATATATATATATATATATATATATATATATATACAGTACAGACCAAAAGTTTGGACTACTTTCTCATTCCAAGAGTTTTCTGTATTTTCATGACTATAAAAATTGTAGATTCACACTGAAGGCATCAAAACTATGAATTAACACATGTGGAATTATATACTTAACAAAAAAGTGTAAAACAACTGAAAATATGTCTTATATTCTAGGTTCTTCAAAGTAGCCACCTTTTGCTTTGATTACTGCTTTGCACACTGTTGGAATTCTCTCAATGAGCTTCAAGAGGTAGTCACCTGATATGGTCTTCCAACAGTCTTGAAGGAGTTCCCAGAGATGCTTAGCACTTGTTGGCCCTTTTGCCTTCACTCTGCGGTCCAGCTCACCCCAAACCATCTCGATTGGGTTTAGGTCTGGTGACTGTGGAGGCCAGGTCATCTGGCGTAGCACCCCATCTCTCTCCTTCTTGGTCAAATAACCCTTGCACAGTCTGGAGGTGTGTTTGGGGTCATTGTCCTGTTGAAAAATAAATGATGGTCCAACTAAATGCAAACCGGATGGAATAGAATGCCGCTGCAAGATGCTGTGGTAACCATGCTGGTTCAGTATTCCTTCAATTTTGAATAAATCCCCAACAGTGTCACCAGCAAAGCACCCCCACACCATCACACCTCCTCCTCCATGCTTCACGGTGGGAACCAGGCATGTAGAGTCCATTCGTTCACCTTTTCTGCGTCGCACAGACATGGTGGTTGGAACCAAAGATCTCAAATTTGGACTCATCAGACCAAAGCACAGATTTCCACAGGTCTAATGTCCATTCCTTGTGTTCTTTAGCCCAAAAAAGTCTCTTCTGCTTGTTGCCTGTCCTTAGCAGTGGTTTCCTAGCAGCTATTTTACCATGAAGGCCTGCAGCACACAGTCTCCTCTTAACAGTTGTTGTAGAGATGTGTCTGCTGCTAGAACTCTGTGTGGCATTGACCTGGTCTCTAATCTGAGCTGCTGTTAACCTGCGATTTCTGAGGCTGGTGACTCGGATGAACTTATCCTCCGCAGCAGAGGTGACTCTTGGTCTTCCTTTCCTGGGGCGGTCCTCATGTGAGCCAGTTTCTTTGTAGCGCTTGATGGTTTTGGCCACTGCACTTGGGGACACTTTCAAAGTTTTCCCAATTTTTCGGACTGACTGACCTTCATTTCTTAAAGTAATGATAGCCACTCGTTTTTCTTTACTTAGCTGCTTTTTTCTTGCCATAATACAAATTCTAACACTCCATTCAGTAGGACTATCAGCTGTGTATCCACCTGACTTCTGAACAACACAACTGATGGTCCCAACCCCATTTATAAGGCAAGAAATCCCACTTATTATACCTGACAGGACACACCTGTGAAGTGAAAACCATTTCAGGTGACTACTTCTTGAAGCTCATCAAGAGAATGCCAAGAGTGTGCAAAGCAGTAATCAAAGCAAAAGGTGGATACTTTGAAGAACCTAGAATATAAGACATATTTTCAGTTGTTTCACACTTTTTTGTTAAGTATATAATTCCACATGTGTTAATTCATAGTTTTGATGCCTTCAGTGTGAATCTACAATTTTTATAGTCATGAAAATACAGAAAACTCTTGGAATGAGAAGGTGTGTCCAAATTTTTGGTCTGTACTGTATATGGGAAAACATCGCTGTCGCAGTTGTCCATACTGACAAATTTGGTGGTCTACTCAAAGGTCTTCAGGAGGTGACACACTTCCCTTATGAGCCTCCAATAATGGATTTCAAAATAACACATTGTCCCTGCGGTCTGCAGTGATAATTTACCACCTTTTCCTCCTCACAGAAACATCCCAGAATGTGTAAAGTGAAATTCCAGTAAATTGAAACATCACAGATAAGGCGGTGCAAATGCAGGCTGTTTTGTCACTGTACAGTGGGGGGGAAAAGTATTTAGTCAGCCACCAATTGTGCATGTTCTCCCTTCTTAAATAGATGAGAGAGGCCTGTAATTGTCATCATAGGTAGACCTCAACTATGAGAGACAAAATGAGAAAACATATCTAGAAAATCACATTGTCTGATTTTTAAAGAATTTATTTGCAAATTATGGTGGAAAGTAAGTATTTGGTCAATAACAAAAGTTCATCTCAATACTTTGTTATATATCCTTTGTTGGCAATGACAGAGGTCAGATGTTTTCTGTAAGTCTTCACAAGGTTGGCACACACTGTTGCTGGTATGTTGGCCCATTCCTCCATGCAGATCTCCTCTAGAGCAGTGATGTTTTGGGGCTGTTGCCGGGCAACACGGACTTTCAACTCTCTCCAAAGGTTTTCTATGGGGTTGAGATCTGGACACTGGCTAGGCCACTCCAGGACCTTGAAATGCTTCTTACGAAGTCACTCCTTCGTTGCACTGGCAGTGTGCTTGGGATCATTGTCATGCTGAAAGACCCCGCCAGGTTTCATCTTCAATGCCCTTGCTGATGGAAGGAGGTTTGCACTCAAAATCTCACGATACATGGCGCCATTCATTCTTTCATGTACACGGATCAGTCGTCCTGGTCCCTTTGCAGAGAAACAGCCCCAAAGCATGATGTTGCCACCCCTCTGCTTCACAGTAGGTATGGTGTTCTTTGGATGCAACTCAGCATTCACTCTCCTCCAAACACGACGAGTTGTGTTTCTACCAAACAGTTCTACTTTGGTTTCATCTGACCATATGACATTCTCCCAATACTCTTCTGGAACATCCAAATGCTCTCTAGCAAACTTCAGACGGGTCCGGATATGTACTGGCTTAAGCAGGGGGACACGTCTGGCACTGCAGGATCTGAATCCCTGGCGGCGTAGTGTATTACTGACGGTAGCCTTTGTTATGTTAGTCCCAGCTTTCTGCAGGTCATTCACTAGGTCCCCCCGTGTGGTTCTGGGATTTTTGCTCACCGTTCTTGTGATCATTTTGACCCCACGGGGTGAGATCTTGCATGGAGCCCCTGATCGAAGGAGATTATCAGTGGTCTTATTATTATTATTGCTCCCACAGTTGATTTCTTCACACCAAGCTGCTTGCCTATTGCAGATTCAGTCTTCCCAGCCTGGTGCAGGTCTACAATTTTGTTTCTGGTGTCCTTCCACAGCTCTTTGGTCTTCACCATAGTGGAGTTTGGAGTGTGACTGAGGTTGTGGACAGGTGTCTTTTATACTGATAACAATTTCAAATAGGTGCCATTACTACAGGTAATGAGTGGAGGACAGAGGAGCCTCTTAAAGAAGAAGTTACAGGTCTGTGAGAGCCAGAAATCTTGCTTGTTTGTAGGTGACCAAATACTTATTTTCCACCATAATTTGCAAATAAATTCTTAAAAAATCAGACAATGTGATTTTCTGGATTTGTTTTCTCATTTTGTCTCTCATAGTTGAGGTCTACCTATGATGTAAATTACAGGCCTCTCTCATCTTTTTAAGTGGGAGAACTTGCACAATTGGTGGCTGACTAAATACTTTTTTTCCCCACTGTATGTCCAGCAGGGTGTTCTTAGCCACATAAGAACAGCTCAAATAAGCAAACAATTTTTCCCCACAAGCAGCATCTCCTATATGCATTTCTAAAGCCGCGCACCACTGAATTTAGCACATGCACCATGTACTGCCAGTGTGCTATTTCACAAAATTACAGTGCAGTTACAATAATTGTGCCTTTATTGATGGCAACACTCCTTACTTGTAGATGGTGGGGAGACATTCAGAGGGATATTTGCTTCTCTGCTGTGTGGCTTGTCTGAGCTACGCTCCAGTTAGCTATAAAACAGCACAGCAGTACCTCACCTTACACCTATGAAAAGAGGAAAGTGGATTAGAAGCAATGGCTTGCCCTGGTGAAGTTGGGGACAAGTAATGATACAGTGAGGATGAATTGGAGGAGTTGGATAGACCTGGCTAGTGTTGGAACTGAACCTGCATAAATGGGGGATTCAACACTAGCACCTGACTTTCTTGCCTTTGTGAACTGTCACCTCTGCCACTCAAAACATTGAGTCAGTGGGCCCTGAAAGCCATGTATTGACCCTGCCCATAATTGTTGCTCGACATGTCGATGATAATGTGCACCTTTCACTACACTGTCATATCCAAGGAATAGACCCCATTTTCCGACACATGGCAATATAAGTCTGGGACAGCATTCCTAGATAAATAATGTTGGCTAGGTATCATCCATCAAGGTTAAACACATGTCATCTGTTGGCAAAATGATGTGGAATCCACTAAGTGGTACACCTGCAACTGTGAAGCATGTAACTTGGCTAGGTGCAA